>CM077667.1:116184783-117491212 GCA_039707655.1 Elymus sibiricus
TCCATGCCAACCCAACAGACACCCTCGGAGATACCTGTAGAGCACCTTTATAGTCACCCAGTTACGTTGCGACGTTTGATACACACAAGGTATTCCTCCGGTGTCAGTGAGTTGCATGATCTCATGGTCAAAGGAACAGATACTTGACATGCAGAAAACAATAGCAATAAACTGACACGATCAAATGCTACGTTTACAGTTTGGGTCTTGTCCATCACATCATTCTCCTAATGATGTGATCCCGTTATCAAATGACATCTCATGTCCATGGCTAGGAAACCTTAACCATCTTTGATCAACAAGCTAGTCAACTAGAGGCTTACTAGGGACACAGTGTTGTCTATGTACCCACACATGTATTTGAGTTTCCAATCAATACAATTATAGCATGGATAATAAACGATTATCATGAACAAGGAAATATAATAATAACCAATTTATTATTGCCTCTAGGGCATATTTCCAACAATAAGTGAAGTGCTAGAGCAACTTCTAAGCTCAAAAGATATAAGTGAAGCATATAGAGTATTCTAATAAATTATGATGAAGGTGTGTCTCTCTCAAATAGGTGTGTCCAGCAAAACGATGATTGTGGAATACTAAAAACAAAAGCAAAAACAAACAAAAGCTAACGATGCTCCAAGCAAAACACATATCATGTAACGAATAAAAATATAGCTCCAAGTGACATACTGATGGATTGAGACGAAAGAGGGGATGCCTTCCGGGGCATCCACAAGCTTAGACGCTTGAGTCTTCCTAGAATATTACCTTGGGGTGCCTTGGGCATCCCCAAGCTTAGGCTCTTGCCGCTTTTTATTCCTTTGTCCATCGTGATCACCCAAAACTGCAAAACTTCAATCACACAAAACTCAACAAAACTTCGTGAGATCCGTTAGTATAAGCAACATATCAAATACTTTAGGTACTGTTATAAATTGATTCATATTTCATTATTGCATAATAGTTACTGTATTCTAACTTCTTCATGGCTTATACCCCCCGATACAATCCATAGCATCATCAAAACAAGCAAACTATGCAAGCAAAAAACAGAATCGGTCTAAAACAGAATAGTCTGTAAAGATCTGTAGAGAACCTATACTTATATAACTCTAAACATTCTGAAAAATTAGGACAACCTGAAGAATTTGTATAGAAATACTGTGTAAAACATTGAGATCAAAAAGCAATTCCAGTAAAATCAGAGAAATTCTTCACTAGACGCTAAAGTTTCCGATTTTGCATCGTATGAATTCTACTCATCTTGTAAGTCATCCCAAAGGCTTTACTTGGCACAAACACTAATTAAAACATAAAAACACAATCATTATAGAGGAAATAATCATGTTATAAAAACAATCAGAAAGCAAAAAGCAAAAATAAAGATAACTATTGGGCTGCCTCCCAACTAGCGCTATTGTTTTATGCCCCTAGCTAGGCATATTGCATAGTTTCAAGTGACATCATCCTTAATATTCTCATCTTGCGGAGTAGGCTTTTCAAAGACAATTGGAAACACATCATAAAGTAATATCTTGGCATCCTTAATACTACTCTCTTTAAAGCCTTCCATGTTTTCTCTTACTATCCAAGAATAATGCTTATTGATAGTATTGAAGAATTGTTGGATAATATGATTAGAAGGAACTTCTTTACTAGTATTTTTATCAAAAGTGTGGTGATCACGAAATGCATACCTCATCATATAGTCCTCATTATATAAAATCTCATCTATCATAGGGTGTTCACAACTCATATTATAGTGTTCAAAGATATCCCTAGCCTCTTGTACTATATAGTCAAATTCATGCATGAGAATGAGAGTGGCCATCTTCTTGGCCCTAGGATCCTTTATGACCGGTAACTCATAGAAAGGCCTTCGTAAAATGGGATGAGTATGCATAAATCTTCTTTCAAACTTAACTACAAGAGCAGAAATAGCATCGACATAACTTTTAGTTCTTTTAAGGATTGGCATATCCTTGGAAGCAAAAATACCCGTACAATTAAAGAATTCTTGAATAATGCTTTTCCCTATGATATTCCCCTTCCCCGCAACAAAAACTTTTACATCTCGCTGTGGGGGAGTTTCCTCTTTGGGGATTTCACTTCCATCATCATCTTTTTTCAATAATAAAATCAGCCATGGTTGCAACTTCAAGCAAATCAAACAAGCAAACAAGTAAACTAGCAAGCAAAGAAGTAAACTAGTAACTAGCAAAGTTAAATATTTTTGTATTTTTTATTTTTATGAAGCAAACTAAATATAACATCAAATAAAAAGAAGAACAAGTGAATGATAATTTGTGCGAAGTTACTTGATAGTTGGTGATGATATTCCCCGGCAACGGCGCCTGAAATCCTTCCTGATACTTGGGATCTGCGTTGGGTTTTCCGTGAAGAGGAACGGGTAATTGCAGCACAATACGGATAATATTTCCCTTAGTTAAGAACCAAGGTTTATTGAACCAATAGGAATATCAATCAACAACCGTCTTCAGCGACTACACACAAAAGAGCAAACACTTGCACCCAACGCGGGCAAGAGGGTTGTCAATCCCCATGGACTCGTTATTTGCAAGCACATGAAGTGTGTAGATGATAGTAGATAATTGTAAATTGCAAAATAAAATAAAAAGTAAATAATGGCAGCAAGGTATTGATAGGTTTTGTAAATATATAAGTGAATAGACCCGGGGGCCATAGTTTCCCCTAGCGGCATCTCTCATGTAGGCAACATACAGTGGGTAAATTTTTTTACTTTTGGGCAATTGATAGAAAAGCGCAAAGTTATGTGATATTCACGGCAATGATCATGTATATATAGGCATCACGTCCATAAGCAAATAGGCCAACTCCTGCCTGGACCTATTACTATTACTCCACCCATCGACTGCTATCCAGCATTCATCTAGAGTATTAAGTAAAATAGAGTAATGCTTGGAGAACAATGACATGATGTAGACAAAGAGAATTCAATTAATATGAACTAACCCCATCATTTTATTCTTAGTGGAAACAATACAAAGACATGTCTTGTCCCCTTCTGTCACTGGGATATAGAGCACCGCTAGATTGAACCCACTACAATGCACCTCTCTCACTGAAGGAGTATCAATCTAGCTGGCCAAACTATTTCAATAAATCAGAGAGAATTACGAAGCTATAACAATCATGCAAATAAAATACCAGCAAGTATTCAATATCTTTTCATGAATAATCTGAACATAAACCCACAATTCATCGGATCCTAACAAACACACCGTACAAAAGAGTTACATCGAATAGATCAAAGCGAAGATGCGATGATCATTGTATTGAAGATCAAAAGAGAGAGAGAGAGATCCATCTAGGTACTAACTACGGACCCGTAGGTCTATGGTGAACTACTCACACATCATCATGAGGGCAGCAAGGTTGATGAAGAAGCCCTCCGCGATCGATCCCCCCTCTGACAGGGCACCGGAACGGAGCTCCAGATGGGATCGCGGCGGAAAAAGTATTTCGGGATGCCCTCTAGGGTTTTTGGAATATATGTGAATTTATAGGCGAGAGAACGGGGGTAGGAGGTCCACCACGGACGGACAAGTCATCAGGGCACGCCTACCCCCCTGGGCGCGCCCTGCTGGCTTGTGCCTCCCCCGTGCGGCCTCCGGTCTCCTCCCGAAGCTTCCAAGTCTTCTTTTGGTCCGAAAAAATCATAAAAAAGTTTTGGGGCAATTTGAATTTGTTTGGTACTGTAAACCTAAAAAACCAAAAACATGCAGAAAATAACAACTGACACTGGGCACTGGATCAATAGGTTAGTGCTCAAAAATAATATTAATTGGTAAATAAATACTCAAAAAGTATCCTAGAATGATAATATAATAGCATGGAACAATCAAAAGTTATAAATACGTTGGAGACGTATCACAAGAAATTTGTATTTTGTAGTATTAATTGGAAAAGTGGACCCAGGGGCCATAGCGTTCACTAGAGACATCTCGCTCATAAGCATATTATCGGTGGGTAAACAAATTACTAGTGGGCAATTGATAGAAAATTGCATAGTTATGATGATTCTTCATGGCATAATTCATATATAGGCATTATATCCGTGACAAGTAGACCGCCATCCAACTCCCTCCACTACTATTACTCGACCCCAAGACCGCTAACTAGCATGCATCTCAGAGTATTAAGTTCTTGACTAATAGAGCAACACTTTAAGCATGATGCCGTAATGTAGACAAAGTAAGATCAAACAATATGTTCTAACCCTATCATTTTATCCTTAGTAGAAACAATACAATACGTGCCTTGCAACCCCTCCTGTCAAAGAGTAAGGACACCGCAAGATTGAACCAACTACTATGCACCACTCCCTCTGATGATCTACTCTGCCAAAGAAAAATCATAGATTGTAAGCCATACATAGCTATAAAATTACAATGATAGATTTGAAAAGACTCAATTACTTTCAATGAATAATCCCATCATAGACCCACAATTCATTGAATCCCAACAAACGCACCGTGAGAATTACATCGAATAGGTCTCCGAAGAGATCATTGTATTCAAGATCATATATATATATATATATAGAGAGAGAGAGAGAGAGAGCCATCTAGCTACTACAATGGACCCGTAGGTCCTGCAGGAACTACTCACACATCATCATGGAGGCAGCAAGGCTGATGAAGATAGACTTCGTGATGGATTACTGATGGGACCAAAAGGACCAAAAGGACCAAAAGGCCTCCAGATGGGATCACGGAAGAACAGAGGCTTGTGGCAGCGATAAAATTATTTTGGGTCTCGCTCCGAGGGTTTCTGAATATTGGGGAAGTTATAGTGTTGGAAACAGGGCAAATGGCGCCATAGGGGGGCACAAGGCACCTGGGCGCGCCCTACCCCCCAGGGCATGCCGCCTGCCTTGTCGCTCTCTCGTGGAGAATCTAGTCTCCTCCTAAATCTTCGAGGGTCTCTTTTTGTCCAAAAAAAATCATAAAAATGTTTCGTTGCATTTGGACTTCGTTTGGTATGGATTTCCTGGAAAACAAAAAACATGCAGAAAATAGGAATTGACACTAGGTAGTGAGTTAATAGGTTAGTCCATAAAACAATATAAATCACATATTAAACATACAAGATAGATAATATGATTGCATGAAACAATAAAAAATTATAGATATGTTGGAGACGTATCATCATCCCCAAGCTTAATTCATACTCGTCCTTGAGTAGGTAAATGAGACAAACATAATTTTTGATGTGAAATGCTACCTAACATGTCTTAATCATGTAATTCGTTGTGGTATTAATATTGGGAAGTGATTGAATTGTCACATATCAAAACGATAATATGGAAGAATACTATAAAGTAATCACAACCTTTCAAAATAAATAATGCTAAAGAATGTACGTTATTCAATAATATTTAATCATGTAAGCAGGGCATAGCTCGGTCTTCCTCACATAAAGTATAAATCATGAACACCTTGGTGCCAAATCAAGCAATTGTATCATACATTTTCTAGCTTCGGATTTTTCTAACTTCAATCAATACATGAGCGTGAGCCATGGACTTAGCACTTTGGTTGGCAAATAGAATGATGATTGGGGTTTATAAGAAGACAAAAATTGTAGAAAGTCACGCATCAACATGTCTGATAGTTAGGCAACGTAGAAGCCTTACGACCAATGTCAATGCAAGAAGTAGGGATTGCCATGCAACGAATGCACTAGAGCTATAAGTGGAGGAAATCTGTCCTAAGGAAACTAACTGGGTGTGCATCCAACTTGTTTGCTCATGAAGACCTCAAGCATTTGAGTAAGCTTGTCATAGGAATATACAAGCCAAGTTATATAATGTAAAAATACCACTAGCATAATCATGAAGTATATGAAAACTCTCTATATGAAGAACTTGGTGCTACTTTGAAGCAAAAGTGTCGAAAAAGGATAGTAGTGTACCCCCTCTATATTTTCTGTAAAATTTTTTAATTTTCTTCTTTTCGTTAGGCTCTTTTTTTATCCTCACAGGTAGCGGCACACCCTAATAATGCATCACACTTTTATTTAGTGACAACTCGATATATGAACAATATGATGACTAAATATGAATGCCTATGGTAGTGTACCAAGATGCATAGTGATCTAGCATAACATGTAACAATGATGAATAGTGGCTTTGCCACAAAATACCATGTTAGCTCTATATAATCCTGCAAACAAAAATGATGAATGCTCAAGTCATGTAATGAATAGTAACAATGGAAGTTGCATGGCAATATATCTTTGAATGGATATGGAAATGCCATAATAGGTAGGTATGGTGGATTTTTTGAGGAAGGATATAATAAGGCTTATGTGGGCTAGAGCGTATCATTTCATGGAGTTAGGATGCACATGCGAAGTTTGCACATGGCATCGAGGTGAGAACGGGTAATGCACGGTACCGAAGAGGCTAGCAAAATAGGGAAAGGTGGAAGTGCTTATTTTCCACAAACTCACATTAGTCATAAAGAACTCAAGTATTTATTGTAAAAGCCTAGAATACCTCGAAGCAAAGTATTACTCACATGATCCAAGGAGGGAGGTTGGGAGGAGTTAATCATCGCGCGCCCTGATCCGGACAACACAAAGGATATCAATCAAGGATAAATTATGCTCCAACTTCCTGGCCATGCCATGACCGACATTTTAATAAATGGAACATCACAAACCTGAAGATAAATATTTTTACTAGACCAAGATTATTAAATTGTAAGCCTTCGTATTATAACTTCAATATGTTTATCAAACACAACCTATTCAGTGGTCCACATGAAAGTTTTTATTATAGCACCCTTGTATACCTATTGTTTTTCGACCAAACATATAGCTCATGCAAATTACCACTACCTATTTAACTCTCAAAAATATATAAGTGAAGCAAGAGACTACAATTGATTTCTATAAAATATATGTATCGTTGTGCTCAAAAGATATAAGTGAAGTACATGAGCACTTTTGCCTGAATAAAAAAGATATAAGTGAAGTTCAATGAGCATTCTATAAATTGTGATGAATATGTGTCTCTCATAATTCGTGATATAAGGAAACAATGACTGGAAACAAGCAAACTAATAAAGCCAAAAACATGATGCTCCAAGCAAAACACATATCATGTGATGAATAAAAATATAGCTCCAAGTGTTATTAACACTAGATTGAAGATCAATGAGGGGATGCCTTCTGGGGCATCCCCAAGCTTAGATGCTTGGATCTTCCTTGAATATCACCTTTGGGTTCCTTAGGCATCTCCAAGCTTGGGCTCTTGTTGCTCCTTATTCTTTTATCACTCGTGGTTTCACCCAAAACTTGAAAACTTCAACCACACAAAACTTATCAAAAATCTCATGATATCCATTAGTATAATAAAATAAATCCATAACTTAGGTACTATCAAAGCAAGATTCATAATTGTTCTTACATAATACCTATTGTATTTTTATCATCTCCATGATTTATACCCCCCGATAAAATTCATAGAAACTCCAAATAAGCACTGTATGCAATAAAAACAGAACTTGTCTAAAGCAAAACAATATATAATGATGCAATTTTTAGTCATACTTCTGAAACTCTAAAAATTAGGACAACATAAAACATTTGCAGCCCAATTCCGTGGAAAACTTTCGGATGAAAATTCATATACTGGACGCAAAACTTTCTGTTTCTGCAAGTGATCAAATCAACAAGTGTCCAAACTACCCCAAAGGCTTTACGTGGCACAAAAATCAACAGAAAAGATAAAAACATAATTATTATAGTGGCAATAATCATGTTGACTCAAAAAAACAAAATAAGAATAAAAGATAACTGTTGGGTCGCCTCCCAACAAGTTCTTTCTATACAGCCATTAAGATAGGCTTGAGATTTTAATGATGCTCACATAAATGATAAGAATTGAAACACGAAGGGAGCATCATATAGCATGTAACTAGCACATTTAAGTCTAACCCACTTCCTATGCATAGGAATTTCATAATTCAACAAATTATCATCGCAAGCAATATTTAGCATATGCAAGGAAGAAGGATACATTAATAATTTGATCATCAAAAGAGGTAATTGAGTAACATGAAAATTTCTATAACTATATTTGCCTTTCCCATAGTAATTCCATGTATGATCATAATCAAACTCGGAAATATCGATATGATATAAAATATTCTCTTTATGATCCACATGCATCAAAAAATTATAATCTTCCAACATAGTGGGATTAACATCAACTAAAGTCAAGACCTCTCCGAGCCCATTTTATAAAAAAAATTAAGATTGGTCATTCTCCAAATTAGTGGGATAATTACTAACTAAAGTTGATGCTATTACAAACCCACTTTTAATAATATTGCAAACATTATTATCAATAACATATTCATTATGAGGCTCAAATAAACTCTCAAGATCACAAGAAGCATCAAACTCATCATCCCCAAGCTTATAACTTTGAATATCATTAGCATAGTTGACATTCATAGAATTCATACTAACATCATTGCAATCATGATTTTCATTCATGGAACTATCATGAATCTCTTTATAAAATTCTTTTAACACTTCATGGCAATTTTCAAATTCATGATTTTCAAGCAAAACTTCATAGAGATAATGAAGTGCACTCAACTTCATCTTTTCTGTAAAAGAGATTATAGCAAAGTATTTTCCGCACAATCAACTCGTTTATCATATTTGAAAGGATTAGCTAGTGGATAGGAATCCATATCAATCTCTACTCCTAAAAGTGTAGTCCGTACGTCGTTTTGTTCGTACGCATGACCTCCCACTGATTGAACGAATCCCCCTCCACCGATTTTTATCCAGCACAAGCCGTACCTCCGGTTTACTTCACCGTTTTTTCCCAATCGAATCAAACTCCAGAGGAAAAAAAACAGTGCCTCTCCTGACGTCTTGCTCTCTCTCTTTCTCTAATCCCGCTAGAGTTTATTACACCCGGGGTTCTCCTTGCCGCCACCGATTCTCCCTACGCCCACAACCAGGAGTCCAAGATCCACCAAGTAATCTCGTCCCGCCGGAGGGCCACCGTTGTTGCCCTTTTGGGCTCGCCAGCTGTCGCATGAGCCCCACATACCCACGCTCCATGTCGTCGCCGCCTATCAAGGTACGTTCCCTACTGTTGCTGATGTGCCCTACCGATGTACGCCACCGGGCTTGGATCAGCGGCACTCGTCACGGTCATTGCTCGCGCTGAAGGACAGGACTCATCATGTTGTAATCTCTTAGGTTTGTACGTACGAGTCATCACTATATTTTGGTTCCTCACTTCCTCGGCCTGCTCTTTTTCTTTGTCACGTTCAGCCAAAAGGAAGAGAAGTAGCAAGATGACATGCTTATACCGAACCGTGGCTGATGTGATGCTAGAGAAGGGTGCAAGACTGGAGGTAGGTAGGTAGACAATGTTAACAGCCACTGGATATGTAAGCGTTGTATCCTTGCCATCGGCGCCGTCGGCTTCCTCGCCTTTGGTGGTGCTGTGGGTTCGGTGGCTTGGCGAGGGGCGGCATACTTCTTCGGCGGCATGGCTGGGGAGAGAGATGGAGAGAATGGCGGGAACTACGGGGGTGATGTGCATGATGGGGAGGGAAAGGGAGGGAAAGGCAAAAAACGACGGGAAAATCGACTGGTATTGCCGATATTGTGGACCCATGCGACTTTTCGCTTCAGCCGGTGCCCCCAAGTGCCCCCCCGGCGTGCTGGGTTCGGCCTGTGTCTGCCGGCACCAATTTCGGCCCAATCTAGCAAAAAACGAGGTCCTGGGGGCGCGACTGGGCATTTTTTCATGTGCCGGCGATAAAAAAGGGGGCTGGGGGCCTGTTGGGGCGTGGCTGGAAATGCTCTAAGGTTTATGACAGAGTTGAATGGATTTTCTTGAGGAACATGAAGTTAATGCTGGAATTTCATGAACAATGGGCAATTGGATTATGAATTGTGTGAGCTCTGTTAAGTACATAGTCAGGTATAATTCTTAAGAGACATACACTTTCACTCCTACTACGGGAATACAACATGGGAACCCTTTTCCCCTTATCTTTTTTTGTTGTGTGCAGAGGGATTATCAAGTTTATCGATGCATGAATAAGAAGCTAGCGGTATTAATGGGGTTACAGTGTGCAGAAATGCATCATTGGTGTCACACTTTCTTTCTGTTGATGATTTTGTAATACGCATGAACGTTGATTTGTTGAATGCAGTTTCCTTGCAACAAGTACCTAATATGTATTGCGCAAATTTTGTACAATCGGTGATTAGAGAAAAGTCTAGTATATCTTTTAGTCCTCATACAAGTAATGTTGCTAGAATTGAAATTTGCAATGAGCTTCATATTGACATGGAAGCCGACACGTTCGCAGCAGCCGTCGACAGCGAGGAAGAGTAGCGCATGGGTGGTCGTCGATGCTTGTGTCCCATAAAAGTCACCACTCCTCCCCTCCCATTGAGGCCAAGCTTGGCAGCTCATCATCGTTGGTCGATTAGCCACAAGCAGGCTGCAGAGGTGAAGCTTCACTTTCTGAGGCTCATGGCCGGCAGAAGATGGGAAATGGGCGCATGCGGCCATTTTATGTTAGGTTTAGAGTCCAGTCTAGTTCAAATATATCAAAAGCCATCCGGCTTATATAAAAACTATCCAAGTATGGATGGATATCGTTCGAGATTTTTAAATATGCATCAAATTAATTCAATTTTGTCGAATTTCAATCGAAATGGAGCTAGACGATGCTGCTAGCTTTGGATGCTAGGCCGCAGCTTTGGATGCCAGGGTTCCGCATCAGTGTTAGAGGACAGTTTCGTCCTGATCCGTGGACAGTTGCAGTGTTCGGTTTGCAGCTCGGGTTGGAGATGTCGTTGCCACTGACTGAAACTTTGTCACACAGTCGCAAGGCAAACTGAAATGGAGTGCGAGCTGAGCATGCCTGGTGGCTACCCCGTGGCCCCCTGCCGCAGCACCTACCTCGTTCATGATCACCACAAGCACCTCCATCGAGCTCTCTGCTGCGGTGGTGGGTGATGCCATCCATGGCACCGACGCCTCGGCGCCATCAACCTTACCCTCTCGCCCCGACGTCCACCATATGCTCGACGTCCGGTCCTGACCACGGCACCGGAAGGGTCGTGTCACTAGCCCTGCTTGTCGCGTCTACGTTCGTAATGTCACCGTCAGAGGCCTTGCCGACGTCCGAACACTCCGCTTCTGCTGCCATTCGCCGTCCTTCGAGCTTGACACGCCTACGCGCACAAGGTGCTCGACGGAATGCTCGGAGGACGACGATGCCAGTGGGCTGCTGCAAGCATCATCTCTGGGTGTGTCTCCTTCCACTTCCATGCGGCCTGTCCATGTCTACTCCGAATCCAGAATACCATTCGCGGTTGCTCCGGTGTGTGGCAACATCCGTTATGTAGTCGCGGTCATGTTGTTTCACAAAGGGCAGCTGTGACCTCAACCTCTGCAACCTCAGGTCAGCAACGAAGACAGATGATCTGGCCAAGACCCTGGCCGCTGTCTGAGTTCTCTCAAGAGAAGAGAAAGATAAAGCTACTGTGGCCACCAACCTTCGGAAAATGTTCATATGCTCGGGTATTCAGACATGACAAAACAGGAATGACTTATGTTTGAAGGTGACAGTATGTCAGTACCTCACTGGCAGCAACTTTGCATGAATGAATCCCTATCTGTTCAAGTGCACTATGGTTAGTTGTCAAGTGATTCCATCTTCCAAATTGGTGGAATCCTGGAGGTTCTACTTCATCAGCTGGGCCCATCAGCCCTGGCAAGCTTCTTCTATCTTTGCTTGCATACATGCTAATTAGAATCATCAGCCATGGACGGTATCTGTTAACAGTTGTTGTAATTCTGGAGTTCACCTAAAGGAGGCGTGGGCATCACCTCAGGAACACATATGAAACAATCTATTGCGTATTGGTGAGGTAAATCTTGTTTTATCCTACCAGTTGCAACTTGACACAGGATGAGCACCAGTTCTGAATTTCCTTGCTATGCTGGGGAGCGCTGGTAGCATACAAATTGTCTTTAGTGTACAAATCCTATGGCCTACACTTACCGATTTGGGTTTCCAAGGATAGAAAACAACTTGAGGTATGTTTGTGGGATTCCTATTAGCTGTATACAACTACATTTTATATCATATGTCGCTTATGATCTCTGTCATGTTGACTTGAGAATAATAGACTTTACAAGCAACAAGTGGACTGTTTGGGCATCTGCCTCGGCTGGAATATATCATAGATATGCATTAACCGAAAGAGGGATTACGAAAGCAAGGCCTGTATAATTTACTCAGATCTGCAAGTACCTACAGATAGGAGGCCAACCATAAAAACCATTCCAATTGTCACCTGGTAAGAAGGATCAAATTGGAATATTGTAGAGTTCTGTTCTAGTATTTATGTCATCAAGTTATGATTAACTTAACAATGAACAAGTAATCGAGGAAGAGGAACATGTTGTCTTGATATAGGATATCAACTATCTGATCATGGTTTGACAGAGTTGACAATTGGAATCGATACATCGAACCTAGCTTGCCTACTCCTATCTACTATCTATTTCTATGATCACATAGCATAAGAAGCACTTCCCTTCAATGTCAGGACCGGTTTTCCAGGATATTAATTTCCCAGTAATTGGCCCTTGTGCTCACCAGCCCCAGGATTACTGTTAGCTGATGAGACACAATCTTGATACAGAAATTCCATGCAAAAATAGAATATTTGAAGTACACGACCAAAGTGGTCTCTGAGTACAACAAAAAAATTCTAGTGGTTGATGGCGGAAGCGGTTTGCGTATCATTAGCGTCTATGGGACTCCATTTCCCACAGGAACAGCTGACCTGGATAATTCCTATCTTCGCATATCTGCTATCTTTGCTGCCTAGGTTCCGGCCGTCGTCATTGCTCCTCTCCAAGCAAGAAATCTGGCCAAGACAATAGCCAGGGACAAGCCAGTGAGTACTTTGAATGTACTCGCAAACATCATGAAAACAGGTATAATATAATAGATGATAATCATGCACTGAAATAATCCACGATCACTTAGTCAGTCACAAAATAAAATTCATGACGCACGCAAGCAGGTTATTCATATTGAACATGAATAAGCAATCAGAGAACAAAAAATAAAATACACCGATCGGTTGTCTGAAGCGACGCCTCGAAAGGATAAAATATAAAGCATGCCTCGATCGGGCGTCTGAGCGACGCCCCATAAAGGGCTTATGAGAAAGATAATTAACATGCGTGCCATAGTCGGGCGTCTGAGCGACGCCACATAAAGGGCTTATAAAGGAAATAAATAACGAGCATGCCACAGTCGGGTGTCTGAGCGACGCCACATAAAGGGCTTATAAAGGAAGTAAATAACAAGCATGCCACAGTCGGGCGTCTGAGCGATGCCACATAAAGGGCTTATAAAGAAGATAAATAACAAACGTGCCATAGTCGGGCGTCTCAGTGACGCCACAGAAAGGGCTTATATGATAAAGTAAACAGCATGCATGCCACAGTCGGGCATCTGTGCGACGCCACATAAAGGGCTTATATAAGAATAATCACAATGAGTATCTAGGAGGTAGAACCATTCCAGGGATACTCAATAATTCAAATAATATAAATGGTTAGTCCACAACAATAATAATCATAATCATCATTTGTCACACGTCATGATCAATGTTCTGGTTTAGAAGTTTTTCTTCGAAGACCGACACTAAGACCGACACTTGACCCGCCCCAGACTGTACTCCTTAACCATAGACACGGCTATTCGAATAGATATAAACTCTGCAGAGGGTGTACTCTTTACCCACGAGTAACGGATTCCGTTAGTCCACCGGGACTAATTCCGTTTACGGTCTTTGAATAGAAAACACACCTGACCCGCACATACCAGCTTAACTTACTGGTGCCTGGAATCACCCACGACACTCGTTAAGCAAAACTCTAAGTGGGGAGGCTCCAACCTCGATTAGCATGGGATCACAAAATTTATATCGCGCGCAAAACAGGGGAGCTACCCCCTCGGTCCCAACCGGAAACACCCATGCCCCCGGACCAAGTGACATGCCTACCAGGGGCCACTGGTATCTTTCACTATGGCCTCTCTGTACGGTGTGTGCTAAGAAAGGGGTTGACAACTTACTGAACCGTACCCTACCTGCAACAGGGACAAGTGGTAGCACGAAACAAGTATGGGGGGTTACTGGCACAAGACTCGATGTACGGTCGACTCAGGAGGTTTAAGTGTTTCCTGCATGATTAGCATAACAAATATATTCCACACCAACAGACAGAATCACCACTCATCATACCTCACCATGCCTTACTGAATATACTCGTCTCCACAAAATATCCGTATCAAGCTCGTGTCTACCCAAGACAGAGACTTTTCCGGATTCCTTCCGGTGGGCATGAAAGGCATACGAGGGCGAATACTGTCACGAGCATATCAATTCCAACAGCAAGGAATCTTCGTCATGCACTCATGAGCATGATCAAATCTTCACATGAAATAATACTTACTTCTTGTCAACATGGAATGAAGTTTTCCTTGTCACTTCCAACAACACACAACATCTATTATACCAAGGTTCAAAATGCTTGCCTTCAAGGTGCAGGGAGATGAGGTGCACTCCAAAACTTTTTGAAAGTTTTAATCTTCCCCCCAAATCCTAGTTTTGAAAATATTCAAATCAACACATAGTTCAAAACAGTACTGAAAAGTTGTTGGAATTTTTTTTAAAATAAATATGACAATAAACTAGATGGAATTTGGGAAACAACAGAAAAAAAATTAGGTCCATTGGAGTTGTATTTTAAACGTTATAGCCAGTCAAAGTTTAGGTCAAAATCTGGTTTTTAAATCAATTTAGAAAAGAAAATGTTTCAGTAGAAATACGCTTTCGAGAGGGAGAGACGTACTTCCAGGAATGCGCTTTCACTTAACCGGTTGACCCACGACATCAGGTCACTGACAGTGGGCCCGCCCTGGCCCACTCGTCAGGTTTGACCATTCTCCCCCCTTTCTCCCTCCTATGGCCGACCGGAGGCGGAGCCCCGGTGCCTCTCGCCGGCGAACGGCGCCTCCCCTCGGGATTCTGAGCTCAGGAATGAGCCCGTGGGATCTAGACGAACCTGAGGAGGTGCGTCACCGCTGTCGGGGCGGCGGAAGTCACTGACGGCGAGGTCCACGGCGGACGCCGGCGTCGGTCGGATCTGGGGCATCCTGCTTGAAGCTTCCATCATGGCGCTTGGTAGGGGAATCGAACCGTGGCTACTCGAGGGGGACTCTGCTGAAGGAGGGCTTGGGGAAGGGGTAGCAGAGGTGGCTAATTTGATAGAGAAGGGACGGCGGCTCCCATGGCCGGAGGCGGGGAAGATGACCGCTTGGATTGAATTGCTTCTTCGGGGAGGCTCTCTATGGTTCAGGGGAGGGGACTGGCCTGCACTGCGGCTACGGGGCGCTTATTTATAGCCGGTTGAGGTCGGTTCCCGTTGCGGCCAGGGATAAGCTCGGCGGCCGACCGCCTCTATGGTTGCAGGGCGACGTGGCAATGGCCGGAGCTAGCGGACGCGTTCGAGGATGAGAACGGCCTGTTCACGAGGGCAGCTGGCGAACGGAGGAGGCTTGGGCGGCGCCGGCCATGGCAGAGGCTGGCGGGACGGCAGTGGCGGCTTGCGGTGGAGGCTCTGAGCTACAGAGGGTGCAGGGGCTCTAGACGAGATTGGCGGGCGTACCTCTGCGAGCAGGGATAGATCAGGATGAGCGGGGGAGGCGGCAACTGGTCGCGGCGACTCGGGAGGCCGCACGTGCAAAACGCGCGTTCTGGCCGCGCTCTGGGCACGCACACAGGGTGCTCGACGATTTGCCAGGTCAAGATAGAGGGCTTGGGTGGGGCTGGAAATTCACAGGGTCACTAATGTGGGTTCTAGGGATCTAGTGGACATGCTGATTTGAGCAGAGAGCAAGTCCACAGTGCAAATAAAAAACTGTGTCAATTCTGCTCAGGCACACCAGGTGCTCGACAGAATGCCATGGGAAACAAGGCAACTCTACTGGTGGCCAAATTCTCCAGGTTGGGGTCTTTCTAGATGCTGGTGATGATGGCATGGTTGTTTTGTGAAGACAAGAAAGTTGTTAATGCAAGTTTTGCAAAACTACAGATCTGGATAGAAAATAAAGGCCATTATTGCATGTGCTTAAAATCTTCTAATGGGTCTGATCTCCTGGACTTAAGGGTTTGGTAGGGATTACTAATAGTAGGAAAAATCCCAAGGGCATTAGAGCAAAACAAAATAGGGTTGCAGTACAAACTTCCATACTGGACCAGAATGAAGATGAGGATGGTTTGCTCAAAATTTCCAAAACACAAGGCTGTTCCTATGCATAAATGTGATGTAGGAACCTCACATGTCTCCTACAAATTTTTGTGGAATTTGTAAATGAAGTTATCAAATGGTTGTACTGCAAATGAGGCTCTTAAAAATATGAAAGGCCATTTTAAAAGAATTTAAACTTGGCAAAATAATATAAAAAGGTTTTCACTGATCATATATAATAAAAAAGAAATGTTCTTGAGTAGGCACTCAAGTCCAAAAATATTTTTGGAAAAGTTTCTACTTGGAGGGAAAACTCCACAACTCAGAAGAACGGAGTGATTCTGAAATCAATAGATGATCCAGAAAATAAAAATTTAACTTCCTGGCAAAATTTTAATCAATAAAACATGGTTAAATTTTTGGGTTGTTACATTCAAGCTTGTTTAACGAGCTCTGTTATTGGGCTTTCCACTTGTCAGTGTGGTGTGTTATTTAGAGTTTTTTTTTTAAACGAAGGCAAAAGATTTGCCTCATCGATTAATTAAGCAGAAGAGAATTGCCTAGTTAATTAATGGAAAACCGGGCGAAAACCAATACAAACCAATCACATGTGGGCTACTCAGAGAGCATGCAACTCCAGAATCGGATGCTCAACCCTACAAACATACCCAACACGTAACGACCATCAACATCCAAACTACTACATCGCAAAGAAACCCTCAATGAGAGCACCTCGGCCGAAGTCCACGGATACGGCCAAATCCATATAGACAAGTCAGGCCATATGGACTGTCCAATAGACCGATGATCATCCAGCAACCAACTGCAGACGACTTTCGTGTGGCGTCACTCTTCCTAGTTTTTCTCTTGAGATCCTTCTCCACAATCATCTTGCCATAACCAAGGATGGCCGCCTCCAAACATGCGAGCAATTTGCGAAGCTGTATCTCAAAGATAATCTCATCAACCTTATCCCTCATAGACACCACTGCATCAACATGCTCAGCCACGGGTACCACCGACACGATGGACTCAGGCGCCTTCAGTTGCACACATGACAGAGGCAAACCTTGAATATTCGCCCCAGAGTTAGGTGCCAACGCGCCTACCTCATTAACCTCATCATCCAGAAACATCCCCTGTCCCATCTCCTTCGAAAGCACCATTGAAACAGGTGAAGAATGCTCCCCACAATGCTCCTACAGCTCAAGCATAATCTGCAGCACTGGAGACATGACCTCATCAATGATTACACACTCATGGGCAGATATCGACGGACATAATGTAGAACGTGGGGAGAAATGTCCATATAGGCTTGCTTCCTCCCCAACTGAAGACCCAATCTGAAGCTCAAGCAACGAAGACACAACCGGCACAACATGTAGTTTGGCGAGAGCAGCCTCTGCTCTCCCCAAAACACTCCCAACTCACGCAAGGCAGTCGCTGATACGTCTCCAACGTATCTATAATTTTTGATTATTCCATGCTATTATATTATCTATTTTGGATGTTTTATATGCATTGTTATGCTATTTTATATTATTTTTGGGACTAACCTATTAATCTAGAGCCTAGTGCCAGTTTCTGTTTTTCCTTGTTTTTGAGTATTGCAGATAAGGAATATTAAACGGAGTCCAAACGGAACAAAATCTTCGAAATGATTTTTCTTGGACCAGAAGAAACCCAGCAAACTTGGAGATGAAGGCAGGAGAGCCGCCGTGTGGCGACAAGCCACAGGGGCGCGCCATAGGGGGGGGGCGTGCCCCCCTGGCTTGTGGCCCCACGACAGCCCTCCTAACCCTATTCTTCGGCCTATAAATTCCCAAATATTCCCTGGATACCAAAAAGAGCCACGAAAATACTTTTCCGCTGCCGGAAGCCTCTGTTCCCATGAGATCCAATCTTGGAGCCTTTTCCGGTAATCTACCGGAGGGGGATTCGATCACAGAGGGCATCTACATCAACTCCATTGCCCCTCCGATGATGTGTGAGTAGTTTACCACAGACCTTCGGGTCCATAGCTAGTAGCTAGATGGCTTCTTCTCTCTCTTTGTTCTTCAATACCATGTTCTTCATGACCTTCATGGAGATCTATCCGATGTAATACTCTTTTGCGGTGTGTTTGTCGAGGTACGATGAATTGTGGGTTTATGATCAGCTTATCTATGAATATTATTTGAATCTTCTCTGAATTCTTATATGCATGATTTCATATCTTTGCAAGTCTCTTCGAGTTATTGGTTTGGTTTGGCCAACTAGATTGGTAATTCTTGCAATGGGAGAAGTGCTTAGTTTTGGGTTCAATCTTGCGGTGTCCTCACCCAGTGACAAAGTAGGGGTAGCGAGGCACGTATTTGTATTGTTGCCATCAAGGATAAAAAGATGGGGTTTTCATCATATTGCTTGAGTTTATCCCTCTACATCATGTCATCTTACCTAATGCGTTACTCTGTTCTTCATGAACTTAATACTCTAGATGCAGGCAGGAGTCGGTCGATGTGTGGAGTAATAGTAGTAGATGCAGAATCGTTTCGGTCTACTTGACACGGACGTGATGCCTATATGCATAATCATTGCCTTGGATATCGTCATAATTATGCACTTTTCTATCAATTGCTCGACAGTAATTTGTTCACCCACCGTATTATTTACATTCATGAGAGAAGCCTCTAGTGAAACCTATGGCCCCCGGGTCTATTTTCCATATTATACTTTCAGATCTAAAACCAAAAATACCAAAAATATCTCGCTGCATTATTTTTACTTTTGTTTTACTTTCCGTTCTAGCAATCTATCATACCTATCTCTATCAGATCTCATCCTTGCAAATAACCGTGAAGGGATTGACAACCCGTTTATAGCGTTGGGTGCAAGTGTTTGATTATTTGTGTAGGTACATCTATTGGGGACTTGCTTGTATCTCCTACTGGATTGATACCTTGGTTCTCAACAACTGAGGGAAATACTTATCTACTTTGCTGCATCACCCTTTCCTCTTCAAGGGAAAACCAACGTATGCTCAAGAAGTAGCAGTCGCGCAGCTCAAAGCGAAGCAACTCAGTCTCCTTCGCAAGGACGGGCTGCAATTGCACATCAACCGGTGTTGCATCAACCTCCAGTGCATGCAGTGGGGTAGCCATTGCAGCATCTTGACGCGGCTTCGTAGACAGATCGGAGCGCTGCCGAGTATGACAAAAACGCACTTTATGGCAGAAACAAAGGCATCACGTGCACCAAATTGGGTCCCTACAAGAGTGGGCATGATGACCTTTAGAGAGACACCGAAAGCATCTATCCAAGAGCCATGCCGAAGAAGGCAACCGGGCATTGGAACTGGGACGATGGAAGGCCATTGAAGATGGCGAACGGCGGTGCCCGTCGACGAGGTGCCGGTCTTCCTCATGAGCTGTTGGCACAAAACACGTGGGATCAGCAGGCATCGCCTTCCTTCTGAGGCATCCAAGCCAGTGCCCCCAACCAAGACGCACCGGAGAGGCCACCTGAACACATTCATGTAGCAAATGTAGTGTCATATACTCACCTTTGGGATATCTGCAACCTGATGACATTTGACTGCTTTAGGAATTTCATGGTGTCTAATAGACCTTTTAGTCAACCAGTGATTTATCTGGTGGTCTCTTCGGACAGTTTCATTCTGTTTAAGGGAGAAACAGCAACCTGATGTCCTTGTCCTTGTTTACTGTTCCCTGCAGAACTCATCATTTATACTTTGTTCTTATCTGTTTTTTATGGAACGTGTATTTGTTGTTAGAGTAAGAATTGTGCATTTTTAAGTACTTATGCTGATTCATACGTGTGTTTCGACAGTTTCTTTTGTGTGTTAATGCAGGCATATCAACATTTAGCTCTGTTGTGTATCTGTGATGATGTGAAGCCATTCATTTAGTTAAGTTTACCTGATGTCTTTTTTCTGACATGAATGCACATATTTGACACTTCTTAGCTTGTATACCAACCTAGGATAAATTTTATCACCCCCATGGCCTTGCTGAGTATATCATGTAAATTGCACTAATTAGGAATGCACATGTTATTGTTGTGACACTTACTATCTGCAGTAGCTTACAGAAGGTGCAACTGAATTTTATGAGCAACATATAGTTCGTGTATCTTCAGAATGTCAATTTAAAACGAAGGGTGCCTGGTGAAATTGGGAGATTTCTGAGTAGGAGTGCACTATGAAGTCTCCCACTAATGCATCCTTGCTCTACAGGTTAAACATGAATGACAATTGGTGTCCTCGTTGGGCGAATGGCTGGAGTTATCTTGATTAGTATGCATCACCATTTTAAGATTTGAGGGTGCTCGAACAACTTATGATGTTGCACTAGTATCTTTTCTAAACTTATTATAGTCCTAAAAGAAAAATGTACATATTTTGCCGATTAAGTAGAAATCACATAAGCTCTTTATGTGGACAAGATTTTCATTAATTTCTACGTCACTTCCTCACACACCAGCCCTACTGCACACATAGTACCTTTTTTGCAATTGCGATAGTGTTTCTATTTGGGACATATCATGCTTCCTCCGAAACAAGCTAGCACAAAAGGTTACACAATTTTTCAATACATGTAGCCATTTCCCAATAGAAAACTAAACCTAACAGGCTAACCTTCCAAGAATAACAAGAGAGAAGTTATGTGTTGCGTTCCACCTAGAAAAGATAGTCAATGAGGGAAGCTCTGTTTGAAAGCAATGTTGAGAATACAATGCATTTAGCCGCTCACGATTCACCGTCAACTCATCACCCATGTTCTTCTTAAATTGAATGCAAAAAGATGTAGGGAGCGGCTTCTCGAGTTCCCCAAAAGATCATTAGACAAGAACAAAGATTTGTGCCTTCTCTCTAGAATACTGGTGATTTGTCTTTAGTCTATAGATAGAATACTTAGTACTCCATATTTAGTAATGAAATACTGCAGCCAAATCATAGCATCTACTGTTATGTTCTGGCACTGTCCTTTGGTGATTAACAAGGGTTAAGTTTTAGCAACTATCCTTCTTTTTATTCCAAAACTTCAGTAAGCATGGTTGTGATATCGGTTAGCTCTGAAGTTATTTTACCCCCATACGCTGCCGCATTTACCTCCGAATAGAAGTTAACCTAGAAATCAAACCTAATTGTCCAAGTTCTATTGATTGTTTTTATAAGCGCTCGATTTATGAGCTGATAATGCTAACTAAATGCAAGGCGCTTATATATCAGCACTGCTGGCACAAAAACTTTTGCAATGCAGTTTATTTCTTAGGTACCATGCATGGCTGTGATATCAGTTACTGCCTCCGTGTATTAGCTTGAAAAATGCCCTTATATTGTGGGACGGAGGGAGTAGCTCTGAAGGCTCAACATATTTGCTATTTAGTTCACTTTACATTGAAACACTTCTATAACCGGCATTCTATACTATACTAACTACTCCCTCCATTCCTAAATATAAGTCTTTTTAGAGATTCCAATAGGGAAGTACATACAAAGCAAAATGAGTGAATCTACACTCTGAAATATGTCTACATACATCCGTATGTAGTTCTTTATTGGAATCTCTAAAAAGACTTATATTTCGGAACAGAGGGAGTACTGTTTATTCTATCCATTGCCTAATCTGCTCATGTGAGCCCTAACCTGACCTAGCAAGGTTAGGAAAGTAACAAAAGGGAGCAGCAAACACTGGCTTCTCTTTCACTTGAAAAAGAAAGTGGGCTAGTAATTTTTAGCAAGCGAAGATGCGAGCAAATAGAAGGCACATCACAACACAAGGAGGGATAGTAACACAAATATTTTTGGTATTTTTTTTGAAAGAAGGCAAGTAAAGCAAAATGTAAGGAAAATAAAAGCAAGAAGTTTGATAAATGTGTGTGAAGGTGATAACTCACAAGTATAGGGGATCGCGACAGTCTTCACGGGTAGTATTTTACCCTAATTTATTGATTCGACATAAGGGGAACCAAAGAATATTTATTGGCCTCAACTTGACTTGTTAATTCAGCCGCACCTGGGATATCTCTCTGCAGCAAAGATTTAGTAGCACGACAAATGATAGTAGCAAAAGTAAAAGTAGTAGTGACGGCAGTAATTTTGTCGCAGTTGTGACTGTAGCAGCAGCAATAGTAACTTAGCAAGATTCAGTATATGTAAAGCGTAGGCCATGGTGCAGTGATGGGAATATATGGATGTCATCAATCATGTAACAGTTACACACTAGGGCGACACAGAACTAACTCCAATTCATCAATATAATGTAGGCACGTATTCTGTATATAGTCATACGTGCTTGCGATAAGAACTTGCATGACATCTTTTGTGCTACCCTCCCGTGGGAGTGGGGTCCTATTGGAAACTAAGGGATATTAGTGCCTCCATTTAATGGAGAACCAGAACAAAGCATTAGCACATGGTGAATACATAAACTCCTCAAACTACAGCAATCGTCGAAAAGAATCCCAATTATTGTCACCTTGTCGTATGCGGATCAAGACACATAATAGGTGCGTACAACTTGCAAGATAGGATCCAAATCACTCTTATATTCATAAAAACATAATAGGTTCAGATCTGAAATCATGGCACTCGGGCCCTAGTGACAAGCATTAAGCCTAGCAAATTCATAGGAACATCAATCTGAGAACATAGTGGATACTACGGATCAAGCCCTATCAAACTTAACTAGATTACATGATCAATTCCATCCACACCCCTCACCGACCAGCAAGCCTACAAAGGAATTACTCACTCCCGGTGGTGAGCATCATGGAATAGTTGATGGAGAAGTGTTGGTGATGACGACGGCGACGAATCCCCCTCTCCGGAGCCCCAAACGGACTCCAGATCAGCCCTCCCGAGGAAGAGCAGGAGGTGGCGGCGGCTCCGTCTCGTAAAACGCGATGAAATATTCTCTTTGATTTTTCTCCTAAGATGTGAATTTATAGGATTGGAATTAGGGTTGGGGGAGCCACGTGGGCCCCACAAGCCATCAAGGCGCGCCTCGGGGGTGGGCACGCCCTGTTGGCTTCTGGCCCACGGGCAATCCCACTCCAGTAAATCTTTGGTCCATAATTCATTATTTATTCTAAAAATAATTCATAAAAAGTTTCGTCCAATTCATATAAAATAATTCATAACACCAAGGTAGTTCTGCTAAAACAGCGTTAGTCCGGGTTAGTTCCATTCAAATCATGCAAATTACAGTCCAAAACCAAAGCAAAAATGTTTGGACAAGTAGATACGTTGGAGACGTATCAACTCCCCCAAGCTTAACTCATTGCTTGTCCTCAAGCAATTCAGTTGATAAACTGAAAGTGATAAAGAAAACTTTTACAAACTCTTTTGTTCTTGTCAGTATACACATGCTTAGCCAGTGTTCAAGTTGTGAGCATAAACCATAAATAACCACATCCATGATAACAATTAAATATCACATTTACTCATGGCAATACATAACCAACTAGCAAGCAATAATAAGATACCTCACATGCCAAAAGTTTGTCAAAACAATCATGATACAGTATGGTGACATGGTATTTTGCTAGCACTTTCTAAGATCGGAAAACATAAATGCAGAGTACCTCTAAGATTCAAGCAGCGACTAAACATTATAATTGAGGGTAGAAAAGATCCAGTCATGCTCACATCCAACATTAACTAGACTCAATGCATAAAGATGACAATAGTGCTCTCCGGTCTGGGGCTTTTAGTAAGAGGGTGATGACTCAACATAAAAGTAAATAGATAGGCCCTTCGCAGAGGGAAGCATTGATTTGCAGAGGTGCCAGAGCTAACGGTTTAAAACAAGATTGAAAATATAGTTTTTTGGTGGTGCACTTTTCTTGTCAATGTTACGACAAAGGTTTTCAATATCTTCCATGCTAAACTCATTATTGGCGGTTTCCAAACAGAATTGTAAAATTTACTCCTATCCACCATCCGTACACAAACCATGGCTGACCGAATCCACGGGTGCCTGCCAACATATCAACTGTCCCAAGGAGTTTTGTTTAATTAGTTTTGATTTTTGCAGGATTGGGCATCCTTTTTACCAGCCTCTCTCATGCAATGACAGTGAATAAACGACTGTCCTCAGAATAACTCACTTAGCATGGAAGATACCGACCGCCTCGTCGCTCCATGTGCGGGACAAGTGCACAAAAAGATGTTTGTTTGAATATTAGAGGTGGCACATACAAATTTACTTGGAACGGCAGGGTAATACTGTATATAGTTAGGTATGGTGTACTCATGTGGAATTACTTGGTTTAAGGATTTTGGATTCACAAGTAGCATTCCCGGTTAGTACAAGTGAAGGCTACCAATAGATTGAGAAGCGACCAACTAGAGAGTGAAAATGGTCATAAGTATGCATTATGAATAATTAACATTGGACATAACATGAGTAGGATATGAAAACACTCTGAATTTAAACATCATGAAGGCTACATTGGTTTTGAATCAACTACATGTTTGCACATGGGCCAAGTCAAGCCGCTCAAATTACTCAGAGGGAAATACCATACTACCATGCCACATCATAACCATTTTAATGCATGTTGACACATAAGATAAATTATTATACACTCATAGCTATTTAAGCAAGGTATGCGAAACTATAATCACTAATTGGCATCATAAACATGTTCACTTATAATATACTGAATCAAGATCAAACGAGCTAAACATATTTACAAAAACGAAAAACAAGAAGAGTTCATACCAGCTTCCTTTTCCACGATCACTTCATCAAATATCGTGATTATTGCCTTTCACTTGCACGATCGAATGATGTGATAATAATAATAATAGTGCAAGAAAGCTGTAGACTAAGCTGGAATCTGCAGGGCAGTTTTATACAAAGGAGAAGATGAGGTAATATTGGCTCTTTGTTAGATCAATAGTACAGAATATAGGAGCCACTCAACATTTTCATCGTGGTCTTCTCCTTTTGACGACTCAACACAAGGAAAAGAAATTCAGAGAAACATAGTGAAATATTTTTGGACTTTTTGTTTTTCTAAAGAAAGCAAATAAACAAGGAGAAAAACAAGAACGAGAATAAATATTTACACGGGAAAGCTCCCAACATGCAAAGGAAATCTTTTTGGGTTTTCTTTTAATACTACAAATAATTAAACGAGAAAGAAAAATCGAAAAGAAGCGATAAATATCTTTGGATTTTCAAAGTTTTTCAAACACACAAGAAGAAGGCAGAAAAATAAAGCTAACATGGATATACAATGAAAGACGATGAACACCGACAATTTTATACGAAGTGTGTGAACATGAATATAATGTCGGTGAGAAATACGTACTCCCCCAAGCTTAGGCATTTGCCTAGCTTGGCGATCACCACCACTAGTCTGGGTAATAGTTGAAATGGTAACTCGTGGAGGCATTCTGTGCCTCCTCTGCTAAGCGAGCGGCCTCCACTGCAGCTTTATACTCACACACCTCATCCCCAAGAACATATTATCTCCGTCGAGCCTGAAAATCAAAGAGAGCAGGCGCAGGCAAATTAACAGAAACATGCTTATATTTATTAAACGTTAGGTTGTACTCATAACCCCTAGCACTGTCCATGATAAAGTCATGACGACGCATGGCTTCAAAGTCTAAATATCTCTCACGCAAAATAGGGTCACGAGTTTGAGGCGACACTCTCAATTTTGCAGCTACGCGGGAGGCCTAAATTCCTCCATAAAAATCACCGCTACATGCGTTAGCCTACCACCCGCGGGCAACAATTGCACATAGGTTATAGTGTCTTTCACTGGTTACCGCAGTTTCAATAACGCTCAAGTCTGGAGCACACAATGCACTGCAATCTTGTTTACCTACTATACATTTCCTATTAAACAATGCAAAATAACAAATAGAGGGGAAATGAATACTTTTTATTCTTGCTTGTGTCACTCGTCTATCTTGTCCAACACAAAGACTTTCAAGGAACAATTATAATCAGTTGGTTTTGGTGTTTCTAGAGAGCCCCAAATTGGAAGTTTGCATGCATCGGAGAATTCTTCTAGAGTCATACTAAAAGATTTATCATAAAGATTAAATAGCTCCCTAGAAGTATGGGGATGATATCGAAATCCATGCATGAATGAATGGGTAAGGTTATAGTGTTGGACACACTTATCTGCGAGGAAGTCGGTGAGGTCGGTATTATAAATGTAATGATCAAAATTCCTCCTTGATACATGCACATCTCATAAATTCATCGCTTGGACAGCAACATGATTTGGCATCAGCCATGACTATCTGGTCGGTCCGGGGCTCAGATAAGCTTGTCGTACCGAGCCCTCGCTCAATGACTCACCCAAAGTACGCCTTCTTGAGGAGATCCTCCTAAAGAAACTCATGCTCCTAAGCACAAGTTTCTGAAATTTTTGAGCCACAAATTTATGTCAATAAAACATTGCAAGATTGATAGCAACTACTCATACAGGTACCTAGAGTCCATATCAAGCATTCATATTACTTAGAACTCAAACAATTCAACATGCAAGCTCATTTTCTGTATTACCAAGTGTAGAAAATATGAAAAATATAAACCACTAGAGCAAAAACTAGTTGGAGCAATGGGAGAGTCACATACCAAGGAGCAATTCCTCAAAACAGTTTCGAAAACGGACTTCCGACCAAAGAGATTGAAAATTTCAGTTTCTAGAGGAAGAACACGGGAGAGAGAGAGCTAGAGAATTTTTTTCTAGAGGTAGAGGGTGAAGTGAGCTGAAGAGATAAGGCAGGGGGCCCTGTGGGCCCCACAAGACATCTAGGCGCGCCCACAGGGGGTGGGCGCATCCTGTTGGCTTGTGGCCCATAGGTGCACCTCCCTGCTGTAATTTTTATGCCAAAAACTCTTAAATAATCCAGAAAAACCATGCTAAAATTTTGTGGCAATCTAAGACTTTTTATTTTTGATTCAATTTTTTATTGAACGGGAAAATCAGAAAACAGGAGAATCAAACTAATTTATTTTTCTTAACCAAAAATAACAAAGACTAAACTTGTGATAGAGAGAGTTGTGAATACTGGATTCGTCAATCACATGTCTTTCAAAAAGGATTCATTAATAAGGTTGATCAAGTCTTGTTAACAACCGTTTCCGATTGACATGAAAGTGAAGAATTTTTGTATAGCACTAAGTTACCTCAATGGTGATTTGCATCTCCCCAACAATAAGATTATAATATTTCTTCTTGACAGTAGGTAGAGGGATTTTAAAATCTCCAATGACAACCTTGCTCAATGCCATTAATTTTATTAACCTAAGTTTGCTTCTTCGGAAAATGCATAGTATGTTGCTTGTCATTGAGATGAAAAGTAACCTTACTTTTGTTGCAATCAATAACAGCCCATGCAATATTTAGAAAGGTTCTAGCAAGGATGATCGACATGTTGTCGTCCTCAGGCATATCAAGAATAACAAAGTCTGTTAAGACAGTAACATTTGCAACCACAACAGCAACGTCCTCGCAAATTCCAATAGGTAAAACAATGGATTTATCAGCCAATTGCAAAGATATCTCAGTAGGTGTAAGCTTAATCAAATGAGGCCTTTTATATAGAGAGAAAGGCATAACACTAACACGGGCTCCTAAATCACATAAAGCAGTTTAACATAACTTCTTTTATTAGAGCAAGGTATCGTGGGTATACCCGGGTCTCCCAACTTCTTAGGTACTCCACCATCAAAAGAATTATTAGCAAGCATGGTAGCAATTTCAGTTTCATGTATTTTTCTTTTGTTGGTAATAATATCCTTCATATACTTAGCATATGGAGGCATTTTCAATATATCAGTCAAGCGAGTGCACATAAGGAAGTGTCTAATCATTTCTGCAAAGCGTTCAAAATCTTCATCATCCTTACTTTTAGAAGACTTACAAGGGAATGGCATGGGTTTTTGAACCTATGGCTCTCTTTCCCTTCAATGTTTTCTAGCAACAAAGTCTCTTTTATCATAGCGTTTATTTTTAGGATGTGGGTTATCAGGATTTTCAACAGGTTCTATTTCCACATCATTTTCATGTTCTTTATTATCATTAGGTTGAGAGTCTACATGAACATCATCATTATTGTCATTTTCATTATCACTAGGTGTATGTTCACTACCAGATTGTGTCTCGGCATCAGAAATAGAAATATCAGTATGTTTCTCAGCAATTTTTTCTATAACAGGTTCACTAGAAGCATGCAAGTTCCTATCATCTTTCTTTTTACTTTTCTTCTTAGATGAACTAGGTGCATCTTCATTAATTCTCTGAGAATCTTGTAGAATTATTTTAGGGTGTCCCTCAGGATAAAGAGGTTCCTGAGTCATTCTACCTCCTCTAGTCATTACTCTAACAACATGATCATTCAGACTATTATTTATTTCAGCAAGCAAATCATTTTGTGACTTAACAACTTGGTCTAGTTGGCTGTGAACCATAGAATCATGTTTACCTAGACCCTTTACATCATTAGCAATTCTAAACATCAAGTCACTCAAGCGATCTATCATCATGGCATTACGTCTTAATTGATCCTTAACATAATTATTGAAGTGCTCTTGCTTAACAACATAATTATGAAGTTCATCCATGCATTGAACAGGGGTCCTAGTATAACGTATATCACTTTCATTAAAGGAACGGAGAGAAATTACCTCTACTACCTGTGTCGGGGTGTCAAGTCCATGTATTTCTTTGATAGGTGGTAATTTCTTCACATCTTTAGTTTTAATACCTTTCTCGTTCATAGATCTTTTTGCTTCTTGCATATCTTCGGGACTGAGGAATAGAATACCTCTCTTCTTTTGAATAGGTTCCAAAGGTGGTTCAGGAAGTGTCCAATCATCGGCATTTTGCAATATGTTATTCAATAGTTCTTCAGCTTGTCCAACAATTCTTTCCGTAAAAACACAACCAGCACAACTATCTAGGAAGTCCCTACAAGCATCGGTTAGTCCATTATAGAAAATATCATGTATTTCATTTTTCTAAAGAGGATGATCAGGTAAAGCTCTAAGTAACTGGAGAAGCCTCCCCCAAGCTTGAGAGAGATTTTCTTCTTCAATTTGCACAAAGTTAAATATTTATGGTAAGGAAACTTGTGTCTTATGAGAAGGAAAATATTTTTCAGAGAAGTAATAAACCATGTCATGGGGGCTACGCACACAACTAGGAGCAAGAGAAAGAAACCATTCTTTAGCTTCGCCTTTTAGCGAGAAAGGAAAAGGCTTAAGGATAAAGTAGTAGCGCATCTTTTCCTCATTAGTAAACAAAGCAACAATATCATTTAGCTTCATGAGATGTTCGACAACAGTTTCATTTTCATAACCATGGAAAGGATTAGACTCTACTATAGAACTCAAATAAGGGTCTATAGAGAATTGATAATCCTTATCAGTGACAAATATAGGAGAAGTAGCAAATTTAGGATCATGTTTCATTTTCTCCATCATAGATTTTTCTTTTAGTTTGCATAGTAGTTTCTTCCAATCATCTCTACTCTCGCAAGCAACAAAGTCCCTAGCTACCTCACCATCCATAACATAACCTTCAGGCACATAAGGCAATTCATATCTATTAGGAGAGCGAGGTGTAACAGGAGATTCAAAGTCTTCATCAGTTTCAGCATTTTCAAGTTCCCCAGCTTTAGTAATATGAGCATCAAGTAATTCACTTAGTGGCACAGTTTCAGTTTCACCATGTGTAGAAATGGTATCATCAAGTTCATGTGAGATATCAGGACGATCAACAGGTGGTGGTGTAACAAGTTGATTCAAAACAGTAGGTGAATCAAAAGCAGAGCTAGATGACAGTTCCTTACCTGCTCTCGTACGAGGGGGGAAGATCTTAGTTCGATTATCTTCCAGATTCATCATAGTGGCAATTGAATATCCTCAAGTTAACATAATAAATAGAGCTATGCTCCCCGGCAATGACGCCAGAAAAAGGTCTTGATAAACCACAAGTATAGGGGATCACGATAGTCTTCACGGGTAGTATTTCACCCTAATTTATTGATTCGACACAAGGGGAGCCAAAGAATGTTTATTGGCCTTAACAGTTGAGTTGTCAATTCAACCGCACCTGGGATATCTCTCTCCAGCAAAGATTTAGTAGCACGGCAAAGTAGCAAAAGTAACAGTAGTAGTGACGGCAGTAATTTTGTAGCAGTTGTGACAGTAGCAGCAGAAATAGTAACTTCACAAGATTCAGTATATGTAAAGCGTAGGCCATGGTGCAGTGAAGGGAATATATGGATGGCATCAATCATGTAATAGTTACACACTAGGGCGACACAAAACTATCTCCAATTCATCAATATAATGTAGGCATGTATTATGTATATAGTCACACATGCTTGCGATAAGAATCTGCATGACATCTCTGGTCCTATCCTCCCGTGGCAGCGGGGTCCTATTGGAAACTAAGGGATATTAAGGCCTCCTTTTAATAGAGAACCAGAAAAAAGCATTAGCTCATGGTGAACACATGAACTCCTCAAACTATGCCAATCACCGGAAAGAATCCCAGTTATTGTCACCTTGGGGTATGCGGATCAAGACACGTAATAGGTGCGTACAACTTGCAAGATAGGATCCAAATCACTCTTATATTCATAAAAACATAATAGGTTCAGATCTGAAATCATGGCACTCGGGCCATAGTGACAAGCATTAAGCATAGCAAAGTCATAGCAACATCAACCTCAGAACATAGTGGATACTAGGGAGCAAGCCCTATCAAACTTAACTCGATTACATGATCAATTCCATCCACACCCCTCATCGACCAGCAAGCCTACAAAGGAATTACTCACTCCCGGTGGTGAGCATCATGGAATAGTTGATGGAGAAGGGTTGGTGATGACGACGGCGACGAATCCCCCTCAACGGAGCCCCAAACAGACTCCAGATCAGCCCTCCCGTGGAAGAACAGGAGGTCGCTATGGCTCCGTCTCTTAAAACGCAATGAAATCTTCTCTCTGTTTTTTTCTTCGAAGATGTGAAATTATAGGACTGGAATTAGGGTCTGGGGAGCCACGTGGGCCCCACGAGCCATCAGGGCATGCCCAGGGGGTGGGCGCGCCCTGTTGGCTTGGGGTGGGCGCGCCCTATTGGCTTGTGGCCTACAGGCATCCCCCCTCCAGTGTATCTTCGCTCCACAATTCATTTGTTATTCCAAAAGTAATTCACAAAAAGTTTCGTCCAGTTCTAGGAACTTTTATTTCTGCACAAAAATAACACCAAGGTAGTTCTGCTGAAAACAACGTCAGTGCGGGATAGTTCCATTCAAATCATGCAAATTAGAGTCCAAAACCAGAGCAAAAGTGTTTGGAAAAGTAGATACGTTGGAGTATCAGAAGGCACCCAGGTTATTTGGTGAAGCCTCCCCGACAACATCGCCAAAATCCTTCTGCTACTTGGTGTAGGTGTTGGGTTTTCCCCGAAGAGGAAGTTTCAAGAATCATAGTAGCAGATAGAATTTCCCTCAGTTAAGAACCAAGGTGATTGAAGCAATAGGAGGCAACTCATGTTGGGGAACGTTGCATGGGAAACAAAAAATTTCCTACGCACACGCAAGATCTATCCATGGTGATGAGCATCTACGAGAGGGAGAGTGGATCTACATACCCTTGTAGATCGCTAAGCGGGAAGCGTTAAGAAACGCGGTTGATGTAGTCGAACGTCTTCGCAATCCAAATCTCCGAGTGTCCCGCGATCCCATCACGATCCGTCCCGCGATCAAATCATGAATCGTCTCGCGATCCTGATCACGGTCCTTCCGATCTAGCACCGAACGGACGGCACCTCCGCGTTCAGCACGCGTACAGCTCGATGACGATCTCCGCCTTGTTGATCCAGCAAGAGGGAGCGGAGAGGTAGAAGAGTTCTCCGGCGGCACGACGGCGCGGCGGCGATGGTGGTGGAACAATTCCGGCAGGGCTTCGCCTAAGCACCGCTGAAACTAGACTAGAGGAGAAACCGATCTAGATGAAGTAGAGGGAGCATGTGGCAATTAGGGTTAGCTCTCCCCTCTAAATCCTCTAGTATATATAGGATGGAGGGAGGGGAGGAGGCAGCCTCAAACCCTCAAGGTTTGGCCGAAATTGGAGGTGGAGGAGTCCTACTCCAATCCTACTAGGAGTAGGATTCATCCTCTCCACTTGGAAACCCTTTCCACCTTTCCTCCATTGGGTTTTTCCCACCCCTAGCCGCATGGGCCTTAGTGGGGGCTTCGGCCAGCCCACTAGGGGCTGGTTTGACTCCTCCCACAGCCCATGAGGTCCTTTGGGTCGAGACACCCCTCCCGATGGCCCCCGGTACCCTCCCGGCACTCCCGGTACACTACCGAAGTACCCGAAACTTTTCCGGTGACCAAAACAGGACTTCCTATATATCAATCTTTACCTCCGGACCATTCCGGAGCTCCTCGTGATATCCAGGATCTCATCCGGGACTCCGAACAACCTTCGGTCACCACCATACATAACTCTATACTACCGAAACGTCACCGAACCTTAAGTGTGCAGACCCTGCGGGTTCGAGAACTATGTAGACATGACCGAGACACCTCTACGGTCAATAAACAATAGCGGGACCTGGATGCCCATATTGGTTCCCACATATTCTACGAAGATCTTTATCGGTTGAACCTCTATGTCAAGGATTCAGTTAATCCCGTATACTGTTCCCTTTGTTCTTCGGTATGTTACTTGCCCGAGATTCGATCGTCGGTATCTCTATACCTAGTTCAATCTCGTTACCGACAAGTCTCTTTAATCGTTCTGTAATACAAGATCCCGTGGCTAACACTTTAGTCACATTGCTTGCAAGGCTTATTGTGATGTTGTATTACCGAGTGGGCCCTGAGATACCTCTCCGTCACACGGAGTAACAAATCCCAGTCTTGATCCATGCCCACTCAACAGACACCCTCGGAGATACCTGTAGAGCATCTTTATAGTCACCCAGTTACGTTGTGACGTTTGATACACACAAGGTATTCCTCCGGTGTCAGTGAGTTGCACGATCTCATGGTCATAGGAACAGATACTTGACATGCAGAAAGCTATAGCAATAAACTGACACGATCATATGCTATGTTTATAGTTTGGGTCTTGTCCATCACATCATTCTCCTAATGATGTGATCCCATTATCAAATGACATCTCATGTCTATGGCCAGGAAACCTTGACCATCTTTGATCAACGAACTAGTTAACTAGAGGCATACTAGGGACACAGTGTTGTCTATGTACCCAGACATGTATTTGAGTTTCCAATCAATACAATTATAGCATGGATAATAAACAATTATCACGAACAAGGAAATATAATAATAACCAATTTATTATTGCCTCTAGGGCATATTTCCAACAGTCTCCCACTTGCACTAGAGTCAATAATCTAGTTCACATCACCATGTGTTTTACATTGTTATGAATCTAACACCCAATGAGTTCTGGGGTTCGATCATGCTTTGCATGTGAGAGAGGTCTTTAGTCAACGGGTCTGCGACATTCAGATCCGTGTGTACTTTGCAAATCTCTATGTCATACTGTAGACACTGCTACCACACTCCACTTGGAGCTATTCCAAATGGCTGCTCCACTATACGTATCCGGATTGCTACTCAGAGTCATGCGGATTGGTGTTAAAGCTTGCATCGACGTAACCCTTTATGACGAACTCTTTATCACCTCCATAATCGAGAAATATTTCCTTAGTCCTCTAGTTACTAAGGATAATCTTGACCACTGTCCAGTGGTCCACTCCTGGATCACTCTTGTACCCCTTGACAGACTCATGGCAAGGCACACACAGGTGCGGTACATAGCATGACATACTATACAGAGCCTATGGATAAGGCATAGGGGACGACCTTCGTCCTTTCTCTTTCTTCTGCCATGGTCGAGCTTTGAGTCTCACTCAACTCCACTCCTTACAAATCAGGCAAGAACTCTTTCTTTGACTGATCCATTTTGAACTCTTTTAAAATCTTGTCAAGGTATGTATTCATTGAAAGTCTTATCAGACGTCTTAATCTATCTCTATAGATCCTGATGCCCAATATTTAAGTAGCTTCTATCCAAGTTTTCCTTTGAAAAACTCCTTTTCAAACAGCCCTTTATGCTTTCCAGAAATTCTACATCATTTCCGATCAACAATATGTCTTCCACATATACTTATCAGAAATTCTATAGTGCTCCCACTCACTTTATTGTAAATACAAGTTTCTCATAAACTTTGTATAGACTCAAAAACTTTGATCACCTCATCAAAGTGCATATTCCAACTCGGAGATGCTTGCTTACATTTTAGCATCCTTAGGACTGACAAAACCTTCCGGTTGTATCACATACAACCTTTCCTCACGGATACCGTTAAGGAAACGATGTTTTGACATCCATCTGCCAGATTTCCTAATCGAAAAATGCTGCAACAGCTAACATAATTCCAACAGACTTTTAGCATCGCTACGGGTGAGAAAGTCTCATCGTAGTCAACTCCTTGAACTTGTGAAAAACCCTTTGCCACAAGTCGAGCTTTATAGACGGTGACATTACCGTCCTCGTCCGTCTTCCTTTTAAAGATCCATTTGTTCTGAATGGCCTTTCGCCCTTCAGGTAATACTTCCAAAGCCCATACTTTGTTTTCTTACATGGATCCCATCTCGGATTTCATGGCCTCTAACCATTTCTCGGAATCCGGGCCCATCATCGCTTCTCCATAGCTCGTAGGTTCATCGTTGTCCAACAACATGACCTCTAAGACAGGGTTGCCGTACCACTCAGGAGCAGTACGCGTCCTTGTCGACCTACGAGGTTTGATAGTAACTTGATCCGAAGCTTTATGATCATGATCATTAACTTCCTCTTCAACTAACGTAGGCTCCACAGAAACAACTTTCTGTGCTGCGCTACTCTCTGGTTGAAACAAAGGTTCAACAACCTCATCAAGTTCTATCTTCCTCCCACTCAATTCTTTCGAGAGAAACTCTTTCTCGAGAAAGGACCGATTTTAGCAACAAACACTTTGTGCTTGGATCTGAGATAGAAGGTTTACCCAACTGTTACGTTAGGGTATTCTATGAAGATGCATTTGTCCGCTTTGGGTTCGAGCTCATCAGGTTGAAAACCTTTTCCACATAAGCGTCGCAGCCCCAAACATTAAGAAATGACAGCTTAGGTTTCTGCCAAACCAAAATTCATACGGTGTCATCTCAACGGACTTAGATGGTGCCCCTTTTTAAAGTGAATGTAGTTGTCTCTAATGCATAACCCCAAAACGATAGTGGCAAATCGATAAGAGACATCATAGTACGCACCATATCCAATAGAGCACGACTACAACGTTCGGACACACCATCACACTATGGTGTTCCAGGTGGCGTGAGTTGTGAAACAACTTCCACATTGTCTTAAGTTTTATACCAAACTCGTAACTCAGATATTTACCTCTTACGATCATATCGTAGATATTTTATCTTCTTGTCACGATGATCTCAAACTTCACTCTGAATTTGTTTGAACTTTTCAAACGTTTCAGACTTGTGTTTCATTAAGTAAATATCCCCATATCTACTCAAATCATCAGTGAAGGTAGGAAAATAATGATATCCACCGCACGCTACAACACTCATTGGACCGAATACATCAACATGTATCATTTCCAATAAGTCACTTGCCCGCTCCATCATACCGGAAAACGGGGTCATAGTCATCTTGCCCATGATGCATGGTCCGCTTGTCTCAACCGATTTGAAATCGAATGAGTCCAAAGATCCATCAGCATGGAGTTTCTTCATGCGTTTTACACCAATATGACATTTAGCGGCAGTGCCACAAGTATGTGGTACTATCATTATTAACTTTTTATCTTTTGGCATCAATATTATGAACATGTGTATCACTACGATCAAGATTCAATAAACCATTCTCATTGGGTGCATGACCATTGAAGGTTTTATTCATGTAAACAGAATAACCATTATTCTCTAACTTAAATGAATAACCGTATTGCAATAAACATGATCTAATCACGTTTATGCTCAACGCAAACACCAAATAACATTTATTTAGGTTCATCACTAATCCTGAAGGTAGAGAGAGCGTGCGATGGTGATCACATCAACCTTGGAAACACTTCCAACACTCATCGTCACCTCACCCTTAGCTAGCCTCCGTTTATTCCGTAGCTTTTATTTCGAGTTACTAACATTTAGCAACCGAACCGGTATCCAATACCCAGGTACTACTAGGAGTACTAGTAAGGTACACATCAATAACACGTATATCAAATATACTTCTGTCGACGTTGCCAGCCTTCTTATCTACCAAGTATCTAGGGCAGTTCCGCTTCAATGACCGTTCTCCTCATAATAGAAGCACTCAGTCTCGGGTTTGGGTTCAACCTTGGGTTTCTTTACTGGAGCAGCAACTGGCTTGCCATCCATGAAGTATCCCTCCTTGCCCTTGCCCTTCTCGAAACTAGTGGTTTTACTAACCATCAACACTTGATGCTCCTTCTTGATTTCTACCTTCGCGGTGTTAAACATCGCGAATAGCTCGGGGATCATTAATTCCATCCCTGGCATTTTAGAGTTCATCACGAAGCTTCTAATAGCTTAGTGACAGTGACTTGGAGAACTATATCAATCACTATCTTATCTGGAAGATCAACTCCCACTCGATTCAAGCGATTGTAGCACCCAGACAATCTGAGCACATGCTCAACGATTGAGCTATTCTCCTTCATCTTGCAGGCAAAGAATCTTGTTGGAGGTCTCATACCTGTCAACACGGGCATGAGCCTGAGATCCCAATTTCAGCTCTTAGAACATCTCATATGTTCCGTGACGTTCAAAACGTTTTGGAGCCTCAATTCTAAGCCGTAATGCATGACGCTCTGAACTATCAAGTAGTCATCAGAACGTGCCTGTCAGATGTTCACAACATCTACAGATGACGCTTGAGGGGTGGCGCACCGAGCGGTGCATTAAGGACATAAGCCTTTTGTGTAGCAATGAGGACAATCCTCAGATCACGGACCCAGTCCGCATTATTGCTACCATCATCTTTCAACTCTATTTCTCTAGGAACATATAAAAATTCAAGGGAGCTACAGCGCGAGCTAGTAATCTACAACATAATTTGCAAAGACATTTTGACTATGTTCATGATAATGAGTTTAGTTAATCATATTACTTAAAAACTCCCACTCAAATTGACATCCCTCCGGTCATTCGAGTGTCACATGATGCAAATCCACCAACTCAAGTCCGATCATCACGTGAGTTGAGGTGGTTTCAATGGTGAACATCTTCATGTTGATCATATCTACTATATGACTCATGTTCGACCTTTCGGTCTCTTGTGTTCCGAGGCCATGTCTGTACATGCTAGGCTCGTCAAGTTTAACCCGAGTGTTCCGCACGTGCAACACTGGCTTGCACCCGTTGTATGTGAACGTAGAGTCTATCACACCCGATCATCACGTGGTGTCTCAAAACGACGAACTTTCGCAACGGTGCACACTCGGGGAGAACACAATTTTATCTTGAAATTTTAGTGAGGGATCACCTTATAATGCTACCGTCGTCCTAAGCAAAATAAGATGCATAAAAGGATTAACATCACATGCAAATCATAAGTGACATGATATGGCCATGAACTTGTGCTTTTGATCTCCATCTTCAAAGCACCGGCATGATCTCCATCATCACCGGCATAACACCATGATCTCCATCATCTTGATCTCCATCAATGTGTCGCCATGAGGTTGTGTCGCCGACTGTTGCTTCCACGGCTATTGCTAACTCATAGCGATAAAGTAAAGCAAAAACGGCGAAAATAATTAAAGACAACCCTATGGCTCCTGCCGGTTGCCGTACTCATCGACATGCAAGTCGTGATATTCTATACAATACATGATCATCTCATACATCACATACATCTCATCATGTAATTGGCCATATCACATCACAACATACCCTGCAAAAACAAGTTAGACGTCCTCTAATTGTTGTTGCAAGTTTTACGTGGCTGCTACGGGTATCTAGCAAGAACAATTCTTACCTACACAAAAACCACAACGGTGATACAAAAATTGGTATTCAACCTTCTCAAGGACCGCCTTTGTCAAATCCGATCCGACTAAAGTGGGAGAAACAGACACCCGCCAGCCATCTTTATGCAACGAAGTTACATGTCAGTTGATGGAACCGGTCTCTCGTAAGCGTATGAGTAATGTTGGTCCGGGCCACTTCATCCCACAATACCGCCGAATCAAGAAAATACCAAGGGAGGAAGCAATCTGAATATCAACGCCCACAAACTCCTTTGTGTTCTACTCGAGATCTCATCTACACATAGACCTAGCTCTGATACCACTGTTGGGGAACGTTGCATGGGAAACAAAAAATTTCCTACGCACACGAAAGATCTATCCATGGTGATGAGCATCTACGAGAGGGAGAGTGGATCTACATACCCTTGTAGATCGCTAAGCGGGAAGCGTTAAGAAACGCGGTTGATGTAGTCGAACGTCTTCGCGATCCAAATCGCCGAGTGTCCCTTGATCCCATCACGATCCGTCCCGCGATCAAATCACGAATCGTCTCGCGATCCTGATCACGGTCCTTCCGATCTAGCGCCGAACGGACGGCACCTCCGCGTTCAGCACACGTACAGCTCGATGACGATCTCCGCCTTCTTGATCCAGCAAGAGGGAGCGGAGAGGTAGAAGAGTACTCCGGCGGCGCGACGGCGCGGCGGCGATGGTGGTGGAACAATTCCGGCAGGGCTTCGCCTAAGCACCGCTGAAACTAGACTAGAGGAGAAACCGATCTAGATGAAGTAGAGGGAGCACGTGGCAATTAGGGTTAGCTCTCCCCTCTAAATCCTCTAGTATATATAGGAGGGAGGGAGGGGAGGAGGCAGCCTCAAACCCTCAAGGGTTGGCCGAAATTGGAGGTGGAGGAGTCCTACTCCAATCCTACTAGGAGTAGGATTCATCCTCTCCACTTGGAAACCCTTTCCACCTTTCCTCCTTTGGGTTTTTCCCACCCCTAGCCACATGGGCCTTACTGGGGGGTTCGGCCAGCCCACTAGGGGCTGGTTTGACTCCTCCCACAGCCCATGAGGTCCTTTGGGTCGAGACACCCCTCCCGATGGCCCCCGGTACCCTCCCGGCACTCCCGGTACACTACCGAAGTATCCGAAACTTTTTCGGTGACCAAAACAGGACTTCCTATATATCAATCTTTACCTCCGGATCATTCCGGAGCTCCTCGTGATGTCCAGGATCTCATCCGGGACTCCGAACAACCTTCGGTCACCACCATACATACTACCGAAACGTCACCGAACCTTAAGTGTGCAGACCCTGCGGGTTCGAGAACTATGTAGACATGACCGAGACACCTCTATGGTCAATAACCAATAGCGGGACCTGGATGCCCATATTGGTTCCCACATATTCTACGAAGATCTTTATCAGTTGAACCTCTATGTCAAGGATTCAGTTAATCCCGTATACTGTTCCCTTTGTTCTTCGGTATGTTACTTGCCCGAGATTCGATCGTCGGTATCTCTATACCTAGTTCAATCTCGTTACCGACAAGTCTCTTTAATCGTTCTGTAATACAAGATCCCGTGGCTAACACTTTAGTCACATTGCTTGCAAGGCTTATTGTGATGTTGTATTACCGAGTGGGCCCTGAGATACCTCTCCGTCACACGGAGTAACAAATCCCAGTCTTGATCCATGCCCACTCAACAGACACCCTCGGAGATACTTGTAGAGCATCTTTATAGTCACCCAGTTACGTTGTGACGTTTGATACACACAAGGTATTCCTCCGGTGTCAGTGAGTTGCATGATCTCATGGTCATAGGAACAGATACTTGACATGTAGAAAACTATAGCAATAAACTGACACGATCATATGCTATGTTTATAGTTTGGGTCTTGTCCATCACATCATTCTCCTAATGATGTGATCCCGTTATCAAATGACATCTCATGTCTATGGCCAGGAAACCTTGACCATCTTTGATCAACGAACTAGTTAACTAGAGGCATACTAGGGACAAAGTGTTGTCTATGTACCCAGACATGTATTTGAGTTTCCAATCAATACAATTATAGCATGGATAATAAACAATTATCATGAACAAGGAAATATAATAATAACCAATTTATTATTGCCTCTAGGGCATATTTCCAACAACTCACAAATAATGTCAAAAGTACACAAAGAAAATGCTCACACCCAACGAATGCAAGAGGGTTGTCAATCCTGTTGTCCCCGCCGATTGCAAGAATTAAATCTTGTAGTGATAGGTATATAAATAAAAGATAAATAAAAACAACAAGCAATTTTATTTTTTAGTATTAATTGGCAAAGTGGACCCGAGGGGCAAAGCGCTCACTAGAGGCATATCCCTCATAAGCATAGTATCGCTGGGTAAACAAATTATTGTTTGGCAGTTGATAGAAAAGTACATAGTTAAGATGATTCTCCCGAAACAGGCTTGCGCCTCACTATCATAATGTATCAAACACCCGATGCATCCAACGATAGGTGCTGGGGCGGAAGCAGCACAATCATGCCCAAAAGAAAAGAGAGAGAAAATACAAAAGGAACAAATGTCGACAATGACGGATCAACAAAAACGAAGAGGCCTCGCAACCGTTGCACCTATTGGAGATCTCCCACCAAGTTTCTAGACTCCGGTGCGCCGGTACCAATCAACACATCCAAGAAGGGCGCGATGTTGACAACGCTGCTGCCAAGGGTTTCTGCCGGTACGTGGCAAGGAGAACGGAATGGTAGCACCTGACGCCCTCTAGGAAGGTCCGGCGGCACCCTCCGGCGCCACCACGTTAGAGTCGGACATGCCGACAAGGATTTCTCCCGATCCCAACCATCACCTTGGGCGCTCCGGAGCACTCCGCCATACCGCCCACCACCCTGCGCCAACACGATCTTGAAGCCAGCCACACTGTCTCACCACGACACTGAGACGTGGGGCCTGCACAAAAAAGAAGAACAACAGGGACTAGGGGAAGCAACACCGCCGGCATGCGGGAGGGCCCGACCTCCACCATCAACAACAGTAACCGACCATGGGCAACAACGGGAGCATACCAGACCCATGGGCAGCTCTTGCCGTCGCGCTGAAAAAGGCACACTATTGGCGTCACCGACCTCGTCCGAGCCGCCCCCTCTTCACTGCGCAGTAAGCCGTGAGGCCACACGGGAGTCGGCCCGCTAGGACCCAGATGGGGCCCTAAGGGCCTACATCTGGGCTGGGGGAGCGCCACTGGCTATCCCCGTGCCACCAGGCAAGCCCGCCACCAAGGAGTCGAGTCACCACCTCACCGTTTGTCGGACACCGCCTTTAGTTCGCCGGATCGCATCCTGCCGAGCCGCGCTCCCGTCGACCACCTGCCACGAGAAGGCAAGCCATGCGTGGTGAAGAAGATCCCGCCGCCACCGTCACCACCCGGGCCAGATCGGGGGGTGCTCGCCGGCGGTGGTGGAGGGGGGAGTAGTAGGAGGAGGGTGATACTTCTACAATGCATCGATAATTTATGAAGTCTTCATACCATGTTTACAATGTTTTTATATGGTTTTCATGCACTTTTATATGACTTTTGGGAACTAACCTATTAACCTATTGCCCAATGCCAGTTACTGTTTTCTTCATATTTTTGGTTTTCCATAAAATCCATACCAAACGAAGTCCAAACGCGACGAAACTTTTCGATGATTTTTCTGGAAGGAAATGTTGGATATATGAGCAATTTACCGAATGATTTAAATGAAATAAACACTAGAAAAAACAAGATAATGATAACAGAGGCAACAATAGTCATGCAACGTAGAGGAGAGTATGCCACAATAGGAGGAACAAATCTTGTCAGGCAAACTAAAGGATAGGACGTGAATATTATGTGAACATGTGAACTATACCGAAACATATGTAGAATAGAAACTACACCAAGAATCTCTAGCAGAACCTCGAACAGGAAAGACATGAACACGTATTGAGCGATGGTAGTAGCGTTAGCATTGGCGTTGACGTTGTCACCGGCCATGTCGTCAAAGAGGTTATTGACGTTGGGGAAGAAGTCATCGTCCGGGAAGTAGTCGTCGGCGTCCGTGGTGAATTAGTCAGTAGTCGCGCAGCGCGCTCCCCAAAAACCTTATCACCCTTCTCCCGTACAAGACTCAAAGTGGTGGGGTTTCGAAGGCCTACTGTCCTGACTTGTGGTGCACGCCGCAAGCCGGGATGGGAAGAACCTTGCAGCAGCTCAGGGATTGGAACTCGATGGCGTGAGGAGGAGGAGGAGGTTCTCGTGTGTCTCTCTGGAGAGGAGCGACCTCCCTTTTATAGGCAGAGGAGAAGGAGGCGAACAGGCAGCGACGAGAGGCGAAGCAAAAGAGGGAGATGAAACGAACAGGCAGCAGCTGAAGGGTGCTGTGTTCGTAATTAATCTCCACTACAGTAAAACTTTCCAGCTCCCGATTGACCTTTCATATACCAGTCGTGCGTGGCAAAAATTTAGACATCGGCTCATTCCCGTAACCCGCGGCACGTCATGACGAGGTGTGGCGTGGCGAGGCAGGCGGCGGAGGAGGAGCGCGCGTGTATGTCTCTCTTGTTCTCATGCTCATACATGTGGGGAAGCATCGTCCCTTATAAGGAGGTCCAACACCTACTAAACTAGCAATGTGGGACTAAACTTTTGTCCCACCTCTTGCCTTGCATGAATGGGCTTGGTGTGCCTCTAGGATTTATTAGGAATTCTGAAAAATGCTATTGGGCTGGCCCATGTTTAGATCAAATTGCAGCAATATGTCGGAAACGACACCTATGGGATCGCACGGATCACTTTACGATTTGGTGGGGAAAAGGTTTGCACAAAGAGCAGATCTAACGACCAAGACGAGGAATTTTACCCAGGTTCGGGCCGCTGAGAAGCGTAAAACCCTACTCCTGCCTTGGTTGTATTAGATGTGTTCTAGCTCAAGTTCTGTGAGCGCTACAGTACTTAGCAGCTGCACATGCAGAATCGGCCAGAACTCGACCCCCCCTGTAGCTACGCCTTGGGCCTCCTTTTATACGTTCGAAGGGATCACAAATAGTGGCGTACAATGCATACATGAGGTGTAAAAGTAGCTACAGTGCTATCATACCTAATACTGACGGCCTAGGACAAAAGCATTTAATGCTCCGTTGAGGTGTCCCTTAGCTCCTTGGGGACGGGAAAAGGGGCCGTCCCATCAACACCGCTTAAGCCCAACGCCGTTAGCGTCCTGACACGCACCCAGGAGGACAACAGCTAAAAGACAAGCTGGTCGCTGCGCTGGAGCGGAGACAGGGTGGCGAGGCCTTGCCGGGTGCGAGTCTTGCCGGGGTCGTGAGCCATCCCGGCAAGATCTTGCCGGGGCTCCAGTCTTCGGTCTTGTATCTTCTGACTGCTGACTTAAATGCCTTCTTGACGTTGCTATACATGTATCCAGCTATCCCCCGGCAGGCCTTGCCGCTGGTATGGCTTCGACTGCCCGTGCACAAGTATGGGGTATTAAAGAACCAAACTTTAGTACACCGACAGGAGCCCCCGGGCCTAGGCCACACACTGTGCGAGGCGTTGTTGGGCTAGGCCCAAACAGTGCACAGGCACGCATGGCAGGGATTAACTATCGTAATCATTCCATTTACTATGCCCCCCCCACTATGCGCGTTGAATGCGTGACGTGGGAGACGTGGGCGGAGCGACCGTTACAGCCGCGCGCCCGCAAAAGCGCTATTATATTGTTTAGTAAAGAGGCAGCCCCGCGCCTTCCCCATAAAAAGGAATCCATAGAGGCGATGCTCATTTACCTCCTATCTTTTCCAATCTGGGAACCGCCGTCACCTTCTTCCTCGAGCCCAAAACAGAGCCCCTTCACCCATCCATCGCCGCCGCGCCCTTCTCGTCCTCGGCCTCCGCCCCCATAGCCACCATGCCGCCCAAGACGAGCAAGGGCAAGGAAGTGGAAGCCGCCGTCCCGGAGAGCAAGCTGGCGAAGATGCGGAAGGAGCACGTCGTCTTCCCCCCGGCGCTTGACGCGATCACACTGAGGGAGCGGTACCAGTGCATGTGGGCGAAGGAGACAACGGCGCATCCTACAACTCTCGTGAGCCCAGGTTCTTCCAGGGGTGGCCCAAACAAGTATCACTTCTTTGCCGATTACATTTACTACGGACTCTGCCCCCCATTCTCTGATTTCTTCAACGACATCATGCTCACATACGGCTTCCAACTCTTGGATTTCACGCCAAATGCCGTGACGTGTATGTCAGTTTTCGCTCATCTTTGGGAAAACTTTGCCGGAGTAGTCCCTAGCACAGCCCTTTTTCCGCCATTACTTCATTCCCCACATCCAAAAGGGTGAGGCCCTTTCTGGTTCCATCGCTTGGATCCCACAGCCAGGAAGCAAGGAAGTATACCCAGACGGGGCCTACCGCGAGAAGTGGGATTAATGGCGAGCCAAGTGGTGCTGGATTCAAGAGACAAAGGTCCATTCTTTCTGCTTGCCGCGGCAAACGAAGATGGTGCGCGGCTGAGACTGGAGGCCCTCGATCCTGATGATGAGAAGCTCACAGTCGCAACTACCAGGATTCACCGTCTCAAAGCTGCCGGGCTCACAATAGAGATGATAGGCGCCGATTTCCTTCGCCGGCGCATCACTCCTCTGCAGAACAAAGGGAGGCCAGCTTGGGAATTCCGGAACGCGGCAGACATCATGAGGCTACGTCCTGGATTGAACAATAATCTGACAATTCTGCAGCATGCAGCTCTCTGCCAGAAACTCTTTAGGACTGACGCGGTGGGCAAGTTGCCGGCAAGCATAGTCCCCTTGTGCAATAACTCCGCTCTGGCCCCAATCATCGCCATGATGCCGGTGTTTGACGCCCACAGCCTTGACGGGACCTGGATCGAGCCATCCCAAGAGCAGGCACAACAATTCTTTGACAACCTGTCGGAAAGAGTCATCCACGCAGAAGAAAACCTTGTCCGCCCTACTACTGATGAAGAGGTGGCGTACATCGCCAGCAGGGCGGAGGAGGCAAATCTTGCCGCGGAGGCTGGCAGCGCTGGCTTCGTGGAAGGGGAAACCAGCGAAAGCGAAGTGCTGTCGGAGGAAAATTTTGCCGGGCAGGGCGAGGTTGCCGAGAAGCAGAGCGGCACTGCTGCCGGGGGCACATCTGCTGAAGACATAGTTGAGGAGGAACTGCACGAGGAGCCCCCAGCTCTTGAGCCGAGGAAGAGGCGTGCTCTTCGAAAAGTCACCTCTAGTGCCTCTGCCTGCCAGTCTTCCTCGAGCGGTGAAGCCTCCGGCAAAGGGGCTGCCGGCAAGGCTGCACAGTAACCCGTCGCAGCCAAGCGACCCAGGACCGCTCCTTCCCCTCCTCCCCCAGACGCCGCGGCGGAAGTCGACTTCGACCTCTCTGCCTTTAGCTCCGAAGAAGAAGAGTAAGGGCCCCGTCACATCCTCTAGCTTTTGAATTTCTGATTTTGTTTAACTGACTTGTCTTGCTTCGACTTGTTTCTGCAGAGATGACACAGAAACATTGGCGCAAAGGGTAGCGAAGAGGGCGAAGACCTCGACGGGTGATGAACCGCCGGCAAGCACCTCAGGCACGCCAGAAACAATCAACATCATCCCGGAGTCAAGCCCACAACACAATCCTCAACACAGCCCCCAGCGTGAGTCCGTTACTCACTTTCCGCTGGCAAGTGCCGGGGTGTGTATCTTCACTGCTGACATCTCCGGGCATGCAGGAGTGAAGCGGCAACAAGGAGTACCAATGGGAGCCGTCCCTGATGCCCCACCTCCGTCAACTACGCCGCCCAGAGATGAGTCTTCAACAAGTGAGCTTTACCGCGATGAAGAGGAGCCGGCAAGCACAGGCACCAGCAACCCTTCTCAGCAGCTCGACACAGGTAAACCGCTCGCCTGAGAGTACTTCCCACTTTGCCTTTCTTTTTGTCTTCTTGAACTTCCTCCTCAGCCGTATTTTGCTTGTTCTCTTGGCCTCTAGATCTTCCCTCGACTGAGCACATGGATGTTGATGTTGTTATCGAGGAGACCGCCAGGGATGCTGGCACTGAGGCCGAGAGGGTGGCCGCTGAGACCGCCAAGGACGCTGCTGTTGGGGAACGGAGCATGAATTTCAAAAATTTCCTACGCTCACGCAAGATCTATCCATGGAGATGCATCGCTACGAGAGGGGAGAGTGTGTCTACGTACCCTCGTAGACCGTTAGCGGAAGCGTCTCACAACGCGGTTGATGTAGTCGAACAATCCTTCGAGTTCCACCGATCGAGTACCGAACGTATGGCACCTCCGAGTTCTACACACGTGCAGCTCGGTGACGATCCTCGCCTTCATGATCCAGCAAGACGTCGAGGAAGTAGATGAGCTCCGTCAGCACGACGGCGTGGCGACGGTGACGGTGAAGTGATTCCGGCAGGGCTTCGCCTAAGCACTCTGAAAATATGACCGAGGTGGAAAACGGAGATCGGGGCACCGCACACGGCTATGGGACAATTGTGTGTGCTAGGGTGCCCCCTTGCCTCCGTATATAAAAGAGGAGAGGGGGAGGCCGGCCGGCCCCTGTAGGGCGTGCCAAGAGAGAGGAGTCCTACTAGGACTCCAAGTCCTAGTAGGATTCCACTTGGTGGAAGGGGGAAGAAGGAAGGAGAGGGAGAGAGAAAGGAAAGAGGGGGCTGCGCCCCCTCCCCTAGTCCAATTCGGTTTGGGCAAGGGGGGCGCGCGCCTCCTCACGTGGCCTGCCTCTCTTTTTCCCGTATGGCCCAATAAGGCCCATTACTTCTCCCGGTGAATTCCCGTAACTCCCCGGTACTCCGAAAAATACCCGAATCACTCGGAACCTTTCCGATGTCCGAATATAGCCTTCCAATATATGAATCTTTACCTCTCGACCATTTCGAGACTCCTCGTCATGTCCGTGATCTCATCCGGGACTCCGAACAACATTCGGTCACCAATCACATAACTCATATAATACTATATCGTCATCGAACCTTAAGTGTGCGGACCCTACGTGTTCGGGAATGATGTAGACATGACCGAGACGACTCTCTGGTCAGTAACCAACAGCGGAACCAGGATGCTCATATTGGTTCCTACATATTCCACGAAGATCTTTATCGGTGAACCTCATATGTCAACATACGTTGTTCCCTTTGTCAGGCGGTATGTTAGTTGCCCGAGATTCGATCGTCGGTATCCAATACCTAGTTCAATCTCGTTAACGGCAAGTCTCTTTACTCGTTCTGTAATACATCATCTTGCAACTAACTCTTTAGTCACGGTGCTTGCAAGGCTTCTGTGATGCTGTATTACCGAGAGGGCCCAGAGATACCTCTCCAATAGTCGGAGTGACAAATCCCAATCTCGATCCATGCCAACTCAACAAACACTTTCGGAGATACCTGTAGTGCACCTTTATAATCACCCAGTTACGTTGTGACGTTTGATACACCCAAAGTATTCCTACGGTATCCGGGAGTTGCATGATCTCATGGTCAGAGGAACGTGTATTTGACATAGTGAAAGCAATAGCAATAAACTGAATGATCATTTGCTATGCTAACGGTTGGGTCAAGTCCATCACATCATTCTCCTAATGATGTGATCCCATTATCAAATGACAACTCATGTCCATGGTCAGGAAATCTTGACCATCTTTTGATCAACGAGCTAGTCTAGTAGAGGCTTACTAGGGACACAGTATTTGTTTATCTATTCACACATGTATTTAGTTTCCGGTCAATACAATTCTAGCATGAATAATAAACTATTATCATGAACGGGGAAATATGATAATAACTAATTTATTATTGCCTCTAGGGCATATTTCCAACAGTCTCCCACTTGCACTAGAGTCAATAATCTAGATTACATCTCCATGTAATTAACACTTAATCGGTTCTAAAGCTGATCATGTTTTGCTTGTGAGAGAGGTTTTAGTCAACGGGTCTGCAATATTCAGATCCGTATGTTCTTGGCAAATCTCTATGTTATATGTAGATGCTGCTACCACACTCTGTTTGGAGCTACTCCAAAAAATTTCCCCACTATACTTATCCGGTCTGAGACTCATAGTCTTTCGGATCAGTGTTTAAAGCTTGCATCGACGTAACCCCTTACGACGAACACTTTATCATCTCAATTCCTGAGAAATTCTTCCTTAGTCATCTTAAGGATAATTTGACCGCTGTCCAGTGATCTACTCCTGGATCACTTTGGTACCTCTTTTGCCAGACACATGGCAAGGCACACAGCTTGGCATACTTTATAGAACCTATGGCCGAGGCATAGGGGATAACCTTCATCCATTCTATTTATTTTGCCGTGGTCGAGATTTGAGTCTTACTCAACTTCACACCTTTCACCACAGTCAAGAACTCCTTCTTTGACTGATCCATTTTGAACTTCTTCAAAATCTTGTCAAGGTATATGTTTTGTGAAAGTCATATGAGGCGTCTCAATCTATCTCTATAGATTTTGATGCCTAACATGTAAACAACAGTTACCTAGATCTTCAAGTCTTACTCCACTTCACACTAGCCAAGAACTTATTTCTTTTGACTTGATCCATTTTGAACTTCTTCAAAATCTCATCAAGGTGTGTGAAAATCTTTTATCAGGTGTCTTGATCTATCTTTATAGATCTCGATGCCCAAACCGTGGATAACTCAAAAACCGGTTTTTATTGAAAAACTCCTTTCAATTAATTCTTTATGCTTTCCAGAAATTCTACATCATTTCCAATCACATATACTTATTAGAAATGTTATAGAGCTCCCACTCACTTTGTTGTAAATACAAGTTTCTCCATAAACTTGCATAAACCCAAACGCTTTGATCACTTCATCAAAGCGAGTATTCCAGCTCCGAGATGCTTGCATCAGTCCATAGATGGATCACTGGAGCTTGCATACTTTGTTAGCACCTTTAGGATCGACAAAAACTTTCCGGTTGCATCATATACAATTCTTTCTTAAGGAATCTGTAAAGGAATGCCGTTTTGACGTCCATTTGCCAGATTTCATAATCATAAAATGCGGCAATTGCTAACATAATTTTGACAGACTTTAGCATCGCTACGGGTGAGAAAGTCTCATCGTAGTCAACTCCATGAACTTGTCGATAACCTTTAGCAAAAAGTCGTGCTTTATAGACGGTGACATTACCATCAGCGTCCGTCTTCTTCTTAAAGATCCATTTATTTTTAATAGCTCGCCGTTCATCGGGCAAGTCTACCAAAGTCCACACTTTGTTCTCATACATGGATCTAATCTCAGATTTCATGGCCTCAAGCCATTTGTCGGAATCCGGGCTCGCCATCGCTTCTTCATAGTTCGTAGGTTCACCGTTGTCTAACAACATGACCTCCAAGACAGGATTGCCGTACCAATCTGGTGCGGAGCATGTCCTGGTTGACCTACGAGGTTCTGTAGCAACTTGATCCGAAGCTTCATGATCATCATCATCTACTTCCTCTCTGGTCTGTGTCGGTGGCACAGAAATTTCTTCCTGTGACGTACTACTATCCAGAGGAGGTACAATTACCTCATCAAGTTCTACTTTCCTCCCACTCACTTCTTTCGACAGAAACTCCTTCTCTAGAAAGGATCCATTCTTAGCAACGAATACTTTGCCTTCGGATCTGTGGTAGAAGGTGTACCCAACGTTCTCCTTTGGGTATCCTATGAAGACGCACTTATCCGCTTTGGGTTCGCGCTTATCTGGCTGAAGCCTTTTGACATAAGCATCGCATCCCTAAACTTTCAGAAACGACATCTTAGGTTTCTTGCAAACCACAATTCATACGGTGTCATCTCAAAGGATTTAGACGGTGCCCTTGTTTAAAGTGAATGCAGCTGTCTCTAATGCATAACCCCAAAATGATAGTGGCAAATCGGTAAGAGACATCATAGAACGCACCATATCCAATAGAGTACGATTACGACGTTCGGACACACCATTACGCTGTGGTGTTCCATGTGGCGTGAGCTGTGAAACAATTCCACATTGTCTTAAGTGATTGCCAAACTCGTAACTCAAATATTCTCCTCCATGATCAGATCGTAAGAACTTTATTTTCTTGTTACGATGGTTCTCTACTTCACTCTGAAATTCTTTGAACTTTTCAAATGTTTCAGATTTATGCTTCATCAAGTAGACATAACCATATCTACTCAAATCATCAGTGAACGTGAGAATATAACGATATCCACTGCGCGCCTCAACACTCATCGGACCGCATACATCGGTATGTATTATTTCCAATAAGTTGGTTGCTCACTCCATTGTTCCGGAGAACGGAGTTTTAGTCATCTTGCCAATAAGGCATGGTTCACATGTCTCAAATGATTCATAATCAAGAGATTCCAAAAACCCATCTGCATGGAGTTTCTTCATGTGTTTAACACTGATATGACCTAAGCGGCAGTGCCACAAATATGTGGTACTATCATTATCTTTTGGCATTCGTGTTATGAACATATGTATTACTACGATCAAGATTCAATAAACCTTTCATTTTAAGTGCATGATCATCAATGATATTATCCAAATAAATAGAATAACAATTATTCTCTGAAATTGAATAACCGTCTTGCAATAAACACTATCAGATATAATGTTCATGCTTAACGCAAGCACCAAATAACAATTATTTAGGTTCATCACTAATCCTGAAGGTAGAGAGAGCGTGGCGATGGTGATCACATCAACCTTGGAGACACTTCCAATGCACATCGTCACCTCGTTCTTAGCTAGCCCTCGTTTATTCCGAAGCTCCATGTTTCAAGTTGTAAGCAACTGAACAAGTATCAAATACCCAGGTGCTCCTACGAGTACTAGTAAGGTACATATCAATAACATGTATATCAAATATCTTTGTTGACATTGCCAGTCTTATTATCTGCCAGCTACTTTGCGGAAGTTCCGCTCCCTGTGACATTTCCCTTTGCAATGGGAGCACTAAGTCTCGTGTTTGGTTCAGCCTTGGGTTTCTTCGCGTGAGCGGCAACTGTTTTACCGTTCTTCTTGAAGTTCCCTTTTCTTTCCCTTGCCCTTCTTGAAACTAGTGGTCTTATTAACCATCAACACTTGATGCTCCCCTTTTTGATTTCTACATCCGCAGATTGTAGTATCGCGAATAGCTTAAGGATCTTCTATCCCTTGCATGTTTATAGTTCATCACGAAGATCCAGTAGCTTAGTGATAGTGACTAGAGAATTCTATCAATCACCACTTTATTCGGAAGTCTAACTCCCACTTGATTCAAGTGTTTGAAGTACTCAGACATTCTGAGTACATGCTCACTAACGGAGCTGTTCTCCTCCATCTTGTAGCTATAGAACTTGTCGAAGGTGTCATACCTCTCGACCCGGGTGTGAGCTTGAAAAACAAATTTTCAGCTCTTGGAACATCTCATATGCTCCGTGTTGCTCAAAACATATTTGGAGCTCCGGTTCTAAGCCGTAAAGTATGGCACACTGAACTATCGAGTAGTCATCTTTTCTTGTCTGCCAGACGTTCATAACATCCTCAGACGAAGCCGTAGGGGTATTTCACTGAGCGGTGCATTAAGGACATAAGCCTTCTATGCAGCAGTGAGGACAATCCTCAGATCACGGACCTAGTCCGCATAGTTGCTTCCATCAACTTTCAACTTTGTTTTCTCTAGGAACATAATAAAAACAGGGGAACTACAGCGCGGTCTATGGATCTACAACATAAATTTGCTAAGACAAGTAAGACTATGTTCATGACAATTGAAGTTCAATTAATCAAATTACTTAAGAACTCCCACTTAGATTAACATCCCTCAAGTTGTCTAAGTGTAACATGATCCACATCAACTAAACCACGTCCGATCATCACGTGAGGTGGATTAGTTATCAATGGTCAACATCTTTCATGTTGATCATATCTACTATATGACTCATGTTCGACCTTTCGGTCTCTTGTGTTCCGAGGCCATGTCTGTACATGCTAGGCTCGTCAAGTTTAACCCAAGTATTCTGCGTGTGTAAAACTGGCTTACACCCGTTGTATGCGAACGAAAGAATCCATCACACCCGATCATCACGTGGTGCTTAGAAGCGTCGAACCTTCGCAATGGTGCATACTAGGGGAGAACACTTATCTTGAAATTTAGTGAAGGGATCATCTTATAATGCTACCGTCGTCCTAAGCAAAATAAGATGCATAAAAGGATTAACATCACATGCAATTCAATATATGTGACATGATATGGCCATCATCGTCTTGTGCTTTTGATCTCCATCAGCAAAGCACCGTCATGATCTCCATCGTCACCGGGTTGACACCTTGATCTCCATCGTAGCGTCGTGACACCTTGATCTCCATCGTAGCGTCGTGGTCGTCTCGCCGGATATTGGTACTACTACTACTGCTAACTTATAGCGGTAAAGTAAAGCAATTACATAGCGTTGGCATTGCATACAATAAAGAGACAACCATAAGGCTCCTGCCGGTTGCCTGATAACTTACAAAACATGATCATCTCATACAACAAATAATATCACATCATGTCTTGGCCATATCACATCACCAGCATACCCTGCAAAAACAAGTTAGACGTCCTCTACTTTGTTGTTGCAAGTTTTACGTGGCTGCTACGGGTTTGCAAGAACCGTTCTTACCTACGCAAAACCACAACGTGGTGTAGTGATTGCTTTTTGATCTTCTAAAAGAACCCTCTTCATTGAAACCGATTCAACTAAAGTGAGAGAGACAGATACCCGCCAGTCACCTTTATGCAACGAGTGCACGTAGCGGTGAAACCTGTCTCGCGTAAGCGTACGCGTAATGTCGGTCCGGGCCGCTTCATCTCACAATACCGCCAAATCAAGTAACAACTAGTAACGGCAAGCAATATGTATACACCCACGCCCACAACTCAATTGTGTTCTACTCGTGCAAATCACATCTACGCATAAACCTGGCTCGGATGCCACTGTTGGGGAACGGAGCATGAATTTCAAAAATTTCCTACGCTCACGCAAGATCTATCCATGGAGATGCATCGCTACGAGAGGGGAGAGTGTGTCTACGTACCCTCGTAGACCGTTAGCGGAAGCGTCTCACAACGCGGTTGATGTAGTCGAACAATCCTTCGAGCTCCACCGATCGAGTACCGAACGTACGGCACCTCCGAGTTCTACACACGTGTAGCTCGGTGATGATCCTCGCCTTCTTGATCCAGCAAGACGTCGAGGAAGTAGATGAGTTCCGTCAGCACGACGGCGTGGCGACGGTGACGGTGAAGTGATTCCGGCAGGGCTTCGCCTAAGCTCTCCGAAAATATGACCGAGGTGGAAACCGGAGATCGGGGCACCGCACACGGCTATGGGACAATTGTGTGTGCTAGGGTGCCCCCTTGCCTCCGTATATAAAGGAGCAGAGGGGGAGGCCGGCCGGCCCCTGTAGGGCGCGCCAAGAGAGAGGAGTCCTACTAGTACTCCAAGTCCTAGTAGGATTCCACTTGGTGGAAGGGGGAAGAAGGAAGGAGAGGGAGAGAGAAAGGAAAGAGGGGGCTGTGCCCCCTCCCCTAGTCCAATTCGGTTTGGGCAAGGGGGGCGCGCGCCTCCTCACGTGGCCTGCCTCTCTTTTTCCCGTATGGCCCAATAAGGCCCATTACTTCTCCCGGTGAATTCCCGTAACTCCCCGGTACTCCGAAAAATACCCGAATCACTCGGAACCTTTCCGATGTCCGAATATGGCCTTCCAATATATGAATCTTTACCTCTCGACAATTTCGAGACTCCTCGTCATGTCTGTGATCTCATCCGGGACTCCGAACAACATTCGGTCACCAATCACATAACTCATATAATACTATATCGTCATCGAACCTTAAGTGTGCGGACCCTACGGGTTCGGGAATGATGTAGACATGACCGAGACGACTCTCTGGTCAATAATCAACAGCGGAACCTGGATGCTCATATTGGTTCCTACATATTGCACGAAGATCTTTATCGGTGAACCTCATATGTCAACATACGTTGTTCCCTTTGTCCGGCGGTATGTTACTTGCCCGAGATTCGATCGTCGGTATCCAATACCTAGTTCAATCTCGTTAACGGCAAGTCTCTTTACTCGTTCCGTAATACATCATCTTGCAACTAACTCTTTAGTCACGGTGCTTGCAAGGCTTCTGTGATGCTGTATTACCGAGAGGGCCCAGAGATACCTCTCCGATAGTCGGAGTGACAAATCCCAATCTCGATCCATGCCAACTCAACAAACACTTTCGGAGATACCTATAGTGCACCTTTATAATAACCCAGTTTCGTTGTGACGTTTGATACACCCAAAGTATTCCGACGGTATCCGGGAGTTGCATGATCTCATGGTCAGAGGAACGTGTATTTGACATAGTGAAAGCAATAGCAATAAACTGAATGATCATTTGCTATGCTAACGGTTGGGTCAAGTCCATCACATCATTCTCCTAATGATGTGATCCCATTATCAAATGACAACTCATGTCCATGGTCAGGAAATCTTGACCATCTTTTGATCAACGAGCTAGTCTAGTAGAGGCTTACTAGGGACACAGTATTTGTTTATCTATTCACACATGTATTTAGTTTCCAGTCAATACAATTCTAGCATGAATAATAAACTATTATCATGAACGGGGAAATATGATAATAACTAATTTATTATTGCCTCTAGGGCATATTTCCAACAGCTGCCGCTGAGGCCGCCAAGGCCGCACAAGGAGAGGCCGCCAAGGAGTCTGCTGAGAGGGCCGGTGAGGAGGCCAGTGACCATACTGACGGCATCCCTGCCGTAGGAGCGCCAGGCGCTACGCCGGACACGGAGCCCCCAGCTGCCGGTGAAGCGGCTGTTGAGGACCAGCCGTCAACATCTGAGGTCCCCTCGTCGAGCAAGTACCTCAAGGTTGGCGACAACTTGTTCGTCGGCATTCCGGGCACGACAAGCATTGGGGTGCCAACTGAACGAGAAGTCTTCGACGAGGAAGTCATCACCGCTGCCGGGCTCAAAATTGTTGATGAACCAAGCGCCAGCAGCAGAAAATCTGAAGAAGAACAGCTCCTCCAGGTCATGAGCGACAACTACCAGAAGCTTCAAACACTCTACCGTGCCCGGAAGGACAAGCTGGATTCCAGGGCAGCAGTTGTTGAAGCAGCAGATGCAGATCTCCAGAAGCGTATTGAGGAGACGCAGGTCTGGTAAGCTGAAGCTTTCCAAGAGCTGAAGACTGCTTGGGAACAACTGAGCGAAAACTGGAATGACCTCCTCATGAAGTAGTCCGATGTTGAGAAGGCACAGGAGGAGGCCAAACAACGAGCTGCTGCAGAGGAGGCTCGCTTAACAGAGCTCCGCGTTGGGCTTGATTCTCATGAAGAGGACCTCACCGCCCGTGAGAAAGCACTTGCCGACAAGATCCGCGCCAAGGACGAAGAGATTGGAAAGCTTGTCGCGCAGCGGACCCAAGAGCTGGAGCAGCAGCACAAGGAAGCCCTCGAGGCTCTAGTCATGGACCACGCCGGCAAGCTGAAGGCAGCCGTCGATGTTGCCGAAGCTGCAGAGGCCGCCAAGAACTCGCTGGAGGAGAAGGTGAAGAGGCTGGAAACAGATCTTGAAGGTCACGACAAGGAGCTCTCGACACTCAAGACTGAGAGAGAAAATTCTTCACAGCTTGATGGAGATGCAAGTCGCCATATCCGACAAGACCAAGCAGCTCTCCTCAGCCACTGACTCCATCGAAGATCTGAAGGTGAAGCTGTCCACGCTGGAAGAGACTCTTGAGAGCAGCAGGACTCGCGAGAAGGCTCTGATCAAAGATCTCCGTAATGAACAGGAGCTACTCAAGAGTGCCGCCGCCGCTCACAATGACTATGTGTCAGTCGTGCAGGTCTGGACTGAAAAGCTCATCGACGTTGCGGAGAAGCTTGCCGCACAACTGTCCACCATGGGCCTGCAAGGCTTCAGTTATTCTTCTGACGACAGGGTGTCCACAAGCGCCAAGCTGACCATGTTCTTTGACCGTACGCTTGAAGCCCTGGAGCAGCTTCACTCTGACCGAACAACCCATCTGGCCAGCGAATCACGCAAGCTCTGCCAGGCTGTCCTCCGCAAGGTGCTCGTCAAAGTGGTGCACAAGAACCCCGGCATCAACCTCTCCAACGTCCTCGACCGCTTGCCGAAGGATGTAGACGTCAAGGCGCTTGAAGAGCTTGTCGCGCCCATCGTCAACAGGGTAAGCCAAGTCAAGTGGGTTGAGGGCGACCGTCGGGATTAGCTGCTTTACTTTTTGTTGCCTTCACCATTCCTTGTCAAAGACAATTTAATCTTATGTTAGAACTGCGGCAGCTATTATTGTAATATAACTTGCTATGTTCTGGACGAATGTATGTTATCTCCCTTGCTTAATTTCTTTCTGTATGGTACTCGCCCTACGCTTTGTTGGAAACTTGCCGGTGCACACAACCTTGCCGCGAGCGCTAGGTGCGGGACTTTAGCAGCCTGCCGAAGGTGCCGCTGCCGGCAAGATACCTTAGCGTTTTCAGCGCAGCCACTTAAGCTGTTGAGCGGACTCGAAACAGAGTAAGGGCGCAACTGATCATGACAAGGTTCCCTTCGCGTGCAGGTTTTCCATACATAGGCCGAAACCGTTCAAGGAGAATAACTTTACAAAACAAGAAATTTGTTCAAAGTTTCTGCAACTTAGCTTTTTGTTTCTGTACTCCTCCCGGAACTATGTCAACCTTGAACGTCGCTTGCCGGTATCCATACCATCCTTTCCCCCCCGGCAAACTTGTAAGCGAGGGAACCTTCTGTCCTTTGAGAAAAAGAAAGAAGAGAAAATAGAGATATGGAACCTTGGCGGTTCGTTAATGCTTACCGGAAGCAAGCGTGATACAATATCTTAGATAAGCATGTACATAAGTAAACATGAAAATCGACAAGAATTGTAAAACACTTCGGCTTTATTCAACTATTCACAGGGTCTGCGCATGGCTTTGTACAAAGGATTACCTGCTTCATCGGCAAGACTTGTACAAAAGGTGGTTGCCGGGGGACCCGGCAACCGCGCCTTATGGATAGAACTTACGAAGATGTTCGATATTCTAGGAGTTGCTCACCGGAACGCCATCTTCGGTCTCCAGGCGGACTGCGCCAGGCCCGGTGACCCGTACTACCCGATAAGGGCCTTCCCACTTCGGCGTCAACTTGTTGGAATTCTTGGCCGACTGAACGCGCCAAAGAACAAGGTCGCCTTCCTCAAGACTTCGGGCATGAACCTTGTGGCTATGATAGCAACGCAAGGCTTGCTGGTAGCGTGCAGCTCACACAGCAGCCTGAAGACGATCTTCCTGAAGGAGCACAGCGTCATCTTGCCGCAGCTGCTCTTGCTCGAGCTCATCATAGGCGAGCACTCGACGTGACCCGTATATGAGTTCCGTGGGGAGAACTGCTTCCGCCCCATATACTAGGGAGAAGGGTGTCTGGCCGGTGGCTCGATTTGGTGTCATTCTGATTGACCAAAGAACCGCCGGCAACTCATCAATCCAGCGTCTTCCGCACTTGCGCAGTTTGTCGAAAGTTCTTATCCCGAGGCCTCGCAACACTTCAGCATTAGCCCTTTCCGCCTGGCCGTTGCTCCTCGGATGAGCAACAGAAGCAAAAAAGATCTTGCTGCCAAGGTCTTGGACATACTGCATGAAGATGTGGCTCGTGAACTGTGTGTCGTTGTCAGTGATGATCCTGTTAGGCACACCAAAATGGCAAACTATTCCTTTGAAGAACTTGACGGCTGACTGTGCTGTCGCCTTTCTCACTGCTTCTACTTCCGGCCACTTTGTGAACTTGTCAATTGCGACGTACAAGTACTCAAAGCCCCCGGTAGCACGGGGAAAAGGGCCCAATATGTCGAGCCCCCAGACCGAAAATGGCCAGGAAAGAGGGATTGTCTGAAGAGCTTGAGCTTGTTGATGCAATTTCTTCGAATGGAACTGGCACGCTTCACACTTGGTTACTAGTGCAGTTGCATCCTGGAGAGCAGTGGGCCAAAAGAAACCTTGCCGGAATGCCTTACCAACAAGAGCTCTTGAGCCTATGTGGGAGCCACATATGCCTCCATGAATCTCGGCCAACAGCTCCAGTCCATCCTCCCGAGGAATGAACTTCAATTTCACGCCGTTCGGTCTCTTTCTGTACATAACGTTGTCCACGAACTGGTACATACTAGACCGACGGGCTACTTTCTCCGCTTCTTCCTGTTCATCGGGAAGCTCTCCTGTTTGAAGGAAAAGGACGATGTGCTGTGCCCATGCTGGAGCCTGGGGCTAGACAACAAGGACTAAAGGCATCTCTTTTGCCGCGGGAGCATCTGTCTCTACAGCAAAGACTCGAGGCCCTCCCGGAGTCTGTTGCTCCCCGGCAAGCTTGGCGGGAGCGTTTGTCTCTACGGCAAGAGCCTGAGGCCCTGCCGGAGCCTGTCGCTCACCGGCAAGCTTGGCGTTGTTCCCGGCAACTTCTTTGCTGGCGGTCTCTGGGAGATCTGCCGGAAAATACTTGCCGAAACTCAACTTCCTTCTTTTCTCTTGTCCCATAGATGGCGCTACGGATGGTTGAGTCAATCGGAGCACAAAGGTTCCTGGTTCCACAGGTAACTTAAGGGCAGCGCGCTTCGACAGATCATCAGCAATGTTGTTTTCCGCTCGAGGGACGTGCTCTGTTTGCAGACCGTCAAAGCGCTCTTGCAATTTCCTCACTTCATCGACATAAGCTTCCATCAATGGACTCTGATAGTCTTTGTTCACTTGCTTGACGACAAGCTGCGAATCACCTCTGACGATGAGTTTCTTGATTCCAAGGTCTGCCGCGATCCTGAGACCGGCAAGCAGCCCTTCATATTCCGCAGTGTTGTTTGTCGATCTCTCCCGGGGAAAATGCATTTGAATCACGTACTTGAGGTGCTCTCCGGTGGGTGCGACAAGCAGCACGCCAGCACTGGCGCCTTGCAGCGAGAAAGCCCCATCAAAATACATGATCCACTCTTGATTGGTTTCCTTGCCAGGGAGAGTTGTCTCTGGAATCTCTTCGTCTGGTGTTGGGGTCCATTCTGCAATGAACTCTGCCAAAGCTCTGCTCTGAATGGTTGAAGTACTTTCAAACTTGAGACCAAAACTTGACAGTTCCAAAGCCCACTCGACAATCCTGCCGGTCGCATCTGGATTTCGCAAAATCCGCTGCAACGGAAAGCGAGTGACGACGGTGATCTCATGTGCTTGGAAGTAATGGCGCAGCTTCCTCGAGGCCATAAGAAGGCCGAAGAGCAACTTCTGCACACCAGAATATCTTGACCTAGCCCCCTGCAAAAGGGAGCTAACAAAATAAACTGGGCGCTGCACCATCTTCTTCTTCTGTGTTGCTTCACTTAACTGCGCAGATCCTCTCTTGTCGGCACCAGACTCTGCCGGGGAGGACCCTAGCTTGCCGCTTGGCGGTCCTACCGCTGCCGCTGCTTCTTCGTCTGCTTCTCTCTCTGCCACTAACGCAGCACTCACCACTTGATTCGTTGCCGCTAGATATAGCAGCAACGGCTCTTGTGGTTTTGGCGCGACTAGTACTGGCGGGGAGGAGAGGTACCTCTTCAAATCCTGCAGCGCTGCCTCCGCTTCCGGAGTCCATTTCATTGGCCTGCCTTTTTCAAAATTTTGAAAAAGGGCAGGGCACGCTCAGCGGATTTGGAGATGAACCTACTCAGAGCAGCAACGCAGCCAGCAAGACGACGCGCATCCTTGACACGTCTTGGCGCTTGAATCTGCTCAATTGCCTTGATCTTGTCGGGATTTGCTTCAATTCCACGTTGAGATACAAAGAACCCAAGAAGCTTGCCGGATGGAACGCCAAACACACACTTCTCGGGATTGAGCTTCAAATTGATCTTGTGTAGATTTGCAAATGTTTCTTCTAAATCTTCTATGAGCGTTGCTTTGTCCTTGGTCTTGACCACTATATCATCCATATAAGCTTCCATATTTCGATGTAGCTGGGGCTCAAAACCAATCTAGACCGCTCTTGCAAATGTTGAACCAGCACTTTTCAACCCGAAAGGCATACGTAAAAAGCAATGCGTACCACATGGGGTGATAAATGCTGTCTTCTCTTCGTCTTCCTTTGACATGAAGATCTGATGATACCCTGAATAGGCGTCAAGAAATGAAAGCAAGTCGCAGCCGGCAGTGGAGTCCACAATCTGGTCGATGCGCGGCAAGGGAAAAGGATCTTTTGGACAGGCTTTATTGATGTCTGTATAATCAATACACAGCCTCCATTTTCCATTCGCCTTGCGCACTACAACAGGATTGGCTAACCATGTCGGGTGGAGCACTCCTCTAACCAAACCTGTCGCTTCCAACTTCTTGATTTCCTCAGCAATAAACTGTTGCCGCTCCAAAGCTTGCTTCCTGACCTTCTGCTTGACGGGCCGCGCGTGAGGGCAGACAGGAAGGTGGTGCTCAATCACCTTCCTGGGAACACCGGGGATATCAGATGGTTGCCATGCAAACACATCGACATTCGCCCGCAGGAAGGCAACGAGCGCGCTTTCCTATTTGTCGTCAAGGGTGGGACTTATGGTGAAAGTTCCCCCCGTACCATCCTCCTTGGCGGTCACCTTCTTAGTCTCTGGAGGAGCTGCCTTGGATTTCTTGCTCTTCCGGTGGAGCTCTCTAGCACATCCTCAACAGGAGCGCAACACTCTGAGGAGGCGCGCTTGCCGGAGTGAGTGCGAGAGGTCTTGCCGGTCTTCTTCCCCCCGGGAGCTTCAGCGGCAGGAGCAAGTGCCTTGGCGGCAGATGCTGCAACTGCCTCCCAGTAAAGCTGGTCGGTGCAGATAAGCGCGTCTTTCTTGTCGGAGTTGACAGTGATGACGCTTATCAGCCCGGGCATCTTCAATACATTGTAAGCGTAGTGCGATGCCGCCATGAACTTGGCCAGTGCTGGACGGCCAAGGATCCCATTATATGGCAATGGAATCTTGGCGACGTCGAGGACAATCTTCTCTGTCCTGAAAGTCAGGTCGCTACCAAATGTCACCGGCAGCGTGATCTTTCCCTTGGGCTGACTCCTTCCTGGATTGACCCCCTGAAACGTGCCCGTTTCTTCGAGATCTCCATCAGGAATTTGCAACCTTTTGATCACCTCGGGTGAGATCAAGTTTAGACCGGCCCCACCATCAACTAACATTTTCGCCACCTTGAGCTTGCGAATCGTTGGTGAAACCAACAATGGCAGACACCCGACCACAGTTATGCGATCAGGGTGATCCTCAACGTCGAAAATGATAGGCGTGTTGGACCATTTCAACGGCTTCCGGGCGTCGACAGATGGCTCAGTCGCATTAACCTCACGCACCCACTGTTTAAGTTGGCAGTGGGAAGAATGCAAAGAGGCACCTCCGTCGACGCACATGGTGTCAGTAGCTTTCTGAAATTCTTGCTCGCTGGACTCGTCGGCCTCCTCGTTGTCATCATCACCCCCCTCTTGCTTGTCGCGGCCTCGAGCGGGCCTCTCCTTCTGTTGCTTGGCCTTGCCACGGTGACCTCCTCGGCCACCGTGTTTCTTGCCGGACCCCTCCGCACCATCCTGGGCCTTCTCCTTGTCCCGCCTTTCGTACTCAGCTTTCTGCTTCTCGACAAGCTGCTCAACTTGCCGGCAGTCTTGGAGATCATGGCCCTTGGTGCGATGGATCTTGCAGTACTGCTTGCCGGAGCCCTCTGGCTTGTCGGCGGCCGCCAAGGCCTGACAGGAGGCGCACCCGGCAACCTCCTTGCTGGGGTCGTCAAACTTGGCCTTCTTGGCGGTGCCGGGGTTGCCGGATCCCTCGACAGCAAGCACGGCCTTGCCCTTGCGCTTCCTGTTACGCCACCGGCCCTTCTTTGCCGGGGCGACAGCTTCTTCATCTCCATAGTCGACTCCTGCGCTAGCATCCTCGCCGGGGAGCCTCCTCCCTTCTTCAGCTCGAGCACACTTATCAGCCAGAGCATAAAGCTCGGCAACATCCCTGACCTTGTTCATCGCGAACTCTTCGCGCATCCTGTGGTTGCGCACGTTCTGATGGAACGCGCTGACAACATCGGCAGGATGAACGTCTGGGATGTTGTGGTGCACACGGCTGAACCTCTGTATGTACTTGCGCAAGGTTTCGCCCTCCTTCTAGGGGATGAGATGCAAATCACTTTCCTGGCCAGGGGCTTGGTGGCCTCCGGTAAAGGCGCCAACAAACTCATGACACAGGTCTGCCCAGGAAGAAATGGAATTCTCCGGCAGATGCATCAACCACGACCTGACGGGTGGGTCTTGCCGTCGCGAGTATCTTGGCGAGTATCTTGTCGTCGCGAGCCCTGGCAGCCTGCACCGCAATGGTGTAGATGCTCAGGAACTCCGACGGGTGGGTCTTGCCGTCATATTTCTCCGGGACCTCCAGCTTGAACGTGCGGGAATTGGGCCACTGGACTTGCCGCAGCTCACGGGTAAACGCTGGACAACCTACCTCATAGGGTAGATTGACAGGATACCCTGGCGCAGGCTTGTCTATAGTGGGACCTGCGCGCTTATCAGATTGATAGCGCGCTTCCCGCCGCCGCTCGATGGTAGTCCGAGCGTCTTCTTTGCCTCGTTCCCGAAGAACTTGATGTTGATCACGACGAGTTCGCGGATCCGACGACGCCGCTGAATCATCATCACGGGTGTCGATCCGTTGAGTCGGCGACCGCTGTTGCCACCGTGGAGAAGAGTGCACCGTGGTGGTACCGCCTCCGGTCTTTTCGCCACCGGCGCGTGTCGGCTCGATGGACTGCCGCCGCGAAGGCTCCGCCTGCTGTGGTCTGTCATCGTTTGCGAGGCCGACGAGGCTCTGGATGGCAGCTCTCCATTCGTCAAGCTTGTCCACAGCAGGAGGGAAGTTAAGGAGCAGCTGTGCTCGTGCCAAGGCTTCTGCTGGTGTAGGCGGCGGCGACAAGTGCGAGGAACGTGAGGTGCTCTGACTCCTAACCATGTTAGAAGGAGCTCCGCCACGATCCTGCGTCCGTGCACCGCTTCCACCGGCACCTCGGTGTGCATGTTGGCCCTGCGCATCTCGAGGATGATGCTCAGGAGACTTTCCGTGGGGACGCCTAGTACCACCAACGTCGCGGCGCTGCTCATCACGTGCGACCTGAGAAGGCCGCGGCGCATGCGCCGGCATGGGCGTCTTAGAAGGCGCCCTTCCATCCCTGGAGTTCGCTACACCGCCTGCTGGCAGCACAGCTCCGTCCTTGGATCTGGCGGCGCGAACGACGCCGCTCGCCTGGCTATGGTCACCAGAACGTCGCGGAAGCTCAGAACCTCCGCCTCCTCCGCCCACGTCTACATCGTCACCCGTCTGGGTAGCTACAGGGACAGCGGACGTGGATCGGACAACCGCCGTGAAACCCTTCTTCTTGGGAGCCATGGCGATGAAGATGAAGAAGAAACTGGCGCACCGATCGCTAGATCAGGTTCACGCAACCAATCCCCCTACCTGGCGCGCCAAAGATGTCGGAAACGACACCTATGGGATCGTGTGGATACCTTTACGATTCGGCGGGGAAAAGGTTTGCACAAAGAGCAGATCTAACGACCAACACGAGGAATTTTACCCAGGTTTGGGCCGCTGAGAAGCGTAACACCCTACTCCTGCCTTGGTTGTATTAGATGTGTTCTAGCTCAAGTTCTGGGAGCGCTACAGTACTCAGCAGCTGCACATGCAGAATCGGCCAGAAGTCGATCCCCCCTGTAGCTACGCCTTGGGCCTCCTTTTATACGTTCGAAGGGGTCACCAACAGTGGCGTACAGAGCATACATGAGGTGTAAAAGTAGCTACAGTGCTATCATACCTCATACTGACGGATTAGGACAAAAGCATTTAATGCTCCGTTGAGGTGTCCCTTAGCTCCTTGGGGACGGGAAAAGGGGCCGTCCCATCAGCACCGCTTAAGCCCAACGCCGTTAGCGTCCTGACACGCACCCAGGAGGACAACAACTAAAAGACAAGCTGGTCGCTGCGCTGGAGCGGAGACAGGGTGGCGAGGCCTTGCCGGGAGCGAGTCTTGCCGGGGTCGTGAGCCATCCCGGCAAGATCTTGCCGGGGCTCCATTCTTCGGTCTTCTATCTTCTGACTGCTAACTTAAATGCCTTCTTGACGCTGCTATACATGTATCCAGCTGTCCCCCGGCAGGCCTTGCCGCTGGTATGGCTTCGACTGCCCGTGCACAAGTATGGGGTACTAAAGACCCAAACTTTAGTACACCGACACAATCCCCCACCAGATCCCAGAGGCACACAAAATTTGCCTTTGGTTCCAAAATACTGTTTATATACCGGTACTGCAGTGGAGACTGTTAAGTTGAGCTTCCACCTAGAACTCTATGCTACACTAGTAAGTAACCTGAACAGTGGACTAGGCCTTGAACTGCAAGTTTTCTGTGAATCTAGCTTCACACAAATCCTTGACCGATACTAGGCTACCGTGTGATTTCCCCGCGGGTGGAGCTTATGCGTCATACTCCGAGGCCTTTCATCAGTTTACTAGAGAGCACCCTACTCTCATAGATTGCGAAGTTAATAATCAGACTCAGATAGGTGTGTTTTTCGAAAGATGTTCTGCAGGACAGCATTTATGCGTAAATAAGCCACTTAGAACACATTAAGATATATATCAACCTGCCATGCAGATTAGGAAAGTATTGCATCTTCATGGAGTGGTATTATTAATAGTAAGGATACTTTCCTCTCAGTTGACAAACAGCTTGTCTTCCGCATCTAATTCACGGGATCACCGATCACATAGAATAGGTTGCCACTGTGAACAACTCATCTTGTGGGTCTCATACCCATCTCCTTCGATGCATTATCTATCACATTACGTGATAGACCCTTGGTAAAAGGATCTGCCAGATTTTTAGACGTTTGGATATAATCCAATGCAATAACTCCGGAGTTTCTCATTTTCCTGACAGACTTTAACCTTCTCTGAACATGTCTTGATGACTTCATGTTATCCTTTGAACTACTCACTTTGGCGATCACAGTTTGATTGTCACAGTTCATAAGAACACCCGGTACAGTTTTCACCACAACTGGTAAGTCATTCAAGAGCCGACGAAGCCAATCTGCTTCGACCGTAGTTGTATCTAGTGTTGTGAGTTCTGCTTCCATTGTTGACCTCGTTAAGATGGTCTGCTTGCAAGACTTCCAAGAAACAGCGCTACCACCATGAGTGAATACATATCCTCTCGTGGCCTTTATCTCATCAGCATCAGAGATCCAGTTTGAGTCACGATACCCTTCAAGCACCTTTGGGTACCCAGTGTAGTGAATTTCATAACTCGTAGTGCCCTTCAAATAGCGCATAACTCTTTCTAGAGCTTTCCAATGATCATCTCCTGGTTTTGAGACAAACCGGCTCAGTTTGCTAACAGTAAAAGAGATGTCAGGTCTCGTGGAACTGGCTAAGTACATAAGTGAGCCAATAATTGGAGAGTATTCCAATTGATCTCTAGCAATTCTTCGATTCTTTCGAAGTAACACGCTAGCATCATAAGGTGTTGGAGAGGGCTTGCAGTCACTATAACCAAAGCGACTTAAGAACTTTTCCACATAGTGAAATTGAAGCAATGTAATCCCACCATCATCATCTCTCAGTAGCTTGATATTCAGAATAACATCAGCTACTCCTAAATCCTTCATCTCGAAACAACGAGATAGGAAATCCTTGACCTCCTTAATAACATTCAGATTTGTTCCGAAAATCAATATGTCATCAACATACAAGCAAAGGATGACTCGCTCGCCCCCACCATGGCGATAGTACACACATTTGTCAGCTTCGTTTACTACAAAGCCTGCAGCTGTTAAAGTTCTTTCAAATTTCTCATGCCACTGCTTAGGTGCTTGTTTAAGTCCATACAGATACTTCAACAATTTGCACACTTTTCCTTCCTGACCGTCCACTATAAACCCATCTGGTTGTTCCATGTAAATTTCCTCGTCCAACTCTCCATTTAAGAAAGCAGTCTTAACATCCATTTTATGAACGAGAAGACCATGTGAGGAAGCTAGTGAAAGTAGCACTCGAATAGTGGTCAGTCGAGCCACATGTGAGTAAGTATCAAAGAAGTCTTCACCTTCCTTTTGGGTATAACCCTTGGCCACGAGTCGTGCCTTGTACTTTTCAATAGTGCCATCAGGCCTAAGCTTCTTCTTGAATACCCATTTGCACCCTATAGGTTTGCACCCATGAGGACGATCAGTTATCTCCCAAGTTTCATTTGCCAAGATGGAATCCATCTCACTATGGACCGCTTCCTTCCAGTAGTCAGCATCTTCAGATGCATAGGCCTCTGAAATAGAACTGGGAGTATCATCTATGAGATATACAAGAAAATCATCACCAAAGGACTTTGCAGTCCTTTGTCTCTTGCTCCTTTTAGGAGTTTCATTATTTTCCTCCATGGGATCTTCAAGATGTTGCGTCTGAATGGTAGGTTCAGAAACAATAACTACATCTTGACTCGATGAACTAGGCAACTCCTGATTTGATGAGCTACCCATATCCTTCATAGGAAAGATATCTTCGAAGAATGTCGCATCATTCGACTCCATGATTGTACCGACGTGCATGTCAGATACCAATCAAGAATTTATAACCAATGCTATGAAAAACATAGCCTAGGAAAACACAATCCACAGTTTTTGGTCCAAGCTTACGCTTCTTTGGAATCGGTATATTGACTTTTGCCAAGCAGCCCCTAGTTCGTAGGTAAGAGAGTTTTAACCTTTTCTTCTTCCATTCCTCGAATGGGGTTATCTCTTTGTTCTTTGCGGGAACTCGATTTAGGACATGACATGCAGTCAATATCGCCTGCCCCCATCATGCCTTGGACAGACCCGAAGTGTCTAACATGGCGTTAACCAAATCAGTTAGAGTACGGTTCTTTCTTTCGGCTACCCCATTTGACTGAGGTGAATAGGGAGGCGTCCTTTCATGGATTATACCATGTTCCGCACAAAAAGAATCAAATTCATTGGAAAATACTCTCCACCACGTTCGGACCTATGCCTCTTGATTTTCCGATCAAGTTGGTTTTCCACTTCAGCTTTATAGTTCTTGAAAACGTTCAAAGCCTCATCTTTTGATTTCAAAAGATAAACATGGAAATATCTAGTGGAGTCATCAATTAACGGCATGAAATATTTCTTTCCACCTTTTGTCAAAAAACCATTCATTTCACAAAGATCTGAATGTATGAGTTCTAGTGGTGCAAGATTTCTTGTTTCCGCAGTTGTATGAGACTTACGAGGTTGCTTAGCTTGCACACAAACTTGACACTTAGATCCCTTAACAACGGTGAAATTAGGGATTAAGTTCAAGTTGGCTAGCCACGTCATACAACCGAAATTAACATGGCAGAGACGTGAATGCCAGACATTTGATTCACTATTTTTGCAAACATGATTAACAACTTTATTACAAACATCTGACAATTATAGTCTGAACAAACCTCCCGACTCATAACCTTTACCAACAAAAGTTCCATACTTGGATATCGCAATTTATTGGACTCAAAGACAAGCTTGTAGCCATCTCTACACAGAAGAGATCCGCTAACAAGATTTTTATTGATGGAGGGGACATAGTGCATGTTCTTCAGCCGCACGATCTTCCCCGAAGTAAACTTCAGATCGATCGTTCCAACACCACGAACAGAAGCACTTGAACAGTTTCCCATTAGCACGGAAGTAGTTCCTGCGGCCTGATAGGAAGAAAACATGGAAATATCACCGCATACATGCACATTAGCACCCGTATCAATCAACCAATCAGGAGAACGACATACTGAGAGAATAGTGGGAACTATACCATACCCAACATCCTTCATCTCAGCGTCACTAATGACAACATTGGCGATCTTGTCACCTTTCCCATGTTGACGCTTGTCATAACGGTTACGTTAGCTAGGGTCCTAATGATCAGGATCTCCGCAGACATGACAAACACCTTTCTTCTTGTCAGTCTTCTTCTTGAAGTTGGTGTGCTGCGAAGCCTTGTTCTTCCCATCAAACTTTCCCTTGCCATCAAACTTGCCCTTGTTCTTGAACTTGTGGGGTTCGAAGTTTTTCTTCTGTGCCAGATTGGCACTAGAATCTCCCTAAAAGCCTCGAGCACGTATGTATTTTTCTCTCGCCTTTTCTTCCACATCAAGAGTACCAATGAGATCCGAAACGGAAAACTCCTGTCTTTTATGATTGAGAGAGGTAGCAAAGTTCCTCCACAAGGGAGGAAGCTTAGTGATAATGCCTCCAGCAACAAACTTATCTGGTAACATACAGTTGAAGTGCTCAAGTTCTCTAGCAAATGAATGTATCTCATGAGCTTGCTCAACCACGGAGCGCTCATTAGTCATCCTGTAGTCATAGAATTGTTCCATGACATACAGCTCTGTGCCGGCATCCGAGACCCCAAACTTGGCCTCGAGTGCATCCCACATATCTTTGCCATTATCAATTGACGCATAAGCATCAACTATGTTCTCACCAAGAACACTCACAAGAGCAGCCTTAAACAAGGTATCTGTTTTCTGAAAAACTTGTTCCTCTTGAGGATTAAGATCTCCTTCAGGTTTGCCAAGAGTGGCGTCATAGCAACTCATGGTTTGAAACCATAGAACTGCCCTCACACGCCACCTCTTATAGTGCACACCCTCAAACATTGGAGGCCTAATGGAAGCAGCAAAACCACTCGGGGTAAATTGCGTATGATAAGGTTTTTGGATTGTTGGATATATGAGCAATTTGCTGAATGATTTAAACGAAATAAAAAGTAGATAAAACAAGATCATGATAACAGAGGCAACACTAGTCATGCAACGTAGAGGAGAGTATGCCACAATAAGAGGAACAAATCTTATAAGGCAAACTAAAGGATAGTAGGTGAATATTATGTGAACATGTGAACTATACCGAAACATATGTAGAATAGAAACTAGACCAAGAATCTCTAGTAGAACCTCGAACAGGAAAGACATGAACACGTACTGAGCGGTGGCAGTAGCGTTAGCATTGGCGTTGACGTCATCACCGGCCATGTCGTCGAAGAGGTTATTAACGTCGGGGAAGAAGTCGTCATCCGGGAAGTAGTCGTCGGCGTCCGTGGTGAAGTAGTCAGTAGTCGCGCAGAGTGCTCCCCGAAAACCTTATCACCCTTCTCCCGTACAGGACTCAAAGTGGTGGGGTTTCAGAGGCCTACTGTCACAACCTGTGGTGCACGCCGCAAGCCGGGATGGGGAAGAACCTTGCAATAGGTCAGGGGTTGGCACTCGATGGCATGAGGAGGAGGAGGAGGTTCTGGTGTGTCTCTCTGGAGAGGAGCGACCTCCCTTTTATAGGCACAGGAGAAGGAGGCAAACAGGCAGCGACGGGAGGCAAAGCAAAAGAGGGAGATGAAACGAACAGGAAGCAGCCAAAGGGTGCAGGCGTGGTAAAAATTTAGACATCGGCTCGGCTCATTCCCGCAACCCGCGGCGCTTCGTGACGAGGCGAGGCGTGGCGTGGCGAGGCGGGCGGCGGAGGAGTGCGCGTGTATGTCTCTCTTGTTCTCATGCTCATACATGTGGGGAAACATCCTCCCTTATAAGGAGGTCCAACTCCTACTAAACTAGCAATGTGGGACTAAACATTTGTCCCACCTCTTGCCTTGCACGAATGGGCTTAGTGGGCCTCTAGGATTTATTAGGAATTCTGAAAAATGCTATTGGGTTGGCCCATGTTTAGATCAAATTCCAGCAGGAAAGAGAACCGGGAAGCTTCGAGGGAGTGCCAGAAGACCCATAGGGGCCCCACAAGTCAACAGGGCGCGACCTGGGGGGAGGTACCCGCGCTCTGATGCCTTTTGCCCCTTGTAGAATCTCTTCTCGTGATTCCAACGCTGAAAATTCTTATATATATATAAACCCCCGAAAGTCGACCTAGATGAGTTTTACGCCGTCGCAAGCATCTGTTCCGAAGCGACCTCATCCGGAGCTTTGTTCTGGCACCATGCTGGTGTGGGAAGTCATCACTGGAGGCCATCTTCATCATCCCAGCTGCCTCCATGATGAGGAGGGAGTAGTTCACCCTCGGGGCTGAGGGTATGTACTAGTAGCTATGTGTTTGATCTCTTGCTCTCGTGATCTTTATAGGGCATGATCTTGATCTACCATGAGCTTTGTTAATGTATTAGAATCATATAGTGTTCTTCCCTTTGTTGTGATGAATTGAGTCTCGCCCTTTGAGGTTTCATCATTATCGGATTGAAAATATGAGGATTTGAGAACACTTGATGTATGTCTTGCATGTGGATACCCGCGGTGACAATGGGGTATTCTATTGAGTCACTTGATATATGTTCTGGTAATCAACTTGCATAATCCCGTGGTGACATTGGGGTAATCTAGGCACATAGGTTGATACATGTTTTCATCCTACTTTATTAGATAGAAATTTTTGGGCAACCCTTTGAAGTTCTTTGTGTTGGATTGAATATTATAAATCTGAAATTGTTTGATTCATATCGAATAATTAACTCATGGATACTTGCGGTGACATTGGAGTATCTAGGTGACATTAGAGTTGATTGATGAATATCATATGGTGTTATTGTAGTACGAACTCTAGGGCTGTTTGTGATACTTATAGGAATGGCTTAATAGATTGATCAAAACAATAACTTTGAGGTTGTTTGCTACCTACAACCATTTCATCTTATGTTCCCCGCTATTGATAAGAACTTTGGACTGACTCTTTGCCACATATTAAAGGATTGATATATGATTCGATTATGTTGGCATTGTTGAGAGATTGCACTAGTGAAAGTATGAACCCTAGGTCTTATTTCCAAGCATTGATATACCATTTTGCTTGTTGTTTGCTACTTGTTACCTTGCTGTTTTATTATTTCAGATTAAAAAAACCTATATCCATACTACACTTGTATCACCATCTCTTCGCCGAACTAGTGCACCTATACAATTTACCATTGTATTGGGTGTGTTGGGGACACAAGATATTTCTTGTATTTGATTGTAGGGTTGCTGGAGAGAGACCATCTTCATTCTACACATCCCATAGATTGGTAAACCTTAGGTCATTCCCATGAGGGAAATTTTCTACTGTCCTAGAAAACTCTACGCTTGGAGGCCCAACAGAGTCTACAAGAATAAAGTTGTGTAGTAGACATCAAGCTATTTTCTCACGCCATTGCCGGTGAGGTGAGTACATAAAGGTATACGTTTAGTTCTTGCAATTGAATCTTTTTAGTTTCTTTTTTATTCACTAGTTCAGTTTTAAAAGAAAACTATACAAAAAATGGAAATGAAGTTGCATCAATTTCTTTACCTTTATGATGTTTTTCTTGAAGTCGATGGATCAGAAAATTGTGCCAAAGTGTTAGAAGAATAATTGAATAAAATGTTTGGCTTAAAATCCTTGAATGATAAGCATGATTGCAATGTTATTATTATTCTCTCTAAGAATATCCATAATGCTAATGATAATTGCACTAGCCATGATAAAATCTCTGAAAAAGGGTTTCTTATAAGTATGTCAATTATTGTGGTGAGCATAGACCTTGTGAAAACATGCCCATAAGGGATGATAGATTTTGTAAGAAGCATAAATACCAAAGAACCCAATGGTTGCTGAAGATGCTAGATGATTACGCTAAGGGAAATGTATATATGTTGTGTGGTAAATTGCAATGAGAATGTTTATCTTGTCAATTATATAATGACGGGAAAACCAATAGAATATGAAGATAATACTAAGGAAAGGGAAAATTTCCCAATTCCATCCTATTATTTATCATGATGAATCATGTGATGAGGAGGAGCTTCCTATCTAACAAATCTCCTCAATAAGAAGCTCGAGAAAATTATTTGTACCCACACATAATGTGGTGAAGAAGAAGAAAAGAAGGAAAAGTAGAGGTAAAAAGTTATCTCTCCCAAATAATGTTGCTCCTATTATCGTTGAGAATGAATCAAAAAGTATTGTGGAAAATGATACACTTGATGATGATATTGTCTTTTAGTCTTATGGCACAATCTCCGAAGGAACTATTAAGGATGATTTTGTTCTGCCTGTTACTTGTTGTGATAATTATGATTGGGAAGATAATGATACTTCTTATAATCTTGAGAATCTTTGTGGCACCAACTTGAAAAATTATGATGTTAATAATTGTTATACTATCGGTACTATTCATACTATTAATGATAAGAGTGATTGTGCTATTAACATGCAAAACCACAAGCTTGGGGATGCTATGTTTGATGAGAATGACAATTTTGAGAATGTATTCGCTAAAAAATATGCTTATCCTAAGCTTTGGGATGTTATGCTTAATGAAGATGTCTTTTTAGCCCCCTACTTTTTATGATCAAATTTATTATGATGATAACATGCCTCCTATTTATGATGATTGTTGTAATAATGAAAGTGGGTTTGGAAGACTATCAACTTTAGGTAATAATTATCCCACTATTTTGGAGGGTGATTAATCTTATCATAATAATGAAAGTGGATTTGGAGAGGCCATGACTTCATTTAATGTTGAATCCACTACTTTGGAAGAGGTTTCAATTGATTATCATAAGAACAAAGTTGCTACTTATGATTATTATTGTGATGATACTTATGTTATAAAAAGTAGTGACAATTATTCTTATAAAATTTGTCATATTTATGAATGCCCTTTTACTGAACATTACTCTTTTAATGTGGAATCAATTTATAGTGTTCAAGTTCTATACAATACTCCCACTAGTATGAATGAGAAGAAATTTGCTTATGTGGAGAGTAATGAATTTTCTATCCTTGCGGATCATGAAAAGATTGCTTTATGTGATAGTTATATTGTTGAATTCCTTCATGATGCTACTGAAAATTACTATGAGGGAGGAACATATGTTTATACATATCTCAATAATATCAAGTTTCCTCTATATGTCATAAATTGTTGAAGTTGCACTTATTATGCCTTCCTATTCTAGTTACTTTATTCTTAAGTAAATTATTTTCTTGCAAGTTTCCCATGTACTATTTTTCAAAATTTATTGATTTACATAAGAACACTTTTGGAATTAATTGCTACAGGCTGTCCTTTTTAGACAGATTGATGACATAGTTTTGTTATCTATTTGTCCTAGAGTTTTCATGGCTTATATTGGTAGATATAAATTGTGGAAATGATAGTATACAATAGATAATGTTTTAAAATTATTATGCAACTAGTCTTCACAGTAGATGAAGTGTTGATTTATACTTATATGTACTTACCTATCTCACGAGTTCTTGTTAAGTTTGGTGTGGATAAAGTTTTTGAGACTTCGGGGAAACTATGATATGAGGGTAATTAACGAGACATAAGAGCTCAAGCTTGGGGATTACCAAGGCTCCCCAGGTCGATATTACAAGTAGTCTCAAGCATCTAAGCTTGGGATGCAATGTTAGGCATCCCACCTCTCTTTATCAACAACTATCGGTTAGTCTCGGTTGATCCTAAGTTTTTATTTGTTCACATGATATACTCTATTCTTGGAGTGCCCATTTGTTTTGTTTGCATTTTGAATTAAATCTCAGATTTCAAATCCTTTGTTGATAGAGAATCTTCGGATAGCTACTTAATTCTTTAACTACCGTTTGATCATCACTTATATCTTTTGGAAGTAGTTTGTCATTCGCTCTTGTGATTCACTTATATCCTAAGAGTAAACTGTGAATGAATTGGAAATCATAAATCTGTAATTACCCATGTTCTATATGCTTAGTAGTAGCTTCATATTGGGTATAGAAAGTAAAATATATTGAAGTTTGACAATTGCAATATTTGTCATAAAATCAATTCATGAAAGAACAATAAAGGAAGAGAAATTTGACATATAAATATATTATCTTGGACATTTTTTATGATTTTGAATACCCATTAATTATTTTCAAACTTGATCAAGTAGTTGATGTTGGACAAGGAAGACAACGCGATGGTTTATGTTTGCGTATATTTGCATAGAAGTTATACTGATATGGATCCTCCAACATGTGGTGCTTGTTTATAATCTTTTGCTAGCCAAAATTTCTTTACTAAGAGGAATACTGCTTGTGCATCCAAAACCCTTAAACCCAGTTTCATGCCATGAGTGTCCACCATACCTACCTATATACAGTCTTACCCTGCCGTTCCAAGTAAATTTGCACGTGTCGCCTCTAAAATCTTCAAATTGACATCTATTTTCTGTGCATGTACCACTCATGGAGCGACAGAGCAGTCAATATCTTCCATGCTAAGTGTGTTTTACCACCGACGAGATTTTATTCACTCGTCCTTCATGAGAGAGGCTGGTAAAAAGGATGCCCAGTCCTGCTTAATATTAAAATAAATAAACAAGAACTACCCCTGGAAAGTTTATTTTTCGGAGGGCACCCGTGGATGCGCTAGCCATGGAAAATGTTTGAATGGTGAAGGGGGGGGGGTAAAAACTTCAATTTTGTTTGGGAACTGCCACTAGCATGTTTAGCATGGTAGATATTGAAATCCTTTGCCGTGACGTTCACAGGAAAGGTACACCACCCAAAATATATTTATATTTTTTTAAACTCTAAGATCTGGCACCTCCGCAAATCTCTGCTTCTCTTTGTGAAGGGACATTCTATTTACTTTCATGTTACCGATAGATTGAAGCGGAAGACGGGATGCCTTTCGAGGCACCCCCATGCTATGATGCTTGGATCTTCCTTGAATATTACGTTGGTGCCTTGGGCATCCCTAAACTTAACGCCTTGTCGCTCTTTATTCATTTCTCCATCGTGATATCACCCAAAAACTTGAAAACTTCAACCACACAAAACTCAACACAAACTCATGAGATTCATTAGTATAATAAATAAATCTTCAACTTAGGTACTGTCAAATAGATTCATAATTGTTCTTGTATAATTCCTACTATAACCTATCATCTCCATGGTTTATAATCCCGATACAACCCATAGAAACATTAACATAAGAACATAACGCAATGAAAACATAATCTGTCTAAAACAAAACTGTATGCAATGATCTGTAACTCCGAAAATTCTGAAAACAAAGGAAAATGTAAAAAATTGTGTCCCAATATTGTGTAAGAATTTCAGTAATTTATCACATTCCAGTAAAAATAAGAAATTTAAATACTAGGAGTATAAGTTTATATTTCTGCACAGGATCAATTCAACTCATGTTTAAACTATCCCAAAGGCTTTCCTTGGCACAAAAAGTAAAAGAAAAGATACAAATATAATTCCTACAGTAGAAATAATCATGTTGACTCACTAAACAGAAAGTAAAAAGATAAATATTGGGCTGCCTCCCAACAAGCGCTATTTTTTAATCCCACTAGCTAGGCATAATGCATAGTTTCAACTTTTATAATAAGGGGTATCGTCCATATTCCTCCCATACTCCCTTATTTCACTTGCAAGTTTCCTAATAGACGAGCAAAAACAATCAAAGGGACTAAACTTAACAGGGTCCCAACCCGTGTGATTAATTTTTGGTGGAGGAGACTCTTATTTTGGTCCTTTATAGGTTATAGCTATCTCCTCATTATATAAATTCCTATACATGTATTCAAGCAAACATTTCTCAAGCACATGTCCCAATCAATTATTTTTCTTTAGCAAAGTTATCATTATGAACAGAAAGTTTATCAACCAAGATAGGTAGGGGGACCTTTTTTCTAAGATACTCAATATAAGTTTTATAATTGGTTGATTTTCACCTATTAATATCATATTGATCATAAAGAATTTCCTCTATAGGTGTGGAATCATGGTTTATTCTCTAGTAGGCAAAAATCACTCTAGCTTGTTTCATTATATAACCAAATTCATGAACTAAGAATATCGTAGCTAAATGTTTAACCTTTGGATCATGAATATTAGGAAATTCAAGAAAAATTCTTTGGATGCAAAGATGCATCTGCACAAATTGTCTTTCAAGTTCAACCACAAGCATAACTATTGCGTCCGCATAACTATTAGTTCTAGCAAGACTAGACCCCCCAACTATTGGTAGGGCTCCCATGCAAGTGAAGAATTCCTGAATAATAGTTTTACCAAGTATATTGCACCACTACCTACATAGAATCTTTTTGTATGCAGCATAGTAGGTGTTTCTTTTTCAATAGAAGGATCATCATTATTAGGATTCTTAGGTATTTCATGAGCATCATCATTGGTCATTTCATCAAAGCTCCTTTTAGGATTTTCATCTCTTGTGAGATTCAATTATATTGTTCGATTATCATAAGGCTCCACACTAGTGGTGGGATAAGCAATAGGTGACCTAATAAAATTGTCTTTATTAGTATTCGAGAAGTCACACAACCTAGTGTTTTCAGCGGTAGACATGATAGCAACTTCCAAGCAAAGATAGTAACAATAATGTTTTTGGTATTTTATTTTTTATAAATTAAACTAATAAAAAAAGGAAAGGAAAATAAAAAACTAAAACTATAAATGTGTGAGAAGGCACCCTAGTTATTTTGTGGAGTATCCCCGGCAACAGCTCCAAAAATGGCAAGTTAACGAGAAGTGAAATTTGTGTCTCCCCGACAACGGTGCTAGAAATCCTTCTGCTACTTTGCATAGATGTTGGGTTTTCTTAGAAGAGGAAGGGATGAAGAAGTATAACAGAATATAATATTTTCCTCAGTTAAGAACCAAGGTTTATCGAACCAATAGGAGACACTGCACAAATACAATAGCACCTGCACACACACAAAACAAATGCTCACACCCAACGAAGGCAAGAGGGTTGTCAATGCCCTTGTTCTCGCCAATTGCGGGGATTAAGTCTGATAGAGACAGGTAGATAATAAAATAAAATAAAAAGTAAGTAAGAACAACAACGTAATTGTGTTTTTGGTATTTAATAGGAAAAGTGGACGTGGGGGCCATAGCGTTCACTAGAGGCATCTCTCTCATAAGCATGATACGGTGGATGAAAAATTACTGTTGGCCAATTGATAGAAAATCAAATAGTTAATTCCTATATATGCATTATGTCCGTGAAAAGTAGACCATTAATCCTAGTAAATCTACTACTATTACTCCACCCCTCGACCGCTATCCAGCATGCATCTTGAGGTATTAAGTTCATAACAAATAGAGTAATGCTTGGACACAATGTAGACAAAGTAAAACCAAATAATATGATTGAACCCCATTATTTTACCCTTACTAGCAATAATACAACGTGCATTGCTACTCGTCCTATCACAAAGTAAGGACACCGCAAGATTGAACCTACTACTATGCACCACTTCCTCTGAAGGTCTACTTATCAACTTGTCCAAACAAAACTCATAGATCAGAAAGCATACATAGCTACCAAATTACACATAATGGATCTAAAAAGATCAAATTACTTTCAATGAATAATCTGAACATAAACCCACAATTCATCAGATCCCAACAAACACACCGTGAGGATTACATCAAATATTTCTCCGAAGAGAACATGGTATGGAAAATAAAAGAGAGAGAGAAAGAGCCATCTAGCTACTTCTATGGACCCATAGGTCCTACGAGGAATTACTCACACACCATCATGGAGGCTACAAGGTTGATGAATATGGCCTCCGTGATGGATTCCCCCTCTGGCAGAATGCCGAAAAAGGCCTCCAGATGGGATCGCGGAAGAACAGGGGCTTGCGGCGGTGATAAAATTGTTTCGGGTCTTGCTCTGGTGCTTTCTGGATTTTAGGGAATTTATAGAGGTGGAATTAGGTCAGGAGGATCCATGAGGGGACCACAAGCCTACTAGGCGCGCCCCCTGGGGCGCGTCGTGTGAGCCTGTGCCTCTGTGGTACATCTTCTGGCAGCACCCTAAAGCTTCTAGGGTCTCTTTTTCTCCATAAAAAATCACTATAAATTTGATCGTGTTGGACTTCATTTGGCATGGGTTTTCTGCAAACATAGAAATAGGCAAAAAACATAAACCGACATTGGGCACTGTGTTAATAGGTTAGTCCATAAAAATAGTATAAATGGTACATACAACATATAAGATTGATAATATGATAGCATGAAATAATCAAAAAATATATAGATACATTGGAGACGTATCATAGCACAATAGTAGAAAGTATTTCCCTCGGTTAAGAACCAAGGTTTATCAAACCAGTAGGAGTCTCCAAGCTAACCAGATAAGCAACACCTACACACAAACAAATCAAATGTTTGCACCAACTTGGCAAGGATGTTGTCAATCCCCTTGTCTGGCTAGTCGCAAGGTTGGAAGAAAATAGTGAGAGATAATGATATGATAAATGGGAAAATAGTAGAGGCAATTGAGCAACGCAAGTAATAATAGTGAATGGACCTGGGGGCCATAGTTTCACTAGTGGGAACTCTCTTGAAAGTAGGTAATGGCATGATAAACAATTACTATTGGGCAATTGAAAAAAGTAGCAATTCATAACTATGATAATTCATGGCATAATCTTGTATAGGCATCACGTCCGTGTCTAGTAGACCGTTAATCCAACTGCATCTACTACCATTACTCCACCCCAAGACCGCTATCCTGCATGCATCTCAAAGCATCAAGGTTGCAAGAAATAGAGTAACACAATAAGCAAGATGACATGATGTTGACAGAAAGAAACCTAGCAACAATATCAGTTCCCATTGTTCATCCTTAGTGGCAACAACACATCACATGCCTTTGCCCCTTCTGCTCACTTGGCAAGATTACTGTGGGATTGAACCCACTACTATGGACTACTACTTCTAAATAAGTACCCATCTATTTTGTCCATAGAAGAAAAATAACTTATAAAGCATAGATAGCTACTAAATTATACAACACAGAAACTTCAAAAGGTTCAGTTTTATTCAATGAACAATTTGATCATCAGTCCACAATTCATCATATCCCAACAAACACACCGTAAGAATTACATCGGATTGATCTTAGAGGAGATTATTGTGTTGAAGATACAAAAGAAAGAGAGAAGAAACCATCTAGCTACTACTATGGACCCATAGGTCATTTAAGAATTACTCACACATCATCATGGTGGCAGCACAGAAGGTTTATGAAGAGGACTCCAGTGGTGGCTTTCCCCTCTGGAAAAGCTCCGGAATGGGGCTTAATATGGGATCGCTTCAGGATAGAGGCTTGTGGCGGCGATAAAATTGTTGCGTCTATCTTTTTGGGGGGTTTCTGGAATACTAGGAATTTATAGGCCAGTAATTAGGTCAAACGGAGTTACGGGGGCCCCACAAGCCTATGTGGCGCTACCAAGGGTAGATCGCGGCCCCTGGGCTTGTGGATGCTCGCCCATCTTTTGGTATTCTCCCAGAGCTTCTAGGGTCTCTTATTTTCCATAAAAACACCATGTATTTTCATCGTGATTGGAGGTTCCTAGATATGGTTTTTCTGCAAAACAAAAGACAAGCAAAAAAAGTAGGGACTCGCACTTCACTAAATTAATAGGTTAGTCCAGAATAATAATATAAAATAATATAAAAGTGATAATATAATATCATTATAAATAAAAAATTATAGATACGTTGGAGACATATCATTCCTCTCCATTGGATGGGCTATACCATATTACGCTATTATGAACTGCCTGAGATGTATAGCCCTTTTGATGCACCCTTTTTGATTGTGCGGTAGTCGCTTTTATTAGGGTGATCCCTCACTTAATATATCAAGTAGTTAATGTTCTCCCAAGAGTACCACTGTCTGAAATATGTATCTTTTTGGGGATGCTCCATGTCCACATGGGTATGAACGAATCGAGAGTGTGATGCGGGTGAGGTTATACCTCGTAGCAAGATCACTTGGTTGTCTTGAACATTCAGGAAGGATTGTCCTGAGCTCTAAACATGCGCATAAAACATGAACAAGGGTCGCATAGAGATTTGATCGGCAAGTTGGCCTACCAATAGAAATTCTCGTCATCAGTGATGTCCACATAAATTGTGTTAAATTGATGTATGGGTCTTGAATCAATCAATATCAATTACAAGAGATATTTATTTGACTGGGAGCGCACTTTAGAACTAAATTGTTTAATTCTTATTGTAATTAATTATGTACATAGTCTAAGTGTAATTTTTCTTATAATTGTAGAATATTGGATCGCATTTCCACCTACCCAGTAGAAATTGAATAGTTGTTATTTATCTGGTTAGAGCTTTATGATTGGTAAGGTAATGTGAGGATTGTCCTCAAGAGTGTAGAGAAGGATATTGTCCTGTCGCATGCCTTCAGTATTCTCCCACTAATTATGTGGATGATGTGACTCTCGCCATTTTATCCAAAAGCTAGAATTTCTTTATGGTCAAGTGAAATATTCTTGCTTCCATGAGACCCAAACTTCAAAAGTTTGGGACAGTTATGTGATATTCATGGATCTGGAAAGTTAGTTTTCAGATCCAAACAAGGGCCAACAAATATGAGATATCCAAAGGAATGTTTGTGTGTAGTATTAGTGAAGTGTTCACTATGAATTAGACTGGTGAGAGATGGGATCCAGTAGAACAAAAGTCATGTGATGATGGTGATTAAAACAAAAAGAAAGGACACGTCTGAAGGGTGTTAGTGAGACTTTCACACCTAGGAAATCTAGAGCTAAATCCACTCTTAAAAGTTGGGTGTTTCTTCTGTGAGTAGGAGAAATTTTGGAAGTAAAACTATTAAAGTATAAAGGGAAAAGAAAGGAGACTAGAAGATCCAACTCAGGTATGAATGTCATACAAGTTATTGTTGTATAGGAGGTTGGTCAAAGATGTAATTCTTGGAAATTAGGATTAAATTGTTAATCGTTGATTCTTGGGTATTGTGATAAGTTAATCAAAGGGATGCCCGTTCGATTGCATTTTGTTTCAAATCAGAGTAGGAAGTACTATATCATAAATGAGTAGCCAGTAATGAGGTTTAGATACGCAGTGGGAACATAGTCAAAGTTACTATACCTTCCATCGGCGCATCACCTTAGCATTTATGTTGATAATTAACTTTAGTGCCTTATACACTCTAGCCCTTTGCATAATATTAGTTGCAAGAGGGCCGTTCATAGAAGAACAATTGTTTTTCAGTGTTATGAAAAACATAAGGGCCATACTTCCATTATGACTAGGATGTATGCTATGAATATTGATAATAATATAATACATCCATAAAACTAGCGCTAAATATCTCAAGATTAATGGAATACTACATTCATGTGGCACTGCGTGTGGTCACATTGGATAAACCCGCATGGAGAAATTCCACACTAATGGATCTTGAAGTCATTTTGATTATGAATCATCTGAGAGTTGCAACTTTCGTCTGAAAACTGGAGGTACTAAAATACCATTCATAGGCAACAGACTTATTGGTAAACACATTCTGATGTGTGTAGTCAAATATTGCTAGTAGTGGATTTATCTATCTTCAGTAATGACTCAAGTTGATATGTGAATATTTTTTTAATGATACATAAGTATGGATCCTTTGAAATAGTTCAAAAGGTTTTCAGAGTGAAGTTGAAATTATTGTATGTCCTGGTACGACCATCTATGGGACCATCGGGGCCCCTTTGCGGTTCAACTGTGGGGATCTACGTACGCAAAGAGCAACACCAACTAGAGCGCACTCGGGGTTTAGTCAGGTTAGGGCCGCTCGGAAGCATAAAACCCTACGTCCTATGTATTTGTGATTGAATGTTTGTCTTCAAGCTACAAGGAGTGCGGTGCCCCGGCAAGGCGCTCGAGAGTGCTGCTTTGCATGCAACTGAACAGGGTTTTGACCTTTGTAAAGGTAGCCATGGACCTCCTTTTATAGGAGAAAGGGGTTACCACAGTGGTTAAAATGGTAAAATAAATCGGGGTGAAGAGTGGCTATGTAGTGGGAAATACCTAACCCTGACGGATTAGGACAGGTGCATTAAATGCGCCGTGAGGTGTCACACTAGCGATCCTCCCCGGCAAGGACTGCCTCTCCTTCTGTGCCGTTTTCCCAACTACCTCTTATTATATTGACAAGCCGCTTGGACGGGTGCCATTAAAGGTGCTGTAATTTCCTAGAGCTGCCACATGCCCCGACAAGGTCTACCTAACAGCCCGCCCGCTCGACACCTCATTGATGGCGATGAACGGCTCAGTGAGGTGGAGCGGGGGTGTGGTACTAGAGCCTTGCCGGACGCGACTGCTGCCGGGTCTTCTTCATCAGCAAGTAGGGTGTGGGGACCCCGACTCATAAGTCGTGATCACCGAATGCACGTGTACAGTGATCCCAGAGATCAATGCTCACTGAACACACAGAAGCTGAATAACAAGAGTCTTACATCCACATTTAGCGTCTTACACAAATAAAGACCATGAAGGCCATGTCTTACATAGGTAGGTCCATGAGAGGCCAAATAACAACATAACTAGCAGCGGAAATCTTGATCGAAAGCGTAGACCCATGCCATCTGCCTTAACCTACGGGCATTCTGACTGGGAAGCGTCCTAGATCGCATATTCGTCACCATCGAACTCTTCACCATATTCCTGCTCTTCCGTGCCTGGCCAATTAAATAACAAGTGGCAAGCCAATGAGTACTTTGAATGTACTCGCAAGCAACCCAAGTTTTGGAACAAGGCAATAAAAATGCATGATATAGCACTAAGTAGGTAAGTTTTTGCGGAAAGCTAATTTTGAGTGCAATGACATGATCAAGATAACTAGTAATAGCATGCATCATGAGGATACAAGTATCCGCACAAACAGGTTACCGATATCAATATAATCAAGGTCTGAACGTCTCATGTTCAATCATCATGTCAAGTCATCTGACTTAACTCAAGTACCATCTTTATCACCATCACACACACAGCAAGTTTAGTAAACGTTGGACGTAGCACAAGAGCGGTCATCCAACTGTTCTTGACCGTGGACACGGCTATTCGAATAGTTTGACACTCTGCAGAGGTTGCACACTTTAGACTTGGGAAACTTCCGTGTCAAGCCACGACTCGCGGTATTTTCCATACCCGAGGTAAGTACCCGAACATTGTCTTTCCCCTGACGATACCAAACAAAGAGTCCACTCGATTGGCACACAGCCCACATGATGTACTTCACAAGCATCCTCCATGCAGGGACCAACGGTGTGCCCGGTGCCTGTGAAAATAGCGCATGATCGTCCTTACCGGCACGACCCCGTATCGAAAGTGACCACGTCACTTTCGCCACTAGTAATGCGGGCTCTATGCTAGTACTCATCAAAGTAATCAATAAAGCCCCGTCCCATAAGGGGTATCGTGGTTGTACATGTAAGGTTGGAATAACGGTCGCAACTTACACCAATCCGTTTTCGAAGACCACACTCACTCACTTGCTCCAGTACACCACTTCTTTCTCAAGTGGTTACCCAACTCAACATCATCTACCTCGGGCATTAGTGGCACCCGACAGGGTTTTCGAAAAAGTCTTTGAAAGCACTTTTGTTTCCAACACCATGCATATTCCCATCCCACTTGCGTAGCAACTACTAGCAACCTAACTACTCCCACCCGCACAACCCTCATAAGAATGGTAGGGTCATGCACGATGCAAGTATCAACGGAAAAGTATCGGAGACATCCCACCGAAGTGATCACCACATCAACATGATCATCATCACGGAAACATGTGCTATATGACATGCAAATAAAGGGGTTCATAGTCATGGTCAAAGGGCTGCTTGCCTGGCTCAACAAAGTCTTCAGGGTCTTCAAAGTCTTCGGGTTCAACTCCCTCGTCAACAGCGCAATCTTTCGTCGCGATAAACAATGGTAATAATAAGCATCACAACAAAAACAGAGCACAAACTTTATTTCTAAAATGTTACCCTACTCTGATAAATACTACAAAATTTTGTGATGAAAAAGGTTTTCAAAAAACTATTTTTACTAGAGGCAAAAATACCTAAAAAGAGGTTTTAAAATAAAAAAGTACATAAAAAAGGTTTTCAAAATTTTTCACAAATGGCACTATTAAATTCTACAGAATTTTACAAGATTTGTGGTGGAAAAATATTTGGAATTGGACAAATATTTATTTGTGTGGGATTTTTGCAAATACTGCTAGAAAAAGAAAAAGAAAAGGGCTCCGGTGCCCTGGGCCAGATCTGGCCGCAGCTGGGCCGGCCCAGAGGCCAGCCAGCCTAGGCGAACCGGGAGTCCGTGCCGCGCCAGGTTTAAACCTGACGGGCGGGCCCCGCGGGCCAGTGAGAGAGAGAGACGCGGGAGGGGCGTGGGAGGCTGACGAACGGGCCCCATTTGTCGGGGTCGTCGTCAACCCCTCGCCAGAAGGCAGAGGAGCTCACCGTCGACGGTTCCGGCCATGGCGAGGCGAGCAGACGACAGGAACAAGTTCCTTGCACTCCCGCCGTTCGGATGGTGGTCGGGGTGGTCACCGGAGCGCAGGGAATCGCCGGCGGCAAGGTGGCCGCGGTTGAGGCGCTTTGGGTGGTGGTTGAAGTTGACGACTCTCGCCGCAATCCGAGCGGAGAGGAGGGGGAAGAGGATCGGGGGCCTGCTGCGGTCACGATGGAGGAGAGAAGAGAGCCGGAGCGGGCCTGTGTCCCGAGATCGACGGAGCCCCGACGCGGTGGTGCCTCGGTCGATCCTGAGCACTGGTGCTCCGGGAGATTACTTGGGGGCGCAGGGGTTCGATTGGAAGGAGGAGGGGGTCAGCAGAGGGGAGAGAGAGGCTCGGGGTGCCTTTATATAGGCGGGGCGAGGTCCACCGAGCTCGCGTGCACCGGTTAGCTCGGGGCCGAGGCCAGAGGGAGAGGGAGCTCACGGGGCTTGTCCGGGGAGTTCCTGGGGTTGGTCTAGGCGCGCGAGAGAGAAGAGAGAGAGAGAAGGGCAGCGCGCGCTTGCGAGCCCATGCATTGGCCGGCTCGGGCGGGGTCGGGCGCGCGCCAGGGGAGCCGTTGCAGGGAGAGAGAGGAGGGGGACAGGGGCGTGGCATGTCCCGGACGCCGAGGGGCCTCGACTGGCGCGAGGGGGGAGCTCGAGGTGGTCGGGTATGGATAGGAGAGGGAGGTTAACCCTCTGGAGTGCGGCTGCGCGCTCCAGACCGCGACTTTGGCCAGCGTGATGACCTCTTTGGCGTGCTCTAGCGCGTCCACTAGTGCCAGGGAGTTGCAGGAGGGAGTATTTTACTAGGAAAGCACCTTGGATGCTCTGGGTGCTGGACAGGAGAGAGGGGAGGCTGAGAAAGATGGAGAAAATGGCTGTCCAGAGAGGGAAATGGGGCTTTTCCCCCATGCAATCATGCTCTCTGGCGCCAAGAATTTTACTGGAGGTGTTGAGGGGTGTACTGAGCTGTGGTAAAAATTTGTGCTCAAGGAGAACAGGGGAAGGGGCTCAATAATTGATTCTTGGATTCTGCCTGAAGGTGTTTGATCAGTGTTTGGGAAAGCAAATGGAGTTTTCTTGCCATGAGATTTAACAGGGCGATAATGTTGGTAAAATTAGAGTGGATCACCAAGTTTTAGCCCATTTGAAGAAAGTTCACAATGTAACTTGGTATAACCCTAGAAATCAACAGAATCAGATTTCTGTAGATCTAGGCATGCATTTCATTTCCCCCAAATCCACCACTTGGTGTGGTATCATCATTTGGGGTTTAGCACATGCCCACAAAGTTTGGGGTCAAGGGAAGAAACTTCACAATGTAAAGTTCTTCAAATTTGAATTTGGACAGAGGGGGTTTTGGAATATTTTGGTGAAGCAAACAAATTGGGATTGAGATGAAACTTTGCAAGATCATCACTTATAGCATGTGTGTATTGCTGGAATTTTCTTGGAATTTATTGAGAATATTTCTTATAGAAATATTTCAAAAGCTTGATTTGGGCAAAAAGGGTTTTGGACGGTTTTACCCATAATTTTGAACATGACCATGTGTTGAAACTCATATATATGGAAAATATATGCCCACTGAGTTTCTCTAAATTTTCCCAAATAGTTTTAAAGCATTTAAATATTTTTTTCCTATGAAAAACCATTTCTGCCCTTAAGAAAAAGCCTTTAAATAAAATAGTAAAATAATCTTTAAAATTAATATTTAGTGGTGTTGGGAAGTAATATATATAGTGGGTTACAAATAAAGCCTTTGGGGGAAAAGGATCCACCCAATTTGAGGACTTGTAGTGCAAACCTCAATTCAGGGGTTTTTGAAAACCTAGTTTGAATAAATCCTTTTTGGCCGAAATAAATTTTGATAAAAATAGTTTTAGGTACTATACACATGGTATGATCATTGGGCAAGAAGTTTGTATCAAGGAAGATAAATATGGAGAGGAGTAGAACCTAAGAGTGCCATACACATACAACCAAACAAGCAAACAAGCAACAATTCAAACAAGCTCATGTACTGAAAAAGTTTTAATTGGTTCCAAATTTTGTAAATCCAAGCATAGCAAAGTGATACAACACAGGGTGTGACAGACCTACCCTCTTACAAGAATCTCGTCCCCGAGATTCCTAGGCTAAGCGCTAAAAAGATAAGGGAACTCGGATCTAAGATAGTCTTCACGCTCCCAGGTTGCTTCTGCTTTAGTGAGGTTGCTCCATTGGACCTTGAAGTACTTGATGGTGCGGCTTCGGGTGCAACGCTCGGCTTTATCCAGAATGCGAACTGGCCTATCACGATAAGTGAGGTCTGGCTGAAGGTCGATGGCTTGATGATCGATGTCCTTGTAGAGGTCGGGGCGGTTGGGAACTTGGAGACACTTCCGGAGTTGTGACATGTGGAACACGGTGTGCACATCTGATAGCTCAGATGGTAGCTCCAACTGGTAGGCAAGTTCTCCTCGTCTGTCAGTGATCTTGAAGGGGCCGATGTATCTTGGTGCAAGCTTTCCCTTGACGTGGAAACGCTTGGTTCCTTTGAGAGGTGAGACTTAGAGGTAAACATGGTCTCCAACACGGTAACTCATGTCCCGATGGCGGGAGTCGGCGTAGCTCTTCTGTCGGGTCTTGGCGGTCTTGAGACGCTCTCGGACGAGTTGAACTTGCTCTTCTGCTTCGCCTAGGATGTCCGGTCCAAAGACTAGTCCTTCTCCGGTTTCCGACCAGTTGAGGGGGGTACGTCACTTACGTCCATACAACACCTCAAATGGTGCCATCTGAAGAATCGACTGATAGCTGTTGTTGTAGGAGAACTCGGCAAACAGTAGGCAATCTTCCCACTTGGCCCCATATGCCAAAACACAAGCACGGAGCATATCTTCGAGTATCTGATTTACTCGCTCTGTTTGCCCACCAGTCTGGGGGTGAAAAGCAATGCTGAAGGAAAGCTTGGTTCCCAAGGCTTCGTGGAACCTATTCCAGAACCATGAGGTGAACTGGGTGCCTCGGTCTGATACAATCTCCTTAGGAACTCCATGAAGGCTCACGATCCGGTTGATGTAGAGGTTGGCCAGTTGGTTCCCATTGTAGGTCATCTTTATGGGAATGAAGTGGGCTACCTTGGTCAGGTGATCGACAATGACCCAAATGGAATCATGTCCCTTGCTTGACCTTGGTAATCCGGTGATGAAGTCCATACCGACTTTGTCCCATTTCCATTCACGCACTTTGAGGGGTTCCAATAGTCGAGCGGGTCGCTGATGCTCAGCTTTGACTCTCTGGCATATGTCACACTTATCTACAAAGGTGCCTATCTCCCGTTTCATGCCATGCCACCAGAATCTTGCTTTGAGGTCTTGGTACATCTTGGTTCCTCCAGGATGGATGGAATACGGAGTGTCATGAGCTTCTTGCAATATCAAGTTCTTGAGCTCTTCTTTGTTGGGTACGCAGATACGATTCCCGAACCATACAACTCCTTGTTCATCCACCGAGAATCCTGGAGCCTTGCCTGCCTTGATCTTCCTCTTGATGCCTTCAATGCTTTCGTGCCCCTTCTAAGCTCCCTTAATATCATCCATCAAGGAAGGCTTTGCTTCGAGGTTGGCGAGGAATCCAGGTGCAACTAGTGCCAAGCCGAAGCTTTCAAGCTCTTCATACAGGGCAAGTAGCCTTTCCTTAATCATAGCATTCAAGGAACAAGCCTTTCTGCTTAAGGCGTCTGCTACCACATTAGCCTTTCCAGGGTGGTATTGAACACTGAGGTCATAATCTTGTATCAACTCCAACCATCTTCGTTGCCTCATGTTCAATTCTTTTTGAGTGAAAATATACTTCAAACTCTTGTGGTCTATGTATATCTCACATCGCTTCCCCAGACAGTAATGTCACCATGTTTTCAAGGCATGAACTACGGCTGCCAACTCAAGATCATGAGTAGCATAGTTCTCTTCGTGAGGACGTAGCTGTCTGGATAGATATGCTACGACTCTGCCTTCTTGCATCAGAACACCTCCAAGCCCAGTTCTCGATGCATCACAATATATCACAAACTCCTTGTGAATATCTGGGGTGGCCAAAACTGGGGCTGTGGTCAATCTCTTCTTGAGCTCTTGGAAGCTTTCTTCGCACTTTGGCGTCCATTCGAACTTGTTGTCCTTCTTCAAAAGCTGAGTCATGGGTCGCGCAATGCTCGAAAACCTTCGACGAACTTGTGGTAATATCCCGCGAGTCCGAGGAAGCTCCTAACTTCCTTCGCATTGGTTGGGGATTGCCATTCAGTAATGGCTTCACTCTTGGCAAGATCCACTGACAATCCTTCTGCAGTCAACACATGACCCAAAAATCCAACTTCATGCAGCCAGAATTCACACTTGCTGAACTTGGCATAAAGCTGGTGCTCTCGAAGCTTGTCTAGGACCAATCTCAAGTGTTGCTCATGCTCTTCTTCAGACTTGGAGAAGACGAGTATGTCATCAATGAAGACGACAAAAACTTGTCCAGGTACTCCATGAAGACTTTGTTCATTAGGTACATGAAGTAGGCAGGGGCATTGGTCAATCCAACTGACATGACCGTATATTCATACAGGCCATACCGGGTTACAAATGCCGTCTTTGGGATGTCTTGGGGTCTGATCTTCAACTGGTAGTACCCTGACCTGAGGTCGATCTTGGAAAACACCTTTGCTCCATTCAGTTGATCGAACAGGTCTTCAATCTTGGGAAGTGGGTACTTGTTCTTTATTGTGACTTCATTGAGAGAACGGTAATCGACACAAAGTCGGATAGTTCCGTCCCTCTTTGACACAAATAGAACAGGTGATCCCCAAGGAGAGGCACTAGGGCAAATGAATCCTTATCTGAGTTGCTTTGCCAGTTGCTTCTTTAATTCAGCCAACTCTTCGGATCCCATTCTATAGGGCTTCTTATAGATGGGTCCTGCTCTGAGCATTAGCTCAATGATGAACTCAATGTCGCGGTCAGGAGGCATTCCGGGCAGCTCATCAGGAAATACATTCGGGTATTCACATACCACTGGCACTTGACCCAACTCAATTCCCGACAAACAAATAACCTCAGGGGCTTGGGCGGAGGCAGGGTTGGGAACATACTTGACTTCCACTCCTTGGCTATTGGTCATGGTAACAATCCTCTTGGCACAGTCTAACAAGCCTTGGTGCTTGGTTAACCAATCCATGCCTAGGATCATCTCCAAGCCTTCCGACTTCAGGATGATAAGGTCTGCTAGGAAGTCTACCCCGTTGATGTTAATCTCAACTCCTCTACAACCTATCCCGGACATCATAACCGATCCCGGGGTTTGTATCAACATACGGCTACCCAGGGGTGTAGGCTTCATACCACTAGCTAGTGCAAACTTTTGAGTGACGAAAGAATGCGAAGCTCCACAACCAAACAGTACGGTTGCTAGGGTTGAGTTGGCGAGGAACGTACCCAGTATGACGTCCGGGTCTTCCTGGGCTTCCTCAGCGGTGATGTGATTCAGACGACCCTTTCCATTGTTGGGTTGGTTGCGAGGAGATGGGTTCCTTGGTGGTGCTCCACGGCCTTGGCCTTGGTTCGGCGCATTGGGGCGCGGTGCATCTGGCTTCTTGTTGGGGCACTGCCTAGAGATGTGTCCTTGCTGACCACACCCAAAGCAAGTGACTTGACCAGGGTTGTTGTTGTCGTAGTTCCTGCCACCGTTGTTCTTATTGGGGTTGTTGTAGGCTGGCCTGGGATTGCCATACTGCTGAGGCTGGTAGCTCGGACGAGGTGCAGGAGGTCTAGCCTGCTGCGGCTGATAGGTTGGCTTGGCTGGGGCTGGCTGCCAGGGGCGAGGCTTCTGGTTGCTGGAACTACCCTTGCTGATCATCTTGTGCTTGCGAGTGTCGTCCATGGCATGACGCTTGTCTTCAAGCATGAGGGCCTTCTTCACCAGGTTGAAGAAGGTCCGACGGTCGCAGACTATGAGCTGATACTGCAGGGTCTGCTGAAGTCCTTCCATGAAGCGTTCCATCTTAGCAGCCTCCGTGTTGACATCTTCAGGTGCATACCTTGGCAGCAGATTGAACCTTTGCATATACTTCTTGACAGAGCCACTTCCTTGCTTCAGCGCTCGGAATCCTCTCTTCTTGATAGCCATGATCCCAGAGGGAATGTGGGCGGTGCAGAATCCTTCCTTGAAGTTATCCCAGGTGATCACTCGATCGCCTTGCATAACCTTGAATACATCCCACCAAGCTTTGGCGGTACCTCCGAGGCAGTGAGAGGCATACAACACCTTCTCACGATCCTCATTGCAATTGACCAATGCAAGGAGGTCCTCGATGGTGTGGATCCAGTCATTGGCATCTAGTGGTTCAGCAGTCTCGGTGAAGGTTGGGGGCGAATTCCTCATGAACTCAGACAGAGTGGAGTGGCCATTGCCGTTCCTGCCTTGCTGCTGGTTGTTCACAAGGACTTGGGCCATCTTCTGGATAGCAGCAGTGTTGGCTTGGCGTTCCTCCCGGAGAACTTGGAGAAACTGAGCCATGGTCATGTTCTCCGGTGGAGGTGGTGGTAGGGGAATGTCGCCTTGTGGCTGCTCCTAGTGTCCTCCAGTCTGAGCAGTCCCACCCGTTCCCTGTTGCTGGCTGGAGTTGCCGGGTTCAGGGTTGGTGAAGGAGCTATTGTGGGTTGCAGTCACCATCCTATTTGGAGCAGCCAAGTCAAATACTGGGATAGACGAGAGGAAAAGCAATAACGGAGGAAGCGCGCCTAAGGGGGTTGGTATAGTGCAAGTGTGGTAAAACGAAGGTCAAAAGACCAATACATATATTAAGATAAGATAGAGGATGGAGTCGCTTAAACGTTGCCTAAGGCAAAAGTGCAACTTGCATCGGAACACAAACAACAAAAGCAAACAACAAGCACACATGGTTTCATATGAACCATTACACGGACTCGACTTCGCATGAAGGGTACATGACTGATCCTACCCTAGGGGTTCTCGGACTCAGGTGGTGGAGTGCTCGGTCTCGTAGTCACGCTCCTCTGGGTCTTCCTCCTGATCGTCCTCCGTACGTGCATCGTCTCCGGTCGAATGGGTCGGAGAACGAGGAGGTCCATCCCGACGACGCTTCGTCGGTGGGTCAGTGAAGTGCTCACGGTACTCCTTCGCACTCATGCGACGACGACGTGTGGGTGCATCTCTAGTTGGGGGTACTCCTCCTCGGTAAGCGACAGCTGGTCATCCCTAAGGGGCTCCATCCTACTTGATCCTATCTGGCTTCGTCTTGGCTTGACGAAGTAGCTCTCGGGTGTGGTGAAGTTCCTCGCGGAGCTTCATGGACTCCTTAACCAGGTTGTGAACCAGACTATCGGCGGAGAGGCTGAAGTAGGTCTGGAACCTGAGTGGTGTGCCATCCTCCCTGGATGGAATCAACATCCAACTCTCGCCAAGATCATTCTTCCTGAAAGGTAGGTAGCGAGTAGCTGGCTCGTCAGCCATCTCTGGAATGATGTCACGAAGATGTAGGAGTCCCTTGCATGCAGCTGTCTCGGCTGCGAGTGCCAGGGTCTCCATCTGTGGTTCTTCAAAGAACCAACTGGTCGGGGAGTCGTTTGCCTCCATGACCACATCAACGTGGTACTCCTTCGTGACGGCATCGATCCAGTGCTCGTGATTGAGGAAAACGGGTGGTCGGCGATACTGGCACTTCTCCAGGCTATCGTCAAGGAGTAGGGGAAAGCCGGATGCTAGGAGGGCTTCAGGTACAACGGCCATCTACAAGGTTTGAAGGGAGGAGAGTCAGTATAGTGTTGTGTGAAGAATAGAAGAGGTAATCAGTGCACAAACTCCTAAGCATAGGTGCTAGGTGTAGTTTTAAAAATGGTTTTATCCTAACTAACGTCCATGCTAACTAAGGGCTTCCTATACTCAGGATGGCTCTGATACCAGCTCTGTGGGGACCCCGACTCATAAGTCGTGATCACCGAATGGACGTGTACAGTGATCCCAAAGATCAATGCTCATTGAACACACAGATGCTGAATAACAAGAGTCTTACATCCACATTTAGCGTCTTATACAAATAAAGACCATGAAGGTCATGTCTTACACAGGTAGGGCCATGAGAGGCCAAATAACAACATAACTAGTAGTGGAAATCTTGATCGAAAGCGTATACCCATGCCATCTGCCTTAACCTACAGGCATTATGACTGGGAAGCGTCCTAGATCACATATTCATCAACATCGAACTCTTCACCATATTCCTGCTCTTCCGTGCATGGCCAATTAAATAACCAGTGGCAAGCCAATGAGTACTTTGAATGTACTCGCAAGCAACCCATGTTTTGGAACAAGGCAATAACAATGCATGATATAGCACTAAGTAGGTAAGTTTTTGCGGAAAGCTAATTTTGAGTGCAATGACATGATCAAGATAACTAGTAATAGCATGCATCATGAGGATACAAGTATCCGCACAAACAGGTTACCGATATTAATATAATCAAGGTCTGAACGTCTCATGTTCAATCATCATGTCAAGTCATCTGACTTAACTCAAGTACCATCTTTATCACCATCACCCACACACACCAAGTTTAGTAAACATTGGACGTAGCACAAGAGCGGTCATCCAACTGTCCTTGACCGTGGACACGGCTATTCGAATAGTTTGACACTCTGCAGAGGTTGCACTCTTTACCCACAAGACTCGGGAAACTTTCGTGTCAAGCCACGACTCGAGGTATTGTCCATACCCGAGGTAAGTACCCGAACATTGTCTTTCCCCTGATGATACCAAACAAAGAGTCCACTCGATTGGCACACAGCCCACATGATGTACTTGACTAGTATCCTCCATGCAGGGACCAACGGTGTGCCCGGTGCCTGTGAAAACAACGCATGATCGTCCTTACCGGCACGACCCCGTATCGAAAGTGACCACGTCACCTTCGCCACTAGTAATGCGGTCTCTATGCTAGTACTCATCAAAGTAATCAATAAAGCCCTGTCCCATAAGGGGTATCGTGGTTGTACATGTAAGGTTGGGATAACGGTCGCAACTTACACCAATCCGTTTTCGAAAACCACACACACTCACTTGCTCCAGTACACCACTTCTTTCTCAAGTGGTTACCCAACTCAACATCATCTACCTCGGGCATTAGTGGCACCCGACAGGGTTTTCGAAAAAGTCTTTGAAAGCACTTTTGTTTCCAACACCATGCATATTCCCATCCCACTTGTGTAGCAACTACTAGCAACCTAACTACTCCCACCCGCACAACCCTCATAAGAATGGTAGGGTCATGCACGATGCAAGTATCGACGGAAAAGTATCGGAGGCATCCCACCGAAGTGGTCACCACATCAACATGATCATCTTCACGGAAACAAGTGTGATATGACATGCAAATAAAGGGGTTCATAGTCATGGTCAAAGGGCTGCTTTCCTGGCTCAACAAAGTCTTCGGGTTCAACTCCCTCGTCAACAGCGCAATCTATCGTCGCGATAAACAACGGTAATAATAAGCATCACAACAAAAACAGAGAACAAACTTTATTTTTAAAATGTTACCTACTCTGATAAATACTACAAGCTATTCTAAAAAATATTTGTATAAGATTTTGTGGTGAAAAAGGTTTTCAAAAACTATTATTAACAGAGGCGAAAATACCTAAAAAGAGGTTTTAAAATAAAACAGTACATAAAAGGTTTTCAAATTTTTTCACAAATGGCACTATTAAATTCTACAGAATTTTACAAGATTTGTGGTGGAAAAATATTTGGAATTGGACAAATATTTATTTGTGTGGGATTTTAGCAAATACTGCCAGAAAAAGAAAAAGAAAAGGGCTCTAGTGCCCTGGGCCAGATCTGGCCGCAGCTGGGCCACCCCAGAGGCTAGCCAACCCAGGCGAACCGGGTGTCCGCGCCACGCCAGGTTTAAACCTGACGGGCGGGCCCCGCGGGCCAGTGAAAGAGAGAGAGACGCGGGAGGGGCGCGGGATGCTGACGAACGGGCCCCACTTGTTGGGGTCGTCATCAACCCCTCGCTAGAGGGCAGAGGAGCTCATCGTCGATGGTTCTGGCCACGACGAGGCAATCAAAGGACAGGAATGGGTTCCTTGCACTCCCGCCATTCGGATGGTGGTCGGGGTGGTCGCCGGAGCGTAGGGAATCGCCGACGGCGAGGTGGCGGCGGCGGAGGCGCTTCGGGAGGTGGTCGAAGTTGACGACTCTCGCTGCAATCCGAGCGGAGAGGAGGGGGGAGAGGACTGGGGGCCTGCTGCGGTCACGATGGAGGAGAGAAGAGAGCCGGAGCAGGCCTATGTCCCGAGATCGACGGAGCACCCACGCGGCGGTGCCTCGGTCGATCCCGAGCACTGGTGCTCCGGGAGGTTACTTTGGGGCGCGGGGGTTTGATTGGAATGAGGAGGGGGTCAGCAGACGGGAGAGAGAGGCTCGGAGTGCCTTTATATAGGCGGGGCGAGGTCCACCAAGCTCGGGTGCGCCGGTGAGCTCGGGGCCGAGGCCAGAGGGAGAGGGAGCTCATGGGGCTTGTCCGGGGAGTTCCTGGGGTTGGTCTAGGCGCGCGAGAGAGAAGAGAGAGAGAAGGGGAGCGCGCGCGTGTGAGCCCATGCATTGGCCGGCTAGTGCGCCGTCGGGCGTGCGCCAGGGGAGCCGTTGAAGGGAGAGAGAGGAGGGGGATAGGGGCTTGGCGTGTCCCGGACACCGAGGGGCGTCGACTGGTGCGAGGGTGAGCTCGAGGTGGTCGTGTATGGGCAGGAGAGGGAGGTCAACCCTCTGGAGTGCGGCTGCGCGCTCCAGAGCACGACTTTGGCCGGCATGATGACCTCTTTGGCGCACTCTGGCGCGTCCACTAGTATCCCAGAGCTGCAGGAGGGAGTATTTTACTGGGAAAGCAGCTTGGATGCTCTGGGTGCTGGATAGGAGAGAGGGGAGGCTGAGAAAGAGGGAGAAAATGGCTGTCCAGAGAGGGAAATGGGGCTTTTCCCGCATGCAATCATGCTCTCTGGCGCCAAGAATTTTATTGGAGGTGTGGAGGGGGTGTACTGAGCTGTGGTAAAAATTTGTGCTCAAGGAGAACAGGGGAAGGGATCAATAATTGATTCTTGGATTCTGCCTGAAGGTGTTTGATCAGTGTTTGGGCAAGCAAATGGAGTTTTCTTGCCATGAGATTTAACAGGGTGATAATGTAGGTAAAATTAGAGTGATCGCCAAGTTTGAGCCCATTTGAAGAAAGTTCACAATGTAACTTGGTAAAACCCTAGAAATCAACAGAATCAGATTTTTGTAGATCTAGGCATGCATTTCATTTCCCCCAAATCCACCACTTGGTGTGGTATCAACATTTGGGGTTTAGCATATGCCCACAAAGTTTGGGGTCATGGCAAGAAACTTCACAATGTAAAGTTGTTCAAATTTGAATCTGGACAGAGGGGGTTTTGGAATATTTTGGTGAAGCAAACCAATTGGGATTGAGATGAAACTTTGCAAGATCATCACATATAGCATGTGTGTCTTGTTTGAATTTTCTTGGAATTTATTGAGAATATTTCTTATAGAAATATTTCAAAAGCTTCATTTGGGCAGAAAAGGTTTTGGAGGATTTTGCCCATAATTTTGAACATGAACATGTGTTGAAACTCATATATATGGAAACTATGTGTCCACTGAGTTTCTCTAAATTTTCCCAAATAATTTTAAAGCATTTAAATAATTTTTTCCCATGAAAAACCATTTCTGGCCTAAAGAAAAAGCCTTTAAATAAAATAGTAAAATAATCTTTAAAATTAATATTTGGTGGTTTTGGGAAGTAATATATATAGTGGGTTACAAATAAAGCCTTTTGGGGAAAAAGGATCCACCCAATTTGAGGACTTGTAGTGCAAACCTCAATTCAGGGGTTTTTGAAAACCTAGTTTGAATAAATCCTTTTTGGCCGAAATAAATTTTGATAAAAATAGTTTTAGGTACTATACACATGGTATGATCATTGGGCAAGAAGTTTGTATCAAGGAAGATAAATATGGAGAGGAGTAGAACCTAAGAGTGCCATACACATACAAGCAAACAAGCAAACAAGCAACAATTCAAACAAGCTCATGTACTGAAAAAGTTTTAATTGGTTCCAAATTTTGTAAATCCAAGCATAGCAAAGTGATACAACACAGGGTGTGACATAGGGTCGCCGATGGCTTGGCCTTGTCGCGTGCCGTTGACTGGACGAGGCGTCGCCCGACAAGGCTTGCCGAGTCGGAGGAGGCTACTACCTCTAAAGGGCCCGTTCTTGAGTGCACCCACAGGAACCCTAGGCCTGGGACATACCAGAGTCCGCGACATTGTTGGGCTAGGCCCACAGCAGCGCACAGGCACGTGGCCCGATCTTGGCTGTGGTTGTAATGATGGTTTTACTGCCCCACCCACGATGCACATTGAATGTGGGACGTGGGAGAGGTGGTTTTGAAACGGCGCCGCAGGGGCGCGCCTAAAAAGGCATGGCCACGCTGGACTGGGAGAGGCGGCCTCTGCGTATCCCTTCCCCTGATAGGGGGAGACGCACGGGCTCAGCATATCTCGGTCATCTGTCTCTCTCTATCGTTGTTTCCCTTCATCTTCTCCCCTTTTTGACCGCGCTCTTTATGACGCGTGTTGCATGCGAAGCACAGTATTGGCGGAGGGGGGCGGTCGCTTGGAATAGTGTGCTCGCCAATGTGCGATCATTTCAAACAGTGAAGAGCCAGCCCCCGCGCCCTTTCTATAAAGAGGGTACTGTGGAGGGTGTTTATCATTCATACTTCGCCGCTCCAGTTTGCCAGCCACCATCATCTTCTTCCTTCGTCTTCCTCCCTCTGCCGCTTCTTCCAGAAGATTGCCTTCGGAATGGCGTGGGGTAGAGGCCGAGCCCGACTGTCCACCCTCATCACGAGGGCTTCCCCCTGGAGCCAGACACGCGTTCTGGTAACTGCTGTGGGGGGCGACTCGAGCTCCTGCAGAGGGGCCGCATCCAGGGACCGTGGAAGGTCGGGTGCCGCGAACCAAGGCGGCCATGGCAGCGCGCCCCTTCTCACGCCCCCGGTGGAGACCCATACGGGAGAGGTGGCGCACGAGTTTGTTGTTGCGTACATCATCATTCCCGTAGTTAGCTGCGGCTTCCCGACGCTTCTACGAGGGTCATCGAAGGTAGCAGGCCCTTAGGCTTGTGGCTTCGGGCAGACGGATGCTGCAACGGGCCATCCTGGGTGGCGGTTGACCTCTCTCCGGACAGCACCATGTTCCTGACGCAGGGGTGGAAGTACTTTGCCCGCTTCCGTGGCCTGAGGCCAGGGCATCTCCTACAGTTCAGGTTCGACGGAGCTGCCATGCTCTCCGTGAAGTTCTTGGGGCTTCTAGCAGCCAGCTGGAGTGTTGCGTGGAAAGCTCGAGTGACAGCGACTTCAACTCCTCCAGCGATGATGATGACGATGACCCCCCCCCCCCACACACACACCATCAAGAGCGAAGATGACGACTTTGACTAGGCGTGCATGACACCTTTGCCGGATTTTGAAGGTGGACAGCGCCTAGCTAGGTTACCGCCCTGTCGGCCACCTGCGCGAGGAAATGGTCGGGGTGGATGTGGCGCTTCATCCGTGAGACCTTGTTTCAGGATTAATCGTCACATCATAGTGGCAGATGTCCTTTTTTTTTATTTAGATCGCACACAATGTAACCCTGCGGGGACGCGAGAAAAAGCAGTTGAGCGCTCTCTACTAAATATTTTGGCGCTTATTATGTTTAATGAATGAATCGTTTATCCTTGTGCATGATTCCACACTTGTATATTTATAGTCCCTCGCTTATCAGATAGCTTGTCGGTGCGCACATCTTTGTCGCGAGCGCTTTTAAGAACAGGTCCTTTGCAGCTGTCGGGGGGACGACCCCTGGGTAGGCAACGGAGCCCGAATCCCTTTCGGAAAATCATCAGAGCAAGACAAGTCCCTCTGGCCGGCTTGGCAAGCACGCCGGCTCCCCAGCGCGAGCCGGATCGGCCTGGCGACCCGGCCTGGCCGGCTGGCCCATGCCGGCTGGCCGCGAGGCGGCAAAGCCTTAGTGACGAAGCAAACGGTGCTACAGCGATCCTCCCTTTACCCTGACAGAGCAGGTGAGGCTGCAGCTTTCCTTGCGCCCCCGCCCGAGGCGGGCGGTGTCAGTGAGGCGCGGTCCTGTAGAAACGGCGGCGCCTACCTCCCTCTGACGATGGACAAGACGTGCCACAGCGCCTCGAACCCAGACTAACGAGACAAGACCCGTCACGATGCCCGCGCCAGGTAGGTGCGGCGCACCCGGCGACACGGCGACCCGGCCACCGGATCCTGGTCAATGACACCAGGGGCCCGTGCCTCTGGTACGTTACCGTTGTAACCCTGGGGGTCGGCCTATAAGACCCCCAGGGAGGCCTCCGTGCAGAGAGGTCGGGGTTTGGAGTGGCTGAGAGTTCGAGTTAGTGCGATAAGATCAGTTCTCACCCTAGTTAGCTCTCTCCAGATCACGAACACTCGCACAGGAGAGGAAGAACGGTGGCTTAGCCCCTTCTCCCTCCTCCGTCCAAACAGCTCACACGGCAGGAGTAGGGGTGTTACCTCTCCAGAGGGCCCCGAACCTGGGTACGTCTTGTGTCCCGCACTCGCTCGTGCCAACCTCGCCTCCGGAATCCACCGGCGTCCTATCGTAGCCCCACCTCATAAGCCACCTCATGGCATCTGCCGTGAATCACGCACCCCCAGCGAGAATACCACGACAGTTGGCGCCCACCGTGGGGCTGCTCGCGGCGTCGGCCGGAGTCAAGTTCCGGACGAGGCCCTTCACCAGCTCCGGCGAGCGCATCGTGCACGGTTTGGTCCGTGCACCCCGCACGGCCAAACCGGCCGGCTGCAGCGCTGCGCTGGGCACGGACGTCGCCGGCCCCGCGGGCTGCTTCATTGTCCCCTTCGGCGCGCTGCGCATCTTCATCGCGCTCGTCCCCGACGTGTTTCCCAGCGAAGTGTGCAACTGCGCCGACTCACCTGTCCCCGTTAGCTGCGCCGTCCCCGACGACGTCGCTGCTCTCTGCATTCACGCGGAGGTGCTCACCATCGGCACCAGTTCCGGCTCCCCGCGCGCCAAGGAGAAGGCTGCCGTGGCCGCCGCCTTGGCTGCGGCTCCGCTTCGCCGGACTGACCCGCTCCACGACACGATCCGGAGTCTGCAAGCCCCCATAATGCCTGACGCCGACACGGCTGCTGCGGCGGCCCAGCTCAACGAGGGCCGCCAGCATCTGCTGCTCGAGGCCACGGAGCTTGCGGCAACCCGGCGCCGGCTGGAGTCCGCCCAGCGAGAATTCGACAGCGCGCATGGCCTCACTCTGCCTGCCGTCGAGCCCAGCCGGGTCGCGGAGGTGCGGATCCGCGGGGTCGCACTCGGCCGTGCGCTAGGCGCGGGCCGACCCGTCTACGACACCCCCGTCAAGAACATGCGCGCGGCGCAGGCCGCGATTGCTGACCTCGAGTTTCTGGAGGGCAAGGAGCTGCTGCAGCAGCAGCAGCGCATCCGCGACCTCATCACCGCGGCGAACGAGCAGCAGCAGCGCTTCGACCCGGCCCAGCCATCCGGCTCCGCCTCAAGAAGAACCGGGGACCCGGAGAGGGCTCTCCGGGATGCTCGGCAGACGTCTTCGCACGCCACTAGCGCGAGCCGCTCTGGCCGGCACTGGTCCGGCCGGAGCCGGCACAACCGCGCCACCACCACTGGAGACGGCAACGCTGGCGAAACGGCCGGCGGCGGCCGGGTTCAGCAGCCGGAGCCTCCCGTGCGGCCGGCTCGGTGGCCCGAGCCGGCCCCGGAGGCTCCTGCTCCCCGCAGTCCCATGACCGACCGAATCGGCCTTCGCGTTCCCGTGGCTGACCGGCTCAGCCCCCGCGAGCCGTACGACGAAAGCGACGCCCGTCACCGCATCGACCAGCTGGCGCGCTCCACGGCCCTGGAGGAGGAAAGCTCTGTTGGCCGGGCGTGCTTCGGCCCCCGCATTCGCGAAGAACCCTTCCCCAAAGGCTTCTCGCTGCCCCGCGACTCGCCAAAATACACCGGCACCACCAAGCCGGAGGACTGGCTAACCGACTACACCACAGCTGTCGGCATAGTCGGCGGCAACCGGCGTGTGGCTGTCCGTTACATCCCCCTCATGTTGCTCGGTTCGGCCCGGACGTGGCTCAACAGCCTCCATGCCGGCAGCGTGAACTCTTGGCTGGATTTCGAAGACGCGTTCGTCCGCAACTTCACCAGCACCTACACGCGACCCGGCAATCCTCGCCAGCTCTCCATGTGCGTCCAGAAGCCGGGCGAGCCCCTGCGCGACTTCCTCACGCGGTGGACGGAGCTTCGCAACTCCTGCGAAGGGGTCCACGAGGTCCAGGCCATCCAATACTTCATCGACGGATGCCTAGACGGCACTCTGATCATACACCGGCTCGTCCAGCGAACAGCCGGGCAGCACAAGCTGGCCTCCCCCTGGGAAGGCCCCTTCATCGTCAGCAAGGCTCTCTGCGACCGGAACGCATACTACCTCATCGACGCGCAGAAGCCGAACAAGCGCAAGCGAGATGCAGCCGGCGAGGAGTCCAGCCGGCCCTGGAACGCGGAGCTCCTCCGTCCGTTTTTCAGTTAAACCCATGTATGTATGCATCACCATCTTTTGGACTTAATCAAAGCAGGCAGCTCCCCCGTTCTTATGTTTCCTGCCGAGTCGGCGCAGCCGGCTCGGGGGTCCCTTTTTTTTGCTTTATTCTGTGTCTACACACAACCATGTTTTTTTCTAATTCCCCCACCGAGTCGGCATAGCCGGCTCGGGGGCTCGGGGGCTAGCCGGCTAGACCACGCCCCGTCTTTTTTCCTTAGTCCGTCTCGGAGTGTACGATCCGCCAAAGCCCTCTCTTCGCCAGCCACAGCCGGCTCCCGGCTGTCCGGCCGGCAAGAGCCAAAGGCCGGAAGCATCGTTACGCAAGAACGACTAAGGAGACAGCCTGGCACGACCAACTCGGCTTAACCCGTTTTATCTCGCCTGTTCGCCACACGACCGGCTGTGCGCCAGCCTGCCGCCAGCCGGCCCAGTGGGTGTTTCGCTCGCGCTCAACGTCCGAAAAAGCCTAAGTACTGTGCGTTCACTCTCAAAGCCGAGTTCCCGTCCTAGCCACAGTCCGCAACCTGGCTGTCCGGCTAGCGGGAAGGAAGTCCAGAGAAACAATAAACAGGAAAAGGCCCAAGGCCGAACAGCAGAAAGTGAAATCACCATGACAGTTGGCGCCAAATCGCATGCCAAATTTATATATAGCATGGGCCTTCGGCCACGAGTTCATTACATTGAACTACACCCCCAGTGGGTGGACCTGCTACCTAACAAAAGTTTGAGCACAGAAAAAACAAAGGCCCTAAGCGGCACCCGCGTCGTCTCCGGCCGGCGTCGGCCCAACCAAGGTGGACGCAGCCGCCGGGTTGTGTCCAGTGCTCTCCGCCGAACTCTCCGCCGTGGCGTCGTCGTCCGCGTCAGTCTCGTCGTTGGCATAGGCACCCGTCTCGGCCGAGCTGCCGTCCGGGTCATCGAGCAGAAGGCCGAGCGTGTCGGCAGGGAGCTCCTCGCCGTCTTCCGTCCGCTCGACGACGAACTCGTCGTGCGGGGCGAACGCTGCCAAGTAGCTGGCCCGCCCGGCGATCCGCTGCGCCCGCGCCGCCAAGTCCTCCTCCGCGCCGGCCCGCTGCGCCGCCAGACGGTCGAGGTCCACGCCCGGATACCACGACACGACGAAGCACAGCGCCGTCTCCGCGCCGGCCCGGGCCGCGGAGGCCCTCCATGCACCGAGTCGCTCCACGCCGGCCTCCAGCCACCGCGCCAGCCGGGTGACGCTGTTTGGCGCCACCGCGCTTTGCCAGAGGCCACTCGCCATGCCCAAGCCGGCCTCGAACAGGCGGCGCATCTGCTCCTCCACGGCCCGAAGACGGGCCTCGCTGGTAAGAACAAGCTCCGAGAAGGACCAGGCGGCGTACGCGTCGATCTCCGCCCCCAGCTCGCGCTGCTCGGCCCGGTGGGCGTACACGGCCGCATCAGCCACCTCCTGTGTCTCCGGGAAGACTCCTGGCAAAGGAAAGAGACAAGTCAGTCAAAGAAGGCAACTTGCCGGCTTCGCCAGCCGGCCTGAAGAAAGAGATGATACTTACGGGCGAAGGTCTCGTCAAGGTGCTGCGCCTCGCCCAGCATCCCGCTCTCCCGGATCTCCGACGCGCGAGGCTGGGACTCGAGATCCTTCTCGAGCTGGGCGATCTTCCTGCCGGCGTCCGCCAGCTCCTCGGCCGCCTTGCCGCGCTCCTCCGCCAACCGGCCCAGCTCCGCCTGATGGGCCTCCTCCGCCCTGGCCTTCTCGGCCACCATCCGGTCCACCTCGGCCTGGAGCCGGTCGCGGTCGCGTTGCTGGCCGGCTTCCGCAAGTCGGCCTCGAAGGCCTGGCACCTCGGTCGCATCGGCTGCGCGACAAGATTCCCGGTCAGATGCCGGAAGCAAGGATTAGAAGAAAAAGTCAAGGCTCTAAGATTCGACCCGGCTGCTCCGCAGTCCAGCCCGAATCTCGGGGGCTACACCCAGTGGGTGCGCTGGCGCGCACCCACTAAAGGCACGAAGGCATACCTTGGACCCGATGCAGCTCCTCCTCCGAGGCGGCGACCCGGGTTCTGGCCTCGCGGTACCATTCCTGGAGCCGGTTGAATGCGCTGGCCCGCAGGTCATACAGATGCTGCGCGCAGACAGAAGATTAAGATAATGCAAAAGACGGCCATAAGATTCAACACGGCTGCTCCGCAGCCCGGACGAACCTCGGGGGCTACACCCAGTGGGTGCGCTGGCGCGCCCCCACTGATTCAACAACCAAGATAGAAGAAAAAGCTCACCGCGATCGCCTGCTCCAGCTGCCGTGCCCGGTCCAGCTCCTCCCGGAGGAAGGCCTGCAGGTGTTCGTCCCGGCCGCGAAGTTGCGAGCGCAAGGCATCCGCCGCGTCGTCCTCCCGGGTTCGCGGCCCCACCACGGCCTCGCTGGAGCTCGCCCACGGAAGCTGAAGTGCGGTCCCGGCGCCGGATCCACTTCCACCCCGCCGCTCGGGGTCCATGGCGGCTTGGGGCCGCACGACCACCAGGGTGCCGGTACCTCCTGCCGCGGCCCCCGCGGCCGGCGTCGGCTGCGCTTGGCTGGATGGCGCGGAGTCCGCCCCGCGCCTCCCCCCGCCGTCCTCGCCTCCCTCCGCCGGGTTGGCTCAGGGCGGCGTGTCCACGACGATTTCCTCGTCAACGTCCGACCCGCCGCCGGCCGGCTCCACCCTCGTCTCCGGATCGCCCGCTCCCACCGGCTGCGGCTCAATGACCGTCACCGCCGGCGCCGAGCCCGTCTCCATCTCCGGCCAGGCCGGATCCGCGGTAGGCCTGGCCCGCATCGCGGAGGCCCTCTCCCACGCCTGGGCCGAGGCCTCCCGCATCGCCTTCTCGGCCTCAGCCCGGTCCCGCCAGGCGGCACGCGTCGCCGCCTCAAGATGCTGGCCGGACTGGCGGGCCTCGAGTTCTTCCTCCCCGGACCGACTCGGCGGAGGGTCGGCGGCGCTGCTCTTGGTCTTCCTCCAGCTGACCTCGCCCGCCGCGGCCTCCGTCGCCGCCACCGCCAAGTCAAGAGCCGACCTGTGCACGGCGGATTCGTCACGGAGAAGGCATAAGGAAGAAAAAAGATAATCCACAAGACGACAGTTGGCGCCCCACAAACAAGGCAAGGAGCACTTACCCGATGACCGTCGGGGGCCCCCGCCTCAGCCCTACGGCCGGGGCGAGCCGGCGCTTCTTCTTCACGACGGCCCTCGCGCGCGCCGGCTCCGGCGCTTCATCAACAGAACCGGCTCCTTAGGGTGGTAAGCTGCAAAGTCTCCCCTGCCTGAAGCCGGCGAACCTTCACAGCTTCGGGGACTACTGTCAGGGGGATGACCCCCGGGTAGGCAACGGAGCCCGAATCCCTTTCGGAAAATCATCAGAGCAAGACAAGTTCCTCTGGCCGGATTGCCAAGCACGCCGGCTCCCCAGCGCGAGCCGGCTCGGCGTGGCGACCCGGCCTGGCCGGCTGGCCCATGCCGGCTGGCCGCGAGGCGGCGAAGCCTTAGCGACGAAGCAAGAGGTGCTACAGCGATCCTCCCTTTACCCTGACAGAGCAGGTGAGGCTGCAGCTTTCCTTGCGCCCCCGCCAGAGGCGGGCGGTGTCAGTGTGGCGCGGTCCTGTAGAAACGGTGGCGCCGACCTCCCTCGGACGATGGACAAGACGCGCCAGAGCGCCTCGAACCCAGACTGACGAGACAAGACCCGTCACGATGCCCGCGCCAGGCAGGTGCGGCGACCCGGCGACCCGGCCACCGGATCCTGGTCAATGACACCAGGGGCCCGCGCCTCTGGTACATTACCGTTGTAACCCTGGGGGTTGGCCTATAAGACCCCCAGGGAGGCCTCCGTGCAGAGAGGTCGGGGTTTGGAGTGGCTGAGAGCTCGAGTTAGTGTGATAAGATCAGTTCTAACCCTAGCTAGCTCTCTCCAGATCACGAACACTCGCACAGGAGTGGCAGAACGGTGGCTTAGCCCCTTCTCCCTCCTCCGTCCAAACAACTCCAGGAGCGACTCTGTAACCTCTGTGCTTATCAGCTCGCACGGCAGGAGTAGGGGTGTTACCTCTCCAGAGGGCCCCGAACCTGGGTGCGTCTTGTGTCCCGCACTCGCTCGTGCCAACCTTGCCTCCGGAACCCACCGGCGTCCTATCGTAGCCCCACCTCGTAAGCCATCTCATGGCATCTGCCGTGAATCATGCACCCCTAGCGAGAATACCACGACAGCAGCCTACTGGCGATGCCGCTATCGTCAGGGCCACCTTGGCATCCTTGCTACAGCAGCTTTGGTTGCCAAGCGGACTCGGGGTATTCAAAGAGCACAGGCAATTTCGACAAGGGTCCTTCACGTGCATGTTTTCTCATACAAATGTCGATATCGTTCAAGGGAAAAAGTCTAGAACGAAGAGAATTTTAAAGTTTCTGCAACTTAGCTTCTCCTTGCTGCACTTCTTGCTGTGGAATGATTGATCTTGAATGCACCCGTAGGTATCTATACCATCGCTCCCCCCGGGAAGAGTTGCACGTGAGGATCCCTTCCGTCTTTTGAGAAAAAGAAAGAAGAGAAAAAGAGGAGGATAGAAACTTTGGGTTAAGAAGTCACTCTTATGCAAAGATAAACACCACATTTCATGCAATATACATAAAATAAATATGTACTTTGACAAAAGGATTACACGCCTTGCCGGCAAACTCGTACAAAAGGGATTGTCGGGGGCCCCGTCAACTGCGCCTCACGGGTAGAAATTGCGAAGAAGCTCAATATTCCATGAGTTCTGCACCGGGGTGCCATCTTCGGTCTCCAGGCGGACTGCACCGGGCCTGGTGACTCGTACTACCCGGTACGGGACTTCCCACTTCGATATCAAGTTGTTTAATCCCATCGTGGGCTGAATCCTAAGAAGAACACGATCGCCTTCCTCAACGCTCCTGGCGTGCACCTAGTGGCTATGATAGCGGCGCAAGGCTTGCTCGTACCGGGTGGCACACAGTGCAGCCTGAAGACGATCTTCCTCGAGGAGCATGGCATCGTCTTGCCGCAATTGCTCTTGTTGTTCTTTGTCGAAAGCTTGTACTCGAGGTGACCCGTATGTGAGTTCCATGGGGAGCACCGCCTCTGCACCATAGACTAGGGAGAAGGGTGTCTTGCTAGTGGCTTGATTTGGTGTCGTCTTGATCGACCTAAGAACCGCCCGCAGCTTGTCAATCCAGTGCCTTCTGTGCTTGTGCAGCTTGTCAAAAGTTCTTGTCTTGCGGCCATGCAGCATTTCAGCATTTGCCCTTTCCACATATCCATTCCTTCTGGGGTGTGCAATGGACGCGAAGCAAATCATGGCGCCGATGTCCTGGCAATACTACATGAAAGCGTTGCTGGTGAATTGCGTTCCGTTATCTATGATGATCTTCTTGGATACACCGAAACAACAGATTATTTCTCTAAAAAACTTGACCGCTGCTTGCGCCATCACCTTTCTCACCGGTTCCACCCGAGTCCACTTTGTAAACTTGTCGATTGCAACGAACAAGAATTCAAAGCCCCCGGTATCACGGGGTAAAGGGCCGACGACGTCGAGCGCCCAGACTGCAAATGGCCAAGAGAGTGGTATGGCTTGAATGGCTTGTGCTGGTTGATGAATTTGCTTGGCGTCGAATTGGCATGCTTCACCTGTAGTGACCACCGCCATGGCGTCTTGAAGGGTTGTCGGCCAATAAAATCCTTGCCGAAACGCTTTCCCGACAAGGGCACGTGACCCGATGTGGGAGTCATATATCCCTTCGTGTATCTCTGCCAACAGTTGTTGTCCTTCTTCCCGGGGGATGCATTTCAATTTCACTCCATTCGGTCTCCTCTTATACAGAGTGTTGTCCACAAATTGGTACACGCTTGACTGGCGGGCTAGTCTCTCAGCTGCTTCGTGCTCTTCGGGAAGTTCACCTGTTTGGAGGCAATGGACAATTTTTTGCGCCCATATCGGAGCCTGGGGCTCGACGACAAGGACCAGTGGCATTTCCTTTGCTGCGGGAGCGCTAGCTTTGACGGTAAGGGCCAAATGGCCTGCCAGAGCTTGCTGCTCTCCAGCAAGTGTTTCGCTGTTCTTGGCGACCTTCTTGGCGGCTTCTGGTAGTTCTGCCGGGAGATAGTCGCCAGAACTGATTTTTATTTTCTTTGCTTGCCGCACTGATGGTGTGACGGATGGTTGAGTCACTTGAAGTACAAAAGTACCTGGTTCCATAGGAAAATTTTGAGCAGCTTGTTTTGACAAGTCATCGGCAACGTTGTTCTCTGCATGCGGAATGTGCTCTATTTGCAGATCGTCAAAATGCTCTTCTAACTTCCTCACTTCTTCTACATACGCTTCAATTAGAGGGCTCTGGTAGTCTTTGTTCACTCGACACACAACAAGCTGTGAATCTCCTCGGACTATTAATTTCCTCATGCCGAGGTCCACTACTATTCGTAGACTGGCAAGCAGTACTCAGTCGTGTTGTTTGTCGACACCTCCCGAGGAAAGTGCATCTGGATCACATACTTGAGGTGCTCTCGGGTGAGTGCGCCAAACAGCACTCCGGCACCGGTGCCTTGCAGCGAAAAGGCCCCGTCAAAGTACATGATCCATTCCTGTGGTGATTCTTGGCCGTGGAGGGCCGTCTCCGGGGTTTTTTCGTCTGGCCTTGGTGTCCATTCTGCAAAAAAAATTCTGCCAAGGCTCTTCTCTGGATAGTTGTTGTACTTTCAAAGCTCAGATCAAAGCTGGCTAGCTCCAACGCCCACTCAACAATCCTGCCGGTTGCCTCTGTATTCCTCAGAATACGCTGCAATGGAAAGAGAGTGCCGACAGTAATATGATGTGCCTAGAAGTAGTGGCACAGCTTTCTGGAGGCCATGAGAAGGCCGAAAAGCAATTTCTACACGCTAGAATATCTTAACCTGGCCCCCTATAAGAGGGAGCTAACGAAATAGATTGGGCGTTGCACTATCCTCTTCTTCGGCACTATCTATTGCTCTGTTTCTTGCGCTGCACTTGTGTTGGCGGCCCCTTGGCATGTTGGGGGTGGATCCGGCTTGCCGATCGCCAGCTCGGGGGTTGCCGCTTCATCGTTCTCGGCTTCCCTCTCTGCCAGTAGTGCAACACTAACCACTTGATTCATTGCCGCCAAGTATAGCACAATGGTTCTTCTGGTTTAGTGATACATCAATTTTGCATCATGATTTCCTACTATTATTTATTATGTTTTGTTGAATAATAATGCTTTAGGGAGTGATTCTAATGCCTTTTCTCTCATAATATGCAAGGTTTACACAAAGAGGGAGAATACTAGCAGCTGGAATTCTGGACCTGAAAAAACACATCAGAGATACCTATTCTGCACGTCTCTAATGTAGCTGAAACTTTATGGAGATTATTTTTGGATTTAATAAAAAATAATGGAGCAAAGAACTACCGGAGGGGGCCACCCTGGTGGGCACAAGACACCAGGGCGCGCCAGCCCCCCCAAGCGTGCCCTGGTGGGTTGTGCCCTCCTCGGCCCACCTCCGGTGCTCATCTTCTAGTATATAAGGTCTTTTGACCTAGAAAAAAATATGAGAGAACTTTTGGGATGGAACACCGCCGTCTTGAGGTGGAACTTGGGCAGGGGTACTTTTGCCCTCCGGCGGAGCGATTCCGCCGGGGGAACTTCCCTCCCAGAGGGGGAAATTGAAGCCATCGTCATCACCAACACCCCTCTCATCTTTGGGAGGCCAATCTTCATCAACATCTTCAACAGCACCATCTCCTCTCAAACTCTAGTTCATCTCTTGTGTTCAATATTTGTACTGAAACCTTAGATTGGTACATGTGGGTGACTAGTAGTGTTGATTACCTTGCGTAGTTGATTACTATATGATTTATTTGGTGGAAGATTATATGTTCAGATCCATTATGCTATTCAATAGCCCTCTGATCTTGAGCATGATTATTATTTGAGAGTAGTTACCTTTGTTCTTGAGGTCACGGGAGAAGTCATGTTGCAAGTAATCGTTTGAATTTCATATGTGTTCGATATTTTGATGATATGTATGTTGTGATTCCCTTAGTGGTGTCATGTGAACGTCGACTACATGACACTTCACCATCCTTGTCCCTAAGGGAATGCATTGTGGAGTAGTTATTAGATGATGGGTTGCTAGAGTGACAGAAGCTTAAACCCTAGTTTATGCACTACTTCGTAAGGGGCTGATTTGGATCAAAACGTTTAATGCTATGGTTAGATTTTATCTTAATACTTTTCTCGTAGTTGCGGATGCTTGCGAGGGGGTTAATCATAAGTGGGAGGTTGTTCAAGTAAGAACAGCACCCAAGCACCGGTCCACCCACATATCAAATTATCAAAGTAGCAAACACAAATCAAACCAACATGGTAAAAGTGACTAGATGAAATTCCCGTGTACCCTCAAGAACACTTTGCCTATTACTAGAAACTGTTCTGGCCTGTCCTTTGCCACAAAAGGATTGGGCAACCTTGCTGCACTTTATTTACCGTTACCGTTACTTGCTCGTTACCAATTACGTTGCTATCAAACTATCGGTTACCTACAATTTCAGTGCTTGCAGAAATTACCTTTCTGAAAACCACTTGTCATTTCCTTCTGCTCCTCGTTGGGTTCGACAATCTTACTTATCGAAAGGACTATGATTGATCCCCTATACTTGTGGGTCATCAAGACTCTTTTCTGGTGCCGTTGCCAGGGAGTGAAGCTCTCTTGGTAAGTGGAAATCGTAAGGAAAAACTTATACTACGTGCTGAAATTTATTGTTACTTGCTACTATGGAAAACAATCCTTTGAGGGGTTTGTTTGGGGTATATTCACCTCGACCGGAACCACAAGTAGTTGCCCCTCAACCTACTGCACCTATTGAAAATATTGGTTATAAAATTCCTTCGGGTATGGTAGAACAACTACTTGCTAAACCTTATGCAGTATATGGAACTGAACATCCTGATATGCACTTCTTATATGTGGAAGAAATTTGTGGATAATTTAAGCTTGCAGGTTTACCCAGAGATGAAGCTAAGAAGAAGGTTTTCCCTTTATCGTTTAAGGGAAAAGCATGGACGTGGTATTGGCTATGTGATGATATTGGATCATGGAACTAGAATCGTTTGCAATTGGAATTCCACCAAAAGTTTTATCCCATGCATCTAGTTCATCGTGATCGGAATTATATATATAATTTTTGGCCTCGTGAAGGAGAAAGCATCGCTCTAGCTTGGGGGAGGCTTAAGTCAATGTTATATTCATGCCCCAATCATGATATCCCGAGAGAAGTTATTATTCAGAATTTTTATGCCCGGCTTTCTCATAATGATCAATCCATTCTCGATACTTCTTGTGCTGGTTCTTTTATGAAGAAGACTATTGAATTCAAGTGGGATCTCTTAGAAAGAATTAAACGCAACTCTGAAGATTGGGAACTCGACCAAGGTAATGAGTCAGGTATAAAGCTTAATTTTGATTGTGTTAAATCTTTTATGAATACCAATGCTTTTCACAAGTTTAGCACTAAATTTGGACTTGACTCTGAGATAGTAGCCTCTTTCTGTGAAGCATTTGCTACTCACGTTGATCTCCCTAAGGAGAAATGGGTGAAATATCATCCCCCTATTAAAGAAGAAATTAAATAACCGATAAAAGCTAAAGATGAAACCATCATTTACAATGTTGATCTAGTTGTGCCTACCGCTTACATTGAAAAACCACCTTTCCCTATTAGGATAAAGGAACGTGCTAAGGTATCAACTGTGGTTCGCAAGAGTAATATTAGAGCACCTAAACCCCCTGAGGAAATTAAAGTAGAACCTAGTGTTGCTATGGTTAAAGATCTCCTGGTAGAAAATATTGATGGGCACGTTATCTAATTTTGTGATGAAGCTGCTAGAATTGCTAAACCCGATGAAAAAGATAAACATAGACCCATAGAGGGCATGCATGTTGTCCCACTCAAAATAGGAGATCATTGCTATCATGGTTTATGTGACTTGGGGGCTAGTGTAAGTGCTATCCCTTTTACTTTATACCAAGAAATTATGAATGAAATAGCACCTGCTGAAATAGAAGACATTGATGTTACTATTAAACTTGCCAATAGAGACACCATCACACCACTTGGGATTGCTAGAGATGTTGAAGTCTTGTGTGGGAAAGTAAAATACCCTACTGATTTTCTAGTTCTTGGTTCCCCACAAGATGACTTTTGTCCCATTATCTTTGGTAGACCTTTCTTGAGCATCGTTAATGCTAAGATAGATTGTGAAAAACAAACTGTCAGTGTCAGTTTTGGTGGTGTGTCTCATGAGTTTCACTTTTCCAAGTTTAGTAGACAACGCCATGATAGAGCATTATCTAATAAGGATGAAATAATTGGTCTTGCTTCTATTGTCGTGCCTCCTACTGATCCATTAGAACAATATTTCCTTGACCATGAAAATGATATGCATTTGTGTGAAAGAAATGAAATAGATAAAAATTTCTTTGAACAACAACCTCTCCTGAAACACAATTTCCTATTGAAACTCTTGGAGGTCCTCCTCCACGTAAAGGTGATCCTGTGTTCAAATTAAAGAAATTTCCTGATACTTTGAAGTATGCTTATCTTGATGAGAAAAAGATATATCCTGTTATTATTAGTGCTAACCTTTTAGAACATGAAGAAGAAAGATTATTAAAAGTTCCAAGGAAGCACTGGCTGCTATTGGATATACTCTTGATAATCTTAAGGGCATTAGTCCCACTCTATGTCAGCACAAGATTAATATGGAACCTGATGCTAAACCCGTTGTTGATCACCAACGGTGATTAAATCCTAAGATGACAGAAGTGGTAAGAACTGAAATATTAAAGCTTCTGGAAGCCGGTATAATCCATCCCATAGCTGATAGTAGATGGGTAAGTCCCGTTCATTGTGTCCCTAAAAAGGGAGGTATTACCGTTGTTCCTAATGATAAAAATGAACTCATTCCACAAAGAATTGTCACTGGCTATAGAATGGTAATTGACTTTAGGAAATTAAATAAACCTACTAGAAAGGATCATTACCCTCTACCTTTGATTGATAAAATGCTAGAAAGATTATCTAAGCACACACACTTTTGTGTTCTGGGCGGATATTCTGGTTTCTCTCAAATACCTGTGTCACAATCTTATCAAGAGAAATCCACCTTTACTTGTCCTTATGGAACCCATGCTTATAGATGTATGCCTTTTGGTTTATGCAATGCACCTGCTACCTTTCAAAGATGTATGACTGTTATATTCTTTGACTTTTGTGAAAAGATTGTGGAGGTTTTCATGGATGATTTTTCCGTTTACGGGACTTCTTTTGATGATTGCTTAAGCAACCTTGATCGAGTTTTGCAGAGATGTGAACAAACTAATCTTGTCTTGAATTGGGAGAAGAGCCACTTTATGGTTAATGAAGGTATTGTCGTGGGGCATAAAATATCTGAACGAGGTATTGAGGTGGATAAAGCTAAAGTTGATGCAATTGAGAAAATGCCGTGCACTAAAGATATTAAAGGTATTCAAAGTTTCCTTGGTCATGCTGGTTTCTATAGGAGGTTCATTAAAGACTTCTCTAAAATTTCTATGCCTCTTACTAATCTTTTGCAAAAGAATATTCCTTTTGTTTTTTATGATGATTGTGTGGAAGCATTTGAAACAATCAAGAAAGCCCTAACCTCTGCACCTATCGTTCAACCACCTGATTGGAACTTGCCTTTTGAAATTATGTGTGATGCTAGTGATTATGCTGTTGGTGCTGTTCTAGGACAAAGATTTGATAAGAAATTGAATGTTATAAATTATGCTAGTAAAACTCTAGACAGTGCCCAACGAAATTACGCTACTATTGAAAAAGAATTTTTAGCAGTTGTGTTTGCTTGTGATAAATTTAGATCCTATATTGTTGATTCCAAGGTTATCGTCCACACCGATCATGCTGCTATAAAATATATTATGGAAAAGAAAGATGCTAAACCTAGACTCATTAGGTGGGTTCTCTTGCTTCAAAATTTTTACTTACATATCGTTGATAGGAAGGGAGCTGAGAACCCCGTAGCTGATAACTTGTCTAGGTTAGAAAATATTCTTGATGACCCACTACCTATTGATGATAGTTTTCCTGACGAACAGTTAGCTGCAATAAGTGTTTCTCAAAACACCCCTTGGTATGCTGATTATGGTAATTACATTGTCGCTAAATATATACCACCTAGCTTCACATACCAACAAAAGAAAAAACTCTTCTATGATTTAAGACACTACTTTTGGGATGACCCACATATTTATAAAGAAGGGTAGATGGTATTATTAGACGTTGTGTACCTGAGCGTGAACAGGAACAAATCCTACGGAAATGTCATTCCGAAGCTTATGGAGGACATCATGAAGGACATAGAACTGCTCACAAGGTATTGCAATCTGGTTTTTATTGGCCTACTCTCTTCAAGGATGTCCGTAAGTTTTTCTTGTCTTGTGATGAATGTCAAAGAATTGGTAACATTGGTAAGCGTCAGGAAATTCCTATGAATTATTCACTTGTTGTCAAACCATTTGATGTTTGGGGTTTTGATTATATGGGACCTTTTCCTTCCTGTAACGGGTACACTCATAATTTGGTTGCCGTTGATTATGTCACTAAGTGGGTAGAAGCTATTCCAACTAGTAGTGCTGATCACCACACCTCCATTAAAATGCTTAAAGAGGTTATCTTTCCGAGGTTTGGAGTCCCTAGATATTTAATGACTGATGGTGGTTCACACTTTATTCATGGTGCTTTCCGTAAGATGCTTGCTAAATATGATGTTAACCATAGAATTGCCACCCTATCATCCTCAATCTAGTGGTCAAGTTGAACTTAGCAATAGGGAAATAAAATTAATATTACAAAAAACTGTCAATAGGTCTCGAAAGAATTGGTCTAAGAAACTAGATGATGCACTTTGGTCCTATAGAACATCTTATAAAAATCCAATGGGTATGTCTCCATACAAAATGGTATATGGTAAAGTTTGTCATTTGCCTCTAGAGTTAGAACATAAAACATTTTGGGCAATTAACGAACTCAATTATTATTTCAAACTTGCCGGTGAGAAGAGGCTATTTGATATTAGCTCAATAGATGAATGGAGAACCCAAGCCTACGAAAATGCCAAACTATGCAAAGAAAAAGTTAAAGATGGCATGACAAAAGAATCCAGAAGCGGGAATTCAAAATAGGAGACTATGTTCTTTTGTTCAACTCTCGTTTATGATTTTTTGCAGGTAAGCTTCTCTCTAAATGGGAAGGACCATATATTATCGAAGAGGTTTATCGTTCTGGAGCTATCATGATTAATAATGTCGAAGGTACTAACCCGAAGGTGGTTAATGGACAAATAATTAAGCACTATATCTCAGGTATGCCTATTAACGTTGAAAGCAATGTTATCCAAACAAAAAATAAATCTTCCAGAACACTCCAGAATTCTGAAAAAAATAGGAGGTACGTGATACGGTAAGTAAATGGACTCCGAAAAATCCCCAAATTTTTTTTTGTCAGTTTTGGAATATTAGAAAATTTTGGAAATTAAGAAATAAACCGGAAGGCGATCGAGGTGAGCACGAGACACCAGGGCGCGCCAGCCCTGCCAGGCGTGCCCTAGTGGGTTGTGCCCACCTCGGACACCTTCCTGACTCCGTTTTCCTTCCATATACCTATTTCCCTAGAATAAAAATTCTCTATATATACCCCTGATTGTTTTGACGACCGCATCGCAAAAAAAATCCTCTGTTCTTGTTTCATGCTATTTTTCCTAGCAGATCTGAAAATACGTCGTCCCAAGATTCGGAGGGGTAGAGCTTTGTTGCTGAGTATATTGCAAACCCCAAGATCTATGGAGAAGTGAAACATTATGGATGGACCTCAGACGAGGAGGAAGACGCAACCATGATGGAAACAAAGGATGATAGCTCTGAGGAGGAGGATGACCCGCTACCTCAACCCAGAGACATGCATGTGGAAGTCAAGCCTCCCTAGAAGACACAAACCTGAGGTTCAATTTATTCCATCTCATTTTCTGCAGGAGAGCAAGGCGGCATTATGCAAAAAGATATTAAAGCTCGAGTTGGAGAATGATGATCTAAGGGAGGAAAATTTTATGCTCAAATATAAGTTGAAGAAGAAGGCCACTTCATTACCACCACCTTCTTCATAACCACCACCAAATGAGGCTTGAGCACACGGGTATGGGCACCCCTTGGCTTGAGCCAAGCTTGGGGGAGGTGCCCCGGTATCGTATCACCATCACTTTTATTCACCTTCACCTTTAGCTTTCTAGTTTGATCTTTAGTTCCCTTTTGATTTAGTTGAACTAAAGTTTAGCATGATCTATTTTCGTGTGTTAGTTTCATGGTCTATCTATCTATGTAATCGAGCGAGAGTTATATAATAAAGTTTAGTTTAAGCTTTTGCTTCTTTACTTTCTTGTTGCAATCAAAATAAAAAGGAAATAAATGAAAAGAATCATATGCTAATCTTATGGTGAGTAATGACATCACATAAGGAAAAGTATAAGTAGTAAAATTTATTGGAGATTGACAAACATTACATTGGTTAATGATGCAATTCATGAAAGAATTAATAAGGGAAGAGAGGGTTCTCATGCAAATACACTATCTTGGACATATTTTATGATTGTGAGCCCCCATTAAATATTATATATCAAAATGGTTGACGTTGGACAAGGAAGACAACATAATGATTTATGTTTGTTCATATCCACATAGAAGTTATATTGTCATAGATCCTTCAACATGTGGTTCTTGTTCAATACCTTTGCTAGCCAAAAAATTCCGCACTAAGTAGAGATACTACTTGTGCATCCAAAAACCCAAAGCCAAATTCATTCTTTGAGAGTCCACCACACCTACCTATGGATCAAGTAAGATCCTTCAAGTAAGTTGTCATCGGTGTAATAAGGCAATAAAAAATTGCTTCTAAATGTGTTTTGATCAATTAGTGTAAGAGAAAATTGAGCGCTATACAAACTTATGATGACAAAATAATAAAAGCGACGGACTGCATAATAAAGGTTGCTATCATAGGGGGCAATATAGAGTGACGTTCTTTTACATTAAGGGATTGGGCATACAATCCAAAAAGCGCATGACAACCTCTGCTTCCCTCTGCGAAGGGCCTCTCTTTTACTTTTATTTATTTACTTTTATGCAAGCATCAAGTATTCTTCCCTATTCCTTTTTACTTTTTCTTTTGCAAGTATCATGTGGTGAGGAAAGATCTAGGCACATATATCCAGTTGGATGTGAGTGGGCATGAGTTATTATTGTTGATATCACCCTTGAGGTGAATACGTTGGGAGGCGAAACAATAAGGCCCTATCTTTCTATGTGTCCGGTTGAAACTTTTTGCTTATGGGTATGCTGTGAGTGTTAGCAATCATAGAAGACTAAACGATGGTTGAGTATGTGGACTTGCCAAAAGGCTCCGACATGAGACCCTTTCTGAAAATATGATGAATTGTGGTTGCAAAGTTGACTGAGAACATGGTCTGTTGGTTTTCAATAAGGTTTATGCTTTATACTTCTATGCTGTGATGAATTGTTACTTGTTCATGAGAAGTTATAGGATGAAAGTTATATGAATAAGTTTTATGCTAGAGTTTGTTGCTGCTATGATAATAAGCATGATGCTACTATGTCCGTATTTTGTTTTTCTCGACACCTCTCTCTCAAACCACGTGGACATGCTTTGCAATTTCGGCTTTTCGCTTGAGGACAAGCTAGGTCTAAGCTTGGGGGAGTTGATACGTGCATTGTGCATCATGATTTCCTACTTTATTTATTATGTTTTGTTGAATAATAATGATTTAGGGAGTGATACTAATTCTTTTTCTCTCATAATATGCAAGGTTTACACAAAGAGGGAGAATACCGGCAGCTGGAATTCTGGACCTGAAAAAGCACATTAGAGATACCTATTCTGCACATCTCCAATGTAGCTGAAACTTTACGGAGATTAGTTTTGTATTTAATAAAAAATAATGGAGCAAAGAACTGTCGGAGGGGGCCACCCTAGTGGGCACAAGACACGAGGGCGCGCCAGGCCCCCCAGGCGCGCCCTGGTGGGTTGTGCCCTCCTCGGCCCACCTCCGGTGCCCATCTTCTGGTATATAAGGTATTTTGACGTAAAAAAAATAGGAGAGGACTTTCGGGACGGAACGCTGCTGTCTCGAGGCGGAACTTGGGCAGGAGCACTTTTGCCCTCCGGCGGAGCGATTCCGCCGAGGGAACTTCCCTCCCGGAGGGGGAAATCAAAGCCATCATCATCACCAACACTCCTCTCATCATTGGGAGGCCAATGTTCATCAACATCTTCAACAGCACCATCTCCTCTCAATCCCTAGTTTATCTCTTGTGTTCAATCTTTGTACCGGAACCTCAGATTGGTACCTGTGGGTGACTAGTGGTGTTGATTACCTTGCGTAGTTGATTACTATATGGTTTATTTTGTGGAAGATTATATGTTCATATCCATTATGCTATTCAATACCCCTCTGATCTTGAGCATGATTATTATTTGTGAGTAGTTACCTTTGTTCTTGAGGTGACGGGAGAAGTCATGTTGCAAGTAATCGTGTGAATTTCATATGTGTTCCATGTTTTGATGATATGTATGTTGTGATTCCCTTAGTGGTGTCATGTGAACGTCGACTACAAGACACTTCACCATCCTTGGGCCTAAGGGAATGCATTGTGGAGTAGTTATTAGATGATGGGTTGCTAGAGTGACAGAAGCATAAACCCTAGTTTATACGCTACTTCGTAAGGGGCTGATTTTGATCCAAAAGTTTAATGATATGGTTAGATTTTATCTTAATACTTTTCTCGTAGTTGCGGATGCTTGCGAGGGGGTTAATCATAAGTGGGAGGTTGTTCAAGTAAGAACAACATCCTAGCACGGGTCCACCCACATATTAAATTATCAAAGTAGCGAACACGAATCAAACCAACATGGTAAAAGTGACTAGATGAAATTCCCGTGTACCCTCAAGAACACTTTGCCTATTACTAGAAACTGTTCTGGCCTGTCCTTTGCCACAAAAGGATTGGGCTACCTTACTGCACTTTATTTACCGTTACTGTTACTTGATCGTTACAAATTACCTTGCTATCAAACTATCTGTTATCTACAATTTCAGTGCTTGCAGAAATTACCTTGCTGAAAACCGCTTGTCATTTCCTTCTGCTCCTCGTTGGGTTCGACAGTCTTACTTATCGAAAGGACTACGATTGATCCCCTATACTTGTGGGTCATCATTTAGGTGCAACTAGTGTCGGTGTAGAGGATAGGTACTTATTCAAGTCTTGCAGTGATGCCTCCACTTCCAGAGTTCATTTCATTCGACCTGCCTTTTTCAAGATTTCGAAAAACGGCAGGGCACTTTCCGCGGACTTGGAAATAAACCTGCAGAGAGCGGCGATGCAACCCGCCAAACGACGCACATCCTTGACGCGCTTCGATACCTTCAACAGCTCGATCGCTTCTATCTTGGCGGGGTTGGCTTCAATCCCATGTTGCGACATGAAAAACCTGAGGAACTTGCCGGACGGGTCTCTAACCACGCACTTCTCAGGGTTGAGCTTCAAGTTGATCTTGCGCAAATTTGAAAATGTTTATTCCAAATCTTGAATCAGTGTTGCCTTTTCCTTGGTCTTGACCACAATATCATCCATATATGCTTCCACATTCCTGTGTAGCTGGGGCTAAAGCCAATCTAGACAGCTCTTGCAAACGTTGAACCAACACTCTTCAGCTAGAAGGGCATACGCTTGAAGTAGTATGTGCCACATGGGGTAATGAATGCGGTTTTCTCTTCATCCTCCTTGGCTATAGAGATCAGATGGTATCTAGAGTAGGCAACAACGAAGGAAAGCAAATCTCAGCCGGCTGTGGAGTCCACTATATGATCGATGCGTGACAAGGGAAAGCGATCTTACGGACAAGCCTTATTGATATCAGTGAGATCACTTCAAAGCTGTCACTTCTCATTCGCCTTGCGCACTACCACAGGGTTTGCCAATCAGGTCGGGTGGATCACTCCTCAGATCAGGCCTGTCGCTTCTAATTTTGTGATTTTTTTGGCAACAAACTCTTGTCGCTCCGGAGCTTGCTTCCTGACCTTCTGCTTGATGGGACGTGCGTGGGGACAGAGACCTAGGTGGTGCTCGATCACCTCCCTGGGAACACCGGGGATGTCAGACGGTTGTCATGCAAACACATCGACATTCACCGTAGGAAGGAGACGAGCGTGCTTTCCTATTTGTTGTTGAGGGTGGCACTTATGGTGAAAGTACCTCCCTTGCCGTCCTCCCACGCAGCCACTTGCTTCGTCTTAGGAATGGTCACTTTTTTTTCTTTCTCTTGGCAGTGGAACTCTCCGGCGGGTCCTCTATGGGCGTGCTGCACTCTGTCGCGCAATTCCTGGAGTCCTTACCAGAGGTCTTTCCGGAACTCTTGTTCTTCTTCCCCCCGGGGGGTTTACCGACAGGAGCAAGTGACTTGTCGACGGATGCTGCAACTGCCTCCTGGAAGAGCTTGTCGGTGCACAAGACTCCACTTTTCTTATCTGCATGGACTGTGATGACACCAATCGGTCCTGGCATCTTCAGAGTGTTGTAGGCATAGTGGGACGCTGCCATGAATTTCGCCAACGCTGGGAGGCCCAGGATTCCATTGTATGGCAGCGGCATTTTGGCAACATCAAAAGTGATCTTCTCTGTTCTGAAGTTGATCTCGCTGCCAAACATTATCAGCATGGTGATCTTTCATTTTGGTTGGCTTCTTCCTGGGTTAATCCCCTGCAATGTCCCCGTGGGCATGAGATCCATGTCAGGGATCTGTAGCCTCTTGATCACGTCTGGCGAGATCAAGTTCAAGCCGGCCCCTCCGTCAACTAACATCTTCGTGACCCGGAGATTGCGAACCATTGGTGAAACCAATAGCGGCAAGCACTCGACAATAGTAATGCGGTCAGGGTGATCTCCGGCATAAAAAACGATAGACGTGTTGGACCACTTGAGGTTCTTCTGTGCCTCCGCTGCTGGTTTTGCCGCATTGATCCCACGGGCCCACTGCTTGAGCTGTCGGTGAGAGGAGTGCAAAGATGCGCCCCCGTCAATGCACATGGCGTCTATTGCCTTCTAGAACTCCTGGCCATCAGGTCCTTCTTCATCTTCGTCATCACTGTCCTCGTCATCAGACTTCCTGTCGCAGCCTCTTGCAGGCTTCTCTTTCTGTTGCTTGGTCTTGCCACGTCCCTTCTTGCAAGAACCACCTATACCATCTTGACCCATCTCCTTTTCGCGCTTCTTGTACTCTTGCTTTTGCTTTTCCGCAATCTGCTCGACTTGGTGACAGTTGTTGATGTCCTGGCCCTTGGTGCGATGGATTTTGCAGTATGACCTATCATGCTTCTTGCCTGCCGCGTCTTCATCATCACTGGAGCACGCGGAAGCCTCCTTGCCGGAGCCCTCCATCTTGGGCTTCTTGCTGGGCTTGGAGTTGCTGGTGCCTTCAACGGCCATGACTGCTTTGCCTTTATGCTTGCGGTTTCGCTTTCAGCCTTTCTTCTTGGAGTTGGATGCATCCTCATCGTCGGAGTTGACCTCCGCGCCAGCATCCTCACCAGGGAGTCTTCTTCCTTCCTTAGCGTGTGTGCTCTTGTCAACCAAAGCGTAGAGCTCGGCGACATCACATACCTTGTTGATGCTCATCTCCTCGCATATCCGCGTGTTACGCATGTTTGTGTGGAACGCGGAAATCACTGCGACAGGATGTATATCGGGAATATTGTGCAGCATGTGGCTGAACCTATGAATGTACTTGCGGAGGGATTCGCCGTCCCTCTCGGGAATCACATGCAAATCGATGTGCTGCTGTCGGGCCCGTGGGACTAGGGGTACCCAGGCCCGACTGCCTGCGGCCTAGGGCACGACGCATGCCATGGGCGAACGTGGCCCACCGAAGGATCTCACGGGCAAGTACCTCGTGAGAGCCCCCGCCTCGGGAGGCATGGGACAGCTATCGTCCTCAAGGGCCTCACAGAAATCCCTTTCGTCAGGTCGCCTCCTAGAGCCTCCTCCGAGGCTTTTGCAGGGGCGGCTTGATTAAAGACGGCTTGGCGGGGTCACGCGGCCTTTTACCGCCTCGTGGGTGATGCGTGCCGCGCCAGGTGGCGCCAGGAGCGATGCCAGCACGCGTGGATTGAGGGGTTTTCCTCTTTGGTGACAAAGGGGAAACGCCAGCTCGCGGGCTCCCAAAGCAATCCCCAAAGGTTTCCTTTATGTTGCAAGAGGACCAAGACCGGGGGTTCGGCAGGACGGATGTCACCCCCGAGCCCACGAGCACGTCACGACGAAGAGCTTTGATAGGCGAAGACCACTTTTGTCAGGATAGGCTATAGTCCTATCCCACTTCAAACTGGCCGTTGTGGCAACCCTTCCCACCTTGTATTTTTGGGCAAGAGAATCAAGGCCAATATAAGGGTAAGAACCAACCACCGTAGAGGGATCAAGCCCTGGGCAAGAAAGAACACACCTTGTACTCATCTCCATCCTCAAGCAATCCAGACAATCAGGAGTAGGGTCTTACAACGCGAGGTGGCCCGAACCTGGGTAAACCGAGTGTCGCTTGTTCATCTTCCTTAGCTAGAGCCATCGGAGAGTCGCTGTGAGGTTGTGAAGCAGAGTAGGGTAGGAGAGCGAGTGCACCCTAGTGTTTGAACCTTTCTGGGTCCTCGGAGCCCTGATTCCGACATTTGGCCCGCCAGGTAGGTGTGCGCCGACATTCTCCGACTCGGTTTCGGCTCCAGCTTCACCAACCGCATGGCCGACGCTCGCCGCGTGCGCAGCAAGCACAGGGTGGCCCGGGTCGCTCAGACCGTGCCTGCAGGCCGTGACGGCCGCCGCCTCCCAGCCGGCATTGAAGCCGCCTCAGCCACCAACCCTGCTGCCCGCGAGCAGCAAGACTCCTCTGTGTGCTCCGCCATGCAGCGGGAGGACCGCACCGCCGCGGCTTCCTCCCACCGAACCGGCCTCGGGCAGGCGCACGCGCGGGCCGCTCAGCTCGTGGCACGCAAGCCGCTTCGTCACCACCTAGCCGGTGCTAGTCACGACGCCTGGCGAGGCCGCCTCGTCATGCCCGTCGCCGCCGTAGGAGGGACCCAAGGGCCCGTCCATTCGGCCCGCCCTCCAACGTCACACGTGGAGGCCGCGGCGCGCGTCCCCCGACGCGTCGGCTCGGCCAAGCCCCGAGGTAGCTTGCCTTCGCCCGGCAGGGACACCGAGGTGAATGGCGCTTAGTGGCGTGCATTGTCGGCAGGGCCCAGGCCCCGGTCGTCGACCGCCACTTCAACTCATCCTTCCGCAGAGCCCGCGCGGGCCCGCGCCGTCGCCTAGCTGGGCGCTATGCGACATCACCTTCGACACAGGGGATCACCTGAGGTCTACGGCTGCCGCGGGCGCTCTCCCCATGGTCTGCACGCCCACCATCAGCAATGTCGCAGTTACCAAGACTCTCATCGACGGTGGAGCAGGGCTCAACATCATCTCCTTCGAGGCACTCCAGGTGCCCTACGACCAGCTGAAGCTTCCCCGTCACCTTTGGCACACGTGACAATTACCGCACCGAGCTCGTCGACTTCGACGTGGCACACGTCGGCCTCCTGTACAATGCCATCTTGGGCTACCCAGCGCTCGCCAAGTTCATGGCGGCGACCCACCCGGGTTACAATGTCATCAAGATACCCGGTTGCGCTGGCGTCATAACTGTCAAATGCGACGAGAAGGATGCGGTTAGCTGCCTCGGGCGTGCGTACAATGCCGCCGCGGCCATACGACTGGTTGACGGGGGCGAGGCGTCGACCCCCGAGATAGCGCCGACAAGAAAGAAGTAGCTGTTCTCTCAAGACCGAGCTGAGACCAAGAAGGTGCCGTTCAACGGCAACGACTTGGGCCACACCTTCACCATTGGTGTTGAAGCTTCCCCGTCACCTTCGGCACTCGCCGCCTTCCTCAGGGCGAACGCGGATGTGTTCGCATGGAAGGCGACCGATCTGACCGGAGTTTCGAGCATCACCTGGTGGTGTGCCCCAACGCGCGCCCCGTCAAGAAGAAAGCGAGGCGCCAGGCGCCAGAAAAGCAGCACTTCATTGTTCAGGAAGTGCAAAAGTTGCAAGAGGCCGGGGTCGACCGTGAGGTATGCTATCCAGAGTGGCACGCCAACCCCGTCATCATCCCCAAGAAGGGCGGCAAGGAGCGGATGTGCGTCGACTTCACCAGTCTCAACAAGGCCTGCCCCTAGGATCCCTTCCTGCTCCTGCGCATCAATCAGATCATGGATTCTACTGCTTGCTGCGATCTACTGTGCTTCTTGGACGCCTTCTTGGGCTACCACCAGATCAAGATGGCAGTAGAGGATGAGGAGAAGACGGCGTTCATCTCACCTACCGGTGTATTCTGCTACGTGAGCATGCCGTTCGGCTTGAAGAGTGCTGGTGCCACCTTCCAGCGGCTGATGCACATCGCGTTGGGGCCCCAGCTCGGGAGGAACGCGGAGGCTTATGTTGACGACATTGTGGTCAAGACATGCGAGGCCAAGATGCTCATCGAAGACCTAGAGGAAACTTTCGCCAACCTGCACAAGGTCAACCTGAAGCTCAACCCCGACAAGTGCGTTTTCGGGGTCCCCTCCGGAAAGCTACTTGGCTTCCTCGTATCCCATCGGGGAATCGAAGTGAACCCTGAAAAGGGTAAGGCCATCGAGATGATGCAACCTCCCCGGGCCCTCAAAGAAATGCAAAAGCTAGTAGGGTGCCTAGCCTCCCTCGGGCGCTTCTGTCGGCGTTTTGGGATAGGGGGTACCCAGACCTACCTGCCTGCGGCCCAGCGCGTGGCCCACCTCGATGGCCCAGTATGGCCTGGCGACAAACCCCCCAAGACAAGACCCTCATGAGGGCCCCGGCCTCGCGAGAAGAACGACAGCAAGACCTCCAGGGGAGCGGCCTCCCCAGGTTGCCTCCCGAGGAGCAGAGATTCCTATGTAGGTACCCGGCCTCATCAGGCTGTGATGACGTGAGCCATGACGACCAAGCCCAGGCGGGCGCCAGCGGGCATAGAGGGGACCGTTTCCTCTTTGATGCTAAGGAGGCAAGGACGTACACGGGTTCCCAAGGAATCCCCCAAAGGTTTCCATTCCAGTGTAACAAGACCAAGACCACGAGCTCGGCAGGATGGATGTCATCGCCGAGCTCACCTCTGCGTCATGCCCAGTTGATTTGCAGGCGAAGACCACCTTTAGTCAGGATAAGATGTACCTCTTGTCCCCTTTCAAATTTGGCAGTTGTGGGATCCCTTCCCGCCTGTGCGCTAAGGGAGAGGACCAAGGCCACTATAAATAGGGACCAGCACCCACCGTAGAGAGGGACGAATTGATCCACCCTCACCCAAGAGCCCTCGCCAGGTCGCTCAACCACTGTACTAGTTCGTCCCCCAAACCTCCATGTGAGGCCAATCCACCAAAAGCAGGAGTAGGGTTTTACACCGCAAGGTGGCCTGAACCTGGGTAAATCTCTGTGTCTGTTCTCCCATTCGCCCGCGCGTACTCGGCAAGGCTTGGCTATGGAGTGGCGAGCTTGAGGCTAGCGCTGGTTAAGATCTTCGCACATGCCCCAGAGTTCGAACCTTCTTGGGTCTGCAGAGCCCCGATTCCGACATTTGGCGCGCTAGGTAGGGGCGTGTCGAGGTCTTCCTTCCGGCTCCGCTTCATCCATGCTTCGTCACTCCCAAGGCCGACGGCTGCCGAGTCCGCGCCGAGCGCCGGGCTGCTCGCGTCGCTTAGACGGCGCCCGTGGGCCGTGGCGCCCCGCGCTGCTCCGCCTCTCCTGCAGCAAACGCTGCCACTGACCCAACTCCTCACGAGCAGAAGGACTCGTCGCAGCCACCCACCGCGTGGCGCGATGGCCGCACCGCTAGTCCGTCTCTCGTCCCCACCACGGCGTCGTCCTCCCACACTCGCTACGGGCCGGCGAATGCACAGGCCGCGCTATTCATGGCGCGCGAGCTGCTGCGTTACCGCCCTGACCACGATCGCTATGATGACTGGCTTGGGCGCATCGCCGAGCTTGTCAGCTTCGCCGGTGAGGTCCCGGCGCCCTCCCACTCGCTTTGTCCCCTGCCCTCCCAGGAGGGCGACATGGCTCACGACACACCTCCTCCTCCTTCTCTACACGACGCCAACCCCGAGCCCAGACGCGAAGCGCGCCCGCGCAACCTGCCACACTGGGCACCTGTGCAGGCAAGGGATGAAGCAAGCTGCTAGGTGGTGCCACGGCCGCGAGGTGATGTGCGTTCACCCCCCGCACCGCTGCATCAACATCAAGACCGTGCACCGCCAGAGGCTGCAGTGCACGAACGCCATGAACAAGCTCCCCACGCAGGCGCCGCACCTGTGAGTGCGGCAGGCTGCCGCGCCTTCACCCCGGAGCTGCGCCGTGTTGCCTGGCCTGGCAAGTTCAAGCCGGACCTCCCCCCACGCTATGACGGCACCCCCGACCCCACGGAGTTCCTCCAGCTCTATGCGCTGAGCATCGAGGCAGCAAGTGGTGACGACAAGGTCACGGCGAACTGGTTCCCCATGGCTCTCAAGGGTGGCGCGCTCTCCTGGCTCCTCAACCTCCTGGAGGGATCAATCTCCTCCTGGGACAAACTTCGCGAGCGCTTCATCGCCAACTTCCAGGGCACCCGCGACCGTGCCCTCGTGGTGAACGACCTCCGGCGCGTGAAGCAGCAGCCGGGTGAGACCCTACACAAGTACATATAGCGCTTCACGAACGTTCGCCTCAAGATCCCGAAGGCGTCGGATGAGGCAATCATCTCGGCATTTACCGATGGCGTCAGGGACATCAAGATGAAAGAGGAGCTCGCCATCCATGACGATTTGTGCTCAGCCCTGGAGATGTTCAACCTGGCGAACAAGTCCGCAAGGGCCGAATAGGGCCGCCTCTCCCTCCTCTAGCTCCCGGAGGCAGACCCTGAAGACAAGAAGGCTAAGGCAAAGGAGGTGAAGCGCAAGGGCCCCGCTGTGCTGGCAGCAGAGCCCGAGACGAAGCGTGGTCGTGACCAAGATGAGCCCCCCAAGGGCAACCGCCCATTCTGCATCTTTCACTACACTCGTAGCCACAATACCGAAGACTTCCAGGAGCTCAGGACGCTCCGCGACTAGCGCCTCGGCCGCCGCCCCGAGCACGGCAACCGCGGCTACGGCCGAGGAGGGGGCCGAGGTGGAGGCCGCTAGGACAATCGCGACCCACATCAGGACTAGCGTGATCAGCCTCATGAGGACCGCTGGCGTGACGAGCCTCGCGACGGACCCCGGCGCGATCAGCCTTGCGAGGCCCGTCCTCAGGGCAGTGCTGGCCACCGTCCGCTGCCGCCGCCGCCAAGGAGAAATGAGGATGACCGGAGGGATGATGGGGCTGGGGGCTTCCAGGAGCCCCATGCGATCGCCTGCATCCTGGGCGGAGCTCAGGCCCCTGCTTCGAACCGCATCTTCAAGCATTTCTCTCGTGAGGTGAATGCAGCCCTCCTGAAGCTCGAGGACGCGCGTCCCCTCAGGTGGTCGCAGTGCGCCATCACCTTCGACTCCAAGGATCACCTCAAGTGCTCGGCCACCGCAGGCGCGCTCCCCATGCTCTGCACGCCCACCATCAGCAACATCCTCATCACCAAGACCCTCATTGACGGTGGGGCTGGGCTCAATGTACTCTCTGTCAAGACGTCTGAGACGCTTCAGGTGCCCTATGATCAGCTCATGCCGACCAAGCCCTTCTCAGGAGTGACTGATGGCTCCACCACTCCCCTGGGGCAGGTGCGCCTCCCAGTCACCTTCGGCAAACGCGACAACTACCACGCTGAGCTCATCGACTTTGACGTCGCCCACATCCATCTCCCGTACAACTCCATCCTCAGGTACCCTTCCCTCGCCAAGTTCATGGAGGCAACCCACCATGGCTACAACGTCCTCAAGATGCCAGGGTGCAGCGGTGTCATCATGGCCGCCTGCGATGAGAAGGATGCAGTCCACTCCCTCGAGCTCACTTACCAGGCCACAGCGGCTGAAAACTCTGACGACGAGGGCGCATCCTGCCTCCTGAGGACACCACCAAGAAGAAGCAGCAGCTCCTCTCCAAGAGCCGTCAGGGGACAGAGATGCCCAAGAACGGCACCTCAGGCCCCGTGTCCATTGCTGGGGCGCCTCTTCCTACCGCATAGGAAAGCGCGCCTGGCGCCTCCCTTAGGGCGGCTCGGGGGCTTCCACCTGGAGAGCTTCCGACCTGACCGGTGTGATGAGGGAGGTGCTCGGGCACCACTTGGAGGCGTGCAAGGAGCTCGGCGCGAGGCGCCAGGCTCGCGAGAGTTCATCACCAACGCGATCGAAGAGCTTCAGGAGGCACAGGCCATGCGCGGCAAGCGTCGCCCTATATCACCCAGTGAAGCCGCCACCGCCGATGTGGGCGGTGGGCTGCACGTCTGTGTCAACATCCCGGGCCTCAACAGGGCCGCATCCCAGGGCCTCTTCTGGCCATCGCGTGTCGGCCGCAGTGGGGCCTACCCCTGCAACTACGTCTGCATGCCCTTTGGCCTCGTGAACGTGGGCGCCACATACTAGCGCCTCATGCAGGCTGTGCACGCGTCTCATGAGCGCGCGGTCCACCAAGAGGTCCCGGACCCTCGCGAGCCCCCTGGGCCTTGCGGGCCCCTCGAGCCTCCGGAGCCCTCAGGCTCATGACGATCAAGCATCAACAACTACCCCAACGCTTCAGCAGCATCGTTATCAGGTGACCTTTTGGTTTGTTCATTTGATCGCCCCCCAGCTGCATCATCCTCAGGCTGTTAGGGCCCGCCCCTGCAACTGTATCGTTTTCCGCATGTATCAGAACTAGCTCCGCATTTTATGAGTTTTCTAAGTATTCCAACCTGCATGTCCGGTGCTTCGTCACCAAGAATGTCGCCACGCCCTAACAACCCCACCCCGATTGCCTCATGATTAAGGGCTGGCACGACGTCTGTGCTTGGGTTTGTCCCTGCAGCGTTGATAAATCCAAGTGACCGAGCTCTGCCTCACGGGCCAGTCCCGTGCACGTCACCTCCCGGGGTCCTTGGTTCTTTGTCCTCGCGTGAGCTAATCGAAAGTGGGTGAGTCAGGGCGTGCGGCCCGGTTCGTATAACCATGGTTCGGCGCGTCGTCGTCGTGGGAGCCGCGCGCCAGATGATTTTCCTCGGTAAGTCTCATGAGAAGACTGGGCATGACGTCTGTGCTCGGGTCCGTCCCTGCAGTGTCGATACAGCCAATGACTGAGCTCTGTCTGGCGGGCTGGCCCCGTTCACGTCGCCTCCTGGGGTCCTTGGTGTTTGGCCTTCTCATGCGATGGCCTCTGGAGATTCATTCGGTGCAGGTTACCCCCATCACACAGGTTTTGTAAGCGCGCCCTGCGCCAAGAAGTTCAGGCACAACCCGCCTTGAGGTAGGGCCTCGTGAGACCCGTGCTGGCTCACGGGTGCCCAGATACACCTCCTCCAGTTCTGCAGTGCCAGCCACGTGTATGAACGTAATTGGGATGTACACACCCGAAGACTCTAACACAGAGCTCCCTTCCCACACACAAGTGGAAGCCCCATGCTCCGCGCTGGCTGATGACACGGTCGCTCAGCGGCTATGCCCACGTCCAAGTGGAAGCCCGATGCTCCGCGCTGGCGGACGACACGGTCGCTCAGCGGCTATGCCCATGCCGAGTGGAAGCCCCATGCTCCTCGCTGGGGGATAAACAACTGAGGGCACCCTAGCGGCTGCACCAACCTCAGGATGGCCTCATGGCCCCGTCACGCAGCGTTCCCCTGGGATGCACGCGCGAGGAGGCTGGACGGGGGCTACGCTCAGGCCATGCCTGGCGCGTGCCACCTCACCAGGTCCCTGGCACCTGGTCTTCCCGCGGCCCTCCCAAGCAAAAGCTGGCGACAAAAGGTATGGGAGCTGCTCGCACGTCAAGGGGGACCCCTGAGCATCGCGACTCAGGGGCCTCACTAGTCATGTAGCCCCTCACCCCTTGGTCTCATCCTGGTGATCCGGACGCCCCAACGATGGTCGAGGTATGCACGGGATTGGACCCTGCCGACGCACAGTACTAAGGCGCTCCAAATCAACCCCGTCGTCGCCATGTGTCCTTCATGAGGGCTGCTCGCACGTCAAGGGGGACCCCTGAGCATCACTACTCAGGGGCCTCGCTAGTCACGTAGCCCCTCGCCCCTTGGTCTCGTCCTGGCGATCCGGACGCCCCAACGGTGGTTGAGGTATGCGCGGGATTGGGCCCTGCTGACGTAGAGCACAAGAGCAAGCAGGAAGGAAACAAGACACGAAAGGAAATCACAGAGTTCAAACAAGTTATTACAGGCATAGAATGTTTTGCGAGTTCAAACAAGTCTTACGCCTCCACGAGGCATGATAAATGCCGCAGGTCGGAATCTAGGAGGAACCGTCATCGCCAAGGCCGCCGTCGCCGCTTGCCCCAGTCATGGTGAGCTCGTCGTCAACATCGCTATCGACGTCTTCGTCGCCACCGCTCACCTCCACCGCAGGGGGCTCGGTGTCGGGGACGCAGGCGAACTTCTTCACAAGCGCGTCCACGGAATCCAGCACGGCCGCCGCCATGACGGCGCGGGACTCAGGGGCAACCGATGCCATCACCGCGTTGAAATCAAAGCCGGGCTCGCTGAGGTAGAGGTGGCTGAAGACGCGTGTCGCGGCCATGGAGAAAAGGCTGCGACACTCGCCCTCCAGGATGGCATCCACCCTAGAGACTACACCTTCGAGCACCTCAGCGAGCTTGGAGGAGAGCTCGGCATAGCCGCCCTCAGGAGTCACCAGTGGCTCCTTGAATCCTCCCCTGCAGATGAAGCGCAGCACCTGGCGAAGCCTGAGCTCGATGGAGGGGAAGACATCGCGCTCCGCGGCCGCCTTTTTCTCAGCAGCGGCAAGAGTCTTCTCCGTGGCATCCAGCTGGGCCGTCGCGTCAGAGACATGCCGGGCGTGGGACGTCTGGGCCTCTACTACCTCATCCTTCAGCTTGGCCGGACACTCGCGCTCCGTGGCTTGGTCAGTAGCCGCCTGGGACAGCATGGAGTCGCGATCGGTGAGCTTTGCCTTGTGGGCCTTGAGGTCCTCCTCCCGCTGGTGGAACCGTTGAGCGTGCGCGGCTTGCTCCTCTTGAAGGTCCTTCAGGTTGGCCTCTGCCTCACTATAGCGCTCCGCGGCAGACGCTTCTTAAGCCAGCGCCGCGTCACGAGCCGTCTTGGCTTGGGTGGCCTCCTTCTTGCTCTCCGCGGTAGCAGCCTCAGCCCGACCCCAAGCTATCTTGATGGCTGCGTCAGCTTGGAGCCACCTAGAGATAAGCCCCAGTCATTCCCCCACGAGGGAGCGCCTGTCGGCGTCTCGGAGGTCGGCTCGGATCCGGCCAAGCACAGCATAAGCCTCATCCAAGGCTTCGGGCCCAACCAGAGGGCCGCTGCCCGCGAACGCAAGGGCATGACCAGGAGGCGGCACCGGCACATCGGCGGGTGCTGTGTCCAAGGGAGCGGTGGCGTGGCAGACTTGGGGCGCTGGAGGCTCCAGTCTCTCCTCGGGCACGACAAGAGCGGATGACTTCTCAGCATGCTGGCCCATGGGGGCTGGCTCCTCCTGAGGCCGTGTCGCTGCTCCTCAAGGGTGGATTCCGTCGGAAGGGGGCGGGAAATCGCCCCCTCCACCGGTGCTGGGGTCGTCACGGCCGCGGCAAGGAGTGCCGCCCCGTGAGCCTCCACGCTCCCAGCGCCCTGCCTCCGCATCCGCGGTAAGAAGCTGAATGCGCCCTCTGGATAGGGGGCTCATTCAGCTCGGTGCTCACCTTCTTCGTCTTCAGCACGACGTCGCCCCTCGCCATCGAGAGGAGAAGGGGCCGTGAGTAAGCACGCAATCTACAATCGACCAAAGGCAAAGCAGGTTACTTACTCCTTGGACGCGATCCACTTCCTCTTCCTCTCCACGTCGCCGAGGGTCGGGATGCTCCCGCCCTTCTTCGGCGTGACGCTGTCGCCCGGAGAGGTGGTGAGATCGCCCTGAGGGGCCACGTACGGAGAGGCCACATCTGCCCCAGCGGCGGCCGCCCCGTCTTTCGGCTGCGGCTCGGACAGGGACGAGACCGGCGTCTCAATCGCCCTGCTGGAGCATGGGGAGTCCGCCGGAGGAGGCGCGGCCGCGCGTTTCTTCGAAGTCGCCCGGCCAGATGCCTGCGCGGTCTGGAGGGCAGGCCTTGGCCTCCTGAGGACCCTGGCGAAGCGCAGGGAGTCCGCGGCCAGGGGCTCATCGGTGTCGTCGTCATCTTCAAGATCGCGGAGGAGCTTGGTCTGCGACGGGGGGGACACCTCTACCGGGCCGTTGTCCTCAGTCTCCTCTGAGTCCCCCTCGCCGTTGGTGCCGCCGGAAGACGCTGGTACTAGGGGATTGGGGCATGGCGGCAACCAGCCCCTCCCTGTCGTCATGATGGTACAGCAGGGAGTAGGCCTCGGGGAGGTCCTCAGGATCGCTGTGGAGCAGGGTAGCCATGGCCCTGCCCAGCTCCTCGTCTGTCAGGCTGGCGGATCGAAGACTGATGGTGTCCCTCGCACCCTCGTACTCCCACATGGGCTTCGAGTGCGACTGGAGCGGCGCCAGGCGCTGCGTTAGAAACTCCTTCACTATCATCGCCCCGGTCAGTTGCTTGGCCTCCATGTCCTGGGAGATCCGCTTCAAGAAGGGTTTTGCTCGGGGATCGGTGAGCTTCACGGAGCCCCATGCGACGGTCTTCTCGAGCAACTCCATTGGGAGCTCCAGGCGCTGATCGAGGCCCCGGGCATCCAAGAAGACCTAGTGGTGCCTGAAGCCTTCCACCTTCTTCCCGGCCTTCAGGAGCATGTTCCCGCTCTGGACCGTGACGAAGGAGGCGCACGCCGACCGGTGCGCACCATCGTGGAGCCACAGGCTGAAGTAGTGGCGGAAGAAGGCCATTGAGGGCCTCACGCCTACGAAGGCCTCGCAGTAAAAGGCGAAGACGGACAAGATTAGGATGGAATAGGGCTGAAGATGGAGGGCCTGAATCCCATAATGCTCGAGGATGGCAGAGAAGAACCCCGAGAAGGGCGGAACGAGCTCGGAGAAGACATTGTGGAGAAAGAAGGGGTAGACTGTCTTTGCCAAGGTGCGTTGCTCCGCGGAGCCGCACCAAATCGAGGTCTTCCCTCACTCATTAGAGTCACCCGCCGTTAACGGGAGTGCTGGGGCGAGGTCCCCCTCCTTGGCGATGGTGGATGCCGTGAGCGCCGGCAAGGGAGAAGAGGAAGCCGAGGCCTGAGCCTCAGACTTCGACTTCCCGGTGGGCGCCATTTGAAGAATCCTTGGGGTTGAAAGAGCAAGAGGAAGGATGGCGTTGCGCCAAGATTTGGAGGAGAATCTCGCAAAGGAAAGGGGATCTGAGCAACGAAGCAAGGGCGCAAGGAAGGAAGGCAATGATGGCTCGGAAGCGGGCGCTGAGTTTTTGTTGGCCCGGGCAGTTGTCGAGGCGATGTGGGAGCGGAGGCGTCCGTGTCCTGCCACGCACCACGCGTCGAGCCTGGCACGCAAGCGGTTGGGGCCCGCGGTGCTTCGGCCTTCCTTCCTTGGCTTCGCCCCGGAGCCAACCCGAGCACGCCTTGGGCCCGGGGGCTACTGTCGGCGTTCTGGGATCGAGGGTACCCAGACCTGCCTGCCTGCGGCCCAGTGCGTGGCCCACCTCGACGGCCCAGTACGGCCTGGCGACAAACCCCCAAGACAAGACCCTCGTGAGGGACCGACCTCGCGAGGAGAACGACGCCAAGACCTCCAAGGGAGCGGCCTCCCCAGGTTGCCTCTCAAGGAGCGAAGATTGCTATGCAGGTTCCCGGCCTCATGAGGCTGCGATGACGTGAGCCTTGACGACCAAGGCCAGGCGGGCGCCAGCGGGCGCAGAGGGGACAGTTTCCTCTTTGATGCTAAGGAGGTAAGGACGTACATGGGTTCCCAAGGAATCCCCGAAAGGTTTCCATTCTAGTGTAACAGGACCAAGACCACGAGCTTGGCAAGACGGATGTCATCGCCGAGCCCATCTCTGCGTCACGCCCAGTTGCTTTGTGTCAGGACCGGTTTTCCAGGATATTAATTTCCCAGTTAATAATTATTCTTTCGTAAGTCCATCCAATGGAGATAGGTTGAGGAGAAAGAAAGGAGAAAACTAAAGAGAAAGATGGACAGTAGATTGACAGTATCCGAATCAAATAAGAAAAAAACGTAGCTATTTCATCAAATCCCGATTGTGTGGGTGTGAAGTGGAAAAATCCCGTTCTGGCAACACTTCATATCAAAGTCAACCAACGTTTATCATATAGAGCGGAATCTTCATTCTAATTTGATTAGCCAACCCTCCCTCGAGTCGTATGCTTTCTGATCACTCTCCTATGCTGGTTACTTTTCTTTCAAACGTTACGTCGTTGCAGGTCCTCGCCCTTCAGGTTGAAGGAGATGTGTACTCGACTTCCTTTAAGTAAGTGGTGGCCCATAATAGTAGAGATGTATAACAACAGTAGCTTAACCAAAGGGATAGACTTGAACTCTTCCACACCCCCTTGCCAGAGGTTTTAAGAGAACAACCTTTTGGGGATACCAATTCCACCCATTCGCAGCAAAGGAACTAGCACTTTCTTAAGCTTTCCACCGTTCTTGCTTATTCCCCTTACTTACCCAATGAAAGATATAGATTGGAAATTGGAAGATGGTCGTCCATAGTTATCTTGTTGAAAATACCCTCCCTTACTCATCAAAACGTTGGAAGCGACTTGAGATATCTCTTTTTATAGATAGATGCGTCTGGAGACTGATAACGCTTGTGATCTCTTTCTTTTTCTATTGGTTAAGGAATGCTAATAATGCTCACAGCCAACTTTCCTTCTTCTGAGCAAATAAATGTAGTATTTAGTCCAACCAATCATTGGTGAATCTATGTCTTTCGTGAAAAGAATTGCCCTTGTGCTCACCAGCCCCAGGATTACTTTTAGCTGATGAGACACAATCTTGATACAGAAATTCCAAGCAAAATACAATATTTGAAGTACACGACCAAAGTGGTCTCTGAGTACAACAAAACTTTCTAGTGGTTGATTGCGGAAGCGATTTGCGGATCATCAGCGTCTATGGGACTCCATTTTCCACAGGAACAACTGACCTGGATAACTCCTATCTTCGCATGGCTGCTATCTTCGATGCCTAGGTTCCGGGGCTGTCGCCATAATGCTCCTCTCCACAAGTGCAATCTGGCCAAGACAATAGCCAGGGACAAGCCAGTGAGTACTTTGAATGTACTCGCAAACATTAAGAAAACATGTATAACATAGCAGGTGATAATCATGCACTGAAATAATCCACGATCACTTAGTCAGTCACAAAATAAAATTCATGATGCACGCAAGCAGCTCATTCATATTAAGCGTGAATAAGCAATCAGAGGATAAAAATAAACCGATCGGGTGTCTGAAGCGATGCCTCGAAAGGATAATATTATAAAGCATGCCTCAGTCGGGCGTCTGAGCAACGCCACTTAAAGGGCTTGGAAGAAAAATAAATAACATGCATGCCACAGTCGGGCGTCTGAGCGACGCATCATAAAGGGCTTAGAAGAAAAATAAACAGCATACATGCCGCAGTCGAGCGTCTGAGCGACGCCACATAAAGGGCTTATAAGGAAATTAAATAACATACGTGCCGCAGTCGGGCGTCTGAGCGACGCCACATAAAGGGCTCATAAAGAAAATAAATACAGGCATGCCACAGTCGGGCGTCTGAGCGACACCACATAAAGGGCTTATAAAGGAGGTAAATAACAAGCATGCCACAGTCGGGCGTCTGTGCGACGCCACATAAAGGGCTTATATGGAAAATAATAACATGAGTATCCAGGAGGTAGAACCATCCTAGGGATACTCAATAATCCAAACAATATAATTGGTTAGTCCACAATAATAATAATCGTAATCATCATTCTTCACACATCATGATCAATATTCTGGTTTAGAAATTTTCCTCCGAAGACCGACACTAAGACCGACACTTGACCCATCCCAGACTGTAGTCCTTAACAGCGGACACGGCTATTCGAATAGATATAAACTCTGCAGAGGGTGTACTCTTTACCCACGAGTAACTGATTCCTTTAGTCCACCGGGACTACGGTCTTTGAATTGAAAACACACCTGACCCGCACACACCAGCTTAACTTACCGGTGCCTGGAATCACCCACGACACTCGTTAAGCCAAACTCTAAGTGGGGAGGCTCCAACCTCGATTAGCATGGGATCACAAAATTTATATTGCGCGCAAAACAGGGGAGCTACCCGCTCGGACTCACCGGAACACCCATGCCCCCGAACCAAGTGACATGCCTACCAGGGGCCACTGGTATCTTTCACTATGGCCTCTCTGTACGGTGTGTGCAAAGAAAGGGGTTGACAACTTACTGAACCGTACCCTACCTGCGGCCGGGACGAGTGGTAGTACGAAACAAGTATGGGGGTTACTGGCACAAGACTCGATCTACGGTCGACTCAGGAGGTTAAAGTGTTTCCTGCATGATTAGCATAACAAATATATTCCACACCAACAGACAGAATCACCACTCATCATACCTCACCATGCCTTACTGATCATACTCGTCCCAACGAAATATCAGTATCAAGCTCATGTCTACCCAAGACAGGGACTTCTCCGAATTCTTTCCGGTGGGCATGAAAGGCATACGAGAGCGAATACTATCACAAGCATATCAATTCCAATAGAAAGGAATCTTCATCATGTACTCATGAGCATGATCATATCTTCACATGAATTAATACTTACTTCATGTCAACATGGAATGAAGTTTTCCTTGTCACATCAAACAACACACAACATATATTATACCAAGGTTCGAAATGCTTGCCTTCCATGTGTAGGTAGTTGAAGTGCACTCCAAAACTTTTGAAAGTTTTCATCTTCCCTCCAATATACTATTTTTGAAAATATTCGAATCAACACACAATTTGAAAACAGTACAGAAAAGTTGTTGAATTTTTTTTCAAATAAATCTGAAAATAAACTAGATGGAATTTGGGAAACAACAGAAAAATAATCAGGTCCATTGGAGTTGTGGTTTAGAAACTAGAGCCAGTCAAACCTCAGTCAAAATCTGATTTTGAATACTAAACAGTAAAAGAAAACGCTCCGATTGAAATACGCTTTCGACAGCAGGAGACATACTCTGAGAATTACGCCTACACTTATCCAGTTCATCCACTGGCCAGGTTTGACTTGTCGCCGCGCGCTCCCTCTCCCTTGCCGACGGCAGAGGCGGAGCTCCAGCGATCGTCGCCGGCGATTGGCAGTTCCTTTCGGGGGCCTGGCTGCGGGAATGGATGGAGACGGTCTGGACGGTCCTTCCGGTGGTGGCCACGGCTGGAGAGGAGGGCAGGGTCGCCGGCGGCGAGCTTTGGGGCGGACGGCGGCTTCAGGAGCAAATGGGAGTTTGGACTACGGTGGCTCCCGATCGAGTTTGAGAGGTGGGACGGCTTCGCGGGGTCGAGGGAAGGCTAATGGTGATGATGGTAGGACTAGGGAGGCCCTGGTCACGACGGATTTGACCGGAGTGCGGCGGCGGCCGAAGCTACCGGAGGTGGGGAAGATGGCTGCTCTAGACCAATTAAAGAAAGGGGGGCTTCCTAAGGCAGTTCAGGGGAGGCTAGGATCGCTAGGCGCGCTCGGGGCTCCTTTTATAGCCGGCGAGGTCGGTTCCCACGGCTGCGGATAAGAACGTCGGCGACTGTCGCAGGGGAGACGTGGCGGCGGCTGGCACTAGTAGACGAACTCATGGATGATCTCGAGCTGTTCCAGAGGGCAGCTGGCGTGCGGCTGTGGCTTGGGCAGCGCCGTCCATGGCAGGAACGGCAGCGGCCGCAGGCTTGCCGCCAAGGGCTCGCTGCGGCGGCGCTGTGGCGAGTCAGGGAACGGTCGGGCGACGCTAGCGGGCATGGTGAGGTGGCGCTGGTGGTACTGCACGGCTCTTCGAGTGGATAAGGGCAAGGGCACGCGGGGTGGGTGAGACGCGGCGGCTCGGATGCGCGGCTGCAATACACGCGCTTTGGGCGTGCCCAGAGCACGCACGCCATGTGCTCGGCGAATTGCCAAGGCATGCCATGAGGTTTGGATGGAGCTGCAGAATAACAGGGTTATTAGTTTGGTTTCTAGTGGACCATTGGACATGCTGGTTTGGTCTGGGGAGCTAGTCCACAATGCAAACATGGATTCATGCCAATACTGGACAGGCACACCAGGTGCTCGACAGAATGCCAAGGGCATCAAGGCAACTCTTCTGGAGGCCAAAATCTCCAGGTTGGGGTATCTTTAGGTGTAGGTGATAATGGCATGGTTAGTTTGGGCAGAACAAAAACTTCCTAGTACAAGTTTTTCAAAACTACAGTCCTGGACAGAAAATATATGCCATTATTGCATGTGTTTAAATCACTCTAATGTGGCTGATCTCCTGGACTTAAGGGTTTGGAAGGGCTCACTAATAGTAGGGAAAATACCAAGGGCAAAAGGGCAAAATAAAGATGGGTTGCAGTACAAACTACCAAACTAGACCAGACTGAAGATGAGGATGGTTTACTCAAATTTTCCAAAACACCAAGTTGGGGTTTTGCATAAAAGTGATCCAGGGACATCACATGACCTCTACAAATTTTTGTAGAATTTTTATATGAAGTTATCAAATGGTTGTAGTGCAAATGAGGCTCTAAAAATTATGAGAAACCATTTTAAAAGAAATAAAGCTTAGAAGAATAATTATAAAAAATATTTCCACTGATCATACAAAATAAAAAGAAATGTTCTTGAGAAGGCATTCAAGTCCGACAATATTTTTGAAAGGTTTCTACTTGTAGGGAAAATTCCAAATTTCAAAAGAAAGCAGTGGTTCTGAAGTCAATCGATGATCCAGAAAAATAAAAATTTAAATTCCTGTCAAAATTTTAATTAATAAAACATGATTAAATTTTTGGGGTGTTACAACACTACCCCCCTTAAGAAAAATCTCGTCCTCGAGATTTGCTAAGGACGGTTTCAAAAATATTACTCCTACTACCACGCAATAATAACTCGAAAATTAAATATCCTGCTCACGCGATATGACGTGGCTACAGTGAGAGGGCAGATAATTGGTGTAACTACAGTGGGGTACTAGCGCTGCATGGAAAAATTTACGGTTGGGGAAACCGAAAGATTTCTACTTTTGGCTACATTAAATTTAGAATTAATAAAATTCTAAATTTCCATATTACGCTGGTCGTACCCGAGTGCACAGTGCTATCTCTGGCTGATAGGTGGACCCGGGGCCCATTGTTAGTCTCTTCTTCTACCTCTGGCTCTCCTCTCTTCCTCTCTCTCGCACGTTTTCCCGTGCTTTCTCCACCGGTGGCGTCTAGCGCGTAGGGCATCTAGGCCGTACTGCGGTAGTGCGCGGCGTGCTAGCTGCCGGCACAACGTGCACTCACCTCGCTGGCCAATGCGCTGTCGGCACTGCTCGCGGATTCGCCTCCGAACACCGGCGACGAGCGGCGCTGGTGGACTTCGCTCACCGTACACCGATCTCGAGCTATAAAATGACCGAGGTGCTTCTCTCTTCTTCCTCACACCTGGCCTCGTTTCTTCTTCTTCTTCCTTCTCCTCCATTTCTGTTTGCAGGAGCTCGAGACGAGGCTCTAATGGCGGAGGTGATGCCGGATTGGTACACGATCTTGATGTGCGGAGGGTTGGCGGCATTGCTGGGGCTCTCCGTGCTCTTGTGCGTGATGATCCAAGATGATCGTCATGATGCTGCGGCTCGAGTGTTGGCTCTTCGTGGTGGCGGTGATCATGAGGATTAGGTGCCTGTGTCAGGTGCTGACGGTTGTCAGCGTGCTGGAGGCAACTTGCACCAGAATAATTACCCACAATTTTCTCTTTCAGAAACTGTGGTGTGTTAGTGAGGTGATCTGTTAGGTGCAAAATGTGTACGTGGTTTTGCAATTAGTGCATGTGGTCAAGTGGTTGTGGCTGTGAGCCTGCTATTGTGGTGCTGCGTGAATTTAAATCTATGTCACGAAAAAAGGTTTGTTGTAATAGCTCAAGGAAAATCCCACCTCGGAATTTACTGAGAGCGAAAACAGTTGATCAAAAATCACAGCATAAAAAAATTACTCACATTCACATGAAACAAAAAAAAATATTCAAAGAACAAATTTAGGATACAACGCATAACCTGCAACACATAAATAAATGCTAGGCTAACACACATAGTAGTGGCGTCTACGGCGCAAACGTAAAATATGTTGGGTCCGGAGAAAATGTCTCCGGCACTGGGGCACATTCTTCTTCTTCCCGGGGAAGCGGATTAACTAGTCGAAGAACGCGCCTTTCCTGGTCTGGCCTCAGTGGTCTGCCAATGGCGATCTGAGGATTCAAAATAGCGAGGTTCTGGAGATAATCCATTACTCGCTGGGTCAAACGCTCTTGAGCGATGACGTACTGGGCAAGGTTGGCCAGTACTGGGTCCCTCTCAATTCGTCCACCGGGAAAAGATGCTTCTTCTCCGGGTGCTGCACGACTCGGGAAGTAATAATACCCCCTTTCACTGGCATAGGGTACCGCGAATCGAAGGCGAGTAATCGCTTCGTACGCAACAGCTTCTATGGCCATTTGCGGAGTCGGTATAGATTTCCCCACGAAGGAGACTTCCGTTGGGTCTTGGTTTGGGTTCATAGGAGGGATGTGTACTACTGCCCAATATTTCGAGGCGAATGGGGTGATTCTCATTTTGAGCAGCTCGTACTAGGGTGGATGGGTAGAACTCATGGTACTGCAGGTAAAGTCCCACAATAATTTAACAAAACTACCTGGGGTCGCATCTGGAGTTCTCAGATGAATACTAGGGCTCGACATGGCCAAAATGGCTGTGAGAGCTGTGCACAAAGTGAGGGATGCTTGGTAAGGTCAGGGAGTGGCCTCTTATATAGCATCAGGGCTGGGTTACCTATTGCGTTGTGGGGGCAATCTAGGTTGACGATTTTGCTCTATGGGGGTCGGGGTCAATGCCACAGATATACATATCTCACAAAAGTGACGTATTAGTGTGGGTGTCGTCTGGGAGTGATTTTTGGTAGCTACGCCCGGAATTTCATATGCAACCGAACGCCAACATACTTATGCGTTGCTAGCAGTCTGCATTTTATTCATGGCTATTACAAGGTCACACTATTACATGGCGTAGAATACTAAGACTCGGTACTACTCGAGTGACTTAGTCTACCTCGTTAATATCTAGTCGAGCATGCCTTGTGGACGTCGAGGCTTCTCCTTGGGCTTCACCGTCGGGGTTTGCTGGATGGGGTTGTGCAGGGTCGGGGTAGCGATGATGACCATCGCGGGGATTGGTGGTCACAATCCCGTTGGGGCGTGTCCCCAAAAGGCAACGGAGCTCTTCCGGGGATACAAATGCGTTCCGGTCAGTTGCAGGGGCAGACCTCAAGGACTCGATCGGTTGTCCGAACAGCACGACTAGGTTGTCGGCGTCGGGCACATCTTCTCCTCTTGCCGGGGCTCGACGGGCAAGTTCTCCACGGGTTGCGATCAGATCAAGAGTGACCTGATCGAACAATGCCTCTAGTGCACTTACATAGCGCACCAGATGCAGCAATGCAGGGTCCATCTCGTGGTCTCCGTTGGCAACCTGGGGTGGCCTACTATACCCGTCACGGCTGGGGTAGTAGTAGAACGAGCGGCAGTTAACTCTTGGCGATAGGTGCCAGAGTTGAACTATAGCCTCTCGAGCGGCTAGCTGGATGGCTTGTGGCTCAAAGGAAGTTGTCCTTCCGGTGAACCTGTAGGGGCGTTCTGGCGCTATACCCCTACCATAGACGTGCACCGTGGCCCAGAATTGACGATTCTCACCGCTTGCGAGCCCTTGGTACACAACATATTCTGGGGCCTCTTCTAATGCAAAGGCACGACGGGTGAGGTTTGCTAGCACGGTTACAAAACCTCCAAGGTTGGTTGCTGTGGTCTCATTGTGAACAATGGGGCCAGGCATCTTGGCTGGTTTTGGGGTAGAGGCTGTGCTGTGCAGGGTTGGGGCTAACGTTCCCTTTTATAGAAAAAGAAAATGGAGTCTTCCTTCGCACGCTTGCGAACGAGACAAATTAGGTGTCGGTTACTGGCGCGTGATCGACGGGCTAGGCTGATAGGTTGGGCACCGACTACAAAAAGGTGTCGGGGTCACTATGTGGGCTATCATATAGGATAAGCTTGGCTGTGGTTAGGTTAAGGTCTGGTGGGTGGTTTACATAGGTTTTATTGACCTGGCTAAGATAGGATTAGCCAATGGTCAGCCTGACTCTGATACCAAGGTTGTCAGGACCGGTTTTCCAGGATATTAATTTCCCAGTAAATGGCCCTTTTGCTCACCAGCCCCAGGATTACTGTTAGCTGATGAGACACAATCTTGATACAGAACTTCCAAGCAAAATACAATATTTGAAGTACACGACCAAAGTGGTCTCTGAGTACAACAAAAATTTCTAGTGGTTGATGGCGGAAGCGATTTGCGGATCATCAGCGTCTATGGGACTCCATTTCCCACAGGAACAGCTGACCTGGATAACTCCTATCTTCGCGTGGCTACTATCTTCGATGCCTAGGTTCCGGGGCTGTCGCCATAATGCTCCTCTCCACCAGTGCAATCTGGCCATGACAATAGCCAGGGACAAGCCAGTGAGTACTTTGAATGTAATCGCAAACATTAAGAAAACAGGTATAACATAGCAGGTGATAATCATGCACTGAAATAATCCACGATCACTTAGTCAGTCACAAAATAAAATTCATGATGCACGCAAGCAGGTCATTCATATTAAGTGTGAATAAGCAATCAGAGGATAAAAATAAACCGATCGGGTGTCTGAAGCGATGCCTCGAAAGGATAATATTATAAAGCATGCCTCAGTCGGGCGTCTGAGCGACGCCACTTAAAGGGCATAGAAGAAAAATAAATAACATGCATGCCACAGTCGGGCGTCTGAGCGATGCCTCAAAAGGGCATAGAAGAAAAATAAACAGCATACATGCCGCAGTCGGGCGTCTGAGCGACGCCACATAAAGGGCTTATAAGGAAATTATCACATAAAGGGCTCATAAAGAAAATAAATACAGGCATGCCGCAGTCGGGCGTCTGAGCGACACCACATAAAGGGCTCATAAAGGAGGTAAATAACAAGCATGCCACAGTCGGGCGTCTGTGCGACGCCACATAAAGGGCTTATATGGAAAATAATAACATGAGTATCGAGGAGGTAGAACCATCCCAGGGATACTCAATAATCCAAACAATATAATTGGTTAGTCCACAATAATAATAATCATAATCATTATTCTTCACACATCATGATCAATATTCTGGTTTAGAAATTTTCCTCCAAAGACCGACACTAAGACCGACACTTGACCCATCCCAGACTGTAGTCCTTAATAGCGGACACGGCTATTCGAATAGATATAAACTCTGCAGAGGGTGTACTCTTTACCCACGAGTAACGGATTCCTTTAGTCCACCGGGACTACGGTCTTTGAATTGAAAACACACCTGACCCGCACACACCATCTTAACTTACCGGTGCCTGGAATCACCCACGACACTCGTTAAGCAAAACTCTAAGTGGGGAGGCTCCAACCTCGATTAGCATGGGATCACAAAATTTATATTGCGCGCAAAGTAGGGGAGCTACCCCCTCGGACTCACCGGAACACCCATGCCCCCGAACCAAGTGACATGCCTACCAGGGGCCACTGGTATCTTTCACTATGGCCTCTCTGTACGGTGTGTGCGAAGAAAGGGGTTGACAACTTACTGAACCGTACTCTACCTGCGGCCGGGACGAGTGGTAGTACGAAACAAGTATGGGGGTTACTGGCACAAGACTCGATCTACGGTCGACTCAGGAGGTTAAAGTGTTTCCAACATGATTAGCATAACAAATATATTCCACACCAACAGACAGAATCACCACTCATCATACCTCACCATGCCTTACTGATCATACTCGTCCCAACGAAATATCAGTATCAAGCTCATGTCTACCCAAGACAGAGACTTCTCCGAATTCTTTCCGGTGGGCATGAAAGGCATACGAGAGCGAATACTATCACAAGCATATCAATTCCAATAGAAAGGAATCTTCATCATGTACTCATGAGCATGATCATATCTTCACATGAAATAATACTTACTTCATGTCAACATGGAATGAAGTTTTCCTTGTCACATCAAACAACACACAACATATATTATACCAAGGTTCAGAATGCTTGCCTTCAATGTGTAGGTAGTTGAGGTGCACACCAAAACTTTCGAAAGTTTTCATCTTCCCTCCAATATCCTATTTTTGAAAATATTCGAATCAACACACAATTTGAAAACAGTACAGAAAAGTTGTTGGAATTTTTTTCAAATAAATCTGAAAATAAAATAGATGGAATTTGGGAAACAATAGAAAAAGAATCGGGTCCATTGGAGTTGTGGTTTAGAAACTAGAGCCAGTCAAACCTCAGTCCAAATCTGATTTTGAATACTAAACAGAAAAAGAAAACGCTCCGATTGAAATACACTTTCGACAGCAGGAGACGTACTCTGAGAATTACGCCTACACTTATCCAGTTCATCCACCGCGTCAGGTCACTGACAGTGGGCCCGCCTGGTCCACTGGCCAGGTTTGACTTGTCGCCGCGTGCTCCCTCTCCCTTGCCGACGGCAGAGGCGGAGCTCCGGCGATCGTCGCCGGCGATTGGCGGTTCCTTTCGGGGGCCTGGCTGCGGGAATGGATGGAGACTATCTGGCCGGTCCTTCCGGTGGTGGCCACGGCCGGAGAGGAGGGCAAGGTCGCCGGCGGCGAGCTTTGGGGCGAACGGCGGCTTCGGGAGCAAATGGGAGTTTGGACTACGGTGGCTCCCGATCGAGTTTGAGAGGTGGGACGGCTTCGCGGGGTCGAGGGAAGGCTAATGGTGACGATGGTAGGACTAGGTAGGCCCTGGTCACGACGGATTTGACCGGACTGCGGCGGTGGCCGAAGCTACTGGAGGTGGGGAAGATGGCTGCTCCGGACCAATTAAAGAAAGGGGGGCTTCCTAAGGCAGTTCAGGGGTGGCTGGGATCGCTAGGCGCACTCGGGGGCTCCTTTTATAGCCGGCGAGGTCAGTTCCCGCGGCTGCGGATAAGAACGCCGGCGACTGTCGCAGGGGAGACGTGGCGGCGGCTGGCACAAGCGGACGAGCTCGTGGATGAGCTCCAGCTGTTCGAGAGGGCAGCTGGCGTGCGGTTGTGGCTTGGGCGGCGCCGTCCATGGCAGGAACGGTAGCGGCCGCAGGCTTGCCGCCAAGGGCTCGCTGCGGCGGCGCTGTGGCGAGTCAGGGAACGGTCGGGCGATGCTAGCGGGCAGGGTGAGGTGGCGCTGGTGGTACTGCACGGCTCTTCGAGTGGATAAGGGCAAGGGCACGCGGGGTGGGTGAGACGCGGCGGCTCGGATGCGCGGCTGCAATATGCGCGCTCTGGGCGCGCCCAGAGCACGCACGCCATGTGCTTGGCGAATTGCCAAGGCATGCCAGGAGGTTTGGATGGAGCTACAAAATAACAGGGTTATTAGTTTGGTTTCTAGTGGACCATTGGTCATGCTGGTTTGGTCTGGGGAGCTAGTCCACAATCCAAACATGGATTCATGCCAATACTGGACAGGCACACCAGGTGCTCGACAGAATGCCAAGGGAATCAAGGCAACTCTTCTGGAGGCCAAAATCTCCAGGTTGGGGTATCTTCAGTTGTAGGTGATGATGGCATGGTTAGTTTGGCAGAACAAAAACTTCCTAGTACAAGTTTTTCAAAACTACAGTCTTGGACAGAAAATATATGCCATTATTGCATGAGTTTAAATCGCTCTAATGTGGCTGATCTCCTGGACTTAAGGGTTTAGTAGGGCTCACTAATAGTAGGAAAAATACCAAGGGCAAAAGGGCAAAATAAATATGGGTTGCAGTACAAACTACCAAACTGGACCAGACTGAAGATGAGGATGGTTTACTCAAATTTCCAAAACACCAAGTTGGGTTTTTGCATAAAAGTGATCCAGGGACATCACATGACCTCTACAAATTTTTGTAGAATTTTTATATGAAGTTATGAAATGGTTGTAGTGCAAATGAGGCTCTAAAAATTATGAGAAACCATTTTAAAAGAAATAAAGCTTAGAAGAATAATTACAAAAAATATTTGCACTAATCATACAAAATAAAAAGAAATGTTCTTGAGAAGGCATTCAAGTCCAACAATATTTTTGAAAGGTTTCTACTTGGAGGGAAAATTCCACATTTCAAAAGAAAGGAGTGGTTCTGAAGTCAATCGATGATCCAGAAAAATAAAAATTTAAATTCCTGGCAAACTTTTAATTAATAAAACATGATTAAATTTTTGGGGTGTTACACTTTGCACGCAAAGACCACCTTTAGTCAGGATAAGATGTACCTCTTGTCCCCTTTCAAATTTGGTCGTTGTGGGACCCCTTCCCGCTTGTGCGATAAGGGAAGAGGACCAAGGCCACTATAAATAGGGATCAACACCCACCGTAGAGAGGGACGAATCGATCCACCCTCACCTAAGAGCCCTCGCGAGGTCGCTAAACCACTGTACTAGTTCGTCCCCCAAACCTCCGCGTGAGGCCAATCCACCAAAAGCAGGAGTAGGGTTTTACACCGCAAGGTGGCACGAACCTGGGTAAATCTCTGTGTCCATTCTCCCATTCGCCCGCGTGTATTCGGCAAGGCTTGGCTGTGGAGTGGCGAGCTTGAGGCTAGCGCTGGTTGAGATCTTGGCACACGCCCCAGAGTTCGAACCTTCTTGGATCTGGGGAGCCCCGATTCCGACAGCTTCATTTCCAAGTTTGGTAAGCGGGCATTACCGTTCTTGAAGCTCATGAAGAGGTTAGGGCCTTTCGTATGGACCCCTGAAGCGGACGCGGCCTTTGCGGACCTCAAGCAGTATCTCACAAGCCCTCCCGTCATGGTCGCACCATGCCCCCATGAGCGCCTGCTGCTGTACTTGGCGGCCACCCCACAAACGGCCAACACGGCCCTTGTGGTGGAGCGAGAAGAGCAAGCCCGTGCCAAGAAGAAGCCCACGCAGAAAGCATCGCCTGAGGTTGCTCGAGCCCTGATGGTGCCGGCCGAGGGCACGCTGAATGGGGACACCGCCCCCCTCAGTAGGTCGCACCACCTCCGGAGGCCCCGGGCGTCATGCTCCCGGAGGCCCCTGCGGCCCTCGACGCCACACCTCCAGGAGCCCCCACGGTCCAGCTTCTCGAGCATTCCGGCGAAGACGACATGGACACCACGGTCACGCGCCACATCGAGCACCCTGTGTATTACATCAGCACAGTGATGAGGGATGCACGCGAGCGCTACCCCATGCAGCAGAAGCTCCTCCTCGCACTCCTCATGACCTCCAGGAAACTGCGTCACTATTTCCAAGGGCACCCTATCAGGGTTCTCTCCGCGTACCCCTTGGAGCAGATTCTCCGTAGCCCCAATGCCGCGGGCAGGGTCGCCGAGTGGAACATCGAACTGCTGGCCTTCGAGCTGTCTTCCCGATGCACCAGGCTGTGGTGCCGGGAGGACTCCCGCCAACACCCAAGCAGAAGCCCCATGCTCCGTGCTAGCGGAATAACTGTCGAACCGCAGCTATGCCCATGCCCAAGTGGAAGCCCCATGCATTGCGTTGGCGGAACAACCATCCCCACGCCCAAGTGGAATCCCCATGCATCGCGCTAGTGGAAAGATCAAGAAGATGCCCCACGTGCCACACTAACACCAGGCTGACCCATGCAGGACATTGTGAGCGTTCTGGGAACGGGGCTGCCCAGACCTGCCTGCCTACGGCCCAGGGCATGGCCCACTCCGTCAGCCAAGAATGGCCAGACGCGGCCCCACTCAAGACAAGGCCCTCGCGAGGCCCCCAGGCTCACGAGGGAGAGCAGCACTAGGACCGGCAAGCAGAGGGCCTCCCCAGGCCCCCTCAGGAGCGGCGGAGATCTCTATGCGGGTCCTGACCTCGGGAGTCAAGGGTGATGAAAGGAAGGACAGGCGGGTGCCAGCGCGCCAGGCGGAGCAGTTTCCCCTTTGGTGGAAAGGGGGCAAGGATGTACGCGGGTTCCCAAAGCACCCCCAAAGGTTTTCCATTCTGGTGCAACAAGACCACGACCACGAGCCCCGTAGGACGGATGTCATCGCCGAGCCCACCTCTACATCATCGACAGCTACTTTGCAGGCGAAGACCGCCTTTGGACAGGGCGCGGATGTACTCCTGTCCCCCTTCAAATTTGGCCGTTGTGGGACCCCCTCCCGCCATTGCAATAAGGGAAGAGGACCCGGGCCACCGCTATATATAGAGAGGCTAGTCTGCACCGTAGGGGTGATGGGAGGCCAGTTGATCCCTAGGATCCGCCACGAAGTTAGCAGAGAGCCAAGAACACCTCAGGAGCACCCTCACGAGGCTCTTCATCATTGTACTAGTTCAACCACCATACCTCCACGAGAGGCAATCCACCAAAGCAGGAGTAGGGTATTACGCTTCGCAGCGGCCCGAACCTGGGTAAACCACCGTGTTCATCTTCTTCCTCGTCATCGTGCAAGTTCATCATCTTAGCCATCGACTAGTGAGCTAGGCACGGCGAGGCTGCAGGGAATTCTCCGCACACGCCCCTGTGTTCGAACCTCGAGGGTTTTGCGGAGCCCGAAATCCGACATTTGGCGCGCTAGGTAGGGGCGTGTCGGAGTCTTCCCCAAGCCTCACCTCGCCTCCACTCACCGGCCTCATGGCAAAAGGGCATCAAGCACGCGCTGAGCGGCGGGCAGCCCGCGTGGCGCGGGCGGCGCCGGTGGGCCCTGGCACCTGGCGTCCCTCTCCCTCTCCGTCGGCGGGCGCCGTCGCCGGCCGGGCCCTCAACAGGCGCTGGGGGCTGCCGTCTTCACCAACCACGCGGCGCGCCCCTGCCGCCCCGGCCCATACCCGCACTCGGGTCACGCCGCCGCCCCTCCGAGTCTGCCAAGACCCAACACATAGATATGTCGCGCTCCTCGTGGCGCACGAGCTATAACGCCAACATGCTGCTCCCGGCCACCGCAACGACCAGGCCAGGCGCGCCCTCGGGCGCACCACCACAGCCGACGAGGCCCGGGTGTACCTCGGTGAGGCTCGTACCCGTGAGGTCACTCGACTAGGAGGCACAGTGCCCGGGCCGCGCGGGCACGATCCGGACATCCGCGGCGACCCGAGCTCACCGGGGGCTTGGCTCAAGTTGCCGGGGGCACAAGAGCCGGCTACAGGCACTAGCAGAGACCGGTGGGAGGTGCTGGCCACGCGAGAGGAGTGCCGCCTCGCGCCTCTCGGCACGCCCACCGGAACCAGGGAGGAGGACCAGGCGCCCGGGGGCTCGTGCAACTCTACGACGACCATGTTGACGCATGCCCGGGCCACGAAGGAAGCGGCGCCGGCTACCATGGCGATAGGAGGCGCATACGCGACTTCGCGGGCAGCTCTCGCGCGGGCTGGTACGCAGAGCCTCGTGGGAGCGGCCTGTAGGACTGGCCTCGTGAGAATGCCCGGTGTAGGCACCTTCGCGAGGCGCACCCGTTGGTAGGGAGCTGCCTTGAGCAGGCGTCTGGGTCTGGGGACCGGGGGTCACTCGCTTGGGGATGGAGGGTGGAACATCCGCTCGCATCCCCGGGACGGTTGGCCCCAGCTTGGAGACGGAGGGTGGAACACACGCCCATGTCTCCAGGCTAGATGATCCCAACCTGGAGACGGAGGATGGAGCATGCGCCCATGTCTCGGGGGCAAGCGACGCCCGCTTGGAGACGGAGGGTGGAACATACGCCCATGTCTCCGGGTCGGGTTTCGTTTGATCACTAGCGGGTGATCATGTACTCACCCATGTCCCCGGGCCCGGTTCGCCCGGCCTGGGGGCAGGGCCTCGAGTACCTGCGTGGGGACCCCGGGCACCCCAGCGAGGCGCGCTGGGGCACCGGCCGGGGTACCCCAAGGCTCTTTTGCAGGGCGGGCCTTCTCATCGGAGGGCGCGAGGGGCTCCCCCTACGCTCGAGGGCCCGTCCGGGGCCGACCCTACTTCGCCACGCCAAGCCTAGGGGATGGGAGTGGGCTTCATGTCCGCGGGGCATGGAGCTCCCTGCACACCCTCAGGACCAACCCATGACACTCTCACATAATAATGAGTGGGTTGTATATGCCCGGAGTCCCCCGAGGAGGCGGAGGGGTTCCTTCCCACGCAACGTGGAAGCCACACCTCCGCGCTGGCGGACAATTCAACACTGCCCCCCAATGGCTATGCCCATGCAACGTGGATGCCCTATGCTCAGCGCTGGGGGAAGACGAAGACTACCCTAAAGGCCGGACGCGGCCGTTTTCTCACTCTTTTTGTATTCTGAGTTGCCACCTTCGAGAATCCTTTTTATACTCGAACCTGCTAGAAGTTTGAGGATTTCACAACTCTATGTTTAAAAGAAAAAGGGGTGGGGACTTTTCTTGTTGATTTCTCGTTTTATCGGTCTTGAGATCTCTCTTTCGGGATTGGTGTTTTTCAAGGAGCCTTGCACTCGGGCCCTCCCCGAGACACCTCGGGGCTGGGTAACGGGGCCCTATCGCCTCAGGGGCACGCATCACTTAGCCGTCGACCCCCGCTCGGGGGCTCCGACCGCAGCATGGAGTCTCGGGAGGCCCCAGGGCTTCCTGAGGCCGCAGCCGACAAGACAGGATGGGGGATCGCCCGAGCGTCAAAGGGGGCTCCTGAGCATCACGCCTCAGGAGCCTTACCGGTCATATAGCCACTCGCTCCCTTGATGTCGTCCTTGGTGATACGGTCGACATCAAGGGTTACGAGGCTTGACCCCGTAATCGCGTCCTTGGTGATCCGGTCGTACACTACGGTGGTCGGGAAATGTGCGGGACTGGGACCTGCCGACGTAGGGCGGCTTGAGCGTCAAAGGGGGCTCCTGAGCAGCACGCCTCAGGAGCCTTACCGGTCATTTAGCCACTCGTCCCTTGATGCCGTCCTTGGTGATCCGGTTGGCATCAAGGGTGTCGAGGCCTCACCCCGTAGTTGCGTCCTGGTGATCCAGTCGTACACTACAGTGGTCGGGAAATGTGCGGGACTGGGGCCTGCAGACGTAGAGTGCCGAAAGGGCTCCCAACTTGCCTAATTCACGAGAAGGGGAAAACCCCCAGGACGTCTGGACCCCTTCACAAGCGCCACGGCTAAACCTTCCTGGCGCAGAAGACTAGCACGAGCGCAACAACCAAACAGGCAGCAAGCCCGGGCAAGAGGAAGCACGGCGCAACACGCCTCGTCATTCGGAAGCACATTCAGAGGTATTTTCCGAAATACATCAGAGATGCCACTAGGCCGCGTGCATAACCCTACCAGGAGAACTAATAGGCTACTTAAGGGGACATGCGGCCACCGCTACCCACGTCATCACCACCCGATGGCGGCCTCGCGTTTCCCGGCTCAGGCATGGCCCTCGGCTTCATCAGAAGAAAGCTCCGTTATCAGGTCCTCCACGTGGTCTTTGACCCGCTCGGCGAGGGCAGCGTGAGTCACTTCAGGCACAGGACCGAGCACCGCCCCGAAATCGAAGTGCGGATCGAGACGAAGGAGGTGGCTGAAGACGTTCGAGGCCGCCCGCACGAGGAGGTCGCGGCGCTTCTCTTCCACGAGCGCGCGGATCTTCTCCGCGCCATCTTCAAGACACTCCACGACCCTGGAAAAGAAGCCCAGGTACCCAAGATCGTCTGGAACCAAGGGGCTCGAGACGCTTGCACCGCAGATGTCGTTCAAGGCTCGGGTAACCCTCCCCTCGAGGGACCGGAACATCTGGGAACGCGCGTATTGGAGGCCGCGGGCACGATCTGCCTCGTCCGAAGCCTTCTCCACCAGGGAAGCACGCCCTTCACTTGTTTATAAAGAAAGGCTAGCTCGGCCTCGGCAGCAGCCTGGGCGTCCATCGCAGCTCGCCGGCGTCCCTCCTCTTGGTCTAACCTTTTCTTGAGGGTGTTAACCTCGCCTTTCAGGTGGTCACGTCGCTGGCAGAAGCGGGACTCCTGGAGCTTCAGCTTTGCGCGATAGTCCTGGAGAAGGGAACGCCAAGCCTCCGAAACGCTGTTGTCGACCTCCTCTTGGAACCTCGCCTCGCGGGAGGCAAGGGACTCTTCGGCAAGCGACACCTGGCGCTCCCTCACCTCCAGCCTCTCCTGCTCCAGACTCTGCTCCAGCGCCTCCATCGCCAACGCGTCGACATGCACGCGGGAGCTCACGCCGGCGGGGAGGGACTCGGTCGCCGGGCCGTCAAGTGTGGCCCTCTGCGCCTGGATATGCCTTATCAGGGCGGCGTCGAGGGCCTGAAGCTCCTTGAGGCGCTCGTCGGAGGCTCGGCGCCTTGAGTCGGCTTCCTGAGCCTCGGCAAAGGCGCGCTCGTTGGACTCCACCGCCGCGGCAAGGGACTCCTCGGCCTTCGCATGGGCGCGCTCGCGCTGCAGGCGGCCGAAGTTCATGGCGACTTTAAGCCGATGCCATTCCTGCGCAAGACGCTGACGCTCCACCTCCAAGCGGGCTTCATTGTTGGCATGTTCCACCCCCAGGCGTCCTAGCGCTTCCGCCGCGGTTTGAAGCAAACCCCGCCACACGGCGCTCCGGTCGTCCGTGAGCTCAAGGGTCCAACTAGGATCTCCGCCTTCCCCAGGATGGATGGGGGAGGCAGGCGAGGGACCGCCCAGCCCGGACGCGCGCCCAGGGGCTGGGGGCTCCAGCGTAACCACTCCGGAGGAAGGACGTGCCGCCTGGGGCCCCGCATCGCCAAGCAGAGGGACCCGGGGACACAACGCGGCACGCCCCCAGGAAGGGCCACGGGTGAGGGAAGCGATCCCATCCTAGGGAGCTGGAGGCCATGGGCGAAGAAGACCGCAGGGGGCTCGCGCTCGGGGCCTCCCGACGGCCGAACGGGCTCAGACGGGGGCACTCTGGCGGCCCGAACCCCGCAGCCAACGGGAGGCGCGACCGCGAGAAGCTCAGCGGCCGAAGGAGTGTGTTGCACCGGTCCGTTTCTTCCTTTGGCGGGGGGAGCCTGCGAAATAGAAGCTCAGAAGGAGGGTGACGAAGGGGAAATCGAGGCGGCGCGAACGCTTACTCATCCACAGCGATCCATTTCCTCTTCACCGGTGCCCACGGCGCCGAGGAATGGCTGCCCCTGGGCGCCTTCCTCTTCCGGCTGGCGCAGGGGCCAGGGGACGATGAGCCGGTGTCCGGCACCTGACACTCAGTGGCGGAGACGGCGACCTTCACCATCGACGGGGCATCACCCACGACCCCGGGCTGACTCGAAGCAGGAGCTGGAGAAACGGGCAACGAATGGCGCTCCACCTCGGCCATGGGAAGGCCGATGCCCTCCGAGTTCCCGGGGGACATGGCCCCTGAGAAGGGGGAATCCTGGGGGCGCGCCTCCTCCAGAGGAAGGAGCCCCACTCATCGAAACGCAACGTCTTCAAGACGAGGGCTTCCCGGTCCTTGTAGTTGTACAAGGGGAGGCCGCCCCGGGGAAGCTCGTCAGGTTCTCCGCCGGTCAGGCGGCGGAGCAGCTCGCGCAGCACGTCGCGGGAAAGAGGCGGGACCTGGATCCTCATGGGATTGCGGGGGCCTGTGAAGGCCCACATCGGACGAGAATGGCGTTGAAGAGGAGCAATTCGTCGGCAAGTGAACTGCCGCACCACCATCGCCATCGTCACGCCCACTTCCTTCAGCCTCGCCAGCCTGGCTAGGACCCGCGCAAGCCTACCATCGACGAGCTCCTCGTGCCTCCACCCGCGATTCAGAACCGCGGGGGCCAGCGGGGGTTGGAACAGAGGGTCGGCCTCAGCAGCGTTGACATACACCCACTGCCGCCGGAACCCCACAGCTTCCGAAGAGAGTCCGTCGTCAAGGGCCCCCCTGGCCGATGCGTCCGCTGCTCTCAGGGACGCCCACCCAGAGCATTGCTCCCCTGAGACCAATTCGAGGGAAGAAGTGGCGCAGCAAGGCCACAGAGGGGAAGACCCCAACAAAGGCCTCGCACAGGAACGCGAAGGCCGAGAGGATGACAAGGGAACCAGGGTAGGTGGAGCGCGTGGATCCGATAATGCGAAAGCACGGCGGAGAGGAATCCTGAGAATGGCCGCAGCACCCCCGAGAGAAGGGCGTGGATGTGAAGGGGGACAGCGGGGGCCTCAAGCTCGCTCCGAGGCCGCAAGCCTGGCTAGATCTTGGTGGCCCCCACTCATTGGAGCCGGCGGCGACCACCCGCTGAACCTTCTCCAACCCCTCCAAGTTCACCACCGATGACCGAGCCAGCGCGGGCTTAGGCGCCGACGCGGTCATCGGCGCTCTCAAGCCCTCGCCTCCTCCCTTCTTCGGGGCCATGTCAAACGGGGCGTGGCGAAGCATGCGCAGGGAGTTGGCGGAAAAGGCGAGAGACGCGGAGGAGGAGAGAACAGACGACGAAATCGACAAGGAACGAAGGCGGCTTGGGCGGCTTGGTGGCATGCGCCGGGCAGTTTGACAAACCTGGCAATGCCCGGGCCGGCGTGAAGAAAAGGGGGGCTGTCTTCTCGGAGTCTGTCGCATGTAAAGCCTGGCCCGCAGGCGTTTGGGGCCCGCGGAGCTTCGGGCCGCCCTCAAGGCTTCGCCCAGAAGCCAGCTCGAGCGCGCCATGGGCCCGGGGGCTACTGTCGGCATTCTGGGAACGGGGGTACCCAGACCTGCCTGCCTACGGCCCAGGGCATGGCCCACTCCGTCAGTCAAGCATGGCCAGACGCGGACCCACTCAAGACAAAGCCCTCGCGAGGCCCCTAGGCTCGTGAGGGAGAGCAGCACCAGGACCGGGAAGCGGAGGGCCTCCCCAGGCCCCCTCAGGAGCGGCGGAGATCTCTATGCGGGTCCCGGCCTTGGGAGTCAAGGGTGACGCAAGAAAGGACAGGCGGGTGCCAGCGCGCCAGGCGGAGCAGTTTCCCCTTTGGTGCAAAGGGGGCAAGGACGTACGCGGGTTCCCAAAGCACCCCCCAAAGGTTTCCATTCCGGTGCAACATGACCACGACCACAAGCCCTGTAGGACGGATGTCATCGCTGAGCCCACCTCTATATCATCGACAGCTACTTTGCAGGCGAAGACCGCCTTTGGACAGGGTGCGGATGTACTCCTGTCCCCCTTCAAATTTGGCCGTTGTGGTATCCCTTCCCGCCATTGCGATAAGGGAAGAGGACCCGGGCCACCGCTATATATAGAGGCTAGGCTGCACCGTAGGGGTGATGGGAGGCCAGTTGATCCCTAGGATCCGCCACGAAGTTAGCAGAGAGCCATGAACACCTCAGGAACGCCCTCACGAGGCTCTTCATCATTGTACTAGTTCATCCACCATACCTCCACGAGAGGCAATCCACCAAAGCAGGAGTAGGGTATTACGCTTCGCAGCGGCCCGAACCTGGGTAAACCACCGTGTTCATCTTCTTCCTCGTCATCGTGCAAGTTCATCATCTTAGCCATCGAGTAGTGAGCTAGGCAGGGCAAGCCTGCAGGGAAATCTCTGCACACGCCCCTATGTTCGAACCTCGAGGGTTTTGCGGAGCCCGAAATCCGACAGACATGGCAGTCGCATCTGTTTTTGCTTGTAAACGAGTTTGTTCCCAGTTTTAATAAAGACTTTGATTTTTTGGATTTTTGTGGAGTTTTGTTGGAATTTTCTTTTCAAGCGACGCGCGCTCAACGTCTCCCTCTTGGGCGTCACGCGAGTGGGAGCTGGGACACGGTGTCTATGCCCGGGTCGGTCCCCATGGCACCGGAACCCCAACATGCGGGCTCCGGGTCACGGGCCTGTCCCTGCGCGCACCACCTCGCTAGGACCTTTGGCGCCTGGTCTTCTCGCACGACGCGCATGAGTAAGCTGATGAGCGTGTGCTATACCCCTAAGTCCGGACGTCCTCGCCTCCTGGCAGGTCTCGCCCAGGCAGCGCGACCTGGGTTACTGGTGAAGGCCGAGCCTCATGCAAAGGTCACTTCTCGGTATCCCGAGGTATGAAAGCAACACCAAAGGAAGCTATACAAACCAAGAGTACCAATTAAAGGAGCATAGTATTCAAAACAAAATGCTGGCTTCACGCCCCAGCAGGACTACAAACTGGTATTAGCAGAAGGGTTAAGGGGTGCCTAGGGAGACGCGTCGCTTTCGCCGTCGTCATTACCTTCACGCTCCTCACACTCCTCCTTATCCTCGTGGTTGCCAAGGGTGAACTGCGCGCTCAGTGCATTCACATGATCTTCCACTACCTCCCAAAGGGCACAACGGATCGCGCTAGGAAGTAGGGCCATCACGGCCTTGAAATCAAAGTCGGGGTCGGCGAGAAGGAGATGACTGAAGATGCGCGTTAGTGCCTGGGACAGAAGGTCACGGCTCTCTCCTTCAATCACCTCGCCCACCTTCTCAGCACCCGCCTCGAGCCGCTCCACCACCTTGGTGAAAAAAATCAAGATAGACGGCGTCGTCAGTCACAAGGGGGTTGGAGATGTCCCCCCTACAGATGGAACCTAGGGCCCGGCGAGCCCGCTGCTTGAGGCCCTAGAACATCTTCGAGCGTAGATGCTGCCACCCCCGGTCCTGGTTCGCTTCGTCTGTCGCCCGATCCACGAGGGATGCAGCGCCATCCACCTGCCCCTGAAGTGATGCCAGCTCGGCCACAGTAGTAGCCTGGACCTTAAGCGCGGCCTCCCGCTGCCCCTCCGCTCGGGTAAGCCTCTTCCTGAGGCCATCAATCTCACGCTGCAGCTCTGTGCACCGGGTCTTAAAGTGGCTCTCTTGCAGCTTCAGTTTATTGTTATAATCCATGCGGCCTCGCTCGACATTCGCGTTAGCACCCCCTGGACCTCCTCCACTCGTTGTTTGTAGGTGGCCGTGGCAGAGGTGATGTCACGATCGAGCGCCTACAGCCGCTCACGCTCCAGGCTCCGCTCCGACGACACCAGGGCAAGCTATTGTTCGAGAGCCCGAAGGTCTGCCTCGCGGAGAGCGAGCTCACGCGCCTTCTTTGCTTCCGCCGCTGGCCCTTCACCGTGGGATGGGTGGTCCGTCGCTCTTGAAGTTGCCGCTCCAGGACGGCGTTCGAGGCCTGATGTTCCCGCTCGCGGGCCTCAGCTGCCTCGCGACGCTGATCTCCTTCCTTGGCCCCCCGGAGGGCGCAGTCGTGTGCTTCCCTCGCCTCAGCGATGGATCTTTCGGCCTTCGAGCGGGCCGTCTCATGTTGGCGGCGGCTTAGGTTGACGGCGACCTCGACCTGGTGCCACCCGTGGGCCAATCGCAACCGCTCCTCGATGAAGCGCTCTTCGTCACCCCGAAGTTCTGCCCCGAGCTCTCCCAGCAGGCTCGCTTCATTTCGCAGAAGGTCGTGCGGATCGAGGTTCGGGAGTTCACGAGCGCCAGGGCCCAGCCCGGGTCAGGCCCCGCGCCTTCATCCACCGCCGAAGCTTCCCTCCAAGCATGTCATTGGCATTGAGGGTGTCAAATTCCTCAAGGATCACTTGTGTGGGGCTTGTGAGTCTAGGAAGATGACCAGATCCAAGCATCCCTCCAAGACTATCATGACAACCACTCGTCCCTTTGAATTGCTTCACATGGATCTCTTTGGTCCTACTCATTATGCCACACCAACCAATGCTGCATCACTATATGACTTTCTCATTGTTGATGACTTCTCTCATTATACTTGGGTGCATATTATCTGGTTCAAAACCGAAGTGCAGGAAGTCTTCAGACAATTTTCCTCAAGGGCCGTGACGAATTTCGGCGTCAAAATCAAGCACATCAGGAGTGATAATGGGACCGAGTTCAAGAACACTGGTCTTGATGACTATCTTGATGAACTTGGTATTACTCATGAGTTATCTGCCCCATATACTCCTCAGCAGAATGGCGTCGTGGAGCGCAAAAACAGGACTCTTGTTGAGATGGCTCACACCTGCTTGATGAATACAAGACCCCTCGTCGCTTCTGTCTTGAGGCAATCAATACTGCCTGCCACATCATCAACAGGGTATATCTTCACAAATTTCTCAAGAAGACTTCTTATGAACTCCTGACTGACAAGAAACCCAATGTGAGTTATTTCAAAGTCTTCGGTGCTAAATGCTAGATTAGACATCCTAATCACATTTCTAAATTTGCATAGAAAGCACATGAAGGTTTTATGCTTGGTTACGGAAAGGACTCACACACCTAAAGAGTCTTCCACACCTATCACAACAAGGTTGTTGAAACTGTAGATGTGCGGTTCCATGAAACTAACGGCTCGCAAAGAGAGCACCTGCCTCTTATGCTAGATGAAATACCTCCTGAGGAATCCATTAGGTTAAACGCCACTGAAGATGTGATACCCACTGAAGAACCTCTACAAGCTAAAGAAGTCATCCCGAACAATGAAGACATTCATGCTGGTGCACCTGAGGAAAATGGCGCTAAAGAACATGTCAGCCCCAACAAAGTCGTCAACCTGCTCGTCCAAAAGTAGCAAATGAAGTGCAGGTTGACAAAATCCTCAACAACATCAATGCACTAGGTCCCCTCACTTGCTCAAGGGCTTCACATTTGTCTAACTTTTGTGGGCACTTTGCTTTTGTCTCTATCTTAGAGCCCATCAGTGTTGATGAAGCATTTATGGAGCCTGAGTGGATTCAAGCTATGCAAGAGAAATTGCATCAATTCAAGCTCAACAATGTGTGGGCACTTGTCAAGCGACCATATCCTTGCGAGCAAAACATCATAGGTACCAAGTGGATCTACCGCAACAACCAAGACGAACTTGGCCAAGTGGTGAGGAATAAGGCCCGTCTTGTAGCACAGGGCTACACATAGGTTGAGGGAGTTGAATTTGATGAAACTTTTGCACCTGTTGCTAGACTTGAAGCTATTCGCATATTGCTTGCTTATGCTAACCATCACAATATCATCTTATATCAAATGGATGTGAAAAGTGCATTCCTCAATGGTAAGCTTGAGGAAGAAGTATATGTTGCTCAACCCCCATGTTTTGAAGATCCTAAGCATCCTGACAAAGTCTTCAGACTCAACAAGGCCCTCTATGGCCTCAAGCAAGCCCCTCGGGCGTGGTATGACACTCTGAAGGAATTCCTCATGAAGAAAGGCTTCAAACCCGGTTCACTTGACCCAACTCTTTTCACTAAATCTTATGATGATGAATTATATGTGTGCCAAATATATGTGGACGATATTATCTTTGGTTGTATTGACAAATGTTATAGTGACGAATATGCTTATATGATGAGTGAAGAATATCAAATGTCTATGATGGGAGAGCTGAAATTCTTCTTAGGCCTTCAAATTCGTCAACAACGCAATGGCATCTTCATCTCTCAAGAGAAATACCTCAAGATGTCTTAAAGAAATTTGGCATGCAGGATTGCAAAGGTGTCAAGATTTCTATGCCCACAAATGGTCAACTATGCACTGACAAAAATGGTAAAGATTTCGATCAGAAGGTATATCGCTCCATGATTGGCTCTTTATTGTAACTATATGCATCTAGGCCAGGTATTATGCTTAGTGTTTGCTTGTGAGCTAAATATCTTAGAATCTTCGAATGTTCTTTGAAAGGGCACACATCCTAACACTTATGCAAAATTGTTGACTTTGATGTGCTACACATGAAGTAACATTTTTCTTCAATCAATGAAGATTAACTCTCTAAGTGTGAAATAATTAATGAAGAACATAATTCTCAGAACCCTACAACAATTGTACGCGGTGTCTGAAATCATCATAATTCTTATACGGTGGGTCACGCCACCAACCATAGTTGAAAGTTTTAGAAATTGAGCTTTTTTCATTTTGCAAATTCTCCAAATTTTCAAATTCCTCAAGTTTGCAAATTCCTCAAAATTTCAAATTCTTCAACTTTTCAACTGGTGTTCTTCATTTGAGTTTCTCTTCATTGACTATATATATATACACATATACAGCCGGTCTATGAACTACACGCTCAACGGAAGTGAACGGCATTTCTGTACAGAGCGCACTGCTATGCTTTACGAGAGAACTGCTGTAGAGTTTTGCGGTCCGCCCATGAGTTCTGTGTGTAATCGTGTGTTGCGGGATGATTTAATTTGTTTCTAGACACGAGTTGACCTTTATTCTTTGCAATTTAGAGGAAAACGCACTAAAATCTGCGCAAATCGAGCGAATTGGCGGGCGATCTTTGCTTTGTTCGTTCGTGTTCGTGTCTGATGCGGCTTTTTCACACTCAGATGTTGTTTGTTAGTAGGAATTCTTTGATTGTGTTCGTTTAATTGCCCCCTTTACTCTACAATCTGTGTAATTTCTAGGAATTAGGTTTCAATTTTTGCGAAATCGATTGTGCAGGCGTATGAGCTTTGTCCGCTTCTCTGTTCTTGTTTTTTTTTTTGCATTTTGTGCGTCGATGCGTTTTGAATCTTGTAATTAGTTTTTCTGTTTGATTTGAATTCACTGTATTGCGCATGTAATCTTCATATTTTGGTTTGCATTCTTAAAGGAGAACCTATGTTCTTCATCCCAGTGGCCGTGGGTTCGATTTAATTTTTTGCGTGGTATTTTTCAAAATTGAGTCATTGTGCAATCGAGTTATCGAACTGCGAGTGGAATTGTCACCTCTGTTAGTCTCCCACGTATCTGGATCTGTACTGCTTTAATTTTATGGTTGCAGTTCTGGCATGCGTTGTAGTGTACGGCATTTCCGTTAGTAGTGGATTTCACTGTAGCTGTATTACACTGTAGCTTGAGAGCTTATGAGATTTCTCTTTTCTTAAAATGCATTCTGTGTTTTAGAGAACTGCATAATATGCATTTTCGTACTACATTAGAAGTATAGTTATTGTGCTATTTTTCCTATTATGACAATTCTTCTGAACTGCATACTATGACAATTCTTTTGAACAACATATGTTAACTACAAAATTTCGACCATTGGCATTGCACTGTTACTGTTCATAGTATTGCATTTTTTGATATAAGGACCACACTATGTGTATTAGAGAACTGCATTTCTGTCAGCAGATGAGGTCGCATACTTTAAAAAGGCACCGTTGAAAGCGTCTGATGGACATACTTTTAAAAGCATACAGCATAAGCAAAACATCCGAATATGCCACAGGTTGCTTGCTTTATCCTAGACAACCTATAGTGCAAATATTCTAAACTTCAAGGAATCTTCTTCTTTGTAGAAAAACACCATGGCCACTTCTCCAGCCTCAAAGCCATTCTGGGAGATAAAATCTTTTCCAGCTAGTAGTTATGTTGATACAGTCTTCAGAGTCAATGTGGTAGTCAGCTTGCATGTTTGCATACCCATACTTGTGGTCTATCTGCAAAGTAAGCTTCCCTGAACTCGGAGCAGCAAACCTTATCGTGGACGGCAGTTTCTGCATTTTGGCATGCATGGAAAAAGAATTTTTATAAGTAAACACCAAATGTTTTTATTTATGTTAGGATGATCTGTTTATATTGACTTAAATATGTACAGACATATAAGTACTCTTTAAGGAAGCAGTTACAATGTATGAACAAATTTATATACGGACTTGACCTCTAGCTTGCAGTGTACAGCGTTAGCATATCAAAAGAACTGCTAGACTGAGGTATGGTACTGAAGAAAAATAGTTAGAACTATCTAGTCTTAATTGATAACAAATCTGAACAACAATACAGATCTTTGTATTGATGATACTACTTACGAAATTGATGGAAATATACATTCAGATGTGGATTTGCTGCCTAGATTGGTCAAAAATTGGGAGGGAAAAAATATACCCATTTATCCTGCAGGTCAGTGGATGTAAGTCGATGAAGAAATGGTGCCCGAAACCCCCTGTTTGGTATTAGCAGGCACCCGAGCTGGCTGCGCCACTCAGACTCGGTGAGCTCCAAACCATCGGCATACACGCATGCGTCCGGTATCGGCGCCATCCTTGCCAAGCACTCGCACGAACAGTCCATGGTTGGTTCAGCGGAAAATCAGAGAATAGTTGGGGATGGGCGGAACCCAAGATCTACGATTTGAAGAAGAAGATTAAGGGGGGAGGAGTTGTGTGAGTCCGGAGCACGAATGGATAGGTTTTATGCAGCCAATTGAGCAACGAAAGTAATAAATGTTGTGGTGGGTGTTAGGTGGTGGAAGGATTCTGATTCAGTTTGCCAGAATGCATTTGAGAAGGAAGAGCACTGCTTACTTGAGTCTAGCGAACTTCAGGTTTTATGTAAACGAACTGCAGCATGCGTGGATTATGTTAGTGTTTTTTATTTTTCTAGTCCTTAGTTTATTTTATTGGGCCGTGGTTTTTCGAGGTATGTTGGAATGTTTTTTATATTAGTGGTGTCTCTCGCGTTTTGGGCTTGTTGGGGAGCAAAGACTCATTCGGCCCAAGTAGGCATGCCGGTACGGCTGCTTCACGTGCGCTAATGTTTAGTCCCACCTTGCCCGCCGAGAGTGCCCGCGACCGGTTTATAAGCCTTGGGGAGGCTTCCATTCTGAACTCCTCTAGTTACTTATTGAGCACTTATACACGGCGCTCACTGCAGTTTCCTACCTGACCTGTGGGTCCTTGTGTGACCGGCCCCACGCATCGTGTGTCAGAACGGACTCGCATCTGTTGATTAGCGGGCGCGTAACCTAGTACGAGACTGGCTGGGGCCTGGTTGCACCTAGGCGGTCAATTTTTTTATATATTTTTTCTCTTACGTATCTTATAATATAGGGCGTGAACTGCTTTGTTAGATAGTTGTGCACTGCATTAATCAGAATACTATACTCCTTGTACCCACATTTTGCACTACAAATGCAGTAGCATTTTTGGACTGCATGCATCCTATTTGTGCATCGCATCTTCCTCCAATTTTTTTCGTGTTTTTTCTGTTAGGTATCTTTTAATATAGGGTGTGCATTGCTTTGTTAGATCATTGTGCACTGCATTCATCAGAATATTATACTGCATGTACCCACTGTTTGCACTGCATGCATCTTATCTGTGCACTACATCTTCGTCCGTTTGTGCACTGCTCGAATCACATACTTTCTGTGCACTGCAGTATGTTCTAATATTGAACTCTAGTTTTGTAACTGAAAAAAAATTCTTCATAAGATAAGCAAAGTTCATCATTAGAAGCCATTCTGTATGACAAGCAAACTAAGTTCAGCAAAAGCAAACGATCACAAGCAAAATAACTTTACATAAGCAACCAGCAAAAAGCAAATTTGATGATAAATCTAAAACGACGCGCGCAATGTTGGAGATACATTTTTCGCCAGCACCATCTGCTTCTTCACCACCCGAAGTCTCCCCAGCTCCAGGCGCGCTTCTTGGGGGGGCTCCTCCTTCTCCAGCTTTGCGCGGCGAAGTCCATCCTGGGTGAGGGTGATGCGGTTCCTTATCTCGTACGCTGTGTACGCGTCCTTTGCCGCGTACTCGATGTGCCTCATGGAAAGGGGCAGGGAGTCCCAGCGCCTGTGTTCTTCGTCGGTGATATTCTTCTTCATGTCATTGTATTAGTCGTCGACGAGCATTCCGGTGATGTCTACAAGGGAGTCCAAGTACTTGGTGGCTTCGGGCACCCTCCATTCCTTCTGGATGTCGACGAAGTTGGCGACCTCCAAATTGACGCGCTCGAGCCTGGTTTTGTCGCCGCCAATGGAGAAGTCAGCAAACGTGTACCTGGGGTCGGCGAGGAAGTTGTCGAAGACGGTGCACCTTTCAGCGGCGTTCAGTTGGAAGAGCAGCACCGGCTGAGTCTTGTCGATGGAGAGTTGGACGAGGGCGGGTTTTTGCGTCTCGTCAGGCTCGTTGGTGTACTCCAGTTCAATTCCGACGATCTTGTGGCGTTGGAGTCTGAGGTGGCGCTCGTACTTCTTGAGGGAGGTCGTCATCTGCTTCTTGTCGTTGGTGTGGATCACATGCAACATGGTGTTGCCATGGGCCTGTACCTGCCCATACTCGTCGACGAACCCCATCATCGGCAGAGCAGCTTGGTGTCTTTTGTGGAGATTGAAGAGAGGGAGGGATTTGGTGGCAGCGCAATGGTGACTTGTGTTGTTGTGGATGAGAAAGTCTTGGCGGGGGTCTGAATTTAAGGGGGAGATTGCCGCAACGGATCAACTGCACGATCTCGCTGACGATGCGGTTGTGCAGATCGTGGGTTGGGTTGCGTCTGTGATCGTGGGTTTGTGGAGATGCAACCGCTTGGATTGTGCCGTTGTCTCTGAACGTGGTTTTATTTTATTTTCATCGGTAATTTTTGTTAACCACCATGTTTTCTCCAGACGGGTTTTGTCCCATCATATGTGTAAACGTGTTGGCCGAACTGCATTGCTTACAGTACAATACTTCTTTGTCTATGTCAATGCACTCCATTGTGGAGAGCTGTGGACTGCACCTGTTGCGTGTACTTGATGCAGCTCCTGGCACAGGTTGGGGGGGGGGGGTTGCCCCCCCCATTTATTTGTTTGTTGTGACACTTATTTGAAGCCAGACTTTTTTGTCGGACGCGTTATCTTAACACGGGCGTTGTTTTTTGGACATTAACTGTTTATAAGAACTACATGTATTTCTTTGTTCGACAGTCCTAACTTCATTTTCCATCATAGCAAACTGCATCTGGTAAGAACTTCTTTGTTTCGGACTGGTCCGTCTAATTTAGTCGGGCCGTTTTGGGCCGGCCCGTTTATGCAACCCTTCCCGTGAGGCCCTCACACGTGGCCCTCCCAGGCGCTCCCATTGCTTCGCTCATAGGGAGAAACCGAAAAAAACCCTCTCCCCACTCTTCCAGATCTTGTCGAAACATCTCCTCCTCATGCAAACCGCCGTCGCCCGCGGAACCGCCGTCCTCCACAGGTCTAGATTTCTGCATTCCAAGCCCCCCTCCGCTCCCCCACCCCTTCCCCCTCCGCTCCCCTACCCCTTCCCCCCTCCACTCCACTACCCTTTCCCCCTCCGCTCCCACGGCCGCCCCCCACGGCCGCCGTTCATCCCCTTGATTGTGGTCCGCTTCTCGTGCCCTTGGTCGTGATCGTCCACCGATCTAGTTTTCTGATTCCTGTAGCGACTGCGTTTTTTGCTCATGTGTTTTTTTGCGTGAGCAGGCGATTTGTTCTTGATTTGAAGTTTGTACACGGGTGGGATCTGGAGGCAGAGCAAGGTGCATCTAGGGTTTCGTCATTTTTCGTCGATTTTCTTGCTGATATTTGTCACTCCGTCCTTGCGCTGCACGCAAACGCCATGTCTTCCCCAAGCAGAGTCGATGGAGGAGTTCAAGGTATGTGGAGTGCTTGCTTGGGCTTGTCTATTTCCTGTCTTGTTTATCAAGTTGTCTAGTTCATCCTGCAGATTTGTTTATGCTGTGTTAGTTCTCAGCGTTGCTGGCATTATTGTCATGTGATGTTTTTAATTTCTGTTTCTGGTTTTATTGAATCCAGTAGGTGATTTTGATGACACTGGTTATAATGACACTGTTCATGATACGCAAATTGGCACTCGTATTCATGGTGGCAAGGATCTTGGTGGTAAGGTAGGCTATGAAGTGAATTCACCAATTGAAACTTCTCCTATAAGTGTGGCCGCTCCTTTTGGTATGTTGTTTATTCTTTTTCTTATTTATTTTGCCAAATTGGTTGTATCACTCTGTTTCTTGTAAATTTCATATCTATCCAGTCAGTTTTGAACTGCATTGATCTTATATATATTTGTTATTTTTGATCTGCATGGTTTTTTATTATGTATGCTGCTTACTTGATGTTGTACAAACTGTTGATGCCTTGCTGAAGTTAGTCATGCATTGTTTTGGAAACAAACGTGTAGTTAGTGTATGCAGAACTGCATTTATATGTATATGTGAACTCGACTATACGTATGTGTGAACTACATTGTCATTTTATTCAGGTTGTGTATGCAGATGGGTTAACTCCGGTACATTGATATGTGAACTGCATTATTTTTTATTTAGCTTGTGTATGCAGCACTGCATTTATATGTATATGTGTACTGCATTTGTTGCTTTTGCGCACTTCTTAATGACCATAGTTAAACTTCATTTTTCACGCAGTGTCTGGTTTTTATGCTGGGGCGCCTGGGTTTCAGGAGGTTACTCAATTGATTAACCATTATTTTGCAGAGGGTGACGTTGGTGTGAGCTTTGACCAGAGCATTAGGCATCCAGTCTTGTCTGAAAACAGTCACAATCTGTTGATGGCATAGAGGAAGTTACGCAAGAGTGGATGGTCCCGGATCAGCTTCGTGCATATGAATTGAAGCAACGCAAGAAAAGGTTGAGGTTTGAAAGTGACTCAAAGGAGTATGCGGAGAAAGAGAACCAGAGAAGGGCTACAGATGGTGCCAAGGGTGCCAAATTTGGTAAAGTCAAGCAGCCTGCTTTGCAGAAGAAGAGAGTGAGTTCTGTTGCTGAGGAAGGTGGTACTCCTCAGTGGAGTCCTCGTGTTGCTTGCATCAACAAGAACCTTGGTAAGAGAGCTGTTGAAGCTGGTGCAGAGGATCCTCAGCGGAAGCGACCACATGTCAATGAATGGCCCAACTCTGACGATGATGACTTTGTGCTTGCTGATTTCGTGAGGGATGTTCAGACTGGTAGACGAAAAGATTGTGGTCCATCTAAGAGTCAACCTAAGAGGCCCCGTGATGATGGCGACAAAGATGCGGATGCTGACTCTGATGGGGAGGCGGATGTTGTTCCAAAGGTTTGTTGAAGTGGACTGCATTTGTTTCTTTCATTGTCATTCTATCTACCGTTTTTTGTCTCTTTTGTGGCTAATTTTCTAATGTGGACTGCATTTTCCTTTACACAGAGAAAGAAGTCTAGTAAGAGCAAGGGAACTAAAGATGACGGAGAGGGAGATGATGCTCGATTTAACAAGACTATACGTTTGTCCCTCCCCACTATGTGCAAGGCTGCTGCTTTATTGAAAGAAGCACACTGTAATTGTGTTCGGGATGCTGGCTTTGGCGCTATGTTTGAGTTGACAGTAAAGAAAAATGTGTCGCGCATTCTTATTTGCTATCTGATGGGAGTGATTGACCCTGCCACAATGACAATGGACTTTATGAATGACAGGGTTCTTCAAATCAATCGTGCTGCAGTTCATCACATTTTTGGTTTTCCTATGGGACCTCGCACTACACCCATGCCTGCTACCAGTGGCCATGATGACTCATTGTCTGCCCTCAAGGATGAGCTTGTCTTTCACCGTTCACGAAGTATAGGTGTCAAGGACTTGTTACAAAGGCTGGCGGAGTTGGTGGAGGATGATGATCATGTGACGGTTCATCTTGCTGTCAAGGTATTCTTCCTGATACTTTATCAGAATTTGCTATGCCCCGGGCCTGCAGTTCGTTTGGGCAGGGTTGTTGCCATGGTTGAGAACATAGATTATGCGGCTATGGCGCAGATGGACTTTTGTCAGCTTGTTGTTGATGAGCTGCAGGTAGCTTTGGTGAAGTGACAGACAGATACTAGCAAGCAGAATTCTGCAGATGGTTGTGCCATTGTGCCCCTGATTATGTATCTTGATTGCTTCAAGCTTCGCAAATTTTCAGTTATGCACACGTTGACGCCGCATGCGTTATTCCCGACGAACAAGGACTTGATGAAGTTATACAACGAGGATATAGTTGTCAAGGGAAAGATTTATCTGGAAACTTACAGATTTGGGAGGCTGCTGGTTAGTGCATCAGAGTTTTTAAGATAGAGTTTTTTTAATTTGCAGTCATTATAAATCTGAACTTTCTAGAATTCACATGTGTACTTCTTTCCCTTCTTATCTTTTTTGCTATGGAAGGCGTGAGGCGATATTGTGTACAACCATCCTGCTGCAGTGCTGTGTGGCAGCTCTGATGCGGGGCCTAGCAGTCATGCTAGGTTCTGTGAGCCTATCTGTAGCCAGCTTCCTACCTGTGATGGTGAGCCGCTGCCTACTCGTGGTTTCATGGCTCGTTGGATGTTTGATAATAGAAGTTCTTCTGAACAGATATTTGTTGGCGGCAAAAAACAGGAGGAGATTGATGAGCTTCTTCTGAAGGTTTTGAAGTTAACTGAAGATTTGCCAACCTCTGGTGACAGGTTGAGGATAGTTGCTGGATTTTTCCCTGCTAGCCATGGCCCCCGTGAAGAAGATATTGTTGCTCCTCACAACTTTGTGGTTTGGTTGAAATCTTGAAGTTTGCAGTGACGAATATTCGGTCTTTGTCGAAGAAATGACACCTATGGGACCGGGAGGATCCCTTTACGATTCGGCAGGGAGAAGGGTTTGTACAGAGAGCAAATCTGATGATCAACACGCTGAATTTTACCCAGGTTCGGGCCGCAAAGATGCGTAAAACCCTACTCCTGCTTGGTTGAATTAAGTGTGTTCTAGCTCAAGTTCTGGGAGCGCTACAGTACTCAGCAGCTACACATGCAGAATGGGTTGGAAAAGATCCCTCCTCCCTGTAGCTACGCCTTGGGCCTCCTTTTATACGTTCGAAGGGGTCACCAACAGTGGCGTATAGTGCATACATGAGGTGTAAAAGTAACTACAGTGTTATTATACCTAACACTGATGGTTTAGGACAAGAGCATTAAATGATCCGTTGAGGTGTCCCTTAGCGTCTTGGGGACGGGAAAAGAAGCCGTCCCATCAGCACCGCTTAACCCCGCACGCCGTCAACGTCTGACACGCACCCAGGAAGACAACAACTAGCAGACAAGCTGGTCGTTGCACTGGGACGGTTTGCTAGAACAGTGGCGAGGCCTTGCCGGGCGCGGGTCTTGCCGGGGCTATGCGACCAGCCCGGCAAGATCTTGCCGGGGCGCCTAGCCATCGGTCTTCTATCTTCTGATCCGTGACTTGGAAGCCTCCTTGACTTTATGAACTTGCATTTGGTTGCCCCCCGGCAGGCCTGGCCGCAGGTGTGGCTACAACTGTCCGTGCACAAGTATGGGGTACTAAGGAACCCATCCTTAGTACACCGACAGGAGCCCCTGGGCCTAGGCCATACACGGGTGTGAGGCGTTGTTGGGCCAGGCCCAAACAGTGCACGGGCATGCGTGGCAGGAGTTACCCACCGTAATCATTCCATTTACTCCGCCGCCCACGACGCCCATTGAATGCGAGACGTGGGGGACGTGCGCAGTGCGGGCCGTTGCAGCAGCGCGCTCGCGAAGTGTTTCAATATTATTTTAGTAAAGAGGCGGCCTCGCGTCCTCCCCATAAAAAGGAATCCGCAGAGGCGCTGCTCATTTACCTCTTGTCTCTTCCAATCTGGAACCGCCGCCATCTTCTTCCTCGAGTCGAAACAGAGCTTCCCCCTCTCATCCGCCGCCTCCTCACCCTCTCCGCCCTCAGCCTCCGTATCCCATAGCCGCCATGCCGCCCAAGGCAAGCAGGGGCAAGGAGGTGGATGCCGCCGTCTTGGAGAGCAAGATGGCAAAGATGCGGAAGGAGCACGTCGTCTTCCCCCCGGCGCTTGATGCAGCCGCACTGAGGGAGCGGTATCAGTTCATGTGGGTGACAGAGATGACAGCGCAACCGGCCACCGCCGTGAGTCCAGGTTCTTCTAGGGGCGGCCCAAATAAATACCACTTCTTTGCCGATTATTTCTACTGCGGACTCTGCCCCCCTTTCTCCGATTTCTTCAATGACATCATGCTCTCCTACGGCTTCCAACTTTTGGATTTCACGCCGAATGCCGTAACTTGCATGTCCGTCTTCGCTCACCTTTGCGAAAACTTTGTCGGACTAGTTCCTAGCACCGCTCTTTTCCACCATTACTTCATTCCCCGCATCCAAAAAGGCGAGGCCCTTTCTGGTTCCATCGCTTGGATCCCACGGCCAGGAACCAAGGAGGTCTACCCAGACGGGGCCTTCCGCGAGAAGTGGGATGAATGGCGGGCCAGATGGTGCTGGGTTCGGGAGACAGAAAAATCAGAAGTCCAACCTTTCTGCTTGCCGCGGCAGACGAAGATAGTGCGCAACAGTGACTGGAGCGCCCTCGATCCCGACGACAAGAAGCTCACCGTCGCTACTACCAGGATTCACCGTCTCAGAGCTGCCGGGCTCACAGTAGAGATGATAGGCGCCGATTTCCTTCGCCGGCGCATTGCCCATTTGCAGAACAAAGGGAGACCGGCCTGGCAATTCCGGAACGCGGCAGACATCATGAGACTGCGCCCTGGGCTGAATGGCAATCTGACATTTATGCAGCACGCAGCTCTCTGTCAGAAACTGTTCAGGGCGACATGGTATGCAAGCTGCCGGCAAGCATAGTCCCTCTATGCAACAACTCCTCTCTAGGCCCAATCATCGCCATGATGCCCAGAGCCTTGACGGATCTTGGATTGAGCCATCTGAAGAGCAAGTGCAGCAATTCTTTGATAACCTGACAGAGAGGGCCATCCACGAAGAAGAGGGCCTCGTCCGCGCCACCACTGAGGAGGAAGTGGCATACATTGCCAGCAGGGTGGAGGAAGCAAATCTTGCCGCGGAGGCCGGCAGCGCTGGCTTCGTGGAAGAGGAAACCAGCAAAGGGGAAATGCTGCTGGATGAGAATCTTGCCGGGCAGGGCGAGACCACTGAAGAGCAGGGCGGCACATCTGCCGGGGGCCATCCTGCCGAAGACACAGCCGAGGAGGAGCTGCACGAGGAGGCCCCGACTCTTGAGCCAAGGAAGAGGCGCGTTCTTCGGAGAGCCGCTTCTGGGGCCGCAGTCCACCAGCCTTCCTCGAGCAGTGGAGCCCCCGGCAAGGGGGCAGCCGGCAAGGCAACGCAGCGGCAAGAGGCTCATCAACAACCCAAGCCTGCTACGGCCAAGCGACCTAGAAGCACCCCTCCACCTCCTCCCGTGGCAGAAGTCGACTTCGACCTTTCTGCCTTTAGCTCAGGGGAAGAAGAAGAAGAGTAAAGATCTTACCGCGCCCTTTACTTTCCGAATTTATGGTTTTACTTGACTTATTTATCTTGCTTTGGCCTGTCTCCATAGGGATACGGAAACATTGCCGCAAAGGATAGTGAAGAGGGCGAAGACTTCGACGGGCGAGGAGCCGCCGGCAAGCACCTCAGGTGCACCAGAGACGGTCACCATCAGCCCGGATCCAACCCTGCGACGTAGTCCTCGACTCAGCCCCCGCCGCAGCCCCCAACGTGAGTCCATTACTCACTTTCTGCTGGCAAGTGCCGGGGTGTGCATCTTTACTGCTGACATCACCAGGCGTGCATGAGGAGAGCAGCGACAAGGAGAACCGTCAGAGGCCACCCCTGATATGCCGCCTCCGTCAACCACACCGCCCAGGAGTGGGCCTCCGGCAAGGACTTCCTCTAGCGTGCTCTACCGCGACGAGGAAGAGCCGGCAAGCACGGGCACTGGCAGTTCTACGCCGGCAACCAATGCTGGTGCAGGTACTCATTATTCTGTTTTCCTTTTTGTCTTCTTGAACTTCCACCTCAATCTTATCTTGATTTGCTTCCTTGGCTCCCAGACATTCCCTCGGTGGAACATATGGACGTTGACACCGTCATCGAGGAGACCGCCAGGGATGCTGTCGCCGAAGCCGATAGGATTGCTGCTGACGAGGCCGCCAAGAATGCTACCGCCGAAGCCGCCGAAGCCTCCAAGAACGCTGCCGCTGAGGCCGCCAAGGAACCTGCCGAGAGGGCCGGCGAGGAGGCTAGTGACCGTACTGACGGCATCCCTGCCGCAGGAGCGCCAGGCGCTACAACAGACACAGAGCCCCCAGCCGCCGGGGAGGCGGCTATTGAGGAACAGCCACCAACATCCGAAGCTCCCTTGTCAAGCAAGTACCTCAAGATTGGCGACAACTTGTTCGTCAGCATCCCAGGCACGGCAAGCACTAGGGCGCCAACTGAAGGGGAAGTCTTTGATGAAGACGCCATCGCCGCTGCTGGGCTCGAGGTCGTTGATGAACCAAGCACCAGTAGCAGCAAATCTGAAGAAGAGAAGCTCCTCAAGGCCATGGGCGACAACTACCAGAAGCTCCAAGCACTCCACCGCGCCCGGAAGGAGAAGCTAGACTCCAGGGCTGCGGTTGTCGACAAGGTGGAAGCAGATCTCCAGCAACGCTTTGAGGAAACGCAAGCTTGGTTTGCCGGATCTTTCCAGGAGTTGAAGACGGGCCAAGAGCAGCTGAGCGAAAGGTGGAACGACCTCCTCATGAAGCAGTCTGACGTGGAGAAGGCACAGGAGGATGCCAAGCAATAGGCTGCCACAGAGGAAGCACGCTTGAGGGAACTCCACGTCGGGCTTGAGGCGCATGATGATGATCTCACCGCTCGTGAGAAGGCTCTTGCCGACAAGCTCCACGCCAAGGACGAGGAGATTGAAAAGCTTGTCGCGCAGCGGACCTGGGATCTGGAGCTGAAGCACAGGGAGATACTTCAGGCCCTGACCACAGACCATGCCGGCAAGCTAAAAGAGGCCGTCGATGCTGCCGGAGCAGCAGAGGACACCAAGAAATTGCTGGAGGAGAGGGTGAAGAAGCTGGAGGCAGATCTCGAGGACCACGGCAAGAAGATCTCAACACTCGAGACCGAGAGAGACAAGGCTCTCCATAGCCTGATGGAGACGCAAGTTGCCGTATCCGACAAGACCAAGGAGCTCTCCACAGCTAATGAATCCATCGCTGATCTGAAGGTGAAGCTGTCCACGCTGGAGGAGACTCTGGGGACCGCCAAGGCTCGAGAGAAGACCCTGATCAAAAGTCTCCGGGATGAGGAGGAACTGGTCAGGAGTGCTGCTGCTGCTCACAACGACTATGTGCATGGAGTGCAGATCTGGACTGCGAAGCTTGTCGACGTTGCGGAGAAGCTTGCCGCAAAACTGTCCACCATGGGCCTGCAGGACTTCAGGTATTCTTCTGATGACAGGGTATCCACGAGCGCCAAGGTGAATATGTTCCTCGACCGCCTGCTTGAAGCCCTGGAGCTGATCCACTCTAGCCGAACAACCCATCTGGCCAACGAGTCCCGCAAGCTCTGCCGGGCCGTCCTCCTCAAGGTGCTCACCAAGGTGGTGTACAGGAACCCCGGCATCAACCTCACCAACGTCCTCGACCGCCTGCTGAAGGACGCGGACCTCAAGGCGGCCGAAGAGCTTGTCGCGCCCATCGCCGACAGGGTAAGCCAAGTCAAGAGAGTTGAAGGCGATCGCCGGGATTAGCTGCTTTACTCCCTCTTGCCGCCATCGTTGCATGTCAAAGACAATTTTAATCTCATGTTAGAACTGCGGCAGCTATTATTGTAATATAACTTGCTGTGTTCTGATAAAATGCTATGCTATTCCCCTTGCTTAATTTCTTTCTGTATGGTAATCGCCCTACGCTTGATTGGACACTTGCCGGCGCACACACCCTTGCCGCGAGCGCTAGGTGTGGGACTTTAGCAGCCTGCTGGCAGTGCTGCCACCGGCAAGATACCTTGGCGCTCTTAGTGCAGCTACTTAAGCTGTTGAGCGGACTCAAAACAGAGTAAGGGCGCAACCGATCACGACAAGGTTCCCTTCGCGTGCAGGTTTTCCATACAAAAGTTGAAATCGTTCAAGGAGAACAACTAAACAAAAATTTGTTCAAAGTTTTTGCAACTTAGCAACTTAGCTTTTCGTTGCCGTACTTCTTCTGCCAAGATAGCAACCTTGAACGTCGCCTGTCGGTATCCATACCATCCTCCCCCCCCCCCGGCAAACTTGCATGCGAGGGAACCTTCTGTCCTTTGAGAAAAAGAAAGGAGAGAAAATAGAGATATGGAACCTTGGCGGTTCGTTAGCACTTGCTGAAAATGAGCGTAATACAATATCTCAAATAAACATGCACATAAATAAACATGAACATCGACAAGAATTGTAAAACATTTAGGCCTTATTTAACTACGCACAGGGTCTGCGCCTGGCTTTGTACAAAGGATTACATGCTTCATCGGCAAGACTTGTACAAAAGGGGTTGCCGGGAGACCCAGCAACTGCGCCTTATGGATAGAACTTACGAAGATGCTCGATATTCCAGGAGTTGCTCACTGGGACGCCATCCTCGGTCTCCAGGCGGACTACGCCAGGCCTGGTGACTCGTACTACCCGATAAGGGCCTTCCCACTTCGGCGTCAACTTGTTGGAATTCTTGGCCGACTGAACGCGCCGAAGAACAAGGTCGCCTTCCTCAAGACTTCGAGCATGAACCTTGCGGCTATGATAGCGGCGCAAGGCTTGCTGGTAGCGTGCAGCTCTCACAGCAGCCTGAAGACGATCTTCCTCAAGGAGCAACGCGTCATCTTGCCGCTGCTGCTCTTGCTCGAGCTCATCATAGGCGAGCACTCGAGGTGACCCGTATATGAGTTCCGCGGGGAGAACTGCTTCCGCCCCATATACTAGGGAGAAGGGTGTCTAGCCGGTGGCTCGATTCGGTGTCGTCCTGATTGACCAATGAACCACCGGCAACTCATCAACCCAGCGCCTTCCGCACTTGCGCAGCTTGTCGAAAGTCCTTGTTCTGAGACCTCGCAACACTTCAGCATTAGCCCTTTCCGCCTGGACGTTACTCCTTGGGTGAGCAACAGAGGCAAAGCAAATCTTGCCGCCAAGGTCTTGGACATACTGCATGAAGGTGCGGCTCGTGAACTGTGTGCCGTTGTCGGTGATGATCCTGTTTGATACACCAAAACAGCAAACTATTCCTTTGAAGAACTTGACGGCTGACTGTGCTGTCACCTTCCTCACTCCTTCCACTTCCGGCCACTTTGTAAACTTGTCGATTGCAACGTACAAGTACTTAAAGCCCCCGGTAGCACGGGGAAAAGGGCCCAATATGTCGAGCCCCCAGACCGAAAACGGCCAGGAGAGAGGTATTGTCTGAAGAGCCTGAGCTGGTTGATGCAATTTCTTCGAATGGAACTGGCATGCTTCACACTTGGTTACTAGTGCAGTTGCATCCTGGAGAGCGGTGGGCCAAAAGAAACCTTGCCGGAATGCCTTACCAGCAAGTGCTCTTGATCCTATGTGGGAGCCACATATGCCTCCATGAATCTCTGCCAACAGGTCCAGTCCATCCTCCCGAGGAATGCACTTTAATTTCACACCGTTTAGTCTCTTTCTGTACAGCACGTTGTCCACGAACTGGTACATACTAGACTGACGGGCTACTTTTTCCGCTTCTTCCTGCTCTTCGGGGAGTTCTCATGTCTAAAGGAAAAGGACGATGTGTTGTGCCCATGTTGGAGCTTGGGGCTCGATAATAAGGACTAAAGGCATGTCTTCTGCCGCGGGAGCAGTTGTCTCGACAACAAGGACTATCTATCTAATGGGTGTCGGGGGGTGTGGATGTTCTGGGGGGAAACAGAAGTAACGCACTACACCTATCAAACAAGCGCACTGCGTGCGTTAGCGCGAGGCCGAGTCGGGGCTGGGGGAGGGGTGCCTGGACCACCCCCTCCCCCACCCCCGGAGAGGCCGAGCCAGGAACGAGCCAGAGCAGGCGACGACGCGGCGTGTCGCGGCGTCGCATGCTCCGGCGAGTCCGTCACATCCCGTGACCCCACTATATATCATAGGTGTGTCGGGGGTGCGGATGTTTTGGGGGGGGGGAAACAGAAGTAACGCATTGAGTGTGTCAACTAAGCGCACTGCGTGCGTTAGTGCGAGGCCGAGCCGAGGGTGGGGGAGAGGGGGTCTTGACCCCCCTCCCCCACCCCCAGCGAGATCGAGCCAGGAAAGAGCCGGAGTAGTCGACGACGTGGCGTGTCACGGCATCGCATGCTCCGGCGAGTCCGTCACATCCCGTGACCCCACTATGTATCTTAGGGGTGTCCGGGGGGGTGCTGATGTTCTAGGGGGGAGGAAACAGAAGTAACGCACTTCACCTATCAACCAAGCGCACTACGTGCGTTAGCGCGAGGCCTCTCCGGGGGTGGGGCTCCAGACCCCCTTCCCCCACACCCGGCGAGGCCGAGCCAGGAACGAGCCAGAGCAGGCGACGATGAGGCGTGCCGCGGCATCGCATGCTCCGACGAGTCCGTCACATCCCGTGACTCCATTATCTGTCTTAGGGGTGTCGGGGGGGTGCTGATGTTCTGGGGGGGAAACAGAAATAATGCACCGTGCCTGTCAACCAAGCGCACTGCGTGCGTTAGCGCGAGGCCGAGCAGGGGGCCGGGGGGGGAGGGGGGTCTGGACCGCCCCCTCCCCCAACCCCGGCGAGGCCGAGCCAGGAACGATCCGGAGCAGGCGACGATGCGGCGTGCCGCGGCGTCACATGCTCCGGCGAGTCCGTCACATCCCGTGACCCCACTATCTATCTTAGGGGTGTCGGGACGGTGCGGATGTTCTGGGGGGAAAGCAGAAGTAACGCAATGCGCCTGTCAACCAAGCGCACTGCATGCGTTAGCGCGAGGCCGAGCCGAGGGTGGGGAAAGGGGTCTGGACCCCCCTCACCCACCCCCGGCGAGGCCGAGCCATCAACGAGCCGGAGCTGGAGACGACGAACGCGTGCCGCGGCGTCACATGCTCCGGCGAGTCCGTCACATCCCATGACCCAACTATCTATCTTAGGGGTGTCGGGGGGGTGCGGATGTTCTGGGGGGAATAGAAATAATGCACTGCGCCTGTCAACCAAGCGCACTGCGTGCGTTAGCGAGAGGCCGAGCCGGGGGTGGCGGAGGGGGGTCTGGACACCCCTACCCCATCCCCGATGAGGCCGAGCCAGGAACGAGCCGGAGCAGGCGACGACGCGGCGTGCCGCGGTGTCGCACTCTTTGGCGAGTCCGTCACATCCCGTGACCCCACTTTCTATCTCAGGGGTCTTGGGGTGCGGATGTTCTGGGGTGGGGGGGAACAGAAGTAACGCACTGCGCCTGTCAACCAAGCGCACTGCATGCATTAGCGCGAGGCCGAGCCCCCCTCTCCCACCCCGGCGAGGCCGAGCCAGGAACGAGCCGGAGCAGGCGACGACGCGGCGTGCCACGGCGTCGCATGCTTCGGTGAGTCCGTCATATCCCGTGACCCCACTATCTATCTTAGGGGTGTCGGGGGGGTGCGGATGTTCTCGGGGGAAAACAGAAGGAACGCACTGGGCCTATCATTCAAGCGCATTGCGTGCACTAGCACGAGACTAAGCAGGGGGTGGGGGAGGGTGGTCTGGACCCCCCTCCCCCACCCCTGGCGAGGCCGAGCCAGGAACTAGCCGGAGCAGGCGACGACGCGGCGTGCCGTGGCGTCGCATGCTCCGGCGAGTCCGTCACATCCCCTGACCCCACTATCTATCTTAGGGGTGTCGGGGGGGTGTGGATGTTCTGGGGGGAAACAGAAGTAATGCACTGCGCCTGTCAACCAAGCACATTGCGTGCGTTAGCGTGAGGCCGAGCCGGGGGTGGGGGAGGGGGGTCTGGACCCCTCTCCCCCACCCCCGGCGAGGCCGAGCCAGGAACGAGCCGGAGCAGGCGACGACGTGGCATGCCACGGCGTCGCATACTCCGGCGAGTCCGCCATATCCCGTGACCCTACAATCTATCTTATGGGTGTCGGGGGGGTGCAGATGTTCTGGGGGGGAAACAGAAGTAATGCACTGCGCCTGTCAACCAAGCGTACTATGTGCATTTGCGCGAGGCCTCGCCGGGGGTAATGGAGCCCGGAGAGGCTGACCCAGGAATGAGCGGGAGCAGGCGACAACGCGGCGTGCTCGGCATCGCATGCTCCGGCGAGTCCGTCAAATCCCGTGACCCCACTATCTATCTTAGGGTTGTCGGGGGTGTAGCGGTTGTTCTCGGTGGAAAACAGAAGTAATGCACTGCGCGTGTCAACCAAGCGCACTGCGTGCGTTAGCGCGAGGCCGAGCCAGGGGTGGGGGACGGGGGTCTGGACACCCTACCCCAACCCCCGCTAGGCCGAGCCAGGAACGAGCCGGAGCAGGCGACGACGCGGCGTGTTGCGGCGTTGCATGCTCCGGCGAGTCTGTCACATCCCGTGACCCCACTATCTATCTTAGGGGTGTCTGTGGGGTGCGGATGTTCTGGGGGGAAAATAGAACTAACGCACTGCGCATGTCAACCAAGCGCACTGCGTGCGTTAGCGCGAGGCTGAACCGGGGATGGGGGAGGAGGGTCTGGACATCCCTCCCCCACCCCCGGCGAGGCCGAGCCAGGAACGAGCCGGAGCAGGCGACGACGCGGCGTGCCACTGCGTCGCATGCTCTGGCGTGTCCGTCACATCACGTGACCCCACTATCTATCTTAGGGGTGTCGGGGGGTGTGGATGTTATGGGGGGGGGAACAGAAGTAACGCACTGCTCGTGTCAACCAAGCGCACTTCGTGCATTTGTGTGAGGCCGAGCCGGGGGTGGGGGAGGGGGTCTGGACACCCCTACCGCACCCCCAGGCGAGGCCGAGCCAGGAACGAGCCGGAGCAGGAGACGATGCGGCATGCCGCGGCATCGCATGCTCCGGCGTGTCCGTCACAGCCCGTGACCCCACTATCTATCTTAGGGGTGTCGGGGAGTGCGGATGTTCTTGGGGGAAAACAGAAGTAACGCACTGCGCCTGTCAACCAAGCGCACTGTGTGCATTGGCACGAGGCCGAGCCGGGGGTGGGGGAGGGGGGTCTGGACCCCCCCTCCCCCTCCACCGGCGAGGCCGAGCCAGGAAAGAGCTGGAGCAGGCGACGACGCGGTGTGCCGCGGCGTCGCATACTCCGGCAAGTCCGTCACATCCCGTGACCCCACTATCTATCTTAGGGGTGTCCGGGGGTGCAGATGTTCTGGGGGGAACCCAAGTAACGCACTGCACCTGTCAACCAAGCGTACTACGTGCATTAGCGCGAGGCCTAGCCGGGGGTAAGGGAGGGGGGTCTAGACCCCCCGTCCCCCACCCCTGGCGAGGCCGAGCCAGGTACGAGCCGGAGCAGGCGACGACGCGGTGTGCCGCGGTGTCGCATGCTCCGTCGAGTCCGTCACATCCCGTGACCCCACTATCTATCTTAGGGATGTCGATGGGGGTGCGGATGTTCTGGGCAGGGGGGGAGGGGGGTCCAGACTCCCCCTCCCCCACCCTTGGTGAGGCCGAGCCAGGAACGAGCCGGAGTAGGCGATGACGCCGCGTGCCGCGGCGTCGCATGCTCTGCCGAGTCCGTCACATCCCGTGACCCCACTATCTATCATAGGGGTGTCGGGGAGTGCAGATATTCTGGGGGGAAAACAGAAGTAACGCACTGCGCCTGTCAAACAAGCGCACTGCATGCGTTAGCACGAGGCCGAGCCGGGGGTGGGGGAGGGGGGGTCTGGACCCCCCTCCCGCTCCCCCAGCGAGGCCGAGCCAGGAACGAGCCGGAGCAGGCGACGACGCGGCGTGCCGCGGCATCTCATGCTCCGGCGAGTCAGTCACATCCCGTGACCCCACTATCTATCTTAGGGGTGTCGGGTGGGTTCAGATGTTCTGGGAGTGGGGGGACAGAAGTAACGCAATGCGCCTGTCAACCAAGCATACTACGTGCGTTAGCGCGAGGCCGAACTGGGGGTAAGGGAGGGGGGTCTGGACCCCCCTTCCCCACCCCCGGCGAGCCCGAGCCAGAACGAGCCGGAGATGGCGAAGACGCGGCTTGCCGCGGCGTCGCATTCTCCGGCGAGTCCGTCACATCCCGTGACCCCACTATCTATCTTATGGGTGTCGGGGGGGGGTGCGGATGTTCTGGTGGGAAACCGAAGTAACGCACTGCGCCTGTCAACCAAGCACACTGCATGGGTTAGCGCGAGGCCGAGCCGGGTGGGGGAGGGGGGTCTGGACCCCCCTACCCCAACCCAGGCTAGGCCGAGCCAGGAACGAGCCGGAGCAGGCGACGACGCGGTGTGCCGCGGCGTCGCATGCTCCGGCGAGTCCGTCACATCCCATGACCCCACTATCTATCTTAGGGGTGTCGGGGGGGTGCGGATGTTCTGGGGGGAAAACAGAAGTAACGCACTGCGTCTGTCAACCAAGCGCACTGCGTGCGTTAGCGCGAGGCCGAGCCGGGGGTGGGGGAGGGGTGGTCTGGACACCCCTCCCCCTCCGCCGGCGAGGCCGAGCCAGGAACGAGCTGGAGCAGGCGACGACGCGGCGTTCCACGGTGTCGCATGCTCCGGCGAGTCCGTCACATACCATGACCTCACTATCTATCTTAGGAGTGTCGGGGGGCACGGATGCTCTGTGTGTGTGGGGGGGGGGGGGAACAGAAGTAACGCACTGCGCCTGTCAACCAAGCACACTACATGCGTTAGCGTGAGGCCTCGTCGGGGGTGGGGGAGTGGGGGTCCATACTCCCCCTCCCCCACCCCCGGCGAGGCCGAGCCAGGAACAAGCCGGAGCAGGCGACGACGCGGCGTGCTGCGGTGTCGCATGCTCCGGGGAGTCCGTCACATCCCGTGACCACACTATGTATCTTAGGGGTGTCGGGGGGGTGCTGATGTTCTGGGGGGGAAGCAGAAGTAATGCACTGCTCCTGTCAACCAAGCGCACTACGTGCGTAAGCTCGAGGCCGAGCCGGGGGTGGGGGAGGGTGGCTCTGGAACCCCCTCCCCCACCCCCGGCGAGGCCGAGCCAGGAACGAGCCGGAGCAGGCGACGCCGCGGCGTCGCATGCCCCGGCGAGTCCGTCACATCTCGTGACCCCACTATCTATCTTAGGGGTGTCGGGGGGTGCAGATGTTCTGGGGGGGAACACAAGTAACGCACTGCACCTGTCAACCAAGCGTACTACGTGCGTTAGCACGAGGCCTAGCCAGGGGTAAGGGAGGGGGGTCTGGACTCCCCCTCCCCCACCCCCGGCGAGGCCGAGCCAGGAACGAGCCGGAGCAGGCGACGACGCGGCGTGCCGCGGTGTCCCATGCTCCGTCGAGTCTGTCACATCCCGTGACCCCACTATCTATCTTAGGGGTGTCGGTGGGGGTGCAGATGTTATGTGGGGGGGGGAACTGGAGTAACGCACTGTGCCTGTCAAACAAGCGCACTGCATGCGTTAGCGCAAGGCCTCGCTGGGGTGGGGGAGGGGGGGTCCAGACTCCCCCTGCCCCACCCACGGCGAGGACGAGCTAGGAACGAGCCGGAGCAGGCGACGACGTGGCGTGCCAAGGCGTCGCATGCTCCGGCGAGTCCGTCACATCCGGTGTCCCCACTATCTATCTTAAAGGTGTCGGGTGTGCGGATGTTCTGGGGGGGGGGGCGGAAACAGAAGTAACGCACTGCGCATATCAACCAAGCGTACTACGTGCGTTAGCGCGAGGCCGAGCCGGGGGTAAGGGAGGGGGTCTGGACCCCCCTTCCCCAACCCCGGCGTGCCCGAGCTAGAATGAGCCGGAGATGGCGAAGACGCGGCATGCCGCGGTGTTGCATTCTCCGGCGAGTCCGTTACATCCCGTGACCCCACTATCTATCTTAGGGGTGTCGGGGGGGTGCGGATGTTCTGGTGGGAAACCGCAGTAACGCACTGCTCCTGTGTCACATCTCTCGTTAACCTTGCTTTGTGCTAGCATGTATGTGCATCATGTCTAAACTTTGCATCAACTTGAAATGGGGAATTATCAGAAACCCTAGCACCTCACCCTAATTAAACCAACTCAAATGTTGTGAAATTTTCAATGATTCCAAAATGCCCTTCAAAAATGCCCACTATTTCTGATAAATGTTGGCAACAACATATCAGGGTTGCATTTTATTTATTCAACAACTTTGGCATTTTATTTTTAAACCAACAAAGCCCTGAAATCAATAAATAAAGCACTATAAATAAAATAGTCATGCAAAAATGTTGAAATCTTTTGTGGAGGTTTGAAATATTCAAACTAAGCTCTGTAAAGTATCTCAATATTTTTGTGTTAGTTTTTGAGGCCAAACAGAAATGAAACAAATGTCAGAAAAACATAAAACAGAAATAAAATAAAATACAGAGAGTGAGAGAGCTCACTTGCGGCCCAGCAGCTGGCCAGCCCATCTGGCCTAGCTGCCAGTCGTCCCCAACCTCTGCCAGAAGGCAGAGGCGAGGGGGAGCGCGGCGAGCTGGCTAGGCTCCACGCAGCTGCCTGCCTGGCCTCTCCCCCGTCATGCTGGCGAGCTGGATAGGCTCGCGAGAGCCGTACGCATCACCCCCTCTCCCCATTTGGCCCTCTGCTCCTCTCCCTCGCCTCTGTCGCCATGGCTGCACCTCGCCGAGCGTCGCCGCCGTAGACACGCCTCCCCAGCGCCTCCCTCTCGCCCCTGAGCAGCTCAGAAGCTCCGCCTCATCGCTCTCGACCTCCACGCCGACCAGCGCATCGCCAGAAGCCACCCATCGCTGCCCCGAGGTCGTCTTCCACCTCTGGTCACCGGAGATCGCCGCCGTCCGTTCGTCGCCTACAGGCCGTCCCCGAGCACGATTTCAACGGCTACGACCTCCCTGTGGGCTCTAGGTTCCATTCCCCCTTTTCTCGCGGTCAATTACGTGCCGTAGCTCCCGATTCCTCTGAGTCCCGAGGAGCTCCGCTGCACGAGCTCGCCACCGGCCATGCTCCGGTGCCCAGATGGTCCTTCCGAGGCCACCAACGAGCTCGTGGGGCCGCGTAGTTGCAGTAGGAGCCAAGCCCCGGCCCGTTTGCGCATGGGACCATCGACCCCGAGCTCGCCCGAGCTCCAGCAGCCACCAAGCTCTCCACCGGCATGGATTCCAGCAGCCCTGCGGCCACCTGACCCTCCAGCTAGATGCGGCCAAGCGTGGGCTACCCTCTCGTGGTCCTTGCGCGTCCAGCCGCCGTGTTTGCGTGGTTCTGGCGAGAAGCCGCCGTCGGTTTGGTCACCGCCGGCGAGAGTCCGGCGCTGCTGACATGGCAAGGTCATTAGCACCCTACCCCCACCACTTAAGCTCTAAACAACCACAGACAGTGGGCCCTGGCTCAGGTCAAAGCCAGGGTTAACTCAGGTTTAACCCCTGAGTCAATGACATGTGGTCCCCACATGTCAGTGACTCTAGATGGCCCTGTGTCACTGACCAGTGGACCCCACTGGTCAGGTTTGACCTAGCAACGGCCAGCTGACCTGCTAACGCCATGCTGACGCAATAAAGCTTTTCTGATTTAATTTAATTCCAGAAAATGCTAAAATCTTAGAAAAATCATAGAAATTAATCTGTAGCTCAGATTGAAATAATTTATATATGAAAAATATTCAGAAAAATCCAAAGAATCCATTGGTGCTATTATCATCCAAGTTAGAGCAACCTAGATAGATGAACATTGACATCTTGCACTAATGCAATATGCGAAATATTATTTGGAGAACAATTTTGAACATATATTCAATCTTACTCCATTTAACTCTAATGATAGAAGCATTAGATCATCTATAGCATATTGCCATGTCATGATCATGCATCATATTGTTGCACTTGACGTGTATTGATTGTTACTCCGTCTATCTCGCGGTAGGTTCTGCTCCATCGGATACCCTCGAGTATCCCCCTGAAGGAGAGTACCTCCCAGCCAACCTGCAACGCAAGCAACCCCATTGATCATATCGATAACATCCCACTCTCTCGCTCCTGCTCTTGTTTATTGCATTACTACAAACGCTTCTAATGTCCATCTGTTGCGGTAGCTGAATGCATTCCTCTGCATGAGCTGTCATTGTCACAGTAAATAGCTAAACCATGCAACCTAGCATACCTGGTAGATGCTTGAGCCTTGATGTGCTTTACCTGCTTTGCTTGCTATGCTTGCTATGCTTAGAGTTGTGTCAGGTCTGATTCATGTGGGTGATGAACCAGAGGGAAACGGTGTTGTTCTGATGTGATGAGCTAAATGATGAACCCGATTTGGTAAAGGTAGCGATGAGAGGCTATGTTGGAGTACATAGCGGATTGTCTCATTGGGACCATTCTTAGGAACTGAGTTTCGTGTTTGTGATCCAAGACTAGTTACTACCACACATTGGGTTCTGGTAACTCGACCTCTCTCGACTTATCATCCGCCTAGTCCTCGGTCCAGGAGTTGCAAGTAGTTTCTGTTGTTTGTAGCCATGCTGGAGGCCGTGCGTAGTGCTGACCTTAGGGGTGGGCTACGACGCGGTAGGCAGTGGCGCGGTGTACCAAGTGGCACCCGAACACTGGGCTTGGGAACCCTACGCACATCGTTTGAGGCCGTAGCGGAAACTTCGGCCAGACTTCCGTGCGGGTTAGTCCCAAATAGGCGATAGCCTGGACTAGGGTCTTTTGTGTTTGACGGTCGTGGCCGACTCCCTCGCTGGGCTTCCACTTGAAGGTTGCCGAGGTGCCTGGTTTTATGAGCACACAGCGATAAGTGGCGAGAGCGTGTGTGAAGAAGTGCACCCCTGCAGGGTAATGAATCTGTTCGAATAGCCGCGTCCTCGGATATGGACTACTTGGAGAACTTATGTTGTTCATAGATAACTTGGTGGTTACTCATAAAAGACTCAAGACAAGTGTGAGTACCGTGGATGGCACTCTCGTAGGTGACGGGAGTGGATCCATGGTGGTGTATTGATGTGGTGTTAGTGGACTCGTGTGCGCCATCTCAAAACTTGTTCAAAGAACTGGTAGTCGTAGTATAGGCTAGCCAAGGATCAAAGTTGGCTTGCTGCATAAACCACACTACTCACCTTGTTGAAACATGGGCATGAATAGCTTAGGTCTGCCTTAAAGACTTGCTGTGTACGATTGTACTCATGTTTGCTGAATAACTATTGCAGATGAGAATATGGACCCATCTGGTGGGTTCTATCTAGACGTCGACGACGCCGAGTAGCTGGTATCCCGGCTATGATCTGATGCCATGGGATGGGTTGTAGATAGTCAGGCTGTATGCCTTTTACCTTTCAACTATCTGTACTCATACAGCTTTAAGCTTCCGCTTGGTTTGTATGAACATGTTTGTATGACTTGAGTGTTGGGTCATGTGACCCGTACCTGTATGAACATATTATGCAAGGCTCTTCCGAGCCTTCTAAATAAATATTGTGTTGTTGTATGGTTACGTTGTGATGCCATAGTTGTATCTATGCATATCGGATATGTCGTGCGTACGTGTGACGTGTAATGGTATGTATGGGATTCGACACCTAGTTGTATGCCTCTTTGTGCTTCCACTGAGCCTTGGTAGCTTGCTACTGCTCCGGACACATTGATTGACCGGCATGTATCCTTCTTTGCTGCTGTGTCTGTCCCTTCGGGGAAATGTCTCGCAGTGTAATGGAGTCCATGTAGCCTGCTATGACTCGTCTACACGCAGTTGATGACATTTATGTCGCACGGCGTAATGGAGTCCCTGTAGCTTGATATGACTCGTCTACACCCGCTGAGGCCGACACCTGCATTGCTGGGTTACGTATGCCTGTTCCTGTATGGGTGTTCTACTTGGGTTCTATGACTAGTCATGTCGACCCGGGTTCTTTGTCATTTGAATGCTAGCGACATATTCACATTCGTGAGCCAAAAGGCGCAAACGGTCTCGGCCCAGGTAAGGTGGTAGCCGTGGAGATAACCGTGCGTGAGGCCGCAAAGTAATGTGAAGTGTTACATGCTAGATTCTTATGGCTTAGGATCGGGGTCCCAACAGCGTTGGTATCAGAGTCTGACTGACTGTAGGATTACCAAGCCAAACTGGTCGAAGTTGAGTCTAGAAATGCTTTAGTTATGTAAAGGAATTGATTGTGGAAGGGAACGTAAGGCTCTTTTTACTCCTTTTCCCGAGTCATTCTATTCTAGGTCACACTCTTCTTTTCTACGGGGTTAAGAACTAGGCTTCTTATCTACCTCTCAGGATGACGAGTTTCTAACCATGGACTTGTAGACTAAATTGCTTGAGAGTCAACTCCAGTTTTCAAGTATTGCTTCTGTGTGACAATCAATTGGTTAGAATCTTGATGCTAGAAAGTTGAGTGGCTATGCTACCCAATCTTTTTAGCATGTCTCAAAAATTGTTTTTGAGCATTTCCAGCCGTTATGCTGTCCGATTTCTGCTAGGATCTCTAATGCACTTTGCATTATCCTCTGTTTCAGATGCCTCCCCGTCTCTCTCGTCAGGTGGTCCGTTTGACCAGGTGCATTGATGTACCGGGTCACACGGCCATGTTGGTCAGAGTCATGATGGAGACCGGTTATCGTTGGTACCCGGAATATACAGTGGAGGAACAGTACCGTGACTTCAACCAGAGCCAGTATCTGTGTACCATTAGGATATATCCATCATATCCTGGAGCTGCAGACCCGCTTCATTGGACGTATGGACTAGGTGTCACCATAGATATGGCAGTTCAGGAGGCTGCCTACACGATGCTGACCATTATGAGAGCTCACCATGGTCTACTTCAGAACACAGAGTTCTATTATATTCCAGTGACATTAGGAGGAGAGGACGGATATCTTACTGCAGCCTACTATGATCACTCTCATGTGGATCCTAGGCTACAGGTGACTGCTCAATTGTTAGAGAACAGGGATCATGATGCTCGGGCACTTCGTATGGAGCTATATGCCACCCGTGCACGTCTTTGGACTGCTTCGACGCAGCTTGCACCCGTCGTCCAGACATGTTATGGAGATTTGGAGATGTTGAGCCCCTTACGGACTCATCTGCCCGCTCGTGTAGACTGGCCCGATGTTGGAGGCATCACTCCTCTTCGAGGACCGCTGCTGCCGCCAGCGAGAGGACCTAGGCCACATCCGTGTCCTTATGGTTCCCAGGGATCTCAGGCCAGGGTGTTTCCAGACCCTCAGGTTCAGCTTCCAGGTCACGGAGGTAACCTGTATGAGATGTTCTATGACGATGCTTGAGACCGTGAGTGGAGGTAGTAGTATTGTAGCAGTTGTATTTCCACAGTCCTGCGCGTCTTGTGGAATATGACTGAGGTGTGAGTTGAGTTCCGGAGGTGTAGAAAAATAATGTATAGGAAGCTTGTAATGCCTCCGATGAGTTGTTTTATCTTCTCAGTAGCTTGTACTTCAGCTTGGGTTTGTACTGAACTATGTCATGGTGTGTATGAATCATGGTGTATATTTGGCAGTTTGCTTGTACCATGTTGTTCGGGTGTTTACCCCTGCATTCCATCTTGTTCAGTATATTCCGTATCTCTTATCCTAGAGTTGTCTCCCTTCGCTAAGATGTGGGTTTTGTTTTTCCCCAGGATGGTTTCCACCAGGAACAACCCGCTCCTGCTTATGAGCAGGGCGAGGGCAGTGGAGCAAGGCAAGAGAACCTACCTCACCCGCCATCTTTGGCGGAGGTGACGCTTGAGGCAGAACGCAACGAGAGAGACCAACAGGCTGCTAGAGCGTATTGAGCAGAATACAGCACGCCCTCCCCACAATGAGAGTAATGATGGAATGTCTCTCAATGACTTCGTGAAGCTGTATCCACCAAAGTTCCATCATTCCGTCGACCACCTCGATGTGGATGATTGGCTTTCCAGCATGACTCGCAAGATTCGTTCTGCAAATGTGGCTGAAGCGGACAAGGTTAATTTTGTCGCGTACTTCCTTGAAGGACCCGCCAGTCAGTGGTGGGAAAATTATGAGGCTATGCGCCCAGAGGACCCCGCTACTACATGGACAGACTTTTGCAGCGCTTTCCGCACCCACCATATTCCTGAAGGTCTGATGGACAGTAAGAGAGAGGAGTTATGCTCCCTCACTCAGGGTAAGCTGACAGTAGATGCTTATAGCCGTGAGTTCGGCAACTTAGCCCGCTATGCACCGGATGAGGTGTCAACTGACGCCAAGAAACAACCTAGGTTCCGCAAGGGACTTAGCCCTGAGCTCCGTTGTGATCTGCGCCTGCATGAGTGCGCTACCTTCCAGGCTCTTGTCAACAAGGCTATCAATGCCGAAACTGGTCAGACCGACTATGAGGCAACTAAGACGCACTCTCGTGACTTCAGCTCCTCATCCGGCTCAGGTTCCAATAAGCGCCGGGTGTGGGTGCCCAACACTGCTCTGCCATCAAGGTACACTGCGAGGCCATCCTATGCCGCGCCTTGCCCAAATCAGAGCAACCCTCCAGCCAAGCCCTATGGTGGAAATGCTGCTGGTGCTGCTCTGAGGTCTTCAACTATGATCTGCTACAAATGCGCAGAGCCTGGACACTATTCCCATGAGTGTCCCCAGAACAACGCCAAGCCAGCTGGACGTGGTAAGCCGGGCAAGGCTTATTACGTGAAACCAACTCCTGCTCGTGGCCGTGTGAACAATGTCACCCTTGAAGAGGATCATGATGACCCCTACGTTGTGCTTGGTACGCTCCTTGTCAATAGTCATCCAGCATCTGTTCTATTTGACACTAGTGCATCTCATTCATTCATCTCAGAAAGTTATGCACAGTTGCATAACATGACCTTTTGTGATATGCCCACTCCATTAGTAGTTCAGACTCCTGGATCCAAATGGCAAACTTCTAGAGTGAACCATGACAATGAGATTCTCGTGGATAGGCTAGTCTTCTTAGCTTCTCTGATAGCTCTGAAGTCTTCGGACATCAATATCATCTTGGGTATGGACTGGATGTCAGCTCATTATGCCAAGATTGATAATCATTCTAGGAATGTTCAACTTACACATCCTTCAGGTGAGATAGTCACCTTTTCAACTCGAGTGGCTAAGTGCCAGCTCTATTCTCTCAATGCTAGCCCTCTTCCAGAGCTTGAGGATATTCCGGTGGTCCGTGACTTTCCGGATGTCTTTCCAGAGGAACTGCCAGGTATTCCACCTGTCACAGATGTAGAGTTTGTGATAGACCTCATTCCAGGGACTGTCCCAATAGCTAGAAGACCCCATAAGATGGCACCCTTAGAACTAGCCGAGCTAAAGAAAAAACTCGATGAGGCCTTGAAAAAGGGATTCATCCGTCCTAGTTCTTCTCCTTGGGCTTGCCCCATCCTCTTCGTCAAGAAGAAGGATGGAACGGACCGGATGGTTGTAGATTACCGACCAGTGAACCTGGTCACAATCAAGAACAAGTATCCGCTCCCTAGGATCAACGATTTGTATGATCAACTCGCTGGATCCTCAGTCTTCTCCAAAAAGGATTTGAGGTTGGGATACCATCAAATCAGAATTAGGAACCGGGACATTCCAAAAACGGCTTTCGTTACTCGTTATGGCCACTACGAGTAAACTGTCATACCCTTCAGGTTAACCAATGCTCTAGCCACCTTCTCTCGTTTGATGAATTCGATCTTCATGGAGTATTTGGATAAATTCGTCATGGTTTACCTCGATGATATACTCATCTACTCGAAGAATGAATGAGATCATGCCGAGCACCTCAGGCTGGTATTGACGAAGCTTCGAGAGCATCGCCTGTATGCCAAATTCTCCAAGTGTGAATTTTGGTTACCAGAAGTGACCTACCTAGGCCACGTAATTTTTGGCAAGGGCATTGCTGTCAATCCCGAGCGAGTTCAAGCCGTCCTTGACTGGACTCAACCTGAATCGGTTAAGCAAGTTCGGAGTTTCCTTAGCTTAGCGAGCTATTGTCGCCGCTTTGTCAAGAATTTCTCCAAGGTTGCGAAGCCTCTTACTGAACTCCTCAAGAAAGATAAAAAGTTCGAGTGGACTCCACAATGCAAGCACAGCTTTCAGGAACTGAAAAGACACCTGACTTCTGCACCCATATTGGTGCCACCAAATTTTTCTAAGGACTTTGTTATCTATTCCGATGCCTCGCGACAAGGATTAAGTTGCATTCTCATGCAAGATCGTCATGTGATTGCATACGCATCTTGACACTTGCGACCACATGAGGATAATTCTCCAACACATGATCTTGAGCTTGCAGCTGTAGTCCATGCACTTAAAACATGGCGACATTACCTTCTGGGTAATCGTTGCGAGATTTACATGGATCACCAAAGTCTGAAATATATCTTCACCCAGCCGGATTTGAATCTCAGGCAAAGACGTTGGGTTGATTTGATCATAGATTACGACTTAGGGATAACTTACACCCTGGGGAAAGCCAATGTCATGGCTGATGCACTAAGTCGTAAGTCTTATTGTAACAATCTGATGTTACAATAAGGTCAACCGCTTTTCTATGAGGAATTTCGGAAGTTAAATCTTCACATTGTTCCTCAAGGATTCCTTTCCACCTTGGTGGCGAAACCTACAGTTATGGATCAAATCATAGAAGCCTAGAAGCATGACACGGGGATTTCCCGGATTAAGAAGAGCGTTAAAGGAGGTAGTGCTAAATGCTTCTCGATAGATGATTGGGGTGCTGTCTTCTTTGAGAATCGCTTAGTGATTCCCAATAAACAACATCTACGACAGCTGATCCTTAAGGAGGCTCATGATTCTCCTCTCACGATTCATCCTGGTAGTACCAAAATGTATCAGGACCTACGCCAGAGGTTCTGGTGGACCAGAATGAAGAGAGAAATTGCTCAGTTCATTGCGAACTGCGACGTCTGTCGTCGCGTTAAGGCAGAACATCAAAGGCCCGCTGGCACCCTTCAACCCTTAGCTATTCCTGAATGGAAATGGGACAAGGTCGGTATCGATTTCATCACCGGTTTTCCTAGGACCAAGAGAGGGAATAATGCTATCTTTGTGGTCATTGACCGTCTTTCCAAAGTGGCTCATTTTCTTCCTGTTCAGGAGAGTATAACTGCTAGTCAGCTAGCGGATCTGTATATATCTCGAATAGTGTCTCTTCATGGTGTTCCTTTGGAGATCAACTCAGACCGTGGAAGTATCTCTACTTCCCGATTCTGGGAAAGTTTCCAAAATGCTATGGGGACTCATCTATCCTTTAGCACTGCTTTCCATCCGCAGTCAAGTGGTCAAGTCGAGCGAGTCAATCAAATTCTGGAAGACATCCTTAGAGCTTGTGTTATATCATTCAACATGAATTGGGAGAAATGCCTTCCGTTCGCCGAATTTTCTTATAACAATAGTTATCAGGCAAGCTTGGGCAAAGCCCCTTTTGAAGTTCTCTATGGACGAAGGTATCGAACACCTCTTAACTGGTCAGAAACCGCGGAAAGGCAACTCTTTGGACCGGATATGATCCAGGATGCAGAAGAGCAAGTTCGCATTATTCGTGAAAAGTTGAAAGCAGCCCAATCCCGTCAAAAGAGCCAATATGACCGCCATCATAAGGTTGTGACCTATGAAGTTGACAAGAAGGCTTACCTTCGGGTTACACCTCTGAAGGGTACCCAACGATTCGGTATCAAGGGCAAGTTGGCTCCCTGTTACATTGGTCCTTTTCACATTCTTGCTAAATGAGGAGAGGTTGCCTACCAATTGGAACTTCCACCGCATCTTTCCAAGGTTCATGATGTCTTCCACGTCTCGCAACTCAAGCATTGCTTCTCGGACCCTGTCCGCGAAGTGGACCACGAAACGTTTGATCTCCAAGATAACCTTACATATCGAGAATACCCTGTTCGTATCCTCGATCAAGCAGAGCGTACCACTCGACGTCGAAACATCAAGTTTCTCAAGCTTCAGTGGTCACACCATTCCGAGAAGGAAGCCACATGGGAAAGGGAGGACCGTCTTCGACTAGAGTACCCCGCGCTCTTCCCGACGACTTCCGAATCTCGGGACGAGATTCTTTTGAGTGGGGGTGAGTTGTCACATCCCTAGTTAACCTTGCTTAGTGCTAGCATGTATGTGCATCATGTCTAAACTTTGCATCAACTTGAAATGGGGAATTATCTGAAACCCTAGCACCTCATCCTAATTAAACCAAGTCAAATGTTGTGAATTTTTCAATGAATCCAAAATGCCCACTATTTCTGATAAATGTTGGTAACAACATATCAGGGGTGCATTTTATTTATTCAACAACTTTGGCATTTTATTTTTAACCAACAAAGCCCTGAAATCAATAAATAAAGCACTATAAATAAAATAGTCTTGCAAAAATGTTGAAATCTTTTGTGGAGGTTTGAAATATTCAAACTGAGCTCTGTAAAATATCTCAATATTTTTGTGTTAGTTTTTGAGGCCAAACAGAAATAAAACAAATGTCAGAAAAACATAAAAAATATATAAAATAAAATGCAAAGAGTGAGAGAGCTCACCTGCGGCCCAGCAGCTGGCCGGCCCATCTGGCCCAGCTGCCAGTCGTCCCCAACCTCTGCCAGAAGGCAGAGGCGAGGGGGACCGCGGGGAGCTGGCCAGGCTCCACGCAGCTACCTGCCTGGCCTCTTCCCCGTCGTGATGGCGAGCTGGATAGGCTCGCGAGAGCCGTCCGCATAGCCCCCTCTCCCCATTCGCCACTCTGCTCCTCTCCCTCGCCTCTATCGCCATGGCCGCACCTCACCGAGCGTCGCTGCCGTAGACACGCCTCCCCAGCGCCTCCCTCTCGCCCCTGAGCAGCTCAGAAGCTCCGCTTCGTCGCCCTCGACCTCCACGCCGACCAGCGCATCGCCAGAAGCCCCCCATCGCCGCCCCGAGGTCGTCTTCCACCTCTGGTCACCGGAGATCGCCGCCGTCCGTTCGTCGCCTACAGGCCGTCCCCGAGCACGATTTCAACGGCTACGACCTCCCTGTGAGCTCTAGGTTCCATTCCCCCTTTCCTTGCGGTCGATTACATGCTGTAGCCCCCGATTCCTCCAAGTCCCGGGGAGCTCCGCCACACGAGCTCGCCGCCGGCCACACTCCGGTGCCCAGATGGTCCTTCCGAGGCCACCAACGAGCTCGTGGGGATGCATAGTTGCAGTAGGAGCCAAGCCCCGGCCCGTTTGCGCATGGGACCGTCGACCCCGAGCTCGCCTAAGCTCCGGCAGCCACCAAGCTTGCTGCCGGCGCGGATTCCGGCAGCCCCGCGGCCACCTGACCCTCCAGCTAGATGCGGCCCAGCGTGGGCTACCCTCTGGTGGTCCTTGCGCGTCTAGCCACTGTAGTTTGCACGGTTCCAGCGAGAAGCCGCCGTCGGTTTGGTCACCGCCGGCGAGACTCCGGCGCCGCTGACGTGGCAAGGTCATTAGCAGCCTAACCCCACCACTTAAGCTCTAAACAGCCCCTGACAGTGGGCCCTAGCTCAGGTCAAAGCCAGGGTCAACCCGGGTTTAACCCCTGAGTCAATGACATGTGGTCCCCACATGTCAGTGACTCTAGATGGCCCTGGGTCACTAACCAGTGGACCCCACTGGTCAGGTTTGACTTGGCAACGGCCAGCTGACCTGCTGACGCCATGCTGATGTCATGCTGACGCAATAAAGCTTTTCTGATTTAATTTAATTCCAGAAAATGCTAAAATCTTAGAAAAATCATAGAAATTAATCTGTAGCTCAGATTGAAATAATTTATATATGAAAAATTATCAGAAAAATCCAAAGAATCCATTGGTGCTATTATCATGCAAGATAGAGCAACCTATATAGATGAACATTGATATTTTGCACTAATGCAATATGCAGAATATTATTTGGAGAACAATTTTGAACTTATATTCAATCTTACTCCATTTAACTCTAATGATATAAGCATTAGATCATCTATAGCATGTTGCCATGTCATGATCATGCATCATATTGTTGCACTTGCCGTCTATTGATTGTTACTCCGTCTATGTCACGGTAGGTTCTGCTCCATCGGATACCCTCGAGTATGCCCCTAAAGGAGGGTACCTCCCAGCCAACCTGCAAGGCATGCAACCCCATTGATCATATCGATAACATCCCACTCTCTCGCTCCTGCTCTTGTTTATTGCATTAGGACAAACGCTTCTACTATCCATCTGTTGTGGTAGCTGAACCCATTCCTCTGCATGACCTGTCATTGTCACAGTAAATAGCTAAACCATGCAACCTAGCATACCTGGTAGATGCTTGAGCCTTGATGTGCTTTACCTGCTTTGCTTGCTATGCTTAGAGTTGTATCAGGTCTGATTCATCTGGGTGATGAACTGGAGTGAAACGGTGTTGTTCTGATGTGATGAGCTAAATGATGAACCCGATTTGGTAAAGGTAAGGATGAGAGGCTATGTAGGAGTACATAGCGGATTGTCTCATTGGGACCGTTCTTAGGAACTGAGTTCCGTGTTTGTGATCCAAGACTAGTTACTACCAGATATTGGGTTCCGGTAACTCGACCCCTCTCGACTTATCATCCACCTAGTCCTCGGTCCAGGAGTTGCAAGTAGTTTCTGGTGTTTGTAGCCATGCTGGAGGCCATGCATAGCGCTGACCTTAGGGGTGGGCTACGACGCGGTAGGCAGTGGCATGGTGTACCAAGTGGCACCCGAACGGTGGGCTTGGGAACCCTGCGCACATCATTTGAGGCCATAGCGGAAACTTCGGCCGGACTTCCGTGCGGGTTTAGTCTCAAATAGGCGATAGCCTGGACTAGGGTCTTGAGTGTTTGACGGTCGTGGTCGACTCCCTCGCTGGGCTTCCACTTGAAGGTTGCCCAGGTGCCTGGTTTTATGAGCACACAGCGATAAGTGGCGAGAGCGTGTGTGAAGAAGTGCACCCCTGCAGGGTAATGAATCTGTTCGAATAGCCGTGTCCTCGGATATGGACTACTTGGAGAACTTATGCTTGTCGGATTTCGGGCTCCGCAAAACCCTCAAGGTTCGAACACAGGGGCGTGTGCGAAGCTTCCCTGCGGCCTAGTCGTACTTAGCTCGCTACACGATGGTGACTACGGCGAACTCGCACAATGACGAGGAAGAAGATGAACACGGTGGTTTACCTAGGTTCGGGCCGCTGCAAAGCGTAATACCCTACTCCTGCTTTGGTGGATTGCCTCTCGGGGAGGTGTGGTGGATGAACTAGTACAGTGGTTTCGAGCCTCGCGAGGGCGCTCGAGTGGTGTTCTTGGCTCTCTGCCTTGTCTTGTGGTTTTTTCCTATCTTTTATGGTGCGGCCTAGCCTCTATATATAGCAGTGGCCCGGGTCCTCTTCCCTCATCACAATGGCAGGAAGGGATCCCACAACTGCCAAATTTGAAGGGGGACAGGAGTACATCCCCGCCCTGTCCAAAGGTGGTCTTCGCCTGCAAAGTAGCTGTCGATGATGCAGATGTGGCGTCGACAATGACATCCGTCCTGCGGGGCTCGTGGTAGTGGTCATGTTGCACCAGAATGGAAACCTTTGGGGGATGCTTTGGGAACCCGCGTACGTCGTTGCTCCATTTGCACTAAAGGAGAAACTGCACCGCCTGGCGCGCTGGCGCCCGCCTGTCCTTCCTTGCGTCATCTTTGACTCCTGAGGCCGGGTTCTGCATAGAGATCTCCGCCGCTCCTGAGGGGGCCTGAGGAGGCCCACTCCTTGCTGGTCTTGGTGCCGTTCTTCCTCGCGAGCCTGGGGTCCTCGCGAGGGCCTTGTCTTGAGTGGAATCTCGCCAGGCCATGTTTGGCTGACGAGGTGGGCCATGCCCTGGGCCGCAGGCAGGCAGGTCTGGGTACCCCCGTTCCCAGAACGCCGATAATGTTGTTCATAGATAACTTGGTGGTTACTCTTAAAAGACTCAAGACAAGTGTGAGTACCATGGATGGCACTCTCGTAGGTGACGGGAGCGGATCCATGGTGGTGTATTGATGTGGTGTTAGTGGACTCGTGTGTGCCATCTCAAAACTTGTTGAAAGAACTGGTAGTCGTAGTATAGGCTAGCCAAGGGTCAAAGCTGGCTTGCTGCATAAACCACACTACTCCCCTTGTTGAAACATGAGCATGAATAGCTTAGGTCTGCTTTAAAGACTTGCTGAGTACGATTGTACTCATGTTTGCTTAATAACTGTTGCAGATGAGAATATGGACCCATCTGGTGGGTTCTATCTAGACGTCGACGACGCCGAGTAGCTGGTATCCCAGCTACGATCTGATGCCCTGGGATGGGTTGTAGATAGTCAGGCTGTATGCATTTTACCTTTCAACTGTATGTACTCAGACAGCTTTAAGCTTTCGCTTGGTTTGTATGAACATGTTTGTATGACTTGAGTGTTGGGTCATGTGACCCCTACCTGTATGAACATATTATGCAAGGCTCTTCTGAGCCTTCTAAATAAATGTTGTGTTGTTGTATGGTTACGTTGTGATGCCATAGTTGTATCTATGCATATCGGACATGTCGTGCGTACGTGTGATGTGTAACGGTATGTATGGGATTCGACACCTAGTTGTATGCCTCTAGTAGTACTCTTTACAGGGGAATGCCTCTTTGTGCTTCCACCGAGCCTTGGTAGCTTGCTACTCCTCCGGACACATTGATTGACCGGCATGTATCCTTCTTTGCTGCTGTGTCTGTCCCTTCGGGGAAATGCCTCGTAGTGTAATGGAGTCCATGTAGCCTGCTATGACTCGTCCACGCGCAGTTGATGACGTTTATGTCCCACGGTGTATTGGAGTCCTTGTAGCTTGCTATGACTCGTCTATACACGCTGAGGCCAACACCTGCATTGCTGGGTTACGTATGCCTATTCCTGTACGGGTGTGCTACTTGGGTTCTATGACTAGTCATGTCGACTCGGGTTCTTTGACATTTGAATGCTAGCGACATATTCACATTCGTGATCAAAAAGGCGCAAACGGTCCCGGCCCAGGTAAGGTGGAAGCCGTGGAGATAACCGTGCGCGAGGCCGCAAAGTAATGTGAAGTGTTACATGCTAGATTTTTATGGCTTAGGATCAGGGTCCCGACAGCCTGTCAACCAAGCGCACTGCGTGCGTTAGCGCGAGGCCGAGCCAGGGTGGGGGAGGGGTGGTCTGGACCCCCCCTACCCCAACACAGCCTAGGCCGAGCCAGGAATAAGCCGGAGCAGGCGACGATGCGGCGTGCCGTGTCGTTGCATGCTCCGGCGAGTCCGTCACATCCCATGATCCCACTATCTATCTTAGGGGTGTCGGGGGGTGCGGATGTTCTGGGGAAAAAAAAGAAGTAACGCACTACGCCTGTCAACCAAGCGCACTGCGTGCATTAGCGCGAGGCCGAGCCGGGGGTGGGGGGGTCTGGACCCCCTCCCCCTCCCCCGGCTAGGCCGAGCCAGGAATGAGCCGGAGCAGGCGACGACGCGGCGTGCCGCGGCGTTGCATGCTCCGACGAGTCTGTCACATCCCGTGAGCCCACTATCTATATTAGGGGTGTCGCGGGGTGGGTATGGTCTATGTGGGGGGGGAACAGAAGTAACGCACTGTGCCTGTCAACCAAGCGCACTGCATGCGTTAGCGTGAGGCCTCGTCGGGGGTGGGGGAGGGGGGTCCAGACTCCCCCTCCCCCACCCCCGGCGAGGCCGATCTAGGAACGAGCCGGAGATTGGGTGCTGCCCTTACTTGGACAAGCCTCCCACTTATGATTAACGCCTCTCGCAAGCATCCGCAACTACGAAAGAAGAATTAAGATAAATCTAACCATAGCATGAAACATGTGGATCCAAATCAGCCCCTTACGAAGCAACGCATAAACTAGGGTTTAAGCAACTGTCACTCTAGCAACCCATCATCTACTTATTACTTCCCAATGCCTTCCTCTAGGCCCAAATAATGGTGAAGTGTTATGTAGTCGACGTTCACATAACACCACTGGAGGAGAGACAACATACATCTCATCAAAATATCGAGCGAATACCAAATTCACATGATTACTTATAACAAGACTTATCCCATGTCCTCGGGAACAAACGTAATTACTCACAAAGCATATTCATGTTCATAATCAGAGGAGTAATAATTATCATTAAGGATCTGAACATATGATCTTCCACCAAGTAAACCAACTAGCATCAACTACTAGGAGTAATCAACACTACTAGCAACCCACAGGTACCAATTTGAGGTTTTGAGACAAAGATCGGATACAAGAGATGAACTAGGGTTTGGAGAGGAGATGGTGCTGGTGAAGATGTTGATGGAGATTGACCCTCTCTCGATGATAGGATCGTTGGTGATGATGATGGCTTCGATTTCCCCCTCCGGGAGGGAAGTTTCCCCGGAAGAACAGCTCCGCCGGAGCCCTAGATTGGTTCTGTCCAAGTTCCGCCTCGAGACGGCGGTGCTTCGTCCCGAAAGCTCCCTTCTGATTTTTTCCAGGTTAAAACCCTCCATATAGCAGAAGATGGGCACCGGAGGCCTGCCAGGGGGCACACAAGCATGCAGGGCGCGCCCAGGGGGGTAGGGCGCGCCCCCCTGGCTTGTGACCTCCTGGTGGGTCCCCTGATGTATTTCTTTCGCCCAATATTTTTTATATATTCCAAAATAATTCTCCGTAGATTTTTAGGACTTTTGGAGTTGCACAGAATAGGTATCTCAGATTTGCTCCTTTTCCAGTCCAGAATTCCAACTGCCGGCATTCTCCCTCTTCATGTAAACCTTATAAAATAAGAGAGAAAAGGCATAACTATTTTACAATAATGCATAATAACAGACCATAATGCAATAACATACAATATAAATGCATGATGCAAAATGGACAGATCAGAGTCACATGCTCCGGCGAGTCCGTCACATCCCGTGACCCCACTATCTATCTTAGGGGTGTCGGGGGGGTGCGGATGTTCTGTGGCGAGGCCGGCGACTCCCGCGTCCGCGCGGGGGTAATGGCCACCGGCTCCTCCACGACCTCCGGCCGTGCTAGGGCGGAGGCGGACGCGGCCGCCGCAGCCGCCCGCGCCGGCACCTCCGACCCCCTCGGCTCCGTGCTGCGGGGCCTCAGCACCCCCGTCGTGCCTACGACGAACCCAGCCACGGCATCGGCCGAGCTGGAGGCTGCACGCCGGCTGCTGTTCGACGAGGCGACCGTGCTTGCCACCACCAAGCGCCGGATGGAGTCCGCGCAGCGCGAGTACAACTCCGCCTACGGCCTCACCCCCGCCAATGACGCTCCCAGCCGGCGCGGCGACATCCGCAACCGTGGTCGTGTGGTCGCAAAAATCCTTGGCGGCAGGCTCCCCACCTACGACACGCCGGTTGCCAACCCGAGGGCTGCCCACGTAGCCTATGCCGACCTCGCCGGCCTGGTGGGCGAAGAGCGAGAGTAGCAGGACCGCCACATCCAAGACCTCATCGCCACCGCTAACGCCCAGCAGGCCCGGCTCGACGGCATCAACGCCGGCTCCGAAATTCCCGTCCCCGAGGGGGACGCTCCGCCTAATGCTGGCCAGCGCCGGCCGGACTAGCAAGCCTCTTCCCCTCGCGGCTCCGGCTGGTGGGGTGCTGGGTCTCACAACGGACGCTCCCGGCTGCGAGACGAGCAGCCGGCCGTCAACAGCCGGCGCGACGATGCTCCGGCTGGCGGCAGCCGGCGCAGCCGGGACCATACCCCGCCCCCGCGGCGGGAATGTGCCCGCTCGCCTGCCCCGACTGTCCGTCCCGAGCTCGCCGCTCGGCTTGGCCCGCACGTTCCGCGGAGCGAGAACGACGCTCGGACCTGCATCGAGCGGCTAGCGCAGTCGGCCCTCCTCGAGGAGGTGGGCTCGATCGGCCTGGCGTGTTTCGTCCCCCGGATTCGCAACGAACCGTTCCCAGCCGGCTTCACTCTCCCTCGCGACACCCCAAAGTACAACGGCACCGCCAAGCCAGAGGACTCGCTGGTCGACTACACCACCGTGGGCGGCATTGCCAGGGGAACAAGCACGTAGCCGTGCGCTACGCCCCCCTAATGTTGACTGGCTCGGCCCGAACATGGCTTAATAGCCTGTCGGCTGGCAGCATCAACACCTGGACGGACTTCGAGGAAGCGTTCGTCCGTAACTTCACCGGCACCTACAAGCGGCCGGGCCAGCCCCGCGAGCTGGCCATGTGCGTCCAGGGGCCGGAGGAGCCCCTCCGCGACTACCTCACGCACTGGACCGAGCTCCGCAACTCCTGCGAGGGAGTGCACGAGGTGCAGGCCATCCAGTATTTCATCGAGGGCTGCCGAGACGGCACCCACCTCAAGCACAAGCTCTTGTGGTCCGAGCCGGCTACCCTGGTGGACCTGATGGCCAAGCCGGATAAGTACGCCACGCCCGACTCCGCGATGCGGATGAAGGTCACCACGCCAGCCAAGCCGACTCCGCCGCCTGCCGCGCCGCGGGCGGCTGCCGACAACCGGCAGCAGCAGAACAACAAACGCAAGTCTGACCAGCCGAATCCCCGCTACGGGAGCCGGCAGGTCGCCACCATTGAAGAGGAGAAACCAGCTGCCCCAGCCAGCGCCAGCGCACCGGCAAGGCCGCCTGGCAGCCCAAGCTTACCATCGAGCAGATGTTCGACCTACCCTGCAAGCACCACTTCGGGGCCAAGCGGCCACCCATACGCTATGGCAGTGCAGCTTCTCCCAGCGACTAGCCCGAGGCGAGGGCCTTCCGGCTCCTCCGCCTCCGGCTCCCCATGTGCCGGCCCCGGTTCCGGCCCAGCCGCCTGCTCCGCCCCGGCTGCCAACGACGGCCACCTCCACGACCAGTTCCCTAACCAGGACGGGTCCTACGTCGTCTTCACCAGCGAAGCAACCGACAAACACAGGGTGCGCCAGCGCCGGCACGAGGTGAACGCCACCGCCCCCTCGGTCCTCCAATTCATGCATTGGTCCGAGAAGCCGGTCACCTGGAGCCGGACGGACCACCTGGCCATGATGCCAAACCCGGGCAGCTACGCCCTCGTCCTCAATCCCACCATTGTCTCCGAGTGGCGCACCTGCCGTTTCTCGCGGGTGTTGATCGACGGGGGCAGCAGCATCAACATCCTCTATCGCGACACGATGCTCAAGCTGGGGCTCAAGGAGAAAGACCTGCGAGCAAGCCAGACGGTTTTCTACCGCATCGTGCCGGGAAAATCCTGCACCCCCATCGGCAAGATCGAGCTCGACGTCCTCTTCGGCGACAAGAGCCATTTCCGCCGCGAGCCGATATGGTTCGAGGTGGTGGACCTCGACAGTCCTTACCACGCACTGCTGGGCAGGCCGGCCCTCGTCAAGTTCATGGCGATCCCCCATTATACCTACCTCAAGCTCAAGATGTCGGGCCTTAAGGGCATCATCACCGTCGCCGGCGACTACAAGATGTCGATCGAGTGCGCCCGCGATGGTAACCGGCTGGCCGAGGCTCTGGAGATAGCGGACGAGAGGCGGCAGCTCGACCGGCTCGTGGCTCACGCCTCCAACCAGCCGGCCGTGCCGGCTCCACCGTCCCAGTCGGCTAGCCAGGCGTCTTTCCAGCCGTCCAAGGACACCAAGTAGGTGCCGCTCGACCCGGCTAACCCCAAGCAGTGCGTCACCATCGGCGCCAACCTCAGCAGCAAATAGGAAGGCGAGCTCATCGACTTCCTCCGTGAGAATCGGGACATCTTTGCATCGTCTCCCAAAGACATGTCGGGTGTTCCGAGGAAGTACGCCGAGCACAAACTTCACGTCCGGCCGGATGCGAAGCCGGTCAAGCAAACCCTGCGCCGTTTCTCCGAGGAGAAGCGGCGTACTATAGGAGAGGAAATCGCCCGGCTGCTCGCAGCCGGCTTCATCATGGAAGTGTTCCACAAGGACTGGTTGGCCAACCTAGTCTTGGTGCTAAAGAAAAACAAGACCTGGCGCATGTGTGTCGACTACATGAGCCTGAACAAGGTGTGTCCCAAGGACACGTTCGCCCTGCCGTGGATCGATCAAGTTATCGACTCCACGGCCGGCTGCGATCTACTGTCCTTCCTGGACGCCTACTCAGGCTACCACCAGATCAAGCTGGACCCGGCCGACCGGCTGAAGACCTCCTTCATCACCGACTTCGGGGACTACTGCTACATCACCATGTCCTTCGGCCTGAAGAATGCAGGCGCCACCTTCCAGCGCTATATGCAGAAGTGCCTCCTGCCGCAGATCGGCAGGAACGTCCACGTCTATGTTGACGACATCGTCGTCAAAACCAATAAGCATTTCAGCCTTCTTGACGACCTCCGGGAGACCTTCGCCAACCTGCGCGAATACAAGGTCAAGCTCAACCTGGAGAAGTGTGTTTTCGGCGTCCCAGCCGGCCAACTCCTTGGTTTCTTCGTGTCCGCCCGCGGCATCAAAGCTAACCCAGAGAAGATCAGGGCGATTGATCAAATGCCCAAGCCGATCCGGCTCCGCGACGTCCAGAAATTCACCGGCTGCCTCGCCTCGCTCAGCCGGTTTGTCAGCCGGCTGGGGGAGAATGCCCTACCCCTCTACCAGATCATGAGGAAGACAACGCTTATCGAGCCGGGCAACGACTCCACCAGGAGGCCGGCTAATTTCGAGTGGACCAACCAGGCGGACGAGGCGTCCCGCGACCTCAAATGAGTCCTCACCCGCGCGCCCATCTTGGCCGCACCGGCTGAGAAAGAGCCCCTGCTCGCGTACATCGCGGCGACCACGCACGTCATCAGTGTCATCCGGGTGGTGGAGCGGCTGGAGGACGGCAAAGCGTTGCCGGTCCAACGTCCCGTCTACTACCTCAGCGAGGTCCTCTCCGCATCCAAGCAAAACTACCCCCACTACCAGAAGATGTGCTACAGCGTATACTTCGCCACCTAGAAGATCAAGCAATACTTCCAGGAGCATACCATCACCGTAGTGTGCACGGCGCTGCTGGGCGAGATCATGAGCGGCCGGGACGCCACCGGTCGGATCGCCAAATGGGCCATCGCCCTCGCCGACTACGAGATCCGATACGAGCCGCGCACCGCCATCAAGTCACAGGCGATGGCCGACTTCCTCGTAGACTGGGCCGAGACCCAGTTCGTGCCGCCTCCCCCAGACTCCACGCACTGGCGCATGCACTTCGATGGCTCGAAAATGCGGACCGGCTTGGGGGCCGGCATCGTCTTGTCATCTCCAAAAGGAGACCAACTCAAGTATGCGCTCCAGATCCACTTCGCCGCCTCCAACAACGTGGCCGAGTACGAGGCACTCGTCCACGGCCTCCGGCTCACCAAGGAGATCGGCATCCGGCGCATCTTGTGTTTCGGTGACTCCGACCTGGTGGTGCAGCAGGTCTCTGGCGAATGGAACGCCAGGGAAGCTAACATGGCCAGCTACCGCTTCCTCGTCCAGCAGCTTACCGGCTCCTTCGAGGGCTGCCAATTCCATCACGTCCCCCGGGCGGACAACGCGGCGCGGTCCGTGTTGGCTCCCACGCCCAAGTCATGTGCCAGCTCGGACTTGGCGTAGTCGTCGGTGCTGGACCCGGCGTCTTCGTCGACCGTCTCCGCGGCGCTACCCTCCGGGTCGTCAAGGGCGAGCATGTACGGGTCCTCCGGGATCACCTCGCCGTCTGCCGTGCGCTCCGGGACGTACTCGTCCCACGTGGAAAAGGAAGCAAGGTCGCTAGCCCGCATGGCCAGCGCATCGGCAATTGCCTCCAGCTCCGCGTCGGTGTTGGCTCGCTGGGCTGTAAGCAGCCCCAAGTCAATCTCGGGGTACCATGACCTCGCGATGCGAAGCGCCATGGCCGCTCCGGCGCGCGCAGCGGAGGCCCTCTAGGCGTTCACCCGTGCGGTCCCGAACTCCAGCCACCTCGATAGCCGGCTCATGGAGTCCGACTCCACCGCATCCGGCCAGAGGGTGCGAACCAGCCCCGTGCCGGCCGCCTGGAGCCACTTCATGGCCCGAACCACCTTGGTCAGATGCGCCCTAGCGGCGATCCCCACCTCATCCAGCGTCCAGGCGGCAAGCTGCCCGATAGGGACTCCCTGGGCCCGCTGGTCCTCGCGGTGGGCCTACACGGCCGCCTCCGCGACCTCCTGCGTGCCTGGGAAAGGTCCTAAGGAACAAAGGGATGCGAGATAAACAACGAAAGAAATCGAGCACCGCCGAACCGAGCACCTCAAAAGAAACAAGTAGGCGAATGCAAGACGACGAAAACTTACCGGCCAGCATCCGATCCACCTCGTGCCCTTGCTCTTGCAGCGTGGTATCCCTGGCCGACCACTCCTGGAGCTGGCGCTCGTGCTCGGTTCGGGCCGCCTGCGCCTCCTCGGCCGCCTTCGCCAGCATCGTGTCCTTATCCTCCAGCTCCCGGTGGTGGGCCGTCTTCCACTCCTCCGCCTCCCAACGAAGAGTCGCCTCCAGCTCCTCAAGCTCCCGGCGGTGGGCCGCCTCGCGCTCGTTCTTCTCCGCCCGCGCCTGATCCGCCTCTTGGCGGAGCCGGTCGCACTCCGCCATCAGGAGGTCCCGCCGTTCACCAAGCTGCACCACCTGGTGACGGAGGCTGATCGTCTCGGCGTGGGTGGCTGCCCGGGATGAGGACGCCTCTGTTAGAAAGCAAGCAAAGAAAGGGATTTAGCCCGCATCCGGAGTAGCCGGCCTGAATCCCGGGGGCTACACCCAGTGGGTGCGCTTGCGCGCCTCCACTGGACTTTCGCAAGAACCTTACCTTTCAGGTCGGCGGACATAATGGCCAGCCGGTTCTCGGCTCCACGATACAAGCCCAGCAGCGTGTTGTACGCGGCTACCCGGCGGTCGTGCGTAGCTTGCGAAGAACACAGAAGCAAAGATGCCATTAGACTCGACCCGCCTGCGTCCCGAGCCGGCCCGAGTCTCAGGGGCTACACCCAGTGAGTGCGCTGGCGTGCCCCCACTGGAAAAAATCAAAGCAAAATACGAGGCTTCAAGACCTTACCGCGACGGATTGATCGAGGTGGACCAGCCGGTCGCTGGCGGCCCGAGCATCTTCCGCCACCTGGGCGCGGCAGGCGGCAAACTTCTTGACGATGGCAACCACCGCAGCCCCAAGGGCGCTCGGCGCATCGTTGATGGCCGCGCATCCGGCCGTGGCCCAGGTTTCCTGCGGCCGACCCCCGTCGGCGGGCCCAGACGCGCCCTTCGCCGTGGTCACCAGGGGGCCTGCCCCTCCCGGCGCCATGGTTCCGGGTGCCCCTGCCGACGAGCCCGAGGCATCCGCCCCTCCGGGCGCCGCTGTCTCGCTGAACGGCGCTCCGCCTCTGGCGGCGCCGGCATGGCTCGCCTCCGGAGCCGGGGCCTCCGGAGCCGGAACCTCCACGTCTAGGACGACGACCTCTCGGGGCTCCTCCGCCTCCGGCGACACGTCCTCCGCCCTCGACGGGGCCGTGTTACTGCCCTGTTCCGCCCCTTCGGGGGCATCCGCCGTGCTCGCGGTCACGCGCGCCTCCTCCTCGACCCGCGCGTCTGCCTCCGCCCACCACCCGGGGTCGTGCCTGTCCTTGGATCTCCTCTCCCGGCCAAGGGGAAGAGGCTCCCATGACTGGCTAGCTGGCTCCATGCTGGCCCGCCCCGACGTCCGCTTCCGCGCCGCCTCCTCCCACGGGCGATGTTCCTCTTCGCGCAGCTCCCGCTCGGCCGCCTCGAGGTCCCGCCATGCCGCACGCTCCCTATCCTCGGCGGTGGGCACTGGCACTGTCCCCGCCGTCTTGGCAGCCGTGGCCCTCCCAAGGGCGCGTGGCTCCCTGGATGATCATGATAAGGAATTGAGTTCGACCAAGAAACAAGCAAGTACTTGGGACGGACTTACCTGATGGTAACAGGGAGCGCCTGCCTGGCGGGGCCCGATCGGGCGACCCGCAGTTTCTTCCCGCCGCCTCCGCGGCTGCCACCCGGCTGTTCGGTGGCCGCTCGTTTGGGAGCCAGCCTGGAACTGGCCGGCTGCTTCCCCCTGCCGCCGGCAACTGCGTCGTCCCGGCTAGGCACGCAGTCGGCGTGGCGGATGCGCCTCCTTGGCGCCGCTGTGTCATCTCCCAAAACTTCGGGGTCCTCTGGAGCCACTGCATTGCGCACCGTTTCCCTTTCAGCATCATCGTCGGTCCAATCCCGCAAAGGTGTTTGGGGAGGGAACTCACCCGCTGACTCGGCTTCCTCCATCTCGGTCCCGTCGGCGCCGGGTGTACCGGCCGGCTCCGTTTCGGCCGGCTCTACGTCGTCGACGTCCTCGATCTCCTCGGGGTCCGACTCCGCCACGTCGGCAGCCGGCACGTCGTAGTCCTGCAGCTGCGGGAAGACCTGCATACAAGAGAGGCCCTCCGTCGTCAGGCCGTGAGGTGGAGCCGGCTTCCACAGGGAAAAGAGGCGGGGGACGGCTCGCCATGTACCCGCGGAGCCGGGCGGTCCCGGCTGTACGGGGCCTTCCCCCATCGCCATTCGCCCTCGTTTATCTTGGCGGCTGAGATGGCGTTCACCCTCCTCGCCACCTGCACCGCCTTCAACTCCTTGGTGGAGAGCCGGCAAGGGTCACGCCGCCCTCCCATCTGGCAGATGAGGTGTGGCCGACGCTGCAGCGGCTGCACCCGGCGCGCCACCATCGTAGCCAGAAGATCCGTGGCCGTCAGCCCCTCCGTTCTGGTCATCACCACCAGCCGCTCGTAGAGCCGGTTCGCCGTCTCGGGCGCTCCGGCCGGAGGCTTCCTCCAGTTCAGCATTGCGATTGGCGGGTGGTTGACGAAGGCGGGGAGGTTGATGTAGTCCTCCTCCGGCTTCACGTTCTTCACATAGAAGAACCCTTTCTGCCAGTTCTTCACCGACTCCTGCAAGGGGAGTTGCGGGAACCCGGCTCTGGCGCGGAAGTGGAACAGGGCGGCTCCGCAGGCGGTCATGGCCTTCTGGCCGGTTGCTGGGTCCTTCACCGTATGGCGCTTGAGGTAGAAGAGCCGGCACCAGAGATCCAGGCGCGGCTCCACCCCCAGGTAGCCCTCGCAGAGGGAGACGAATGCCGCCAGCTGCAGGATGGCATTGGCAGCCAGGTGGTGGGGCTGCAGCCCAAAGTGCACAAGGAACCCCCGGAAGAATGCGCTCGCCGGCAGGCCGAGCCCGCGGAGGAAGTGCTCGGCGAAAACCACGACCTCGCCCTCCCGCGGGGTCGGCACGTTTTCTGCCTTGGCGATGTGCACCTCCAGGTGCTCCACCGGCGGCAGCTTGCGGCGGTGGCGGAGATGCTCGATGAAGTGCTCGTCGACGTCACTACCGTCCCACGCCCCCTTGCTCGCCATTGCCCTCGAGGGTTTCGCGGTCGCAGCGACAGGGCGCAAGGGCTTGGTCGTGGTGCGGTTCCCCGCGGCGGCGGACGACGGCGCGGGGAGCGCGCAGCTTCCGCTTCTCTTCTCTCTCTCTCTCTCTCTCGGAGCGGGGAAGGGAGGGGCGACGACGGCAAGGCGCAGGGGGAGAGGAAACGAATACGTCGTTCCGCTCCTCTCCCTCCCCCATTTAAACCCCCGCGCGAAGGTAGTGGGGAGCGGATTCGTCGCGCACGATCCCCACTGCTCCCGCCTTGCGGGGGGGGAGCATTAAAGCGTTCCGGGAATGCCAACCGACGGCCCGGGCCGCAGAAGATCCATGCGCACGGGCCGAGGCCGCAGCCAAAGTGGGCCCCACCCCACGGCCCGGCCTGGTCCTCTGCATGGCCTGTCAGGTCACGGCCCGCTGCGCCCCCCACGTGGTGCACCTCCTCTGCCCGTCGGGGCACTCGAGGCGTCCTGCGAAGCGTCGGCCGGCTAAGGAGCCGGCCACCATGCTCCCTCCTCCTCTGGCACCAGGACCGGGCGTAATACGAGACAAGACTCAAGCCGGCCAGGTCCGCCGCCGTTCACCGGTGGGCCTCCCCTGCTTCGGGGACTATTGACGGGGGGATAACTATCACGCCCAAGATGTGATCCTATCCTTATTTTGGCACGAGGGCCTCGACAGGGATAGAAGCGCATCTCGTCGTTTTGCAAGAATGGATATCATTACAAGTACATGTAAAGAAGAGATGAGTATATGGAATTGGCTAACACTCGCCACAAGCTACATCAATATCACATCAATACAACAACATATCCAAACATCATACAGAAGAGCAGGGTCCGACTACGGACGAAAACAAACGATAAAATGACATCCATCCTTGCTATCCCAGGCTGCCGCCTGGAACCCATCCTAGATTGACGAAGAAGAAGAAGAACTCCAAAGCAAACAAAGCATCGCGCTCACGTCATATCATCGCATTACCTGTACCTGTAACTGTTGTTGTAGTAATCTGTGAGCCACGGGGACTCAACAATCTCATTTCCAAGGGTATCAAGACTATTAAAGCTTAATGGGTGAGGTATGGTTAAGTGGTGAGGCTGCAGCAAGCACTAAGCATTTATTTGAGTGGCTAAATTACGAGTACAAGAATAAAGGGGGATGATTGTCGAATAAACGGACGTGAACTAGTAATGATCACTAAGTGATCCTGAACACCTACTTACGAACAAACATAACCCCACCGTGCTCTCTCTCAGTTCAGAAATTCACGAGAAGAGACAGTCATGGTTACGCACACGTTTGGTGTATTTTATTTGAGTTTACTTTAAGTTTGCTATGACCGGGTGTTAAACAAAGTTTCCAAGTTGCCACGTAACCACGGGCACAGCTTTCCGAAAGATTTAACCCTGCAGGGGTGCTCCAACTCATCCATCACAAACTAACCACACGCAGCGGGAATAACCTCGACCACGAATCTCATGATCTTCCTAGGCAATTCCACTGGAAAACCGTAACCTCGAGATAGCCCAAAGTATTTTCGGAATTCCTCGCACAAGACGTTCGAGAAAGGTAACACAAATCTAGCAAGGCCGCCCGACATGCCGACAATCTTGATAGGAGCCGCGTATCTCGTTCTCAGGACACGACGGATTGTCCAAACTTCCGGTAGGCCAATCACAGAGTTGCCCCTGGTGGCCACCGGCGGTTGACAGGTTGGACCAACACTCATGAGGAGCACTGGCCCGGGTTGTTGATTAAAGATCCTCGGATTAATTACTCCCTATGCAGGTTTATTAGTTATTAGGCAAATCTAGTACCAATGTTGGGCCTTGCCAGACAAGTTTTATCCTAAAACGAAAATCAAGGGGGTCCCCATAACAACCCCGAGCATGTTAGGAGCGCTCAATTATGGAACATAACACCAGTACACAAGTAACTAGGGCGGCAAGAGTGGAACAAATCACCGAGAAAAAGGCCAAGCCTTCCACCCTTTACCAAGTATATATGTGCACTAAATTAAATAGCAATAATATTGTGATATAACAAAAACATCCATGTTGGCACATGGAAACATTGCACCTGCAACTAGCAACGCTATAAGAAGGGCTGAGCAAGCAGTAACATAGCCAAACAATGTTTGCTGGGATATGGAGGGGTTAGAGGATTTTCATGGAAATTTGGGAGGCTTGATATACAAGTGGTAGATAGCAAGACAGCGATAGAAACGAGACATCTAGCATGGCAATGATAGTAATGGTATCCAGGGAAATGATCATCTTTCCTGAGATCCCGCTTGGAAGAAGAATGAATCCATGAACAAGACGAACAAACGTAGTCGAACGAATCCTCACACTCCGAACGCTTTCGGAACTCTATCGAGCAGAAGCAATCCGGAAAAAACAATCAACACACGGTACACCACAAAAAATGCATGGCATGATGCGCAAACCAATATGATGCATGTCCGGTTAAAAATATGCAAGGCATAGCAATCACAACAAACAATTACTACACATTAAGTGAAGCTCAATATGCAACGAGTTGCATATTGACGAAACTCCACATTCAAATATTTAGTCCACTCTCGTTTAGGTACCCATCAATATTAAATGTTGTTAAACATGGCAAGAGGTGAAGCATAAGTAAACTACACATCTAGGCAAGTTTAAATGAGGCCGGAAACAACATCTAGCATTTCCGAAACGACCCCATATGTTAATTTTGAAATTGGTCCAGATCTGAACTAATCATATTTTATATTTATTAAGCAGGAAAAATAAAGTATACCATGCAATTCTACACATCATTCTAGTCGATTTACATATATGGATCATATAAATCGGAGCTACGGCCTAAAAGATATGACCATCACAAGATATTATGTCATGAATGCAAAATGCATGAAAATGTCAACCCCAAGCATTTCAAATCATGAATGCAGCAAGATATTATGAAACTACATGAAATTATAGTCAAGTTACATATGCAACATGTTCAAAACGGAGCTACGGTTCAACAATAACAAGCAACACAAGTTTTTACGCAAATCTGTCCAAAACAGCAAGATTGCATTTTTCACACATGAAAACAACAAGTTACACTATTCTAAAATGCACAAACTACGCATGGGGCAGTAGCATATAACACACACTTTATTTCATCTTCACATATCATACTCAAAAGAGTCATGGATCACAAGGTAGGAAGCTCACAACATGGCAACAAAATATGGCAGATTAGGACTTAGTGAAAATCACAGTTTTTAGCATAGCAGATTTTCACGAAGGCATATTGGCAGAAGTAAAACTATATTCTACAGGGCATATTATGGCATGAAACTTAACAGCATGGCAGTAGACATGATGCACTTCAAATCATTCCATGGTGTCAAGGTCTAATTATGCATAGAATCATGGCTAACGTCATCAAAACATGGCATTATGAAGAAAACAGATTCTCAGACTTAGTGAAAATTAGGCTAGTCATGAGCAGCAGTTTTTAACAGATTGACATATTGGACAGCAGGTTTAATTATGATGCAAGACCTATTCATGCAAACTATTGAAACAACATGGTAGAGCATAAGATGCTTAACAAAAGACTCCATGGTGGCATCACCAAAAGACTCCTAGACACTAGCAAATCACATGGCAACACAGCAACAAACTAACAGATTTCCAGACTTAGAAATATTTTGGACCCTCAAAACATCAGATTTTTATAGCATGTTGGCAACAAGAAAATAACACCTAAACAAGGATTTCTATAGCAACCAAAATGACCATGGCCTAGCACACATGTCCAAGGGCATATCTCATGTTCAAAATTATCTCATATGATGCATGGATTTAATCACACAAAAATGACAAAAGGGCACCACAGCAAAATAACATGCACACAAACTTACTCAAATGACAAAACTAAATGCATAGATAAATTCCATGGATTTTTCTACCCCGAAAACATATGTAATACGCATAGGTTCATGTAGGGAAATATGTCACAATAAATTATGCAAGTTTATGGCCTAATCCCCTTTTAGCAATTATAAATGCAAGTTAAATGCAATTATTTCAATGAACAGGTTCGTCATGCATGAAAATGCGATGCCGATAATATGAACATTTTTTAATATATTATTGGATTAAATCCCGACGCACGTTAATTAAATATGACAATGCAAAATGATGGTAATTATGCAAAAAATGGTGCAAACAGCGAGTGTAAGTATTTTAAACATGGATGAAAACATCATATTCATAATCTATGCATTTTTCTGAGCAGTTTCCATATAGAAAACATTTTATTTAGACACTCGGTTATTTAACTATTAACATATTAAAAACATGCAATTGCTGAGATAAAAAAAATGCAATGGGCCTAACAGAAAAAAAAACGGCGCAGGGGGGGCCTGCACACCTCGTGGGCCTTGGCCCATTCGGTGCGGCGAGGCAGAGGCCGGCAGAGGCGCTGCTGGGCTGGGCCGCGCACTGGGAGGCCGACCCACGTGCTGGCGACCCACGGGGAGACGCGGGCTCGTCGTCCTCCTCGGGCAGAGGAGGGGCGAGGCAAGGAGCGGCACACCGCCGGTAGCGGCGCGAGAACCGGCCGGCGAGGGGCACGGCGGACCAGATCCGTCGCGGGGACGGGCGGATCCGGGCCCCTCGGGGCCATTCCCGACGACGAAGGAACTCGGGGCGCGGACGGCGACACCATGCGACGGAAAACCGGCGAGGATGCTCGGGCGGCGGCCATGGCGGGGTAACTAGCGGGGAAAGAGGCCTGGCGGCTTGGCGGCGAGGCATCAGGGGGCTGCTGGCGGCGCAACAAGGCGACGGCGGCTTCTGTCGTCGCGAGGGAGGCGAGCTCGAGGCGGCGGACGCCATGGCAGGGCGCTGGAGCGCTGGAAGCTCAGGGAGATCGGGGGCAGGGGCGCGCTCGGGCGACTGCGGGCTCGGGCGGCGGCGGCCTCGGGCCCGGGCGGGCCCCGGATGGGCTCTGTAGGGCCGCAGCGGCTGGGGGCTGCAGGGGCGGCGCTAGGGATGATGTGGCGCCCTCCGGTTGGCCGAAACAATGGTGGCGGCGGCGCCAAGTGGCGGGCAGGGGGCTGGTCGGCACGGAAAACGAGGCAGGGGAGGGAGAATGCTCAAAATGGCAGAGGAGGGGTTTATATATAGCAGTTTTTGGTTAGGGTTTCTTTCTAGGGTGGTTCCGAGCCCTCCGATTGCGATCGGACGGCTCCGAGCAGAGGGTTAAGCTAGGGTGGCTGGGTTGGGCTGCGATGGGCTGTGGAGAGGTGGTTGGGCCAAGAAGAGAGGGAGGTGGTGGCCCGGCGGCAAGTTTTACAACACCGAAAACGTCCGCTATTTAACCGAAGACGGTGCTGCTACAGTTGCACGTTCGGGTATCAAACGACCTCCGATTGAGACGAAATTTGGCAGGCGGTCCACCTACAACATATAAAGACCGCACGCCAAGTTTTGACCCAATCCGAGAAAGTTTTATACACTCTTTTGAAAACAATATTTAACCGATGCCGCGGGCGCGTGCGTGTGTGGTTGGACTCAAAACGGACGACGGAGAGAACCGGCAACTGCTAACGGATGCAAGTTTTGAAAAAAATGTCGACAACGGAGTGCCGATGCAATGCGGATGATGCGAATGATGCGATGATGAACACGACAACCAGACGAATCACACGATGACAATGAAATAAAAGGGGAATCTTCAGGAGCGTCGGTCCCGGGCTGTTACAATAAACCTGGGGTAGCCTCAGCCGACCCCTTCAATTTCTTAAAAAAACTGTAGGACGAGCCGCCTCCCCCTGCAGTCCGGCTCATCGCGGCCGGCTCCACCGATCGGCCGGCTAGGGGTGGAGACGCTTAGCCCCCTAGCCGGCGGTGCTGCAGGTACTGCTGTTAGAGCACGCGTGGCTACAGAGGCCCCCGTTGCATCGGGGGTCAGCGCACGCGTGGCTAGTGAGGCGACAGTGCCTCTGACCATGGCCGACTGCGACCTGACAAACGGCATAGTGTCGGCCTGCCCTCAACCACTCCATTACCTGCCCAGGCATGGCTACAGCGCGACCGGCCGTACCGCTGACCGCGCCCGGCTGCCGCAAGATGATGCCCCAAAGGACGACCCGTGCCGTGACGAGACGGCCACAGGGGCCAACCAGGCGGGCCCCCCTACGGCTCCCGACGGGACCCCGCAGCCGGCGGGCCCTACTGGCGACGAGACCCCTTAGCCGGGGGTTCCACGGCCGGCTAGAGAGACCGCCAGCTGGGGCCCTCCGGAGCCTTCAACTCATATTGTATCCCGGGGGGTTGACGTACAAAACCCCCCGGAGCTCCCCCATGCAGGGGAGGATTTCCCCCCTAGCACACACGCACGCACCCACGTAGAGAGGCAGAGAGGGCGAGCTAGCCCCTTCTTCCTCCTCGATCCATAAAGCTCAAGGAGCACGACTGTAACCCCCCCTTGGTTCATCAACCAGACCGGCAGGACTAGGGGTATTACCTCCCACGGAGGGCCCTGAACCTGGGTACATCGCGTGTCCCGCACCATTTGTCCCCGATCTCGCTCCCGGAGTCCACCGGCATCCATCGGCCCCAACCACTCTTGATAAGCATCCCCATGGCATCGGTCGTGAGAAAACGACGACACCTGTCAACCAAGCGCACTGCGTGCGTTAGCGCGAGGCCGAGCCGAGGGTGGGGGAGGGGGGTCTGGACTTCCCTCCCCTTCCCTCGGGGAGACTGAGCCAGGAACGAGCCGGAGCATGCTCCGGCGAGTCCGTCACATCCCGGGACCCCACAATCTATCTTAGGGGTGTCGGGGGGTGCAGATGTTCTGGGAGGGGGGAACAGAAGTAACTCACTGCACCCGTCAACCAAGCGTACTATGTGCGTTAGCGCACGGCCGAGCCGGGGGTAAGGGAGGGGGGGTCTGGACCGCCCTCCTCCACCCCCGGCAAGGCCGAGCCAGGAACGAGCCGTAGCAAGCGACGACGCGGCGTGCCGCGGCGTCGCATGCTCCGGCGAGTCCGTCACATCCCGTGACCCCACAATCTATCTTAGGGTGTCAGGGGGTGCAGATGTTCTGGGAGGGGGGAACAGAAGTAACGCACTGCGCCCGTCAACCAAGCGTACTACGTGTGTTAGCGCGAGGCCGAGCCGGGGGTAAGGGAGGGGGGTCTGGACCCCCCTCCTCCACCCCCGGCGAGGCCGAGCCAGGAACGAGCCGGAGCACGCGACGACGCGGCGTGCCGCGGTGTCGCATGCTCTGGCGAGTCCGTAAAATCCCGTGAGCCCACTATCTATCTTAGGGGTGTCGGAGGGGGTGCGGATGTTCTGTGTGGGGGGGGGGGAACAGAAGTAATGCACTGTGCCTGTCAACCAAGTGCACTACATGCGTTAGCGCGAGGCCTCGTCAGGGGTGGAGAGGGGGGGTCCAGACTCCCCCTCCCCCACCCATGGCGAGGAAGAGACAGGAATGAACCGGAGCAGGCGACGACGCAGCGTGCCGTGGTGTCACATGCTCCGGCGAGTCCATCACATCCCGTGACCCCATTATCTATCTTAGGGGTGTCGGGGTGTTGCTGATGTTCTGGGGGAAAACAGAAGTAACACACTGCGCCTGTAAACCAAGCGCACTGCGTGCAAAAGCACGAGGCCGAGCCGGGGGTGGGGGAGGGGGGTCTAGACCCCCCTTCCCCACCCCCGGCGAGCCTGAGCCAGGAACTCGCCGGAGATGGCGACGACGCGGCGTGCCACGGCGTCGCATGCTACGGCGAGCCGTCACATCCCGTGACCCCACTATCTATCTTAGGGGTGTCGGGGGGTGCGGATGTTCTGGGGGGAAACCGAAGTAACGCACTACGCCTGTCAACCAAGCGCACTGCGTGCATTAGCGCGAGGCCGAGCCGGGGGTGGGGGAGGGGGTCTGGACCCCCCTACCCCAACCAAGGCTAGGCCGAGCCAGGAACGAGGCAGAGCAGGCGACGACATGGCGTGTCGCGGCGTCGCATGCTCCGTCGAGTCCGTCACATCCCGTGACCCAACTATCTACCTTAGGGGTGTAAGTGGGGGTGCGGATGTTCTGGGGCGGGGAAACAATAGTAACGCACTGCGCCTGTCAACCATGTGCACTACATGCGTTTGCGCGAGGCCTCGCCGGGGGTGGGGGAGGGGGGTCCAGACTCCCCCTCCCCCACCCCCGGCGAGACAGAGGCAGGAACGAGCCAGAGCAGTCGACGACGCGGCGTGCCGGGGGGTGTCGGGGGGTGCGGATGTTCTGGGGGGGAAACTGAAGTAATGGACTGCGCCTGTCAACCAAGCGCACTGCGTGCGAAAGCACGAGGCTGAGCCGGGGGTGGGGGAGGAGGGTCTGTACCCCCCTACCCAAACCTAGGCTAGGCCGAGCCAGGAACGAGCCGGAGCAGGCGATGACGTTGCGTGCCGCGGCGTCGCATGCTCCGTCGAGTCCTTCATATCCCATGACCCCACTATCTACCTTAGGGGTGTCAGTGGGGGTGCGGATGTTCTTGGGGGGAATAGGAGTAACTCACTGCGCCTGTCAACCAAGCGCACTGCATGCATTTGCACGAGGCCTCGCCAGGGGTGGGGGAGGGGGTCCCAGACTCCCCCTCCCCCTCCCCCGGCGAGGCCGAGCCAGGAACGAGCCGGAGCAGGCGACGACGCGGTGTGTCGCGGTGTCGCATGCTCCGGCGAGTCCGTCACATCCCGTGACCCCACTATCTATCTTAGGGGTGTCGGGGGGTGCGGATGTTCTGGGGGAAAACAAAAGTAACGCACTGCGCCTGTCAACCAAGCGCACTACGTGTATTACTGTGATTGAGGCCGAGCCGGGGGTTTGGGAGGGGGGGTCTGGACCCCCCTCCCCCTCCCCCGGCGAGGCCGAGCCAGGAACGAGCCTTAGCAGGCGACGTCGCGGCGTGCCGCGGCGTCGCATGCTCCAGCGAGTCCGTCACATCCCGTGACCCCACTATCTATCTTAGGGGTGTCGGGGGTGGTGCGGATGTTCTAGGAGGGGGGCAACAGAAGTAACGCACTGCGCCTGTCAACCAAGCGTACTACGTGCGTTAGCGCGAGGCCGAGCCAGGGGTATGGGAGGCGGGGTCTGGACCCCCTCCCCCACCCCCGGCGAGGCCGAGCCAGGAACGAGCCGGAGCAGGCGACGACGCGGCGTGCCACGGCGTCGCATGCTCTGGCGAGTCCATCACATCCCGTGACCCCACTATCTATCTTAGGGGTACCGGAGGGGGTACGGATGTTTAGTGTGGGGGGGAACAGAAGTAACGCACTGCGCCTGTCAACCAAGCGCACTACATGCGTTAGCGCGAGGCCTCGTCCGGGGTGCGGGAGGGGGTCCAGACTCACCCTCCCCCACCCCTGGCGAGGCAGAGCCAGGAAGAAGCCGGAGCAGGCGACGACGCGGCGTGCCACGGCGTCGCATGCTCCGGCGAGTCCGTCACATCCCGTGACCCCACTATATATCTTAGGGGTGTCGGTGGGTGCTGATGTTCTCAAGGGAAAACAGAAGTAACGCACTGCGCCTGTCAACCAAGCGCACCGCGTGCGTTAGCGCGATGCCTCGCCGGGGGTGTGGGAGGGGGGTCCAGACTCCCCCTCCCCACCCCCGGCGAGGCCGAGCCAGGAACGAGCCGGAGCAGGCGACGACGCGGCGTGTCGTGGCGTCCCATGCTTCGGCGAGTCCGTCACATCCCGTGACCCCCCTATCTATCTTAGGGATGTCGGGGTGGTGCGGATGTTCTGGGGGGAAAATAGAAGTAACACACTATGCCTGTCAACCATGCGCACTGCGTGCATTAGCGCGAGGCCGAGCCAAAGGTGGGGGAGGGGGGGTCTGGACCCCCCTCCCCCGGCGAGGCCGATGTAGGAACAAGCCGGAGCAGGCGACAACGCGGCGTGCTGCGGCGTCGCATGCTCCGGCGAGTCCGTGACATCCCGTGACCCCACTATCTATCTTCGGGGTGTCGGGGGGGTGCAGATGTTCTAGGAGGGGGGGACAGAAGTAACGCACTGCGCCTGTCAACCAAGCGTACTACGTGCGTTAGCGCGAGGCCGAGCTGGGGGTAAGGGAGGGGAGTCTGGACCCCCCTCCCCCTCCCCCGGCGAGGCCGAGCCATGAACGAGCCCGAGCAGGCAACGACGCGGCGTGCCGCGGCGTCGCATGCTCCGGCGAGTCCGTCACATCCCGTGACCCCACTATCTATCTTAGGGGTGTCAGGGGGTCCGGATATTCTAGGAGGGGGGAACAGAAGTAACGCACTGCGCCTGTTAACCAAGCGTACTACGTGCGTTAGCGCGAGGCCGAGCCGCGGGTAAGGGAGGGGGGGTCTGGACCCCCCTCCCCCACCCCGGCGCGGCCGAGCGAGGAACAAGCCAGAGCAGGCGACGACGCGGCGTGCCGCGACGTCGCATGCTCCAGCAAGTCCATCACATCCCGTGACCCCACTATCTATCTTAGGGGTGTCGGGGGGGTGCGGATGTTCTGGGGGGAAAATACAAGTAACGCACTGCGCTTGTCAACCAAGCGCACTGCGTGCATTAGCGCGAGACCGAGCCGGGGGTGGGGGAGGGGGTCTGGACCCCCCTTCCCCACCCTCGGCGAGCTCGAGCCAGGAACGAGCCGGAGATGGCGACGACACGGCATGCCGCGGCGTCGCATGCTCCGGCTAGTCCGTCACATCCCGTGACCCCACTATCTATCTTAGGGGTGTCGGGGGTTCGGATGTTCTAGGGGGGGAACAGAAGTAACGCACTGCGCCTGTCAACCAAGCGCACTACGTGCGTTAGCGCGAGGCCAAGCCGGGGGTGGGGGAGGGGGGTCTGGACCCCCCCTCCCCCTCCCCCTCCCCCGGCGAGGCCGAGCCAGGAACGAGCCTTAGCAGGCGACGACGCAGCATGCCACGGCGTTGCATGGTCCGGCGAGTCCGTCACATCCCGTGACCCCACTATCTTTCTTAGGGGTGTCGGGGGTGGTGCGGATGTTCTAGGAGGGGGGCAACAGAAGTAACACACTGCGCCTGTCAACCAAGCGTACTACATGCGTTAGTGCGTGGCCGAGCCGGGGGTAAGGGAGGGGGGTCAGGACCACCCTCCCCCACGCCCGGCGAGGCCGAGCCAGGAACGAGCCGGAGCAGGCGACGATGCGGCATGCCACGAAGTTGCATGCTCTGGCGAGTCCGTCACATCCCGTGACCCCACTATCTATCTTAGAGGTGTTGCAGGGGGTACGGATGTTCTATGGGGGGAAAACAGAAGTAACGCACTGCGCCTGTCAACCAAACGCACTGCATGCTTTAGCGCGAGGCCTCGTCGGGCGAGGGGGAGGGGGGTATGGACCCCCCTCCCCCGGCGAGGCCGAGCCAGGAACGAGCCTTAGCAGGCGACGATGCGGCGTGCCACGGCGTTGCATGCTCCGGCGAGTCCGTCACATCCCGTGACCCCACTATCGATCTTAGGGGTGTCGGGTGTGGTGCGGATGTTCTAGGAGGGGGGCAATGGAAGTAACGCGTTGCGCCTGTCAACCAAGCATACTACATGCGTTAACGCGAGGCCGATCCGGGGGTAATGGAGGGGGGTCTGGACCACCCTCCCCCACCCCCGGCGAGGCAGAGCCAGGAACAAGCTGGAGCAGGCGACGACGCGGCATGCCGTTGCGTCGCATGCTCCGGCGAGTCTGTCACGTCCCGTGACCCCACTATCTATATTAGGGGTGTCAGTGGGGTGCGGATGTTCTGGGGGGAAAACAGAAGTAACGCACTGCGCCTGTCAACCAAGCACACTGCGTGCGTTAGTGCGAGGCCGAGCCGGGCTTCGGGGAGGGGGTCTAGATCACCCTTCCCCACCCCCGGCGAGCCCGAGCTGGAGATGGCGACGATGCGGCGTGCCGCGGCGTCGCATGCTCCGGCAGGTCCGTCACATCCCATGACCCCACTATCTATCTTAGGGGTGTCGGGGGGTGCGGATGCTCTGGGGCGAAACCGAAGTAATGCACAGTGCCTGTCAACCAAGCGCACTGTGTGCGTTAGCGCGAGGCCGAGACGAGGGTGGGGGAGGGGGGGGGGGTTTGGACCCCCCTACACCAAACCAGGCTTGGCCGATCCAGGAACGAGCTGGAGCAGGCGACGGCGTGGCATGCCGCGGCGTTGCATACTTCGTCGAGTCCGTCACATCCCGTGACCCCACTATCCACCTTAGGGGTGTCAGTGGGGTGCGGATGTTCTGTGGGGGGGGGACAGGAGTAACGCACTGCGCCTGTCAACCAAGCGCACTGCATGCGTTAGCGCGAGGCCTCGCCGGTGGTGGGGGAGGGGGGTCCAGACTCACGCTCCCCCAGCCTCGGCGAGGCCGAGCCAGGAACGAGCCGGAGCTGGCGATGACGCGGCGTGTCGCGGCGTCACTTGCTTCGGTGAGTCCATCACATCCCGTGACCCCACTATCTATCTTAGGGGTGTCGGCGGGGTGCAGATGTTCTGGGGGGAAAACAGAAGTAACGCACTACGCTTGTCAACCAAGCGCACTGCGTGCGTTAGCGCGAGGCCGAGCCGGGGGTGGGGGAGGGGAGGTCTAGACCCCACCTCCCCCGGCGAGGCCGAACCAAGAACGAGCCGGAGAAGGCGATGACGTGGCATGCTGCGGCGTCACATGCTCCGGCGAGTCCGTCACATCCCGTGACCCCAATATCTATCTTAGGGGTGTCGGGGGGTGCGGATGTTCTGGGGGGAAAACAGAAGTAACGCACTGCGCCTGTCAACCAAGCGCACTGCGTGCGTTAGCACGAGGCCGAGCCGGGGGGTGGGGGAGGGGGGTCTGGACCCCCCTTCCCCACTCCCGGCAAGCCCGAGCCAGGAACGAGCCGGAGATGGCGACGACACGGCGTGCCACGGCGTCGCATGCTCCGGCGAGTCCGTCACATCCCGTGACCCCACTATCTATCATAGGGGTGTCGGGGGTGCGGATGTTCTGGGGGGAAGCCGAAGTGACGCACTGCGCCTATCAACCAAGCGCAATGCGTACGTTAGCGCAAGGCCGAGCCTGGGGTGGGGGAGGAGGGGTCTGGACCCCCCTACCCCAACCCAGGCTAGGCCGAGCCAGGAACGAGCCGGAACAGGCGACGACGCGGCGTGCCGCGGCGTCGCTTGCTCCGTCGAGTCCGTCACATCCCGTGACCCCACTATCTACCTTAGGGGTGTCAGTGAGGGTGCGGATGTTCTGTGGGGGGGGGATAGGAGTAACGCACTACGCCTGTCAACCAAGTGCACTGCATGTGTTAGCGCGAGGCCTCGCCGGGGGTGGGGGAGGGGGGTCCAGACTCCTCCTCCCCCAACCCCGGCAAGGCCGAGCCAGGAACGAGCCGGATCCGGCGACGACGCGGCGTGTCGCGGCGTCGCATGCTCCGGCGAGTCCGTCATATCCCGTGACCCCACTATCTATCTTAGGGGTGTCGGGGGGTGCGGATGTTCTGGGGGCAAAACAGAAGTAATGCACTGCACCTGTCAACCAAGCGCACTGCGTGCGTTAGCGTGAGGCCGAGCTAGGAACGAGTCGGAGCAGGCGACGACGCGGCGTGCCGCGGCGTCACATGCTCCGGCGAGTCCGTCACATCCCGTGACCCCACTATCTATCTTAGGCGTGTCCGGGGGTGCGGATGTTCTAGGAGGGGGGAACAGAAGTAACGCACTGCGCCTGTCAACCAAGCGTACTACGTGCGTTAGCGCGAGGCCGAGCTAGGGGTAAGGGAGGGGGGTTCTGGACCCCACTCCCCCATGCCAAGCGATGTCGAGCCAGGAACGAGCCGAAGCAGGTGGCGACGCGGCGTGCCGCGGCGTCGCATGCTCCGGCGAGTCCGTCACATCCCGTGACCCCACTATCTATCTTAGGGGTTGTGACACCTTGATTTTGGCAACTTTTTCTTTTCAAATCTTTTGGGTTTTATTTGCAAAATTTGGTTGATTTTCAAATCTTTTCAGTTGATTTGGACCTATGATTCTTTGAATCTTTCCCAAGTAAGCCAAAACCCTCATCACCTTGCAAAAACCTTTCCACACCTCTCCTGGATCAATTTCCAATATTTAATCTTTTCCAAGAAATCATTTTCTTCCTTTGGGAAAATATGACATCACTATGGGTTGTGAAGCAACCTATAGCTCTGATGGTCAGAAAATTCCCAAACTTTTGTCACTCCTTCTTATCATCATATGATCCCATAATCTTCAAAAATATTCCATTGCCCAATACAAAATTTTGGCCAGAATAATTATTTCTTCTCTGGCCAGAATTGGTCCATTATGAAGCAACCCCTATTTTCCTAGCTCAGAAAATTCCCAATAAATTCCCTGAGATACTAGGGATCCTATCTAGCCACAATATCCAAAAATATCATCTTGTCCGGTACAAATTTTCAGCAGCAAAACTCTGACAAGTTTCTGCTCATTTCAAACCCTTGTGAAGGAAGTAACAGCTAGAGATATCTCCATGCCATGAAACTTTTATGGCATCTTCTATATCTCAAATGACTTTACTCCACCAAGTTTCATCATCAGGAGACCATCTATGTGAGTGCCACAAGCAGATCAAGCTTCTGGACCAGAATTGTAGTTTACAAAGGAATTGCATTCAAATCTTCTTCAAATCTTCTCAAACTTTGCCAGTTTGTAGTCCTTCCAAGATAGGTAACACTAGAGTTCTCCTTTAGCTTCACCTCCATCTCATCTCTTCTCCAGAACCTCACCAAGTTGCTGACAGCAAACTGTTGGTGACGCTACCCTTCATCTCAGTGGGTCTCTGGGCCAGCTAGTGCCACGAGAGGGTTCTAGGGTGCACGGACTATGCACCAGACACGACCCAGCAGGCCAGCTCGCGCCGCGTGTGCCTGTGCACACGGTGACCACGTAGCCATTCTGCCAAAACCGCGCTCTGGGCGCCGGCAGGCTCGGGTCTCGTCGGAGGCCGACGATCGCGTAGTCGTACGGTGTCCGCTTGCGTCGACAAGCTTCCCTTCGTCCACCTCGCTGCCCTAGACCCTTCCCCTCGCCGGAGAAGCCCTCGACAGCCGCCACGGCGCTTGGGCACTGTGTCACCCGTGCGGCCACAGTGGCTGAGCCGCCGTCGTCTTCCTCCGCGTGCCGCCACTACGCGCATTAACTTCTCTACCCTCCTCCATCACTTCACCCCACGCCGCGATGGCCAGCTCGCCGTCCTTGCTCCAGTGGCAAGGCCGAGCCTTGCCGCTTCAGGAGAGCTCGCCTGCGCTCGCCTCCGGCCTATAAAAGGCCCTGCCCAGCTCCTCCTCTCCTCACCACCCCACCTCACCATCACTGAATCCCCCCCAGCCGCCCCAGCAAGAGCCGGGAGCTCGTCTCCCTCAACTCCAGCGAAGGCTCCGCCGCCCGATTCCCTCCTGTCACCAGCCGTCTCCACCCCATCCTAGCCTCACCTGAGCCCATCGTCGAGATCAGTAAGCCTCCCTGGTCCTCCTCGAGCCCTTGGTCGATCGAATCGCTGCCGGAATCGCCGACGCCGCCGACCACCGTAGCCTGCACCCGCCAGAGAAGAAGGGGGCGACGCTGTCCGACCACCTCCGGAAGATTTACGGGTACAGGCGTGACCGCCGTCGAGCGGCCGATCCATCCCAGCCATCTCCTAGCCCCGCCGACGTCCCTATCGCCGGCAAGCTACGCCAGTGAGCCGCCTCGCGCTCTCTGCCCCTGCTCTCTCTGTTTAAAACAGAGAAGCCCCACCTGTCAGCGGCTCGAGCCCGCGCCCGAAGCGGTATAAGTGGAGGCGCCCCTCCACTTTACGCCTTCGACATGGCCCGCTGGATGTTTTTCTGATTTTCTGATTTCTATTTATTTAATTAACTTTGACCAGAAACTTTGACCAGCTATAACTTTTTATTTACAAGTCTAAATCAGTTGATTCTTTTTGCATTGTGTTTGTCTTGAGCCCCTTTATTTTCTGACAAATTTTGGTATTTTTCCAATAGTCACAGAATTTCTGGTAAACATAAATGCGTTATGTGATATTTTCCTTTGCCATTTTGAAATATTTTCAGAAGGAGATTCTTGTGGTTTTGAAGACCAGGAGTTTGTGAATCACCCAATAGAGCAAGGCAAGCCAGGACACCCATTTCATGAAGCATTTCAATAGCATTGCATATTTTAATGCATTATGTTCATCTATTTGCTATAGGATAATTCATAGTAATTAATTATAAATACTTAGCTATCTATTGTGATAAACCACTATATTTGCTAAATGAACTTAGTGGTTGATCTTGAGTCACCTGTCCGGGCTTACCCGTGCAACCACATTTGCCGGTATGGGACGGCCTTGACTTGGTCTAGCCTTGTGCTCTCTCACCGGTACATCCAGACAGGGAGGGTTATGCGTGCGTGCTACCCTGATCAGGTAGGCGGCGATAACCCTGTGAGCCAAGTTGAGTTTTGTGCCAGCGTCCTCGTTTGGGACAGTTTAGTTGGCCACGACGGTAGCAGGTGTCATGAGGACACAGGGGCCACCCAGGGCAGGATTCCGGGGGAGGATGCATGCTGGTGGTACGATGGGAGAGTCACGGGTCAGGCAAGTTTCGTTGGAGCAACGCTGGTCCACCCGAATGGGATCACGAGGCCAGGTGCTCCATGGTGTGGGTAAAGTGCGCAACCTCTGCAGAGTGAAAAATCTATTCGAATAGCCGCGTCCACGGTATTGGACAGCCCGTCCAGACATCATTAGGTGGTCAACCGTAACAATGTTAGTAATGATGGGAGAACTCGTCTTATGTCCGGAAGTACTCAGTGGCTTGTGAGTATTCCAAGGGTTGTGGGACAACCCAGAAGAGAGTAAGTTGATGGCTGGTAACAGTAAGTGAATCACCTAAGCATTTAACATGTTGATTGCCATGCTATTGTTTGCTGCATTACTTGGTTGTCGTGAGCTTGCGAGTACATTCAAAGTACTCACCTGGCGTATCATGCCAGATGCAGGAGAAGTTGAGGACGGAGGTCCCGATGGTTCGTGCTACGCTAACTAGGATGTGTCCACAGCAGTGTCCCTGTGGATGGAGTTTCCACTATGTTCCGCTATGCTGTAGGATTACTTAGTAGTCCCGAGGCCCTGCTATGTTTCATAAATAATGTAGATACTGTCATAGTACCGAGTGTGCCTTTGGCCTCGCTATCCTTGTAAAATATGAGCTTGTACACGAAATATATCAATAAAGTTCAGTTCTGTTCCAAGTTGTTGTGTGTTTCTAGAAGGCATGATCTCTGGGCTGGAAACACTGGTAATCCGGTTCTCTGAGCTGGGGTGCCACAGGGGTGTTGGGGGGTGCGGATGTTCTGGGGGGAAAACAGAAGTAACGCACTGTGGCTGTCAACCAAGCGCAATGCGTGCGTTAGCGCGAGGCCGAGCCGGGGGTAAGGGCGGGGGGGTCTGGACCCCCCTCCCCCACCCCCGGCAAGGCCGAGCCAGAAACGAGCCGGAGCAGGCGACGACGCGGCGTGCCGTGGCGTCGCATGCTCCGGCGAGTCCGTCACATCCTGTGACCACACTATCTATCTTAGGAGTGTCGGGGGGGTGCGGATGTTCTATGGGGGGGGGAAACAGAAGTAACGCACTGCGCCTCTCAACCAAGCGCACTACGTGCGTTAGCGCGAGGCCTCGTCGGGGGTGGGGGAGGGGGGTCCAGACTCCCCGTCCCCCACCCCCGGCGAGGCCAAGCCAGGAATGAACCGGAGCACCCGACGACGCGGCGTGCTGCGGTGTCGCATGCTCTGGCGAGTCCGTCACATCCCGTGACCCCACTATCTATCTTAGGGGTGTCGGGGGGTGCGGATGTTCTGGGGGGAAACAGAAGTAACGCACTGCGCCTGTCAACCAAGCACACTGCGTGCGTTAGCGCGAGGACGAGCCGAGGGTGGGGAAGGGGGGTTTGGACCCCCCTACCCCAACCCAGGCTAGGCCGAGCCAGGAACGAGCCGGAGCAGGAGACGATGCGGTGTGCCACGGCGTCGCATGCTCCGGCGAGTCCGTCACATCCCATGACCCCACTATCTATCTTAGGGGTGTCGGGGGTGCAGATGTTTTGGGGGGAACATAAGTAACGCACTGCGCCTGTCAACCAAGCGTACTGTGTGCATTAGCACGAGGCCGAGCCGGGGGTAAGGGAGGGGGGTCTGGACCCCCACCCCCGGTGAGGCCGAGCCAGGAACGAGCCGGAGCACGCGACGACATGGCGTGCCGCGGCGTTGCATGCTCCAGCGAGTCCGTCACATCCCGTGACCCCACTATCTATCTTAGGGGTGTCGGGGGGGTACGGATGTTCTGCGGGGGGGAAACAGAAGTAACGCACTGCGCCTGTCAACCAAGCGCACTGCATGCGTTAGCGCGAGGCCTCGCCGGTGGTGGGGGAGGGGGGTCCAGACTCACCCTCCCCCAGCCTCGGCGAGGCCGAGCCAGGAACGAGCCGGAGCTGGCGATGACGCGGCGTGTCACGGCGTCACGTGCTTCGGTGAGTCCATCACATCCCGTGACCCCACTATCTATCTTAGGGGTGTCGGGGGGGTGCAGATGTTCTGGGGGGAAAACAGAAGTAACGCACTACGCCTGTCAACCAAGCGCACTGCGTGCGTTAGCGCGAGGCCGAGCCGGGGGTGGGGGAGGGGAGGTCTAGACCCCACCTCCCCCGGCGAGGCCGAACCAAGAACGAGCCGGAGAAGGCGATGACGTGGCATGCTGCGGCGTCACATGCTCCGGCGAGTCCGTCACATCCCATGACCCCAATATCTATCTTAGGGGTGTCGGGGGGTGCGGATGTTCTGGGGGGAAAACAGAAGTAACGCACTGCGCCTGTCAACCAAGCGCACTGCGTGCGTTAGCACGAGGCCGAGCCGGGGGGTGGGGGAGGGGGGTCTGGACCCCCCTTCCCCACTCCCGGCAAGCCCGAGCCAGGAACGAGCCGGAGATGGCGACGACACGGCGTGCCACGGCGTCGCATGCTCCGGCGAGTCCGTCACATCCCGTGACTCCACTATCTATCTTAGGGGTGTCGGGGGTGGTGCGGATGTTCTGGGTGGATAAACAGAAGTAATGCACTGCGCCTGTCAACCAAGCACACTGCGTGCGTTAGCGTGTGGCTGAGCCGGGGGTGGGGGAGGGGATCTGGACCCCCGTACCACAACCCAGGCTAGGCCAAGCCAGGAACGAGCCGGAGCAGGCGACGACACGGCGTGTCGCGGCGTCGCATGCTCCGACGAGTCCGTCACATCCCGTGACCCCACTATCTATCTTAGGGGTGTCGGGGGGTGCGGATATTCTGCGGGGGAACAGAAGTAACGCACTGTGCCTGTTAACCAAGCGCACTGCGTGCTTTAGTGCGAGGCCAGGAACGATCTGGAGCAGTGTAGGACCGAAAGTATGTCTAGAGGGGGGGTGATTAGACTACTTGACCAAATAAAATTTCTACCTTTTCCCAAATTTTAGAGTTGGCAGATTTTAACATTCATGGCAAGTCAAGTACACCCTACACATGCATGTCTAAGAGTATAGAAGCGGAAAGTAACAACAAGCATGAGTAGAAAGGAAAGGGTACGAGGATCAAACGCAACTGTAGACACAATGATTTTTCCCGTGGTTCCGATAGGTGGTGCTATCGTACATCCACGTTTATGGAGTCTTCAACCCACGGAGGGTAACGGTCGTGAGAGTCCACGGAGGGCTCCACCCATAAGGGTCCATGAAGCAGCAACCTTGACTATTCCATAACGGCTTCCGTCCACGAAGGACTAGCCTCACTATGGGTAGATCTTCACGAAGTAGGCGATCTCCTTGCCCTTACAAACTTCTTGGTTCAACTCCACAACACGAAGTAGGAGGCTCCCAAGAGACACCTAACCAATCTAGGAGGCACCACCCTCCAAAAGGTAATAGGCTCGGCAATGACGATGAACTCCTTGCTCTTGTGCTTCAAGATGATAGACTCCTCAACACACAATCACTCTCTCACAGATTTGGGTTGGTCGAAGAGATGGGATTGGTGGAAAGCAACTTGGGGAGGCTAGAAATCAAGATCCATATGGTTGGAGTGGATGATCATGACCTCAACACAAGCGTATGTGGCTCTCTCTCAGAAAACTGGATGGTTCAAGTATGGAATAGTTCTGAGTGCTTCTCTTTTGAGTGGGTGGTGGTGAAGGGGTATATATAGGCATCCCCAAAAATCCAACCGTTACACACAAAATGACCAACTCGGTGACACCGATGTGTTAATCTCGGTGGTACCAAAGTGACCAAAAGGTGGCAACTTTTGAATCTCGGTGAGACCGATATAGGAAACTCGGTTGCACCGATAAGGTGACGAACGGTCAGATTGCCCATTCTCGGTGACGCCGATCCAACAATCTCGGTGGGACCGATATTGTGAATTTGCGTAACAGAAAGTTGGCAACCCAAACTCGGTGGCACCGAAGAAGAATCGGTTGCACCGAATGGTTAGGGTTTGGCTTAGGTCTGTCTGAGTATGGGAATCGGTGGCACCGAGTGGAAAGTGTTGGTTGCACCGATTTTGGATATTTGACTTTGGACAGACTTTTGTGGAAGAGCTTGTGGGTGTTTTTGGTGACTATCACTTGTGCACGTATGAGCATTTTGTTCACCAATAGTACCTTACCCCCTTTTAATCGTATTGGCTTTCCTGTGGACTCAAAGTGATTTCTCACAAAGTAAAATGTAGAGTCCTCTTGCTTGAAGCTTTGCCAATCCATTTCCTTGCATCTTGGGGTATTTCCACAATCTCCACAATCCTTTTGCCAATCCTATCATTGAACTTTTCCTGAAATATACTTAGTGGAAACATTAGGTCAATGACTTATATGTTGTTATTAATTACCAAAACCACCAAGGGAGCAAATGTGCTTTCAATCTCCCCCTTTTTGGTAATTGATGACAACATATAGATCAAAGCTTCGACAAAGATATAATCAATGAATATAATCGTCGCTTTGAGAAGTATGTGATAAGCAAGAGCTCCCCCTAAATTTGTGCATTATTTTAAATTTGCATTTGAATGCAAATGCACAAACGATTCGGTACATGGGACACTTCTTCCATGTCACATACAACTTGGTGGTGTGCGAGAATAATTAGAATGAACATCATAGCACAACACAATCAAGCAAAGGTGAGTGATCATCTCATAAGTAGCATAATAATAGGAAATAGTAGCAGCAACCATTAAGCGTATGATCAAAACACCACATAGTTCAACACAAACACATCAAAAGACCAATTGTTTTGAAAAAGCGATAAAAACCAAATGCTCTCTCTCTCACTTGAAGCCTAAAGATCTATATACACTTCTCCCCCTTTGGCAACAAGTTACCAAAAAGTTCAAATGCATATATCTAAGCGTTCTTGGGCAGATCTCCTCCTGTTGTTGATGAAGGAGTCGAGAGAACTGCGTCGGCGAAGATCTCTGCAGATGTCATGGATGGAGTTGGAGTAGCAACTGGAGGAACTGGAGCTGATGGAGCTGAGGTGACAGTAGCAGGAGCTGATGAAGAGGGCCTCAAGTCTGGAGCTGGCACTGTGGCTGATCTGGCCTGAGTGGTGAAGTGTGTGCCTGGCCTGAGAGGTGAGTCATCCTCATCATCATCATCATCATCATCATCTGAAGAATGAGGAAGAGGCACAGTGTCAACTTCCTTCTTGAGCTCATTGACTGTCTTGGTCAGCCCATCCACCTTATTATTAAGGGTCTTGATCCTGTTCTCAAAGATCCTGACAAGACTGTTTTGATTGTCCAAAATGTCCTTAATGTCCTTCTGCATGCCCTGAATTGATGATATCAACAGATCCATTTGCTCGTTCCTGGATCTAGGGACCTGAGCACTAGTGGCTCTAGCTGCCTCTGCCTCTGCCTGAGCTGCAGCAGATGTGGGATGTTCTGGGTCCATCGCCACAACGTTGTCCTCTAAATCTGGCTATAGGGGCAAGTGGGGTCTGTCCAGAGCAAAGATGTGCTTCTCCATCTTGGAGTTGATAAGCATCTGGATATAGGGTGCATAGCAGCAAGAGCGCTTCTGATCAGAAGCAACCCTCTTCACTGTCTCAACAATCAAGTCCATGACTCTAATCCTGGTATGTCTGTCAAGATGGATCGGCATGTTGATGGAGTAGCCTCGGATCATCTTCTCATCTCCTGACTTGGGCATCAAAGTATGCCTCAAAATAGTGTTCATGGTACGGAGGCCAGACTGGAGGAAATAAATAGAACCTAGCCTGTGGGACTTCACATGAGCAGCAGGAATCTCATTGTACATGTTGGCCATAGCATTGTGGCTCTCCTTGGATTCAGAGTAGACATCCAAGTCACCATCCTGTACCTCTGGGACTCCTAAGATTGCAGCCCAATCATCAACAGTGGACTCATATCTAGCTCCTTCAGTCATCCATACAATCCTACCATCTCCATAGAAATGAGGAGTGGAGTAGAATTGCATGATCATCTCATCATTCCATGCTGTAAACTCTTTGCCAACAAACTCATCCAAGCCAATGCAGTGAAAGTTGTCTTGAACATTTAGAAAGAAATCTTCATTCTCCATAATGAACTTCCAGTCAACGTACCTCATGTCACTCACAGCTGGACTCTTGTCAAGCAGCACAGTCTCATAGAAATCCTGTTGCTCCTTGGTGTAGAATCTGTAGTCCACAGCTGTCTTTCTCCTTTGGGCATATGGGTCAATAGCTCTCCATGCCCTCAAACCAGAATCATTCCTCTTCTTCATATCTTCAGCAAGCAGATGGCTGGCATTATGCTCAGGAAGGTGTGGTCTAAGCTTCTTCAAAGCAGACATAGCATCTTCATCCCCAACTCTGGAGGTAGTTCCCTTGTTCTTTTCAGAAGCTGGAATCTGTCTGGATAACCTCTTCGGCTTTTCAGCAGCACCCTTCTTGGGAGCAGACTTGCTGCTCTTGGATGTGCCAGTCTTTGGCATAGCATCAGCCATAAGCTTCTTTTCCTTCTTGGGAGGGGCCTTCTCAACATGTTCTTCCTCCTCCTCAGCTGCAGCACCAGTAGCCTCCTCTGGATCTTCAAACATAGAGGTTTGCCTGCCAACAACATAGACAATCCTCTTCCTAGCTCTCTTCTTCTCCCCTACCTTCTTAGGCATAGACTTCCTTGGGGGCTCAACAATCATGGTAGCTCTAGCACTCTGAGGTGCTCTCATAGCTTTAGAGCTAGCATAAACCTTGCTGACAGTCCTCCTTGAAGAGGTGGCTTCATTGGCAGATTTCTTAGCAGCCTTCTCTTGCTTCTTGGCAAGAATCTCCTCTGGCACAAAATCTGAATCCTCCTCATCTGAATTCAGCTTCTTCTTGGCTCTAGTAGCAGCCTTGGGCAACCCATGAGAACTGGGAGTGCCTGGATCTGAAGAGGAACTGGACTCAGGACTAGTGCCTGAACTCATGACAATGTTCTCCTCTTGGAAGTTGTTCTCACTGTCCTCAGCCTCTGACATACTGGCCCTGTGAATAGAGTATAGAGGAGCAGAAGAAGATGAGTCATCACAAAAAGTACAGCTGCTTTTGAAAGTTTGAACTTAAGATTTCTCAAATTTTGCATTCTGCTAAATGTATTTCGGTACAGCCGAGACAAAATTTTCGGACCCACCGAGACAAACAACCTGCTTTCCAGGAACTTGGCACCATTCTCGATTACACCGAAAATAGCACTCGGTTCCACCGAGGTGTTCTCTGTGTGCAGAAAACAAAATCGGTGATACCGATTATTTTGCATCAGTTCTATCGAGATACATGAGGCAGACGGCAAAACCTAAAAAATCCTGGTTCGCTAATCTATGGAGATTTCCAGTGGATAGAAAGATGTGCAAATAGTGGCTTATAGATAAAATCAATTTCATTGCGCAAGAATCGGACGGGAAGCGCAAGAAAAATCGAATTTGTACCCTAACTTGGCGACGGATCCGCTACGGCGGCGACGGCGGCGAAGATGCCCGACGACGGCGAGGATCCCAGCGGCGGAGGAGCGCGGGGAGACTAGGGCGACGACCAGGGGGTCCTTTGCGGCAGCTTAGGGTATTGGGGCGCGATGGTTTGAGGATGAAATTTCAAAGCGTCGGGTCCATATCATATATACCCCTCACTGTCAGTGTCACCGATTCTAAATTTTCGGTGTCACCGAGTTCCTCAACTGTCAGCTGACAGGGAAACTCGGTGTAACCGAGAATATGGAATCGGTAGTACCGAGATTGAAAACCAAATCAACCCTAGGCATTTGCTGAGACCGAGAATTGTGGGTTGGTTCCACCGAGATACACTTGGGAGGTTTTAATGGTCAGTCCTTGTCGATACGGAACTCCGAGTGCTCCACACACAGAGGGATCGAAAAGTACTTGTTCAAGTTTTGTGATGTAGCATGAATGGAATATGAGGTGAGAAAGCATAGATAGCTAGAGAGTGGTCCTAGGCATTCTTGTCCATCCAATTGGCAAAAGATAAATCAAAGGCCAAATAGCAACAATTTGATGTCCTCGAATGGGAAAATAAATGCAAACCAACATGCTCAGACAATAAGATGTCAAATGAAATCATGACAAACATGCACATACATACTAGCATCTAACAAGCACTTTGGCGATGACGTAGTCATCTATATATGAGTATATTGACTTAGGAGCCAAGCAAGAATACTTGATCATAGGTCATACTCATCGTTTAAGCACAAGTGGGGTTACCACTTTTACATAAAGCATTTAATGTTGTCACATACTTATGAGATGCTTTAACTCAAGTCTTAGAGTAAAGCTCCCCCTTGATGTGACATCCCCCCATAGGAGGGATAAACTAACCTTGGGTTTTGTCGATGAAGACTTCATGTTGGTGAGGTAATGGTGGATGCTCAAGGTTGATGAAGATCACCAAGAGTTGGGAGGATCCTTGTTGTTTCTTTACTCTACTCACCTACATGGGTTAGTCCGAACACACAAGAGACAAATACAAGGATATCTATGGACATGGAGTGCAAAGCAGGTGTAATGATGTCCATTGATTTGTTGATTACCTTGTCCCTTGCTTACCTTTGAGGGAATGTGTGACTCCTTGAACTATTGCATAGAGTTGATGTTGATTGCAAATAGTTCTTGCCAATAATGAATGTGAGTGAATTTCATTGGCGGAGTCACCCCTGAAGAACTCTCTAGTTCTTCTTCTTTGGGACCCACATCAAGTTGATGGGGATCCTTGGTGTTGTAGTAGCCTTTGTAGAAGTTGGGCTTGAAGTAGCCTTGGGAACCCACTCCACCAAAGCTAGGGATTCATCTTCATATTAGTCAATGTCATCTTGAAGCTTGTTCTTGCCCTTGATCTTGTGGTCTTGTGGTGGAAGGTCATCTTGAGTGCTTGTCCCCTTAGGAAGAGTTTTTTCAAACTTCTCCTTTTGAGGAACAAACTTGGGCTTGGGGTATTGACCTTCTTCCCATTCAACTCCATTAGTGTTGAAGTAGCCAACACCATGGTTCTTTCGGTATCCTTCGTGCTTGCGTACAATTTCCTCAAATTGCTTACACCCGGCAAGACTCTTGTAGATACCTTTGTCTATAATTCCTTTCAATAAAGCATTTTCTTGCTCATGTGTAACTTGGCTAAGAGAATCATCATTAGTTGAATCAATAGAACTACTAGAAGCAACATCATTAGGTTTAGTATTTTTATTGTTGCTACTAGATGAAGAGCCTTTCTTGCCTTTGTTACTAGTTTGCTTAGTTTTAACTTGAGGCATGAATGTAGACAAGAGTAGTCGTTTGGCTAGATAAGATGAAGTCTTCTTTCGGAGATCGTCATTGATAGCTTTAAGAAACTCATGCACTTGCTCCAAGTTGAGCTTCTCGAAGCGCAGCTTCTCATGAGTTTTTACAAGCTCTCTATGATCTTCGAGAGTAGATTCATGAGCTAACTTAAGAGTGTTTAGTTCTTTAGTTAGTTGTTCAATTTTCATCTTATCGTCATCAATTAACTTATCTTGACTAGCATGAGAATTATCAAGTTCATTTTGACTAACATCACTAGTTTTATCAAAGAGCAAGTCATCATCACAAAGCAAATCATCTTCATCACTATCGAAATCAACATACTCGGGGTGTGATACCATGGGGCCTTTAGCCATGAAGCAATTTCCACTCCCTTCATTTGGTGAATCAAATAGATCAAAGGAGTTGGTAGTCACTAGAGCAATTCCGGCAACACCATCATCTTGACTATAGTCGGAGTCGGAGTGATAGCTTCTCTTGGAGTTGTTGTCGGAGTCGGAGCCGGAAACCCATTCACCAACATGAGCAAGATGTTTTCTTCTTGTGTAGCTCTTGGTGTACTTGTCCTTCTTCTCCGAATCTCTACTTCTCCTTGAGGGTCTTCGTTTATAACGATCATCTCTACTCCTTCTCTCTCTTGGAGGTGATTCGTTCTTTGAGCTTCATCTTCGAGGTGACTCTTCTCTTCGTTTGTAGGGAGCCGTGCACTCATTGGAGTAGTGCCCGGGCTTCCCACAATTGTAGCAGTTGCGGTCACGACTTGACGAATGCTTCTCATCATATCTTGAGTTGGAGCTTCGTTCTTCGCCTCTATTCTTGTAGAACTTGTTGAATTTCTTGACCATGAGGCTTATCTCTTCATTGGTGACAAGGTTGTCACTTGAAGTTGCAGGAGCATCACTTGTGGCTTTGTAAGCACCGCTAGACTTTTTGTGAAGCTCTTCTTTGTCTTTGAGTGTCATCTCATGAGCAACAATCCTTCCAATGACTTCCGTAGGCTTGAGATCTTTGTAGTTGGGCATCATTTGGATCAATGTGCACACGGTGTCGTATCTCTCATCCAAAGCTCTAAGTATCTTCTTGATGATGAATTTGTTGGTCATTTCTTCGCTTCCTAAGCCAGCAATCTCATTAGTGATGAGAGCTAGCCTAGAATACATCTCTGCGACTCCTTCACCATCCTTCATCTTGAACTTGTCAAGCTGACTTTGAAGAACATCTAACTTGGATTCTCTCACGGACTCGGTTCCTTCGTGCATATCAACCAAAGTATCCCAAATCTCTTTTGCATTCTCAAGACGGCTGATTTTGTTGAATTCCTCTGGGCATAGGCAGTTGAAGAGAATGTCGCATGCTTGAGCGTTGTATTGCAACATCTTCAATTCTTTCGCGGTCGCTTCACGATCCGGTTCCTTTCCATCACCAAAGAATTCACCTTGCAAGCCAACACGAACAACAGCCCAAACAGCGGGGTTATGACCAAGAATATGCATTTTCATTTTGTGCTTCCAACTAGCAAAATTAGTGCCATCAAAGTACGGACCTCTACGGTGATAATTTCCCTCACTAGACGCGATACTCTCCTAGGTTGTGAGACCAATGCAATGGCGACCAAAGCTCTGATACCACTTGTAGGACTGAAAGTATGTCTAGAGGGGGGGTGATTAGACTACTTGACCAAATAAAATTTCTACCTTTTCCCAAATTTTAGAGTTGGCAGATTTTAACATTCATGGCAAGTCAAGTACACCCTACACATGCATGTCTAAGAGTATAGCAGCGGAAAGTAACAACAAGCATGAGTAGAAAGGAAAGGGTAGGAGGATCAAACGCAATTGTAGACACGATGATTTTTCCCGTGGTTCCGATAGGTGGCGCTATCGTACATCCACGTTTATGGAGTCTTCAACCCACAGAGGGTAACGGTCGCGAGAGTCCACGGAGGGCTCCACCCATAAGGGTCCACGAAGTAGCAACCTTGACTATTCCATAACGGCTTCCGTCCACGAAGGACTAGCCTCACTATGGGTAGATCTTCACAAAGTAGGCGATCTCCTTGCTCTTACAAACTTCTTGGTTCAACTCCACAACACGAAGTAGGAGGCTCCCAAGCGACACCTAACCAATCTAGGAGGCACCACCCTCCAAAAGGTAATAGGCTCGGCAATGACGATGAACTCCTTGCTCTTGTGCTTCAAGATGATAGACTCCTCAACACACAATCACTCTCTCACAGATTTGGCTTGGTGGAAGAGATGGGATTGGTGGAAAGCAACTTGGGGAGGCTAGAAATCAAGATCCATATGGTTGGAGTGGATGATCTTGACCTCAACACAAGGGTAGGTGGCTCTCTCTCAGAAAACTGGATGGGGCAAGTATGGAATAGTTCTGAGTGCTTCTCTTTCGAGTGGGTGGTGGTGAAGGGGTATATATAGGCATCCCCAAAAATCCAACCGTTACACACAAAATGACAAACTCGGTGACACCGATGTGTTAATATCGGTGGTACCGAAGTGACCAAAAGGTGGCAACTTTTGAATCTCGGTGAGACCGATATAGGAAACTCGGTTGCACCGATAAGGTGACCAACGGTCAGATTGCCCATACTCGGTGACGCCGATCAACAATCTCGGTGGGACCGATATTGTGAATTTGCGTAACAGAAAGTTGGCAACCCAAACTCGGTGGCTCCGAAGCAGAATCGGTTGCACCAAAAGGTTAGGGTTTGGCTTAGGTCTGTCTGAGTATGGGAATCGTTGGCACCGAGTGGAAAGTGTTGGTTGCACCGATTTTGGATATTTGACTTTGGACAGACTTTTGTGGAAGAGCTTGTGGGTGTTTTTGGTGACTATCACTTGTGCACGTATGAGCATTTTGTTCACCAACACTACCTTACCCCCTTTTAATAGTTTTGGCTTTCCTATGGACTCAAAGTGATTTCTCACAAAGTAAAATGTAGAGTCCTCTTGCTTGAAGCTTTGCCAATCCATTTCCTTGCATCTTGGGGTATTTCCACAATCTCCACAATCCTTTTGCCAATCCTATCATTGAACTTTTCCTGAAATATACTTAGTGGAAACATTAGTTCAATGACTTATATGTTGTTATTAATTACCAAAACCACCAAGGGAGCAAATGTGCTTTCAAGCAGGCGACGACGCGGCATGTTGCAGCATCGCATGCTCCGGTGTGTCCGTCACATCAAATGACCCCACTATCTATATTAGGGTTGTCGGGGGGGTGCGGATGTTCTAGGGAGAAAACAAAAGTAACGCACTTCGCCTATCAACCAAGCGCACTGCGTGCGTTAGTGCGAGGCCGGGCCGGGGTGGGCGAGGGGGGTCTGGACCCCCCTCCCTCCCCCACCCCCGGCGAGGCCGAGCCAGGAACGAGCCGGAGCAGGCAACGACGTGGCATGCCGCGGCGTCGCATGCTCCGGCTGTCACAGCCCTAAATTATTGCCTGTAATTAGTTGCATTGTGATCATCCGTGCATCATGTTAAATTTCAATTGAATTTGAATTGGGGGATTGTTCAAACCCTAGCAATTAATCAATTCAACTATGTTTCAATTTAAAACTTTTCAATGATCCAAAGTGGCCTTATAAAATGTTGATCATTTCTGGTGAAATGTGGTAACATCAACCAGCGGTGAATAATATTTTTCCATGTCACCTTTGGTTACTAAATTAATTCAACAAGTATTTGATTTGGAGCTAATAAATGATATATATAAATCCATAGCTCCAAATAATTTGAAACTTGGTAAGGGTCTCTGAAATAATTCAGTGAGAGTCCAACAAAAGTTTCATATTTATTAAAAATGGTTTGGATCTGAAACCAAATCAAGACAAATAAAAAAAAAGAAAACAGAAACAAAAAGGAAAGAAAGAGAGAGGGAGGGAGATGACTTACCTAGCCCTGGAAGAGCCGGCCCAGCCCACAAGGGGCTAGACCGTCTTCTTCCCCTCGCCAACGCACGACCCATCTCGGTGGCGAGCGCCGATAGCGGACCCCGTCACCTCCTGCTAGTCTGCTCCCCTCCTCGACGCCTAGAGATGCCACGCGACTCCCCTGGCCTCTCCCTCACTCTCCCCGTGCTCACCCCCCTCCTCTGCTCCCTTCCTCGCAGCAACCCGAGCAGAGCTCGCCGCCACCGTCGCTACAGCCACAGCCACCGCACCCCTCTCGCCCTCTCTTGCTGTCCATAAGCCTGCCTCGACCCCTTGGACCTCCAAGACGAGCCGCGCAAGCCGGAATGCTCCAGAGCAGCGCCATCACCGCCGTCCTCTCCACCTCTGACCGCCGGATGCCGTCGCCGATTCGCCGTCGCAGGAGCCTCCCCGAGCCGTCTGAGCATCCCTGCACCCCCAACGTGAGCCCCCGCTTCATTCCCCTCCCCTAGTTCTCCCGAACGCGAGCCCAAGCGTCGCAGCCCGCCGGACCCGAGGCCGCTGCCGCAGAGCTTCTCACCGCCATCGTTGTGGTCCACCACCGGCGTGGCCAAGCTCGAAGCTAAGCTCCTGGAGCTCTGTAGAAGCCGTAGAGCCCATCGGTGAGCCGCCCCGTGCCCTGCGGCCCGGAATTGCTCGAGCCCTAGCTCCGGCCGCCGCGGACGCCCTCGCCGCCGTCACTTCAGTCCACCCCACGTCCTTCCGCGTATTCCATTGAATGCGCGCGAGCCCAGGCTTCACATAGATGGTCTCCGCCGAGCGAATGGTCACCGGAGGAGGTTTTCCGGCGACCTCCACCACGTCTGTTATCGCCGGCGTTGAACCGCCGGTGGGTTACACCCCGCTGACCAGAGGTTTGACCTCTCTGGGTCAGTGACAGGTGGGCCAGCCCCTGGCTTAATTAGGTGGAGCGATTAATTAAGTTAATTAATTTCTGTTAGTAGAATAGGTCACTGACAGTGGGCCCTGTTCTGCTAATGATGTTAGTTAGGAAATTAATTAAACTCTGTTAAGCCCTGTATCACTGACCAGTGGGCCCCACTGGTCAGGTTTGACCTAGATCGGGTCTGTTGACCACTGACGTCACCATGACGTGTTGCTGACGCAGTAAATAGTTCTGTGATTTAAATAAATCAGAAAATGATTTATAAATTTCAGAAAATGTTTAAAACTTCTAAAAATCATTGTAATTCAACCGTAACTGATATGGAAATAAATTATAGATGAAAAATTATCAGAAAAATATGAAGAATCTGCTTATGCCATGTTCATGCTTGTTTGAACAAGTTAACATCACCAAGTAGGACATTTCATGATTAGGATAATTTAATAAATAGTGTTGGAGTTGGAATTTGGTATATATTTGAATTCCATTTCACTTAATATGACTATCTATTGCACTAGGTTAATTCAATGCTTTAGCGTGCCATATCATACATCATGTTTGTTGCATTGCTGGAATGTGTTCCTTTCCTGTTTGTCGGTGGTGTTCCTTCCCGGTAGACGATGGTTCCGATGTAGAGATCGTTGTCACCGATGAAGACTCATTGATATCTTTAGAAGTGTAAGCCAAGCAAACACCCTTGAGCATACCGATATGAACCCACTCTCTCGCTCCTGCTCTCTTTTACTGCATTAGGGCAATAACGATTCAACTGTTACCTGTTCTCGGTAGTTGAACCCATTCCATTGCTTGACCTATCTTTGTCACAGTAAATAGTTGAAACCACTTAGCATGAGTAGCAACAGTTTTAGCCTTGATGTGCCTACTCATCCTTGCTTGCTTACTTACTGTGCCTGCTATGCTTAGAGTCGTGTCATGTCGGGTCTGATCCATCTGGGCGATGAATCAGAATGGCAGTGTTCATGTCCTACTGGGTGAGAGCTAAGTGTGTGAAAACGATTTGATAAAGGTAGCGATGAGAGGCCATGTAGGAGTACATGGCAGGTTGTCCCATTGGGACCGTCCTTAAGAACTCAGTTCTGTGTTTGTGATCCAAGACAGTTACTACCACACGTTGGGCCCTGAAATATGACCCCGCTCGACATATTAATCGCCTAGATCTCTGTCCAGGAGTTGCAACTAGTTTCTGGTGTTTGTAGGACAAGTGTTGGTGGCCGTGCTTAGCGCTGCCCGACGGGGTGGGCTTTGATGCGGTATAGACACAGTGGCATGGTGTACCAAGTGGCACCCGAACGGTGGGCTTGGGAACCCTGCGCACATCATTTGAGGCCGTAGCGGAAACTTCGGCCGGATTTCCGTGCAGGTTCAGTCTCAAATAGGCGATAAACCTGGACTAGGGTCTTGTGAGATTGACGGTCGTGGCCGACTCCCTTGCTGGGCTTCCGCTTGAAGGTTGCTGAGGTGCCTTTTTACGTGCACATGGCGATAAGTGGCGAGAGCATGTGTGAAGAAGTACACCCCTGTAGGGTTATGAATCTGTTCGAATAGCCGCGTCCTCGGATATGGACTACTTGGAGAACTTATGTGGTTCATAGACAAGTGAAATGGATACATTAAAATGCACAAGATAAGTGTGAGTGCTATGGATGACCTTCCGTAGGAAGACGGGAGTGGATCCATAGTGGTGCATTGATATGGTGAATATGTGGACTCGTGTGCGTTTTCTCCCTCCAAATAAAGTACTCGTAGTGGTAGTACAGGTTAGCCAAGAGTCAAAGCTGGCTTGCTACAATAAACTCCACAACCCCCTTTGTTGACAATGATGCATATGTAGTTAGTTCTGAGGTAAGTCTTGCTGAGTACCTTTGTACCCACGGTTGCTTAATTTATGTTTTTGCAGAGGAGGCGTCAGTCTCATTAAGTGATTCTTGCGACGTGAAGTTCGATGTTGACCGGATTAGCTTGGGAATCCCAGACAGAGATCTGGTTCCTTTGGTAGGGTTGTTGTAGCTTTTCAGGCTCCTCCAGCCATTTTAGTAGATGTTTGTACTCAGACATGTTTTGCTTCCGCTTGATGCTTGTATGACCTGAGTGTTGGGTCATGTGACCCCTATTTGTAATATCACATTATGTTGGCTCTTATGAGCCATTAATGGAACTTGAGTCATAGAGTTATGTTGTGATGCCATGTTGTATCCTTCTTGCTGCTGTGTCTGTCTCTTCGGGGAAATGTCTCGCAGTGTAATGGTGTCCCTGTAGCCTGCTATGACTCGTCTACACACGCTGAGACCGACACCTGCATTGTTGGGTTACGTATGCCTATCCCTGTACGAATGTGCCACTTGGGTTCTACGACTAGTCATGTCGACCCGGGTTCTTGGACATTTGAATGCTAGCGACATATTCACATTCGTGAGCCAAAAGGCGCAAACAGTCCCGGCCCAGGTAAGGTGGCAGCCATGGAGATAACCGTGCGTGAGGCCGCAAAGTAATGTGAAGTGTTACATGCTAGATTCTTATGGCTTAGGATCGAGGTCCCGACAACTTTGGTATCAGAGCTTGACTACCTGTAGGATTACCAAGCCAAACTGGTCGATATTTGAGTCTAGAACTGCTTTAGTTATATAAGGGAATTGATTGTGGAAGGGAACGTAAGATTCTTTTTACTCCTTTCCTCATGTCATTCTAATTCTGGGTCACCCTCTTCTTTATTCTACGGGGTTTAAGAATTAGGCTTCTCCTCTATCTATCAGGATGACGAGTTACTATGTTGGAGACTTATAGGAAAGTTGTTGTCTTCCTAGATCAATGTCTCCATAAGAATTCAGTTGTTTTGTTGTCAGTTTTCATGCAGGTTGCCTCATATTTCATGCCGTACAGCCGTTATGATGTCCGAGTTATCCAAAGGTTTCTAAATTATCCGATGCAATTACAAATCCTTTAATCCCGAGTTAATGTCTTTTGGCCAGACAAAGCACACTAATTGTTGCGTTGAGGTACTTTACTACCTCGACGTATAAGTTATAGGTGTTTAGGAAACCTTGTTATTCAAGTGAACCACCCAACAGTCTAGTTGTGTCTTTGTTCCCAGTGTGATAATTCTGGCCATCATTATCGAAAGCATGTTGTGATGCTACTCAGTCAGTAGGTATTCTATTTCTGGGTTCTTGAACCCAAGAATCATTCTACTCACTCCCGTTGATAGTATTTGCCCGTTCCTTTAGGATATTAGTAATCTTTGTGATACTCTTCATGGTCGTGGTACATCATTCTTCCAATACCATGAACCAGTTATGGCAGAAGTTCCTCGTGAACTAATGATCACAACAAGAGTGCTCTTCATGAGTCTTCCATTCTATAGTTGTGAGCCTGCCAATTCTTTCCTTTCTGCATGGATTATCTGGAAGAAATATGTTGAACTTTGTTCGACGTATACAATCTATGCATCTACAACTCAAGGAAAATCATGTGCTCTTGAGTTGCCCCTCTTCAATTGTATTTTGGCCTTCATCTATCAATGGATAGTCAAGAGTATGTCATGCATTTGTTTATCGATGTCGACTATTCTTGTGGTTCGTCAAGCCATTCTATTCCCGAATGACTTGGAGAAACAAACTCCAGTACCTCATCCATTTCTAGGATTGGGTCAAAGCAGTTGTGTTCTGCAGATCAAAATGCCAATCTAGCTTTTGTTCTGTTCTACCTGGGAGTATTACCCTCTTATGTCAAGAGTATCGTGAGAATTGCACAACCCCTTATGACTTCTTGGTACAATGATACTTCTCGCCATCATCATTCATTCCTCGGTCTCTGTGTTGTTGTAACCGGAATACCGACAAGTGAACCATGATGTGTGAAATCGATACTCCTAGCAATGTTGTTGCTTGGTAGTTAATGGACAATAATTTCACTCTTAGTGTGATGGTTATTGAATCATCATTCCAAAGATTGATCGTGCTACCTATGTCCATTTTTCGTGGTGCACTCTTTGATCAGTGAGAAAGGATTGTGTCAATCCTTTGCTCCTTTGATCACATCATCTTGCCCTGAAATGCAAGATTGTTCTCGAGTTCAATAACATATCGGTGGTTCGTGATTTTCCGAATATCTTCTCGAAAGTATTACCATGTTGTTTTCTGACCGTTATGTTGAGTTCGAGATCAAGTTGGTTTTTCTATAAACCACCCCTTCTCCAAGACTCTGTGTTGGATACCCCTGAGCTAGTTGGTTAAGCTAAACAACAACTTGGAGACTTGGAAGATAAATGCTTCGCCTGACTTAGTTCATTCCAAGGGGATATCTTCTTTTGTGGTTGTGTGTGTTGAAGAAAGGCGATATCTTCATCGATTGATCCTTGTGATCAATTGTTGCATCCATCGTCTTATCCAACCTTTGATTTGAATGTGGGCTATTGTCAAATCAAAATCAGAACCAAAGATCTTCATAATGTTGTTATGCTCGTGGATGTATCCTCGAGCATACACTGTTATGTCTTTTGGGGAGACCAATGCTATCACCTTGTTCACATAGATATGGGCTTCCATCCATATGGATGTTTCGATGAACCGTTGTTGAACCCATCGACAACATTGTTTATCCTCTCCATGATTTATGATGAACATAAAGCTAGTATTGGAAACTTTGTAGGCGATATCTTCATGTCTCGTACATGAAGCATATGTTTGGTGAACGAAGTGACTTACTCTTAGTTCACGTGCATATGGTGCAAGTTGCCGCCGTGAACTTGAGAAAGGTCGTTTTGCTTCCTTTGGAATCATCCCAACTCAGTCATGCACATGCAAAAGTATTCTATGGTTTGATAGGCTCGCTACCTCCATTCCATATGTATTCCTAGCACACCAAGCCGATGATTGAGTTGTTCAAGGAAAATAAGTTAAGTGACAATCCATGGTAATGCACAAGACTTCGATACCCTAATGATGGTTCCTAACCCGAACTCGGTGGTGTTTTGTTGTAAGAATTCCCTGTGGTCTTGTTGTGCCCACGTGAGTCTTGCAATCCAGCTCGTGTTTTGGAGTTGACTCCCGTAGTTCATTTCCCGAGAATCTCGCAACATTATCTCTTCGACTTGTGTTGCAACCTTTCTTTCAGGCACGCTGAGTTTGAAACATCTTGTTTCCAATCAAATCTGAATCTCGGGCAGATATGATGGTTGGAACGTTTCCCAAGAGTTATAATATTGGTCTCTCTATAACCCGGTAAAGTGATGTCATGGCTAACACACCTAGCCGGAAGACCTATTATTATAGTACCTTGTGCCAGCAACATTAGCCACTTCCCCATGACGACTTCGTATGACTTATTCTAGAAGTTATTCCTCGTGGACCCTTTGAGATCCTGAAGTCTGACCTTTTACTTGATGTGCTAGATATCAAGCATTATCTATAATCAAGTTATGCTAGTACATCAAGGAGAACATTAGAAGCGGAGTGCTAAATGTCTCTCGGTCGATCATCCAGATTTTGTTCCGTTGGCATAGCTAGGGTGAAATCCGAGAAAGTGTTATCTTCCTTTGCATCTGCATCCTCCGTTATTACTCATCAAGGTAGTATAATGTGTGGCCAGGATCCTTGGCATGGATGTTGGTAAAACCTTGATGAATATGGAAATGCTCAAGTTCTTGACAGCACGCTCAGACACTGGGTTATACCTCGGTATCAATTGGAATGTGCCTTCCGTTGACTGAGTTGTTCTATAACCCTACTTCCCTTTCGAAACTGAGTATGCCATTTCTTTCGAATTCCTTCAAACGATCATTTGTGAATTGCCTTAGTATGTTATGAAGAGTTTCAATGATCTATGGATCAAAAGTAATTTTGTTTGCCACTTAAGGGAATACTCTACGAGTCACCTTCCTAAGGTGCTCCGTTATGGAATCAAGGGCAACTTAAGTCCTCGCTACATTGAAACCCCTTCGCTATCGGTATTTAGCGTGGAATTGCACCCTACCAATTGAACCTCCGTTATCCACCTCTATCCATCACTCATGATGTGTGTTTGGTGTCTCAGCTCAAGAGGCGTTCCCACGTCTCATTCTATGAGTTGATCATGAGTTTCTCGATCTTTGTGAAGATCGATTCTGGTAGAGTTCTCTTTTCCCTCGTCGTCGTGTTTGGATGAAGATTTCGAAGACCAAGTTGTCAATATCAACATGATGCAATGAATCAACATCTCCGAGAAGGGCAATTGGATCATGAAGTTTTTGATAGTTTATGTCCCCTCTGTCCTCTTACCCTGCGCCTGAATCTCGGGATGAGATTCTTGTTTAGTGGGGGTGAGTTGTCACAGCCCTAAATTATTGCATGTAATTAGTTGCATTGTGATCGTCCATGCATCATGTTAAATTTCAATTGAATTTGAATTGGGGGATTGTTCAAAACCTAGCAAATAATCAATTCAACTCGGTTTCAATTTAAAACTTTGCAATGATCCAAAGTGGCCTTATAAAATGTTGATCATTTCTGGAGAAATGTGGTAACATCAACCGGAGGTGAAGAATATTTTTCCATGTCACCTTTGGTTACTGAATTAATTCAACAAGTATTTCATTTGGAGATAATAAATGATATATATAAATCCATAGGTCCAAATAATTCGAAACTTGGTAAGGGCCTCTGAAATAATTCAGTGAGAGTCCATAAAAAGTTTCATATTTATTAAAAATGGTTTGGATCTGGAACCAAATCGAGACAAATAAAAAAATAGAAAAGAGAAACAAAAAGGAAAGAAAGAGAGAGGGAGGGAGATGACTTACCTGTGAGGGATCACTAGAAGAGTGTCTAGAGGGGGGGTGAATAGACTACAAGCAGGAATTAAAAACCTAACCTTTTCCCAAGTTAATAGGTTGGCAGATTTTAGCATTCCATGACAAATTAGCAAGTCTAACAGCCCTACACATGCATGTCAACAAATATGGCAGCGGAAAGTAAAGACATTGCACATGAAGTAAAGAGTAGAGATATGGAGATCAAACGCAATTGGAGACGCAAGGATTTTTCCCGTGGTTCCGATAGGTGGTGCTATCGTACATCCACGTTTATGGAGTCTTCAACCCACGGAGGGTAAGGGTCGCGAGAGTCCACGGAGGGCTCCACCCATAAGGGTCCACGAAGTAGCAACCTTGACTATTCCATAACGGCTTCCGTCCACGAAGGACTAGCCTCACTATGGGTAGATCTTCACGAAGTAGGCGATCTCCTTGCCCTTACAAACTTCTTGGTTCACTCCACAACACGAAGTAGGAGGCTCCCAAGCGACACCTAACCAATCTAGGCACCACCCTCCAAAAGGTAATAGGCTCGGTAATGACGATGAACTCCTTGCTCTTGTGCTTCAAGATGATAGACTCCTCAACACACAATCACTCTCTCACAGATTTGGCTTGGTAAAAGAGATGGGATTGGTGGAAAGCAACTTGGGGAGGCTAGAAATCAAGATCCATATGGTTGGAGTGGAAGATCTTGACCTCAACACAAGACTAGGTGGTTCTCTCTCAGAAAACTGGATGGGGCAAGTATGGAATAGTTCTGACTGCTTCTCTTCGAGTAGGTGGTGGTGAAGGGGTATATATAGGCATCCCCAAAAATCCAACCGTTACACACAAAATGACCAACTCGGTGACACCGATGTGTTAATCTCGGTGGTACCGAAGTGACCAAAAGGTGGCAACTTTTGAATCTCGGTGAGACCGATATAGGAAACTCGGTTGCACGGATAAGATGACCAACGGTCAGATTCCCAATCTCGGTGACGCCGATCCAACATTCTCGGTGGTACCGAAAATGTGAATTTGCGTAACAGAAAGTTGGCAACCTAAAATCGGTGGCACCGGTATGGAATCGGTTGCACCGAAGTGACTAGGGTTTGGCTGAGTCTGTCTAGGGTTTGGAATCGGTGGCACCAGGATTGGAATGTTGGTTGCACCGATTTTGAGTGTTTGGCTTAGGACAGACTTTAGTGGGAGAGCTTATGGATGTTTTTGTCGACTATCACTTGTGCACGTTTGAGCATAGTGTTCACCAGCAAAACTTTACCCCCTTTTAATAGTATTGGCTTTCCTATGGACTCAAAGTGATTTCTCACAAATGTAAAATGTAGAGTCCTCTTGCTTGAAGCTTTGCCAACCTATTTCCTTGCATCTTGGGGTATTTCCACAATCCCCTTTTACCAACCCTTTTCTCCATGGACTTGTATCTGAATTACACTAGGTAAAGGTATTAGTCCAAGAGACAATGTATGTTGTCATGAATTATCAAAACCACCAAGAGAGCATGTTGTGCTTTCAATCTCCCCCTTTTTGGTAATTGATGACAACATACAATCAAAGCTTCAAATAAAGATATGCATGGATATAATGAAGACTTTGAGATACAAATGACTCAGATTTGCTCCCCCTAAATGTGTGCAGTCCTTTAAAGGATAGCTGCTTTGGAATGCATGGACACACATATGGATGAAGGGATATAATAAGTCATGTATATCTTGGCTATATGCATCAAATATATATGAATGAGATGTATCCTTGTTCAAGACTTCACTCTTGCAAACAATATGTGCAACAAGCAGGAGATCATCTTGATCAAAGGTATGATGCATATACTTACCTTGAGTTCTTGAGCATTCTTGTAGTAAAAACACACTTGAGAAAACAATGTTAAGAAACACGAGAGTATTCTACCAATCAAAGGCAATAGAACTCAAAAGTACCAAGATATGGAGAACATATAGAAGATAGTAATCATTACGATTGATATGTCTCCAAGATCATTAGAATTTTCTTCCCTTAGATGTGAACGGTAGTTCATCCTCTCCCCCTGAATCTCAGCATGTAGATATTGGAATTGGATAGGGTGAGAAACGTAAACTTCCAAATTTGTCTTCTCGTCCTACATTGATACTGAACATCCTTTCCTTGTTTAAGTAAGTATGAATATTGATATTGGCTCTCCCCCTTGATCATGTCTCCCCCTTCGCATAAGCATGTATCTCCCCTTTAGCATGAAGCTTTGTTCTTCTCCCCCTTTGGCATTAATTTCCAAAAAGGTCAAAAACAGGGATAGATACAGGGGTCATTGACTGAGAAGGGATCCTTGAGAACAAGGCTCACTGAATGTAGGTTTCATGAAAGCTGAGGGAATCATGGAAAATAGTATCTCCCCCTTCTTCCTTTAAGATAGGAATCCTTGAATAAAGAAATTTTCTCCCTAAGATCAGCTTTGTTATTCTCCCCTTTTTTTTAAACGGGGTCATCGAAGTAACAGAAGTATTGCTAAAGAGATCACAAAGGAAACACAAAAAAAGAACGCAAATAAGAAAAAGAAACAAATCGGTGACTCCGAGACAGATACACCGGTGGTACCGAGATTTTGTGGTGCAGCTCATCTGCAATGTCGGTAGAACTGAGATGTTTGTATCGGCGGCACCGAGTCAGAAACAGAACGAAGGACCAAGTTTCTGATTTCGGAGAAACAAAAGAAAATAAGGGAATGCAAATGATTTTACAAGGAGATATCAACTAGATAAGATTTGAGTGATTCCGAGAAGTCTTACAAAAAGAGAGTGAACCACACAAGATTCTTAACTAGATGATGGGCGGTGACTAGGTCACCTATATTAGAGTATATTGACATAGGAGCCAAGCAAGAATACTTGATCATAGGTCATACTCATCGTTAAGCTCAGAATGGGGTTACCATTTCGATTAAGCATTTTAATGTCTTCATATCACTTGAGTTGCTTTACCTCATTACTTGGAGTAAAGCCTTTTTCAAGGACATGAGTACATACCTTTGAGTGACGTTGATGATGTAGCTTGTAGGTGAACTTGTTGAGGATGCTCGAGGTTGATGAAGATCTTCTTGAGTTTTGGAGCAATCCTTCTCGTTTTAGTACACTTGTCACCTACAAGGGTTAGTCATGCAAGGAAGGGTAATAGATATATCCATTTGACATGATACCAAATTGAGAATTATGAATATGGGTCAAGGATATGCTTTGATATCTTCTTCCTTCCATCATCAAGAGGGGATGTGGATACTTGGTCAAGACAAGATTTCTTAGGATTTGAGTTGGTTGCAATCTCATGGAATGAAGTTCTTCCAAGTACCTACAAAAAAATTAGATGCAATACAAGGGAGCATATAATTCCATGGCATAAGATAACATGTTAGGAATATCTTGGAAGTATCAAGAAAGCTCAGGCCCTTGCATGCAAACGAGTGAGTCTAGCTCAGGTTTGAAGCATCAATGATGTTCAACTCACTCCTCAAGTGACAAAAGGTTTTCTCATCAAGCGGTTTGGTAAAGATATCGGCCAATTGCTTGTTAGTGCAAACATGCTTAAGTTTACTATCTCCTTTGGCAACATGATCACGAATGAAATTATGTCTAACTTGAATATGTTTAGTTCGAGAATATTGCACGGGATTATGTCCAATCTTAATAGCACTTTCGTTGTCACAAAGTAATGGAACATTTCTAACATGGATTCCATAATCTTTAAGAGTTTGTGTCATCCATAGTAATTGTGCACAACAAGATCCAGCAGCAATGTACTCAGCTTCGGCAGTAGATAGAGATACCGAGTTTTGTTTCTTGGAGGACCAAGATACAAGAGATCTACCCAAAAATTGACAAGTACCCGAGGTGGATTTTCTATCAACCTTGTCACCGGCATAGTCCGAATCGGAATAGCCAACAAGGTTAAAGGAAGATCCCTTGGGATACCAAATGCCAAAGTTTGGTGTTTGTATCAAATATCTCACAATACGTTTCACGGCCAAAAGATGACACTCTTTAGGTTCAGCTTGATATCTTGCACACATGCAAACACTAAGCGTGATATCGGGACGGGAGGCACATAGATATAGCAATGAGCCAATCATAGATCGATAGACCTTTTGATCAACGGGTTCATCCTCTCTGGTAAGATCAACATGTCCACTAGTAGGCATGGGAGTTTTCATACCTTTGCACTCTTGCATGTTGAACTTCTTGATCAAGTCCTTGGTATACTTAGTCTGAGATATGAAAGTTCCTTCTCTTGATTGCTTGATTTGCAAGCCAAGAAAGAATTTCATCTCACACATCATAGACATCTCATACTTTTCAGACATCAACCTTCCAAATCTTTCACTAAATTGAGGGTTAGTTGAACCAATGATAATATCATCCACATAGATTTGGCACACAAATAATTCACCATTAACTCTCTTAGTGAACAAGGTTGCATCAATTTTACCGATTTCAAAACCCTTTTCAACAAGAAATTTCGTTAATCATTTATACCAAGCATGGGGGCTTGTTTAAGACCATAAAGAGCTTTACGAAGCTTGTAGACATGATTAGGTTTCTTAGGATTTACATAAACCTCTTCTTCAAGTTCACCATTTAAAAAGGCACTTTTAATGTCCATTTGATAAAGCGTGATATCATGATGATTAGCATAAGCAAGAAGAATGCAAATAGCTTCAAGTCTAGCGACGGGGGCATAAGTCTCACCGTAGTCCATACCTTCGACTTGCGTATATCCTTGGGCTACGAGACGAGCCTTGTTCCATACAACTTGACCGTCTTCATCTTTCTTGTTTCGAAACACCCATTTGGTTCCGAGGATGTTGTGCTCATCCTTGGGCTTCTCCACAAGTGTCCACACTTCGTTCCTTTCGAAGTTGTGAAGCTCTTCATGCATCGCGTTCACCCAATCAGCATCTTCGAGAGCTTGTTCTACCTTCAAGGGCTCAATGTTATAGATGAAAGAATAATGCTCACAAAAGTTAGCTAGACGAGTTTTAGAGCGAGTGATTCTCCCGGTTTGGATGTCACCAAAGATTTGGTTTAGGGGATGGTTCTTGGTCACTTGAGCTCAAACTCGGGGTAGCTTGGGCTTGTTAGATGGTGGAGCTTCTTCTTCTTTATCATCATCTCCTTCATCTTTGTTGTTGTTGACGATGTTGTTCCCTTGAGGTGGTGGTGAAGGAGGTTGTGGTGGATCTTCATGATGCACTTCCTCCTCTTCATCATCTTGTCGTGTACCGCTTGTGGATGCCTCCATGTCATGTTGTGGTTCACCTTGACGTGAAGTAGGGGCTTCCACTTGAGTTGATGAAGTACTTTCCTTCACCTCCATGGGACGAATCTTACCGATGGGCAAATCTTGGATAGCTTCCGAAGGGTCCTTATCACCTACATCATTTGGCAATTGTTCGACTTGCGAACCATTAGATTCATCAAACTTCACATCTACCGTCTCTTCAACTTTTCGAGTGAAGTTGTTGTAGACACGGTAAGTGTGAGAGTTCGATCCGTAACCGAGTAGAAATCCTTCATGAGATTTAGGAGCAAATTTAGTACGACGATGCTTATCAAGAATGTAGCACTTTGAGCCGAATACCCGAAAGTATCCAACTTGGGGTTTGTTACTGGTGAGTAGCTCGTATGCCGTTTTACCGAGAAGCTTGTGCAAGTAGAGTCGGTTTGTGGCATGACATGCTGTTTCCACGGCTTCTGCCCAAAAGTGTCTTGGCGTCTTGTATTCGTCAAGCATCGTTCTTGCCATCTCAATGAGCGTCCGGTTCTTCCTCTCAACAACTCCATTTTGTTGAGGCGTGTATGTAGCCGAGAACTCATGTGAGACACCTTCTTCGACAAGGAAGGTATCCACATGGGTGTTCTTGAACTCCGATCCGTTATCGCTTCGAACCTTCTTGATCTTCACTTCAAACTGATTTTGCGCTTTGCGAGCAAAGTTCTTGAAGATATTTTGAACCTGCGACTTATCATCAAGAAAGAATACCCACGTAAATCTGGAAAAATCATCAACTATAACTAGACCATAGGAATTTCCACCGAGGCTTTTGTAAGCATTGGGACCAAAAAGATCCATATGAAGTAACTCGAGTGGTCTCCTAGTAGTCATGATATTTTTAACGGGATGACTTCCACCTACTTGCTTTCCGGCTTGACAAGCACTACAAAGCCTATCTTTGTCAAAGATAACATCTTTAACACCAAGTATATGATCACCTTTAATAAGCTTGTCTAAATTACGCATGCCAACATGTCCTAATCTTCTATGCCAAAGCCAACCTTTAGAAGATTTAGCAATTAAACAAGTGCGAGGTTTGGATCTCTTAGTGAAGTCAACAATGTATAGATCACCTCTACGGAAATCGGTAAAGACCATTTTATGATTATCTTGACGAAACACTTGGCAATCTACTTTTGTGAATAGCACATTAAATCCAAAGTCAGCAAGTCTAGATATGGAAAGAAGATTGTAGCCAAGAGATTCAACAAGCATAACATTTTGGATAGAGCTATCATGGGATATGGCCACCTTACCAAGACCAAGTACCTTACCCTTGGAGTTATCTCCAAACGTTACGTACCTTCGCGGTCCATGGTTTGGTGTGATCTCTTCAAACATTTCTCTATTTCCGGTCATATGATCGGTACATCTGCTATCGAGAATCCACTCTTTTCCTCCGGACATACAATCCTTGAAGTTTGCCATGAGACTTAGATTCTTCATGATCTTCTCATACTCGATGTCGAACAGCTCATCTTCATCATAGTAGCCATGTTCCACATTGTCATCATCAAGTGGGAAATCCTCGTCATAAAGAACAAGAGATTCGTTAGGATTGTGATCATGACAATGTTCAAGTTTATGAATGCGAAGGGCCTCTATAATGATATTGTTGATAGTAGTGACATCTCCTTTAGCACGCATGAGGTCTCTAAGCTCAAATAGACAATCATCAAACTTAGGATCACTAGGCGTCATTTTGTGGAAGGCAATAGTTTTATGAAGAATTTCATCAAGATTACTCAATGAATGATTTGGATATCGTTTCTCCAAATCATTCCACAAAGTGTAAGCACAAGCAAAATTCTTCATTTGATTAAGCATATTTCTAGGTAAAGCTCTAACAATAAGATTGACAGTTCTAAGATTGCATAGCATATCAATTTCCTCTTCGTGTGTGGGATGTAAAAAATCAATGGGAGGAACATAGGGGCACATAACATATTTGCTCAATTGAAACTCATTAAACAGCCCAAGCATCAAGGTTTTCCATTGATTATAGTATTCTCCATCAAGAATAGGCACTCTACAACTCAAACTCCCTATACTAGACACATCCATCTTCCTCCTCGGTGATTAAACCGAAGCAATGGAGACCAAAGCTCTGATACCAATTAAGGGATCACTAGAAGAGTGTCTAGAGGGGGGGTGAATAGACTACAAGCAGGAATTAAAAACCTAACCTTTTCCCAAGTTAATAGGTTGGCAGATTTTAGCATTCCATGACAAATTAGCAAGTCTAACAGCCCTACACATGCATGTCAACAAATATGGCAGCGGAAAGTAAAGACATTGCACATGAAGTAAAGAGTAGAGATATGGAGATCAAACGCAATTGGAGACGCAAGGATTTTTCCCGTGGTTCCGATAGGTGGTGCTATCGTACATCCACGTTTATGGAGTCTTCAACCCACGGAGGGTAAGGGTCGCGAGAGTCCACGGAGGGCTCCACCCATAAGGGTCCACGAAGTAGCAACCTTGACTATTCCATAACGGCTTCCGTCCACGAAGGACTAGCCTCACTATGGGTAGATCTTCACGAAGTAGGCGATCTCCTTGCCCTTACAAACTTCTTGGTTCACTCCACAACACGAAGTAGGAGGCTCCCAAGCGACACCTAACCAATCTAGGAGGCACCACCCTCCAAAAGGTAATAGGCTCGCTAATGACGATGAACTCCTTGCTCTTGTGCTTCAAGATGATAGACTCCTCAACACACAATCACTCTCTCACAGATTTGGCTTGGTAGAATAGATGGGATTGGTGGAAAGCAACTTGGGGAGGCTAGAAATCAAGATCCATATGGTTGGAGTGGAAGATCTTGACCTCAACACAAGACTAGGTGGTTCTCTCTCAGAAAACTGGATGGGGCAAGTATGGAATAGTTCTGAGTGCTTCTCTTCGAGTAGGTGGTGGTGAAGGGGTATATATAGGCATCCCCAAAAATCCAACCGTTACACACAAAATGACCAACTCGGTGACACCGATGTGTTAATCTCAGTGGTACCGAAGTGACCAAAAGGTGGCAACTTTTGAATCTCGGTGAGACCGATATAGGAAACTCGGTTGCACCGATAAGATGACCAACGGTCAGATTCCCAATCTCGGTGACGCCGATTTAACATTCTCGGTGGTACCGAAAATGTGAATTTGCGTAACAGAAAGTTGGCAACCTAAACTCGGTGGCACCGGTATGGAATCGGTTGCACCGAAGTGACTAGGGTTTGGCTGAGTTTGTCTAGGGTTTGGAATCGGTGGCACCAGGATTGGAATGTTGGTTGCACCGATTTTGAGTGTTTGCCTTAGGACAGACTTTAGTGGGAGAGCTTGTGGATGTTTTTGGCGACTATCACTTGTGCACGTTTGAGCATATTGTTCACCAGCAAAACTTTACCCCCGTTTAATAGTATTGGCTTTCCTATGGACTCAAAGTGATTTCTCACAAATGTAAAATGTAGAGTCCTCTTGCTTGAAGCTTTGCCAACCTATTTCGTTGCATCTTGGGGTATTTCCACAATCTCCTTTTACCAATCCTTTTCTCCATGGACTTGTATCTGAATTACACTAGGTAAAGGTATTAGTCCAAGAGACAATGTATGTTGTCATGAATTATCAAAACCACCAAGGGAGCATGTTGTGCTTTCAACCTGGCCCAGGAAGAGCCGGCCCGGCCCACAAGGGGCTAGACCGTCTTCTTCCCAACGCCAGCGCACGAAGCAGCTCGGTGGCGAGCGCCGACAGATCACCCCGCCACCTCCTACTAGTCTGCTCCCCTCCTCGACGCCTAGAGACGCCACGCGACCCCCCTGGCCTCTCCCTCACTCTCCCTATGCTCATCCCCCTCCACTGCTCCCTTCCTCACAGCCGGAGCAACCGCACCCCTCTCGCCCTCTCTTGCTGTCCACGAGCCTCGCCTCGACCCCTTGGACATCCCAGATGAGCCGCGCAAGCCGGAATGCTCCAGAGCAGCGCCATCACCTCCGTCTTCTCCACCTCCAGCCGCCGGATGCCGTCGCCGATTCGCCGTCGCAGGAGCCTCCCCGAGCCGTCTAAGCATCCCTGCACCCCCAACGTGATCCCCCGCTTCATTCCCCTCCCCTAGTTCTCCTAAACGCGAGCCCTAGTGCCGCAGGTCGCCGGACCCGAGGCCGTCGTTGCTGAGCTTCTCACCGCCGTCGTTGTGGTCCACCACTGGCGTGACCAAGCTCGAAGCTGAGCTCCTGGAGCTCTGTAGAAGCCATAGAGCCCATCGGCGAACCGCCCCGTGCCCTGCGGCCCAGAATTGCTCGAGCCCGAGCTCCGGCCACCGCGGACGCCCTCGTCGCCGTCACTTCAATCCACCTCACGTCCTTCCGCGTATTCCATTGGATGCGCGTGAGCCCGGGCTTCGCGTAGATGGTCTCCGCCGCGCGAATGGTCACCGGAGGAGGTTTTCCGGCGACCTCCACCGCATCTGTTGTCGCCGGCATTGAACCGTCGGTGGGTTAGACCCCGCGGACCAGAGGTTTGACCTCTCTGGGTCAATGACAGGTGGGCCAGCCCCTGGCTTAATTAGATGGAGCGATTAATTAATTTAATTAATTTATGTTGGTAGAATAGGTCACTCACAGTGGGCCCTGTTCTGCTAATGATGTTAGTTAGGAAATTAATTAAACTCTTATAAGCCTTGTACCACTGACCAGTGGGCCCCACTGGTCAGGTTTGACCTAGATTGGGTATGTTGACCACTGACATCACCATGACGTGTTGCTGATGCAGTAAATATTTTCCGTGAATTAAATAAATCAGAAAATGATTTATAAATTTCAGAAAATGTTTAAAACTTCTAAAAATCATAGTAATTAAACCGTAACTCATACGGAAATAAATTATATATGAAAAATTATCAGAAAAATATGAAGAATCTGTTTATGCCATGTTCATGCATGTTTGAGCAAGTTAACATCAGTAAGTCGGACATTTCATGTTTGTGCCGCGGCGTCGCAAACTCCGGCGAGTCCGTCACATCCCGGGACCCCACTATCTATCTTAGGGGTGTCGGGGGGTGCGGATGTTCTGGGGGGAAACCGAAGTAACGCACTACGCCTGTCAACCAAGCGCACTGCGTGCGCTAGCGCGAGGCTGAGCCGGGGGTGGGGGAGGGGGGGTCTGGAGCCCCCTACCCCAACCTAGGCTAGGCCGAGCCAGGAATGAGTCGAAGCAGGCAACGACGCGGGGTGCCGCGGCATCGCATGCTCCGGCGAGTCCGTCACATCTCGTGACCCCACTATCTATCTTGGGGGTGTCGGGGGGGTGCAGACGTTCTGGGGGGGAACAGAAGTAACGCACTGCGCCTGTCAACCAAGCGCACTGCGTGCTTTAGCGCGAGGCCGAGCCGGGGGTGGGGGAGGGGGGGGTCCAGACCCCCCTCACCCACCCCCGGCGAGGCCGAGCCAGGAACGAGCCAGAGCAGGCGACAACGCAGCGTGCCGCGGCGTCGCATGCTCCGACGAGTCCGTCACATCCCGTGACCCCACTATCTATCCTAGGGGTGTCGGGGGGTGCGGATGTTCTGGGGGGGGAAACAGAAGTAACGCACTGCGACTGTCAACCTAGCGCACTGTGTGCATTAGTGAGAGGCCAAGCCGGGGGTGGGGGAGGGGGGTCTTGACCCCCCTACCCCAACCCCGGCGAGGCCGAGCCAGGAACGAGCCGAGCCGGGGGTGGGGGAGGGGGGTCTGGACCCCCTCCTTCCCCACCCCCGGCAAGCCCGAGCCAGGAACGAGCCGGAGCAGGCGACGACGTGGCGTGCCGCGGAGTCGCAAACTCCGGTGAGTCCGTCACATCCCGGGACCCCACTATCTATCTTAGGGGTGTCGGGGGGGTCCGGATGTTCTGGCGGGAAGCCGAAGTAACGCACTGCGCCTGTCAACCAAGAGCACTGCGTGCGGTAGCGCGAGGCCGACCTGGGGGTGGGGGAGGGGGTCCTGGTCCCCCTACCCCAACCCAGTCTTGGCCGAGCCAGGAACGAGTCAAAGTAGGCGACGACGAGGTGTGCCACGGCGTCGCATCCCGTGACCCCACTATCTATCTTAGGGGTGTCGGGGGGTGCGGATGTTCTGGGTGGAAACCGAAGTAACGCACTGCGCCTGTCAACCAAGCGCACTACGTGCGTTAGCGCAAGGCCGAGCCGGGGGTGGGGGAGGGGGGTCCAGACCCCCATCACCCACCCCCGGCGAGGCCGAGCCAGGAACGAGCCAGAGCAGGCGAGGACGCGGTGTGTGACGGCGTCGCATGCTCCGGCGAGTCCGTCACATCTCGTGACCCCACTATCTCTCTTAGGGGGGGTGCGGATGTTCAGGGGTGGAAAACAGAAGTAACGCACTGCGCCTGTCATCCTAGCGCACTGTGTGCGTTAGCGAGAGGCCAAGCCGGGGGTGGGGGAGGGGGGTCTTGACCCCCTACCACAACCCTGGCGTGGCCGAGCCAGGAACAAGCCGGAGCAGGCGATGACGCGGCGTGCCGCAGCGTCGCATGCTCCGGTGAGTCCGTCACATCCCGTGACCCCACTATCTATCTTAGGGGTGTTGGGAGGTGCAGATGTTCTGGGGGAAAACCGAAGTAACGCATTGCGCGTGTCAACCAAGCGCATTGCGTGCGTTAGCGCGAGTGCGAGCCGGGGGTGGGGGAGGGCGGTCTGGACCCCCCTTCACCACCCCTGCCTAGCCCGAGCCAGGGACGAGCCGGAGCAGACGACGACGCGGCGTGTCGCGGCGTCGCAAACTCCGGCGAGTCCGTCACATCCTGGGACCCCACTATCACTCTTAGGGGTGTCGGGGGGGTGCGGATGTTCTGGGGGGAAACCGAAGTAACGCACTCTGCCTGTCAACCAAGCGCACTGCATGCGGTAGCGCCAGGCCGAGCCGGGGGTCTGGACCCCCTACCCCAACCCATGTTTGGCCGAGCCAGGAATGAGTCGAAGCAGGCGACGACGCGGCGTGTCGCGGCGTCACATGCTCCGGTGAGTCCATCACGTCCCGTGACCCCACTATCTATCTTAGGGTTCTTGGGGGGGTGTGGATGTTCTAGGGGGAAAATAGAAGTAACGCACTAGGCCTATCAACCAAGCGCACTGCGTGCATTAGCGCGAGGCCGAGCCGGGGGTGGGGAGGGGGTCTAGACCCCCCCCCCCTCACCCACCCCTGGCGTGGCCGAGCCAGGAACAAGCCGGAGCAGGCGACGACGCGGTGTGCCGCGGCGTCGCATGCTCCGGCGAGTCCGTCACATCCCGTGACCCCACTATCTATCTTAGGGGTGTCGAGGGGGTGCGGATATTCTGGGGGGGAAACAGAAGTAACGCACTGTGCCTGTCAACCAAGTGCACTGCGTGCGTTAGCGCGAGTCCGACCTGGGGGTTGGGATGGCGGGTCCAGAACCCCCTCCCCCACCCCCGGCGAGGCCGAGCCAGGAACAAGCTAGAGCAGGCGACGACGCGGCGTGCCACGGCGTCGCATGCTCCGGCAAGTCCGTCACATCCCGTGACCCCACTATCTATCTTAGGGGTGTCGGGGGGTGCGGATGTTCTGTGGGGAGGGGGGAACAGAAGTAACGCACTGTGCCTGTCAACCAAGCGCCCTGCATGCGTTACCGCGAGGCCTCGCCGGGGGTGGGGAAGGGGGGGTCCATACTCGCCCTCCTCCACCCCTGGCGAGGCCGAGGCTGGAACGAGCCGGAGCAGGCATCGACGCGGCATGTCGCGGCGTCGCATGCTCCGGCGAGTCTGTCACATCCCGTGACCCCACTATCTATCTTAGGGTTGTCGGGGGGGTGCGGATGTTCTGGGGGAAAACAGAAGTAACGCACGCTGCCTGTCAACCAAGCGCCCTCTGTGCGTTAGCGCGAGGCCAAGCCGGGGGTGGGGGAGGGGGGTCTGCACCCCCCGCCCCCACCCCCAGGCGAGGCCGAGCCAGGAACGAGCCGGAGCAGGCAACGACGCGGCGTGCCGCGGCGTCGCATGCTCCGGCGTGTCCATCACATCCTGTGACCCCACTATCTATCTTAGGGTTGTCGGGGGGTGCGGATGTTCTAGGGGGAAACGGAAGTAACGCACTGCGCCTATCAACCAACCGCACTGCGTGCATTAGCGCGAGGCCGAGCCGGGGGTGGGGAGGTTGGTCTGGACCCCCCTCACCCACCCCCGGTGAGGCTGAGCTAGGAACGAGTCGGAGCAGGCGACGACGCGGCGTGCCGCGGCGTCGCTTGCTCCGGCGAGTCCGTCACATCCCGTGACCACACTATCTATCTTTGGGGTGTCGGGGGGTGCGGATATTCTAGGGGGAAACAGAATTAACGCACTGCGTCTGTCAACAAAGCGCACTGCATGCATTAGTGCAAGGCCGAGACGGGGGTGGGGGAGGGGGGTCCAGACCCCCCTCAACCACCCCCGGCGAGGCCGAGCCAGGAACGAGCTAGAGCAAGCGACGACGCGGCATGCCGCGGCGTCGCATGCTCTGGCAAGTCCGTCACATCCCGTGACCCCACTATCTATCTTAGGGGTGTCGAGGGGGTGTGGAAGTTCTGGGGGAAAAACAGAAGTAACGCACAGCGCCTGTCAACCAAGCGCACTACGTGCGTTAGCGCGAGGCCGAGCCGGGGGTTGGGGAGGGGGGTCTGGACCCCCCCTCCCCCACCCCCAGGCGACGCCGAGCCAGGAACGAGCCGTCGCATGCTCCGGCGTGTCCGTCACATCCCGTGACCCCACTATCTATCTTACGGTTGTCGGGGGGTGCGGATGTTCTAGGGGGAAAACAGAAGTAACGCACTGCGCCTATCAACAAAGCGCACTGCGTGCGTTAGCGCGAGGCCAAGCCGGGGGTGGGGGACCCCCCTCCCCCACCCCCTAGGGGGAAAACAGAAGTAAGGCATTGCGCCTATCAACCAAGCGCACTGCGTGCGTTAGCGCGAGGCCGAGCCGGGGGTGGGGAAGGGGGGTCTGGACCCCCCCTCCCCCACCCCCAGGCGAGACCGAGCTAGGAACGAGCCGGAGCAGGCAACGACGTGGCGTGCCGCGGTGTCGCATGCTCCGGTGAGTCCATCACATCCCGTGACCCCACTATCTATCTTAGGGGTGTCGAGGGGTGCGGATGTTCTGGGGGGAAACAAAAGTAACGCACTGCGCCTGTCAACCAAGCGCACTGCGTGCGTTAGCGCGAAGCCGAGCCGGGGGTGGGGGAGGGGGGTCCCTCCCCCACCCCCGGCGAGGTCGAGCCAGGAACGAGCTAGAGCAGGCGACGACACGGCGTGCCACGGCGTCGCATGCTCCGCCGAGTCCGTCACATCCCGTGACCCCACTATCTATCTTAGGGGTGTCGGGGGGTGCGGATGTTCTGGGGGAAAACAGAAGTAACGCACGGCGCCTGACAACCAAGCGCACTACGTGCGTTAGCGCGAGGCCGAGCCGGGGGTGTGGAGGGGGGTCTGGACACCCCTCCCCCACCCCCAGGCGATGCCGAGCCAGGAACGAGCCGGAGCAGGCAATGACACGGCGTGCCGCGGCGTCGCCTGCTCCGGCGTGTCCGTCACATCCCGTGACCCCACTATCTATCTTAGGGTTGTCCGGGGGTGCAGATGTTCTAGGGGGAAAACAGAAGTAACACACTGTGCCTATCAACCAAGTGCACTGCGTGCATTAGCGCGAGGCCGAACCGGGGGTGGGGAGGGGGGTCTGGATCCCCCCCTCACCCACCCCCGGCATGGCCGAGCCAGGAACGAGCCAGAGCAGGCGACGATGCGGCGTGCCGCGGCGTCGCATGCTTCGACGAGTCCATCACATCCCTTGAACCCACTATCTATCTTAGGGGTGTCGGGGGGTGCAGATGTTTTGAGGGGGGGAAACAAAAGTAACGCATTGCGCCTGTTAACCAAGCGCACTGCGTGCGTTACCGTGAGGCCGAGCCGGGTGTGGGGGAGGTGGGGTCCAGACTCACCTCCCCCACCCCCGACGAGGCTGACCCAGGAACGAGCTAGAGCAGGCGACGACGTGGTGTGCCGCGGTGTCGCATGCTCCGGCGAGTCCGTCACATCCCGTGACCCCACTATCTATCTTTGGGGTGTCGGGGGGGTGCGGATGTTCTGGGGGAAAAACAGAAGTAACGCACTGCGCCTGTCAACCAAGCGCACTTTGTACGTTAGCAAGAGGCCGAGCTGGGGGTGGGGGAGGGGGGGTCTGGACACCCCTACCCCAACCCCGGCGAGGCCGAGCCAGGAATGAGCCGGAGCAGGCGACCGCGCGGCGTGCCGCGGCGTCGCATGCTCCGGCGAGTCCGTCACATCCCGTGACCCCACTATCTATCTTAGGGGTGTCGGTGGGGGTGCGGATGTTCTGGGGGGAAACCGAAGTAAGGCACTGCTTCTGTCAATCAAGCGCACTGCGTGGGTTAGCGCGAGCCTGAGCCGGGGGTGGGGGAGGGGGGTCTGGAACCCCCTACTCCATCCCAGGCTAGGCCGAGCCAGGAACGAGCCGGAGCAGGCAACGACCCGGCGTGTCGCGGCGTCGCGTGCTCTGGCGAGTCCGTCACATCCCGTGACCCCATTATCTATCTTAGGGGTGTCGGGGGGTGTGGATGTTCTGGGGGAAAACAGAAGTAATGCACTGCGCCTGTCAACCAAGCGCACTACGTGCCTTAGCGCGAGGCCGAGCCGGGGGTGGGGGAGGGGGATCTGGACCCCCACTTCCCCACCCTCGGCAAGCCCGAGCCAGGAACGAGCCGGAGCAGGTGATGACGCGGTGTGCCATGGCGTCGCATGCTCCGGCGAGTCCGTCACATCCCGTGACCCCACCATCTATCTTAGGGGTGTCGGGGGGCTGCGGATGTTTTGGGGGGAAACCAAAGTAACACACTGCACCTGTCAACCAAGCGCACTGCATGCGTTAGCGCGAGGCCGAGCCGGTGGTGGGGGAGGGTGGTCTGGAACCCCCTCACCCACCCCCGGAGAGGCTGAGCTAGGAACGAGTCGGAGCAGGCGACGACGCGGCGTCGCATGCTCCGGCGAGTCCGTCACATCTCGTGACCCCACTATCTATCTTAGGGGTCTTTGTTGGGTGCGGATGTTCTGGGGGGAAACAGAATTAACGCACTGCGCCTTTCAACAAAGCGCACTGCATGCATTAGCGCGAGGCCGAGACGGGGCAGGGGGAGGGGGGGTCCAGACCCCCCTCAACCACCCCCGGCGAGGCCGAGCCAGGAACAAGCTAGAGTAGGCGACGACACGGCATGCTGCAGCGTCGCATACTCCGGCAAGTCCGTCACATCCCGTGACCCCACTATCTATCTTAGGGGTGTCGAGGGGGTGCGGAAGTTCTGGGGGGAAAACAGAAGTAACGCACGGCGCCTGTCAACCAAGCTCACTACGTGCGTTAGCGCGAGGCCGAGCTAGGGGTTGGGGAGGGGGGTCTGGACCCCCCTCCACCACCCCCAGGCGACGCCGAGCCAGGAACGAGCCGTCGCATGCTCCGGCGTGTCCGTCACATCCCGTGACCCCACTATATATCTTAGGGTTGTCGGGGGGGTGCGGAGGTTCTAGGGGGAAAACAGAAGTAACGCACTGCGCCTATCAACAAAGCGCACTGCGTGCGTTAGCGCGAGGCCAAGCCAGGGGTGGGGGAGGGGGGTCTGGACCCCCCTCCCCCACCCCTAGGCGAAGCTGAGCTAGGAACGAGCCGGAGCAGGCAACGACGTGGCGTGCCATGGCGTCGCATGCTCCGGCGAGTCAGTCACATCCCGTGACCCCACTATCTATCTTAGGGGTGTCGAGGGGTGCGGATGTTCTGGGGGGGAAACAAAAGTAACGCACTGTACCTGCCAACCAAGCGCACTGCGTGCGTTAGCGCGAAGCCGAGCCGGGGGTGGGGGAGGGGGGGTCCAGACCCCCCTCCCCCACCCCCGGCGAGGTCGAGCCAGGAACGAGCTAGAGCAGGTGACGACGCGGCGAGCCGCGGCGTCGCATGCTCCGCCGAGTCCGTCACATCCTGTGACCCCACTATCTATCTTAGGGGTGTCGGGGGGGTGCGGATGTTCTGGGGGGACAAACAGAAGTAACGCACGGCGCCTGACAACCAAGCGCACTACGTGCGTTAGCGCGAGGCCAAGCCGAGGGTGGGGAGGGGGTCTGGACCCCCCTCCCCCACCCCCAGGCGAGGCCGAGCCAGGAACGAGCCGGAGAAGGCAACGACATGGCGTGCCGCGGCGTCGCATGCTCCGGCATGTCCGTCACATCCCGTGACCCCACTATCTATCTTAGGGTTGTCGGGGGGTGCAGATGTTCTAGGGGGAAAACAGAAGTAACGCACTGCGCCTATCAACCAAGTGCACTGCGTGCATTAGCGCGAGGCCAAGCCGAGGGTGGGGAGGGGGGTCTGGACCCCCCCCACTCACCCACCCCCAGCGTGGCCGAGCCAGGAACGAGCCGGAGCAGGCGACGACTTGGCATGCCTCGACGTCGCATGCTCCGACGAGTCCGTCACATCCCGTGACCCCACTATCTATCTTAGGGGTGTCGGGGGGGTGCAGATGTTTTGAGGGGGGGGAACAAAAGTAACGCACTACGCCTGTCAACCAAGCGCACTGGGTGCGTTAGCGCGAGGCCGAGCCGGGGGTGGGGGAGGGGGGGTCCAGACTCCCCTCCCCCACCCCCGGCGAGGCTGAGCCAGGAACGAGCTAGAGCAGGCGATGACGCGTTGTGCCGCGACGTCGCATGCTCCGGCGAGTCTGTCACATCCCGTGACCCCACTATCTATCTTTGGGGTGTCGGGGGGTGCGGATGTTCTGGGGGAAAAACAGAAGTAACGCACTGCGCCTGTCAACCAAGCGCACTGTGTGCGTTAGCAAGAGGCCGAGCCGGGGGTGGGGGAGGGGGGGTCTGGACCCCCCTACCCCAACCCCGGCGAGGCCGAGCCAGGAACAAGCCGGAGCTGGCGACCGCGCGGCCTGCCGCGGCGTCGCATGCTTCGGCGAGTCCGTCACATCCCTTGACCCCACTATCTATCTTAGGGGTGTCGGTGGGGGTGCGGATGTTCTGGGGGGAAACCGAAGTAAGGCAGTGCGTCTGTCAACCAAGCGCACTGCGTGGGTTAGCGCGAGGCCGAGCCGGGGGTGGGGGAGGGGGGTCTGGAACCCCCTACCCCAACCCAGGCTAGGCCGAGCCAGGAACGAGCCGGAGCAGGCAACGACGCGGCGTGTCGCGGCGTCGCATGCTCTGGCGAGTCCGTCACATCCCGTGACCCCATTATCTATCTTAGGGGTGTCGGGGGGTGCGGATGTTCTTGGGGAAAACAGAAGTAATGCACTGCGCCTGTCAACCAAGCGCACTACGTGCGTTAGCGCGAGGCCGAGCCGGGGGTGGGGGAGGGGGGTCTAGACCCCCACTTCCCCACCCTCGGCAAGCCCGAGCCAGGAACGAGCCGGAGCAGGCGACGACGCGGTGTGCCGTGGCGTCGCATGCTCCGGCGAGTCCGTCACATCCCGTGACCCCACTATCTATCTTAGGGGTGTCGGGGGGCTGCGGATGTTCTGGGGTGAAACCAAAGTAACACACTGCGCCTGTCTACCAAGCGCACTGCATGCGTTAGCGCGAGGCCGAGCCGGGGGTGGGGGAGGGTGGTCTGGACCCCCCTCACCCACCCCCGGAGAGGCTGAGCTAGGAACGAGTCGGAGCAGGCGACGACGCGGCGTCGCATGCTCCGGCGAGTCCGTCACATCCCGTGACCCCACTATCTATCTTAGGGGTCTTGGGGGGGTGCGGATGTTCTGGGGGGAAACAGAATTAACGCACTACGCCTTTCAACAAAGCGCACTGCATGCATTAGCGCGAGGCCGAGACGGGGGTGGGGGGGGTCCAGACCCCCCTCAACCACCCCCGGCGAGGCCGAGTCAGGAACAAGCTAGAGTTGGCGACGACACGGCATGCTGCGGCGTCGCATACTCCGGCAAGTCCGTCACATCCCATGACCCCACTATCTATCTTAGGGGTGTCGAGGGGGTGCGGAAATTCTGGGGGGAAAATAGAAGTAACGCACGGCGCCTGTCAACCAAGCTCACTACGTGCGTTAGCGCGAGGCCGAGCTGGGGGTTGGGGAGGGGGGTCTGGACCCCCCTCCACCACCCCCAGGCGACGCCGAGCCAGGAACGAGCCGTCGCATGCTCCGGCGTGTCCGTCACATCCCGTGACCCCACTATCTATCTTAGGGTTGTCGGGGGGGTGCGGAGGTTCTAGGGGGAAAACAGAAGTAACGCACTGCGCCTATCAACAAAGCGCACTGCGTGCGTTAGCGCGAGGCCAAGGCGGGGGTGGGGGACCCCCCTCCCCCACCCCCTAGGCGAAGATGAGCTAGGAACGAGCCGGAGCAGGCAACGACGTGGCGTGCCGTGGCGTCGCATGCTCCGGCGAGTCAGTCACATCCCGCTACCCCACTATCTATCTTAGGGGTGTCGAGGGGTGCGGATGTTCTGGGGGGGAAACAAAAGTAACGCACTGCACCTGCCAACCAAGCGCACTGCGTGCGTTAGCGCGAAGCCGAGCCGGGGGTGGGGGAGGGGGGTCCAGACCCCCCTCCCCCACCCCCGGCGAGGTCGAGCCAGGAACGAGCTAGAGCAGGCGACGACGCGGCGTGCCGCGGCGTCGCATGCTCCGCCGAGTCCGTCACATCCCGTGACCCCACTATCTATCTTAGGGGTGTCGGGGGGTGCAGATGTTCTGGGAGGGAAAACAGAAGTAACGCACGGCGCCTGACAACCAAGCGCACTACGTGCGTTAGCGCGAGGCCGAGCCGGGGGTGGGGAGGGGGGTCTGGACCCCCCTCCCCCACCCCCAGGCGAGGCCGAGCCAGGAACGAGCCGGAGAAGGCAACGACATGGCGTGCCGCGGCGTCGCATGCTCCGGCGTGTCCGTCACATCCCGTGACCCCACTATCTATCTTAGGGTTGTCGGGGTGTGCAGATGTTCTAGGGGGAAAACAGAAGTAACGCACTGCGCCTATCAACCAAGTCCACTGCGTGCATTAGCGCGAGGCCGAGCCGAGGGTGGGGAGGGGGGTCTGGACCCCCCCCCCCTCACCCACCCCCGGCGTGGCCGAGCCAGGAATGAGCCGGAGCAGGCGACGACTTGGCGTGCCTCGACGTCGCATGCACCGACGAGTCCGTCACATCCCGTGACCCCACTATCTATCTTAGGGGTGTCGGGGGGGTGCAGATGTTTTGAGGGGGGGGGGAACAAAAGTAACGCACTGTGCCTGTCAACCAAGCGCACTACGTGCGTTAGCGCGAGGCCGAGCCGGGGGTGGGGGAGGGGGGGTCCAGACTCCCCTCCCCCACCCCCGGCGAGGCTGAGCCAGGAACGAGCTAGAGCAGGCGACGACGCGGTGTGCCGCGGCGTCGCATGCTCCGGCGAGTCCGTCACATCTCGTGACCCCACTATCTATCTTTGGGGTGTCGGGGGGTGCGGATGTTCTGGGGGAAAAACAGAAGTAACGCACTACGCCTGTCAACCAAGCGCACTGTGTGCGTTAGCAAGAGGCCGAGCCGGGGGTGGGGGAGGGGGGGTCTGGACCCCCCTACCCCAACCCCGGCGAGGCCGAGCCAGGAACAAGCCGGAGCTGGCGAACGCGCGGCCTGCGGCGGCGTCGCATGCTCGGGCGAGTCCGTCACATCCCGTGACCCCACTATCTATATTAGGGGTGTCGGTGGGGGTGTGGATGTTCTGGGGGGAAACCGAAGTAAGGCACTGCGTCTGTCAACCAAGCGCACTGCGTGGGTTAGCGCGAGGCCGAGCCGGGGGTGGGGGAGGGGGGTCTGGAACCCCTACCCCAACCCAGGCTAGGCCGAGCCAGGAACGAGCCGGAGCAGGCGACGACGCAGCGTGTCGCGGCGTCGCGTGCTCTGGCGAGTCCGTCACATCCCGTGACCCCATTATCTATCTTAGGGGTGTCGGGGGGTGCGGATGTTCTGGGGGGAAACCGAAGTAAGGCACTGCTTCTGTCAACCAAGCGCACTGCGTGCGTTAGCGCGAGGCCGAGCCGGGGGTGGGGGAGGAGGGTCTGGACCCCCCTTCCCCACCCTCGGCGAGCCCGAGCCAGGAACGAGCCGGAGCAGGCGACGACGCGGTGTGCCGTGGCGTCGCATGCTCTGGCGAGTCCGTCACATCCCGTGACCCCACTATCTATCTCAGGGGTGTCGGGGGGTGCGGATGTTCTGGGGGGAAACCGAAGTAAGGCATTGCGCCTATCAACCAAGCGCACTGCGTGCGTTAGCGTGAGGCCGAGCAGGGGGTGGGGGAGGGGGGTCTGGACCCCCCTACCCCCACCCAGGCTAGGCCGAGCCAGGAACGAGCCGGAGCAGGCGAGGACGCGGCGTTTCACGGCGTCGCATGCTCCGGCGAGTCCGTCACATCCCGTGACCCAACTATCTATCTTAGGGGTGTCGGGGGGCTGCGGATGTTCTGGGGGGAAACCAAAGTAACACACTGCGCCTGTCAACCAAGCGCACTGCGTGCGTTAGCGCGAGGCCGAGCCGGGGGTGGGGGAGGGGGGTCTGGACCCCCCCCTCCCCCACCCCCGGCGAGGCCGAGCCAGGAACGAGCCGGGGGTGGGGGATGGGGGAGGGGGGTCTGGACCCCCCCCTCCCCCACCCCCGGCGAGGCCGAGCCAGGAACGAAACGGAGCACGCGACGACACGGCGTGCTGCGGCGTCGCATGCTCCGGCGAGTCCGTCACATCCCGTGACCCCACTATCTATCTTAGGGGTGTCGGGGGGGTACGAATGTTCTGTGGGGGGGGGCAGAAGTAACGCACTGCGCCTGTCAACCAAGCGCACTGCATGCGTTAGCGTGAGACCTCACCGGGGGTGGGGGTCCAGACAACCCCTCCACCACCCCCGGCGAGACCGAGCCAGGAACGAGCCGGAGCAGGCGATGATGCGGCGTGCCGCGGCGTCGCATGCTCCGGCGAGTCCGTCACATCCCGTGACCCCACTATCTATCTTAGGGGTGTTGGGGGGGTGCGGATGTTCTGGGGGAAAACAGAAGTAACGCACTGCGCCTGTCAACCAAGCGCACTGCGTGCGTTAGCGAGAGGCCGAGCCAGGGGTGAGGGAGGGGGATCTGGACCCCCCCTTCCCCACCCCCGGCGAGCCTGAGCCAAGAACGAGCTGGAGCAGGTGACGACTGTCGTCGTTTTCTCATGACAGATGCCATGGGGAGGCTTATCGAGAGTGGTTGGGGCCGATGGATGCCGGTGGACTCCGGGAGCGGGATCGGGGACAAGCGGTGCGGGACACGCGATGTTCCCAGGTTCGGGGCCCCCGTGGGAGGTAATACCCCTTGTCTTGCTGGTCTTCTTGATGAACCAAAGGGGGCTACAATGGTGCTCCTTGAGCTTTATGGCTAGAGGAGGAAGAAGAGGCTAGCTTGCCCTCTCTACCTCTCTACGTGGGTGTGTGTTATCCTTGAAGCCGTCCCCTTGCGCTGCGGTGGACCAGCTCACGGTTGATGATGCTATAGGTGGGGGCGCGACGCTGGATCTGTCGAGCCTTGTCTTAGTCAGGGGGGAGCTCGCCGCGCAAGAGGAAAGCCAAGATTGGCTGGGCCCACAACGGAGCCGACACCAGGGCCGGCTCCGGCTCGGGCCGGGGATTCTGGGTCGCCGGAGCCCCTGGGTCCGTCGATGGAGTCCCCGGGACCGGCGTGCCAGTCCCCGGGTCCGTCTGGTCGACAGCCATCGTGACGGCCGCGGGTTCAGAGCCGGCGGTCGTCGGCACGACAGTTGTGGGAACCGGCACAACCGGCGTAGCCGGCGCAGCTAGTGGAGCCGGCGGTGCGGGCGTAGCTGATGGAGCGAATGGAGCCGGCCGAATTGTCGGAGCCGGCGAGGTCGGCGGAGCCGTTGGAGCCGGCGGAGCCCCCGGGTCCGTCAAGGAGCCGGCTGGATCCGTGGGCATGAAGATGGACTCCGACTCGGCGGAGGGCTTGATCGACGGCTTGCGTAGCTGCTCGAGGGAGACGCCAGCCGGGATGGCCTGGCGAGTGGAGCCGATTTTGGCCAGGGCGTCTGCCGCCTCGTTGTCCGCTCGGGGGACGTGATGGAATTCGCAGCCCTCGAAGGAGCCGGTAAGCTCCTGGATGAGGAAGCGGTAGCTGGCCATGTTGGCGTCCCTGGCGTGCCATTCGCCAGAAACCTGCTGCACCACCAGGTCGGAGTCGCCGAAACACAAGATGCGCCGAATGCCGATCTCCTTAGCGAGCCGGAGGCCGTGGATGAGCGCCTCGTACTCGGCCACGTTGTTGGAGGCGGCGAAGTGGATTTGGAGCGCGTACTTGAGTTGGTCTCCTTTCGTAGACGACAAGACGATGTCGGCTCCCAAGCCGGTCCGCATCTTCGAGCCGTCGAAGTGCATGCACCAGTGCGTGGTGTCCGGGGGAGGCGGCACGAACTGGGTCTCAGCCTAGTCGACGAGGAAGTCGGCCATCGCCTGCGATTTGATGGCGGTGCGCGGCTCTTACCGGATCTCGTAGTCGGCGAGGGCGATTGCCCATTTGGCGATCTGGCCGGTGGCGTCCCAGCCGCTCATGATCTCGCCCAGCAGAGCCGTGCTCACCACGGTGATGACGTGCTCTTGGAAATATTGCTTGATCTTCTGGGCGGTGAAATATATTCCGTAGCACATCTTCTGGTAGTGGGGGTAGTTTTGCTTGGAGGCGGAGAGGACTTCGCTGAGGTAGTAGAAAGGATGCTGGACTGTCAGCGCTTTGCCCTCCTCCGGCCGCTCCATGACCAGAACGACGCTGATGACGTGGGTGGTCGCCGCGATGTACGCGAGCAAGGGCTCTTTCTCAGCCGGCGCGGCCAGGATGGACGCGCTGGTGAGGACTCGTTTGAGGTCGCGGAACGCCGCGTCCGCCTGGTCGGTCCACTCGAACTTGGCCGGCTTCCTAATGGAGTCGGTGCCCGGCTCGACGAGCGCCGTCTTCCTCATGAGCTGGTAGAGCGGCAGGGCCTTCTCCCCCAGCCGGCTGACGAACCGGCTGAGCGAGGCGAGGCAGCCGGTGAACTTCTGGACGTCGCGGAGCCGGACTCGCTTGGGCATCCGCTCGATCATCCTGATCTTCTCCGGGTTCGCCTTGATGCCGCGGGCGGACACGAAGAAACCCAGGAGCTGGCCGGCTGGCACGCCGAAAACGCAATTCTCCGGGTTGAGCTTGACCTTGTATTCGCGCAGATTGGCGAAGGTCTCCCGGAGGTCGTCAAGAAGGCTGAAATGCTTCTTGGTTTTGACGACGATGTCGTCAACATAGACGTGGACGTTCCTGCCGATCTACGGCAGGAGGCACTTCTGCATGCAGCGCTGGAAAGTAGCGCCTGCATTCTTCAGGCCGAAGGACATGGTGATGTAGCAGTAGGCCCCGAAGGGGGTGATGAAGGAGGTCTTCAGCCGGTCGGCCGGGTCCAGCTTGATCTGGTGATAGCCTGAGTAGGCGTCCAGGAAGGACAGCAGATCGCAGCCGGCCGTGGAGTCGATAACTTGATCGATCCGCGGCAGGTCGAATGGGACCTTGGGGCACGCCTTGTTCAGGGTCGTGTATTCGATACACATGCGCCATGTCTTGTTTTTCTTCACCACCAGGACTAGCTTGGCCAGCCAGTCCGGGTGGAACACTTCCATGATGAAGCCGGCTGCGAGCAGCCGGGCGATCTCCTCTCCTATAGTACGCCGCTTCTCCTCGGAGAAACGGCACAGGGGTTGCTTGACCGGCTTCGCATCTGGCCAGATGTGAAGTTTGTGCTCGGCGAACTTCCTCGGAACACCAGGCATGTCTTTGGGAGACCACGCAAAGATGTTCCGATTCTCACGGAGGAAGTCGACGAGCTCGCCTTCCTATTTGCTGCTGAGGTTGGCGCTGATGGTGACGCATTGCTTGGGGTTGGCCGGGTCGAGCGGCACTTGCTTGGTGGGGGACCGAAGTAATGCACTACGCCTGTCAACCAAGCGCACTGCGTGCGTTAGCGCGAGGCTGAGCCGGGGGTGGGGGACGGGGGGTCTGGACCACCCTACCCTAACCCAGGCTAGGCCGAGCCAGGAACGAGCCGGAGTTGGCGAAGACGTGGCGTGCCGCGGCGTCGCATGCTCCGGCGAGTCCGTCACATCTTGTGACCCCACTATCTATCTTAGGGGTGTCGGGGGGTGCGGATGTTCTGGGGGGAAACCGAAGTAACGCACTGCGTCTGTCAACCAAGTGCATTGCGTGCGTTAGCGCGAGGCCGAGCCGGTGGGGGGAGGGAGGGGTCTGGACCCCCTACCCCAACCCAGGCTAGGCCGAGCCAGGAACGATCCAAAGTGGCCTTATAAAATGTTGATCATTTCTAAAGAAATGTGGTAACATCAACCAGAGGTGAAGGATATTTTTCCATGTCACCTTTGGTTACTGAATTAATTCAACAAGTATTTGATTTGGAGCTAATAAATGATATATTTAAATCCATAGCTCCAAATAATTTGAAACTTGGTAAGGGCCTCTGAAATAATTCAGTGAGAGTCCATAAAAAGTTTCATATTTATTACAAATGGTTTGGATCTGGAACCAAATAGAGACAAATAAAAAATAGAAAACAAAAACAAAAAGGAAAGAAAGAGAGAGGGAGGGAGATGACTTACCTGGCCCAGGAAGAGTAGGCCCAGCCCACAAGGGGCTAGACCGTCTTCTTCCCCTCGCCAGCGCACGAAGCAGCTCAGTGGCGAGCGCCGACGGCGCACCCCGCCACCTCCTGCTAGTCTGCTCCCCTCCTCGACGCCTAGAGACACCACGCGACCCCCCTGGCCTCTCCCTCACTCTCACCGTGCTCATCCCCCTCCTCTGCTCCCTTCCTCGTAGCAACCCGAGCGGAGCTCGCCGCCACCGTCGCTACAGCCGCAGCCACCGCACCCCTCTCGCCCTCTCTTGTTGTCCACGAGCCCCGCCTCGACCCCTTGGACCTCCCAAACGAGCCGCGCAAGCCAGAACGCTCCAGAGCAGCGCCATCACCTCCGTCTTCTCCAGCTCCGACCGCCGGATGCTGGCGCCGATTCGCCGTCGCAGGAGCCTCCCCGAGCCGTCTGAGCATCCCTGCACCCCCAACGTGAGCCCCCGCTTCATTCCCCTCCCCTAGTTCTCCCGAATGCGAGCCCTAGCGCCGCAGCCCACCGGACCCGAGGCCGCCGCTGCTGAGCTTCTCACCGCCGTCGTTGTGGTCCACCACCGGCACGGCCAAGCTCGAAGCTGAGCTCCTAGAGCTCTGTAGAAGCCGTAGAGCCCATCGGCGAGCCGCCCCATGCCGTGCGGCCCGGAATTGCTCGAGCCCGAGCTCCGGCAACCGTGGACGCCCTCGCTGGCATCACTTCAGTCCACCCCACGTCCTTCCGCGTATTACATTGGATGCGCGCGAGCCCGGGCTTCGCGTAGATGGTCTCTGCCGCGCGAATGGTCATCGGAGGAAGTATTCAGGCAACCTCCACCGCGTCTGTTGTCGCCGGCGTTGAACCGCTGGTGGGTTAGACCCTGCTGACCAGAGGTTTGACCTCTCTGGGTCAGTGACAGGTGGGCATGTCGGCGTTCTGGGAACGGGTGTACCTAGACCTGCCTGCCTGCGGCCCAGGGCATGGCCCACTTCATCATCCAACCACAGCCAAGCGCGGCCCTACTCAAGACAAGGCCTTCGTGAGGGCCCTAGCCTCGCGAGGAGGAGCGGCATCAAGACCGGCAAGGGATGGGCCTCCCCAGACCCCTCCGGAGCGGCGGAGATCTCTATGTAGAGCCCGGCCTCAGGAGTCAAAGATGACGCAAGGAAGGACAGGCGGGTGCTAGCGCGCCAGGCGGTGTAGTTTCCCCTTTGGTGTGAAGGGAGCAAGGACGTACGCGGGTCCCAAAGCACCCCCCAAAGGTTTCCATTCCGGTGCAACAAGACCATGACCACGAGCCCCGCGGGGCGGATGTCATCTCCGAGCCCACCTCTGCATCATCGACAGGTACTTTGCAGGCGAAGACCGCCTTTGGGCTGGGCGGGCATGTACTCCTGACCCCCTTCAAAATTGGCCGTTGTGGGATCCCTTCCCGCCATTGCGATAAGGGAAGAGGACCCTAGTCACCGCTATATATAGAGGGTAGGCTGCACCGTAGAGAGGGATCCCCGAAACCAGTCAATTCACTCATCCACCACCAAGTCGACGGAGGGCCAAGAACACCTCAGGAGTGCCCTCACGAGGCCCCGAAACACTGTACTAGTTCATCCACCACACCTCCACGAGAGGCAATCCACCAAAGTAGGAGTAGGGTATTACGCTTCGCAGCGGCCCGAACCTGGGTAAACTATCGTGTTCATCTTCTTCCTCGCCATCGAGCGAGTTCGTCGTTGTGTCCATCGAGTAGCGATCTAGGGAGGGCGAGGCCGCAGGGGATCTTCGCACACGCCCCTGTGTTCGAATCTTAAGGGTTTTGCGGAACCCGAAATCCGACATTTGGCGCGCCAGGTAGGGGGGCGTGTCGTAGTCTTAGTCAAGCCAAGATCTTCTCCCACCCCGCCGTTCCGATGTCTGATGCTCGCCGAGCCCGCGCTGAGCGCCGAGCCACCTGCGTCGCCGAGACAGCACCTGTGGGCCGCACCGGCGCACGCAAGTCACCCTCGCCCGTGGCAAACGCCGCCACAGGCCCTGACGCCCACGAACAACAAGACTCCTCCTAGCCAGTCACCGCGCGGCGCGATGGCCACACCGCCACTCCATCGATCGTCCCAGCTTCCGGGTCGTCTTCCCACGTTCGGCCCGGGACGGTGCGCGGCCAGGGCGCACTCGCCATGGCTAACGAGCTGCTCCGCTACCGCCCTGCCCCCGACCGCTACGACGACTGGCTTCGGCACATCGCGGAGCTCGTCAGTGCTGTCGGCGACGCTTCAGCTCTCTCCTACTCGCTTCGACCCCAACCATCCCTGGCAGATGACGTGGCCTAGGATGCGCCGCCACCTCCTCCGCAACGCGACGCCGACCCCGAGCCCAGGAGACAGGCGCGCCCGCGCGACCAGCCCCGCGAGCCGCGAGCAAGGGCCAGAGATGAAGTAAGCTGCCAGGTGGTCCCCCGGCCGTGCGTCGACGCGCGTGCGCTCCCCGCGCTGCCAACCCAACGCCGCGACCGGGCAACACTCGAGGTGGCCCCGCAGGAGCGTCAAGACCAGGTCCCTCCCGCGCACGCAGCACCCGTCGAACCGATGGGGTGCCTCGCCATCGCCCCGGAGCTCCACCCAACCTCGTGGCCCTGAAAGTTCAAGCCTGACCTGCCCCCATGCTACGACGGCACCCCAGATCTAGCCGAGTTCCTACAGCTCTACTCCCTAAGCATCCGAGCGGCTGGAGGAGACAAGAAGGTCATGGCGTGTTGGTTCCCCATGGCGCTCAAAGGCGGCGTGCTCTCCTGGCTCCTCAACCTCCCGGAGGCGTCCATCACCACCTGGGATGGCCTGTGCAAACGCTTCATCGCCAACTTCCAAGGTACCCGCGACCGCGCGCTCACCGTGAATGACCTGCGGTGTATCAAGCAGCCGGATGGAGAGACCCTGCACAAGTTCGTACAACGCTTCATGACTACGCGCCTCAAGATCCCGAAGGCATCAGACGAGGCTATCATCTCAGCGTTCACCGAGGGTGTCATGGACCTCAAGATGAAGGAGGAGCTCGCCATGAATGACGAACTGTGCTCTGCCTTGGAGATGTTCAATATGGCGAACAGGTGCGCCAAGGCTGAGGAGGGCCGCCTGTCGCTCCGCGGGCCTCCGGCGGCAGAGCCAGAAGAAAAGAAGACCAAGGCCAAGGAGGCGAAGTGCAAGGCCCCGGCGGTGCTTGCGGCTGAGCCTGAGGCGAAGCGCAGCCGGGGTGAGGAACACCCTCTAGGGGGAAGACCGACCTGCATCTTTCATGGCATGAACAACCACGACATAGCCGACTGCCATGAACTCAGGCTGGTCCGCGTCGAGCACTTCGGCCGACGCCCTGGACGCGCCGACCGAGGCTTCGGACGCGGCGGAGGCCGCGGTGGAGGCCGCTGGGACAACTGAGAACCGCGTCAAGGGTGGCGCGATCAGCCCCAGGAGGACCGCTGGCGCGATCAGGCTCGGGACGACCGCTGGCGCAATCAGCCTCGTGAGGATCGCTGGCGCGACGACCCTCCGGAGGGGTCACGCCGCGGCCAGCCTCGCGAGGCACGCCCTCGTGAGGCCGGCCTACCTCCGCTACCTCCCCCACCCGGAAGGAAGGAAGAGGACAGGCAGGACGATGGGGCTGGGGGCTTCCAGGAGGTCAGGGCAGTAGCTTGTATCCTGGGCGGCGCCCAGGCCCCAGCATCGAACCGTGCCTTCAAGCAATTCACGCGGGAGGTGAACGTGGCTCTCCCAAAGCCCGAAGCAATGCATCCCCTCAAGTGGTCCCAGACTGCCATCACCTTCGACTCGAGGGATCAGCTCAGGTGCTCGGCCATGGCCGGCAAGCTCCCCATGCTGTGCACTCCAACCATCAGCAACTTCCTCGTCACCAAGACCCTCATCGACAATGGAGCGGGGTTCAATGTCCTCTCCATTGAGACCTTCGAGACGCTCCAGGTACCGTACGAACAGCTCATGCCGACCAAGCCCTTCTCGGGAGTCACCGACGGGTCCACCGTCCGCATCGGGCAAGTGCGCCTGCCTGTCACCTTCGGCGGACGCGAGAACTACCACACCGAGATCATCGTCTTCGACATCGCGCACATCCACCTCCCGTACAACGCGATCCTTGGGTACCCGGCCCTCGCCAAGTTCATGGCGGTGACTCACCATGGCTACAATGTCCTCAAGATGCCAGGGAGTGGCGGTGTCATCACCGTTGATTGCGATGAGAAGGACGCAGTCTGCTCCCTCGAGCGTGCTTACCGCGCCGCGGCGGCCGAGCGCTCGCACGACGAGGAGGATGCCCTGCCTCGTGAGGATCCGCGCAAGAAGAAGAAGCAGCTCCTTCCTGCGGAGCGTCCTGGGACCTCGAGCTCTGCGCCCAGGGACGGGGCCCCACCTCCTACCGCATAGGAAAGCGCGCTCGGCGCCCCTCTTGGGTCGGGCCTAGGGGCTCTCATCCGGGGAGTTTCCGGCTTGGCCAGTGAGACAAGAGAGGCGCTCGGGCACAACCTGAAGGCGCGTCCTGACGCGCGCCAGCTCAAGCTGGGAGCACGGCGCGTGGCGCCGAGCTTGCAAGAGTCCATCATCAGAGCGATCGAGGAGCTTCAAGAAGCACAGGCCATGCAAGGCGGGGACTGCCCAGCACCACCAATCGTAGCCACCGTCATCGGCACGGTCGACCAGCCGCGCGTCTGCGTCAACGCGCTCGTGATCAACAGGGCCGCGTCCCAGGGCCCCTTCTGGCCAGCGCGTGCCGATCATGGATGGGTCTACCCGAACGCCTACGTCCGCATGCCCTTCGGACTAGCGAACGCAGGCGTCACGTTCCAGTGCCTTTACCGAGCCATGCTCATACCTTTCCTGGCGAGGCGCGGCAAGGAGTTGGAGGAGATGCCCGGACCGAGCGAAGGTCCCGAGCCCCGGGAGACGACGGACCAATGAGGGTCGCGCTCGTGGAGGTGTAAGATCAGGCTGTGACGGCAGCTTCGGCTCTTCAGCGGCATGGCCGCCAGGTGACTTTTTGTTGGCTGTTGCCAGGTAATTTTTTGGTTCACTCCATTTGAGGGCGCCCACCGGGCCGCATTATCCTCAGGCGATTAGGGCGCACCCCTGCAGTCGCCCCGTTTATGCGTATTTCAATAGTTTCTCATGTATCTGGTCTGTTTCCTAACGTTCTACCTTGCCTGCATGGCTCCTTGCCGGCGTGAATGCCGCCGCACCACCCTTTCTGAGTTGGTGTTTCGCAAGGGGCCGTGCGCTACGGCCCTTCCCGGGGCACCTCGGAACTGGGATGCAAGGCCCTGTCGCCTCAGGGACTTGCATCTTTGGGCAGTCGACCCCCGCTCGGGGGCTCCAGCCGCAGCACGGCGCCTCAGCATGGAGTCTCAGGAGGCCCCACGGCCTCCTGAGGCAGCAGCCGACAGGATGGAATGGGGGTCGCTCGAGCGTCAAGGGGGGCTCCTGAGCATCGCGCCTTAGGAGCCTTACCGGTCATATAGCCACTCGCCCCTTGATGTCCTCCTTGGTGATCCGGTCGGCATCAAGGGTGTCGGGGCCTCGCCCCGTAGTTGCGTCCTTGGTGATCTGGTCGTACACTATGGCGGTAGGGAAATGTGCGGCACTGGGACCTACCGACGTTGAGCCGATTGAGCGTCAAAGGGGGCTCCTGAACAGTGCGCCTCAGGAGCCTTACTGGTCATAAAACCACTCGCCCCTTGATCTCGTCCTTGGTGATCCAGTCGGCATCAAGGGTGTCGGGGCCTGACCTCGTAATTGCGTCCTTGGTGATCCGGTCGTACACTACGGTGGTCGGGAAATGTGCGGGACCGGGACCTGCAGACGTAGAGTGCCAAAAGGACTCCCAACCCGCCTCACTCGTGAAGAAGAAGAAGTCAGTAGGGCCTCGGACGGCCCCATCTACGAGAAGACTCAGGCGCAAACCGCCTTTGAGGTAGGGACCTCGTGAGGCCAAAGCGCCCTCGCGAGCTCCCAGTTCTGCCGTTTCAGCCACACGTATGAACTCTATGGGATGTACACGCCCAGAGCCCCCCGAGGACGCGGAGGGGTTCCTTCCCACGCAATGTGGCAGCCACATCCCAGCGCTGGTGGAGAAGTCAACACGGTCCACCAATGACTATGCCCACGCAATGTGGAAGCCACAGCTCCGTGCTGGCGGTCAACACGGTCCACCAATGACTATGCCCACGCAATGTGGAAGCCACAGCTCTGTGCTGGCGGTCAACACGGTCCACCAATGACTATGCCCACGCAATGTGGAAGCCCCACGCCCTGTGCGGGGGGATAAACAACTGAGGGCGCCCCAGCGGCTGCATCCAACCTCAGGAAGGTCCCTAGTGGCCCCCTTCTCGCTGCGTTCCCCAGGGATGTACGCGTGAGGGGGCTGCACGGGGGCTACTACCCGACCAAGCCTGGTACATGGCACCTTCCCAGGTCTGCCAAACCTGGTCTTCACGCGCCCATCTCCGGAAAAGCTGGCGAGGAAAGGTATGGGAGCCGCTCGTACGTCAAGGGGGACTCCTGAGCATCGCAACTCAGGAGCCTCACTGGTCCCGTAGCCCCTCACCCCTTGGACCGTCCTTGGTGATCCGGTCGGCCCAACAGCGGTTGAGGTATGCGCGGGCCGGGCCCTGCCGACGCACAGCTCGAAGCGCTCAAAAAATCGCTCAGAAACCCTTAAGCATCGCTGGAGCTCGTACGTCAAGGGGGACTCCTGAGCATCGCGACTCAGGAGCCTCACTGGACCCGTAGCCCCTCACCCCTTGGACCGTCCTTGGTGATCCGGTCGGCCCAACGGCGGTTGAGGTATGTGCGGGCCGGGCCCTGCCGACGCAGAGCGCTAAAGGTGTTCGAAATTTTCAAGTTAGCCCAATCTTAACCATGTTCCCTTCATGAGGGCTGCTCGCACGTCAAGGGGGACTCCTGAGCATCGCGACTCAGGAGCCTCACTGGACCCGTAGCCCCTCACCCCTTGGACCGTCCTTGGTGATCCGGTCGGCCCAATGGCGGTTGAGGTATGCGCGGGCCGGGCCCTGCCGACGCAGAGCATCACAGCAAGCAAGAAGGAAACAAGGCGAAGAGAGCAATCACACAGTTTAACAGTTATTACAAGCATTAAAAGTTTTCGCGAACACAAACAAGTTTCACGCCTCCATGAGGCACGATGGGCATTGCAGGAAAGGAGCAGGGGAGAGGAATCAGGAGGAACCGCCGCCACATCTCGTCCCGCCTCCGGGGAACTCGTCGTCGACATCGCTGGCATCGTCTTCTTCGCCGGCAACCCCAGCAGCATCAGGGGGCGGAGAAACCGTGACACGGTTGAACCTCTTCACCAGCGTCTCCACGGCGCCCTTCACCGCCACCGCAACACTGGCATCGACACCGGGGGCGACCAGGAGGATCATGGAGTCGAAGTCGAACCCCGGCTGGCGAAGATGAAGATGGCTGAAGACGCGCGTCGCAGCCTCAGAAAAGAGGTCGCGGCACTCGCTCTCCAAGACCCCCTCCACCTTGACAATGGCGCCCTCTAGCGCCTCGATGAGCTTCGAAGCAAGCACCGCGAAGCCGCTCTCTGGAGTCGCCAGGGGCTCCGCGAACCCATCCCGGTAGAAGGAATGGAGTGCTTGGCGAAGCTTGAGCTCGACGGTGGGAAAGATGCTCAGCTCCGCAGCCTTTCTCTCCTCAGCCGCGGCAAGAGTTTCCTCCCTGCTGTCGAGCAGGGCCTTCTTCGAAGCGACTTCCTTCTCCTGCGCGTCCAGGCGCACCCGCTCCGCGTCCTGGCGGGTCGCCACCTGGGACAGCTCGGAGTCCCGAGCGGCAAGCTTGGCCTCGCGGGCCTTGAGGTCTTCCTCCCGCTGACGCAGCTGCTCCGCAAGCTCAGCCTTCTCCTCATGGAGGGCCTTCAGACGGGCCTCCATCTCTTCGCAACGCCTGGCAGCGGATGCCACTTTAACCAGTGCCTCCTCGCGGGCTGCCCTGGCAGACGCGGCTTCCCTCTCGCTCTTCGCCACGGTGGCCTCGGCTTGACCCCAAATCGCCACGGCAGAGGCATCGGCCTGGAGCCACCCAGAGAGGAGCCCAATGCGCCCACTCGCGAGGCGATCGTCGGTACTCCCGAGGGCGCCACGAACTTGACCCAGAACAGCGAACGCCCCGTCCAGGACGTCGAAGCCGCGCGATGAAGGCATCAAGGTCCCCTCCGGAGGAGTCCCCTGTGCGATCACAGGAGGCGTCCCCAGGGAGGCAGCAACACGAGGAGCAGGAGGCTCCGGAGGCCGCACGGCGACCGTAGACACGGACGAATCGACGGGCGGCTGGCCCTCAGGGGCCAGCCCTCTAGACAGTGGCACCCCCGCGCCCTCGAGGGCAGGAGCAATCACGCCGACAGGCATTGGGGGCTCAGCGGGCTCCGTGACGATGGCCAGGGAGGTCGCCTCGCGAGCCCGCTCCCCTTCGGTGGTAGGCGACGGCGTGACGGCAGGAGTGGGCGGCGCGTCGGAAGGCGCCTTTGGCTTGACGCCCGCCTTCTTCTTCCTCATCTTCAGCACGGCGGCGTCCCTGGTCACCAAGCAAAGGAAGGTCATCAGTACACAAGCCATAGGCGGACAAGCAAAGCCGAGCCGGGTCACTTACTCCTCAACGTCGACCCATTTCCTTTTCCTCTCCGCTCCGGCAACGACGGAAGCGCCCAAGCCTTCCTCGGTGGGGGCACCACCACGCCGGGGAACAGAGGCGATGTCCACAAGGGCGGCCGCCGAAGGTACCGCCATGGCCCCGGCCTCGCCCACCTTGCCTGCGAGTTGCGATTCGGGCGGGGGCGAGGCCGGCGCTTCAACCGCCTTGCCGGCAGAGGCAGGGCGCACCGGAGGAGGCTCCACCCCGTGCTTCCTGGGAGTCGACACGCAGGCAGACCGCGTGGCACGAGGGGCCGGCCCGAGCCCCCTAGGGGCCTTGGCGGCACGTGAGGAGCCCGCTGCAGAAACTTCACCAACATCATCGTCGTCCTCGAGCTCGCGCAGAAGAGTGCCCTACGACGGGGGAGACGCCCCTGCCCGGCCGTCGTCGGCGGTCTTCTCCGAATCCTCACCGCCCGTGGTGTCGCCGGAGGACACCATCACCGGGGAACCAAGGCCCTCAGATGGGAAAAGCCCCAGTTCGTTGAAGACAGGCATCGCGGCGACCAGATCGGCCCCATCGTCACGGCAGTACAGCGGGGCGTGGGCGTCAGGGAGATCACCAGGGTCGCCGTTGAGCAGGGTTGTCACAACCCTGCTCAGTTCCTCGGGGGTTATGCGCGCGGACTGAAGCCTGAGGTTGTCGCCGCTGCCCTGATAGTCCCACAAGGGCCTAGAATGGGCCTGGAGAGGCGCCAGGCGCTGCGCCAAGAACTCCTTCACTATCATCCCCCCAGTCAGCTTCCTGGCGCTGATATCACGGGAGAAGCGCTCCAAGACGGGCCAGGCCCGGGAGTCGGAAAGCTTCGCGGAGCTCCACGCCGAGGTCTTCTCCGGCAGCCCCCTCGGCAGATCCAACCGGGGGTTGGGGTCTTTGAGATCCATGAGGACCCAGCGGTGCCTGAAGTTCTCCACCTTCTTCCCGGCCTTCAAGAGCATGTTGCCACTCTGGACCGCGATGAAGGAAACACACGCCGACCGTTGAGCGCCGTCGTGCAGGCGCAAGCTGAAGAAATGGCGGAAGAGGGCCACCAAAGGCCTCACGCCCATGAAGGCCTCGCAGTAGAAGGCAAAGACGGACAAGAGGAGGATGGAGTTGGGCTGGAGATGAAGGGCCTGGATCCCGTAGTGGTCCAGGATGGCGGTGAAAAACGCGGAGAAGGGCGGGACGAGCCCGGCGAAGACGCTATGGAGAAAGAAGGGGTAGACCGCCTTAGACGAGGGCCGCTTCTCCGAGGAGCCGCCCCATATCAAGGTCAGCCCACACTCGTTGGTCTCGTCCGCCGTCGACGGGAGCATCGGGAAGAGGTCCTCGTCCTTGGCAATGGTGGACCCCGAGAGCGCCGTCGAGATAGGAGCGGAGGCAGAGCTCTGGGCCTCTGGCCTCTGCTTGCCGGCAGGAGCCATCGGGAAGCTCGCGGGGCCGAAGCAGCAAGGAGGAGGACGGAGCGGCGCCGGATCTGGAGAGGCGTCTGCTAGAGCCGGAGACTTGGAAAGCAGGAGCAGGTGCGCGAGAGGGGAAAGCAATAATGGCCCAGCGCTAGAAGTCAGGCTCTTGTCGATTTGGGCAGTGGCCGAAAGGACGAAGGGCGCCCGACATCAGCTGCACAATGCGCGCCTGCCCTGGCCCGCAGGCATTTGGGGCCCGCGGTGCTTCGGGCCGTCCTCAAGGCTTCACCCGGAAGCCAGCTCGGGCCCGCCTTGGGCCCGGGGGCTACTGTCGGCGTTCTGGGAACGGGGGTACCCAGACCTGCCTGCCTGCGGCCCAGGGCATGGCCCACTTCATCAGCCAACCACAGCTAAGCGCGTCCCTACTCAAGACAAGGCCTTCGTGAGGGTCCTAGCCTCGCGAGGAGGAGCGGCATCAAGACCGGCAAGGGATGGGCCTCCCCAGGCCCCCTCCGGAGTGGCGGAGATCTCTATGCAGAGCCCGGCCTCAGGAGTCAAAGAAGACGCAAGGAAGGATAGGCGGGCGCCAGCGCGCCAGGCGGTGCAGTTTCCCCTTTGGTGTAAAGGGAGCAAGGACGTACGCGGGTTCCCAAAGCACCCCCCAAAGGTTTCCATTCCGGTGCAACAAGACCATGACCACGAGCCCCGCAGGGCGGATGTCATCGCCGAGCCCACCTCTACATCATCGACAGGTACTTTGCAGGCGAAGACCGCCTTTGTGCAGGGCGGGCATGTACTCCTGTCCCCCTTCAAAATTGGCCGTTGTGGGATCCCTTCCCGCCATTGCGATAAGGGAAGAGGACCTGAGCCACCACTATATATAGAGGGTAGGCTGCACCGTAGAGAGGGATCCCCAGAACCAATCAATTCACTCATCCACCACCAAGTTGATGGAGGGCCAAGAACACCTCAGGAGCGCCCTCACGAGGCCCCGAAACACTGTACTAGTTCATCCACCACACCTCCACGAGAGGCAATCCACCAAAGCAGGAGTAGGGTATTATGCTTCGCAGTGGCCCGAACCTAGGTAAACTATCGTGTTCATCTTCTTCCTCGCCATCGAGCGAGTTCGTCATTGTGTCCATCGAGTAGCGAGGTAGGGAGGGCGAGGCCGCAGGGGATCTTCGCACATGCCCCTGTGTTCGAATCTTAAGGGTTTTGCGGAGCCCGAAATCCGACAGGGCCAGCCCCTGGCTTAATTAGGTGGAACGATTAATTAATTTAATTAATTTCTGTTAGTAGAATAGGTCACTAACAGTGGGCCCTGTTCTGCTAATGACGTTAGTTAGGAAATTAATTAAACTCTGTTAAGCCCTGTATCACTGACCAGTGGGCCCCACTGGTCAGGTTTGACCTAGATCGGTCTATTGACCACTGACGTCACCATGACGTGTTGCTGACGCAGTAAATATTTTCCGTGATTTAAATAAATCATAAAATGATTTATAAATTTCAGAATGTTTAAAACTTCTAAAAATCATAGTAATTCAACCGTAACTCATATGGAAATAAATTATATATGAAAAACTATCAGAAAAATATGAAGAATCTGTTTATGCCATGTTCATGCATGTTTGAGCAAGTTAACATCATCAAGTAGGACATCTCATGATTAGGGTAATTTAATAAATAGTGTTGGAGTTGGAATTTGGTATATATTTGAGTTCCACTTCACTTAATATGACTATCTATTGCACTAGGTCAATTCAATGCTCTAGCATGCCATATCATACATCATGTTTGTTGCATTGCTTGAATGTGTTCCTTTCCTGTTTGTCGGTGGTGTTCCTTCCCGGTAGACGATGGTTCCGACGTAGAGATCGTTGTCACCGATGAAGACTCATTGATATCTTCAGAAGTGTCAGGCAAGCAAACCCCCTTGAGCATAATGATATGAACCCACTCTCTCGCTCCTTCTCTCCTTTACTGCATTAGGGAAATAACGATTCAACTGTTACCTGTTCTCGGTAGTTGAACCCATTCCTTCGCATGACCTATCTTTGTCACAGTAAATAGTTGAAACCACTTAGGATGAGTAGCAACTGTTTGAGCCTTGATGTGCCTACTCATCCATGCTTGCTTACTTACTGTGCCTGCTATGCTTAGAGTCGTGTCATGTCGGGTCTGATCCATCTAGGCGATGAATCAGAATGGCAGTGTTCATGTCCTACTGTGTGAGAGCTAAGTGTGTGAACACGATTTGGTAAAGGTAGCGATGACAGGCCATGTAGGAGTACATGGCGGGTTGTCTCATTGGGACCGTCCTTAAGAACTGAGTTCTATGTTTGTGATCCAAGACAGTTACTACCACACGTTGGGTCCTGAAATATGACCCCGCTCGACTTATTAATCGCCTAGATCTCTGTCCAGGACTTGCAACTAGTTTTTGGTGTTTGTAGGACAAGCGTTGGTGGTCGTGCTTAGTGCTGCCCGACGGGGTGGGCTTTGATGCGGTATAGACACAGTGACACGGTGTACCAAGTGGCACCCGAACGGTGGGCTTGGGAACCTTGCACACATCGTTTGAGGCCATAGCGGAAACTTCGGCCGGACTTCCGTGCGGGTTCAGTCTCAAATAGGCGATAAACCTGGACTAGGGTCTTGTGAGATTGACGGTCGTGGCCGACTCCCTCGCTGGGCTTCCGCTTGAAGGTTGCCGAGGTGCCTTTTTACGTGCACATGGCGATATCAGGTGAGAGCATGTGTGAAGAAGTACACCCCTGCATGGTTATGAATCTGTTTGAATAGCCGTGTCCTCTGATATGGACTACTTGGAGAACTTATGTTGTTCATAGACAAGTGAAATGGATATATTAAAATGCATAAGATAAGTGTGAGTGATATGGATGACCTTTCGTAGGAAGACGGGAGTGGATCCATAGTGGTGTACTAATATGGTGAATATGTGGACTCGTGTGCGTTTTCTCCCTCTAATAAAGTACTCGTAGTGGTAGTACAGGTTAGCCAAGAGTCAAAGCTGGCTTGCTGCAATAAACTCCACAACCCCCTTGGTTGACAATGATGCATATGTAGTTAGTTCTGAGGTAAGTCTTGCTGAGTACCTTTGTACTCATGGTTGCTTAATTTATGTTTTTGCAAAGGAGACGTCAGTCTCATTAAGTGATTCTTACGACGTGAAGTTCGATGTTGACCGAATTAGCTTGGGAATCCCAGACAGAGATCTGGTTCCTTTGGTAGGGTCGTTGTAGCTTTTCAGGCTCCTCCAGCCATTTTAGTAGATGTCTGTACCCACACATGTTTTGCTTCCGCTTGATGCTTGTATGAGTGTTGGGTCATGTGACCCCTCTTTGTAATATCACATTATGTTGGCTCTTATGAGCCATTAATGGAACTTGAGTCATAGAGTTATGTTGTGATACCATGTTGTATCTACGCATATCTTGCATATTGTGTGTATGTTTGAAATGCATTGGTATGTGTGGGATTCGACACCAAGTTGTGTGCCTCTAGTAGCACTCTTTACAGGGAAATGCCTCTTTGTGCTTCCACTGAGCCTTGGTAGCTTGCTACTGCTCCGGACACATTGATTGACCGGCGTGTATCCTTCTTGCTGCTGTGTCTGTCCCTTCGAGGAAATGTCTCGCAGTGTAATGGAGTCCCTGTATCCTGCTATGACTCGTCTACGCGCAGTTGATGACATTTATGTCCCACAACGTAATCGAGTCCATGTAGCTTGCTATGACTCGTCTACACACGCTGAGACCGACACCTGCATTGTTGGGTTACGTATGCCTGTCCCTGTACGAATGTGCCACTTGGGTTCTACGACTAGTCATTTCGACCCGGGTTCTTAGACATTTGAATGTGAGCAACATATTCACATTCGTGAGCCAAAGGGCGCAAACGGTCCCGCCCCAAGTAAGGTGGCAGCCGTGGAGATAACTGTGCTTGAGGCCGCAAAGTACTGTGAAGTGTTACATGCTAGATTCTTATGGCTTAGCATTGGGGTCCCGACACCGGCGAGTCCGTCACATCCCGTGACCCCACTCTCTATCTTAGGGGTGTCAGGGGGGTGCGGATGTTCTAGGGAAAAAACAGAAGTAACGCACTGCGCCTGTCAACCAAGCGCACTATGTGCATTAGCGCGAGCCCGATACGGGGTGGGGGAGGGGTGTCTGGACCCCCTACCCCAACCCCGGCGAGGCTGAGCCAGGAACGAGCAGGAGCACGCGACGACGCGGCGTGCCGCGGCGTCGCATGCTCCAGCGAGTCCGTCACATCCCATGACCCCACTATCTATCTTAGGGGTGAAGGGGGGTACGGATGTTCTATGGGGGGAAACAGAAATAACGCACTACGCCTATCAATCAAGCGCACTGCATGCATTAGCGCGAGGCCTCGCCGGGGGTGGGGCAGGGGGGGTCCAGACTCCCCCTCCCCCACCCCCAACGAGGCCGAGCCAGGAACGAGCCGGAGCAGGCGACGACGCGGCGTCCCACTGCGTCGCATGCTCCGGCGAGTCCGTCACACCCCGTGACCCCACTATCTATCTTAGGGGTGTCAGGGGTGGTGCGGATGTTCTGGGTGGAAAAACAGAAGTAACGCACTGTGCCTGTCAACCAAGCGCACTGCGTGCGTTAGCGTGAGGCCGAGCCGGGGGAGGGGGAGGGGGGTCTGGACCCCCCTAGCCCAACCCCGGCTAGGCCGAGCCAGGAACGAACCAGAGCAGGCGACGACGCGGCGTGCCGCGGCGTCGCATGCTCCGGCGAGTCCATCACATCCCGTGACCCCACTATCTATCTTAGGGGTGTCGGGGGGTGCGGATGTTCTGGGGGAAAACAGAAGTAACGCACTATGCATGTCAACCAAGCGCATTGCATGCGTTAGCGCGAGGCCGAGCCAGGAACGAGCCGGAGCAGGCGACGACGCAGCGTGTCGTGGCGTCGCATGCTCCGGCGAGTCCGTCACATCACGTGACCCCACTATCTATCTTAGGGGTGTCGGGGAGGTGCGGATGTTTTGGGGGGGAGCAGAAGTAACGCACTGCGCCTGTCAACCAAGCGCACTGCGTGCGTTAGCGCGAGGCCGAGCCGGGGGTGGGGAGGGGGGTCCAGACCCCCCCTCCCCCACCCCCGGCGAGGCCGAGCCAGGAACGAGCCAGAGCAGGCGATGACGCGGCGTGCCGCGGCGTCGCATGCTCCGGCTATCCTGTCACGCCCAAGATGCGATCCTATCCTTATTTTGGCACGAGGGCCTCGACAGGGATAGAAGCGCATCTCGTCGTTTCGCAAGAATGGATATCATTACAAGTACATGTAGAGAAGAGATGAGTATATGGAATTGGCTTACACTCGCCACAAGCTACATCAATATCACATCAATACAACAACATATTCAAACATCATAAAAAAGAGCAGGGTCCGACTACGGACAAAAACAAACGATAAAATGACATCCATCCTTGCTATCCCAGGCTGCCGCCGGGAACCCATCCTATGATCGATGAAGAAGAAGAAGAACTCCAAATCAAACAAGGCATCACTCTCACGTCAAAGCATCGCATTACCTGTACCTGCAACTGTTGTTGTAGTAATCTGTGAGCCACAGGGACTCTGCAATCTCATTTCCAAGGGTATCAAGACTATTAAAGCTTAATGGTTGAGGTATGGTTAAGTGGTGAGCTGGAGCAAGCACTAAGCATTTATTTGAGTGGCTAACTTACGAGTACAAGAATAAGGGGGATGATTGTCGAATTAACGGACGTGAACTAGTAATGATCTCTAAGAGATCCTGAACACCTACATACGTCAAACATAACCCCACCGTGTTCTCTCTCGGATAAGGACTCACGAGAAGGGACAGTCACGGTTACGCACACGATTGGTGTATTTTATTTGAGTTTACTTCAAGTTTGCTATGACCGGGTGTTAAACAAAGTTTCCAAGTTGCCACGTAACCGCGGGCACGGCTTTCCGAAAGATTTAACCCTGCAGGGGTGCTCCAACTCATCCATCACAAACTAACCACACGCAGCGGGAACAACCTCGACCATGAATCTCGTGATCTTCCGAGGCAATTCCACAGGAAAACCGCAACCTCGAGATAGCCCGAAGTATTTTCGGAATTCCTCGCACAAGACGTTCGAGAAAGGTAAAACAAGTCCGGCAAGACCGCCCGGCAGGCCAGATCCCAATAGGAGCCGCGCGTATCTCTTTCTCTGGGCACTACCAGATGAGCTAGACGTCGGGTTGGCTGAAACCCCGGGTGACCAGGGGGCGCCGGACATCGCTCGGTTTGGACCAACACTCATGAGGAGCACTGGCCCGGGGGGGGTTGATTAATTATCCACGGGGTGATCATGCCCTATGCAAATTTTAGTTGTTATTAAGCAAATAGTACCAATGTTGGGCCTTGCCAGACAAGTTTTATCCTAAAACGAAAATCAAGGGGGTCCCCATAACAACCCCGAGCATGTTAGGAGCGCTCAATTATGAAACATAACACCGGTACACAAGTAACTAGGGCGGCAAGAGTGGAACAAAACACCGGGCAAAAGGCCAAGCCTTCCACCCCTTACCAAGTATATATGTGCATTAAATTAAATAGAATAATATTGTCATAGCTGGAAACAAATGCACCTGCAACTAGCAACGCTATCAGAAGGCCTGAGCAAGCGGTAACATAGCCAAACAATGTTTTGCTGGGATGTGGAGGAGTTATCATGGCAATTTGGGAGGCTTGACATACAAGTGGTAGGTAGCGAGACAGCGATAGAAACGAGACATCTAGCATGGCAATGATAGTAGTGGTATCCAGGGAAATGTTCATCTTTCCTGAGATCCCGCTTGGAAGAAGAACGAATCCATGAAGAAGACGAGCCAACGTAGTCGAACGCATCCTCACACTCCGAACGCTTTCGGAACTCTATCGATAAGAAGCAAGCCGGAAACACCAATCAACACATGATCAACACCACAACATATGCATGACATGATGCACTTCAAATATGATGCATGTTATGCATGACATGGCAAGCACAACAATCAACTTCTACACATTAAGTGAAGCTCAATATGCAACGAGTTGCATATTGACGAAACTCCACATTCGAATATTTAGCTCACTCTCGTTTAGGTACACGACAAAATTAAACGTTGCTAAACATGGCAAGAGGTGAAGCATAAGTAAACTACACATCTAGGCAAGTTTAAATGAGCCCGGAAACAACATATATCACTTCCGAAACGACCTCACATGCAAATTATGAATTCAGTCCAGATCTGTCCTAAGCATATTTTATTGTTGTTAAACGGCAAAATAAAATGCACCATGTTATTCTACGCGTTATTCTAGTCAAGTTACATATATAAAACATTTGCATCGGAGTTACGGATCAAAAGTTATTAAGAAAATCATTTTGGCATGGCATTTATGCAATTTAAACAAACAACAAGTTTAAATATTTTAGACACATGTGAAAGTTGCAAATTGTGAAACTACACAAAATTCTAGTCATTTTTCATATCTAAATTACTTTCATCCGATGCACGGTTATTAAGTTATTAGCATTTTAAAATATGACATTTTCTGTAATTATGAAATGCACTCGAAATTGTTAAATTCGTTGGGCAGAAGAAAAAAATCTAGCTAATTTTTTTTAAATAATACATTTTTTTTATAAATTACAGAAATAATATACAAATTTGAAAATTTTCAAAAATATGACCCAGTCGGCTGGGGCTAAGCCGACTGGGTCCAGTCGGCTTAGGCTAAGCTGATAGGGTCTAGTCGGCTTAGCCTAAGCCGACTGGATGCTAATCCCTGCTGTTGAGGTGGATTAGGCACTAATCGGCTTAGGCTAAGCCGATTGGATCCAGTCGGCTTAGCCTAAGCCGACAGGTCCCGCTGCTACAGTAAAATCGAAAAAAAAATAGAAAAAAAGTCAAAAAAATCTGAATTTTTTTTGTGTGAAACATTAATGTTTTCCCCACATGCCTGCAAAATTTCATCACCAGATGACATTCGTGGAAAACGTGGCAAAAAAAAACATTGTAGAACCCCACGAAATTGAACTGCAAATCACCGCACATAAACTTATTAGATAAATAAATGTAATGCTCCTTGGATATTCATTCAAACTTTAAATTTGTCTGCTAATATACATGGTTACATGGCTTAAAAGAAAATATTGGTATGCAGTTGGAAAAAAATCCCTACTAGTTTGCCAAACAATAACGAATTTGTTAATTACCATCTAGATCAGAACTAAGAAAGTCTCATCTAACTTCTACATAATTTAATTAATCAAAGAAAAAAAAGAAAAACCCTGCACAAATCTTCATGTAAAATCAAATGATGTAGGAGTTAAATGTGACTTGGTCATTTCTCACACCAAAATATATCAGTGAGGGCCTACGGTGAAATTCCTGGCAGTAACAGTGAATTTTTTTTGGTGGGGTTTGGTTTGGAGAGGTGGTTGGGGGTGGTTAGTAATCCAATCTCCAGTAAGTTTAGCATTTTACCACCTCCGTCCGGGTTTACTAGTCCACTCATATTTTAGGTCATATTTTAGCTGTGACTTAAAAAATAAATTATAAGTTATACGTAGCAAAAATATTATCATTGAAAACTACATTCAAATACGAATTCAACAATATAATTTAGAGAGAGAGAGAGAGAGAGAGAGAGAGAGAGAGGATCACACATGTCGTTCTGGGTCGTCCATGTACATAAACTTACCTCATGCAGTCATTATCCTTTCATACATGGTTCCATACCTTTATATATGGACGTCGTCAATTTGTTGGTCCTTTACTTATTTACTTGATTATAGTTATTATAAACACGCCACATGTTTGTACATAGTAAATTTATTTTGTGACTCAAATTAAATCAAGTTCAGCTAAACTGAAGTCGATCATCAGCTTGGCGTCGTGCACATGTACACATATTCGTCTCAATTTGTGTATGCTCCCATTTCAAGTTGATAGTGCATGAGTTAGTTAGGATCAAGATGGTTAATATATGTGAATACGTACATCTGATGATGTTCCATACGATGCCGAGCAGGCCTCCGTTGAGGGCGAAGAAGTTGAGGAGGAGCTCGACGATGGCCCCGATTATCTTTGCCGGGTAGTAGGCAGCAGCGAGGGCCTTCTGGATGATCTCGGTGAGCGTGACGAAGATGTCGCCCGGCGTGATGCCGACATCACGGGTCGTCTGGTCGCCGGATGATCAGCTTCTAGTACGTCCGATATGTCTATGTCTGAATCCAACTGGGATAGTGACCATGATGATGGGCATAACGCAGTTCTGCTCCCGAGCTCACATGCTCCCGCTGCTACAGTAAAAACGAAAAAAATAGCAAAAAAATTCAAAAAATTCTGAATTTTTTTTGTGAGAAACATTGATGTTTTCCCCACATGCCTGCCAAATTTCATCACCGGATGACATTCGTGAAAAATGTGGCAAAAAAAACAAAATCGATGCTCCAAAAAGTAGCATCGATTTTGTTTTTTTTGCCACGTTTTCCACGAATGTCATCTGGTGATGAAATTTTGCAGGCATGTGGGGAAAACATCAATGTTTCACACAAAAAAAATTCAGATTTTTTTGACTTTTTTTCTATTTTTTTTTCGATTTTACTGTAGCAGCAGGACCTGTCGGCTTAGGCTAAGCCGACTGGATCCAATCGGCTTAGGCTAAGCCGATTAGTGCCTAATCCACCTCAACAGCAGGGATTAGCATCCTGTCGGCTTAGGCTAAGCCGACTGGACCCTATCAGCTTAGCCTAAGCCGACTGGATCCAGTCGGCTTAGCCCTAGCCGACTGGGTCATATTTTTGAAAATTTTCAAATTTGTATATTATTTCTGTAATTTATAAAAAAAATGTATTATTTAAAAAAAATTAGCAAAAATCTACCGGCCGAATCTGAGAGCAAACGGGCTAACAGTACACGGGCGTTGGATACTAAATCGCGCACACGGGCGAGGTATAGGCTGCTCGGGTGCTCACCAGAGTGGGCCAAGCCCATGGCGAGGCGGGGCTGGGCTGAGAGGCGAGGCAGCTGGCGGGCGATGCGGCTGGGCCTTGGCGCGGCCCAGCGCGGGGGCGAGCGGGGAGGCGGCCCACGTGCGAGGCGAGCGCGGTCAACGGGCGAGCGGGCGCTCCTGGCCCTCCTGCTCGTGCCCGAGCAGAGGACAGCAGCGGCGGCGGCGCTACTCCGGTCGGCGCTCGCCTGATCTGGTGCGGACGGGGCAAGGGCGAGGCAGATCCGGCCACGGCGGATCCGTTCCCGGCGGCCATGGGGGCGGAGCTTGAGGTCGGCGGCCATGGGGGCTCAGATCATGCAGGAGAGGAGAGGGAGAGATGAGAGAGGGAGGAGAGGAGAAGAAGAGAGAGAGACGGGGGCACGGCGGCGACCCGGCCAGCGATGGCGCTCGTCACTGGCGGAAGGGAGGCGGCGGCGGACCGGCGACGGGGCCCTTGGCAGCTCGGGGAGGCAGGGAGCTCGGGGAAGACCTGGCGGCGCTCGGGGCTCTGTGGTCGGTGGACATGTCCGGTTGGTGGCGGGGACGTGTTTGGGGTGGGGGGTTTTTGGGCGAATCCGAACCCTCAGATCAAGATCCAAAGGCTAGATTTGGCTGGGTGGCTAGGGCTGCGGGATTGGAGGGAGGTGGAGCTAACAGGTGGGGTTTTCTATGGGGTGGCTGCGATTTGGCAAGGGAAAAACTGTAGAACCGAAAGTATGTCTAGAGGGGGGGTGATTAGACTACTTGACCAAATAAAAATTCTAACTTTTCTCGAATTTTAGAGTTGGCAGATTTTAGCATTTCATGGCAAGTCAAGTACACCCTACACATGCATGTCTAAGAGTATAGCAGCGCAAAGTAACAACAAGCATGAGTAGAAAGGATAGGGTAGGGAGATCAAACGTAATTGTAGACACGATGGTTTTTCCCGTGGTTCCGATAGGTGGTGCTATCGTACATCCACATTTATGGAGTCTTCAACCCACGGAGGTTAACGGTCGCGAGAGTCCACGGAGGGCTCCACCCATAAGGGTCCACGAACTAGCAACCTTGACTATTCCATAACGGCTTCTGTCCACGAAGGACTAGCCTGACTATGGGTAGATCTTCACGAAGTAGGCGATCTCCTTGCCCTTACAAACTTCTTGGTTCAACTCCACAACGCGATGTAGGAGGCTCCCAAGCGACACCTAACCAATCTAGGAGGCACCACCCTCCAAAAGGTAATAGGCTCGACAATGATGATGAACTCCTTGCTCTTGTGCTTCAAGATGATAGACTCTTCAACACAAAATCACTCTCTCATAGATTTGGCTTGTTGAAAGAGATGGGATTGCTGGAAAGCAACTTGGGGAGGCTAGAAATCAAGATCCATATGGTTGGAGTGGATGATCTTGACCTCAACACAAGGGTAGGTGGTTCTCTCTCATAAAACTGGATGGGGCAAGTATGGAATAGTTCTGAGTGCTTCTCTCTCGAGTAGGTGGTGGTGAAGGGGTATATATAGGCATCTCCAAAAATCCAACCGTTACACACAAAATGACCAACTCGGTGACACCGATGTGTTAATCTCGGTGGTACCGAAGTGACCAAAAGGTGGCAACTTTTGAATCTCGGTGAGACCGATATAGGAAACTCGGTTGCACCGATAAGGTGACCAACGGTCAGATTGCCATTCTCGGTGACGCCGATCCTACAATCTCGGTGGTACCGATGTTGTGAATTTGCGTAACAGAAAGTTGGCAACCTAAACTCGGTGGAACCGAAGCAGAATCGGTTGCACCGAAGTGGCTAGGGTTAGGCTGAGTCTGTTCCAAGTTGAGCTTCTCGAAGCGTAGCTTCTCATGAGTTCTTACAAGCTCTCTATGATCTTCAAGAGTAGATTCATGAGCTAACTTAAGAGTGTTTAATTCTTTAGTTAGTTGTTCTATTTTCATCTTATCATCATCAAGCGACTTATCTTGACTAGCATGAGAATTATCGAGTTCATTTTGACTAACATTACTAGTTTTATCAAAGAGGAAGTCATCATCACAAAGCAAATCATCTTCATCACTATCAAAATCAAGATACTCGGGGTGTGATACCTTGGGGCCTTTAGCCATGAAGCAACTTCCACTCCCTTCGTTTGGTGAATCAAATAGATCATAGGAGTTGGTTGTCACTAGAGCAGTTCCGGCAACACCATCATCTTGACTATAGTCAGAGTCGGAGTGATAGCTTCTCTCGGAGTTGTTGTCGGAGTCGGAGCCAGAAACCCATTCACCAACATGAGCTTGATGTTTTCTTCTTGTATAGCTCTTGGTGTACTTGTCCTTCTTCTCTGAATCTTTACTTCTCCTTGAGTGTCTTCGTTCATAACGATCATCTCTACTCCTTCCCTCTCTTTGAGGTGATTCATTCCTTGAGCTTCGTCTTCGAGGTGACTCTTCTTTTCGTTTGTAGGGAGCCGTGCACTCATTGGAGTAGTGTCCGGGCTTTCCACAATTGTAGCAATTGCGGTCACGACTTGACGAACGCTTCTCATCATATCTTGAGTTGGAGCTTCGTTCTTTGCCTCTGTTCTTGTAGAACTTGTTGAATTTCTTGACCATGCGGCTTATCTCTTCATTGGTGACAAGGTTGTCGCTTGAAGTTGCGGGAGCATCACTTGTGGCTTTGTAAGCACCGCTAGACTTGTGGTGAAGCTCTTCTTTGTCTTTGAGTGTCATCTCATGAGCAACAATCCTTCCAATGACTTCCGTAGGCTTGAGATCTTTGTAGTTGGGCATCATTTGGATCAATGTGCATACGGTGTCGTATCGATCATCCAAAGCTCTAAGTACCTTCTTGATGATGAATTTGTCGGTCATTTCTTCGCTTCCTAAGCCGGCAATCTCATTTGTGATGAGAGCTAGCCTAGAGTACATCTCTGCGACTCCTTCACCATCCTTCATCTTGAACTTGTCAAGCTGACTTTGAAGAACATCTAACTTGGACTCTCTCACAGACTCGGTTCCTTCGTGCATATCAACCAAAGTATCCCAAATCTCTTTTGCATTCTCAAGACGGCTGATTTTGTTGAATTCTTCGGGGCATAGGCAGTTGAAGAGAATGTCACATGCTTTGCACTCCATGTCCATAGATATCCTTGTATTTGTCTCTTGTGTGTTGGGACTAACCCATGTAGGTGAGAAGAGTAAGGAAACAACAAGGATGGTCCCATCTCTTGGTGATCTTCATCAACCTTGAGCATCCACCACTACCTCACGAACATGAAGTCTTCATCGACAAAACCCAAGGTTAGTTTATCCCTCTAATGGGGGGATGTCACATCAAGGGGGAGCTTTACTCTAAGACTTGAGTTAAAGCATCTCTTAGCATGTGACAACATTAAATGCTTTATGTAAAAGTGGTAACCCCACTTGTGCTTAAACGATGAGTATGACCTATGATCAAGTATTCTTACTTGGCTCCTATGTCAATATACTCATATATAGACGACTTCGTCATCGCCCAAGTGCTTGTTAGATGCTAGTGTGTATGTGCATGTTTGTCATGATTTCATTTGACATCTTATTGTGTGAGCATGTTGGTCTGCATTTATTTTCCCATTCGAGGACATCCAATTGTTGCTATTTGGTTTTTAATTTATCTTTTGCCAATTGGATGGACAAGAATGCCTAGGACCACTCTTTAGCTATCTATGCTTTCTCACCTCATATTCCATTCATGTTGCATCACAAAACTTGAACAAGTACTTTTCGATCCCTCTGTGTGTGGAGCACTCGGAGTTCCGTATCGACAAGGACTGACCATTAAAACCTCCCAAGTGCATCTCGGTGGAACCAACCCAAAATTCTCGGTTTTACCGAATGCCTAGGGTTGATCTGGTTTTCATCTAGGTACTACCGATTCCATATTCTCGGTTACACCGAGTTTCCCTGTCAGCTGACAGTTGAGGAACTCGGTGACACCGAAAATTTAGAATCGGCGTCACCGACAGTGAAGGGTATATATGTTGTGGTCCCGATGGTTCGAAAATTCAATCTCCAATCGTCGCGCCCCAAACCCTAAGCTGCCGCAAAAGGACCCCTGGTCATCGCCCTTGTCTCCCCGCACTCCTCCGCCGCTGGGATTCTCGCCGTCGACGGGCATCTTCGCCGCCGTCGCCGCCGTAGCGGATCCGTCGCCAACCTAGGGTACGGATTCGATTTTCCTTGCGCTCCCCGTCTGATTCTCGCGCATTGGATTTGATTTTATCTATATGCCACCTCTTGCACATCCTCCTATCCACGAGAAAATTCCATAGATTAGAGAATGATCGATTTTCTAGGGTTTACCGTCCGCCCGATGGAACTCGGTAGAACCGAAGCAAACAAATCGGTATCACCGATTTGCCTTTCTGAGCTGCTAAGAACTATCTTGGTGAAACCGAGTACTTCTTTTCGGTCTCACCGAAAAGAGTGCCAAGTTTCTGTTAAGGAAAAAGTCAGTCTCGGTAGCACCAAATTTTTTGCTTCGGCTGTACCGATTTTCATGTGACAGAATGTAAACCTTGAGAATCTTTTGTTCAAATTTTCAAAAATAGCCGCAATTTTGTGATGACTCATCTTCTTCTGCTCCTCTATACTCTATTCACAGGGTCAGTATGTCAAGTGCTGAGGACAGTGAGAACAACTTCAGAGAGCAGAGTGTTGAGATGGATTCAGGCACTAGTCCTGAGTCTAGTTCACCTTCAGATCCAGGCACTCCCAGTTCTCATGGGTTGCCCAAGGCTGCAACAAGGTCCAGGAAGAAGTTGAATTCAGATGAGGAGGATTCGGACTTTGTGCCAGAAGAGATTCTTGCCAAGAAGCAAGAGAAGGCTGCCAAGAAATCTGCAAATGAAGCTACCTCTTCAAGGAGAGCTGTCAGGAAGGAGTATGCCAGCTCAGAAGCTATGAGAGCACCTGAGGGTGCTAGGGAAAAAATGGCTCTTCACCTTGAGTCACCCCCAAAGAAGTCTATGCCTAAGAAGGCAGGGGAGAAGAAGAGAGCTAGGAAGAGGATTGTCTATGTCACTGGCAGGCAAACCTCCATGTTTGAGGACCCTGAGGAGGCTGCTGGTGCTACTGCTGAGGAGGAGGAAGAACATGTTGAGAATGTACCTCCCAAGAAGAAAAACAAGCTTATGTCTGATGCTATGCCAAAGACTGGCACATCCAAGAGCACCAAGTCTGTCCCCAAGAAGGCTGCTGCTGAAAAGCCCAAGAGATTGTCAAGGCAAATTCCTGCTTCTGAAAAGAACAAGGGAACCACCTCCAGAGTTGAGGATGATGATGCTATGTCTGCTTTGATGAAGCTTAGACCACACCTTCCAGTACATAATGCTAGCTATCCACTTGCTGAAGATATGAAGAAGAGGAAAGATTCTGGTTTGAGGGCATGGAGAGCTGCTGATCCATATGCCCAAAGGAGGAAGACAGCTGTGGACTACAGATTCTATACCAAGGAGCAACAGGATTTCTATGAGACTGTGCTGTTTGACAAGAGTTCAGCTGTGAGTGACATGAAATATGTGGATTGGAAATTCATCAAGGAGAATGAAGACTATTTTCCAAGTGTTCAAGACAATTTCCACTGCATTGGTTTGGATGAGTTTGTTGGCAGAGAGTTTACTGCTTGGAATGATGAGATGATCATGCAATTCTACTCCACTGCACATTTTTATGGAGATGGTAGGATTGTATGGATGACTGAAGGAGCAAGATATGAGTCCACCGTTGATGAATGGGCTGCAATCTTAGGAGTCCCAGAGGTACAGGATGGTGACTTGGATGTCCACTCAGAATCCAAGGAGAGCCACAATGCCATGGCTAACATGTACAATGAGATCCCTACTGCTCATGTGAAGTCTGACAAGTTAGAATCCATCTACTTTCTCCAGGCAGGCCTCCGCACCATGAACACCATTCTGAGGCATACTTTGATGCCCAAGTCAGGAGATGACAAGATGATCCGAGGCTACTCCATCAACATGCTAATCCATCTTGACAGACACATTAGGATTAGAGTCATGGACTTGATTGTTGAAACAATCAAGAGGGTTGCTGCTGATCAGAAGCGCTCTTGCTGATACACACCCTATATCCAGATGCTCATTAATTCCAAGCTGGAGAAGCACATCTTTGCTCTGGACAGACCCCACTTGTCCCTACAGCCAGATCTCGAGGACAACATTGTGGTGATGGATCCAGAACATCCCACATCTGCTGCAGCTCAGGCAGAGGCAGAGGCAGCTAGAGCCACTAGTGCTCAAGTCCCTAGGTCCAGGAATGAGCAAATGGATCTTTTGATCTCATCAGTTCAGGGCATGCAGAAGGACATTAAGGACAACTTGGACAGCCAAAACAGTCTTGTCAGGATCTTTGAGAATAGGATCAAGACCCTTAACGATAAGGTGGATGGCCTGACTAAGACAGTCAATGAGCTCAAGAAGGAAGTTGACTCAGTGCCTCTTCCTCATTCCTCAGATGATGATGATGATGATGATGAGGATGGATCACCTCTCAGGCCAGGCACACAGTTCACTACTCAGGCCAGATCAGCCACCGTGCCAGCTCCAGACTTGAGGCCCTCATCATCAGCTCTTGCTACTGTCACCTCGGCTCCATCAGCTCCAGTTCCTCCAGTTGCCACTCCAACTCCATCCGCGACATCTGCAGAGATCTTTGCCGACGCTGTTCTCTCGACTCCTTCATCAACAACCGGAGGAGTTCAGCCCAAGAACGCTTAGATATATGCCTTTGAACTTTTTGGTAACTTGTTGCCAAAGGGGGAGAAGTGTATATAGATCTTTAGGCTTCGAGTGAGAGAGCGTTTGGTTTTTATTGCTTTTCAAAACATTTGATCTTTTGGTTGCTTGTGATACACGTTTGTTGGTGTTTGATCATACGCTTAATGTGTGCTACTATTTCCTATCATTATGCTACTTATGAGATGATCTTTCACCTTTGCTTGATTGTGTTGTGCTATGATGTTCAATCTTATTATTCTCGCACACCACCAAGTTGTATGTGACATGGAAGAAGTGCCCCATGTACCTAATCGATTGTGCATTTGCATTCAAACGCAAATTCATAAATAATGCACAAATTTAGGGGGAGCTCTTGCTTATCACATACTTCTCAAAGCGACGATTACATTCATTGATTATATCATATGTCAAAGCTTTGATCTATATGTTGTCATCAATTACCAAAAAGGGGGAGATTGAAAGCACATTTGCTCCCTTGGTGGTTTTGGTAATTAATAACAACATATAAGCCATTGAACTAATGTTTTCACTAAGTATATTTCAAGAAAAGTTCAATGATAGGGATGGCAAAAAGGATTGTGGAGATTGTGGAAATACCCCAAGATGCAAGGAAATGGATTGGCAAAGCTTCAAGCAAGAGGACTCTACATTTTACATTTGTGAGAAATCACTTTGAGTCCATAGGAAAGCCAATACTATTAAAAGGGGGTAAGGTTTTGTTGGTGAACAAAATGCTCATACGTGCACAAGTGATAGTCACCAAAAACACCCACAAGCTCTTCCACAAAAGTCTGTCCATAGCCAAATATTCAAAATCGGTGCAACCAACACTTTCCACTCGGTGCCACCAATTCCCAAACTCAGACAGACTCAGCCAAACCCTAGCCACTTCGGTGCAACCGATTCTGCTTCGGTGCCACCGAGTTTAGGTTGCCAACTTTCTGTTACGCAAATTCACAATATCGGTACCACCAAGATTGTTGGATCGGCGTCACCGAGAATGGCAATCTGACCGTTGGTCACCTTATCGGTGCAACCGAGTTTCCTATATCAGTCTCACCGAGATTCAAAAGTTGCCACCTTTTGGTCACTTCGGTACCACCGAGATTAACACATCGGTGTCACCGAGTTGGTCATTTTGTGTGTAACGGTTGGATTTTTGGAGATGCCTATATATACCCCTTCACCACCACCTACTCGAGAGAGAAGCACTCAGAACTATTCCATACTTGCCCCATCCAGTTTTCTAAGAGAGAACCACCTACCCATGTGTTGAGGTCAAGATCATCCACTCCAACCATATGGATCTTGATTTCTAGCCTCCCCAAGTTGCTTTCCACCAATCCCATCTCTTCCACCTAGCCAAATCTGTGAGAGAGTGATTGTGTGTTGAGGAGTCTATCATCTTGAAGCACAAGAGCAAGGAGTTCATCATCATTGCCGAGCCTATTACCTTTTGGAGGGTGGTGCCTCCTAGATTGGTTAGGTGTCGCTTGGGAGCCTCCTACTTCATGTTGTGGAGTTGAACCAAGAAGTTTGTAAGGGCAAGGAGATCGGCTACTTCGTGAAGATCTACCCATAGTGAGGCTAGTCCTTCGTGGACGGAAGCCGTTATAGAATAGTCAAGGTTGCTACTTCGTGGACCCTTATGGGTGGAGCCCTCCGTGGACTCTCGCGACCGTTACCCTCCGTGGGTTGAAGACTCCATAAACGTGGATGTACGATAGCACCACCTATCGGAACCACGGGAAAAATCATCGTGTCTACAATTGCGTTTGATCTCCCTACCCTATCCTTTCTACTCATGCTTGTTGTTACTTTGCGCTGCTATACTCTTAGACATGCATATGTAGGGTGTACTTGACTTGCCATGAAATGCTAAAATCTGCCAACTCTAAAATTTGGGAAAAGGTAGAATTTTTATTTGGTCAAGTAGTCTAATCACCCCCCCTCTAGACATACTTTCGGTCCTACAGTTTTCCCCTTGCCAAATCGCAGCCACCCCTAGAAAATCCCACCTGCTAGCTCCACCTCCCTCCAATCCCGCAGCCCTAGCCACCCAGCCAAATCTGGCCTTTGGATCTTGATCTGAGGGTTCGGATTCGCCAAAAAACCCCCACCCCGGACACGTCTGCGCCACCAACCGGACATGTCCACCGACCACAGAGCCCCGAGCGCCGCCGGGTCTTCCCCGAGCTCCCTGCCTCCCCGAGCTGTCAAGGGCCCCGTCGCCGGTCTGCCGCCGCCTCCCTTCCGCCGGTGACGAGCGCCATCGCTGGCCGGGTCACTGCCGTGCCCCCCCATCTCTCTCTCTTCTTCTCCTCTCCTCCCTCTCTCATCTCTCCCTCTCCTCTCCTGCATGATCTGAGCCCCCATGGCCGCCGACCTCAAGCTCCGCCCCCATGGCCGCCGGGAACGGATCCGCCGTGGCCGGATCCGCCTCGCCCTTGCCCCGTCCGCACCAGATCCGGCGAGCGCCGACCGGAGTAGCGCCGCGGCCGCTGCTGTCCTCTGCTCGGGCACGAGCAGGAGGGCCACGAGCGCCCGCTCGCCCATTGACCGCGCTCGCCTCGCACGTGGGCCGCCTCCCCGCTCGCCCCCGCGCTGGGCCGCGCCAAGGCCCAGCCGCATCGCCCGCCAGCTGCCTCGCCTCTCAGCCCAGCCCCGCCTCGCCATGGGCTTGGCCCACTCTGGTGAGCACCCGAGCAGCCTATACCTCGCTCGTGTGCGCGATTTAGTATCCAACGCCCGTGTACTATTAGCCCGTTTGCTCTCAGATTCGGCCGGTAGATTTTTTTCTTCTGTCCAACGAATTTAACAATTTCGAGTGCATTTCATAATTACAGAAAATGTCATATTTTAAAATGCTAATAACTTAATAACCGTGCATCGAATGAAAGTAATTTAGATATGAAAAATGACTAGAATTTTGTGTAGTTTCACAATTTGCAACTTTCACATGAGTCTAAAATATTTAAACTTGTTGTTTGTTTAAATTGCATAAATGCCATGCCAAAATGATTTTCTTAATAACTTTTGATCCGTAACTCCGATGCAAATGTTTTATATATGTAACTTGACTAGAATAACGCGTAGAATAACATGGTGCATTTTATTTTGCTGTTTAACAACAATAAAATATGCTTAGGACAGATCTGGACTGAATTCATAATTTGCATGTGAGGTCGTTACGGAAGTGATGTATGTTGTTTCCGGCCTCATTTAAACTTGCCTAGATGTGTAGTTTACTTATGCTTCACCTCTTGCCATGTTTAACAACATTTAATTTTGTCGTGTACCTAAATGAGAGTGAGCTAAATATTCAAATGTAGAGTTTCGTCAATATGCAACTCGTTGCATATTGAGCTTCACTTGATGTGTAGAAGTTGATTGTTGTGCTTGCCATGTCATGCATAACATGCATCATATTTGAAGTGCATCATGTCATGCATATGTTGTGGTGTTGATCATGTGTTGATTGGTGTTTCCGGATTGCTTCTTAGCGATAGAGTTCCGAAAGCTTTCGGAGTGTGAGGATGTGTTTGACTACGTTGGCTCGTCTTCTTCATGGATTCGTTCTTCTTCCAAGCGGGATCTCAGGCAAGATGAACATTTCCCTGGATACCACTACTATCATTGCCATGCTAGATGTCTCGTTTCTATCGCTGTCTCGCTATCTACCACTTGTATGTCAAGCCTCCCAAATTGCCATGATAAGCCTCTAACCCCTCCACATCCCAGCAAAACATTGTTTGGCTATGTTACTGCTTGCTCAGCCCTTCTGATAGCGTTGCTAGTTGCAGGTGCATTTGTTTCCCGCTATCACAATATTATTGCTATTTAATTTAATGCACATATATACTTGGTAAAGGGTGGAAGGCTTGGCCTTTTGCCCGGTGTTTTGTTCCACTCTTGCCGCCCTAGTTACTTGTGTACCGGTGTTATGTTCCATAATTGAGCGCTCCTAACATGCTCGGGGTTGTTATGGGGACCCCCTTGATTTTCGTTTTAGGATAAAACTTGTCTAGCAAGGCCCAACATTGGTACTATTTGCTTAATAACAACTAAAATTTGCATAGGGCATGATCACCCCGTGGATAATTAATCACCCCCCCCCGGGCCAGTGCTCCTCATGAGTGTTGGTCCAAACCGAGCGATGTCCGGTGCCCCCTGGTCACTCGGGGTTTCAGCCAACCCGACGTCTAGCTCATCTGGTAGTGCCCTAAGAAAGAGATACGCGCGGCTCCTACGATCGGATGCAAGTTTTCAAAAACGAATGACGATGCTATGCAGATGATGCGAATGATGCGATGATGAATGCAACAAACAAACGAGTCACACGACGAGAACGGAATAAGAGGGGAATCTTCTGGCGGTTCCGGGCTGTTACATATCCGTCACATCCCGTGACCCCACTATCTATCTTAGGGGTGTCGGGGGGGTGCGGATATTCTGGGGGGGGCAACAGAAGTAACGCACTGTGCCTGTTAACCAAGCGCACTGCGTGCATTAGCGCGAGGCCGAGCAGGGGGTGGGGGAGGGGGGTCTGGACCCCCCTCCCCCACCCCCGGCGTGGCCGAGCCAGGAACGAGCCGGAGTAGGCGACGACGCGGCATGCCGCGGCGTCGCATGCTCCGGCGAGTCCGTCACATCCCGTGACCCCACTATCTATCTTAGGGGTGTCGGGGGGTGCGGATGTTCTGGGGGGAAAACAGAAGTAACGCACAACGCGTGTCAACCAAGCGCACTGCGTGCGTTAGCGCGAGGCCGAGCCGGGGGTAGGGGAGGGGGGCTCTGGACCCCCCCTTCCCCACCCCCGGCGAACCCGAGCCAGGAACGAGCCAAAGCAGGCGACAACGCGGCGTGCCGCGGCGTCGCATGCTCCGGCGAGTCCGTCACATCCCGTGACCCCACTATCTATCTTAGGGGTGTCGGGGGGTGCGGATGTTCTGGGGGGAAAACAGAAGTAACGCACAGCGCGTGTCAACCAAGGGCACTGCGTGCGTTAGCGCGAGGCCGAGCCGGGGGTAGGGGAGGGGGGCTCTGGACCCCCCCTTCCCCACCCCCGGCGAACCCGAGCCAGGAACGAGCCAAAGCAGGCGACAACGCGGCGTGCCGCGGCGTCGCATGCTCCGGCGAGTCCGTCACATCCCGTGACCCCACTATCTATCTTAGGGGTGTCTGGGGGTGCGATTGTTCTGGGGCGGCGGGAAACAGAAGTAACGCACTGCGCCTGTCAACTAAGCGCACTGCGTGCGTTATCGCGAGGCCGAGTCGGGGGTGGGGGAGGGGGGGTCCAGACCCACCTTCCCCACCCCTGGCGAGCCCGAGCCAGGAACGAGACAGAGCAGGCGACGACACGGCGTGCCGCGGCATCGCATGCTCCGGCGAGTCCGTCACATCCCATGACCCCACTATCTATCTTAGGGGTGTCGGGGGGTGCGGATGTTCTGGGGGAAACTGAAGTAACGCACTGCGCCTGTCAACCAAGCGCACTGCGTGCGTTAGCGCGAGGCCGAGCCGGGGGTGGGGGAGAGGGGTCTGGACCCCCTACCCCAACCCAGGCTAGGCCGAGCCAGGAACGAGCCGGAGCAGGCGACGACGAGGCGTGTCGCGGCGTCGCATGCTCCGGCGAGTCCGTCACATCCCGTGACCCCACTATCTATCTTAGGGGTGTCGGGGGGTGTCACATCCCTACTCTTAGCATGCATTAGGATTTATGTTTGAGTTTGCATCATGTTCATTTTTTCTTTAAAGTTGAAATAGGGATGATCAAAGCCCTAGCATCTCTTGAATTCAACTAGGTTCAACCAAAATAATTTTTAATGAACCAAAGTGGGCTTAATGTTCATCATTTCTGGTTAAATGTGGAAACATAAACAAGAGGTGATGCATATTTTGCAATGTCATTTTTTGTTTACTGGTTTAAAACAACAACTTTTTATATTGGAGTTATAAAATAGAATCAATATTTTAGTAGGTCCAATAAATCTGAGACTTGGCCAGGGCCTTTGGAATAATTCAATTGGTGCCCAGAAAAAGTTTCAGGATTTTATAAAATGTTTTAGTGCCTAAACTAAAACAAAACAAATGACAGAAAACTGAAAACGGGAACTTAAATAAATAAGAAAGGGAGACCAGAGATTTACCTGGCACGGCCCAGCAGGACGGCCCAACCCATCTCCCCTACCAGTCGTCCTCCTCCTCTCGCCAGTAGGTGGAGGAGAAGCAGGGCACGGCGCGCGCGCGCGAACGCCACGCCGTAGTTGCCTGCATGCCCCCTTGCCACGTCCTCGCGTTGGATAACGTCGCCACCGCCGTCCACATCGAGCAGACCTCCCCTCCAGCCCTCCTCCTCTCTCTCGCCTCCCCTCGCCATGGCCGAAGCTGCCGGGCGCGCGCCCCCGTAGAACCATAGCCTCGGTCGCCCCTCGCACCTACTCCACGTCCAGCCGCGCAGCCTCGTCGCTAGCTCCATCCTCGACGAGCCACGGAAGCCCGGACACCCTGTAGAGCCTCCATCGCATCATCTTCAACCTCTGGCACCGTGGATCGCCGCCATTGCTTCGCTGCCTCCGGTGCCTCCCCGAGCCCGCCAAGCCTGCCGGCCGACGCGCCGTGAGCCTCTCTGTCGAACCCCTCTCTGTCCCGTCTGTATTAGCCGCCGTAGCCGTCGATTCCCCGTCGACCGGATCGCCCCGCCGCACGAGCTCATCACCGGCCCAACTCCGGTGAGTTGTTGCCCACCCCACCGTGCGCAACAACCTCGCGGGCGTGCGTAGAAGCTGTAGGTGCAAAGAACGGGTGCTCTAGCCACCCCAGAGCCGATTCCGACGACGACCGAACTCCGGCCACCGCACAAACCTCACCGTCGTCGTTTTAGACCCCCCCGGCTCGGGCTGCATGCACAGATGGATGCGGCGCACCACCAGCTCGCCGTAGCAAAAATGGCGCTCCAAACCGGCCTCTGTAGCGCCGTCCCGAACTGCTCCGGCGCACTGCCGCTGCGGTTTTGGTCGCCGCCGGCTAGAGCTGACGTGGCGCATCATTAGCATTTAGTTCCCCTGCTTAATAACCCCCACAGAGGCTGACAGCGGGCCCCGATGTGGGTCAAACCTCGGGTCAGCGCGGGTTTAACCCCTGCTTAGCCCCGGGTCACTGACCGGCTGGCCCCACCGGTCAGATTTGACCTGAATCGGTCAGTTGACCAGGCTGACGTCATGCTGACGCATTAAATGCATTTCTGGATTTTAAATAATTCCAGGAATTGCTGAAATCTTAGAAAATTCATATAAATTAATCTGTAAGTCAAATGAAAATAAATTATATATGAAAATTTATCGGAAAATTCCAATGAATCCATCTGTACCATTTTCATGCATTGTAGAGCAACCTAAATAGGAGAACTTGGACATTTTTGTTCAAATGCAATATGGAACCTCACATATGAAGTTGAATTTGAACCTTGAGTTCAAACCTACTTCATTTAATTATGTTGCTATATGCATTAGACCAAACCACATCATATAGCCATGTCATATTCATGCATCATATTGTTGCATTTGATGTGTATTGATTTGTTCCCCCTTCGATGGTTGTTCTCGTGTTAGGCACTGTTCCGGAGGATACGGTCGAGTATCCATCTAAGGAGCAGTAACGTGTGATCGTCTTATCAGGCAAGCAACCCCCCTTGAACATCTCCAATACAATCCCACTCTCTCGCTCTTGCTCTCACTTATTGCATTAGGACAAAACGATTCAACTTTTACATGTTCCGGTAGTTGAACCCATTCCTCTGCATGACCTGTCATTGTCACAGTAAATAGCTAAACAAAGCAACCTAGCATAACTGGTAGATGCTTGAGCCATGTTGTGCCATTACCCTGTTATGCTTGCTATGCTTAGAGTTGTGTCAGGTCTAATTCATCTGGGTGATGAACCGGAGTGAACTGAATGTGTTCTGATGTTGAGAGTTAAGTGTTGAACCTGATTTGGTAAAGGTAGCGATGAGAGGCCATGTAGGAGTACATGGTGGATTGTCTCATTAGGACCGCCCTTAAGAACTGAGTCCTGTGTATGTTATCCAAGACTAGCTACTACCGCACATTGGGATCCTTAATTGACTCTCTCGACTTATTAATCACCGTGACGTCTGTCCAGGTGTGCTAGTAGTTTCTAGTGTTTGTAGGTCGTGCTAGTAGTTTACCGAGTGGCACCCCGTACAGGTGTGTAACAGCCCGGAACCGACGCGCCAGAAGATTCCCCTTTTTATTCCGTTGGTATCATGTGATTCGTTTGGTTGTCGCATTCATCATCGCATCATTAGCATCATCTACATAGCATCATCACTCGTTTTTGAAAACTTGCATCCGTTCGTAGACGCCGGTTCTTTCCGTTCTTGTCGTTGACCGTTTTGAGTTCAACCACACACGCACGCGCCCGCGGCATCGATAAAAAATTGTTTTTAAAAGTGCATATAAAATATTCTCGGATTGGGTTGAAAGTTGGCGAGCAGTCTTATTATATTGTAGGTAGACCGCCTGCCAAATTTTGTCACAATCAGAGTTTGTTTGATACCCGAACCGTTAAACCTATAGCAGTACTATAGCCGGTCAAATCGTCGAATGCTTTTGTTTTCTAAATAAACTCTATTGCCGGGCGTCCGTTTCACTCTCATCCTTGCCTAGACCCTCTCCACAGTGCACAGACCCCTCGCGCCTGTCCGATAGCATCCCTGAACCCGAAATATACGGTCGTGACCGTTGGATCTGGATCAACCCCGTAATACCCCAAACCATCATCGGTTTTACCATTGGACACCCTAGCCTATTTATTCTCGATCGTCCCATCAAATCGGAGGGTCCGGATCAGCCTCAAAAATCCCCCCTTACCTATTTAAACAGCCTACCCTGGACCATTTTGGACAACCCTAAAATTCCTCACCTTGTCCCATCGTCCCCGCCGCCGCAATTTTTCCCACCTTGGGATCTCCTCGCAGCCAACCACCCACAGCCACCCCCCACATCGATTTCATCACCGAGCCAACCATCATCCAGCATCGATCCACCCAGCCCTCTCCTGGATTCCAGCCATCGGCCAATCTCTCATGCCCAATCCATCCCGCAGCCACTCAATCCAAGCACTGACCTCCCTTCCTCCTAGCTTCATGCCCGCATCTGCCTCCTCTCAATCTGCCCAACGTCTCAGTAGCTGCAGCTAACGCATGGGGGAGGAGATCTCCTGCCTGAGCCTCTCGTCACCAGCGCCGCCTCCAGCAGCTTTCTCCGGTCGCCCATCTCCGGCGAGCGCAGCCGTCCGGAGCCTCGCAGGTTGCTGTGTGCCGAGCTTCTTCCTGCCTCCCCTTTTCTCTCTTCCTCCTCCCTAACCTCTCTGTTTTCTTGACGCCATGGACAAAAGCTCTCCGCAGCCGACCCGGCTCCATCCAGTGACCGGTGACGACGAGCCCCGCCGCCGGGAATGGAGCAGACGCCCCGGATCCGCCTCCCTCGACCTCGCCCATGCCCTTGTGGACCGCCGAACCTCGCCGCCGGGTTCCCGAGAGCCGTCGTGCCCGGCTTCAACCTCTGCATCGAGCAGAGGAGGATGTCGCCTCCGCCTCGTCTGTGCGCCTCGCCTTGGACCGCCGAGCCATCCCAGCTAGGTGAGGACCCTCCCCTGCCATTCCCGCACGCCCGCCTTGGTCTAGTTGCTGTAACCGTCATCGTTTTGCTCTCTGTCCTCGTCGGCTAGCATCGTCGAAACTCCATGGCCAAAGCTCGTGCTTTTCAGTGTATGTTCAAGTAGATCGGGGGACCAATTGTTTCACAAATGCCTTGCTAGCCGAGTTGGTCACTGACGCACCCAGTAATTCAAGGGGTGTTGGGTTCGAATCCCAGGCACCCCTATTTTTACCTTGTCTATGAAGACTCGGGAGTCTGGGGTTCGAATCGCATGATCTCCTCTTTTTTGTTGTCGTTGTCTATGTGTTTTAAATTCATGCATGCACACGCACAGCTGTTTGGGCTAGATCTCCGACTGGGCTTGCCCAGTGCAGTGCGGTGCTTTCGGTCCAATTAGTTTTTTTAATGTCCCAACGAATTTAACAATTTATCAAATTATGCATAAGTGCACCAATGCCATCACATTGGAAATGTCTATAATTAAATAAGCGTACGTCGGATTAAAATGATTCATATATGTAAAATGTTTAGCATTTCGCGTAGTTTCACAATATAACACTTTCTTGCATGATAAAAATGTTTAAACTTGTTGTTTTCATGTAATTTGCATAAATGCCATACTAAAACAGTTTTTGTCATAACTAATTATCCGTAGCTCCGATGCAAATGTTTTATATATGTAACTAGACTAGAAAATTGTGTAGAATCTCGTGGCACACTTTATTTTCCTGTTTAACAAATATAAAATTGTGTTAGGACAGATCTGGACCAAATCCTTATTATGCACATGGGGTCGTTTCGGGAATGCTATATGTTGCTTCCGGCCTCATTTAAAATGCCTAGATGATGTGGTTGTTCATGCTTCACTTCTTGCCATGATAAACAATATTTAAAATCATTGGTTAGTTAAACAACATTAACCGCATTTCTCGTAACATGAAGATTTATTATTTTGTTATAGGTGTGTTCTCCTTCTCCATTTAAAATTGCTCTAATTCTATCTTCACCTTATGCCATGACCACCCATGTTAAACAATATTTAATATTGATGAGTACATAAACAAGAGTGAACTAAATAATTTGAACATGGAGTTTCGTCGTGCCATGCATAATTAAACCGGACATGCATCATATTTGTTTGCGCATCATGTCATGGATATGTTGTGGTGTTGATCGTGTGTTGATTGTTGTTTTCGGATTGCTTCTTCTCGATAGAGTTCCGAAAGCGTTCGGAGTGTGCGGATTCATTCGACTACGTTGGTTCCTCTTCTTCATGGACTCGATCTTCTTCCAAGTGGGATCTCAGGCAAGATGATCATTTCCCTGGATACCATTACTATCATTGCCATGCTAGATGTCTCGTTTCTATCGCTGTCTCGCTACCTACCACTTTTATGTCAAGTCTTCCAAATGCCATGATAAGCCTCTAACCCCTCCACATCCCAGCAAACATTGTTTGGCTATGTTATCGCTTGCTCAGCACTTCTTATAGCGTTGCTAGTTGCAGGTGCAAATTGTTTTCCATGTTCAACATGGATATTTTGATATATCACAATATTATTGCTATTTAATTTAAGGCACATATATACTAGGTAAAGGGTGGAAGGCTTGGCCTTTTGCCCGGTGTTTTGTTCCACTCTTGCCGCCCTAGTTACTTGTGTACCGGTGTTATGTTCCATAATTGAGCGCTCCTAACATGCTCGGGGTTGTTATGGAGACCCCCTTGATTTTTGTTTTAGGTAAAAACTTGTCTGTCAAGGCCCAACATTGGTACTACATTTGCCTAATAACTAATAAACCTGCATAGGGAGTAATTAACCCGAGGATCTTTAATCAACAACCCGGGCCAGTGCTCCTCATGAGTGTTGGTCCAAAACAGAGCCACTTGCGGGGCCACCCGGGGCAACTTGGGGGATTTCTATCCGGCCACCGTACGTACTGCTCATCCGGTCGTGTCCTGAGAACGAGATACGTGGCTCCTATCGGGTTCGTCGACACGTCGGGTGGCCTTGCTGGATTTGTTTTACCTTTCTCGAACGTCTTGTGCGAGGAATTCCGAGAATACTTCGGGCTATCTCGAGGTTGCGGTTTTCCAACGGAATTGCCTAGGAAGATCACGAGATTCGTGGTCGAGGTTATTCCCGCGGCGTGTGGTTAGTTTGTGATGGATGAGTTGGAGCACCCTTGCAGGGTTAAATCTTTCGAAAAGCCGTGCTCGCGGTTATGTGGCAACTTGGAAACTTTGTTTAACACCCGGTCATAGCAAACTTGAAGTAAACTCAAATAAAATACACCAACCGTGTGCGTAACCGTGACTGTCTCTTCTCGTGAGTCCTGATCTGGGAGAGAACACGGTGGGGTTATGTTTGACGTATGTAGGTGTTCAGGATCTCTTAGAGATTATTACTAGTTCACGTCCGTTTATTCGACAATCATCCCCCTTTATTCTTGTACTCGTAAGTTAGCCACTCAAATAAATGCTTAGTGCTTGCTGCAGCCTCACCACTTAACCATAGCTCACCCATTAAGCTTTAATACTCTTGATACCCTTGGAAATGAGATTGCTGAGTCCCTATGGCTCACAGATTACTACAACAACAGTTGCAGGTATAGGTAATGCGATGATTTGACGTGAGAGCGATGCTTGTTTGATTTGGAGTTCTTCTTCTTCATCATCGATCTAGGATGGGTTCCAGGCGGCAGCCTGGGATAGCAAGGATGGATGTCATTTTATCGTTTGATTTCGTCCGTAGTCGGTCCCCGCTCTTCTGTATGATGATTGTTATGTTGTTGTATTGATGTGAAATTGATTTAGCTTGTGGCGAGTGTAAGCCAATTCCATATACGCATCTCTTCTTTACATGTACTTGTAATGATATCCATTTTTGCAAAACGACGAGATGTGATTCTATCCCTGTCGAGGCCCTCGTGCCAAAATAAGGATAGGATCGCATCTTGGGCATTACAAGTTGGTATCAGAGCCTGTGCCGACCTAGGAGCCCCTTGATTGATCGAACTTTGCCGAGTCGAGTCTAGTGAAAAACTATTTTGAGTCTAGTTATATATCGGAGAGTAGGATTCTTTTTACTCCTCTTCTATGCTTTGGTGAGGTATTCGACTTAGGAATTTTGATTCTAGTCCTCTTCTCGCTCAAATTTTTTTTTAGGATCACGCGGGTATTTTGGAAACTATATGATGCCGATGTGAAGGAATTCTGTCTTGGTGCCTCCTGTTATCGAGGAATAGAGCTCCGAGGGATTTTTGCACATCGTTATCATTCAGTTTCCTTAGTATCTTAGGACGGAGGATGTTCGAAATTGCTTCAATACTAGTAGTGGCAAGAGGAGTCCGGCATCCCCAGTACTGGTGGAGAGAGTTCGGATGTACTGCCATACTTAGTATCGTTGTGATTACGAGTGTCTGAGGTAGACGAGTTTGCGGAGTTTCTTGGATTATGGTGTGGAAGGTTGCGGGTGCAGTTGTAGCTGATTACCTTGGGTACTTTCCTGGGTCCGCAACCCGAATCGCATAAACAAGAAAGACTTCGGAAATTCTTAGGTGGGAATTCAAGTAGTTTCCTAGGTTTATCTTTCAACAGATGCATGATGTGAGGTTGGGGTTCGACATCTAGTGGTTCGCTTGTTCACGGTCTTTCTTACAGAGGACAATCTTGGTATGCTTCGTCAAGCCTTGTAGTTCGCTACGCCTAGGGAGCATATTCGAGCGTCATTTCAATATGACAATCCAATGTACAATCGAGCCCGTGTGAGCCTAACCACAAAAATATCGGACGGAATCTCTGTCATGAATTTGTTTCCGGCTTAATCCTCAAGCCTTATCCTTTGGTTGTGTTAGAGTATGGTAATTCGAGTTTCTTCGATGTCAAGTGGTGATTTCATATCTTTCCTAACTGGTGTGTCTCATCAAGTTAATTCATCCCTCTCCAATATTTGCAAGATCAATCCTCATATTCCTTCCGGAGTTCGTCTCATCTGTCTCAAGTTGGCTTATTTTTCCCACCCTCCTGCCCTTTTCTTCAATGATTAAATCGTCATCCAAGTGTCTTTTCTATTCATGTGATGCTTCCGCTATCTTCTCTTCCGTGATGTATCCGGTGATTCGTTGTGAAGATGCTCAAGTGCTCAAGTTCATCTTTTCTTAGTCTTCATCTTTGTTTTATTTTCGGTGGATTCAATTCAAGTTTTCGGTGCTCATCATATCCTTTTCATTCTCTAGATGCTCTCCCATGTTGGAAGCTCTTATCCAAGCCTCTCTTGTTATTCATCTCTCATTATTTTATACGGAGTGGCAAGATATCTCAGAAGACTTTCATTTCCATTCAGATCCTCTTAAATTATTTTGAGGTTCTCACCTCATCAAGTTTTCAATTGTACCGGTGCAATCTCTCTTCCTAAGGAATCGTTTCAACGGTGTTTTCTTCGAGTGGGCTCATAACCCACAGGTTTTTTCCCAGAATCTTACCTGACTCTTCTAATCTTTCCGCAGATCTCAATTCTTTTCAAATATGATGTAAGAATGATTTTCATCAGTCATATTCCTTCTCGAAGATCGCTTCTAAATCATTTTCATCGCTGCCTCAACCTTTCCTTATTCATTCTTTCGGAGTGTCTCAATAATTCTTGGTGTTGTTTCTCGTTATCATTCTCGGAGTTGAAGTTCGAAGAAGTGTTTCTCTTAAATCTTTGTCTGTTCTTTTCAAGATTCGTCATCTCAGGTTGTGCTGATCCTCTTGAATTGTTTTCGATCATGAGTAATTCCTTCCATGTCTATCCGGTGCATTCAGAGTTATTTTCATTTCTTGATACTCCGAAGACCATCATTTCAGAAGATTTCTTCGCTCTCAGCTTTCAGCTTTCGTTCTCAAATTATTCTCAATGGTTGTCTCTTCGCTCGTATCTCAATTATTCCGGTGCTTCAATCAAGTTTTCTGCTAGGTGGATCGTGATCTCTTCGTTCTCATGTATCTCCATTCATTCAAATAATTCTCATTCGTTCCAAATTCTCACCGGTGTTTCGTTGAAGACTTCTTCAAGTTTGTGTCCGATCTCTCTCTTCAATTCTTTTCAAGAAGAATAAGTGGTATGCTAAATCCGTTGCTTGTCATCAATTTAACTTGATGAAGGATAAGCATAACATAATTATTATTCTTGTTTCATCAAGTGATTTCAATCCTTCTTCCGGAGTTGTTCATGATATCAATTCTAGATTCTAAGTGTCCATCTTTTCTTTTCCGGAGTTCCAAGTTTTTCTCAAGTATCTCGTCGCGAAGCTTCATCTAAATCTTTGCAAGACCTCAATCTTGTTCATTTTGCAACCTTCAATTCTTTTCTATTATCCTTTCATTTCCGGAGGTTCTTTATGGTGGTTCGTTAAGGATGTAATTCTGTCTGGAAGTGTTCTTCAATATTGTTGTGGTAGTTTCTCAAGTACTCTTTATCTTGCATTTCAAAGTGCAATTCATTCTCCCTTATCTTTTGAGATGGTGTTATATCATTCTTGATTCGTGAGGAGTCTACAAGGAAATTTTCAAGAATGAGATAAGTAAACCCATCTTCTCTTCTCGGAGTTATCTTGGATCGCATTTCACCTGAAGCGTTTCCTAAGGATTGTTGCTATCGTGGTGCTTATCATGATCCAAGTTTTCTCCTCCTCTTGGTGAAAGAAGTTTTCATCTCTTTGTGGTCTCAATGAAACCAATTGTTTCCGTTAGTGGCCGATTGTCACCTCATAATTTTGAGATGTTTTCCATAAGCCCACAACAAGTTCTCTTTTCGTTGTTGGATCTCCAACAACTCTGTTCAACCATTCTTTGTAACGATGCTTTCAATTCATTTGTGGTATAAGTTATCATTTCCTTCTCCGTTCTTTTCTTTCAACGATCTAGTTTCTATTCTCTGTTCCGGAGGCGTGGTGATGTTGCTCCCTTCGAACCGTCATCTTGTTCTGTCAAGATCATATTCTTTTCCTTGTTTATCCATTTAACCGGAGTGTTGTGTCATTGTTTCATGTTCATTCCATCGTATCATGTTAGATTCTCTTTCTACCGAAGTGCTGCCCAAATTTCTTTTGAATTCTTGCTTGTTCCTCATGTCATTCTTCATCCCTTTCCAACCTTCTTGTTTCTATGGTTTCACTCATTTGTCAAAGAAGCAGCTAAGTTGTACCTCTTCTCTTTCTATTCCCCTTCTCATTCTAAGATCTCGGGTCGAGATCTCTTGTAAGTGGAGGAGAGTTGTAACAGCCCGGAACCAACGCGCCAGAAGATTCCCCTTTTTATTCCGCTGTCATCATGTGATTCGTTTGGTTGTCGCATTCATCATCGCATCATTCGCATCATCTGCATAACATCATCACTCGTTTTTGAAAACTTGCATCCGTTTGTAGACGTCGGTTCTTTCCGTTCTTGTCGTTGACCGTTTTGAGTCCAACCACACACGCACGCGCCCGCGGCATCGATAAAAAAATTGTTTTTAAAAGTGCGTATAAAATATTCTCGGATTGGATCGAAAGTTGGCGAGCGGTCTTATTATATTGTAGCTAGACCGCCTGCCAAATTTCGTCGCAATCAGAGTTCGTTTGATACCCGAACCGTTAAACCTATAGCGGCACTATAGCCTGTCAAATCGTCGGATGTTTTTGTTTTATAAAAAAAACTCTATTGTTGGGCGTCCGTTTCCCTCTCATCCTTGCCTAGCCCCTCTCCACAGTGCACAGACCCCTCGCGCCTATCTGATAGCTTTCCCGAACCCAAAATATACGGTCGTGACCGTTGGATCTGGATCAACCCCGTAATACCCCAAACCATCATCGGTTTTTCCATTGGACACCCTAGCCTATTTATTCTCGATCGTCCCATCAAATCGGAGGGTCCGGATCAGCCTAAAAAATCCCCCCTTACCTATTTAAACAGCCTACCCTGGACCATTTTGGACAACCCTAAAATTCCTCACCTTGTCCCATTGTCCCCGCCGCCGTAATTTTTCCCACCTTGGGATCTCCTCGCAGCCAACCACCCACGGCCATCCCCCTCATCGATTTCATCACCGAGCCAACCATCATCCAGCATCGATCTACCTAGCCCTCTCCTGGATTTCAGCCATCGGCCAATCTCTCATGCCCAATCCATCCCGCAGCCACTCAATCCAAGCGCTGACCTCCCTTCCTCCTAGCTGCATGCCATCATCTGTCTCCTCTCGATCTACCCGATGTCTCAGTAGCTCCAACTAACGCATGGGGGAGGAGATCTCCGGCCTGAGCCTCTCGTCACCAGCGCCGCCTCCAGCAGCTTCCTCCAGTCGCCCATCACCAGCGAGCGCAGCCGTCCGGAGCCTCGCAGGTCGCCGTGTGCCCAGCTTCTTCCTGCCTCCCCTTTTCTCTCTTCCTCCTCCCTAACCTCTCTGTTTTCTTGACGCCATGGACAGAAGCTCTCCGCAGCTGACCCCGCTCCATCTAGTGGCCGGTGTCGATGAGCCCCGCCGCCAGGAATGCAGCAGACGCCCCGGATCCGCCTCCCTCGACCTCGCCCATGCCCTTGTGGACCACCGAACCTCGCCGCCGGGTTCCCGAGAGCCGTCATGCCCGGCTCCAACCTCTGCATCGAGCAGAGGAGGACGTCCCCTCTGCCTCGTCTGTGCGCCTCGCCTTGGACCGCCGAGCCATCCCAGCTAGGTGACTCGTAAAGTAGCTGGTCAACCATGTCTGTGAAGACTCAGGAGTCTGGGGTTCGAATCCCATGTTCTCCTTTTTTGTTGTTGTTGTTGTTGTTGTTGTTGTTGTTGTTGTTGTCTATGTGTTTTAAATTCATGCATGCACACGCACAGCCATTTGGGCTAGATCTCCGACTGGGCTTGCCCAGTGCAGTGCTTTCGGTCCAATTAGTTTTTTTTTAATGTCCCAATGAATTTAACAATTTATCAAATCATGCATAAGTGCACCAATGCCATCACATTAGAAATGTCTATAATTAAAAAACCGTGCGTCGGATTAAAATGATTCATATATGTAAAATGTTTAGCATTTCGCATAGTTTCACAATATCCCACTTTCATGCATGATAAAAATGTTTAAACTTGCTGTTTTCATGTAATTTGCATAAATGCCATGCTAAAACAGTTTTTGTCATAACTAATTATCCGTAGCTCCGATGCAAATGTTTTATATATGTAACTTGACTAGAAAATCGTGTAGAATCTCGTGGCACACTTTATTTTCCTGTTTAACAAATATAAAATTGTGTTATGACAGATCTGGACCAAATCCTTATTATGCACATGGGGTCATTTCGGGAATGCTATATGTTGCTTCCGGCCTCATTTAAAATGCCTAGATGATGTGGTTGTTCATGCTTCACCTCTTGCCATGATAAAAAATATTTAAAATGATTGGTTAGTTAAACAACATTAACCGCATTTCTCGTAACATGGAGATTTATTATTTTGTTGTAGGTGTGTTCTCCTTTTCCATTTCAAATTGCTCTAATTCCATCTTCACCTTATGCCATGACCACCCATGTTAAACAACATTTAATATTGATGAGTACCTAAACAAGAGTGAACTAAATAATTCGAATGTGGAGTTTCGTCAATATGCAACCCGTTGCATATTGAACTTCACTTAATTTGGAGTGTTTGATTGTTGTGCTTGCCATGCCATGCATAATTAAACCGGACATGCATCATATTTGTTTGCGCATCATGTCATGCATATGTTGTGGTGTTGATCGTGTGTTGATTGTTGTTTTCGGATTGCTTCTTCTCGACAGAGTTCTGAAAGCGTTCGGAGTGTGAGGATTCGTTTGAGTACGTTGGTTCGTCTTCTTCATGGACTCGATCTTCTTCCAAGCGGGATCTCAGGGAAGATGATCATTTCCCTGGATACCATTACTATCATTGCCATGCTAGATGTCTCGTTTCTATCGCTGTCTCGCTATCTACCACTTGTATGTCAAGCCTCCCAAATGCCATGATAAGCCTCTAACCCCTCCACATCCCAGCAAACATTGTTTGGCTATGTTACCGCTTGCTCAGCCCTTCTTATAGCATTGCTAGTTGCAGGTGCAAATTGTTTTCCATGTGCAACATGGATATTTTGATATATCACAATATTATTGCTATTTAATTTAAAGCACATATATACTTGGTAAAGGGTGGAAGGCTTGGCCTTTTGCTCGGTGTTTTGTTCCACTCTTGCCGCCCTAGTTACTTGTGTACCGGTGTTATGTTCCATAACTGAGCGCTCCTAACATTCTCGGGGTTGTTATGGGGACCCCCTTGATTTTTGTTTTAGGTAAAAACTTGTCTGGCAAGGCCCAACATTGGTACTACATTTGTCTAATAACTAATAAACCTGCATAGGGAGTAATTAACCAGAGGATCTTTAATCAACAATCCGGGCCAGTGCTCCTCATGAGTGTTTGTCGAAAACAGAGCCACTTGCGGGGCCACCCGGGGAAACTCGAGGGATTTCTATCCGGCCACCGTACGTACTGCTCATCCGGTCGTGTCCTGAGAACGAGATACGCGGCTCCTATCGTGTTCGTTGACCCGTCGGGCGGCCTTGCTAGATTGTTTTTACCTTTCTCGAGCGTTTTTGTGCGAGGAATTCCGAGAATACTTCGGGCTATCTTGAGGTTGCGGTTTTCCAACGGAATTGCCTAGGAAGATCACGAGATTCGTGGTCGAGGTTATTCCCGCGGCGTGTGGTTAGTTTGTGATGGATGAGTTGGAGCACCCCTGCAGGGTTAAATCTTTCGGAAAGCCATGCCCGCGGTTACGTGGCAACTTGGAAACTTTGTTTAACACCCGGTCATAGCAAACTTGAAGTAAACTCAAATAAAATACACCAACCATGTGCATAACCATGACTGTCTCTTCTCGTGAGTCCTTATCCGGGAGAGAACATGGTGGGGTTATGTTTGACGTATGTAGGTGTTCAGGATCTCTTAGAGATCATTACTAGTTCACGTCTGTTTGTTCGACAATCATCCCCCTTTATTCTTGTACTCGTAAGTTAGCCACTCAAATAAATGCTTAGTGCTTGCTACAGCCTCACCACTTAACCATATCTCACCCATTAAGATTTAATAGTCTTGATACCCTTGGAAATGAGATTGCTGAGTCCCTGTGGCTCACAGATTACTACAACAACAGTTGCATGTACAGGTAATGCGATGATTTGATGTGAGAGCGATGCTTGTTTGATTTGGAGTTCTTCTTCTTCTTCTTCTTCATCGATCTAGGATGGGTTCCAGGTGCCAGTCTGGGATAGCAAGGATGTATGTCATTTTATCGTTTGATTTCGTCCGTAGTCGGACCCTGCTCTTCTGTATGATGATTGTTATGTTGTTGTATTGATGTGAAATTGATTTAGCTTGTGGCGAGTGTAAGCCAATTCCATATACTCATCTCTTCTTTACATGTACTTGTAATGATATCCATTCTTGCAAAACGACGAGATGCGCTTCTATCCCTGTCGAGGCCCTCGTGCCAAAATAAGGATAGGATCGCATCTTGGGCGTTACAAGGTGGGCTTGGGACAGACTAGGCACCGTGGCCCGGTGTACCAAGCGTAGTACCATCCGTCGAGGTGGGCTTGGGAACCCTGCACACATCATTTGGGGCCGTAGAGGAAACTTCGGCCGGACTTCCTTGCGGGTTCAGTCTCAAATAGGCGATAAACCTGGACTATAGAGTCTTGTGTGGTTAGTCAGGTCGTGGCCGACTCCCTCGCTAGGCTTCCGCTTGAAGGTTGCCGAGGTGCCTTTTTACGTGCACATAGCGATAAGTGGCGGGAGCATGTGTGACGAAGTACACCCCTGCAGGGTAATCATCTATTCGAATAGCCACGTCCGCGGATATGGACTACTTGGAGACTTATATGGTTCATAGACAACTTTAATGGTTACTCATAAAAGCTTCAAGATAAGTGTGAGTACCGTGGATGGCACTCTCGTAGGAAGACGGGAGCGGATCCATGGTAGTGTATTGTTGTGGTGTTAGTGCACTCGTGTACGTTTCACAAACTTTTCAAATTTCTCATAGTCATAGTACAGGATAGCCACCGAGTCAAAGCAGGCTTGCTGCATTAAACCCCACAACCCCCCTTTGTTGATACTGATGCATATGTAGTTAGTTCTGATGTAAGTCTTGCTGAGTACCCCGTACTCACCGTTGCTTTATTAATGTTTTTGCAGAGGAGACACCAGTCTCGCTAGTGGTTTCTACGATAAGATCGATGCCGACCAAGTAGCTTGGGAATCCCAGACAGAGGTCTGGTTCCTATGGAGGGTCTTGTAGATAGACAGGCTTCCTCAGCCTTCTTCTTTTCTAGATATCTGTACCCAGACATGTTAAGCTTCCGCTTGTTGTTTGTATGACTTGTGTGTTGGGTCATGTGACCCATGCTTGTAATATCACACTATGTTGGCTCTTATGAGCCTTCTAAATAAATGTTGTGTCGTTGTATGGTTATGTTGTGATGCCATAGTTGTATCTATGCATATCGGGCATGTCGTGCGTACGTGTGACGTGCAACGGTATGTATGGGATTCGACACCTAGTTGTGTGCCTCTAGTAGTACTCTTTACAGGGAGATGCCTCTTTGTGCTTCCAACGAGCCTTGGTAGCTTGCTACTGCTCCGGACACATTGATTGACCGGCGTGTATCCTTCTTTGCTGCTGTGTTTGTCCCTTCGGGGAAATGTCTCGCAGTGTAATGGGGTCCATGTAGCATGGTATGACTCGTCTACGCGCAGTTGATGACATTTATGTCCCACGGTATAATGGAGTCCCTGTAGCTTGCTATGACTCGTCTACACACGCTGAGACCGACACATGCATTGTTGGGTTACGTATGCCTGTCCCTGTACGGATGTGCCACTTGGGTTCTATGACTAATCATGTCGACCCGGGTTCTTTGACATTTGGGTGCTAGCGACATATTCACATACGTGAGCCAAAAGACGCAAACGGTCCCAACCAAGGTAAGGTGGCAGCTGGGGAGATTACCGTGCGTGAGGCCGCAAAGTAATGTGAAGTGTTACACGCTAGATTCTTATGGCTTAGGATCGGGGTGCCGACAGCGTTGGTATCAGAGCAAACTGACTGTAGGACTACCAAGCAAAACTGGTTGATGTTGAGTCTAGCAACTCTTTAGTTATATAAGGGAATTGATTGTGGAAGGGAACGTAAGGCCCTTTTTACTCCTTTCCCCATGTTATTCTGATTCTGAGTCACCCTCTCCTTTTGTACGGGGATTAAGAACTAGGCTTCTTACCTATCTACCAGGATCTCGAGTTACTATTCCATAGACTTATAGGAATGGTTGATCTTATTCGCATTCCAGACCTTGAGTGTTTCTGGGTAGTTTGTTAGTATGTTCAGAATCTTGAGATTGTGATGTTGAGGTGTCGTGGCACCTAAATCTTTTGCAGGATCTCTCATTTCTGAGCATTCACAGCCGTTATGCTGTCCAATTTTCCCTAGGAGTTCTAAGGAGATCTAATGCTTTTGCATTCCTATCTATCTGGTATGCCATCCTGATTAATCCTAGTTTCTCATCCTCAGGATGTCTCTCAGTAACCAAGCTGCCACTGGCCGCAAAAAGGGTCAGAGACGTGGAACCAGAGATGCTGAAGTTCTGCCGGATCCACCTTCGTTGGCACAGTTCATGCTAGACATTGAGAAGAAAAAACGTGAGTCAAATCGCTTGCTGGCACGTATCCAGGAGAACACCGCACATGAGTGTGCTGGGACAGTGACCATCCGAGACTTCATCAAGGTGTATCCACCCACTTTCCATCACTCCATTGAGCCACTCGATGCAGATGACTGACTCCGTAGCATCACAAATAAGCTGCGTTCCGTGAACGTGGCTGAGGCTGATAAGGTCACCTATGCTACATATCACCTGGAGGGTCCTACTAGTATATGGTGGGAGAACTATGAGACTATAATTCCAGCTGGCCAGATTCCTACCTGGGAAGAATTCATAGAGGCTTTCCGCGAGCATCATATTCCTCAGGGTCTTATTGACCGAAAAAAGGAAGAGTTCTGTAACCTTACTCAGGGTAAGATGGCTGTAGATGCATACCGTCGAGAGTTCAAGAACCTTGCCCGTTAAGCCATAGAAGAAGTGTCCACGGACGTCAAGAAGCAAGCTAGGTTCAGGAAGGGTCTCAACCGAAAGTTGCGTCGTGATCTTCACCTGCATCATCGCGACACCTTCCAGGCTCTTGAGAACAAGGCTATTAATGCGGAGACACCTCAGTTCACTTATGAAGAGTCTCGCAAGCACAACCGTGATTTGGCTTCTACCTCCAGCTCTGGATCTCAGAAGCGCCGGATTTGGGTTCCGAACTCATCACTTCCATCTGGATATGCGAGGCCATCCTATGTGGCGCCTCGTCCAACTCAGCCAAATGCTCCACCCAAGCCTGTTAGTGGACCGTTTGTCAATGTGGTTCCATGTGCAACCCAAGTGATTTGTTACAAGTGTGGAGAGCCAGGCCACATTGTTCGGAATTGCACTTAGTCCAATGTTGCTTCACCCCAGCCTGGCAAGTCTGTTAGATGTAATAAGCCAGCAGTCAAGCCGATCCATGCTAAGCCAGCCGTCATTGATCGAGGTTTTGTGAACCACGTCACAGTCGAAGAAGCTCATGAGGATCATGATGTTGTCCTTGGAACGCTCCTTGGAAATTGTCATCCAACATCAGTTCTGTTTGACACTGGAGCATCACATTCCTTCATCTCGGAAAGTTATGCCCGGTTGCACGACATGTCATTTTGCGATATGCCAACTACTCTTGAAGTTCAGACTCCGGGTTCTAGATGGCCGACCACCAGAATAAGCCATGGAAATGAAATCCTTGTTGACAGACTTGTATTCCTTGCTTCGCTGATAGCTCTCAAGTCTTCAGATATTAATATCATCTTGGGTATGGATTGGATGACAGCTCATCATGCCAAGATTGATTGCTCCACCAGGTCTGTTCAGCTCACACACCCATCTGGCAAGATAGTCAATGTTTCAACTCGAGTTGCAAAGCGTCAGCTCTATTCGCTCAATACCAACCCTCTTCCTGAACTTGAAGATATTTCGGTAGTCCGAGATTTTCCGGATGTCTTTCCAGAAGAGTTGCCAGGAATTCCACCTAACAGGGATGTAGAGTTTGTGACAGACCTCATCCCAGGAACTGTTCCAATTTCCAGAAGACCTTATAAGATGGCACCCTTGGAGCTAGCCGAGCTTAAGAAACAACTTGATGAGTCCTTGCAAAAGGGTTTCATGCGACCAAGCTCTTCTCCTTGGGCTTGTCCCGTTCTCTTTGTCAAGAAGAAGGATGGAACATATCGGATGGTTGTAGATTACCGACCCGTCAATCTGGTCACGACAAAGAATAAGTTTTTGCTCCCCAGGATCAATGATTTGTATGATCAACTTGCTAGATCCTCAGTGTTCTCTAAGATGGATTTGAGGCTAGGCTACCATCAAATCAAGATCAAGAACGGTGACATACCCAAGACAGCTTTTGTCACTCGTTATGGCTAGTATGAGTACACAGTCATGTCTTTTGGACTAACCAATGCTCCAGCAACATTCTCCCACCTGATGAACTCAATCTTCATGGAGTACTTGGATAAGTTCGTTGTAGTTTACCTCGATGATATCCTGATCTACTCGAAGAATGAAGCAGAACATGCTGAACATCTCAGACTTGTGTTAGAAAAACTCAGAGAGCACCGTCTTTGTGCCAAGTTCTCCAAGTGTGAATTTTGGTTACCAAAAGTGACCTATCTAGGTCATGTGATCTCCGGTAAGGGCATTGCAGTCAACCCCGAAAGAGTTCAGGCCATTCTCGATTGGACTCCACCTGAGACAGTTAAGCAAGTTAGGAGTTTCCTTGGATTAGCAAGCTATTGTCGCCGCTTCGTTGAGAACTTCTCCAAAGTTGCCAAGCCCCTGACGGAACACCTCAAGAAAGATAAGAAGTTAAAGTGGACCCCACAATGTGAGCACAGTTTCCAGGAACTGAAGAGACGTCTGACCTCTGCTCCCGTACTGGTGCCACCTGATTTCTCCAAGGACTTTGTCATCTATTGTGACGCCACAAGACAAGGACTTGGATGTGTTCTTATGAAAGATCGACAAGTGATCGCCTATGCATCTCGACAGTTGCACCCACATGAGGAAAATTATCCAACACATGACTTGGAGCTTGCAGCAGTAGCCTATGCACTCAAGACATGGCGACATTACCTCCTTGGTAATCGTTGTGAGATTTACACCGATCATCAGAGTCTGAAGTATATCTTCACCCAACCAGATCTGAATCTCAGACAAAGACGATGATTAGAGCTGATTACGGATTACGAGTTAGGAATTACTTACACCCCAGGCAAGGCCAATGTCATGGCTGATGCATTAAGTCGTAAGTCGTACTGCAACAATCTCATGCTGCAACAAGGTCAACCCCTTCTGCATGAGGAATTCTGCAAGCTTAACCTTCACATTGTTCCTTGCGGATCCCTTTCCACCTTGGTTGGAAAACCTACTCTGGAGGATCAGATCATATCTAGCCAGCAGTATGATGCGGGTATTACCCGGATCAAGAACAACATTGTGAAAGGAGTTGCTGGTAGTTTCTCCATGGTTGATAGAGGTGCAGTGTACTTTGGGAACCGACTGGTAGTTCCTAAGAAGCAACAACTTCGAGAGTTGATCCTTAGGGAGGCTCATGAATCTCCCCTCACAATTCATCCCAGCAGTACTAAGATGTATCAGGACGTACGCCAAAGGTTCTGGTGGACTAGAATGAAGAGGGAAATCGCTGAGTTTGTTGCTAATTGCGACGTTTGTCGTCGCGTGAAGGCAGAGCATCAGAGACCTACTGGCACCATTCAGCCTTTAGCTATTCCTGAATGGAAATGGGACAAAGTTGAAATGGACTTCAACACTGGATTTCCTAAGACCAAGAAAGGAAATAATGCCATCTTCGTGGTAATTGATTGCCTCTCCAAAGTGGCGCATTTTCTTCCTGTCAAAGAGTGTATCACTGCTAGTCAGTTGGCTGACTTATACATCTGTCAAATAGTGACCCTACATGGTGTTCCGTTGGAAATCAATTCAGACCGTGGAAGTCTTTTCACCTCTCAATTTTGGGAAAGTTTCCAGAATGGTATGGGAACCCATCTCTCCTTTAGCACAACTTTTCACCCTCAGTCAAGTGGATAGGTTGAAAGAGTCAATCAGATTCTCGAAGACATGCTCAGAACCTGTGTCATCTCATTCGGAATGGATTGGTAGAAGTGTCTTCCATTTGCCAAGTTTGCGTATAACAACAGCTACCAATCCAGTCTAGGCAAAGCTCCATTCGAAGTTCTTTATGGACGAAGATGTCGAACACCTCTGAACTGGTCAGAAACCGGGGAAAGACAATTCTTTGGACCAGACATGATCCAGGAGGCAGAAGAGCAAGTTTGCGTTATCCGCGAGAATCGCAAGACAGCTCAGTCTCGTCATAAGAGCCAGTATGATTGCCATCATAAGGAAGTAACTTATGAGGTGGACGAAAAGGCTTATCTTCGGGTTACTCCTCTCAAGGGTACCCATCGTTTCGGTTGCAAGGGCAAATTGGCTCCTCGTTACATTGGTCCCTTTCACATTCTTGCTAAACGAGGAGATGTTGCCTACCAATTGGAACTGCCCCCGCATCTTTCCAGAGTTCATGATGTCTTCCACGTGTCTCAACTCAGGCGTTGCTTCAAGGATCCTATCCGCAAAGTGGACCACAAAACGCTTGATCTTCAAGATGATCTTTCATATCGGGAATATCCTATTCGTATTCTCGATCAAGCTGAGCGTGTCACCCGACGTCGGAACATCAAGTTTCTCAAGGTTCAGTGGTCGCATCATTCTGAGAATGAAGCTACATGGGAACGAGAAGATCGTCTTCGACTTGAATATCCAGCCCTCTTCCCGATGACTCCTGAATCTCGGGACGGGATTCTTTTAAGTGGGGGTGAGTTGTCACATCCCTACTCTTAGCATGCATTAGGATTTATGTTTGAGTTTGCATCATGTTCATTTTTTCTTTAAACTTGAAATAGGGATGATCAAAGCCCTAGCATCTCTTGAATTCAACTAGGTTCAACCAAAATAATTTTTAATGAACCAAAGTGGGCTTCTAAAATGTTCATCATTTCTGGTTAAATGTGGAAACATAAACCAAAGGTGATGCATATTTTGCAATGTCATTTTTTGTTTACTGGTTTAAAACAACAACTTTTTGAATTGGAGTTATAAAATAGAATAAATAATTTAGTAGCTCCAATAAATCTGAGACTTGTCCAGGGCTTTTGGAATAATTCAATTGGTGCCCAGAAAAAGTTTCAAGATTTTATAAAATGTTTTAGTGTCTAAACTAAAACAAAACAAATGACAGAAAACGGAAAACGGGAACTTAAATAAATAAGAAAGGGAGATCAGAGACTTACCTGGCATGGCCCCTACCAGTCGTCCTCCTCCTCTCGTTAGTAGGCGGAGAAGAAGTAGGGCACGGCGCGCGCGCACGAACGCCACGTCGTAGCTGCCTGCTTGCCCCCTTGCCACGTCCTCGCGCTGGATAACGTCGCCACCGCCATCCACATCGAGCAGACCTCCCCTCCAACCCTCCTCCTCTCTCTCGCCTCCCCTCGCCATGGCCGAAGCTGCCGGGCGCGCGCCCCTGTAGAACCGTAGCCTCGGTCGCCCCCTCGCACCTGCTCCACGTCTAGCCGCGCAGCCTCGTCGCCAGCTCCATCCTCGACGAGCCACGGAAGCCCGGACGCCCTGTAGAGCCTCCATCGCGTCGTCTTCAACCTCCGGCGCCGTGGATCGCCGCCGTTGCTTCGCTGCCTCTGGTGCCTCCTCGAGCCCGCCAAGCCTGCCGTCCGACGCGCCGTGAGCCTCTCCGTCGAACCCGTCTCTGCCCCGTCTGTAATAGCTGCCGTAGCCGTCGATTCCCCATTGACCGGATCGCCCAGCCACACGAGCTCATCGCCGGCCCAACTCCAGTGAGTTGTTGCCCACCCCACTGTGCGCAACAACCTCGCGGGCGTGTGTAGAAGCTGTAGATGCAAAGAACGGGTGCTCTAGCCACCCCAGAGGCGATTCCGATGATGACCGAACTCCGGCCACCGCACAAACCGCCGCCGTCGTCATTTTAGACCCCCCGTCTTGGGCTGTATGCACAGATGGATGCGGTGCACCACCAGCTCGCCGTAGCAATAAAACAGCGCTCCAAACCGGCCTCTGTAGCGCCGTCCCGAGCTGCTCCGGCGCACTGCCGCCGCGGTTTTGGTTGCCGGCGACTCGCCGCCGGCTAGAGCTAACGTGGCGCGTCATTAGCGTTTAATTCCCCTGCTTAATAACCTCCACAGAGGCTGACAGCGGGCCCCGCTGTGGGTCAAACCTCGGGTCAGCGCGGCTTTAACCCCTGCTTAGCCCCGGGTCACTAACTGGCTGGCCCCACCGGTCAGATTTGACCTGAATTGGTCAGTTGACCAAGCTGACGTCATGCTGATGCATGGCTGACGCATTAAATGCATTTCTGGATTTTAAATAATTCTAGGAATTGCTGAAATCTTAGAAAATTCATATAAATTAATCTGTAAGTCAAATGAAAATAAATTATATATGAAAATTTATCAGAAATATCCAATGAATCCATCTGTACCATTTTCATGCATGGTAGAGCAACCTAAATAGGAGAACTTGGACATTTTTGTTCAAATGCAATATGGAACCTCACATATGAAGTTGAATTTGAACCTTGAGTTCAAACCTACTTCATTTAATTATGTTGCTATATGCATTAGACCAAACCACATCATATAGCCATGTCATATTCGTGCATCATATTGTTGCATTTGATGTGTATTGATTTGTTCCCCCTTCGATGGTTGTTCTCGTGTTAGGCACTGTTCCGGAGGATACGGTCGAGTATCCATCTGAGGAGCAGTAATGTGTGATCGTCTTATCAGGAAAGCAACCCCCTTGAACATCTCCGATACAATCCCACTCTCTCGCTCTTGCTCTCACTTATTGCATTAGGACAAAACGATTCAACTTTTACATGTTCTGGTAGTTGACCCCATTCCTCTGCATGACCTGTCATTGTCACAGTAAATAGCTAAACCAAGCAACCTAGCATACCTGTTAGATGCTTGAGCCATGTTGTGCCATTACCCTGTTATGCTTGCTATGCTTAGAGTTGTGTCAGGTCTGATTCATCTGCGTGATGAACCGGAGTGAACTGAATGTGTTCTGATGTTGAGAGTTAAGTGTTGAACCTGATTTCGTAAAGGTAGAGATGAGAGGCCATGTAGGAGTACATGGTGGATTGTCTCATTGGGACCGTCCTTAAGAACTGAGTCCTGTGTATGTTATCCAAGACTAGTTAGTACCGCACATTGGGATCCTTAATTAACTCTCTCGACTTATTAATCACCTTGACCTCTGTCCAGGAGTTGCAACTAGTTTCTGGTGTTTGTAGGTCGTGCTAGTAGTCTACCGAGTGGCACCCCGTATAGGTGGGCTTGGGACAGACTAGGCACCGTGGCCCGGTGTACCAAGCGTAGTACCATCCGTCGAGGTGGGCTTGGGACCCCTGCACACATCGTTTGGGGCCGTAGAGGAAACTTCGGCCGGACTTCCTTGCGGGTTCAGTCTCAAATAGGCGATAAACCTAGACTAGAGTCTTGTGTGGTTAGTCAGGTCGTGGCCGACTCTCTCGCTAGGCTTGCGCTTGAAGGTTGCCGAGGTGCCTTTTTACGTGCACATAGCGATAAGTGGCGGGAGCATGTGTGACGAAGTACACCCCTGCAGGGTAATCATCTATTCGAATAGCCGCGTCCGCGGATATGGACTACTTGGAGACTTATGTGGTTCATAGACTACTTTAGTGGTTACTCATAAAAGCTTCAAGACAAGTGTGAGTACCGTGGATGGCACTCTCGTAGGAAGACGGGAGCGGATCCATGGTAGTGTATTGTTGTGGTGTTAGTGGACTCGTGTACATTTCACAAACTTCTCAAATTACTCATAGTCATAGTACATGATAGCCACTGAGTCAAAGCTGGCTTGCTGCATTAAACCCCACAACACCCCTTTGTTGATACTGATGCATATGTAGTTAGTTCTGATGTAAGTCTTGCTGAGTACCCCGTACTCACCGTTGCTTTATTAATGTTTTTGCAGAGGAGACACAAGTCTCGCTAGTGGTTTCTACAATAAGATCGATGCCAACCAAGTAGCTTGGGAATCCCAGACAGAGGTCTAGTTCCTATGGAGGGTCTTGTAGATAGACAGGCTTCCTCAGCCTTCTTCTTTTCTAGATGTCTGTACCCAGACATGTTAAGCTTCCGCTTGTTGTTTGTATGACTTGTGTGTTGGGTCATGTGACCCATGCTTGTAATATCACACTATGTTGGCTCTTATGAGCCTTCTAAATAAATGTTGTGTTGTTGTATGGTTATGTTGTGATGCCATAGTTGTATCTATGCATATCGGGCATGTCGTGCGTACGTGTGACATGCAACGGTATGTATGGGATTCAACACCTAGTTGTGTGCCTCTAGTAGTACTCTTTGCAGGGAAATGCCGCTTTGTGCTTCCAATGAGCCTTGGTATCTTGCTACTGCTCCGGACACATTGATTAACCGGCGTGTGTCCTTCTTTGCTGCTGTGTCTGTCCCTTCGGGGAAATGTCTCGCAGTGTAATGGAGTCCATGTAGCATGCTATGACTCGTCTACGCGCAGTTGATGACATTTATGTCCCACGACGTAATGGAGTCCCTGTAGCTTGCTATGACTCGTCTACACACGCTGAGACCGACACATGCATTGTTGGGTTACATATGCATGTCCCTGTACGGATGTGCCACTTGGGTTCTATGACTAGTCATGTCGACCCGGGTTATTTGACATTTGAGTGCTAGCGACATATTCACATACGTGAGCCAAAAGACAGTTGTGGAGATTACCGTGCGTGAGGCCGCAAAGTAATGTGAAGTGTTACATGGTAGATTCTTATGACTTAGGATCGGGGTCCCGACAGGGCGGGTGCAGATGTTCTGGGGGGGGGGGAGACATAAGTAACGCACTGTGCCTGTCAACCAAGCGTACTGCGTGCGTTAGGGCAAGGCAGAGCCGGGGGTAAGGGAGGGGGTCTGGACCCCCCCTCCCCCACCCCCGGCGAGGCCGAGCCAGGAATGAGCCGGAGCAGGCGACGACACGGCATGCTCCGGCGAGTCCGTCACATCCCGTGACCCCACTATCTATCTTCGGGGTGTCAGGGGGAGTAGATGTTCTAGGGGGAACATAAGTAACGCACTGCGCCTGTCAACCAAGCGTACTGCGTGCGTTAGCGCGAGGTCGAGCCGGGGGTTGGGGAGGGGGGTCTGGACCCCCCTACCCCAACCCCGGCTAGGCCATGCCAGGAATGAGCCGGAGCAGGCGACGACACAGCGTGCCGCGGCGTCGCATGCTCCGGTGAGTCCGTCACATCCCGTGACCCCACTATCTATCTTAGGGTTGTTGAGGGGCTGCAGATGTTCTAGGGGAAAAACAGAAGTAACGCACTGCGCCTATCAACCAAGCGCACTGCGTGCGTTAGCGCGAGGCTGAGCCAGGGGTGAGGGAGGGGGTCTGGACCCCCCCTCCCCCACCCCCGGAAAGGCCGGGCCAGGAACGAGCCGGAGCAGGCGACGACGCGGCGTGCCGCGGCGTCGCATGCTCCGGTGAGTCCGTCACATCCCGTGACCCCACTATCTATCTTAGGGGTGTCGGGGGGTGCGGATGTTCTGGGGAAAAAAACAGAAGTTACGCACTGCGCCTGTCAAACAAGCGCACTGTGTGCGTTAGCGAGAGGCCGAGCCGGGGGTGGGGCAGGGGGGTCTGGACCCCCCTACCCCAACCCCGGCGAGGCCAAGCCAGGAACGAGCCGGAGCAGACTACGACGCGGCATGCTGTGGCATCGCATGCTCCGGCGAGTTCGTCACATCCCGTGACCCCACTATCTATCTTTGGGGTGTCGGGGGGGTGCGGATGTTCTGGGAAAAAAAAACAAGTAACGCACTGTGCCTGTCAACCAAGCGCACTGCGTGCGTTAGCGCGAGGCCGAGCCGGGGGTGGGGGAGAGGGGTCTGGACCCCCCTTCCCCAGCCCCGGCGAGCCCGACCAGGAACGAGCCGGACCAGGCGACGACGTGGCGTGCCGCGGCGTCGCATGCTCCGGCGAGTCCGTCACGTCCCGTGACCCCACTATCTATCTTAGGGGTGTCGGGGGGGTGTGGATGTTCTGGGGGAAACCGAAGTAACGCACTGCGCCTGTCAACCAAGCTCACTTTGTGCGTACGTGCGAGGCTGAGCCGGGGGTGGGGGAGGGGGGGTCCGGAACCCCCTTTCCCCACCCCCGGCGAGCCCGAGCTAGGAACGAGCTGGAGGAGGCGACGACGCGGCGTGCTGCGGTGTCGCATGCTCCGGCGAGTCCGTCACATCCAGTGACCCCACTGTCTATCTTTGGGGAGTCGGGGGGGTGCGGATGTTCTTGGGGGAAACCGAAGTAACGCACTGCGCCTGTCAACCAAGCTCACTGTGTGCATTTGCGCGAGGCCGAGCCGAGGGTGGGGGAGGGAGGGTCTGGACCCCCCTACCCCAACCCAGGCAAGGCCGAGCCAGGAATGAGCCGGAGCAAGCGACGACATGGCGTGCCGTGGCGTCGCATGCTCCGGTGAGTCCGTCACATCCCGTGACCCCACTATCTATCTTAGGGTTGTCGGGGGGGTGCGGATGTTCTCGGGGAAAAACAGAAGTAACGCACTACGCCTATCAACCAAGCGCACTGCGTGCGTTAGCGCGAGGCTGGGCCAGGGGAAGGGGAGGGGGTCTGGACCCCCCCTCCCCCACCCCCGGCAAGGCCGAGCCAAGAACGAGCCGGAGCAGGCGACGACGCGGCGTGCCGCGGCGTCGCATGCTCCGGTGAGTCCGTCACATCACGTGACCCCACTATCTATCTTAGGGGTGTCGGGGGTGCGGATGTTCTGGGGGAAAAACAGAAGTAACGCACTGCGCCTGTCAACCAAGCGCACTGTGTGCGTTAGCGAGAGGCCGAGCCGGGGGTGGGGGAGGGGGGTCTGGACCCCCCCTACCCCAACCCCGGCAAGGCCGAGCCAGGAATGAGCCGGTGCAGGCGACGACACGGCATGCCGCGGCATCGCATGCTCCGGCGAGTCCGTCACATCCCGTGACCCCACTATCTATCTTAGGGGTGTCGGGAGGGGGTGCGGATGTTCTGGGGGAAAAACAGAAGTAACGCACTGTGCCTGTCAACCAAGCACACTGCGTGTGTTAGCGCGTGGCCGAGCCGGGGGTGGGGGAGGGGGGGTCTGGACCCCCCCCTTCCCCAGCCCCGGCGAGCCCGACCAGGAACGAGCCGGACCAGGCGACGACGTGGCGTGCCGCGGCGTCGCATGCTCCGGCGAGTCCGTCACGTCCCGTGACCCCACTATCTATCTTAGGGGTGTCGGGTGGTGCGGATGTTCTGGGGGAAACCGAAGTAACGCACTGCGCCTGTCAACCAAGCTCACTTCGTGCGTACGCGCGAGGCCGAGCTGGGGGTGGGGGAGGGGGGGTCTGGACCCCCCTTTCCCCACGCCCGGCGAGCCCGAGCTAGGAACGAGCCGGAGGAGGCGACGACACGGCGTGACGCGGCGTCGCATGCTCCGGTGAGTCCGTCACATCCCGTGACCCCACTGTCTATCTTAGGGGTGTCGGGGGGGGTGCGGATGTTCCCGGGGGAAACCGAAGTAACGCACTGCGCCTGTCAACCAAGCGCACTGCATGCATTGGTGCGAGGCCCAGCCGGGGGTGGGGGAGGGCGGGTCTGGACCTCCCTACCCCAACCCAGGCAAGGCCGAGCCAGGAACGAGCCGGAGCAGGCAACGACGTGGCGTGCCGCGGCGTCGCATGCTCCGGCGTGTCCGTCACATCCCGTGACCCCACTATCTATCTTAGGGTTGTCACGGGGGTGCGGATGTTCTAGGGGGAAAACAGAATTAACGCACTGCACCTATCAACCAAGCGCAATGCGTGCATTAGCGCGAGGCCGAGCCGGGGGTGGGGTGTGGGGTCTGGACCCCCCCTCCCCCTCACCCACCCCCGTCGTGGCCGAGCCAGGAACGAGCTAGAGCAGGCGACGACGCGGCAGGGCCTACCCGTGCAACTACATCCGCATGCCCTTCGGGCTGGCGAACGCGGGCGACACGTTCCAACGCCTTGCCCAGGCCATGCTCGTGCCGTGCCGGGCCAGGCACCGTGAGGAGTTGGAGGAGGTGCCTCGAGCCTCCTAAGGCTACAGGCTCGTGAAGGCCAAGCTGGCGAAAGCGCAAGGCCGAGTTCCTACGACTACATCCACGCTTTAGCGGCATTGCCGCCAGGTGATCCTTTTTGGCCCTTACCAGGTAACTTTTTGGTATGCTCAATTCGAGGGCGCCCGCCGGGCTGCATTATCCTCAGGCTATCAGGGCTCATCCCAGCCATGTCGTTCTCGCATGTATCTGATCCTTTCATGCGTTTGATATTTTTCCTAAATATTCTAACCTGCATGCTCGGCGTTTCGCTGCCATGAATGTCACCGCGCCCTAATTATCCTGTCCTCGACCGCCTCATGATTAAGGGCTGGCACGGCGTCTGTGCTCGGGTCTGTCCCTGCAGCGTTGACAAATACGAGTGGTCGAGCTCTGTCTCGCGGGCCAGCCCCGTGTACGTCACCTCCCATGGCCCTCGGTGCTTCACCCTCGCATGAGCTAATCGGGAATGGGTGACTCAGGGCGCGCGGCATGGTTCCGGTCAGCTTTTCGCTGCCATGGGAGCCGCACGCCGGGTGTTTTCTCCTCGGAGTTGTCGCATGAGAAGACTGGGCACGGCGTCTATGCTCCGGTCCGTCCCTGCAGCGTCGATAAATCGAATGGATGAGCTCTATCTGGTGGGCCGGCCCCGTTCACGTCATCTCCTGGGGTCATTGGTGTTTGGCCTTCTCATGCGATGGCCCTTGGAAATCCATTCGGCGCAGGTTCCTCAAAAATGTACAGGACTTCAAGCGGCGTCTTCCACCAAGAAGGTTCAGGCGCAACCCGCCTTTGAGGTAGGGCCAACGTGAGACCCGAGCTGTCTCACGTCACCCTGATATACCTCCCAGTTCTACCGGGTAGGCCACGCGTACGAACTTAATGGGTTGTACACGCCCGGGGGGCTCAGGAGCCAGAGCCCCCCATTCCCATGCCCAAGTGGAAGCCCCATGCTCCGCGCAAGCGGACGACATGGCCCACCAATGGCTATGCCCACGCAACGTGGAAGCCCTATGCTCTGCGCTGGGGATAAACAACTGAGGGCGCCTTAGCGGGTGCATTCAACCTCAGGATGGCCCCTCGCGGCTCCATCTGGCGACATTCCCTTGGGATGCATGCATGAGGGGGCTGCAAGGGGCCTCCGCTCAGGCCGGGCCTGGCACACGCCACCTCCCCAGGTCCATGGTACCTAGTCTTCACGCGTCCTTCTCAGGCGTAAGCTGGCGAGGAAAGGTATGTGAGCCGCTCATACGTCAAGGGGGACTCCTGAGCATCGCGACTCAGGAGCCTCACTGGTCACGTAGCCCCTCGCCCCTTGGCACCGTCCTGGTGATCTGGACGCCCCAACGGCAGTCGAGGTATGCGCGGGACCGGGCCCTGCCGACGCAGAGCTCAAGGCGCTCCAATCTCCAAGTCGACCCCATCTTCGCCGCGTTCCCTTTGTGAGGGCTGCTCGTACGTCAAGGGGGACTCCTAAGCATCGTGACTCAGGAGCCTCACTGGTCACGTAGCCCCTCGCCCCTTGGCACCGTCCTGGTGATCCGAACGCCCCAACGGCGGTCGAGGTATGCGCGGGACCGGGCCCTGCCAACGCAGAGCTCAAGGCGCTCCAATCTCCAAGTCGACCCCATCTTCGCCGCATTCCCTTCGTGAGGGCTGCTCGTACGTCAAGGGGGACTCCTGAGCATCGCGACTCAGGAGCCTCACTGGTCACGTAGCCCCTCGCCCCTTGGCACCGTCCTGGTGATCCGGACGCCCCAACGGCGGTCGAGGTATGCGCGGGACCGGGCCCTGCCGACGCAGAGCGCTACAGCAAGCAGGAAGGAAATGAAGCGAGGAAATAAAATCACACAGTTTAGCAGTCATTACAAACGTTAAAATGTCTCCGAAAATGCAAATAAGTCTAACGCCTCCACGAGGCACGATGAATGTTACAGGAGAAGGCCCGGGAAGAGGAACTAGGAGGAGCTGGCACCGCCGCTCCCCCCGGCCGCCGGGAGCTCGTCGTCGACATCACTGCAGCTGTCGTCATCGTCGCCAACCCCCGCAGCCGCAGGAGGAGGCGAGGGAACGGCGACGCAGGCTAACTTCTTCATCAGCGCCTCCACGGCGCCCTCCATGGCTGACGCCGTGGCGGCGCGAACCCCAGGATCAACCGGGCGGATCACAGAGCCGAAGTCGAAACTCGGCTCACGAAGGTAGAGGTGGCTGAAGACGCGCGTCGCAGCCACGAAGAAGAGGTCGCGGCACTCGCTCTCCAAGACGTTCTCCACCCTAGCGACGGCACCCTCAAGCGCTTCAGCGAGCTTTGAAGAGAGTCCAGCGAAGCCACTCTCAGGAGCCGCCAGGGGCTCTATGAATCCCCCTCGGCAGATGGACTGCAGCGCCCGGCGGAGCCTGAGGTCGACGGAGGGGAGGGCGTCGAGCTCCGCGGCCTTCCTCTCCTCAGCAGCGGAAAGGGTCTCCTCCCTGGAGGCAAGCCGGGCCTTCTCCACAGCCACTTCCTCCTTCAACATGTCATGCAGCTCGCGTTCAGCGGCCTAGTCGGCCGCTGCCTTGGACAGCGCGGAGTCACGGGCGGCAAGCTTGGCCTCGCAGGTCTTGAGGTCCTCCTCCCGCTGGCGAAGCCTCTCCGCGAGTGCAGACCTCTCCTCCTGAAGAGCCTTCTGGTGCGCCTCCGCCTCATCGCGGCGCTTCGCGGCAGACGGTGCATCAGCCAGTGCCGCGTCTCGGGCTGCCTTGGTCGACGCGGCCTCGCCCTTGCTCTCAGCTGCGGTGGCCTCAGCCTGGCTCCAGACCGCCACGACTGAGGCGTCAGACTAGAGCCACCCAGAAAGAAGACCCAGGCGCTCCCTTGCAAGACGTTCGTCGGCGCCACCGAGGGCGTCTCGGACCTGATCCAAGACGGAGTAGGCCCCGTCCAGGGCGCCTGACTTGACTGAAGGGCCACGAGTCGGTGGCACCAGGGCACGGCCCAGAGGCAGCGTCTGCGCGGCGGCAGGAGCCGCTTCCAAAGTGGCGGAAGCATGGAGGGAAGAGGACACTGGTGGCTGTGCCATTACCATAGACAAGGCAGGGGCGGGCGGCCCTACACCCAGCTGGCCCTCGGGGGCTGGCCCCTCAAGATGCAGTGCGGACACGCCCTCATGGGCAGGGATGGCCTCTCTAGTGGGCATCAGGGGCTCCGCGGCCGTGACAAGGAGGGTCGCCCCGTGGGCCTCCTCGCCCGCGATATCCGGCGTCTCATCAGGCCACGTCAAGGCACCAGGAACGGGCGTCGCGTCGAAAGGAGCCCTCGGCTTGACGCCGGCCTTCTTCTTCCTCAACTTTGGCACGGCAGCGCCCCTGATTGTCAGGCAAAGAGAGGCCCATCAGTACATAAACCACCGAAAGGCGCCCTGAAACCAAGCAAGGCTACTTACTCCTCGACGTAGACCCACTTCCTCTTTCTCTCCACCTTGGCAAAGGCGGGGAGGCTTCCGTCCTTCTCCAAGGAGCTGCCGCAGAGTGAAGGAGCAGTGGAACAACCAGTAAGGGCCACGGCCGGCGAAGCTGCGCTAGCCCTAGACGCGGTCACCTCGCCCGCAGGTTGCGGCTCGGGCAGGGGCGAGGCGGGCGCTTCGGCCACCTTGCTGACGAGAGCTAGGCGCTCCGAACGAGGCCCGGCCTCGCGCTTCCTCGGGGTCTCCCGGCAGGCAGATCGTGCGGCCCGAGGTGTGGGCCCCGACCCTTGGAGGACTCTGGCGAGTCGCGGAGGACTCGCAGCAGGGGGTTCGTCGGCGTTGTCGTCATCAAAGCCGTGGAGAAGCGCACTCCGTGACGGAGGGGACACTTCCTCCAGATCGTCATCCGCCGTTTCCTCCGAGTCTTCTTCGTCCGCGGTGTCGTCGGAGGACACCGCCACAGGGGCGCCGGGGCTCTCGGCCGGAGAGAGCCCCAACTCGTCGAAGATGGGCATCACGGCAACCAGATCGGCCTTGTCGTCGCGGCAGTATAGCAGGGTGTAGGCCTCTGGAAGGTCCTCGGGGTCGCCGCCGAGCAGGGTCGCCACCACCCTGTTCAATACCTCGGGGGTCAGATGCGCCGAACGGAGCCTCATGTCATCGCCACCGCCTTGATAGTCCCACATGGGCCTCGAGTGAGACTGGAGGGGAGCCAGGTGTTGCACCAGGAACTCCTTCACTATCATTCCCCCAGTCAACTTCCTGGCGCTGATGTCTCGAAGGACCCGCTCCAAGATGGGCTTGGCCCGGGGGTCAGAGAGCTTCGTAGAGCTCCACGCCGGAACCTTCTCCGGCAGCCCCTTTGGGAGCTCTAGGCGAGGGTTGCTGCTCTTGAGATCCAAGAAGACCCAGCAGTTCCTGAAGTTCTCCACCTTCTTCCCGGCCTTGAGGAGCATGTTCCCGCTCTGCACCGCGATGAAGGAGACGCATGCCAACCGCTGAGCGCCGTCATGAAGCCTCAAGCTGAAGAAATGGCGGAACAGGGCCACCGAAGGCTTTACCGGCCAGCCCGATCTCTGATCGGGGACTGGGTTGGTAGCTCCGGAGGTGCTGCATGCTCCGGAGACGTCCTCGGAGGAGAGTGGACATCCCTCCGCTCTTCCTCCTCAGCGGCCAGGGGAGTTTTCTCCCCCTGGCCCTCAGCAGCCGGGGGAGTTTCCTCCCCCTGGCCTTCGGCGGCCGAGGCATCAACCTCGGCCATGGCGCGGTCGCCCCCATTTCCTGTGTTCGGCTCCAAAGGAGCCTGGCGGGATGACACCTCCGCGGCATCCTTCACGGCCCCTGGAGGTGTGGGGCGTGACACAGTCCCACTCTCCGCCAGCTCGGCGGGCAGAGACTCCCCATCCGATACTTGGTCAGTGGGGAGAACGCGCGGTGGGTTACAGCTTAAAAGATGCTTTTGCATTTAAAACACTAAAAACTTTGCATAAATAACCTAGGGAGTCTTCAGATTCATACCTTTGAGCTGGGGGCTTGACCCTTAGGTTCCTTCGGGGAACCTTTTCAAAGTCCTCGGACTCTACAGCAGAATCCGAGCTGTCGTCGGCCAGGATCAACCTTGGCCGACACGCCCTCTTCAGGGCAGGAGGATGTACATCCTCCGTAGCGTCCGATGATGCCGCCCTCTTTCTTGTGAGGGGGGAAACGCCTTCCCCCCATCTTCATGCTCTTCCTCATGGCACGAGGAGGCATGGGTTTCTTCAAACGTGGCGTCCGGCTGGTCCCTTATACGGAGACCCTCTTTGGCCTTCTTCTTCTTCTCTTTCTTCTCGGGCGCCGAGTACGGCGCCACGACGAGCATCGCTGCCAGCATCTCCGACCTGGGGTCTTCGGGTTGTGGCGCCGGGCATTTGATGTCTGTGGTTTTCTTCAACCACTTCTGCAAAAATGAGGGAAGGCGTTCAGTCCTTTTGCCGAAGAAATGGAGTCAGTGGATTAAAATTATGTTGTACCTGGGTAGGCGGGTTATCGGCGCTTAGGCCCGAATCCTCTTCCTTGGCCGGCCAGCTCTTCCAAGGCTTGAATAAAGCCTTCCACAACTTCTCCGGGGTAGTACGGAAAAGTTGGCGCACGGTGGGCTCATCTTCGAGCTGATAAGCCCACATTGGGGAAGCTTGGCGCTGGCAGGGAAGAATGTGGCGGTGGAGCATGACCTGGACCACGTTGACTAGTTCAACCTTGGCCTCGATCACCGAGGTAATGCGCTTCTGCAGTAGCTTCACCTCTACGTCCGACCCCCAGTCGAGGCCCTTCCTGAGCCATGAGGTCAATCTCGTAGGGGGTCCGGATCTGAACTCGACAGGCACTGTCCAGCTCTCATCCCTTGGTTCGGTGATGTAGAACCATTCTTTCTGCCTTATCTTGATAGTGTCGATGAAGGTGCCAGACGGCCACTCGACGCTGGGGAGTTTGCTGATCACCGCCCCTCTGCAGTCCGCGTGCTCACCCACGACAGTCTTCGTCTTGACATTAAAGACCTTGAGCCACAGGCCGAAGTGCGGCTCGACCCGCAGGAAGGCTTCGCAGAGGATTATGAAAGCCGAGATGTGCATAAAAGAATTCGGGGGAAGATCATGGAAGTCCAGCCCGTAGAAGAACATAAGGCCCCTGACGAAGGGGTGGAGCGGAAAGCTCAATACCCGGATGAAATGGGGGACGAAGACCACCCTTTCGCCTGGCTTAGGGGTGGGGACGACCTGCTTCGCCTCTGGAGCACGGTGGAAGACGTTGGCAGGGAGGTAGCCGGCGAGCTTTAGCTCCCGGATATCCTGGTCGGTGACCGTGGAGGCCTCCCACTTGCCCATGGAGCCCGAACCCGCCATGGCTAAGCTCGGAGGGGAAGTTGAGGAAAAACTAGATCTGGGCTCTTGGAGCTTGGGAAGATTGGGAAAGCAGGGGATACGAATGGGAAGCGTGTGCAATCTTTGGGGTTTCTTTCCCTTTTATGAGGCGTCACGCTGATTAGCCTCCCTTTACCGCGCAGTGAGTCTCTCCGCTTCCCAAGGCGTACATGCCGTTAGGCACGCGCAGAATACGCCTAGGGTTCTGATCATATCCCGTGTGAAACGGAGCACGATCTACATGTTGATGAGTCGTGCTAATGTAAAAACGGCCTCGAGCCGCGAATCGAGTTGTCATAACTGGTTCTGCGGTCGTGATAGGCCACGACCCTTCGTCAGAAAGGGTGTCAGAAAAAACACTGTTACACTTTGACGCTCTGCCTTCGGTACTGGACAACTCATAGTGTTCGGACTGTCATGTGATCGGAAACCGGACACGTATCAGCCGATCTTTAATGAAAGGAAGAACTCACCCCGCAAGCCGAAGACTCTGATCAAGCGAAGTTGCCAAAGTTGAGACCCTTGGCGTTGGGGGCTAGTTGGGGGGCTACTGAGGGAGTCCTGGACTAAGGGGTCCTCGGGCTGCTGGCCTGTCTCTCAATAGGCCGGCCTGGTGGGCCGCACTCTAACTATCGCAGGAAGGGCCGAATACATCGAGACCCTATGTTCTAGGAGGAAGTCCCGAAGGCGCATCGTGCACTCCAAGTCAAGATGAAGGAACCAACGTCTCCATTCACGGCAGGAGTCCTGTCATGTGTAAACCCTAGGTAACCCCCGGTGTCTATATAAACTGGGAGGGTTTTAGAATGTAAGACAGAGAAACTCATCTAGGGTTTAGCTAGTCGATCTCGAGGTAGATCAACTCTGTAACCTTCATACCATCAATATAATCAAGCAGGACGTAGGGTTTTACCTCCATAGGAGGGCCCGAACCTGGGTAAAGCGTCGTCTCCTTCGTCCCTTTGTTACCATCGATCCTAGACTCACAGCTCGGGACCCCCTACCCGCGATCCGCCGGTTTTGACACCGACACTAGGTTCCCTCAAATCCCCATCAGAAGGAATCAAGCATATATTACAAAAGTCGGTTAGCGACATTCTGTGAGTTTCAGCATAAAGATTAAATTCCACTTCAGGAGGATTGTTTCTCCCTAGATAATTAAAGCTTTGCACAAAGGAATTTGTAAGGATGTGATATTGGTCACACTTAGCTGCGAGGAACTCAGTTAATCCGGCATCTGCGACAAACTGAGCGAACTCTTGATGGAACCCGACCTCCTCCATGAAGGCATCATGCGGCCATTCACACGGCCGCACCTCCACCTTTCTTGGAATATGAAGGTCACTGTCCGATGATTCCCCAATGACTCCCTTGGCATTTTTCTTGGAGGAAAACTTCCTAAAGATTTGCATTTATTCCTATAAAATTTCTAAAAAAATTTAGTCCACAAAAATTTTGTCAACAAAACTTTGTAAGATTGTTAGCAACTACTCCCAAGCATGCATAGACGCCATATTGAGCATTCAAACTACTTAGAACTCTAAGAATTCAACATGCAAGCTCATCTACAGCAGCACCAAGAGTAGCTAATTACTCTAAAAATAACCCACTAAAACAAAAACTAATTGGAGCAATGGAGGAGTCACATACCAAGAAGCAATCCCTCCAAACAGTTTCGGAAACGGAGCTTCGAGCAAAGAGATCGAAATCCTTGGGTTTGAGAGCAAGAACATGAAAATGGTGGCTGTGGTGATTTTTTGCTGGAGGTAGGTGACAATGTGGGCTAAAGAGATAAGTGAGGGGGCCCACGTGGGGGTCACAACCCACCAGGGCGCGGCCTGGGGGTGCTGGCGCGCCCTGGTGTCCTGTGGGCACCAGGGGCACCGCCCTCAGGTATTATTTGCACCAGAAATTCTTAAATATTCGGAAAAAAATCGTGTTAAATTTTCAGGGCATTCTGAGAATTTTTATTTTTGGGTCTTTTTTTATTGCACGGAGAAAACAGAAAACAGGATAAACATGGCATTTTTATTTTATTCTACTAGCTAAAACAGAAAACTAAAAGTGGATACAGAGAGTTGTGTCTACTAAATTCATCATCTTCATACCTCTCGAAAACGATTCATTAATAAGGTTGATCAAGTCTTATTAACAACCACTTCTGATTAGCATGAAACCGAAGAAATTTCGTAAAACACTAGGTCACCTCAATGGGGATAGGCATATCCCCAACCATAATAATATCATATTTCTTTATTACAGTAGGTAGAGGTAATTGAAACCTTCCAATAGTGAGTGTCGGAGAATTTTCAATAACATTAACACCATTCACTTGGAATTGCTTCTTCGGAAAGTGCACCGTATGCTCATTACCATTGATATGAAAAGTGACTTTGGTTTTATTGCAATCAATAACAGCCCCTGCAGTATTCAAAAAGGGTCTACCAAGGATAATCGACATGTTGTCGTCCTCGGGCATCTCAAGAATAACAAAGTCCGTTAAGATAGTAACATTTGCAACAACAACGGGCACATCCTCACAAATACCAATAGGTATGGCCATTGATTTGTCAGCCATTTGCAATGATATCTCAGTAGGTGTGGTTTATTCAAATCAAGTCTTTTATATAAGGAGAAAGGCATAACACTAACACCGGCTCCCAAATCACACAAAGCAGTTTTGACATAGTTTTCCTTAATGGAGCAACGTATAGTTGGTATTCCCGGATCTCCAAGTTTTTTAGGTACTCCATCCTTAAAGGAATAATTAGCAAGCATAGTGGAGATTTCAGCTTCCGGTATCTTTCTTTTATTAGTGATGATGTCTTTCATATACTTAGCATAAGGGGCCATCTTCAAAATATCAGTTAAGCGGGTACGCAAAAAGACAGGCCAAATCATTTCAGCAAAGCGCTCAAATTCTTCATCATCTTTTTTCTTAGATGGCTTAGGTGGGAATGGCATGGGTTTCTGAACCCATGGCTCTCTTTCTTTACCATGTTTCCTAGCCACAAAGTCTTTTTTATCATAACGTTTATTTTTAAGTTGTGGGTTATCAAGATCAGGAGCAGGCTCTATTTCAACATCATTATCTGGTTCTACATCATTACTAGGTTGAGCATCATCATGAACATCATCATTATCATTTTCATTATCACTAGGTGAATGTTCATTACCAGACTGAGTTTCAGCATCAGAAATAGAGACATCATTACTATCAGGAGGTTTTTGTGTCCCAGGTTCACTAGAGGTATGCAAAGTCCTATCATTTTTCTTTTTCTTTTTCTTCTTAGAAGGACTAGGTGCATCACTATTAATTTTCTGAGAATATTGTTCAATTCTTTTAGGATGACCCTCAGGATAGAGTGGTTCTTGGGTCATCCTACCTCCTCTAGTTACTACTCTAGCAGCAAAATCATGCATATTATTATTCATTTCATCAAGCAATTCTGTTTGAGACTTAGCAACTTGTTCTAACTGAGTTTGAACCATAAAGGCATGTTTTCCTACACCTCTAACATCATTACTGATTCTAAATAGCAAGTCACTCAAGCGAGCGATCGTATCGGAATTGTATTTCAATTGTTTCAAAACATGGGCATTGCAATGATCTTGCTTCATAATATAGTTGTCAAACTCATATAAGCACTGACTAGGATGTTTATTGTAAGGGATATCACCTTCATCAAACTTTAATAAAGAATTTACCTCTACCACCTGTGGAGGTGGTGGTGTGTCAAGGCCATGTATTTCTTCAATAGGTGGCAAATTCTTAACATCCTCAGCTTTAATACCTTTTTCCTTCATAGATTTCTTTACCTCTTGCATATCTTCAGGACTGAGAAATAAGATACCTCTCTTCTTAGGAGTGGGTTTAGGCGGTGGTTCAGGAAGAGTCCAATCATCATAGTTCTTCAATATGTTATTCAATAATTCCTCAGCTTGTTCAACAGTTCGTTCCCTAAAAACACAACCAGCACAACTATCCAGGAAGTCCCTAGAAGCATTGGTTAGTCCATTATAAAAGATATCAAGTATTTCATTTTTCTTGAGAGGATGATCAGGCAAAGCATTAAGCAATTGGAGAGGCCTCCCCCAAACTTGTGGGAGATTCTCTTCTTCGATTTGCACAAAGTTAAATATTTCCTGTAAGGTAGCTTGTTTCTTGTGAGCAGGAAAATATTTTTCAGAGAAGTAGTAGATCATATCCTGGGGACTACGCACATAACCAGGAGCAAGAGTATTGTACCATGTCTTAGCATCACCTTTTAATGAGAACGGAAATAACTTAAGGATATAATAGTAGCGAATCTTCTCATCATGAGCAAAGAGGGTGGCTATATCATTCAACTTAGTAAGGTGTGCCACTACAGTTTCAGTTTCATAGCCATGGAAAGGATCAGATTCAACCAAAGTAATTAACTCTGGGTCGACAAAGAATTCATAATCCTTATCGGTAACACAGATAGGTGAAGTAGCAAACTTAGGATCATATTTCATTCTAGCATTCAAAGTCTTTTCCTTATACTTGCATATTAGTTTCTTAACATCATCTCTATCCTTACAAGCAAGTATCTCTCTAGCTATTTCTCCATCCAAAGCATAACCTTCAGGTATCTTAAGCATTTCAAATCTAGGAGATCTAGGCCTATTAGGTGTTTCATAATCATCAATTTCAAAGTTCTCATCAGTTTCAGCAGTTTCAATGATTTCATTCTCTCTAGCTCTACCAATTTGTTCATCAAGAAATTCACCTAATGGCACATTATCATCAAGCATGGTACTAGTATCATCATAAGCATCATTCATAGCAGAAGCAGCATCATCAATATCAGGATTAATAGCATGTGGTGGTGTTGCAAACTTACTCATAACAGAAGGTGAATCAAGTGCAGAGCTAGATGGCAGTTCCTTACCTCCCTCGTAGTAGAGGGAAAAATCTTGGTCTTAGTATCCTTCAGATTCTTCATAGTGATAAATTGATATAAATCCCAAGTGACTCAACAAATGTTGCTATGCTCCCCGGCAACGGCGCCAGAAAAAGGTCTTGATAACCCACAAGTATAGGGGATCGCAACAGTTTTTCGAGGGTAGAGTATTCAACCCAAATTTATAGATTCGACACAAGGGGAGCCAAAGAATACTTGAGAGTATTAGCAGTTGAGTTGTCAATTCAACCACACCTGGAGATAAATATCTGTAGCAAAGTGATCAGTAGCACAGTAATATGATAGGTTTGATAGTAGTGGCAATAGTAACAGTAGCGGTAACAGTAGTAGCAATGGTTTTGTAGCAGTTGGAACAGCAGCAACAGCAGTAGTAACTTAGCAAGAACAATAAATGGAAAGGTCGTAGGCACTGGATCGGTAACTCGTTGGATGATATTCATCATGTAACAGTCATAACCTAGGGCGATACAGAACTAGCTCCAGTTCATCAATGTAATGTAGGCATGTATTCCGTAAATAGTCATACGTGCTTATGGAAAAGAACTTGCATGACATCTTTTGTCCTACCCTCCCGTGGCAGCGGGTTCCATAAGGAAACTAAGGGATATTTAGGCCTCCTTTTAATAGAGAACCGGAACAAAGCATTAACACATGGTGAATACATGAACTCCTCAAACTACGGTCATCACAGCGAAGTATCCCAAATATTGTCACTATGGGGTTGACGGATCATAACACATAATAGGTGCATATGACTAGGCAAGATCGGATCAAGAACATAGATATACTGATGATAACATAAACGGTTCAGATCTGAAATCATGGCACTCGGGCCCTAGTGACAAGCATTAAGCATGACAAAGTCATAGCAACATCAATCTTAGAACATAGTGGATACTAGGGATCAAGCCCTAACAAAACTAACTCGATTACATGATGAATCTCATCCAACTCCTCACCGACCAGCAAGCCTACGAAGGAATTACTCACTCCCGGTGGGGAGCATCATGGAATTGGTGATGGAGAAAGGTTGGTGATGACGAAAACCGAAGATTCCCCTCTTCGGAGCCCCGAACGGACTCCAGATCTAGCCTCCCGATGAAGAACAGGAGGTGGCGGCGGCTCCGTCTCGTGAAATGCGATAATTCTTTCTCTCTGATTTTTTCTCCGAATTTAGGAATTTATAGTGGCAGAGGTAGGGCAAGTGGGGCCCCGAGGTGAGCACAACCCACCAGGGTGCGGCCTGGGGTGCCTGGTGTGCCCTGGTGTCTTGTGCCCAGCCTGGGCCCCCTCTCCGATGGTTTCCGGCTCCGATATTTTTTATATTTTCCAAAATAAATCTCCAAAAAGTTCCGTTCCGTTCCGAGAACTTTTATTTCTGCACAAAAACAACACCATGGTAGTTCTGCTGAAAACAGCGTCAGTCCGGGTTAGTTCCATTCAAATCATTCAAATTAGAGTCCAAAACAAGGGCAAAAGAGTGAGGAAAAGTAGATGCGTTGGAGACGTATCAACCTGCATGATCCTGTTTGAGGCCGAGCACTACCAAGGCCACATCGCTGTTAGCTCACAAACCATGCCATTCTAACTGATCAGCTGTTTAAGCCTATGAGCCATTGCCGGACTAACTAACCACCACTCTTTCTTTCTTAGGCTCACCCCAAGGATGTAGAGTTCCTCAACACACCTATCCAGAACTACCACCAGATGCAGCATATCTTCTCCTTCGGGCTCGCAGCCAGCAAGCATGCCATGGGCTCTGGTCAGTCTCTCAGCTTGCTGATGCCCCCGATGGCCCCGATGCCTGACTATCCAGACACCCAAGAGTCAGACATCATCAACATTGATGCTCCTGAGAAGGATGGTGAGCACGTTCATGTGGTTGATAGGAAGAGGAAGCGGGCAGGCTGCATGGAGGAGGAGCTGACCGTCTTCAGCAACATGAGTCAGGCAGTGAAGGAGGTGGCTACCGCCAACAGGGAGAGCAAGACGGTCGTCGTCCACCCTGACCTCTACAGCGCCGTCATGGAGCAAGTTGGCTTCAACCGAGAGGCTCTCATGGTGGCTCTCAAGCACCTGCGAGACAACAAAGCCCATGGTGTTGGGTTTGTTCCCATGGGAGAGGCACACAGGGTGCTCTGGACGAGGACCTGGCTGGGCAAGCACTACTACTAGTGTTGCTTCTGCTGGTGACGACGACATGCATGATCCTCGACGGCGATTGCGATGGTGACAAGGATGACGATGACGACGACAACATATATTTTGTGTAGTTAGGGCTTGAAACCAATCTTATGGTCTGTATATTTTGGTGAGTTGGTATATACTGACCCCTCACGGGGATCTCACGATGATCACGAACTTGCGGTTGTAGGATTACACCCTCTTTTGGATGTGGTGGTAGGATGACACAATTGTAGTGGTAGGTTAAACTTGCTATGCAGTACGATCATGCATGCTTACTAATGCTCTTCTGATCCATTACTAGTGTGCTTCATTGCTTGCTCCTAGAGTGCTCCATAGCTTGTGTGTTCCATGTTGGAAATATGCCCTAGAGGCAATAATAAATTAGTTATTATCATATTTCCTTGTTCATGATAATCGTTTATTATCCATGCTATAATTGTATTGATTGGAAACTCAGATACATGTGTGGGTACATAGACAACATTGTGTCCCTAGTATGCCTCTAATAGACTAGCTTGTTGATCAAAGATGGTCAATGTTTCCTAGCCATAGACATGAGATGTCATTTGATAACGGGATCACATCATTAGGAGAATGATGTGATGGACAAGACCCAAACTATAAACATAGCATATGATCGTGTCAGTTTATTGCTATAGTTTTCTGCATGTCAAGTATCTGTTCCTATGACCATGAGATCATGCAACTCACTGACACCGGAGGAGTACCTTGTGTGTATCAAACGTCGCAACATAACTGGGTGACTATAAAGGTGCTCCACAGGTATATCCGAGGGTGTCTGTTGAGTGGGCATGGATCAAGACTGGGATTTGTTACTCCGTGTGACGGAGAGGTATCTCAGGGCCCACTCGGTAATACAACATCACAATGAGCCTTGCAAGCAAAGTGACTAAAGGGTTAGCCACGGGATGTTGTATTACGAAACGAGTAAAGAGACTTCCGGTAACGAGATTGAAGTAGGTATAGAGATACCGACGATCGAATCTCGGGCAAGTAACATACCGAAGAACAAAGGGAACAACATACGGGATTAACTGAATCCTTGACATAGAGGTTCAACCGATAAAGATCTTCGTAGAATATGTAGGAATCAATATGGGCATCCAGGTCCCGCTATTGGTTATTGGCCGTAAAGGTGTCTCGGTCATGTCTGCATAGTTCTCGAACCCGTAGGGTCTACACACTTAAGGTTCGGTGACGTTTCGGTAGTATTGAGATATATGTGTTGTTGACCGAAGGTTGTTCGGAGTCCCGGATGAGATCCCGGACGTCACGAGGAGCTCCGGAATGGTCTAGAGGTAAAGATTTATATATAGGAAGTTGGTATTTGACTTTCGGAAAGGTTTCGGAATTTACCGGGGTTACCGAAAGGGTTTCGGCAGTCCACCGGGTGGGCCCACCCACCCCAAAGGGCTACATGGGCTGTGGGAGGAGGCAAACCAGCCCCTGGTGGGCTGGCCACCCCCCCCCCACACCCACCAAGGCCCATGCGGCTGGGGAGTGGGGCAAAGGAAGCCCCAAAGTGGGGGAAGGAAATTCCAAGTAGGAGAAGGAATCCTACTTGGAGTAGGATTGGTAGGAGGCTTGGCCTCCACCTCCTTCGGCCGAAGCCCTAGGGGAAACCCTAGGGAGGCTGCCTCCTCCCCCCTCCCTCCTATATATACTAGAGGATAGAGCCCCCCAAAGGACACGACCACGTGCTAGTTCTCTATTCTCTAGTTCCTCCACCAAATAGATTCCGGTAGTGCTTAGGCGAAGCCCTGCCGGGATAACTCCACCACCACCACCACGCCGTCGTGCTGCTGGAGATCTCATCTACCTCTCCACTCCCTCTTGCTGGATCAAGAAGGCGGAGATCGTCATCGAGCTGTACGTGTGCTGAACGCGGAGGTGCCGTTCGTTCGGCGCTAGATCGGGACGGGTCGTGATTGGATCACGGGACGGCTAGCGATTTGGATCGCGAAGACGTTCGACTACATCAACCGAGTTTCTTAACGCTTCCCGCTTAGCGATCTACACGGGTATGTAGATCCACTCTCCCTCTCGTAGATGCTCATCACCATGGATAGATCTTGCGTGTGCGTAGGAAATTCTTTGTTTCCCATGCAACGTTCCCCAACATTCCAATGCTTATTGCTTCAACTTATTTCTCTTTTGCACTGCTATGGCAAGTGGTGTGTGGTGTTCGTCGGAAAGACTCCAGGGGTTTACAGTTCGTGGGAAGCTTGCAGCCAACAAGTTTCAGGGTTTACCGACGGCAACAGAGAGGGTTTAAGACTAGGCAAGCGGCAAAAGCTGCTTACGCCAAGTTTGTGCAAGAGCACGCATGCAGCAAGGTTGATGTTGGCAAGGTGGATCGTCAGTTTGGGCTGAAGAACTTGATCATCTTCGTCTAGTTCATTGCCATTGCAGTGCAGTGATGTTGGTGTGCTCGGTGTGATCGTGTGTAAGGTGTTGTAGTAGTGGGTAAGCTCAGAAAGTAGGGTACAAGCTGAGCACAACTCTATGCTCTTATGCAACCAAACAACGTGCACTCGTGTGAGCACATGCAATGTGAGCAACCAAACGCGGAGCGAAGAGGCCACGTTCCAATGCATGCATATGATATGCAGGCAACCAATCAACATGTAGATTTTGGTTTTTTGACTGCATATGTTGAGTCGGGCCAAACTAGATCAAGCATGCAAATGGACAAAAAATGATGCACGTAACCAAACGCGCCCCAAATGACCGTTTTTACTTTTATGTTTTTTGAGAACCCTTGAACGCCTTCTCGAAGGGTTCTAATATTTTTTGAGATAGACATGATTAGACTTTTTACTTATTTCTCAAAGAAGTGATTTCTAATTTCACACGATTCAAGGAATAGTTTTAACTCGTTTCACAAAACTGATTTCAGTCAGTTCAAAAAACTTATTTCACACATTTAAAAATCCACTCTTCTAAAAAAAACCTATTTCACCCAATTCAAAAAATAGATTTCTCTCTTTTAAGAAAATAGAGTTAACTCATTTCTTAAAAATTGAGTGTGCAATATATTCAAAACACTAATTTCACTCATTTGATAAAACTTATTTCACTCAATTCAAAACAATAATTTTATCTCTATATCAGAAACATTGGTTCACTCGTTCAAAACAATATTTCAGTCATTTGAAAAAATTGATTTTACTAGTTTCTAAATCATTGATTTTAGTTAATTCAAAACAATGATTTCGCTGAACTCAAAAAATAATCATACTTATTTGGAAGAAGTGATTTCACTTATTTCACATAGTTCAAAACCAAAGTTTTCATTCCTTTTAAAAACATGATTTCTGTCAATTCTAAGATTTGATTTCATTCATTTTGAAAAATTTGATTAACTGAATTAAGAAAACAGTCATTTCAAAGAAAACTTATTTTATTGAATTTACATTTTTAGAGAGCAGATTTCACTAATTTCAATGAACTAATTTCACTCATTTGAAAACATTTAATCTTCGAAAAAAAGTAATTTCGCTACGAAAACTTACACTCCTTTTTAAAATCAGGTTTCGCTCATTTCGAAAGCATAATTTCACTAAACTCAAAAACAGATTTCACTCATTGGTTTTGTTTTCTAAGCGGTTACCCACACTGAAATAGAGTGACAAAAAAAGTAGATTGAAATGTTGAAATTCAAACATGTTTAAAATGCATCCAAGATATATATTGTTCTAAATGTTTTGGCACGAGGAGTACAGATATATAAAATTTTCCAAAAACGAGATAATGGTTTAGGAGATATGAATACTGTAAATTGGCTAACATTGAATAAAGCCCATAAATTGGCTAAGATTGGCCCCATTAAGCTGACACTTAATTTGACTTAATGGGGGATACACTGCGATACACAGTTTTACATCTGTGGTGGGCCTTCCACCGCACATATTTCAAAAAACATGGATGCTCTGATATGTACCGGTTCGTAGCTTTACCGCTAGAAATGACTCACACCTCCTCTCTCTAATTTTTCACCCTCCCTTACGCACCGCCACTTCCTTTCTCTCCAACCCACATCCTGCTTGACACCCCATCCTATCCCTACCTCATTCAACTCCTCATTCCACACTCTGTCACCATGAGGGTTGTAACAGTGATTAGATAGTAATTTAATGTACTACACCCGAGTTTGCAAAAGAATTTGAAGAAACATGATCGAATCAATTCCAAAAAATCTAAAAATTTGATACATCAAGCATTACCAAATGTTCGAGCTACTTGGAAATTTTCAGCCAAAAATAACATCAAGGAGCTCTCACTAAAAATAAATATCGATGTTCAAACAATGCACAAAACTTTAAACATTTTTTTCCAGCGAGAGCTCCTCCGGTACTATTTTTGGCTGAAATTTTGCAAGATGCTCGAACATTTGATAAACTTTGATGTCTAAAATTTTCAAATTTTTTGGATTTGTTTTCATCACGTTTTTTTTTTTTTTTTGCAATCTCGGGTGTAGTACACCCAAGAGTAGAACATCCACTCTCTTTAATATATCCACAAGGAAGTCGATGAACCTCTCTAATTCACCAAGATGCATGTCGGGTCTCGCACTCCCTTCTTGTACATCTTGTTCATTCCTCGCCATTGCACAGAGCATGAGGGGGAGCCGAGAGCTTGATTGAAATGGAGGCCAAGGACTTCTGCCAGGCAGCAACGGGTGTGGTTTAGTGCCGTGATCGAGGCGCTAAGCACGGTGGAGCGAATGTTTACTCGGATCAGCTGAGGTCATGGGACTGCCTGACCCTGCCTGACACTGCCTGACGAACATGCGTAGGACCAAACCCGAACCATCCTCCATGGAGACAATCACGTACGTCGCCATGATTCTTGGACTGATAAGCGTGCAGGGGGACTGCCGTCAACTGAGTGCCTGCGCCGTCTCGTTCTTGTGACTGGCGCGTCAGCGTCTCGGTGGAGCTCGTTCGATTGGGGTGGTGGTGCATCGGCGCGCTAGCTACGGCGGAGTGGTACTGTACTACTTGGTTGGCCCAGCGCCAGCGAGGTGAGTTTGTACAGTGCACGTCGCGGTCTCCACTGCTCCGACGAAGCGGGAGCATGACGGAGCACCTGACTGGCGCCGGCGACCTCATGGGCTGTTTCGGGATGGTCACTGGTCAGGCCCTACTGCAAGCAGGAGCGCCTGAGTCTGTTCGCCAAAATGCTCGGTGACGAGGTCGGACGTGTTTTTTTTTTTTTTTTGAGAAAAGGAATAAGGAGGACGCTCACCGTGGACTTTGCAGTCTGGGCTGGGACGGTGGGACCCAGTCACGCCCTGGGACGGTGGGACCCAGTCACGCCCGTACACGGACGACTCCCATTGAGAGCAACTCCAACGGGGAGACCCAAACGGACCGCGGATTTGTCCGTTTTTTGTCCGTTTGGGTCGGTCGCCCGCGCGGCGTTCGTCCACTTTATCATTTGGGTCGGTTGTGCGCCCAACGCGCTGACCCATATATGCCGGCGTGGCCGCCTGGCCGTCCATTTTAAACACATAGCACAAATTTTGCATTTGCTACACACATATTTTGCATACTTCACATCGCAAACATATGGTCCACAACAAAATAAATAGCATGATTCGAACAACAAATAAATAACATAGTTTTACAAGCCGAATATAAATAAAATAGTCTCACATAGTTTTGCAAGCCGAATTAAAGAGATAAATCTATTGGTTGCCAACATGAGCCCGCATATGCTCAACCAAATCATTTTGCAATTGCATGTGAGTTTCCCAATCACGCATGTCGTGATGAAATTGGACGAACTGTTCAAACGTTGCCGCTCCTCCATGCTCAGGCACAACATTCTCACCCTGATACTGAAACCCTTGATCGTAGAGATGTTCCGGACGCTCATCTTCTACGATCATATTGTGCATGATCACACAAGCAGTCATCACCTCCCACAGTTTCCTCATGCTCCAAGTTTTTGCAGGATACCGAACGATGCCCCATCGAGATTGCAAAACACCAAAGGCACGCTCGACGTCTTTCGTAGCTCTTGAGCAAATCTTTCGTAGCACTCTCTTGCTCTTGAGCAAATCTTTTCCTCTTCTCTCCGATAGGATTGGGGATTGTCTTCACAATAGTGGTTCATTGAGGATAGATACCATCACCCAGGTAGTATCCTTTGTCGTAGTTGTGGCCGTTGATGGTAAAATTAACCGGTGGGCTGTTGCCTTCGGCAAGCCTAGCAAACACCGGCGACCGCTGAAGCACGTTGATATCATTGTGTGATCCGGCCATGCCAAAGAAAGAGTGTCAGATCCAGAGATCTTGAGATGCCATGGCCTCAAGTATGATAGTGCAAGCCCTGACATGCCCCTTATACTGCCCTTGCCAAGCAGAAGGGCAGTTCTTCCACTCCCAGTGCATGCAGTCTATGCTACCAAGCATCCCTGGGAAGCCCCTGCTGGAATTCATCGTCAACAAACGGGCTGTATCTTCAGGAGTCGGCTCTCTCAAGTACTCAGGGCCAAACACAGCAATAACAGCCTTGCAAAACTTATACAGGGATTCTAGGCAAGTAGACTCGCTCATACGGACGTACTCATCAATGAGATCACCAGGCACTCCGTATGCAAGCATTCGGATGGCTGCAGTGCATTTCTGATAAGAGGAGAAGCCAATCTTTCCAACGGCATCCTCTTTGCACTCGAAATAGTTATCGTAACTGACCACTCCCTCTCTAATACGGTTGAAAAGATGCCTACTCATACGGAAACGACGACGAAATTTCTGATGTTTGAACAACGGATTCGTTGTGTCAAAGTAGTCTTTCCAAAGAAGTAAATGCCCGCTCTCTCGGTTGCGATTCAACGCCGGAAGGTGCCCCGGAATGGAGCCACGGAACAACGGCCGTTGGCTATTGATGTGGTGATGGACCAACACGGCAGCTGAAAGGACGTTGATGTCGCCTAGAGGGGGGTGAATAGGTGCTTTAAAATAATTACGGTTTAGGCTTGAACAAATGCGGAATAAAACTAACGTTTAATAAGTCAAGCACAAAACCTAAAACAACTAGGCTCACCTATGTGCACCAACAACTTATGCTAAGCAAGATAAACAACTAAGTGATAGCAAGATATATAGCATCAAACAATATAGCTATCACAAAGTAAAGTGCATAAGTAAAGGGCTCGGGTAAGAGATAACCGAGGCACGAGGAGACGATGATGTATCCTGAAGTTCACACCCTTGCGGATGCTATTCTCCGTTCGGAGCGGTGTGGAGGCACAATGCTCCCCAAGAAGCCACTAGGGCCACCGTAATCTCCTCACGCCCTCGCACAATGCAAGATGCCGTGATTCCACTAAGGGACCCATGAGGGCGGTCACCGAACCCGTACAAATGGCGACCCTTGGGGGCGGTCACCGGTACACGTACACTTTGGCAACCCTTGGGGGCGGTTCACCAGTACCCGTACAAATTGCTCGGGGCAATCTCCACAACATAATTGGAGACCCCAACGCTTGCCCGGAGCTCTACACCACAATGATTGAGCTCCGAGGCACCACCAACCGTCTAGGGCGCCAAGGCACCCAAGAGGAACAAGCTCTAGGGTGCTCAAACACCCAAGAGTAATAAGCTTCTCAACTTCTCACTTCCATGTATCACCGTGGAGAACTCAAACCTATGCACCAAATGCAATGGCAAGGGCACACGGAGTGCCCAAGTCCTTCTCTCCCAAATCCCACCAAAGCAACTAATGCTAGGGAGGAAAATGAGAGGAAGAACAAAGAAGAACACGAAGAACTCCAAGATCAAGATCCAAGGGGTTCCCCTCACAAAGAGGAAAAAGTGATTGGTGGAAATGTGGATCTAGATCTCCTCTCTCTATTCCCTCAAGAGCTAGCAAGAATCATTGGAGGGATTGAGAGTTAGCAAGCTCGAAGAAGGTCAACAATGGGGGAAGAACACGAGCTCAAAGGTTAGGGAGCAACGGGGAAGAAGACCCCCTTTTATAGGTGGGGGAATATCCAACCGTTACCCCCACAGCCCGCACACAAGCGGTAGTACCGCTCAGGGGAGCGGCACTTTCGCTTAAATCCGTCCTGGAACAACAGAGCGGTAGTACCGCTCTGGAGGGAGCGATACTTCCGCTCAAATAATCCCAAGAAGCCAGAAGAAACACTTAGGCGGAAGTAGCCACGGAACCTCAGGGCGGCAGTACCGCTGGAGCGGTACTACCGCTCTGGGGAGAGCGGTACTTCCGCCTAAAACGGTAGTACCGCTCTGGGGGAGCGGTACTTCCGCCGAAAATGGCCAGAGGCCCCCGTGGGCACCAGAAGGAAAATATAAGCGGTAGTAGCAGCGGTAGTACATAGCGGAAGTACCGCCGGAGCGGTACTACCGTGGTACTGAGCGGTACTACCGCTAGTTCAGAGAAAAACTGCCCTGGCACTGAAACTGCCATAACTTTCGCATACGAGCTCCGAATTGAGCAAACTCAAGCTTGTTGGATTCAGGACGACAAGAGCTATCCAACAGCGAACTCAAGAAGAGGCAGTATAAAAATGCCAATGGTATAGAGATGTGAAACCTATATCAATGAAGAACCGGCAAAAACTCCAACATCGAAAACATCATAGAAGATGCATATGGACTCCGTTTTCGATGAACTTGAGCTTGTCATGAAGCTGACCATAAGCTCAAGAAACCTCAAAGAGAAAAACCAACCAAGAACCAAGAAAGATGATGATGCCAAGAATGCAATGGTTTGAGCTCTCAACGAACGATACGATCAAGCTACTCACTTGAGAGCCCCCTTGATAGTACGGCTATCTATCCTATAACCCAGTCTCCCAACTATCACTATGAGACCGATAAAATAGAAAACCCTATCAAGGTCAAACCTTAGCCTTGCGCATAGTCCACTTGAGCTAGATGATGACGATCTTGACTTCCTCAAGATGGACCACCTTTCTTGATTGCGTTGGCTCGATGAAGACTGGTTGATTGCTCCCCCATACTTCACTATGGGTGAGCCACTCTTCAGCACATCTTCACAAGTCCATTGTCACCACAATGGACGGCAAGCTTCAAGCATGATCTCTCCGTGATGCTTCACTTGAACTTGCACACCGCAACCTTGATGACGATCACCACTTGATGTCATCCTCCATGGATTGTATGGGATCTTCTTATTGATGCTAGCCCATGAAAACATACCTAACCCCAAAAATAACACTCACAGGGAACATGGGTTAGTACACAAAGCGTAATGGACAATGCTTACCATACCATGGGATCACTCGATCCCACTTGGTACATCTTCTACGCTTTGTGTGTTGATCAACTTGAATCATTCTTCGCCTTAATCTTGATCAACCTTGTGTCTTCTCTTCTCTCTTCACAAAGATGATGTCTTGAAGGTAAACATGAATGTTCACACAATCTTCTTCTTCAAGACATGCTTGAATGAGATCAACTCTCACATGACCAATCTTTGGATAAAACCTTGAATACCACCTTGGCCACCATATAAACTCCTTGAAACCAACAAATGGACTTCAAGAAGTGCCTATGGACAAATCCTTCGAATATAACTTAAGGCAACCATTAGTCCATAGGGATTGTCATCAATTACCAAAACCACACATGGATAAATGTGCTCTTACAGCAGCCAAGATCTCCTCCTCATCATCGGACGAGGAATCGTCGGAGTCGCAAAGAAAATTGAGAAAGAAGAACGCATCGGCGGAGTCCATTTTTGTACCTTGGCAAACTGTCGAACAGCTTGCGGGTGTCGACGAAGGAGCCGGCCGGCGAAGGGAGTCGCGCCACCCTCGGACCAGCTAGCTGCATTGGCGGCGTCTGACGAGTGTGCCGGCGTCCGACGAGCGTGCCGGTGTCAAGACGAAGGAACTGGCCGGCGTGGAAGCTTCTTGGCCGCGGCCTCGGTTGTGTCGGGGGAGTGGGGGAGGGAAGCTTTCGGTTCCCAGGCGGCAAGTCGGCGGGGAGCGTGGCGTCGTGGGAGGTGGCGGCTTTGCAGGTGACGGCACCGGCAGCTGGCGCCGGCACCAGAAAAGTGGGCGGCGGTGGCGGCGATGAGGGAGGAGGGTTTGTTGCTGGAATGGGAGAGGATGGCCAATGTGCCACCGACCAGCGGGCCAGGTGGGAGTAGACGGGCGGGCGTGCGCGTCCGTCTCGTCTCTGCGCCGACGCAAATGCGGCCCAAATTTGGGCCGGGAATGGGTCCACACGCGGACGAAAAGCGGACGCGCGTCCGTTTGAATCGGCGCGTTGGGCCGACTTTTCTGTCCACGCCGACCCAAACGGACGCGCGCGGACGAAATGGGTCTCCGCGTTGGAGTTGCTCTGAGCAACTTTTCTTCTCGAATATATATACAACCCAAACACCCTCTCCAAAGAACCACATGAGCCAATCTTACTTTTCTCCGTCGGAACTAAATTCGCCGGTCCAATTGATCACCGATCAGCCGGCCAGGAACTCGAAGTGCCGTGTTGGTAGCGTGGAGGGTACTAGTTCTTTGCATGGAACCAGTCAGCTTGGGATCGAGGAGTCCCGCGCTGTCACTGTGGACGAGGTGCTAAATCCGGCGTTGGCACCATCAGACGGTGAAGGATGCCTCGTATGCTTGGGTCAGGACGCCGCGACGACTGCGTGGAAGGAGACGGTGCGTGGGGCGTGGGCACATCTTTCATGGGGGCTACGTGGAGAGGTGGCCCGAGACGACTGACAGTCGCCCCAGCTGTCCGCAACAGCTTCAAGAACCACTTTTTGTTCTTGAAAATGAGGTATAACCCCGGTCTCTCCATCTGGGCAAGGTTTGGATCCTTTTTATTAATTATTAAAAAAAGCCCGTATATAATCATACATTAGTAAGTTGAAGTCATCATCTTGGCAACACCTGCCACTACTCGTATTCCTTTGATGAAGGGTGTCGAATGTAAGAGCCGAATACCAAACAGACATCATGCACGTATCCATCCACACGCGTTTGTCGACGAAACTCCGCAACGCCATGCTGCCAGGATCTGCCATCAGCCTTGCGGTAGATGTAACACCACTCGTCCTCTTGTCCCCTCCAGCCAACACTTGCTCCAAACGATGCCCCCAGGAGGGAGAGCGACACTGAGAGTGTCGTCATCGTCCAATCCGGGAGACCTAGATATAGGGTTTCTCCCGGGGCATCCCAAGAATGATGACGCAAACTGCAATGACGATATCTCGACAAGGAAACAACATCGGGGACGCTGCCATCGTCCGCCATGACCGTAGTCGGCGCGATTTTTATCGGCTGTCATGCCACCAGGCCGTGCGCCGCCGATGCTGCTGGCCCTTCAACGGAAGTAAACTCCAGAAACGATGCCCTAAAGCACCGCCATCGCTCGATCCCAAGGAGATCTAGGGTTTCCCCCGGAGTTGCCCGCGCTGTCAAGGACCAGACAAGGGTTGAATCCCGGCATGATCAGAAGGACCCGTCAAAGATCCGCCCAGTTGCCGACATGCTGCACCCACCACCGTGACGTTCGCAACCCGGTGACCATGTACGGAAGCCGTCCACCGGACATCACGGACACGTCTAGCCACCAGCCACGGCGAGATCTGGCCCAGGCCAGCGACCCCATCCTGGTCACGATCGCAAGCACGAAATCTCCCCGATCTGGCCTGAGAGCACCACCACAAGACGATCTCCTTGACCTCCACGGTCGACCACCGTTCGCCGAGTCCCGCCGTCGTACGCCCATATGCGCATCTAACCGGGACGTCGCCAGCCGCCACCAGATCCTGTCGTCCACAGAGCAAGGGGAGGCATCGAGAGATGCCCCCCCGCCATCGTCATCCACACGGGCTTCGCACGGCGGCGTCCTCCAGCAGTGGCCGGAGGGGAGAGAAGAAGGGCGGAGGCGGTAGCAGGTGCGAGCGAGTTGCCCTCGCGTCACCCTGGACAGGGGCGGCTGAGGGGCTCAGATCCGATTCAGCATGGCTTAAAAATGGGAGAGATTTTCACTTCCCGGTCTTTGCACCAACTAGAGATGCGTACAACCATTTTAGTATGAGTACCAAGATAAACATGGTCCTCGGATTTTTTTAATGAGTATCAAGATATTTCTTGATGAGTGGTTCCACCACACACAAGCTTGATTCTCAATAAATGAGAAAAACCCCTGTGTACCTGTCAATTCTAGGAATCGAACTCGGTCGTTAGGCTGCACAACCTCATGCCCAACCACTGAGCTAAGGCTTCAAGAACCACCTGCTGCTGCAAAACAAGATGTTCGCTTTATTAATACCTTTGTCATGTTAAGGATTGAATCAATGCGGAGGTCTCCTGACATATTTCCCGATCCATACGAATATTTTCCAAGGTATAGATAGGAGATGCTCTAAGACAATCAGAAAACCATGCCGGCTGCGACTGCAGCCAGTTCGAGAGTCGGCCCGTGAGCCCAGTTGGCCTTCGTCGGGGGGGGGGGGGGGGCTGCGCCTCCGGCCTGACTTATTTCTCTGAGCCTAGACGGGGACCATTCCCCCAACAGAAACCGCCACGCCAGTGCAAAGGTCGGCTAGAGTGACGCAGCCCCAATAGCAGCCATAGATGGGTAGCAATTGGACATTGTGCGACGTGTCGTTTTGCTACTGTTGTGTGAGCTGCGATGACCGGTCTACCCACCTCGCTAGCGCTCAAGCCATCTGCCATTGATGACCTCCGTACTGTCGCCTCTGAACATTCTATGTGTGGGAGAAGACAAGGGCATGAGAATGAGGTGAGACAACGCTCTAGGGGTTTTCTTACATATTTACCTTTTCAAAAGTTAACCTGGTGGGTCCATTGAGACAACGTGGCAACAATTCAAGCCTCTCCAAGCGATACATTGGCAGTTCAATGCTGGCCGTGCAAGCTTAGGACCTAAGATAAATAAACTTACTTAATTTTTTGACTCAAAACTGCAGTTTCGAAGTTATAAGATGAAACTGACACATCTTCAATAGTTTTAGGACCTCAAACTACAATTTTAAAGTTACAAAATTAAATTGACACACCTCCAATAATTTTACGAATTATGACGCATTTTACTCTAAAATTAATAATAGTACTGAAATATACCAAGGACAAGTTTCACATTTCAACGGATCTCCAAGAAGATACATGTCTATTAGGATTATTGAGTTAAAACCGTGCCAAAGGAAACATGGTGGTTTTACAAAACAAAATTATGGAATTTTTAATAGAAAACCACAAGTATTGAAGTTACAATTGTTATAATCCACCCGAATCGCAACGGTTGGTCTCGTTTTACAAGGAATCACGTACATGGATCTTCCGGTGGATTCCTACATGATGAAAGGAGCAAGTTGACTCTACCTCATAACTCATTGACCCTAACATGACAAACAACTATTCTCTCCCTTCCTTTATGTAGGATGTATAATTTTCGGCACAGAAATCAAGCCACATAATTTTAGACAATTTAGACAAAATCACCATAAGCTAATTCGTTGATTAGCGATAAGTAAATCGCTTAGACTAGGAAAGAAAGAGATACACATAATCAGGAGAAAGATATTTTCCTTTTTTGCTCTACAAGGAGAGATAGAGAGATACTTTTCATTTTCTGAAGGGTTAAAAAGGGATTTACGTGAAATTATAAGAAATACACCTTACATTCTGAACTTCTATAAAAAAGAAATATAGCTGTAGGGAGTGGAGGCCGCTCTGGGTAGCAGCGGTGACATGCCTCCCCCGCATATGGCGATGCCACACGAAAAGTCCGACAACCACCCAGCCACGGTGGCGGCACACCACTGCGCCAAGAGGGCGAGGGCCCACGACGACCATTGCAGGGCCCTAACGCGCTACTAGACAGGTGCGCCGCCCTCCCCGAGCTCGGCCACTGCGCCCACGCCTTCAAGTCGTCCCCTACCCTGAATCACGCCGTGGCGGCCGCCACCTAAGCTACCTTGGTTCGCACGCTACACACAGCTCATGCTACAATCTCGCGTATCCTCTTCGTCAACGGGGGGTGACCGCATCTTTCCTCGACGCCACATCGGAGCTCGGGCTCGACCGCGGCGTGCCTCAGTGGCTCTCATGAAAGGAATCACGCTTCGACATCAGGCGCCACGGCCATGCTGCGTGCATAGACTATCACTTTGGTTGCGTCGTCGTCGGACCCGCCTCCTCGTCTTGCGACCTGCTGTTGCGCGGAGCCATCGCAGAGGCCACTTTGGCGCGCAGGGCGGTCCAAGCAAATATTGGGCTCCGGGGCGAAATCAAAAATAAATAAATTTTATACGAAACTTTTATATTCGTCTAAACATATTGTTTCATCAGACTAAAACCTAAACGAGTATGGTGTTTTGCACTTAGTTGGCATAATTAGTCACACAACAACATTGCTAAATATTAATTATTGTATTCTTTGTCCCAGGATTGTAACTTACATCAACAAAACAATTATGCTAAATTTAAATTATTTATCTTAACAAAAAATAATTTTGATGATTTGCATAAATTATATATATATGGGGGGGAGTGGGTGTGTGCGTCCATGTTTATTTTAATATAGTTAAATATCACGATAGAGCTTCCTAAATCATATTGTCTAACAAAAAAGTTAAAAGTGGTTTCTAGTGTATTATGGGCTAAGTATATCTATAGAAATTTATAGAGTATAAATTGAGTAGTTGCCAACTAAATCTTGCAAATGAAGTTCATTCATAAATTGACATTATGAGCTTGCTATTTACTAGATAGCAGATTGTTAAGTAGCATCACTTATATGAATCACTTGTGCAAAGATAAAAATGATGTCACTTCAGTTTCTGTGTACTGATTTGATTATTTGATATGCACTTATGTGATGTGTTTGGATTTATCTAGTGTAGCTATCAGTCTTTCAAATCACAAGTTCTCCATGAAATTCCACATATAAATCTACCTAAGATAGTGTTCATTACAAAGAGCCTAACTAAACTTAATATCACTAGTGATTTGTTTATACTTGGTACATGCTATTGGTTTGCAGTGTGGACTTTGCTCATCCAAATTGAGAATTTTATTTTCCCCCCACATATTCTATGATATTTTGACCTAATGGGTAATATTATGGTGGTTAATTGTATAGTTTGGTGTTTGTGGCCCTCATCCTCTCACGGCCCGGGGCGGTCGCCCTATTTGCCCGGCCTATGGGCCGGCCCTGGAGGCGCGGGACGCCAGCAAGCTCTTGGTGGACGCTGGCATTCGCATGTCTATCGACACATTTGGTATCCTCAACGACGTCTAGCCAACTGCTGATATCTACTATGTTCATCGCTGTGAACTACTGAACTCGCTCCCAGTTTATCTGCCAGACTATAGCAAAATAGGAATGCTATCTTTTTTCTTTTCTTTGTAAGATACATAAGAGCATCATCAGTGGATTATGTAAATTTGAAGATGTATCATCTCCTAAAAAAACCAACTCCAACAGATAATGTAAAATGAATAGGTAAAAGTACAACTACAATACATGATGCAAAATGAAGATATCAAAAACCGGCGTCCGGCCGCTCGGCTGCTGTACAACCATTGTACAGCCGATGTACAACCGCACAATTCGAATTATAAACATCCCAAATAAAATTTAAAATTTTAACATGTCCACAATATGAAATTATTACATAATTCATCAAATCCACAACATCAAATGCAACACAAATACAATAAAATTCTTGCACAATACAACAAACAAATTATGAAGCTAGGCGGCTCTTTCACCATGCCATTTAAATCATTCTGAAGTTGATCCTGCACATCGAAGTATCTAATTTCATTGTACACCTTCATTAAACGTCTGATTCGCTACTCTTTTCTCACCAGCATAACACGTACGCCCATCTGATCATAGAAGGTGTAATCTAAATCATGTCCACACTTTATTTTCAATGATTATGTTATGCATGATCACGCAAGCAGTCATGATATGCTAAAGGTTTTTTTGATCCTAGAATCTATATGGTCCTCGCATAATAGCAAATTGGGATTGCAAAATCCCGAATGCCCTCTCAACATCTTTCCTAGACGCCGCTTGTTCATTGTGAAAGATGAGTTCTTTCTTACCTTCGGGTTCTTGGATAAGTACTCCACCTCAGGTAGATCTCATCCACAAGATAGTACCATAGTTTTATATGCGCCCATTTGCTTCAAAGATCACCGATGGAGCTTCTCCATTGGCTAACTTGGCAAAAAGAGGTGACCGGCCGAGCACATTGATATCATTGCAAGAACGAGGCAACCTAAAATATGAATGCCAAAAATATGTTTCATGATCGGCAACTGCCTCAAGAATGATAGTGGCATCCTTCCCGCGACCCTTAAATTGTCCATGCCATGCTTTTGGATAATTTTTTCACTTTCAATGCATGCAATCCACGGACCCTAGCATACCTGGGAACCCATGGGCTTTGTTGATCTCCAAAGCCTTTGAGTGTCGTGAGCATGAAATTGCAAATGTGGATAAACAAATCTTTGGACATTCTAAACCGGCGTCGGATATACCTGTGTGGAAAAATGGGTAGTGTAGCAAAATAGGTGTGCCTCAAGTTCTCATGCGCCTCAACCCATTCTCTTCGGGTGAATTCATGGCCAAACACGGAACCGTCGTGCATCGTCACTAGCATAGGAATGTCCTCTTCTTTGGTCAAATCAAATTCCTCATCAGAGGAGGAATCGTGCATGTAAGACGAGTCACGCGAGCTCATCTACAATATGAAAATCACCGTCAAACTATATCATCACGCCCGATAAAAAAACTCATGGTTTGCACGGTTCTACGTTGGGGGAATTTTCTCAAACACCTTGCGTGCGAGGTGGAAGGATTTGGCCAACGACGGGATGGGCAGCCATTCGGCGACAACTTGTCCAAGCGACCGCGGCAACTTGACAGAGAAGGCGGCAGCAGCCCTGTAGAGAAGACGGTGGGAGCTCGGAGATGCGGGCGGCCAACTTCGTGCAGCGGATAGAACGATGGAGGCGGGCGGCCATCTGGCGTCGCGCGACGATAAGAACAACGGAGGCGGACGGCCGTCGGGCGGGCGGCATGGCGCACCTCCCCTAGCTTTGGCGATGGTTCGAGGCTCGTCGACGACCGCGACATCAAAGCCATTACGACAGCTGAACCTCTGGCGATTCTTTAATTCGAAGCGGCGGCCAAAATCGAATCGGTGGCTGTAGGGGACATCTGTCACTACTCCGAGGAGGCAGACGGCAGAGGGCAGGCGGGCGGAGTCATGGCGGGGTCGGAAGCGTAGATTTTGGACGGAATCGACAGGCGACAGAGTTGGGCACCTCTCGGGCGGGCGAAAGTCGAATGAGGACAGCTGGGCAGTTGGCGCGCGACCGTCAATTTTACATCTACTATAGGTGAAGATGCAAACTTGCATCTCGAGGTCTTATATTTTAGATCTCTATTTGATGAAAGTGTATTCTTTTTGCATCTACACCACCTGTTAGAGGTGGAGATGCTCTAACATCATATAGAACCAATAAATCATGTAATTAGCGTGTTGTCTATTGGATTCATGTTACCGTTTGAGAAGAATTGCTCATGTATTTGCGAGTTCAGTCCAAATACATGTTTTATCGACTCCAAGTTCACGCACAATGCATTTAAGTTTGACAAACAATGAGATGAAAACAATAATATGACAGAAGACTACTGACTCTTAAGTCCCATGCATGATGTAACTGAACTTGGAATTTTCATGTTCCAGCAAAGGCTTGGCTCAGTGATTAGGTTTGCGGTTGTGCAACCTAACGACCCGAGTTCAATTTCTAAAATTGACAGGTGATTGATACGTCTCCAACGTATCTATAATTTATTAAGTATTCATGCCATATTCACCTACGTTTACAATACTTTTATATGGTTTTGATGCACTTTATATGATTTATTTAGAACTAACCTGGACTAACATTGTTTTCAGCAGAACTACTGTGGTATTGTTTTTTGTGTAGAAATAAAAGTTCTCCTAATGCAATGAAACTTTTTGACGATTTTTTGGAACAAAAGAGGCACTAGAACCTTCGTGGGAGGGCCAGAAGAGCCACGAGGTGGGCACAACCCACCACCATGCGCCAGGCCCCTCCGGCGCGCCCTGGTGGGTTGTGCTCTCCTCGTGGCCCATCTTCGCGTCAAACCGACGCTCAAAAAATCCTATAAATACAGAAACCATCAGAAATAATCCTAGACTCCTCGTTCCGCCGCCGCAACTCTCTGTATCGACGAAAAACCAATCTGGAGGCATTCCCGTACCCTGTCGGAGAGGGTAGATCATCTCCGGAGGCCATCTTCATCATCCCGACGGAGGCCATGATGAGGAGGGAGTAGTCCACCCTCGGGGCTGACGATTTGTACCAGTAGCTATGTGTTCAATCTCTCTCTCTCTCGTGTTCTTGAGATGGCACGATCTTGATGTATCATGGTGTCGTGGATATTACCCCGCGGTATAACCCGGCCTGAAGTATGACCCGGCCGGGACTTGGCGACTCACGAATGACCCGGCCGAGCTTGGCGGCTCATTGGTGACCCGGCAGGCGGGTCAGACGAACGACAAGACCCAGCGGCCCAGAAGGCGGCTCATGGGAGGGCCGACTCATGTTATGGTGGGCCGGCTCACAAAGAAGGCCCAAGTAAAGGAAAGACTCTCTCAAGAAGGAAACAAAGACCCGGATTATGATTCAATAGAGACTAGTCCTAATCCTACTCCCAGTAGGACTCTACATGTAAATCTACCCCTTCAACCTATATAAGGAGGGGTAAGGCACCCCAAGAGGGACAAGTTCAAGTCATTAGAGATAGACAGATTAGAGACCCTCGATACAAGAGGTAGCGATTCCACACCCTTGTAATCGAGATCATCATCATCATCAATATACACAAAGCAGGACGTAGGCTTTTACCTCCATCGGAGGGTGTCGGTGTCAAAACCGGCAGATCTCGGGTAGGGGGTCCCGAGCTGTGGATCTAGAATCGATGGGTAACAGGGGACGAAGGATACGATGTTTTACCCAGGTTCAGGCCCTCCTATGGAGGTAAAACCCTACGTCATGTTTGGTTGTATTGATGTGTATGAAGATTACAGAGTCTATCTACCTCGAGATCAAGTAGCTAAACCCTAGATGAGTTCACCTGCCTCTACGAACTAAAACCCTCTGGCTTGTATAGATACCAGGGGTCCCTAGGGTTACACATAGTCGGTTGCCTCTCGGAGGAATAAACATGCCTATTCTATCATCTTAAGCTTGAAGGGCACGCCACGGCTCCTGAGGTTTCCCCCTGGTTACGGGGTATTTGATCAGTCTGATCCTCCAACGAGTGGCCCACGAGCCCGGCCCATAAGTTATAGGCTGGTAGTCCGAGGACCCCTTAATCCCGGACTCCCTCAGTAGCCCCCGAACTAGCCTCCAATGCCGAGGCATATAGTCCGGACGGTCCTGCACTCCCAGAGTCTTCGGCTTGCGAGGCGAGTTCTTCTCCTCCTCCCTGTTCGGTAAACATTAATTCGGTCATTAGTGAGCTCTCGATTGTTGAGACGTCGCGGGGCCCACAGTATTAACTTCGCCGTCCAAAATTAACGACGCCCCTCGATCCCTGCGCGCCAATGGGAGATGGGCGGCCTAGCAGCTTTTTACAGGACTGCCCTTCCTGCAAGCGAAGGGGAGGAACCGCCCACTTAAGCAGGCTGAATCATGGCTTAAGCAACCCCTTCCTCTTCCTCACCATTGAAAGGCTCCAAGTGAGAGAACTTGAAAATATGGCGAGCATCCCTGGCTCCTCCTCGCGTCCTCATGGCCCCCTTCCCGGAGATTGGGCAAGTTGCTCAGTATCTCTCCTCCAGCTGCGCAACCTTGAGACCCAGGGGTATCTTCCCACCTCGGATCTGGCGTTTACCCGCGCCGGCTTGACTTCTTCGAACGGCGAGGCCTTCGCAGAGAATTTCCCTGTTCCACACAAGGGAGAGCGGGTATGTTTCGTGTCCTTCCTCCTACGGGGCCTAGGATTCCCCATTCATCCCTTCTTGAGGGGACTATTGGATTTTTACGGGATCCAACTCCATCATCTCACCCCTGGATCCATCCTGCACATTTCGGGCTTTGTTGACCTCTGCGAGATGTTCTTGGGCTGCAAGGCCCATTTTGGTTTATGGAGGAAGTACTTCTGCCTTGTCCCCCGTACTCGGGGTGGGACGCTTCGGGAAGTGGGTGGAGCCGAAGTATGGCGTATAGCCAGGACGGGGTATCCCATGGGGACTCCAAAGAAAGAGTCCGAAGAATGGACCTCGGAATGGTTCTATATTGAGGACGTTCCCCTGTTCGACCCAGCTCGGAGGGGTCTGCCCAAATACTCCGATGCTCCTTTGAAGAAAAGGTTCAACTGGCGACCGAAGTGTCCATCCCAAGAGGAAAGTGCCGAAGTTAAATGCCTAGCCACCCAAGTGAGGCTACTAGCTCATAGTAAGCTGACCATCATTGACGTGATGGCAACCGTCATTGCTCCATGCGTTCAACCCCTCCAGCAAAGGACACACCCCCTGTGGTGTTACAACGGAACAAATGACACCACCCGTTCCCAACGGCAGGGTCCTGCCAATCAAGCGGCAATGGCGGCCATACTGGCCGATCTTTTCAAAGGAGAAAAAGAAGATTTTGCTTGACTGTCAGCCAAGCATGGCTACTCGAGTCATAACCCCATCGAATGGGTAGGCCTTTGGCTTTGTTTTCTGAGTTTGAATATTTATGTATAATCCTTCTGATCAAAACTTTCAATCTGTCCGAACAGAGCTGGAGGCGATGGGTCGAGACAGTCAGCTGTCCGGCGCCTCAACCAAAGAGTTATTCTCACAACGACGATCCCGGATTCCATGACGATCCGGAGCTATCAATTGAATACGAGGGCGGGGTCTTTTACCAGGAGAGCCTTGACGGCTCCAAGGTGGCTCTTCTAGCCGATCACCCCGGACCACTCCTTTCTTCGACCACTGGTAAAAACAAGGTCTCTTCCCGTAAAGGGCGAGCGACCCCTGCCAACCCAAGTGTGCCGATCTCTACTCCCAAGGGTCGTCGGTCCACGCGTCGAACGTCGTCTATGGCAGCAGGGCCCGTACCGAGTAATAGCAGGAATCGTCCTCGTGAGCCAACCACGGGGACCACCTCGACCGTGCACTCAACCAAGAGGTATTTTATTTAACCGTTTAGTTCGACCATTGTCATGATTGCAATAAGTACTCATAAAAATCTCGTGTCGAAATACTCACGAGATGAGTACAGCCACCTTCTTCCGGGAACGCCGCCGAGGCGCCGGGCAACCATCAAGAAACAAGGTCTTCTGCTCAGGCTGAACTTGACGCGGAGGCCCCTATGACGGATCAGCCCCCTGAAGATTTCGGGGACGTCTCGGTCACTAACTCCAAGGTAGAGAGTGCGATGAATCACCGGCAGCGAAAGGAAGCCCTGCGCCACCAAGCATTTTCTGAACAAGAGTTTAATGCTCTAAGTTCGGTGGATGCATACATTGGAGCTGCCCGAGCTGGGCTTGAGGGAGCCGCCAAACTGATATCATCCAGCCTGGAGGTGAGTAATCGGTTTTAAGAACCGAACACAAATATTAATTCAGTAGCCCCCGAGCCTTGATTTGGTCGGAATGGCCGAGTTAAGGATCTGAATATTGTTTTATTTATAATATAGGTTTCAAGGCAGCAAAATGAGAAATTGGCCAAGGAACTCGAGGTGTGTCAAACACAGGTACAAACCGTGAAGGCCGAGCTTGAGCAAGTGAAAAATTTCACCCGACAGGCGCACGATGAGTATGTCAATTTGCCGAATTATTCGACATTCCCGTACTGATGAGAGAGTACTTTCTAGCAGTTGAGTCCATAGGGCAGTTACAGAAAGATTTGGATACAGCCCGAGAATCTCTGAGGTATGCCGAATCTCAGCATGAGGCTGGCCGCCATGTGTTGAACCGAAGTCTTGAGGAAAAGAACCAGCTTAAGGCAGAAAACCAGCGGCAAGCCGAAGAACTTGAGAGTTTGAAAACTCAATTTTCTCAAGCCCAAGAAGAGAACCAGAAATTACAGAGGGGCATGTTCTGTAAGTGCACTTATATCTTCGTAGTTCCGGAAAGTACCTTTATTATATCTAGTGTAAGGGACATGCTTCATCTCGTGTCTAGGTCTCCTGACCGGGCGGCCCGAGGAAGAAATCAGATCATTCCGAGGGAACTTACTGAAGGAACTGTCCGTCGTACATGAGCGGGCTTGGACAGCCATGAGGAGCATGACCAAAGTGCTCTGGCCTGCCGAGACGCCTCCAGAAGGGATGTCCGAACTGGCTGATCGGTTTAAAGGAGCCCGATGTCGTTTTGAGTTATGGAAGACATCGGCTTGTCGAGAGGGAGCACGGGAGGCATGGGCAATGGTCAAGACCCGCTTTACCAAACTTAACCCAGAGCACTTGGCTCGGGTTGGGCCGGTAGGGCCGGACGGGCAAGAAGTGCCACTTCATTTGGTTTACGACCAAGTCATGCCCGCTGCTCGTCTTTCGCAAGAAGATTGCACCCTGAATACCTTAATAGATAATCTTGACCAGCAGCTAGGTGTTTGATTCTATGTAGCTATGTACTTTAAATCAAAAACTGCTCCGTCTATGCTACAAACGTTGTCTTAACCGGCCATCGGCTTCGACCTCCCACGCTAAGAGCTTGAGAGTGTTCCGTATCGAATGTCCTCCGATAGAAGGAACTTAGTTCGGGGAACCAGGCAATCCGGCCATTCGGTGCGAACAGACAGAACGTTCATAGGGAGATATGTTATATTACTGCTTAACGTAAGAAACATCTTCCGAAGAAAATAGTTCCTCTGTCGGTACCTTTCTTCGGGTTGCTACGTAGATCATAGATATCATGCACGTATACTATTAGTATGCGGATAATGGCTTCTTTGGGATAATAATCCCAGGTAATGGTGATAACCACCACAATTTTTTTACTTTCGTCGTAGCCGACCAATTTTCTTCTTAAGATAGCTAGCATTTGGCTTCACCCATCTGAGGTACGTATCCGGATGATCCGGTCGTAACAATCGCAGAGGTGCTCCCTTTACCCTCTAGCCGAACAATCGGGAACGTAGAGGGTAAGCACAGGAGCGAGGCAACCCAGCTTGGCCAAAATCTTAGGTCCAATTGATGCATATACTGGCTTAAAAACGATAAGGGAAGTGTGCATGCACAATACATGTGAATCGGTGCACATAATATATAATAATCTGCTTTGAGAAGAAGCCCCCAGGTGTTTTCTCGGATAGGACATTTGAAGATGCATGCCGAAAAACTTAACACAAGCTCGGTTTAGCCGAACACATTCTGGGAAGTGATATCCAATCTTGTAAAGTTAAAATGAAAGGGGAATAATATGAAAGAAAAAAGAAAAAGAAAAAGAAAGGTAAGAAATATGACGACACCGGTCTAGCCGTAAAAGCGCCGAAGACGAGCTGCGTTCCAGGGGTTTGGTTCGAGGCGATTGTCTGGCGGGTCGCGGAGGCGATAAGCCCCTCCTGTAAGTACTTCGTCAATTATGAAAGGGCCCTCCCACTTGGGATTGAGTTTATGCTTCTGCTTCTCTGGGAGTCGTAAGACGAGTTCGCCCACATTATATGCCTTCGCTCTAACCTCCCTGCTTTGGTAGCGCCGAGCCTGCTGTTGATAGAAAGTAGAGCGGGCCCGAGCTATATCACGCTCTCCTTCCAAGGCGTCTAAGTCGTCCTGCCGATCTAACTCGGCCTCGTTTTCTCCGTACATGCGCACCCTAGGTGCGTCGTGAATGATATCGCAGGGAAGGACTGCTTCTGCCCCGTAGACCATAAAAACGGTGTGTATCCCGTTGATCGATTCGGGGTGGTACGCAGACCCCACGGAACGGAGTCAAGCTCCTCTACCCAATGGGAGTCAAATTCATGAAGAGATCGGACCAGACGTGGTTTGATGCCTCTCATGATTAGCCCGTTGGACCGTTCGACTTGTCCAATGGTCTGCGGGTGATACACCGAGGCGTAATCGAGCTTGATGCCCATGTTTGCGCACCAGTCCTTCACCTCCTGGGCGGTGAAATTGGATCCATTGTCCGTTATTATGCTGTGCGGGACAACATAACGGTGTCCACGCCGGATATAAAGTCGATTACGAGTCCGGACTTAGCTGATCTTACTAGTTTTGCTTCTATCCATTTGGTGAACTTGTCGATCATGACCAGTAGATATTTATTTTTCTTGGTCCCCCTTTAAGTGGTCCGACCATATCAAGCCCCCGGACCGCGAAAGGTCAGGTGATCGAAATAGTCCGAAGAGCTGTCGGGGGCATGTGGCTTTGATTTGCGAATAGTTGACATCCAACGCAATGTTGGACAAGTGCTTGGGCGTCCGCTCGAGCGGCGGGCCAAAAGAATCTGGCTCGAAAGGCTTTGCTTACTAAGGCCCGTGCTGCGGCGTGGTGGCCGCCCATGCCTGTGTGGACTTCGGCCAAAAGCTGCCTTCCTTCTTCCTCAGATATGCACCGTTGGAGTATCCCGGTAGTGCTTTTCTTATATAACTCACCCTCGTGGACCTTATAGGCCTTGTATCGCCGAATTATGCGTCTCGCCTCCGTCTGGTCGTCGGGGAGTTCTTGGCGGAGAAGGTAGGCAAGGAAGGGCTCGGTCCATGGTGCGATGACTGCCATGACCTGATGAGCCGAAGGCGTTTCTTCAATTATGGAACCACCGATGATTTGCCCATCTGGTTCATTTGTGGGAGGGACAATCTCTTCCGTACTTATGGCTCCAGCACCCTTATTCTCGCCCTGCCATACCACCGATGGCTTTAAAAGCCGTTCAAGGAAGGTGTTTTTGGGACAGGGTCACGCTTGGCCCCCATACGGGCGAGTATGTCAGCAGCCTGATTGCTGTCTCTAGCGACATGGTGGAATTCTAGCCCCTCAAGCCGCGTGGATATTTTAAGAACGGCGTTTCTGTATGCTGCCATCTTTGGGTTTTTAGCATCGAATTCGCCATTGATTTGAGAGATGGCGAGATTAGAATCTCCCCGTACTTCAAGCTGTTGTATGCCCATCGATGCTGCCATCCGAAGCCCGTGCAATAGTGCTTCGTATTTGGCCGCATTGTTGGAATCGGCGTACATGATCTGCAACACGTACCGGACGTTGTCTCCTGTGGGAGATGTGAGGATAACTCCAGCCCCCAGTCCGGCCAGTGTTTTGGATCCGTCGAAGTACATCGTCTAATGGGAGTATGTACTATATTCTCTGGGGAGCTCGGCCTCTGTCCATTCGGCAAGGAAATCGGCCAACACCTGAGATTTAATAGCTCGTCGTGGCTTATAGGCGATTTCGAAAGGAAGGAGTTTGATGGCCCATTTGGCTATGCGGCCGGTGGCGTCCCTGTTATTGATTATATCGTTCAGGGGTACTTCGGATGCCACCGTGACCAAACATTCTTGAAAGTAGTGTCTGAGCTTTCGTGATGCCATAAACACTGTATAGGCTATCTTCTGGTAGTGCGGATATCTGGACTTGCATGGCGTTAGCACTTCTGACACATAGTAAACTGGCTTTTGCACCAAAGAATTTGTGACCTTCGTCCTCTCGTTTGACGACGAGCACCGCACTAACCACTTGATTGGTGGCCAAGATGTATAGTAACATTGGTTCACCGGCGCCTGGCGCTGTGAGTATGGGGTTGCTGGCCAGCAGTGTTTTAATTTCCTCTAGTGCAGCCGTTGCTTCATCGGTCCACTCGAAGTTTTTGGTCCGTTTCAGCAGCCTGTAGAGCGGTAAAGCCTTTTCACCAAGGCGGGAGATAAAGCGGCTCAAAGCCGCCATGCAGCCCGCCAGTCTTTGGACGTGCTTTAGCTCTGTGGGAATCGCAAGTTGAGATAGGGCACGGATCTTAGCAGGATTCGCTTCTATTCCTCTATGCGAAACAATATATCCAAGTAGTTTACCAGCGGGAACTCCGAAGACACATTTGTCCGGATTAAGCCGTATATCGTATTCCCGTAGACTAGCAAAGCTTTGCCTGAGGTCGTCTATCAGCTGACTGACGTGTTTGGTCTTAATGACCACGTCGTCCATGTATGCCTCGACTGTTTTACCGACTTGTTTTTCGAGACATGTATGGATCATACGTTGGTATGTAGCACCTGCATTTTTTAGCCCGAAAGGCATTGTGTTAAAGCAGAACGGCCCATAGGGGGTGATGCATGCAGTTGCAGCTTGATCGGATTCCTTCATTTTGATCTGATGGTATCCGGAATAAGCGTCGAGGAAGCACAGTGAGTCATGTCTGGCTGTGGCGTCAATAATCTGGTCTATGCGTGGTAAGGGGAAAGGGTCCTTGGGGCAAGCTTTATTAAGGTCTTTGAAATCGACGCACAGCCGCCAGGATTTATCTTTCTTCGGTACCATCACCAGGTTTGCCAACCACTCGGGGTGTTTGATTTCTCTTATGAATCCGGCCTCCAGCAATTTTGCTAGTTCTTCGCCCATAGCTTGTCGCTTGGGTTCGGAAAATCGGCGTAGAGCCTGTTTGACGGGCTTGAAGCCTGCGATTATGTTCAGACTGTGTTCTGCCAACCGTCGTGGGATTCCTGGCATATCTGAAGGATGCCAGGCAAAGATATCCCAGTTTTCTCGTAAAAATTCTCGCAGTGCTTCACCCACCGAGGGGTCCAGCTGAGCTCCGATGGACGCTGTTTTATTGGGGTCCATTGGATGTACCTGAAATTTGACTATTTCGTCTGCAGGTTTAAAGGACGTGGGTTTGGGCCTCTTGCTAAGGACCACATCATCCTTGCCCACTGTTGACCGGAGTGCGGTCAATTCCTCTGTTGCAAAGGTCTCAGTTAGTGCCTCGAGGGCGAGTGCTGCTGTTCTGTTTTCGGCTCGAAGGGCTCTATTCGGCTCACTTGTGATTGTGATCACCCTATTTGGGCCCGGCATTTTGAGCTTCATATACCCGTAATGTGGTATAGCCTGAAATCTAGTGAAAGCGTCACGCCCCAACAGAGCATGGTAACCACTGTGAAAGGGCACGATATGAAAGAGAAGTTCTTCGGATCTGTAGTTCTCGGGCATGCCGAATACCACATCGAGGGTAACGCATCCAGAACAACGTGCCTCTTTCCCAGGGAAGATCCCACGAAAAGGTTGTGTTGCTATGTTCGATGCGGGATCGGTCGAACTGCATTTTTCCAAGGTATCCTCGTCAATGAGGTTTAAACCACTGCCGCCGTCCATTAGCACCTTTTGTAACCTGAAACCATGGACGATGGGTTGAGGACCAGTGCGGCAGGTGTTCGGCCGGGGCGGGTGATTGGTTGATCAGCTTCTACGAAGGTGATCGGTGTGTCTGTCCATGAATTTGTCGCTGCCACCTGATAAATTTGTTTGAGTTCTCGAAGAGCTCTCTTCCTCTTATTCCTGGAGGAAAACGTTTCGTAGATCATTAGCATCTCGGCGTTGCATTCTGGTGGCGCTGTTGAACGTCTGCCTGGAGGCAGGGCCTCGAGGATGGCCTCTTCGCTTTTTGCGACCCGCCTGACAACCCAGCAAGCTCTAAGGCTGTGAGTCGGGATTGTGTTCAGTGATACAAAGTGTATAGGACATGGCTTGTGTAATAGTCCGTCAAGGACAGTTCTGACTCCCGTAGGGGGTCTATTATTTTTCTCGGCGGGTTCGTGTTCGGCCGGCCGTTTCGGAGGTATTCGCTTTTTCCGAGCTCCTCTAGGGTGTTCGGCAGGGACCGGCTCCGAAAACAAACGTTCAACTTGCTAGGTGCTTTCCATGGCGCAATATTTTTGTACCAGGTCCGATAGCTCGGTAAAGTCATGAATGTGACGACGGCCTAGGGCATTGAGGATTCCCTTATTATGGCAATTGTGCCTGAAGGTTGCTATTATCTCCTCGCCACTAGAGTCTGGTACTCTGTCTTTAATAAGGAGGAGTCTAGACCAAAAATGATGGACTGATTCCCCTGGCTGTTGTTTAACTTCCCGTAAGCCCGATAACTTGGGCTCTCCTGCGCTGCTTGAGGAGTGCTCGACTTGGGTGGTGGGCGGGCAAAATTTTAGTTTCTTGCCAGGATGTGAGTCCGGGATCATGGCGTTTGCCTCCCGTGTCATCGCGGGATCCGACGTGGCGGATTTGGAATCCGTATTATCGACAGGACCCTTCTGCGCGGGTTCTAGGTCACGTGCTAGATCGGCGGCCGATCCCGAACTATTTCCGGTGTGGGTTTCGGATTCCGGATTGTAGGAGAGATCCTGACAGTCGGAAACCGGGATGTAAACTTTTTTTAACTCCGGTAGTTGAGAGGACGAGCCTTCGGCCAGACACTCGACGGTGGCGACTGAGTGAGTGATCGGTGGGGTATGAATATCCCTATCATCGGGTTTAAACCCGATCCGGTCGTAGACTGAAGTTTGGCCATCGGTCACGCACATGGTTTGAATCCGACCAACAAGTAGCTCGTTTAATGACGAGAGGTTGGCGGGGTCCATGTCGCTGGAGCGCATGGGGCCGATTCGCAGCGCCGTTTTCCCAGGGTCGATCGACGGCGTGCCCGGGTTGTATTCGACCGCAGCAAATCCGGGTATATCAGCTGGGTTGGGCGTTATAGCCGTCCCAGGGTAGAGGCCCCCTCAGCGGTGGGACCTGCGGCCTCTGGCGTTAATGCGTCGGGTCCTGTGGGCTCCTCCATGAGAGTTGAGAGCTTCGTTAAAACGAGATCTCCCCGAGAGTCGGCGATGAACTCAAGGTTCCCGAATCTAACTTCCTGATCGGGGATGAAACTTCCGACCTGGCCAAGATGGCCGGCCGGATCGGCGTGCAACACGATGCTGCCGAACGCGAAAATCTGTCCAGGAACAAAAACGTCCTTGCTGCAGACTTCATCGCTGATGATAAGGCGAGCCATCGATTCCTCTAGCGATCGCGCAGCGGAACTCTCAATGAAAGCACCAATGTCGGTGTCAAAACCAGCGGATCTCGGGTAGGGGGTCCTGAGCTGTGGATCTAGAATCGATGGGTAACAGGGGACGAAGGAGACGATGTTTTACCCAGGTTCAGGCCCTCCTATGGAGGTAAAACCCTATGTCATGCTTGGTTGTATTGATGTGTATGAAGATTACAGAGTCGATCTACCTCGAGATCAAATAGCTAAACCCTAGATGAGTTCACCTGCCTCTACGAACTAAAACCCTCTGGCTTATATAGATACCAGGGGTCCCTAGGGTTACACATAGTCGGTTGCCTCTCGAAGGAATAAACATGCCTTTTCTATCATCTTAAGCTTGAAGGGCACGCCACGGCTCCTAAGGTTTCCCCCTGGTCACGGGGTATTTGATCAGTCCGATCCTCCAACGAGTGGCCCACGAGCCTGGACCATAAGGAATAGGCCGGTAGTCCGAGGACCCCTTAATCCCGGACTCCCTCAGAGGGGCCGAACCTGGGTAAACTCGCGTCTCTTGATTCCGACCAACCCCTCTCAAGCCGCCACCTAGTTGCGATGGCCTCACACCTAAGTTCTCTCACGAGGATATCATGCCGTGACAAAACAACGACACATGGGCTTTGTTAATATAGTTGGATCATATGGTGTTTTCCCCTGTCTATCTTGTTGTGATGAACCGAGTTTTACCTTTGAGATTTTGTTATTATCGGATTGAATACTTTTATGGATTTGAGAGCACTTGATGTATGTCTTGCATGCGGATACCCGTAGTGACATTGGGCTATACAAGTGATTCACTTGATATATGTTATGGCGTTAACTTGCGGATTCCGGTGACCTTGGGGATCTATGCATAGGGGTTGATTGCACATTTTCATACCATGTTCTCCGATAGAAATCTCGGAGCACTCTTTGAGGTTCTTTGTGTTGGATTGAGTATTATCAATCTGAAATTGTCATATGCGTATCGTATAATTAACTCATGGATACGTGTGGTGAAATTGGAGTATCTAGGTGACATTAGAGTTGGTTGATGCGTATCATATGGTGTTATTCTAGTACGAACTCTTGTATAGATCGATTGGAAAAGATAACTTGATGTTATTTTAATACGAACTCTTGGATAGATCGATCGGAAAGGATAACTTTAAGGTGGTTTCGTACCCTACAAACAATTTCTTCTTATGTTCTCCGCTAGATAAGAACTTTGGAGTGATTCTTCGTTGCACGTTGAGGGATGGTTATGTGATCCAATTATATTAGCATTGTTGAGAGATTGCACTAGCGAAAGTACGGACCCTAGGCCTTATTTCCAAGCATTTATACACCGTTTTTCTCGCTGTTTTCCACTTGCTACCTTGTTGTTTTTATATTTTCAGATTACAAAAACCTATATCTACCATCCATATTGCATGTGTATCACCATCTCTTCGCCGAACAAGTGCACCTATACAATTTGCCATTGTATTGGGTGTATTGGGGACACAAGAGATTTCTTGTATTTGATGGCAGGGTTGTTTGAGAGAGACCATCTTCAACTTACACCTCCCACGGATTGATAAACCTTAGGTCATCCACTTGAGGGAAAATTGCTACTATCCTACAAAACTCTGCGCTTGGAGGCCCAATACGAGTCTACAAGAATAAAGTTGCGTAGTAGACATCAAGCTCTTTTCTGGCGCCATTGCCGGGGAGGTGAGTGCTTCAAGGTATATCTTTAGATCTTGCAATTAAATCTTTTAGTTTCTTGTTTTTCACTAGTTGGGTTTTATAAAAGAAAACTACAAAAAATGGAGTTTGGGTTGCATCATTTGTTTCGTCTTTATAATGTCTTCCGTGAAAACAAGGATTCAGAAAATTGTGCTCAATTGGTAGAGGAAGAAATTATGAAAATACTTGATGAGAATGCCTTGAATGATGAGCATGATAGAAATATTGTTAGTACGAGTTCTCTGAATATTCATGATGCTAATGATATGCAAAGCCACGAGCTTGGGGATGCTATGTTTGATGAATATGATATTTTTAGTCCCCCAAGTTTTGATGAGCAAAACTATTATGATGATAGCATACCTCCTATGTATGATGATTATTGTGATGACATGTATGCTATAAAGTGTAATGACAACCATGAAACCTGTTATCATGATTTTAATATTCAATGTTGTTATGTCAATCAAGTGTCACATGATAGTTATTTTGGTGAGTTTGCTCCCACTATTATGAATGAGAAGAAATTTGCTTATGTGGAGAGTGATAAAAATTCTATGCTTGTGCATCATGAAAAGAATGTTGTATGTGATAGTTATATTGTTGAATTCCTTCATGATGCTACTGAAAATTATCATGAGGGAGGAACATATGCTTGTAGGAATTGGAATAATACCAAGTTTCCTCTCTATGTGTTCAAAGTTTTGAAGTTATGCATGTTTTGCTTTCCTATGCTAGTTGATTCTTGCTCCCATAAATTGTTTGCTCACAAAATCCCTATGCATAGGAAGTGGGTTAGACTTAAAAGTGCTTGCCATGTGATTCATGATGCTCTCTTTATGTTTCAATTCTTTACTTTTATGCGAGCATCATTAAAATCATCATGCCTAGCTAAAAGAAATTAAAGAAAAGCGCTTGTTGGGAGACAACCCAACACTTTTACTTTATGTTTTTGTGTGTTCACATGATTAAGCTAATGTATTAATCATGTTTTGTGTCTTTTATGTCAATAAACTGCCAAGTAAAGCCTTTGGGATAGTGTAGAAACTTGTTTGTTTGATTCTGTGCAAAAACAGAAAGTTTTGCGTCCAGTATATGAATTATCTGATTTTACTGGAATGTGAAAAGTTTCTGAAATTTTTACACCGTGTTTTCATATAAATTATTTAGCACGTCCTAAAGTTTAAGAATTTTTTCAGTTACAGAGGTACACTGGTTTAATAGGTTGCTACAGACTGTTCTGTTTGGACAGTTTGCTGTCATAGTTTTGTTATCTACTTATCCTATAGTTTCCATAGCCTATATTGGTAGGTATAAATCGTGGAAATGATAGTAAAAGTAGACGATGTTTGAAAATTATTTTGCAACTTGTCTTGGAAGTACATGAAGTGTGGATTTATTCTTATGTGTACTAACCTATCTCACGAGTTCTTTTCGAGTTTTGTGTGGAAGAAGTTTTTGAGAATAGGTGAAACCGTGATATGAGAGGATTGAACGAGATACAAAGGCTCAAGCTTGGGGATTCCCAAGGCACCCCAAGTAAATATTTCAAGAAGTCTCAAGCATCTAAGCTTGGGGATGCTACGCATCCCACCTCTCTTCATCAACAACTATCGGTTAGCCTATGTTGAGCCTAAATTTTTATTTGTCCACATGGTTTGTGCTATTCTTGGAGTGTCATTTTTATTTTGCTTGCTGTTGTAATAAAAAATTTAGATCTGAAAATATTTATTGAGAGAGAGAGCCCTCACATAGCTACTTGATTGTTTACCTACTCATTGATCTTCACTTATATCTTTTGAGAGCAGTTTGATGTTTACTCTTATGCTTCACTTATATCCTAAGAGTAATTTGTGAATGAATTGAATATCATAAATCTGAAATTATCAATGTGCTTTATGCTTAGTAGTAGCTTCACATCTGGTTTAGAAAGTAAAATCTATTAAAGATTGACAATCACAAAATTGGTCATACAAGCAATTCGTGAATGATTAGTATAAGGAAGAGAACTTTCACATACAAATATATTATCTTGGACATCTTCTATGATTGTGAGTACCCATTAATTATTTTCAAACTTGAGCAAATTAGTTAAAGTTGGACAAGGAAGACAACGTAATGAGTTATGGTTGTGTATATTTGCATAGAAGTTATATTGTTATGGATCCTCCAACATGTGGTGTTTGCTTAGAATCTTTTGCTAGCCAAAAATTCGTACTAAGTAGAGATACTACTTGTGCATCCAAAAACCCTTAAACCCAGTTTCTTGCCATGAGAGTCCACTATATCTACCTATATGCGGCATTACCCTGCCGTTCCAAGTAAATTTGCATGTGCCACCTCTAAAATTTCAAATGAGCATCTTTTTTGTGTGCCTGGACCGCTCATGAAGCGACAGGGGGCGGTCAGTATCTTCCATGTTAAGCGGGTTATTCTCATGATGAGTGTTTATTCATTCGTCCTTGCATGAGAGGGGCGGTAATAGGGATTTCCAGTCCCAAAATAAAAAAATGCAAATAATTAAACAAAACTCCCCCAGGAATGTTGTTGGTATGGACGGTACCCGTGGATTCGGCTAGCCGTGGAGTGTGTTTGTTGGTGGAGGGGGAGTAAACCTTTACTTTTATTTCTTGGGAACCGTCGCTAATGTGTTTAACATGGAGATGCTCTAACATCATAAAAAACCAATAAATACTGTAATTAGCGTGTCGTCTATTGGATTCATGTTACCGTTTGAGAAGAATTGCTCATGTATTTGGGAGTTCAGTCCAAATACATGTTTTATCGACTCCAAGTTCACGCACAATGCATTTAAGTTTGACAAACAATGAGATGAAGACAATAATATGATAGAATACTACTGACTCTTAAGTCCCATGCATGATGTAACTGAACTTGGAATTTTCATGTTCCAGCGAAGGCTTGGCTCAGTGATTAGGTTTGCGGTTGTGCAACCTAACGACCCGAGTTCAATTTCTAAAATTGACAGGTGATTGATACGTCTCCAACGTATCTATAATTTATGAAGTATTCATGCCATATTCACCTATGTTTACAATACTTTTATATGGTTTTGATGCACTTTATATGATTTATTTAGAACTAACCCAGACTAACGTTGTTTTCAGCAGAACTACCGTGGTGTTGTTTTTTGTGCAGAAATAAAAGTTCTCCAAATGCAATGAAGCTTTTTGACGATTTTTTTAGGAACAAAAGAGGCACTAGAAGCTTCGTGGGGGGCCAGAAGAGCCAAAAGGTGGGAACAACCCACCACCACGCGCCAGGCCCCTCCAGCGCGCCCTGGTGGGTTGTGCTCTCCTCGTGGCCCATCTTCGCGTGAAACCGACGCTAAAAATCCTATACATACAGAAACCATCAGAAATAACCCTAGACTCCTCGTTCCGCCGCCGCAACTCTCTATATCGGCGAAAAACCAATCTGGAGGCGTTCCAGTACCCTACCGGAGAGGGTAGATCATCTCTGGTGGCCATCTTCATCATCCCGGCGGAGGCCATGATGAGGAGGGAGTAGTCCACCCTCGGGGATGACGGTTTGTACCAGTAGCTATGTGTTCAATTTCTCTCTCTCGTGTTCTTGATATGGCATGATCTTGATGTATCATGGGCTTTGTTAATATAGTTGGATCTTATGGTGTTTTCCCCTCTCTATCTTGTTGTGATGAATTGAGTTTTCCCTTTGAGATTTATTTATTATCGGATTGAATACTTTTATGGATTTAAGAGCACTTGATGTATGTCTTGCATGCGGATACCCATAGTGACATTGGGGTATTCAAGTGATTCACTTGATATATGTTATGGCGTCAACTTGCATATTCTGGTGACCATGGGGATCTATGCATAGGGGTTGATTGCACGTTTTCATACCATGTTCTCCGATAGAAATCTTGGGGCACTTTTTGAGGTTCTTTGTGTTGGATTGAGTATTATGAATCTAAAATTGTTTGATGCGTATCATATAATTAACTCATGGATACTTGTGGTGACATTGGAGTATCTACGTGACATTAGAGTTGGTTGATGCGTATCATATGGTGTTATTCTAGTACGAACTCTTAGATAGATCGATCGGAAAGGATAACTTGTTGTTATTTTAGTACAAACTCTTGGATAGATTGATCGGAAAGGATAACTTTAAGGTGGTTTCGTACCCTACAGACAATTTCTTCTTATGTTCTCCGCTAGATAAGAACTTGGAGTGATTCTTCGTTGCACGTTGAGGGATGGTTATGTGATCCAATTATATTAGCATTGCTGAGAGATTGCACTAGCGGAAGTACGGACCCTAGGCCTTATTTCCAAGCACTTATACACCGTTTGCTCGCTGTTTTACACTTGCTACCTTGCTGTTTTTATATTTCCAGATTACAAAAACATAGATCTATCATCCATATTGCACTTGTATCACCATCTCTTCGCCGAACTAGTGCACCTATACAATTTGCCATTGTATTGGGTGTGTTGGGGACACAAGAGATTTCTTGTATTTGATTGCAGGGTTGTTTGAGAGAGACCATCTTCAACCTACACCTCCCATGGATTGCTAAACCTTAGGTCATCCACTTGAGGGAAAATTGCTATTGTCCTACAAAACTCTGCGCTTGGAGGCCCAACACGAGTCTACAAGAATAAAGTTGTGTAGTAGACATCAGTGATGCACAGGGGGTTTTCCCCATTTATTAATGATCAAACTTGTTGTACGATGGAACCACTCATCAAGAAATATCTTGATACTCATTTAGAAAATTCTGGTGACCATGTTATCTTGGTACTCATATTAAAACAGTTGCATGCATCCCTAATTGGTGCAGAGGACAGATAGTGAAAATCTCCCATTTTTAAGGATCTGATCTCACACGAACCGCTCCCGAACCCCTTGCACCAGCACCCAGGGTGACGCAAGGGGGACCAAATCCTTCACGCCGCCAGACTTCCCACGAGGCAGATCCTAGCCGCGATGCAGCTGACACTGGCCGCAGTGGTGGCGGCGCCCGACGGCCAAAGGGGCTAGGACAGGAGGGTTGTGGCGGATCTCCCATGAGGCGGCTGGGGCGCCTCGTGTTGGGTGTCCTCGCGCGGAAGCCACAACGGTGTCCTAGTTGTACAGCGACAGCCGGTGAACCCACGGATGGCAAGGTGCTCCAGTGTGCTCCTCCTCTATGAGGTGGGCGGCGGCGGTGGCCGTGTATCTGGCGTCCCGGCGGTGCGTGATGAGGCCGGGGTGGGAGGGACGGAGGTCTTCTACCGGCTTTCCGACGACAATCGTACGTCTACATGACGAGGGTGTGCTCAGATCCAGTCACCGGCGAGATCATTGTGGTGCTAAAATCGTGCCTACTTTGGTCATGGTGACGATTACGGCGTCTCCGACCTGATTTCCCTGTTGAGGCATCGTTGTTGCAAGCTGCGTCAACACGATAGGGATGTTCGGGGGGAAACCCCATATCCGGGTCTCCCAGATTGGATGATGACGACACCTTCAGTGTCGTTCTCCCTCGTGGGGGCATCGTTTTGGAGCAGGAGTTGGCTGAAGGGGACAAGAGGAGGAGTGGTGTTACATTTATCACTAGGACGACGACGGGACTTGGCGGCATGGTGCAGCAGAGTGTCACCGATGGGCGCGTGTTGATGGAGGCGCAATAGTTGGTGGTGTGGTATGGCGTCGTGGTGACATCAATTGCAGGTGGAGCTGACAAGATATGTGCTATGATCTCTCCTGAAGATGGGACGACGGAAGATGACGGCGGCGAGTCCTAGAGCATGCACATGCGGTGCGTGTTGTGGGACGCCTAGACCGGTTGGTACTCTCAGCTTGTCAGGCGGGTGGCTTCTTGAGGCCACTAGATTCGATGGTTTCCGTTGATGCGGTCACGATACTACTTTATACTTATTGCTATAGTGACTTTGTTCGTTTTGAATGTGGCTTTGGATAAATCTTACTATTTATTACGTCAGACTTTAGTAAAGAAATTAATAAAGATGATCGCACGCATTATTTTGATGCAGAGACCGACGTAATATTTTTAAAAGAAAGTTCCACTGGAGGCCAACTCGTAAGGAAAACCTTTAGTTTCCACTCGTAACCTGTGAGGTCACGGGCCAGACGAACATGCCTAGGACTAATCCGTCCTCGACTGTGATCACGTCGCCATAATTTTGGGACTGTAAACGTGCAGGAGGAACTGGCAGCGCCCGCCATCTCGTTCTTGTAACCAGTGGAGCATCGGCCGATCGGGGTGGTACAACTAAGTAAATTGCAAAAAACCACCACAATTGGGGACCCTAATTCAAAAAACCACCACCATTCGTTTTTTTCTTCAAAAAACCACCAACATTGGGGTGACAGTTTTCAAAAAACGTTGATACCGTGATTTAGAGCGTTTGGGTGAGTTTCTGACCGGTGGTCCCTTTGTCAGGCGCCACGTGGCCATGGCGAGACGGCGGCCGTGACGAGCCGTTAACGGCGGCGGTCTAAACCTAACGAGCTCGAACCCTACCACCAATTTCCCCCAAATTGCATCTCAACTCCGCCCTGGCTACCCACTCGTGCTCACATCTCCCCCATGGCCACCGGCGGCGGCGGCGGCGGATGTGCCGGCGGCGACCTCAGCTGCATTGAATCCGGTGCCTGCTCCGCCCTTCGTCGCTCTCCCACGGCCTTTCCACACTCTCGCACCGCCCCCTGCTAGGGTTGCTAGCAACGGTGGATCTTTCACCGGTGGCGGAGAGGAGCTCGCCGAGCAAGGAGGCAACAAGTTCAAGCCCACCTTCGACGACATTTTTTCACGGGCGGCAGCATCATTGGCCCACGTTTGGAAGGCAAATCCTGCGCAGAGCCACCACTTCACCTCTAGCCTAGGCAGCGTGGAGTGAGTCTTCTTCTTCCTCTTAACTCTCTGAATTGGCTAGGAATGATTAGCTCTGTATAATTTTTCATGTTGTCTATAGTTTGCTCTTAGCCAACTAAATTTAGGAATTAGGGTTAACTGAATTGTTCATGTTTATTTGTTCCTGTATGTCTTAGCTATCTTGAGGTGTAATATACATTGTATGTAATGTTAACTGTATGTAGTGTTATCTAAAATTATTTGGAACTGAATTATAGTTTAACTAAAAGTAGTGTTAACTGAAAATATTTGCAACTAGTTTAACTGAAAGTAGTGTTAACTGACATTGAAACTGAACTATAGTGTAAGTGAATGTAGTGTTAACCGAATTTGTTTTGACATAAATTATAGTTTAACTGAATGTAGTGTTAACTGAATTTGTTTTGACATGAATTATAGTTTAACTGAATGTATTTAAGTGAAATTGTATTTTTAACTGAATGTACTCTTAAGTGAACTTGTTTATAAATTGCAGTTTGTATGATGATGAACCATGCGAAGTGAGGTTCCATTTCCAAGGTTGTGACAATCTGGAAAGGAGCCTGTGTGAGTCAGATATAACATATCTGAATATGTTAGCTATCATTGGGACTCAGGGTGATGACCCACAAGTATAGGGGATCAATCGTAGTCCTTTCGATAAGTAAGAGTGTCGAACCCAACGAGGAGCAGAAGGAAATGATAAGCGGTTTTCAACAAGGTAATTTCTGCAGGTACTGAAATTGTAAGTAGCAAGTAGTTTGATAGCAAGGTAATTTGTAACGAGCAAGTAACAGTAAAAATAGGTAAGGTGCAACAAGGTAGCCCAATCCTTTTGTGTTAAGGACAGGCCAAAACTATCTCTTATGATAAGCAAAGTGTTCTTGAGGGTACACGGGAATTTCATCTAGTCACTTTCATCATGTTGGTTTGATTCGTGTTCGCAACTTTGATAATTTGATATGTGGGTGGACCGGTGCTAAGGTGTTGTTCTTACTTGAACTAACAACCTACTTATGATTAACCCCCTCGCAAGCATCTGCAACTACGAGAAAAGTATTAAGACAAAGTCTAACCATGGCATTAAACATGTGGACCCAAATCAGCCCCTTACGAAGTAGCGCATAATCTAGGGATTAAGCTTCTGTCACTCTAGCAACCCATCATCTACTAACTACTCCACAATGCATTCCCTTAGGCCCAAGGATGGTGAAGTTTCATGTAGTCGACGTTCACATGACACCACTAAGGGAATCACAACATACATATCATCAAAATATCGAACACATATCAAATTCACATGATTACTTGCAACATGACTTCTCTCGTGACCTCAAGAACAAAGGTAACTACTCACAAATAATATGCATGCTCAAGATCAGAGGTGTATTGAATAGCATAATGGATCTGAACATATAATCTTCCACCAAATAAACCATATAGCAATCAACTACACAAGGTAATCAACACAACTAGTCACCCACAGGTACCAATCTGAGGTTCCGGTACAAAGATTGAACACAAGAGATGAACTAGGGTTTGAGAGGAGATGGTGCTGTTGAAGATGTAGATGAAGAATGGCCTCCCCAAGATGAGAGGGTTGTTGGTGATGACGATGGCTTCGATTTCCCCCTCCGGCAGGGAAGTTCCCCCGGCGGAATCGCTTCGTCGGAGGGCAAAAGTGCTCCTACCCAAGTTCTGCCTCGAGACGGTGGCGCCTCGTCCCGAAAGTCCTCTCCTTAATTTTTTTAGGTTTTTACAGAATTTATACCAGAAGATGGGCTCTGGAGGTGGGCCAGGGTGAGCACCACCCACTAGGCCACGCCTGGGGGGCCTGGCACGCCCTGGTGGGTGTTCCTCACCTAGTGGCCCCCCTCCGGTAGTTTTCTGGTCCAGTATTTTTCATTTATTCCACAAAAATTCTCCGTAAAATTTCAGCTTCATTGGGGATGTGCAGAATAGGTATCTTTGACATGCTTTTTTTAGGTCCCGAATTCCAGCTGTCGGTATTCTCCCTCTTTATGTAAACCTTGCAAATTATGAGAGAAAAGGCATTAGAATTACTCCCCAAAGCATGATTATGCATAGAAACATTATAAATAACAGTAGGAAAACATGATGAAAAATGGACGTATCACAAGGCTATGATCAGAATGATTCCATGTATTATGTGAAGGAAGAGGGTGTAGGAATGTCAGGGATGCAACTAATCAGGAGTGAAGAAGTAGAAGAGATGCTGCAGTTATATGAGGACAAGATGTGTGTTACTATCACTGTTATGAAAGGTAGAGAGTCCGAGAGGCCAGAATTGCAGGTTGACATTGGAGATGAGCAGCAAATTCCTATTTCACGGATAGGTTCACCTAAAATATAAAATGTAGATGAAGAAGGTGTGCTATATGCAAGTCAGTCAAGTGAAAAACCAGAACAAGCAGCATGTTCTGGTCCAATTGTCAGTGTACACACAGAGGACTCATTTGGAGAATATCTTATCACTCAGGAGATTTGCAATGTGAGGAAGGGGTCAACTATTCCAGGTGTTGCTGAGCTAGATGATTTTCTTAATGAGTTTGTTGAAATGCCAGAAGTGCAAGAACATAACATGGAAGAAGATAACATAGAAGATGAAGAAAACGTGGAGGAGGAAGATGTGATGGATGTTGATAGCTCTGTAGAGGAGTAGGAGGATGATGATGCAGACTTACATGTGAAAATAAAAGACCTGAAGAGGAAGAAGGTTTTTGAAGGTGATTCTGAGCCAGAAGATTTATTTTGTGAGGCTGACGAGGAAGAAGAGGGCTTTGTTGAACCAGCACCTATGCAGAAATTGCCTATTAGAAGAGGACCCACAACAAGATCTCATTGTAGTTCAGAAGCTAAACTTGAAGAAGACTATGTTCCATTGTCGGATGAGGACATAGATGTGGAACTTGAAGCTGATTCAGATGAAGAGATTGTGTTCTACTGCTCCTCATTTGGCAGGAAGTCAAGGGCAAAGAAGAGGAAGGCCAGGAAATTGTATGATGAGAGCAGGCTTGCCCCACAGGAACAAATATGCTTTCAAATGTGGTTTACTGATGTTTATCAGTTCAGGAGAGATTTGGTTAATCTTCATGTCACTCAAAGGTGGAACTTTCATTACCATAGGAACAACAAAGACAGGGTAATTGTTGATTGTGTTGAGAAAGACTTCCCCTTCCACATGGTTGCATCTGTTATAGCAAATGAGAAAACATTTTGTATTAGGAAGTTCCAATTAAAGCATACATGTGCTCCAAGTGGTGAGAATTGTAAGATTCCTGCTAGGTATGTGGCCAAAGCAGTTGAGGATAGTTTCAGGACAGATCCAAAAGCAGGAATTGAGACTGTGATAGACAAGACAAAGGAGAAGTTTGGTGTCGAGGTTGGGAAGATGAAGGCTTACAGAGCAAGACAACAAGCTCTTAGTGTGGTACAAGGTGATCAGGAAGCACAATATACTAGGATAAGAGACTATCTCGAGGCTATGCTGGACACAAACCCAGGAAAGCAGATGCATTGTGACAACAAGAGTTGTCAAAGAGCATCCAAGCAAAACCCCTAGATTCCATAGGCTCTTCATTTGTTTGGCATCTCAAAGGGATGGTTTTCTCAAAGGATGTAGACCTTTCATAGGTATTTTACTGATGTAATTCATATACAATTTTGGCCTAGTGTAGTATATCAAGGTTTTGTGATATTTACTATGGTCTTGTGTAATTTTTTTCAGGTTTAGATGGTTGCTTTGTGAAGTTGAACACATGTCAACAAATCCCAGCTTCTACAGGTAGACATGGAAAAAAATAACATATATCCACTAGCTTTTGAGTAGTTGAGAAGGAAGATACTCCAAGTTGGTGCTGGTTTCTCACTCAACTAAAGATAGCTATTGGTGGAGAATCTGGAGAATTTGGATACTACACAATTATTTCAGACAAGCAAAAGGTAAATTAAATGACTTAATTATTAGGATTATTCTTACTTAGGAATACTAGTTGCAAATAGTAGTTAGTGACTTAATTAGTGCCTTCATTACTGTCATCAGGGTCTTCTCAATGCCATTGACCAAATATTTCCAAATTGCCCTCAAAGATACTGTTTAAGACACATTTATGCTAATTTCCAAAGTGCTGGCTTTAGAGGAGATGAACTTAAGAAATATACGGATGCAGCAGCTTACTCTTACACTGAAAATTGGTTTTAAGTTAGCAATGGAAGAAATTAAAAAGGAGAGTGAGGATGGTTGTGGCTCAAGGCAATTCCTGTTGATACATGGGCTAGGCATGCCAAGGACACAAACTGTAAGACTGACCTAGTAGTCAACAACATTAGTGAGGTGTTCAATCGGATGATTTTGGATATTAGGGGAAAACCCATTAAAACAATGGTTGAAGGTGCCAGGAGCAAATTGATGGTCAAGTTCAATGACAAAAGTATTGGAGGGCAGAATGCCAGATGGGAAATTACCCCAACATATGTAGAGATGCTAGAAGCGGCCAAGGAATGGGCTAGGAATTGCAGGGCCATGATGGCATGCCCAGATCTATTCCAGGTCAACAGTGGTGAGAATTCTTATGCTGTCAACTTGAAAAATTGGACATGTGGCTATAGGAAATGGGATATGACAGGTGTACCATGTAACCATGTTGTGTCTGCCATATACAAATCAAAACAACAACCTTAGGATTTTGTGCATAAATTCTTCAAGAAACCAATGTATGTTGAAGCATACAAACCAATGATCTACCCTATTCCAGGTCCTGATCTTTGGACAAGAACTGATACAAGGGACATTGATCCACCTATGTTTCATAGGAAGAAGGGCAGAAAACAGACCCAGAGAAGGAAGGGCCAATTTGAGGTGCCAAAACCAAAGGACACATCTAGGGTTGGAACAATTACATGCAGTAATTGTGGAAGGCAGGGCCATAGGTACACAAACTGCCAAGATGCTCTAAAGCCAGCACTTGCTGCTAGGAAAACAAACACAAGGTACATTTACATTTCTGCACTTTAATTTTCAAAGATGCTAGCAAAAGTTGTTTCTGATACATAGGGCTGGACCTAATTCAATTTGTTTCAGGAAAATAGGGCTGCTCCAAGAGCTGTAGCAGGAACTTCAGCAGCTCCTACTCCTACTCCAACAGCTCCTCCAAGAGTTGCTCCAACACCTACTCCAACAGCTGCTCCAAGAGCTGGTCCAACACCTACTCCAGCAACTGCTCCAAGAGCTGCTCCAACACCTACTCTAGCAGCTGCTCCAAGAGCTACTCCATCTTGTGCCAGCACAATTTCCACATCAAGGGCTTCTGCTGCTCCAAGATCTGCAGCATCAAGAGGAAGGGCTACACCAGCAGCCAGGTCTTCATTTTCTCCTCCAAGGGCTTCCACTGATCACATGGCTGGAACTTCTTCAACTGCAGGTAGAAGGGTCACCAAGAGGCCACACAGGCTCAAAGATTACTTCTATGCTAGTGGCAACTAGCTGTGTAATGCACCCAAGCTGATGGACCAACCAAGGAGTCATTTTACCAAAAAGCTTTGTTATGTTGCAACTTGTTGTGGCTGTTGAATGTCATGCTACTTAATTAAGACTTGTTATGTGGCTGTTGAACTCGTTATGTATGAGGATTGCCATGTTGAACTTGTTTTGTGGCTGTATAATGAAGACTTGATATGTCATGTATGCTCTTTTATTATGCCACTGTTTGATGATTGTCATGATGAAGTTGATATGTCATGGATGTAATACTATGCCACCGTTGATGATTGCCATGATGAATTTGTCATGATGAAGTTGATATGTATTGGAATGAACTATTATTATGCCAAGTTAGGTTGAGTTAGGTTAAATAAGAGGGTCATCTTGTCCTCGAGTGGTTTGTCGAGAGGCTAGATTAAACAAAAGGGTCATTTTTGTCCTCGAGTGGTTTGTCGAGAGGCTAGGTGATAACCCACAAGTGTAGGGGATCGTTTGTAGCCTTTTTTGATAAATAAGAGTGTCGAACCCAACGATGAGCTAAAGGTAGAACAAATATTCCCTCAAGTTCTATCAACCACCGATACAACTCTACGCACACTTTAACGTTTGCTTTACCTAGAACAAGTATGAAACTATTTTGTAGGTGGTAGGATAGTTTGCACGAATACAACTAGAAGTACTTTGCGGGAATAAAACTACGAGTAAATTGCAAGATAATAAAAGTTAGTTGTTTAATAGAAAGCTTTTTTCAAACAAGAAGGTTATTTGTCCCTAGGCAATTGATAACTAGACCGGTAATCATTATTGCAATTTTATATGAGGGAGAGGCATGAGCTAACATGCCAAAGATCATTAAGGTAAACCCAACTACCAAAGATCATTAAGGTAAAACCCAACCATAGCATTAAGTATCAAGTCATCTTTACTCCCATACGCAACAACCCACCCACTCGGGTCTGTGCTTCTGTCACTCACGCCACCCACCATAAGCAAATCATGAACATATTGCAACACCCTACAACGGGGATCCCTCACGTTTGCGTGACACGGAGGGCACCATAGGACAACACCAAAATAAAACATACAACTCATACCAACCACAATCATCAATTAGCCCATAGCACAAAACGGATCTACTCAAACATCATAGGATAGCCACATATCATTGGGAAATGATATATGGAGTTGAGCACCATGTTTAAGAAGAGATTAAAGCGGGGAAGAGAGGTGTTACACCGCTGCAGAGAGGGGGAGAGAGTTGGTGTTGACGGCGGCGAAGTTGTTGGTGTAGATCGTTGTCATGATGATTTCCCCGACGGCGTTCCGGCGCCACCGGGAGAGAGGGGGAGAGAGCCCCCCTCTTTGTTATTCTTCCTTGGCCTCCCCCCTAGATGGGAGGAGAGTTCCCCCTCTGGTCCATGGCCTCCATGGCGGCGTAGGGGTAGGAGCCCCTCCGAGATTGGATCTCCGTCTCTGTTCTCTTCTATTTTGCATTCCTGTTTTGTGGCCGAAAACCGTTTCTTATATTCCCGGAGATCCATAAATCCGATTGCGTTGAGATTTTAACACGATTTTTTTCCGGATATAAGCTTCCTTGCACCCGAAGTAGAGCTCCAACCGACTTACGAGGAGGCCATAATACACCACCACGCGCCTGGGCCCTAGAGCGCGCCCTGGTGTCTCGTGGTGGCTGTGGGCCTCCTTTTGCATTGATTCCACCTCCCAAAAATCACAAAGATTCCAAAATAATTCTCCGTAAATTTTTATCGCGTTTGGACTTCGTTTGATATGAATATTCTGCGAAGTAAAAAAGCAAGCAAAAAAACAGCAACTGGCACTGGGCACTGTGTCAATAGGTTAGTCCCAAAAAATGATATAAAGTTGCCATAAAATGATTATAAAACATCCAAGAATGATAATATAACAGCATGGAAGAATCAAAAATTATAGATACGTTGGAGACGTATCAGCATCCCCAAGCTTAATTCCTGCTCGTCCTCGAGTAGGTAAATGATAAAAACAGAATTTTCGATGTGGAATGCTGCCTAACATGTTCATCACATATTCTTTTCTTTTATAGCATGTACATTTGGACTTTTAGATGGTTCAAAGCAATAGTCTAGTTTTGACATGAAGACTTTAATAGTCAAGCATACCAACAAGCGACCATGTCTTTCAAAATATCAACACTAAAGAAAGTTATCCCTAGCCCATCATGCTCAATCATTGATCCATTCATGAAACACACTCAAATATTAGCTACACCCAATGCACAAGTATGATCATAGTCCACCCTAGTTGGTGCTTTATAAGAGAAGATGGAGACTCAAATAAAAGTAAAAATTGTATAAAGTAAATAGATAGGCCCTCCGCAGAGGGAAGTAGGCATTTGTAGAGCTGCCAGAGCTCAAAGCTTAAATTGGGAGAGAAAAATATTTTGGGTGGCATGCCTTTCCTGTCCATGAAAACGAACGAGAATTTTCAATACTTTCCATGCTAGATATATCATAGGCGGTTCCCAAACAAAAAATAAAGTTTATTCCTTTTTCCACCATTCTTTCACAATCCCTGGCTAGCCATATCCACGGATGCCTTCCATACCAACACTTTCCAAGGAATTTATTATTTCACAACATAAAGTAAATTTATTTTTCATTTCGGGACAGGGCATCCCTATTACCATCGTACTCTCGTGCAATGACAAGAATAAACACTCATTTTAAGAATAACACATCTAGCATGGAAAAATATCGGCCACCCCCTGCCGCTTCATGAGCGGCACGAGCACACAAAAAGGAAATTCATTTTGAAAATTAGAGATGGCACATACAAGTTTGCTTGGAACGACACGGAAATACCACATATAGGTAGGTATGGTGGAATCATAGGGCAAAACTGGGTTTAAAGATTTTGGATGCACAAGTAGTATTTCTACTTAGTACAAGTGGAGGCTAGCAAATAGATTGAGAAGCAACCAACCAAGAAACGAAAATTCTGATCAACGGGCATTAAGCATAACTAACACCGAATAATGCACCATAAGTAGGATGTAATTTCATTGCATAACTATTGACTTTCATGCTTGCATAGGGAATCACAAACCTTAACACCAATATTCTTACTAAAGCATAATTACTCACCAACATGACTCACATATTACTATCATCATGTCTCAAAATTATTACAAGGAATCAGGTTTAATTTGTCCAATGATCTTCATGAAAGTTTTTATTATATCCCTCTTGAATATCTATCACTTTGGGACTAGTTTCCTATATTGCCATTGCTTTTGACAAGCTCAAATAAATTTTAAGTGAAGAACATGAGCTTAAAAATTTCATCTCTCAAAATAATATAAGTGAAGCATGAGAGAATTTCTTCAAAATTTACTAACTCTCAAATTAATCTAAGTGAAGCATGAGAGTATTCTACGAATAACGGTTTTGTATGTGAAGAGAAACAGGCAATCCAAACTTCAAATGATAAAAGTGAAGCACATGAAGCATTCTATAAAGCCATACTCAAAAGATATAAGTGAAGTGCAATGAGAATTCTATAAATCAACCATGGACTATCTCATACCAGCATGGTGCATAAAAGAAAAGTCAAAACTGAACACAAAAGACGCTCTAAGATTTACACATATCACATGAACGAAACGAAAGCGAAAACATACCGATACTTGTTGAAAAAAGATGGGATACCCTCCGGGGCATCCCCAAGCTTAGACGCTTGAGTCTCCTTGGATATTTACTTGGTGTGCCTTGGGCATCCCCAAGCTTGAACTCTTGCCTCTCCTCCTTCTCCTCATATCGAGACCTCCTCGATCTTTGAACACTTCATCCACACAAAACTTAACAGAAAACAGGTGAGATCTGTTAGTATAATAAAGCAAATCACTACTTTAAGTACTGTTGCAAAACCATTCATATTTTACATTTGCATTATGCCTGCTGTATTATAACTTCTCCATGGCTTATACCACCGATAAAATCGATAGTTTCATCAAAACAAGCAAAACAATGCATCAAAAACAGAATCTGTCTTAAACAGGACAGTCTGTAGTAATCTGAACTTTGACCATACTTATGTAACTCCAAAAATTCTGAAAAATTAGGACGAAATAAAAAGTTTGTATAGAAATACTGTGTAAAATTTCCAGAAACTTTCTACGTTCTAGTAAACAATGTAAATTCACGCACTACAGACAAAGTTTCTGTTTTTACACTGCACATACCATCAAGCAATCTAATCATCCTAAAGGCAAATCTTGGCACATTATTTTTATAATACAATGGATTTGTACATGGGGATAATTACTTTTGTTGAAAAGTTTCTGTGATTCAAGATTGACAAAGTTTCCATGGGCATGAACAAGTTCAAGGAATTCCCCCACTTTCACGATGTTCGTCTCTCTCAGTTTCACTTTTCTTTTTGTGAAGTTTTAGGTTCCCCTCTATATTTTTTGTTTTTAAACTTTATAAAGCACTCAACAGAATAAAATGGCTCTCTAAAACTTCCGGGTTGTCTCCCTGGCAGCGCTTTCTTTAAAGCCATTAAGTTAGGCATAAAGTGCTCAAGTAATGGATCCACCCGGATCCCAAGGTATATCAAAGCCAATTTTAATTAACAATGATTTGTAATTTAGTATTGAGCAGAAAGCAACATATATCATGCAATGACGAAGTCTAACTCTCTTCCTATGCATCGGCATGTCATAAAAGAACAATTCATGCACATCTAGTCAAGGCCAATGCATAGTATAAACAATTTCTTGCAATTTTATCGTATTGGAAACATAAAGTGGTGGAGATGTAGTTCCTCTCTCATAATAATTGCAAGTAGGAACAACAAGCACATGCATATTATATTCATCAAAATCATCATGTGTAGTAGCAAAACGCAACCCATTAATATAATTCTTAATAAGAGCAAACTTCTCCGATATAGTGTAGTTGGGAGAATTCAAAAAGACAATAGGACTATCATGTGTGGGTGCAATAGCAACAATTTCATTCTTAACATAAGTAACTATAGCAAGTTCATCTCCATAAGCATGATTCATATTGGCATCTTGGCCACAGGCATAGCAAGCATCAAGTTCATCAAAAAGGGATATTTCAAAAGAATCCACGGGATCATAGCAATTATCATAGCATTCATCCTTCGGTAACACGAAGGGAAATTAAATAATGTATGAGTTGAAGAGTTACTCTCATTAGAAGGTGGGCACGGGTAGCTAATCCGCTCTTCCTCCTTTTGTTCTTTGCTCTCCTCCTCATCTTTTTCATCTAATGAGCTCACAATTTCAGCAACTTCCTCTTCCATAGATTCCTGCAAAATATTAGTCTCTTCCAAGGAAGCGGTCATTCTTTCAATAAATTTAATAATATTAGCATTGTATTCATAATTCTCATAGCAATATTTAAGTATGGCAAAACTTTCAGATTTGTAAGAAACATCATCATACTTTTCAATCAAAGAAGCAATTTCATAAGCACCTTTAAAAGCAACATATTCTTCTATTCGTTCCACATCATAATAATCATAAATACCTTTAGCATAAGAAGCCAAGGTTTTATTATCATTAAATTCACATTGAAAGGGAAGCTGAAGACCCTCAATCTTAGAGCAACAAGTGTAATCACATTTCAAACATGCATCCCAAGCAAACCAACTCAATATTGTAATTTGATCCCATAAGTGTTTCCCCTTTTGAGACAAGCGATAATCCCTAAAGTACTCACGTTGATCCAACGTGTCTCCCATTATAAAGTTCAATGAGGAATTATGGGGATTATCAAAGGAGTCATTAACGCGTTTCACATAACGAGCATCGAGGGTTTTAGGAGGTTCCCCATCTTCATGAGTAGCAAGTACACTAATTTTTTTGGTGTTTCGTGTAGCATATCCATAACTAAAGATATAAAACAACTAATAACAGAAAATAAAAATTACTCAGTGATAAAGCAAACAAGCACATACGAGAATATTCACCCCACGTTTTTGATAACCCACAAGTGTAGGGGATCATTTGTAGCCTTTTCCGATAAATAAGAGTGTCGAACCCAACGAGGAGCTAAAGGTAGAATAAATATTCCCTCAAGTTTTATCGACCACCGATACAACTCTACACACACTTTAACGTTTGCTTTACCTAGAACAAGTCTGAAACTATTTTGTAGGTGGTAGGATAGTTTGCACGAATAAAAATAGAAGTACTTTGCGGGAATAAAACTACGAGTAAATTGCAAGATAATAAAATTTAGTTGTTTACTAGAAAGCTTTTGTCAAACAAGAAGGTTATTTGTCCCTAGGCAATTGATAACTAGACCGGTAATCATTATTGCAATTTTATATGAGGGAGAGGCATGAGCTTACATACTTTCCGTACTTGGATCATATGCACTTATGATTGGAACTGTAGCAAGCATCCGCAACTACCACAGATCATTAAGGTAAAAGCCAACCATAGCATTAAGTATCAAGTCCTCTTTACTCCCATACGCAACAACCCACCTACTCGGGTATGTGCTTTTGTCACTCACGCCACCCACCATAAGCAAATCATGAACATATTGCAACACCCTACAGCGGGGATCCCTCACGTTTGCGCGACACGCAGGGCACCATAGGAAAGCACCAAAATAAAACATACAACTCATACCAACCACGATCATCAATTAGCCCATAGGACAAAACGGATCTACTCAAACATCATAGGATAGCCACATATCACTAGGAAATAATATATGGAGTTGAGCACCATGCTTAAGAAGAGATTACAGCGGGGAAGAGAGGTGTTAGACCGCTGCATAGAGGGGGAGAGAGTTGGTGTTGACGGCGGCGAAGTTGTTGGTGTAGATCGCCGTCACGATTATTGCCCCGGCGGTGTTCCGGCGCCACCGAGAGAGAGGGGGAGAGATCCCCCCTCCTTCTTCTTCCTCCTTGGCCTCCCCCTAGATGGGAGGAGAGTTCCCCCTCTGGTCCATGGCCTCCATGGCGGCGGAGGAGCAGGAGCCCCTCCGAGATTGGATCTCCTTCTCTGTTCTCTTCTGTTTTGCGTTCCTGTTTTCTGGCCGAAAACCGTTTCTTATATTACCGGAGATCCGTAACTCCGATTGCGCTGAGATTTTAACACAGTTTTTTTCCAAATATAAGCTTCCTTGCGCCCGAAGTAGAGCTCCAACCGACTTACGAGGAGGCCACGATACACCACCACACGCCTGGGCCCTGGGGCGCGCCCTGGTGTCTTGTGGTGGCTCTGGGCCTCCTTTTGCATTGATTCCACCTCCCAAAAATCACAAATATTTTAAAATAAGTCTATGTAAATTTTTATCGCGTTTGGACTTCGTTTGATATGGATATTCTGTGAAGTAAAAAAAAGCAAAAAACAGCAACTGACACTGGGCACTGTGTCAATAGGTTAGTCCCAAAAAATGATATAAAGTTGCCATAAAATGATTATAAAATGTCCAAGAATGATAATATAACAGCATGGAACAATCAAAAATTATAGATACGTTGGAGACGTATCACTAGGTTCAACAAAAGGGTCATTTTTATCATCGAGTGGTTTGTCGAGAGGCTAGGTTCAACAAAAGAGTGATTTTGTCCTCGAGTGGTTTGTCGAGAGGCTAGGTTCAACAAAAAGAGTGATTTTGTCATCGAGTGGTTTGTCGAGAGGCTAGGTTCAACAAAAGCATGATTTTGTCCTCGAGTGGTTTCTCGAGAGCCTAGGTTCAACAAAAAGAGTGATTTTGTCATAGAGTGGTTTGTCGAGAGGCTAGGTTCAACAAAAAGAGTGATTTTGTCATCGAGTGGTTTGTCGAGAGGCTAGGTTCAACAAAAAGAGTTATTTTGTCATCGAGTGTTTTGCCGAGAGGCTAGGTTCAACAAAAGAGTGATTTTGTCATCATTTCTCAACTTCAAAGTGCACATCATAATTGTTCTGATATCAATACTGATTTTGTCATCATTTATCATAGCTGATTTTATCATAATTAAATCAATGGACAAGAAGACTTCTAATTTAAACCAACATCATAATTGTTCTGATATCACAGCAACACATTTCATTCCAACCAACATGATAATTCCTAACATTAGTAGCCCACAACCATATATGATAATATAGGTTCAGATAGTACTACACATTGTTCTTGCTTCCAACATTAGTAGCCACAACCATACATAATACATAATACCTAAACCATACATTTACTCATCACAAATTTCCCTGATTTTCCTAATATTATCCTTGTTCTGTTCCCCAGCCTTCAGCAGATCAACTGTGATATACTCCAGCCTTTTCTTCTCTTGCTTCACCTGTTCCATACCTTGATCTGCTACAGCCTTCTTCCATTTGGTGATCAGTTCATCATTGCTCTGCTTAATCACTTAAAGTGCTAGCTTAAGTTCCATATTCTCTTTCTCAAGCCTAGCCTTCTCTTCCTGGGCTTCAACTACAGCTTTCTCTACATCACTATCCTGCATAATCTTCTGATAGTTCTCCCTCATCACATCCTTGTGAACTGTTGCAAATAAATGGCGTGTTTCCTTTATATGGTTGTGATGCTTCTCTTGTATTAACTTCTATTCTTCTTCCAGCTTCACTATCACCTTCTCTTTTCTTTCAATCTCTGTGCTGCTCTGGTCATACATATCCCAAATCTTGCGCAATGCATTCTTCATTGGTTCTGGCCATTCTGCATCAATCTACTCTACCAGACCGCAGTTGTCACCTTCCTGCATTAAAAAATTTGCAAAAGGAGAAAGTACTAAGTACAATTGAACAGGAACTGAACACTTAACCGTTGTAATTATCAAAAGCTGAATTATAATCGATTTGTAACAAGCTATCCACTCTCTCCTTAATTACCAAACAACACATACATATAAGCCTAATCCCAACTTACACCTAAATTACAGAGTCTCTAGTAGAAAATTGTTCAATGGCATACAGAGGATCTGCACAAACCTTATTACCACATTCGTAGAACCTACGGCCGGTGTTCACGCCTTGGAATACAACACCCCTATGCACCGGCAAGTTGTGACTGCACATCGGTCCTTCGGCAACAATGCCATACCACTCTGGGTCAACAATGGTATGTGGAACCTACAAGAATTCAAATAGAGTACATCCTCAAATCCCAGGTCAAATGGGTCAAACTAACCTCAAATTGAGTACAGATCGAAGAAAACCTAACCCTAACTGAGAAAGAAGAGGAACTCACATAGCATTCGTCTGCGTGCGAGATGCAAAAGAGTGAAACAGACACCTCGCAGCTGGTTTCGCCGTCCTTCCAGGAGACCATGGCTGCGGTGGTCAGCGGCGGGGGGGCGGGCGGTGGCGACAGAGACCTGCGAGAGAGACAGAGAGCGAATGGACGAATGGGTTGGGTTCGAGCAGCTCGTTAGGTTTAGACCGACGCCGTCAAACGGCTCGTCACGGCCGCCGTCTCGCCCTGGCCACGTGGCGCCTGACAAGGGGACCCACCGGTCAGAATTGCACTCAAACGCTCTAAATCACGGTATCAACGTTTTTTGAAACTGTCACCCCAATGTTGATGGTTTTTAAAAAAAAACCGAATGATGATGGTTTTTTGAATTAGGGTCCCCAATTCTAATGGTTTTTTGCAATTTACTCGGTACAACTTGGTTCCCCATCGAGGCGAGTTCGTACCGCGCGTGTCGCGGTCTCCACCGTTCCAAGTTCCAACGAAGCGGGAGCAAAACATGTGTGAGGAAACGGACATGCAAGCCGGAGCGCCGCGGGGTCGATGAATCCTACTCGTCCATCAATAGCTAACCGATTCCTACTCGCGTGGCGCAACTTTCCTCTCCATATATGCAAACCCAAACGCCCTCCCCAAACAACCAAAGAACCACAGGAGCCATCTTCACCTTTCACCGTCGGAACTAAATTCGCCGGTAACACTAAAAACCCAAGTCAGCGATCGATTGGCCGGCTGGGAACACACCGTAGTGTCGTGTTTTAGTAGCGTGGACTGTACTTCTGTCATGGAATCACGTCGGCCCGAGCTCGAGGAGTCCTGCACTGCCACCGTGGACTGTTGAAAATATGAGCAAATTACTATAATATTTAATCCGAGTAAGCAGAAAATAAATCATGACAGCAAGAGCATAGATGAAACTAATCATGCAGACTAGCATCGTAAACGAGTAGATCGAATCTACGGCACAGACTAGACACATAAACTCTAGCATGATCTCAAACAGAGAAGACAAGATTACGTACGGAGCAGCGGGAGTAGAACCGCCAGTGTTGATGTTGTCGGCCATGTCGTTGAGGAAGAGGCTGCCGAGATCGGGGATGAAGTCGTCGTTATAAGCGCATAGGTATAAGCTCGGCTCGGCTCAATCCCGCAACCCGCGGCGCGGCGCGGCGCGTCGGGACGAGCGAGGAGGAGGAGTGCGCGAGGGCCTCTTCTCTTCTCATTCTCTTACAAGTGCTAGAAGAGCTCACCTTATAAAGAGGTGTAGCTCTCTCTCCACTAGCGGGGTGGGACTAAACTTTAGTTTCACCCACACCACACCAACAGCCAACACAAATGGGCCATGAGAGTTTCAGATTTTTGGATGGGCTTTGGGCCAAAGGCCTGATAGCAAAAATCCAACAATAGCTAACCGATTCCTACTCGCGTGGCGCAACTTTCCTCTCCATATATGCAAACCCAAACGCCCTCCCCAAACAACCAAAGAACCACAGGAGCCATCTTCACCTTTCACCGTCGGAACTAAATTCGCCGGTAACACTAAAAACCCAAGTCAGCGATCGATTGGCCGGCTGGGAACACACCGTAGTGTCGTGTTTTAGTAGCGTGGACTGTACTTCTGTCATGGAATCACGTCAGCCCGAGCTCGAGGAGTCCTGCACTGCCACCGTGGACAAGGTGCTAAAACCGGTGGAGGCGCCATCTGACGATGAAGCATGCCCCATATGTTTTGGTCAAGAGGGAGGAACGACCGCGTGGAAGGAGGCCATGCGTGGGCACATCTTCCATGCGCGATGCGTGGAGAGGTGGCTCGAGACGATGGGAAGTTGCCCCATGTGTCGTCGTCAGCTTCAAGAACCACCTGGTCCTGCAAAGTGTGATATTCGACGTAGTCCGTTCATCTTGATGGCAATGGAATTGACAGACAACTCTAGCCTTCCAGATCGAAGTAACTATTTTAGGCAGTACCGGTAGGAAACGTTTGTAGGGTGATGAGATATGTCGATATATGCAACGTTGTATATACTTATTGTAGAGGACTAGGCATTGGCCTAGTGGCAAGGGTCGCAGTGGTGAACCTTGCGTCCACGATGTGACTCTCGTCCGGAGCGAATTTGTGGCGCTTCATTCCGGTAGACATACTTTTTAGTATAGATTCATTTATTTTATTCCGTATGTAGTTCATAGTAAAAAAATTAAAAGGTCTTATATTTAGGAACGGAGGGAGTATGTACTTAATTATTGTAGTTGTACATGTGAGAACATCACTAAGAGTTTCGCAAATTTGATCATTGAATATTCTCTCTATCAAACAAATACACATACATAGTTCGCGTATAGGCGGTGTCCCGACCACAAGGCGGTTAAATTCCACTGGTGCTTGCTAGCCAGTCAAGAACGACTCGAACATTTGTTAAAGCAGGACAAGCATTTTTTTTCTTCTAAAAGAAATTAACATGAGATCGTACGAAGAACTCTGCAACTATATTTGACAAACGATGCCGATAACCACTAGACGTTCGGTTTTTGGGGCTTTCCAGACCGAACTACTCGTTTGCCAGGGGAGGGACGTTCGACCGAATGAGATTTGCTGGACCTCTTCCCAATCGTGAAGAAAAAACATAAAAACAACGAAACAGTAAAAAAATGAATAAGAAAAAGGAACTCCTTGCTATCAAAAGAAAAGTTAGTGTAAAATTGCCATGGTTGCTGATCTATTGAGAGAAAATAAAACGTTATCTGCTAATCCAGTTTCTCGTCCCCGTTGTCCTCGGTAACCTGAAACAAAAATGATATGGATTTGCCATGAGACCTTAAATGAATTTGCCATATGTCCATAAATTAATTTGCCATGTTATGAACAAAATAATCTATAGAAAAAGGAAAATATTAAAAATGTGCCATGTGACAATAATATAATTTACCGTATGAAAAAACATATGAATTTACCATCTGGCAATAATGGATTTTGCCGTATGAACAAAAAAATGAATTTGCTATGTTATGAAGACGCAAAAGAATAATTTCCAATTATGCATGACACAACTTGTATGAAACCCTATGCAAATCATAACAAAAATACCATGGGTGAAAAAAATACTAAAGTGGGCCGCGGATTTTCCATGGCCAAAATCATCATTAGTTGATGTTGTGTCAATACATTAATTTCCAAAAATTGTCATGGCAACAGAAATATGTTCACAAAATGTCATGGCAAATAAATACAAATAAATAGAATGAACATTACACAAACAAAATTAGTACCAAAATTACCATGGCAGATGCATATTTAAAAATTGGCATGCTTACATAAAATAATTTTTCCATGTATATAAAGTAACACAAATTATTATTAAAAAATTCCAAATGCATATTAAAATTGCCGTGTCATTTAACCTAAAATGACACGCTTAAAGGAATTTTAAGTTAATTTGCCATGCCATGACAAATCTTGTAAGATTTTGCCATCGTAAAAATTGTTTTGGTAACATTGCAAATTTTGTATTTATGACATGGCAGAAGTTGTAAGGATTTTGCCATGGCAAAGTTTGGTATTGGTGACATGAAAAAAGTTTAGATATATTTTTCCATGACTACATTTGCCATGTTATGGAGTACGAATTTGCCATGTCATGTAAACTACAATTGCCATGCCCCATAAATAAATAAATTCGCCATGTTATGAAGTATGAATTTGCTATGGTTCAAATAATAAAAATGACATGGTTAGGAAGCTCTCGTTTCCATGGTTAAGAAACTTATTTTTCCACGGCAACAATTTCTTTACATCGTCTAAATTACAAAATTGCCATGTGCAAACAATAACCTTGGTATGGTTGAAGGAAAAAAATAGACATTAAGAATAAGTTTTGCATGGTTAAAAAATGTTAAATGGCCATGTTTTCAGACAATAAATACGCCATGGTCACAAAAAAAACTTTGCCATGGCTTTAAAAAGATTAATTTGACATGGCAAAAAACATAAATTTACCATGGTGTAACTTCCAGAATTGCCATGTTTAGAAACAGTAACTTTGTCATGGCAATAAAAATCTTATGTAACCATGGCAACATTCTTCAAATAAGATATGACAATGACACTACCTTTTTTTATAAAATTGCCATGTTCATGGAAACATTTTTAAACATCTTTAGTTGCCATCACTACAAACAAGTTGTCATGGAGTTTACACTATGGAACTTCCATCATGGCAACAAATGCAAAAAAGGTATGACAAAAAATGTTTTCTAGACACATGGAAATTTTTGAAAAAATAGATAAAACATCTTAAGTTGTAGTCATATCATAATGTAACCGCCATGGCAAAACAAATTTAAAAGGATCAATACTTCTTGCATGGCAACATTCTTCGGATGGACATGGCATAGGACACAATGAATCATGGCAACACATGCTTTTACTTGCCATGGGAAAACATCTATAAATTTACTAATTTTAGTTGACATGGCAAGTTTGGCATGTTTTTGAACATCTTAGGTTGCACATATTTTTGAATATTATTTTATGTTATCATGGCAAGTTTGCTATGTTTTTTAGCATCTTAAACTTGGCGCGTTGTCAACTTTAAAGAAATGGCCAAATTGTTGTGGGGAAGCATTCTCAACTTGCCAGCACTGCTTATTGCCCCATGGCAACTATAGATTATCCCTACTATTTATAAACCAAAGCAAGAAGTACATATGCAAAATTTACATTTAGTAACATTCAGGACAACAAAAAGCACAAATCACAAGTCTTTAGCAAAAATTGACGCGGGATTCCATGTGTTGGCCATTTTTTCCATACCTATCATAAGGACAGTAAAGGCATCTCCAAGGCAGACCCGCAAAACCTTCCGCAATGGTCCGGACCACGAAAGCCATCCAATGCAGTCTGGTATCAGTCCGCGGAACGGTCCGGACGCGATTTCTCCCGCAAATCGGAGACAAACGTGGGGGAGGTTTGCGGGAGTCTGGACCGCTACTTCGCACGATTCTGACCGCCCTGGCCCACCAACCCCCACCCCTCCCCCTCCCACGCGTGCTTCTCGCCTGACCCAGCGGCCCGCATTCATGCCGCTGTAGAGCGGCCGCTCCCCATTGAAGAGCGGACATGACCTCTCACTGGCGCTGGCATTGAAGTGGATCGCCGGCCGAGGGCGCCGAGCACGACGCGTCTCCAGTGTCCGCACCTGTTCAATGTCGTAGACGCGTGACTGGACAGGACGAGACAGATATCTACCACGCCCGTTCAATGCCCCGTCCGTCCGTATGCCGCCATTAAGCAGGCTCGCCGGTCGAGAATCCCACTCTGGCGTCCCTCATTGATGCTTGGCCTCACCGGAATCCCCTATTAAAGGGCAGCCACACGGCTATCTCCACAACACAACACATCCTCTCCACATCCTCCTCCCTTGCACCACATCCGTCATGACTGCAGGCGTCCAAGCTCTGTGGGACAACCTTTTCCCTAGAGATGAAGCAAGAGGTGATTGTCCTTGCCGCCGCCTAGCAGAGCCGCCGTGCCAGGAGGATCAAGGCCGGCTTGCCGGCCAGCTTGTCCGAGGTCTCTGCAGACGACGACGAATACACCATGATGGAGATGGGCTCCGATGACACCGCCCCGACTCCCGCGCCTCCTGTGCACTCTGGCTACACCATGATGAAGGCGCAAGCGCTACAATGCCGCCATGGCGGAGGGGCAGCCTGCGCCGGCGCATACGTCGGCGTTAGAGCGGGCGCTGGAGCAACATCGGCTGGCGTTGGGTCAGATCGACGGCGAGCGCGTGAGCCAGGAGGCCCTGATGGCCATGACCGTGACAAAACCGAACTTCGTCGCGAAGCAGCGTGCCATCTACGATGTCATCCGCGCTCAAGCCATCACTCGCCAGGCCATCACGGAGGCGAAGTTCCAGGCGATCGCGGAGGAGAACAACGCGAGCTGCACCTCCTACGCGCCGCCGGCGAACCATCAGGCGGCCCGGTGGGACGACGACAGCCAAGGCGCCACCATTTCACTCGTGGACCTCAAGTCCACCGACGACGGACGGGGCACGGACTCCTCCGATGTTGAGTACGGCATGGGAGGCGGCAGGACCTTGTGTCCCATGTGGGCCGGTCTGTCTCCCGTGTTCTACTCTTCCTTGCCGGAGACTACACCTTCACTTCATCGGTGTTATCGCCGGTGATCATGGAGGTGGCGTATGGAGGACGACACGTACTTTGACGTCGGGCACCACCGCCGTAGGTTTGGTTTAAGGACGGGTCTTTTTTTCTAGAAGATCGAAATGTAACGAAATCCGTCGTGTTTGTATGAAAACCGTCTTGTTTGCATGAAATACGACCATGTTTGCATGAATTTTGTCTAGCTAGTTCGAGTTGTTTTCAAAATGTATGCGACTAGCGTTGGATGTCGTCCCCCGCATCCGTGTCCTCAGACTGGCCCCCCTATTCACAAACGGATGCTGGAGGAAATTTGCGAGTTGTCGTTAGAGATGGATGCAGGAGGAAATTTATGAGTTGTCGTTCGAGAAGCCCTAACCACTCTTCAACAAAATTCACTTACAGGATAGCAAAAGCATGTTCAGTTTACAAAGATTCAGGAACTGAACATCTCACAAAAGCATGCCAAGTTTGGGCAAGAAGCATAGCTTTTTTTTGAGACATGCAAAAAGCATAGCTAAGCGACACAACAAACCTTTGCAATGGATCAGATGTTTTGCGAGCCTCAGTGGACACCATGGTGCACGTCTCGCGCGCTCCCGACGGAACAACATGAACAGCCGCCACTCTCGTCTCTCATGGCCGCGCGCCCACCAGTCACACTGGCTGCATGATCCTCGCCGGCTGCAAGCTCACCCCTCTCCCCCTCCCCCTCCGGTAAATATTTGAAAAAGCATAGGCTTCAGAACAGCCCTTTATCTAGCCATTCATGTCTACATCGCGATTCGTACGAACACTTTTGTTTTTTTATTTCTTTCACATAAAACAACATATGAATTTCAAATTTTACAGCACAACAAAATATTCTAACTAGAATGTAAGATAAAACTTTCGGATATTTTCGTGCAGCATAAACACTAAAAATGATATTTTTTAATCCAAAAAATCTAATTTCGTATATTTATGCTGCACCGAAAAATCTGAAAGTTTTTTCTCACATTGTAGTTAGAATGTTTTGTAGTCTTGCAAAGTTTGAAGTTCATATGTTGTCTTATTTAGAAGAAGCAAAAAAGAAAAAATCTGATGTTGTAAGTTAATTGTATAGCATGAATCTCAAATCAATATTAAAAGGTAAGGATAAGAGGTGTCTGAAGCACGAGGAATACGGCGGTGTAGTCGCCATCACCTCCATGGACGAGCGCCTCGGCCTCCTAGGCTGCTTCAACTACGGCAGCCCCGGCGACCCTTCAGAGAGGGAGAAGTGGAGCGGCACTAGACGGCTGGGAAGAAACCTGGCTGCGCTCAAGCAAGAGGGCCGCGTCGACCCCGTGGCTGATTCTTCCCGATGGTGGACTGTTCAGTATGGGCTGGGCACCGAGTCACGCTCGTACAAGCATAGGGACGACGCTAATTTTTTTTAAATAATACATTTTTTTATTAAATTTGAAAAATAATACACGGATTCGAAAAATTACAGAAATAATACGGCCTCGTCCTACCGTGGGCCGACAGGCACTTGTCGGCCAACAGTAGGCCGACTGGATCCTGTCGGCCTACAGTAGGCCGACAAGTGCCTCCCCTGGCCGACTGGCCTATCGACTAGCCTGCTGGGTAGATTAGCCCCCTAGTCGGCCTACAGTAAGCCGATTACCCCTAGTCGGCCCATAGTAAGACGATTGGATAGCAAATTTCAAAATACAAATTTATCACCTAATAAAACCATATTTCGGACAAGATATTTATCCCACCACTTCTCGCTCGAGCCTGGCCTAATTTTCCGCAACACTTTTCCATAATATGTTCCCGGCATTATCCTTCCCGCGAACCCTTTCCCGCCATCCTCCTGCCCGCGAACCCTTTCCCGCCATCCTCTTTCCCGCGAACCCTTCCTTTCGCGCCAACTTATTTCCCGCCAACCCTTTCCCGCCATCTTCTTTCCCGCCAACCCTTCTGTTCCCGCCATCTTCTTTCCCGCCAATACTTTCCCGCCATCTTTCTCTTCTGAACCTATAAAACCCCCTCCACAGAAAGGTTGGTAACCAGTGCAGTGTAGTCTCGTCAAGATGTCCCATTATCCTTTCGATCGTAGTTTCCACCCAAGTATGTCGAAATGTCTTCTGAGGTTAGCCAGCAATTTGGAGATAGACAATAGGATAGTTCCATGGGACGAACTCCTCAGTAGTGACACCTTACTGAATGAGTTGGCTCACGCATTAAGTAGGTGCAGGTGGCCTGCAAGGACCTTTGAGGAGATACGAAAAGAACTTCTCAGGTTGCATGGAAGGTGGAAGAAGTAACAACATAAGGGTGAAGCATTCCTAAAGGCTGCAGCAGAACATACTTATTTATGGACCCAAGACAGCGAGGACGAAGACGATATCTTCATGCCGAGCACCAAGGCCAAGACACCCGCATCGTCGAAGGGCAAGAGTGCCGCATCATCGAAGGGCAAGAGTGCCTCATCGTCGAAGGGCAAGAGTGCTGCATCGACGGAGGATGACGATGATGTCTTCATGTAGTTTGTATGTTGTATTATTTAAACTCAGTCGTACCGTTTAATTCAGATGTACTTGTATCTTAATTATCTGTAGCAGTCTCTCCGGAAATGTAACTCGATTAACAGTGCGAATGAATAGAAATATGTCTGTTGCATACACAGGTAGAATATGTCTCTCGCATACGTAGGTAGAAATATGTCTGTCGCATACATAGCTAGATATAAGTCTGTTGCATACATAGTTAGATATAAGTCACACACATACATAGGTAGATTATGTCTCTCGCATACATAGATAGATATAGTGGCACACAAGCATCAGCCACGTCGTCCGCCACGTCGTGGAGGTGGTGTAGTCGGCGTCGGCCACATGTACCTGTGGGGTGCCCGAACGTTACGGGGAGGAAGCTCGGACCCGTCGCGGTCATACTGTGTTTCCTGTGTGGGAGGTGGTGCAGGAGTCGAATACATGTCCATCCACTCGTTGTGCTGCGACAAGAAATCCTGTGTGTTATGCCCACCTTCAGGGTCACTATCCCACCCGAATCCGGACATAGACGCGTCATGTCCGTACCCCGACGCCATATATCCGTAGGCTCCTACGGGAGGGAGGGAACATAAGTAATGACGAAATACGTAGTCCCAATCGATATTGAAAAGAATTATTGCGCGTGAAACATACCTGTAGGAGGAGGTTGCATCACGAAGCCCGGCGTGGGACCGTGCTGGTGTGGTCGTGGCCGAAACACGGAGCCTGACGTGGGATCCTGCTGGTGTTGCCACGCCGAACTACCAGCCTGGTCAGGAGTTGGTGGCCTGGGCGTCCACTGCTCTGCTAGACGTGGACGCGGGTCATGTCGGTGATGTGTGGGTTCTAGCTGACCAGTCGAGTGACGCGGCTGCTGCTGGTGCGTGGAGTGACGCAGGGGGCGTTGTAGGGGCTGCTGGTGAAGAACGTCCGAAGTGCGTGTGCACGTGATAGCCCGATACACAGCTCGCAGCCTTTCCTCAATGCGAGTCATCCAGTTCTGGATCTGAGGCCGATGAACCATTAGAGGCATAGACGACAGTGAACGCTGAAAGTTGGACACCTCCTCGCCAAGTCCGCGAGTCAACTCAGCCTGAAATTGTCACGACGATTATTAAGTATGCACGGCGAAGTATGTAACAAGTAGATGCAGTACTTAAAGAGAATATATCTTACCGCGTACTGCCTAGAGCCCGAAGTATCATAGCTCGGGTACATATCCAACGTAGTAGGGGCAGGTATCTCATCTAGGTGAGTGTGCTGAACGATGCGTAACCGTGTTCCACTCATGTACCACCGTAAATAGAGATTGAATTCATCGAGATCAAAGGCGATATTCTCGTGCCACAGATGTGTGCTCGCAGTCTCCCATTGTGTAACGTAAGGCTGCACCCTAACTAGCCACTCAGCAGCTGTCCTGTTAGTCCCCTTCCTTGTGAGCCTAAAATTATGGTGTTTGTTAAACAATGAACTAATGATTCAGTATGGACAATTGTGAAAGACAATGCAATATTGAATAAATAGACAATACCTGTGGATGTCTCCTTGCAGCCGGGCCTCTGTAGGGGGAGGTATCTCCAACTGCTGAAGACCAAATTGCCTCATAACCCTCTGCTGGGCCATCTCCTCGACGAAGATATCGAAGATGATCTTCGATTTCGTCATCCAGTAATTGTTATCTCTTGTGCATAGCACAGACATACCGCCGGGGAATCTTGCATCTATCACCGCTTGCGTGTACGGCTGCCAGATCACCCCAGTGTACGTATCGAACTACTCGTTTAATGCTGTGTATGCTCGCCTGGTCTGATGACCAGCATAGCGTCTCTGTGAATAACAAAAGTTAGATTCAACCATAGTGTACACAAAGAAGATAATTATAACACCAGACATACCCTGCGACGTGTCCAACACAGACCGAAAGTAGGCATGTCGATGCCGTCAGCATCGAACATGGTATCCATAGGCTCATCAACACGTATGTCCGGTCGTCCTAAGGAGAACCTCTCCCATGACCATAGTTGCAGAAATAGAGGGCATCCAAGAAGGGCTGACGTGGGTGCCGTAAGCTGGCAGGCGTTGCACATACCTCGGTATGTAGCCGCTAAGACAGCCGAACCCCAACTCCTCTGTGTGATCTGATCTGGCGTCTCAGCGCTCGCGATCTCCAGTGCAATAGGGATGTAGAGCGCGTTAATAGTGGTGACATGGTTCTCTGTGAACATCACCTTGCCGAAAAGCCATAGTATATATGCCTCCAGACTCCGAGTGATCTGTGTCGAATTCAACGGGACCCTTGGATACCCCGGGAACTTCTGGATCTGTATTGAGCAAAGAGAAAGCGTTAGTACATAGCGAAGGTATATTCTGTAAAACCAGATGCCTTCAGTTAGTATGCAGCAGGGGAACTAACCTGGAAATGGCGCAACCATGCATACTTAGGTCCGTGATTATCCGATGTCAGAGCCGGAGCATGGTCATAAATACCCGCGAAACGTTGTGCAATACCTAGCTGCCAATCAGCCGGTGCCTCCAACGGTCCTATGGCATGACCTGCCAACGGTAGTCCCAGCAAAAGGGAGACATCCTCCAGAGTAGGAGCCATCTCTCCCCAGCGGAAGTGAAACGTGTGGGTCTCGGGCCTCCACCGGTCCAATAAGCATGTGAGCAAAGAGGCGTCGATGGCAAGGCATTTGGAGGTATCCGTCGACTCAACCAGACGCGCAAAAGGTAAAAGGCCAGCCCATTTCAACCTGCATGTCAGGATAATTCAGTTAGTGTGTACCATTAATATACAAGCTTGATGAAAATAACTAAAGCACGTACCGCTCAACCCATCCCTCGTGTATCTTCCAGTCTTCCTTTTGAGTGCGAGTGACCAGGTCCTCAAGGTTGCGCTCAGAACCTATCGCAGCACGATGCTTTCTATCAATGTCTGGATCAAGCAACCACATTCCCGCCATTCCTGCACATACAAATTTCAAACATAGTGCCACATTTAATACAAATTTCAAACATAGTGGCACACTTAATACAAATTTCAAACATAGTTCCACACTTAATACAAATTTCAAACTTAGTGTCACACTTAATACAAATTTCAAACATAGTGCCACACTTAATACAAATTTCAACATAGTTCCACAGTGAATACAAATTTAGAACTTAATGCCACACTTAATACAAATTTCAAACATAGTGCCACACTTAATACAAATTTAGAACATAGTGCCACGCAGCCTAGCTTCTTCCTCTCCCTCTTCCTCCTCTTCCTCCTCGTCCCCCGTTGCCTCGTCCACGCCCAGTAACACTAGCAGTGACGAAAGTGGGACAATTAGTGTCCCTATGGCCAAATTCATTGCATAAAATGCATTGCATAGTGTGGCCTCCTGCTTCAGATTCATCCATATCATTCCGGATGCGCTGACACTGTCGTCTACCTCTACTTGTACGCATATTCCCTGGGTCAGGAATGTACCGCCTTTCAACAGGATTAACGGTGTTGAAGTTACCCATTGAGCGAAATCCCAGCAACTCACCTGTCCAGGTATTGAGGACGGACTCTTTCAGAAAATATGGAGACACAAACGAGATTGCGTCCATTCCAAGCTGCCCGCAAGCAGCAAGTACATGGGAGCATGGTAGGTGAAGCAACTTCGGTTTGTTGCATGTGCACTCACACGTTGGCCAGACTTCATTTCCAATTTTCACCTCATGCGTCCTCAGCTCATTTGCACAGCCGAATTTGTTGTTAGCTAAGCGGACCTCAAACCTTCTTTCTTGATTACCAATGGGGATTACAGTGTGTGACCTGGCTTTTTCCATCTTTTCTTCCATGTACTTCATAATCCTTTCACAGTAACGTGTGCTTGGGTTGTTCAAGATATGTTGCTCTGCTTTTTGACGTCTATCTCTGAAATACTTGACGGTGCCATAGAAAATACCCTCAACGATTGCTGTAAGTGGCAATGCCCGGTTTCCTCTGAGGACAAAGTTGTATGTTTCTGCGAGGTTGGTAGTCATGACACCGTACCTTGCTCCATGTGTGTCATGCAGCAAAGACCACCTCTCCAGAGGTTCATGCTCTATCCACTGCTCGAAGGTTTTAATCGACCTCCCGAGCCTTCTCCTAGTACCAGGTGGGTCAAATCCTGGCAAGTCACAAAGCCCAACAGGCTCCTCCTCCACGGCCGCTGTTCCTGTTGCTAATTGTGCTGCCACTGCTTCAACATGTGCTCTCACCGCTGCATCTCTTGCAGCTTTCCTGTCCCTAACGTGTCTCTGCGTGCACACATTAAGTCTTTCACGTATCAAATTGTACTTCCATAACTGGTTCTGCTTGCAGAGTTTTTTGAACAGATTCATCAGGTTCTTATTTCTGAACTGCGAGAAAAAATTAGCCCCCAGATGGCGCATGCACCAACGGCTCTGCAAGTCCTGCCATGGAGTTTGTTCCTCAGGACCAGGGTTTGTCAGTGTCTTTATCGCACTGAGTATACCTGCATGTCTGTCATGAAGGATGCACACATTGGGCTTATCCTTCACAGTTGCTATTTTCAATTGCCTGAAGAACCATGTCCAACTTTCAATGTTCTCACTCTCCACAAATGCAAATGCGAGTGGGACTACTTGATTTTGGCCGTCTTGACCAATGGCTGTCAGGATCTGACCCTTGTACTTGCCAGTGAGAAAAGTGCCATCTACACATATCACCGGTCGGCAATGCTTGAAAGCTTCGATGCATACACCGAAAGAGAAGAACAGTCGATGCAGCACCCTCACAGTTGGGAACTCTGGCATGAAGAGGTCCTGGATGTCGACATAGGTGCCAGGATTCCGGTCCTTCAGCGTGTGGAGGAGCCGGACAACTGAGTCATATGCTTCGAAATAAGAACCAAATCTGCTCTCAAGCGCCCTTTGCTTAGCCCTCCAAGCCTTGCCATAAGAAATTCTGTACTTGAACCTGACGAAGACTTTTGTCTGGATAGCCTTCACTTCCATTGCTTTGCTCTCCACTATCTCATTGTAAAACAACCGAGCAATAAGCGTGGACGAAAGGTTGCCATGATCTTGAGGGATGCAGGGAATAAGACATGTGTGATGAACTAGGTCACTGATCACCCAACTTGTGCCATACTTAGGGAGATAGCCGTGCACCCTGGCGGGACAATTTGCGTTGGTGCATACCATTGTCAAGTATTTCTGACTTGACACATCAGCTCTTAAAACCCTTTGTGTGGACATTGCCCATTGAATGATTGCGTCCTTCAGAGCGTCCTTGTTGGGATACATAGCACCCGTCGCAATGTTGTTCTGGTGATATTGCCAGGCAGAATCATGCCCATTGTTCACGGTCATTGCAGATGAGAAGTCATGATTCCAAGAAGCAGGATTTGGGACCTCCTCTGCATTTTCTTCTTCATCCGACTCGTCGGAATTATCGGCATGACCACTATCAATATCGGTGTCTTCTTTTTCCATGATGTTCTGCATGTGCCCATCTACCTCGTCAGCGTCCGCCTCGCCACTGTAATTACCATCGGCATTTCCTCCTTCTACCTGACTACTCTGCCCTTGTTCGTAACCATCATCTCCGGCATTTGACATAGATAACATCATCCCATCACTACTTTGCCCAGGATCGTAACCACCCTGGCCTTCAGGCGCAATTACCTCCTTCACAATGGGAAGCACTAAGGCACAAGGATTGCATCCCCTGCTTTCGCAACCTTGTAACCAGCGCACCCACTGAGAGTCCCGCTCTATTGGCCTCAAATAGAAGAAAATGTTCGAACTTGACCGGGTCCACAATGCATGAACACCCACGGTGTGCGTTTCAGTATTCAGCCCTAAACATGCTGTCACCCATTCTTTCAACTGACTAAGAGACCATGTTTGAGGGTCGGTCAGTGGCACCTCTATGTGCTCAAATTCACTCAGATCAACCCCAATCTCATTTGTTTGGACATTACCAGGACCGTAGAAAAATATGAACTTCACTACATCAGACATCTCGGCTCACCTATAAAATTATTTAACATGGCCAGACAACTGTTAAACAACATGAGAAACTACAAATATTCGCACTCCTAAAAATTTGACAAGTACATATATTACGGAATATTAACAGAGCTAAATATTGAAAGAACTTAATATATTACGGATATTACCGGAGCAACTAAAAATACTAACAGACCTAAATATTTGACATCCACATATAATACGGAATATTACCGGAGCAACTAAAAATACTGACAGACCTAAATATTTGACATCCACATATAGTACGGAATATTACCGGAGCAAATATTCACACAACTAAATATTAGACATCTCAATATATTAAGGTTAATACCGGAGCAAATAACAATATTCGCACACCTAATATACTACAGGAGCAACTACGACAGAAAAAATGTCTGTTCAATTATACCCTTGAAGCGTGCGAACCAACGACGAACGGCGGCCTTCAATCACCGGAGCCGGAGCTTCACCTCCACCACACTGTCGGAGCTTCACCTCTACCAACTCCACCTCCACCACCAACACAACCTCCACCACATCCACCAATATGCTCACCACCACCTCCACCAAAATGCTCACCACGACCACCACGAGCTACCCCATCAATAGATCGAGGTCTCCCTCGCCTCCACCAACTATCTACAATGCATCCACGGTGGAAATTCGGCAAAAAATGGGCTGATTTTGGTGTACAAAATGAAGTTTTCGAGTGCTACAGAGGCTGGCTGAAGAACACAGAAGAGGAAGAAGAAAGCACGCAGGATGAGGAAGAAGAGAAGGGAATGGGGTGGAGGAAAAGTCGGCCGTGGGGTGCCTGGGCACCTGTCGGCTTCCAGGAAGCCGATCGGCTTATAGTAAGCCGAGTAGGTGGGCCCCGGCCACCGACAGCCCACGCTCGGCCGAAAGGATGCACCGCGACGTGGCTTGGCCACTCGTCGGCCTACAGCTGGACGATTGCACACATGTCGGCTTCCTATAGGCCGACAGGATCCAGTCGGCCTACTGTAGGCCGACAAGTTCCTGTCGGCTCACAGTAGGACGAGGCCGTATTATTTCTGTAATTTTTCGAATCCGTGTATTATTTTCCAAATTTAATAAAAAAAATGTATTATTTAAAAAAAAATTAGCAGGGACGACTCCATTGCGTATGGGAAAGTAGTGGCTGAACCCCCGCTCGGTGCACCCACGGTGCATCCAGGCAAGAAAATGTATTAAAACATTTCAAAAAATTCTAAAATTTTGTGGGAATGTTTTTCAACAAATGTTATGGGCACATGCAAAGTTTGGTGGTCAAATAACATTAGAAGAACTCTGTACAAAAAAGACAAAATTACAAAATCTGCTCAAACAGTGTACTTACATTTTGACTATTTTTTAGTGATTTTGTTTTTTTTTGTACAGAGCTCCTCGAATGTTATTTGACCACCAAACTTTGCAGGTGCCCATAACATTTGTTGAAGATCATTCCCACAAAGTTTTAGATTTTTTCAAAATGTTTTGATATGTTTTCTTACGTGGGTGCACCGAGCGTGGGTGTAGAAAAACCACTCTCATTGCGTATACGTTGATCGTCCCTGAATCCTACTCGTACATCGATCGCTAATTGATTCCTACTCGCGTTGCGCAACTTTCCTCTCCATATATCCAACCCAATGTAATACCCCGTTCCAGATCTTGACGATCGGAGTAGGTGGGAGAAGGGGGATCGGGGCAGGTGAGGATGGCGTGGAGAAGAAGAAGATGAGAACGAGAGGTACAGAGAGAGATGAGCAATTAGATTACGTTTCAACAGCCTGTCTCCAGTTTACAACTCGGGTCCATAAGTACCCGTACACGGCCACTGGCCCTCACACGCTTACACGGCCCACTGGCCCCAACTCTCACCTGGACACTAGCCCCTAGGGTCCACTCGTCAGTCACACGGTAGACTATGGTTGACCGGTGTGACATTCTCCCCTTCTTCAGACAGAGCCCCGGAGTCGTCGACGACATTGTCCGACCAGATCGCAGCTGCTGGGTAACGCTGGCGAAGAACCTCGTAATCTTCCCATGTCAACTGAGCTGGTGTGGTGTCCCATTTGATCAAGAGCTGTACCACTGGAACGTTGCCCTGTTTCATCATACGCCTGTCCATGATGGTGACTGGAAGCGCTTCCACGGCTGTCAGGTCAGCAGCTGCAGGCAGGTCAGCAAACACCGGTGTATAATTTGGTGTGAACGGTTTGAGTTGAGATACATGGAAAACCGGGTGGATGCGGCTATCTTCAGGTAAGTCGAGTTTGTACGCTGATGGCCCAATCCTTGCTGTAACTGTAAAGGGCCCAAAGAACTTGTATGCCAGTTTGGCACACGGTCGACTCACCACGGATCGCTGAGCGTATGGCTGAAGCTTCAACAATGCCTGATCCCCCACTTGGAACGATCGTTCTGTGCGGTTGTTGTCAGCATATTTCTTAAATTTCTTCTGTGCCCGCTCCAGTTGCGCTCGTAGGCGATCAGTGTGTACTGCCCAGTCCCATGGCTCACCGTCCGGCAGAGCTGGTGGAGTCGCTGGCCAAGTGTTCATGCCACCCAGGTTGGCTTCCACCCCATACAGAGCTTTGAACGGAGTGCATTGCAGCGACGTGTGAAACGAAGAATTGTACCAAAACTCCGCGGACGGAAGCCACCGCCTCCATTGCCGAGGGGTGTCGTGCACCGCACAACGGAGGTACATCTCCATGCACTGGTTTACGCGCTCTGTTTGGCCGTCCGTCTGGGGGTGGTAAGCCGTGGAGTAGAGCAACCTGGTCCCCGCTCCGGCGAGCAGCTCGCGCCAGAGCGCGCTCGTGAAGATCTTGTCACGATCGGAGACGATCGAAGCGGGCACCCCATGCAGCTTCACGACGTTGTCCCAAAAAGCCTTGGCCACCTGAGTCGCCGTGAACGGATGCCGGAGTGGGACGAAATGGGCAAATTTGGTGAAGCGATCCACTACGACCATGATGGAGTCGAATCCTTCCGATTTGGGGAGCCCCTCGACGAAGTCCATGGAGAGATCCTGCCACGGAGCGGTGGGAATTGGCAGAGGCGCCAGCTTGCCGGCCGGCTTGCGCAGCTCATGTTTGGCATGCTGACAGACGCCGCACTGGCGGACGTAGTCCTCAACTGTTGTCTTCAATCCAGACCAATCGAAGTGCTTCTTGACGCGGTGGTAAGTTGCGGTGGCACCGGAATGCCCTCCCACAGCGCTATCGTGCAGCGCACTGATCAATTTGGTGCGAAGGGCTGCGTTCGCGCCTATCCAGATGCGTCCCTGACGACGAATCAGACCTTTGTGGAGCTCGAATCCCTCATCATCTGGACTGTGTATGGCTAGCTGCTGCAATTTGTCCAGGGCTGCTTGGTCCGTGGCGTAGGAGTTCACCACCTCTTGAACCCATGCTGGTTGACAAATTGACAGAGCATCGACACTGAAATGGTTGCCCACGCGGGACAGAGCATCTGCGGCACCGTTGTCGCGACCTCGTTTGTACTGGAACTTGAACTGTAACCCCACAAGCTTTGACATGGCTCTGCGCTGAACATCTGTTTCGAGTTGCTGATCGCCCAAAGTGCACAGGCTCTTGTGGTCAGTAAGGATTGTGAACGGCCCTCGCTGCAAGTATGACCTCCATTTGTCCACTGCCATCATGACTGCTAGAAACTCCTTCTCGTATGTTGACAGTTTTTGATTCTTCACACCGAGTGCTTTGCTGTAATAGGCCACTGGATGACCCTCCTGAACAAGCACTGCGCCGATGCCCGTGTCGCAAGCATCCGTCTCAATGGAGAACGGCTTGTCGAAGTTGGGCAGGGCCAGAACCGGCGTGGTCACCATGGCCTGTTTGAGCATGTCAAATGCTCGCTGTGCTTGCTCATCCCAAGCAAACCCCTTCTTCGTAAGCTGCTGAGTCAATGGCTTGGCGATGATTCCATATCCGGAGACAAACTTACGGTAATAGCCCGTAAGTCCCAGAAATCCTCGGAGTTCCGTCGCATTGGTCGGGGTTGGCCAATCTGCCATGGCCGCAATCTTGTCGCTGTCGGTGGCAACGCCCTCCTTGGAGATGATGTGCCCGAGGTAGTCGATGTGGTCTTGCGCGAATGAACACTTGGACAGCTTGGCGAAGAGTTGGTGCTTGCGAAGCAACTCAAGCACGAGGCGCAGGTGTTGTTCATGTTCCTCCAGCGTCTCACTGAAAACCAAGATGTCGTCAAGAAAAATGATGACAAACTTACGTGTATAAGCCGCGAAGATTGCATTCATGAGGCATTGGAACGTTGCTGGTGCGTTCGTCAACCCGAAGGGCATGACCCGGAACTGGAAATGGCCGTGGTGTGTCTTGAACGCGGTCTTCTCCTCTTCCTCTTCTTTCATGCGAATTTGGTGGTACCCCGCACGCAAATCCAGCTTGGAGAAGTATGCTGCGCCTGCCAACTCGTCGAGTAACTCGTCGACGATTGGCAAGGGAAACTTGTTTTTGATCGTGACGTCGTTGAGCCGCCGGTAGTCTACGCAAAAACGCCAGGTCCCGTCCTTCTTTTTGACCAACAGCACGGGCGCCGCGTATGGGCTCACGCTGTGAGTGATGACGCCGGCGTCTAACATTTCCCGGACTTGCTTTTCAATCTCATCTTTCTGAATTGGAGAGTAACGATACGGCCGGGCATTGGTGGGTCGCGCACCGTCCACCAGGGTGACGGCATGATCATACTGCCGATGGGGTGGGAGGCCTTTGGGTGCAGCAAATACATCAGCGAACTCTTCCAGAAGGTTGCTGATCGGGGTCAGAGGAGAATTGTGTTTCCTTTTTGTTGGGTTACTCTGCTGTGCATCCACCATGGCCATTGCCCAAACGTCATTGCCTGTGATCAATTTGCAGAGTTCTTCAGGTTCAATTGCTTGCAGAGTGGAAGTTGATTTGGGTTGAACACCTTGCAAAGTCACCTGCTCGCCCTCATGTACGAATGTGACATGTTTTTCTTGCCAGTGACATGACATAGGACTGAATTGGGAGAGCCAATCCATCCCAAGAATGCCGTCATATGCTCCAATCTCCAGTTCGCGCATGGGTGTTGAGAATGTATGGCCCTGCATCCACCATTTCAGTTCGGGAACTAGGCGGGAGCAAGTCAGCCGGTCCCCGTTGGCGACGCGAACTTCCACTGGCGGCAGTTCCTGAGTTGTGGCGCCCACGCGCTCGACAAACGCCTTGTTGACGAAGCTGTGGGTACTTCCTGAATCGATCAACAGCAACATCACCTGGTTGCCAACCAGCGCGCGAAGACGAATTGTGCTGGGTGCGTCGGAGCCGTCCAGAGCGTGTGCTGACAGAGTACAACACTCGGGCTGGGGTGCTGGAGCTGCAGGCTCATCCAGGAGTGCCAGAGCATGTATGGCAGCGTCGGAGAGAAGCTCACCATAATCCCCAACTTGAATTGTGAGGAGCTGCGCCTGTGGATTGCAGCGGTGCTCCCGCGAGTAGCGGTCACCGCACTTGAAGCACAAGCCGTTCGCGCGTCGGAAGTCCTTGAGCTGTCGCTCCCGCGCGAAATCGTCGCCCTGCGCCCGTGGCACAGCCGGAGGACGTGCTGGAATGGGCGCCAACGGTGGGGGAGGGCGCCCGGAGGGTGTAGGCCGGGCACGAGCTCGGGGCGCGCCCAACTCCTCCTCTTGTATGCGCGCCAACACAGACGCCCGAGTGATGCTGGTGGGGGCTTGGAGACGCACCGCAGCCCTCAGTTCATCCTTAAGCCCGAGGAGAAATTGGGTGATGAAGAACTTGTGGCTGAGCGTCGGGTCCAGAGCGAGCAGATGATACATGTGAGTGTCAAACGCTTGCCGATATTCTGTCACTGAGCCCTGCTGCCTGAGTTGAAGTAGCTTGTGCATCTCCAATTCGAACTCGTCCGCACCGAATTCCTCAGTGATGGCCGCGCAGAACGCGTCCCAGTGTAGCCCGCTATGTGTTTGACGAAATGCCTGAAGCCAATGGGCCGCTTGTCCCTCGATATACAGCGTGGCCGTGGTCACCCAACTGTGAGGCGGTACCTTGTAGAGCTCAAAGTAGGCGCGGCAGCGATCGAGCCAGAGGTAGGGTGCGCTGCCATCAAATCGAGGGAAATCGTGTTTCGGAGGTTTTATATAGGATTCGCCTGGATGCGTATGGTGGTGGTGGTTGGGAGGTGGTGCAGTGGGGAAAACCGCGGGTGCGGCGGGTTGCGGCAGTAAGGGCGGGCCGTCTCCGAGCCGGGGAGAAGGAGAAGCCCCCTGCTGGATCTGCGCTGGTGGTTGGCGAAGGGGTGGTGGTGGAGGCGGGTTGAAGACGGTGGCCGACCCTTGCGGCGAGGGCGACCGCTCCAGATTTTTGCGCGTCTCATCTACATCCGCCTGAGTGAGGTCGATTTGCTTGGAGAGATGGCGCAGATCATGGGAGATCTGGCTGTTGAAAGCGAGTTGCGCTTCGAGCCGCTTGTCGCCCTCGATCTTCTGTTCGTCGAAGCGCGTGAGGAGCGACTCCATGAGCGTCTTGAGGCTGTTGGTGTTGTCCTCCATCGCTGCCAAGAGTTGACGGGTCTGAACCGAAGGCTTGGACGGCGCCGTGACTCCCTCCGAACCGATCGAACCCCGCCGGGGATTTCGGGTAGTCTCGCCGGAACGATTCCACACCCACGGCGCTGGATTTTACCGATCAAGGTCAAGAGCATACGGAGCGGCAGCGAAAAAAAAAATCTGTGCAGGATCCAAGGCTCTGATTACCAATTGTAATACCCCGTTCCAGATCTTGACGATCGGAGTAGGTGGGAGAAGGGGGATCGGGGCAGGTGAGGATGGCGTGGAGAAGAAGAAGATGAGAACGAGAGGTACAGAGAGAGATGAGCAATTAGATTACGTTTCAACAGCCTGTCTCCAGTTTACAACTCGGGTCCATAAGTACCCGTACACGGCCACTGGCCCTCACACGCTTACACGGCCCACTGGCCCCAACTCTCACCTGGACACTAGCCCCTAGGGTCCACTCGTCAGTCACACGGTAGACTATGGTTGACCGGTGTGACACCCAAACGCCCTCCCCAAACAATGAAAGAACCACAGGAGCCAGCTTTACCTTTCACCGTCGGAACTGAATTCGCCGGTAGCCACAAAACCCAAGTCAGCGATCAATCGGCCGGCTGGGAACACGTCTTAGTGCCGTGTTTTGGTAGCGTGGAGAGTACTTCGACCATGGAATCACGTCAGCCCGAGCTCGAGGAGTCCTGCACTGCCACCGTGGACGAAGTGCTAAAGCCGGTGGAGGCGCCATCTGACGGTGAAGGATGCCTCATATGCTTGGGCCAGGAGGCCGCGACGACTGCGTGGAAGGAGACGACATGCGGACACATCTTTCATGGGCGGTGCGTGGAGAGGTGGCTGGAGACGAAGGGAAGCTGCCCCGTGTGTAGGCAACAGCTTCAAGAACCACCTATGGCTGCACAAAAATATGTTCGCCCTCCTAATCCTATGATGGTGATGGCGATTGAGATAATGAGCAGGGATCCGGTGATGTCCTCATCACCATCATTCGAGTATTTTAGACAGTATATGTAGGAGACATTTCAAGGTGACCGAAGACAATGTTGGCATATGCAACCATCTGTGTACTTTCGTTAGCTGTAAATATGAGCACAATGGATATGTTTTTTCTTTCAAGCAAGTGAGGGTCCCAACAAATAAAGATATATTTAGGACAGTAAAAAAGCTTAGCCTAAACGGAGCTCTTTCGGTGATTTGAATTTTTGGCCGTCCTTTATCGTGATCTAGATGTTATTCGTCGCCTGATCTCGTCTCGACAACCATCTCCCCCGCATGTGTTAGATAGTCCCTTTGGACTATTGCTCGAGAGGTCAAAACCAACAAATCTAATAAAATGGTCTTGTTCGACCGACCCATACGGAGCGGATGCCGAATGAACGACTATGATTATGCTTCATGCCCCACCTACTCCCTCTTGCATCAACCCCGCTCCACACCCCGACCCCTCCAAGTGCACCGCCATGTCGTCGTTGCGAGAGAGAGAGAGAGAGAGAGAGAGTCCCAACAAATAAAGATATATTTAGGATAGTAAAAAAACTGAGCCTAAACGGAGCCCTGTCGGTGATTTGCATTTTTGGCCATCCGTTATCATGATCTAGATGTTATTGGCCGCCTGATCTCGTCCTGCTTCGTGCCCTCGTAGCCCGGCAAATCCTGTTACAGTGCAATTTTGTAAACGGGCGCCTGTGGGAGTCCAAGCTGGGCCGGCCCATTCCATTCTTTCTTCTTTTTGTAGAAAGAGTAAAAAAGGTGAGAGAGCAGGGTTCGAACCAGCGACCCCGCTCTTATGAACGCAAAGCTCTAACAACCAGGCCATCGACCTTCTTCTGCACTAGATTATTTCACTTCCGCCTTTTATTCGGTTCCTCTTGGTTCGCAAAAGCCCGGTTTTGAGAAGTTCAGCATTTTTTTCTTATTCTTTTTTCTTTTTTTAATGCATGTTTTTTGAATTCGCGGTCTATTTTCTAAATTGATGAACTTTTTAAAAACTAGATGATTTATTTTCAAATTTGATGACTTCTTTTTCAATTCCGATGAATATTTTTCAGATTCAATGCACTTCTTTCAAAATCCATGAACTTTTTTTGAAATCCGATGAACTGTTTTTTATAATCTTGATGAACTTTTTTCAGATTGGGTGAACTTTTTTCAAAATCCATGAACTTTGTTTTTTTCAAATCCGATGAACTGTTTTTTTTATTTTTAATGAACTTTTTTCAGATTGGATGTACTTTTTTCACAATCCATGAACTTTTTTTCAAATCCGATGAACCGTTTTTAAAATTTTGATGAACTTTTTTCAGATTGGATGAACTTTTTTCAAAATCGCTAAACTTTTTTCAAATCCGATGAACCTTTTATTCATTGCACGAACTTTTTTTCAAATTTCATGAACTTTTTTTTCAAATTTGGTGATATTTTTTTAATTGCGTTGAACTATTTTCAAATTGGTTGAGATTTTTTTCAAATTCGACGAACTTTTTGAAAATTCGAATTAGTGAACTTTTTTCAATTTTTGTGAGATATTTTGAAATACCTGAACATTTTATTTTTGAAACTAATTCATGAACTTTATTAAAAAAATCTGTGAAATTCTAAATTTTGGACCAGCGCGGCTGCAATTATACTTAATCGTCTCGAGGTACAATGGATCAGTAGTATGAGGTTCTCTAGTGGTTAGCGAAGCGTGCGCAGTAGTGCAGCGGCGCGAGTTCGAATCCATGATGCAACATTCTTTCTAGGATTTTTTCGCTGTTGTTGCGTGTTTGTGGGCCCCACTAGCGCGCCGGCAGTGAGCGCCGGTTTGTTTAGGCGGCGCTGAACGCACTGAGTAGGAGGTCCCTCGTAGCCCCACCTACTCCCTCTCTTGCATCAACCCCACTCCACACCCATATATACATATGTTGTTTTGTTGTCTGTTTTTGATCAACCAGACTGGCTGGAGATATGTTTGAAATCCAAGCACTGTCCGAAGAAGGCAACCAAACACTACGTCCTATATGAATCAGACAATGGATTCAGTACAAACAAGTTGCCGAATACTATCAAGCACCTTGCCTATCCACACAACGCGAGCTTCCTGAACCGCAGACTAGGTGAGTAGGAGGCCCCACCTACTCCCTTTCTTGCATCAACCCCACTCCACACCCATACATACATATGTTGTTTTGTTGTCTGTTTTTGATCAACCATACTGGCTGGAGATATGTTTGAAATCCAGGCACTGTTCGAGGAAGGCAACCAAACACTACGTCCTATATGAATCAGACAATGGATTCAGTACAAACAAGTTGCCGAATACAATCAAGCACCTCGCCTATCCACACAACGCTAGCTTCCTAAACCGCACACTGGGTGAGTAGGAGGTCCCTCGTAGCCCCACCTACTCCCTCTCTTGCATCAACCCCAGTCCACACCCATACATACATATGTTGTTTTGTTGTCTGTTTTTGATCAACCAGACTGGCTGGAGATATGTTTGAAATCCATGCACTGTTCGAGGAAGGCAACCAAACACTACGTTCTATATGAATCAGACAATGGATTCAGTACAAACAAGTTACCAAATACAATCAAGCACCTTGCCTATCCACACAACGCTAGCTTCCTGGACCGCAGAGTGGGTGAGTTACAAGAGAAACAACATTACAGACTCGGAAAACATGCTTGTTGGCGATCGACGATGGGAAGTTGCCCCGCGTGTCGTCGTCAGCTTCAGGAACCACCTGGTGCTGCAAAATATGATATTCGATGTAGTCCCTTCATCTTGATGACGATGGTCTGATGGAGTTAACAGACAACTCTAGCATTCCAGATCGAAGTAACTATTTTAGGCAGTACCGGTAGGAAACGTTTGTAGGGTGATGAGATAATGTCCATATATGCAACGATTTATGTACTTCTTGTGATTGTACATGTGAGAACATCACTAATAGTTTCGTAAATTTGATCATATGAATATTCTCTCTATCAAACAAATAAACATATATAGTTCGTGTATCCATTTGTTAAAGCAGGACAAGCGTTTTTTTCTAAAAGAAATTAACATGAGATTGTACGAAGAACTCTGCAACTATATTTGATAAAGGACGCCCATAATCACTAGACGTTCAGTTTGGGGCTTCCAAGACCGAACGACTAGTTCGCCAGGGGAGGGACGTTCGACCAAATGAGATTTGCTGGGCCTCTTCCCAATCGTGAATAAAAAACATGAAAACAACAAAAACAGTAAAAAAAATGAAGAAGAAAAAAGGAACTCCTTGCTCAAAAGAAAAGTTACTGCAAAATTGCCATTGTTGCTGATCCAATGGAGAGAAAATAAAACGTCATCCGCTAATCCACTTTGTCGTCCCCGTTGTCCTCGGTAACCTGAAAAAAATGATATGGATTTGCCATGAGACCTTAAATGAATTTGCCATATGTCCATAAATTAATTTGCCATGTTATGAACAAAATAACCCATAGAAAAAGGAAAATGTTAAAAATGTGCCATGTGTATGAATTTGCCATGTGTCAATGATGGAATTTGCCATATGAAAAAAATGAAATTTCTATGTTATGAAGACGCAAAAGAATAATTTTCCATTATACACGGCAAAACTTGTATGAAACCCTATGCAAATCATGACAAAAATGCCATGGGTGACAAAAAAACTAAAGTGGGGCACAGATTTGCCATGGCCAAAATCCTCATTAGTTGATGTTGTGTCATTACATTAATTCCCAGAAATTATCATGGCAACAAAAATATGTTCAGAAAATGTTATGGCGAAGAAATACAAATGAATAGAATGAACAGTACATAAAAGAAATTTGCCATGTATATAAATAACACAAATTATTATTAAAAAAATCACAAAGGTATATTAAAATTTTCGTGGCATTTAACCTAAAATGACATGCTTTGTAAAGGAATTTTAAGTTAATCTGCCATGCCATGGCAAATGTTGTAAGATTTTGCCAAGACATAAATTGTTTTAGTAACATTGCAAATTTTGTATTTATGACGACTTCGCAAAAGTTGTAAGATTTTTGCCATGGCAAAGTTTGGCATTGGTGACGTGAGAAAAGTTTTGATATATTTTTCCAAGACTACATTTGCCATGTTATGGAGTATGAATTGTCCATGCCCTGTAAACTACAATTGCCATGATTCGTTGTGTCTTCTGCCATGTCCATCCGAAGAATGTTGCCGTGCAAGAAGTTTGATCCTTTGAAATTTGTTTTGCCATGGCGATTACATTACGATATCACTACAACTTAAGATGGTTTATCTATTTTTTTGAAATTTTACATGCCATGGCAAGAAAATAACATCTATAATTACTGATTTTAGTTGACATGGCAAGTTTGCCATATTTTTTTAACATCTTAGATTGCACATCTTTCTAAATATTTTATGTTCTCATGGCAAGTTTGCCATGTTTTTGAACAACTTAATTAAAGAAGTTTGTCATGTTTGCCATTTTTGTGAACAATTTAATTAAAGAAGTTTGCCATGTTTTTGAGCATATTAATTTTTCCATGTTATTGAACATCTTAAGTAGTCTTGTTTTTGAACAACTTAAGTTGCCAGGGCAAGATTGCCGTGTTTTTGAAGATCTATAACTTTGCCATGTTTTTGTACATCTTAAGTTGCCATCACTACGAAGTTTACACTACGAGAGTTATCATCATGGCACCATATGCAAAAAAAAAGGTTTGGCGAAAAAAAATGTTTCTCTAGACACAAGGCAAATTTTGAAAAATGGAGAAAACATCTTAAGTTGAGCAAATTTAAGTAGATATGGCAACATTCTTCGGATAGATATGAAAATTACAAAAACACAGCTATAAATTTACCGATGTTAGTTGCCATGCAAGTTCAAAAACTATATATTGGCATCTAGGCACTGACAATTGTATGAAAAACAACATGGCAAGTTATTGATATTTTTTTGCCATGAACAGTCATGGCATACAGTCATGTTTCCCCCCTAAAACATGTCAAGTAGTAATCAGAAAAAGACAAAAAAATGCCATGACAACACAACTTTCCCCTAAACGTATCTATGTTTTCTAAACTTGTCGCATTGTCAACTTTAAAAAATGGTCAAATTGTTGTGGAGAAGCATTGTCAACTTGCCAGCATATTGCCCCATTGCAACTATAGATTATCCCTACTATTTATAAACCAGAGCAAGAAGTACAGATGCAAATTTACATTCAATAACATTCAAGACAACAAAAAGCACAAGTCACAAAAGTCTTTAGCAAAAACTGATGCGGAGCTCCATGTGTTGGTAAATGTTTTTCGTACCTATCATAAGGACAGTAAGGGCATCTCCAAGACAGACCCATAAACCTCCTGCAATGGTTCGAGCCACGCGATTCGGACTACGAAAGCCATCCAATACGGTCCTGTATCAGTCCGTGGAGCGGTCCGGAGGCCATTTCTCCCGCAAACCGGAAAAAATGTGAGGAGGTTTGCGGGAGTCCGGACCGCTAGTTCGCACGATTCTGACCGCCTAGCCCACCAACCCACCTTCCTCCCGCGCGTTTCCCACACGATGTCAGCTGCCTGCATTCATGCCGTTGTAGAGCGGCCGCTCCCGAATGAAGAGCGGACACGACCTCTCACTGGCACCGACATTGAAGCGGCTCGCCGACCGAGGGCGCCGTTTGGGACGCGTGTCCAGTGTCCGCGCCTGTTCAATGACGTAGACGCGTGATTGGACGGGACGGGAAGGATATTTACCATGCCCGTTCAATGCCCCGTCCATCCGTATGCCGCCATTAAACAAGCTCGTTGGCCAATAAACCCACTTCGGCGTCCCGCATTGACACTTGGCCTCACCGGAATCCCCTATTTAAGGGCGGCCACACCCGGCTATTTCCACAGCACAACGCATCCGCTCGACATACTCTCCACATCCTCCTTCCTTGCACCACATCCGCCATGACCACAGCCGACGAAGCTCTGTGGGACATCCTTTCCCCGTAGATGAAGCAAGAGGGGACCGCCCTTGCCGCCGGCTGGCAGAGCCGCCGTGCCAGGCGGATCGAGGCCAGGTTGTCGGCCAGCTCGCCCGAGGTTTATGACGACGACGAGGACGACACCACGATGAAGACGGGCTCCGATGACACCGCCCCGGCTCCCGCGCCTCATGTGCACACCGGCTACATCATGGCGCAGGCGCAGGCGCACTACAATGCCGCCATGATGGAGGGGCAGCATGCGCCGACGCATACGTTGGTGCTAGAGCGGGCGCTGGAGCAACATCAGCTCGCAATGGGTCAGATCGACGACGAGCGCGCGGGCCAAGAGGCCCTGGCAGCCATGGTCGCGATGAACCCGAACTTCATCATGGAGCAGCGTGCCATCCGCGCTCAAGCCGCCGCTCGTCCGTCACGGAGGCGCAGTTCCAGGCGATCGCGGAGGAGAACAACACCAGCTGCGCCTCCTACGTGTCGTTGATGAACCATCAGGCGGCCCGGTGAGGCGACGACAACCAAGGCGCCACCATTTGCCTCATGGACCTCACGTCCACCGGCGACGTACAGGGCGAGGACTCCTCCGAGGATGAGTACGGCACGGGAGGCGGCAGGTGTCCCATGTGGGCCGGTCCGTCTCCCGTGTTCTACTCTTCCTTGTCGGAGACCACACCTTCATTTCATCGTTCTTATCGCCGGCACTAATGTAGATGGAGGATGGAGAACGGCACGGGATTGGACGCCGGCCGCCGCCGCCGTAGGATAGGTTTAGGGGCGGGTCTTTTTTTTATTCTAGATGTTCGAAATGTAATGAAATCCATCGTGTTTGTATGAATCCGTCATGTTTGCATGAAATCCGGACATGTTTGCACGAATTTCGTCCGGCCGGTTCGAGTTGTTGTTAAAATATATGCAGCTAGCGTTAGATGTCGTTCTTCCGCATCCGTGTCCGCAGACTGGTCCCTGTCTGCGGACGCATGGTAAAAATTTGCGGATTGATGTTAGATGCCCTAACCACTCTTCAACAAAATTCACGTACAGCATAGCAAAAGCATGTTCAGTTTACAAACATTCAGAAGCTGAACATCTCACAAAAGCATGCCAAGTCTTTGTTTCATATCACTCGGAAATTGGGCAAGAAGCATAGCTAAGCGACACAACAAACCTTTGCGACGGATCAGATGTTTTGCGAGGCTCAGTGGACACCACGGTGGACGTCTCCCTCGCGCTCCCGACGGAACAGCATGAACCAGCACAGCAGCCACCCTTGTCTCTCATGGCCTCATGGCCGCGCGCCCACCAGTCACGCTGGCTGCATAATCCTCGCCGGCTGCAAGCTCACCGCACCCCCCCACGAGCTCCGGGAGGGAGCCCCAGCACCGCAGCACTGCCATAACCTCCCCATTCCACTAGCCGTTGACCTCATCGTCGGCTCTTCTGCGGTTCTGCCCCACCGGCCAGATCCAGGCATTCCGGTGCTCGCGCCGGGTATGGATGAACACACCTGTGACCGTGCCGTCGGCGACGAGCAGCACGAGGAACAAGGCCATCCACTGCCCATCCTGACGGATGCCGTCGCGCCGCACCGGCCACCATCAATCGGCAGGTCCAACCACCTCCCAGCCGCGGCGGTGTGGTCGCCATCGCCGCCATGGACCAGCGCCTCGGCCATCTAGGCTGCTCCAACTACGGCAGCCCCGACGACTCTTCAGAGAGGGAGAAGAGGAGCGGCACTAGACGGCTGGGAAGAAACCTGGCTGCGCTCAGGGCCGCGGTCGCGGGGTCGATCCCGTGGCTGATTCTTCCCGATGGTGGACTGTTCAGTATGGGACCTATGGGCTGGGACCGAGTCACGCTCGTACAAGTAAAGGGACGACTCCAATGCGTATACGTTGATCGTCCCTGAATCCTACTCGTACGTCGATCCCTAACTGATTCCTACTCGCGTTGCGCAACTTTTCCTCTCCATATATGCAACCCAAACGCCCTCCCCAAACAATCAAAGAACCACAGGAGCCAGCTTCACCTTTCACCGTCGGAACTAACTTCGCCGGTAGCACTAAAAACCCAAGTCAGCGATCGATCGGCCGGCTGGGAACACGTCTTAGTGCCGTCTTTTGGTAGATTGGAGAGTACTTCTGCCATGGAATCACGTCAGCCCGACCTCGAGGAGTCCTGCACTGCCACAGTGGATGAGGTGCTAAAGCCGGTGGAGGCGCCATCTGACGGTGAAGGATGCCCCATATGCTACGATCAAGAGGGAGGAACGAGCGCGTGGAAGGAGACGGTGTGTGGGCACATCTTCCATGGGCGGTGCGTGGAGAGGTGGCTCCGGACGAAGGGAAGTTGCCCCGTGTGTCGGCGTCAGCTTCAGGAACCACCTGGTCCTGCAAAACGTGATATTCGACGTAGTCCCTTCATCTTGATGGCGATGGAATTAACAGACAACTCTAGCCTTCCAGATCGAAGTAACTATTTTAGGCAGTACAGGTAGGAAACGTTTGTAAGGTGATGAGATAATGTCGACATATGCAATGATTGGTGTACTTATTGTAGTTATACATGTGAGAAAATCACTAAGAGATTCGTATTATTTGATCATATGAATATTCTTTCTATCAAACAAATAAACATATATAGTCCGCGTATCCATTTGTTAAAGCAGGACAAGCGTTTTTTTTTCTCCTAAAGAAATTAAAATGAGATTGTACGAAGAAGACTGCAACTATATTTGACAAAGGGGCCAATAGCTCCTATGCGACACCTTTGATGAGAATTGGATGGAGTACGACGTAGTTGAGGCAAATGGCTCTCGTGCGACGTTTCAGATGCCTAAATAGCCAAGGCCCACTCGGGCGATTAAAATGGTCGTCAACGGGAGTGAGGTTATGTTTAAGACATGTGGGTCCCACTTGGCAGTGCATCTAGTTACGGGCCCCACTTGGCAGTGCATCAGGTGAAACGTGTCTCCGTGCCTGTCTGTCTGAACCTGTGTTGCTCCCTCCTCTTCGTTCCCGGCGGTGAGCGGGCCGGAGACAGCGGCAGAGCTTTTGTTCTCGGTGACAGCAGCGGCGGAGCTTTTGTTCTCGGCGACGGCGGCGGCTGTGGTGAGTGAATTCGGAACCCTTGTCCTGCCCGTTCCCCTCCGTGTCGAGTTAGATCTCACCTCATCGCCTCTGTTTCCCTCTGTTTTTGGTCGATTTGATCCAGATTTGGGTGGGGCGGAGGGGGGCTGAAGGCGATGGAGCCGCTAGAGACAACAACATTGACTAGGTAATCCCTTAACGTGCATCATTTCCCAGCTATGCGATTTGTGCCTCGTCTGCTTCCGCTAGCTCACACTAGCCGCCATTGACAAACAGGGGCGATGGTGCTCGGACCTTCGAATTCACTATTGAATTCTTTCCTTCTAAGGCGAAGCTAGGTGATGGTAGCGTGCGGGGCATAGAGAGAGATACAATTCTGAAATGGGAGGTTGAATTTGCAGAGATTGATCCACAAGAACTACAGAGCATGGAAGAGAAGGCCGTGAAGAATGTGATGGAAAAAATTGGGGACAACATTTTTTGGGGTCCAGAGCAAGAAGTAGCATTGTTACGGTTTGATAATTGGAAAGGCGAGTATGTGAGAATTGAGGATGGCGAAGAGATGGTTGATGAAATCGATCGACAAAGTGGCTGGGCAACCAAACGGACTACGTTTCATGCAGAGCTCGTTGATCTTAAACCAGATTCTAAGGTTGGATACATGCCCTCAAAGTTGGCTTCACAGATGGTAGATGATGATTGGGCTTCAGAGAGGCAGATAATGCCCATGTGTACGGGTGAAGTGACAGTATTACCTGAGGTGGCTGATGCAGATGCATAAGAGGGCTCTGATGGTGTTGCAAGGGTTGTTTCTGTTGATTGGAAGTCGGTAGAATTAAATGACCCAACTGATTTAGTCATTGCACCAATGGATGACACCGAGATGGCCAATTTTTTGGCATTCTAGTAGATGATGAAGATAAGGAGGATAAGGATGGCGAATCAAGTATGCCTACTGATACTAACAGAGATATACATGAAGATGTGGATGGACAGCTGATGGAAGATGCTGCAGATGATGTAGATGATGCACATGATGATGAGTTGGTAAATGTCTATGACAAGGAAAACCCTGTTATTGCAGTAGGGAAGTTGTTCCCAAACATGGATGAGTTTATGATGTGTTTCAAGACTTATGCAGTCAAACATGAGTTTGATGCCAAGACTAAGTGGACTGATAGAAAGAAGTTTTATGCACGATGCAGAGGTTTTGATGGAAGTGTCAAGCCTTGCAAGTGGTACATATCTGCTAGACGCCAACCAGATGGAAGTACCATTAGGGTCAATCAAATCCCACACCAACATACTTGTATTACAAGTTCACAGAGAGTATCAACCATGACATCACAACTTTTGATTGCATAAAAGATCATTCCTATTTTAGCCAAGAAACCAAATACTACTTCAAAGAAACTTAAAGTAGACTTGGAAAAGCAGTACCCCATTAAGGTGAAGTATAACACAGTGTGGAAGGCAAAACAAAGGGCAATGAAACACTGGGAAAATACTTTTAGGATGCTTTATAATTTCAAAGCAGAGGTCACTTGGCAGTGTTGTGGAGATAGATACTGAGGTAACAGAGGATGGAAGAGTCATTTTCTCTAAGTTTTTTATGGCTTTAAAGCCTTGCATCGATGGCTTCAAGCCAGGGTGTCGTCCATATTTGAGCATAGACTCGTCGTTTTTGACTGGCAAGTGGAATGGTCAATTGGCAGCTTGCAATGCTTTAGATGGACACAACTGGATGTTCCCTATTGCTATTGGCTTGTTTCAGTCAGAGACAGAGGTCTCATGGACATGGTTCATGATGCAGTTGAAAAGATGCATAGGTCCAGTGTCACCTTTGGCAGTCCACACAGATGCATGCAAAGGGCTAGAAAACGCAGTCAAGAATGTTTTCCCCCATTGTGAGCAGAGGGAGTGCTTCGGCCATATGTGGATGAATTTGATCAAAAAATTCAGAGGGGAAGAATTTGGTCGCATGTGGCCAGCAGCAAGATCTTACACTAAACATACATATTCATATCATCTTGGTAAGATAATGACAGCATGCCCTGAGTTTGGTCCATGGGTGAACACCTACCATTCTCTATTACGGTATAGGTCAGGATTTAACACTGCCATCAAGTGTGATCATATCAACAACAACTTGGCAGAAAGTTTTAACAACAAGGTGAAGCAGTCAAAAAACTTGCCTGTGCATGACATGGTTGACCAAATCAGGATCATGATCATGTGCTTGTGGGAATTGAGAAGAAGGATTGGTGATTGTCTGCAAGGGGATAAGCTTCCTGCAGTGGTACAGCAGGTGGTCAACAGGAGCAGAAATCTTACACATTTATCTGTTGAAAAATCTTCTGTGTGGGGTGCTGAAGTTAGAGATACCAAAACTGGTAGAAGGCATGTTGTTAACACTGAAATGCATGATTGCACTTGTTTGGAGTGGCAACACACTGGGAAACCATGTGATCATGCCATACTTTTCTTGGCCTCCCGACCGAAGATAAACATACACCCATATTTACACGAATATTACTGAGTAGCAAGATTCAAGGCTGCATATGCAACTCCAATTCCAGCACTTACAGATCAGTCTCAGTGGCCTGAAGTGGAAATTGAATTTTCCATATGTCCTCCCCTAACAAAAAGAAAGGTTGGCAGGCCTAAAGAGAGTAGATTCAAGGCATGGTTTGAGAAAGGTGGGAGTAGTAAAAGAGGGAAGGGAAAGAAGGATGCAAAACCAAAAAGGTCCCAAAAAGGTAACAAAAATAGATGCAAGTTGTGCCAGGAACTTGGGCACCGAGTTGGATCTCCCAAATGTTGTTACACTCCTGAAAGGCCAAAGTATGTGGGCTAATGTTTGTGATGTTTACTATTTGGCTGCATTTTTCATTTACTAACCAATTGACATGCTTTATTTTTTTAGGAGGAAGCGTGCATGTGAGCCCCTTGTTGTTGAAGATTGCTGGCCAAAGAAAAAGGCAAGAGGCAATGGCTGTAGAAAAAAGAGAAGTTTTGGTGAAACAATGCACAATGAGCAAGATATGGATGTTCTGGTGCCAACTGAAGATATGGGTACCTCTAAAGATATTCCAGCTGATGTTGTGCAAGTTGAGCCTACATTGGAAGTTGAGTTTCCAACTGATGATATTCCAGCTGATGTGGTGCCAACTGAGCCTGTATTGGAAGTTGTATTGCCAACTGCAGCTGTTGTGGTGCGAAATGAAGCTGCTGTTCCAGGTAGTCCAGTGAAGAAAACCAAGAGCTTGAGTGAACTGGGTGTTGTAGAATCAAAAACAAGCACTGGTAAAAAGAAGAAGAAGAAATCGAGTGGTAAGAAGAAGCTGAAGTGAAAATTTGTTCAAACTTGTGTATCGGTACTATGCTGTAGAAATAAAACCTTGCCTGAAATTCAAATTTGTGTAATGATATTTTCACTTTGATATGATATGTATTTGCGTAATACTATTCAAGTTTGAGACAAAATTCATATTTGAGACAAAATTCAAATTTGAGCCAAAATTCAAATTTGAGGCAAAATTCAAATTTGAAGTTATTTGGTATGTGGTATAGGTGTTACAATGATTTCTGGACTATTATGCATGTTAGGTGATTAATCGGAGCACTTTTATTATGTGAAACTATGGAAATGAAAAATGTGCTCCAAATGAGCTCCAAACCCCCCTCGAAAGCCCCATTTGTAAGCAATTTTTTTTACCTTCTCTAAATGAACCAAAAAAGGAAACTTGACATCTAATGTGTGTATACAAGAGTCCATCCTGATATGGGAGCGCTTCGATAAAATATGACATACTTAACACTAAACCCTAGCTCACTTCTCTTGAAAACCCTACAACCTCGTTCTTGATAGCCATCTTCGTGAAGGTTTTTTCATGAAAAATTCCATAGTCCGGGTTTCTTATTTTTCCTAGCGACTTAGTCACATAGAACGATGATTGGCACACGTTTTCTATTTTTTGATTTTTTTTGAATTAGTTATGCTTAACCCTAACCCTTGAAAACTCTACAATCTCGTTCTTGATAGCCAAGTTTGTGAAGGCTTTTTCATGAAAAACTCCATAGTCCAAGTTTCTTATTTTTCCTAGCAACTTAGTCACATAGAACGATGATTGGCACAAGTTTTCTATTTTTTTGAATTAGTTATGCTCAACCCTAACCCTTGAAAACCTCTCAAAACCCCTCAAAACCCCATCAAAACCTCTCAAAACCCCGCACCAGTCCGAACCATTGGATCGCCGTGAATGGACGGTTTGGATCAGGCACTAGGGCTAGGTCAGCGATCCGTAGGCTGCACTATGATTGGCAGCGTTCTGGACCATTGGATGCATGTGAACCGAAGCAACGGTCTGGATCAGGCGCCATGTCACAGATCCGCGGGCTACGCTTTCATTGGCTGGTCTTTTTAGCACCATTTTTTTGCGCTGGATAAGATTGAGCAGGCCTGCCATGCGTTGTTGGGCTTAATTAAAAGCGGCCCACCCGTTGGACCGTTGGACATTGGGTGACCGAGCCTGAAAATCATGCATGCTAGCGCAGCCCTGCGCGGGCTGCCTTCACAGCACTCGACGTTGCATGCATGCGCGCGCAGCCCTGCATTTGCTGCCCTCGCAGCGTTGCCAAAGTTTCATGCATGCGCTACGCCATCGAGCACGCCCGACCGTCGCATTATGGCTATTCTACCGGATGCCCGACCGTCGCAGCAGTCACACAGAAGCTCATCTCTCGACGCGTTGTAATGGCTCCTGTGCGACGTGGGATGTTGGTTAGCCATGGCCAGGCGTGTGTACACACTAGATGCCACGTTAGCGGTTTCACATGCCATTACTACCACGATGGAGACTACGGGCATCTCCCTCTCCCTCTTCTTCGTCTCCTACACCATCTGCTATTTAAGCACACCCAAGACTGGGCATCTCCCTCTCACTCTTCTTCATCTCCTACCCCATCTGCCAAACCTGACCGTTCTTCATCTCCTACCCCATCTGCCCACCATGCCCCTTCTTCACCACAAGCAAGGATGCAGTTCACCGGGATGACCTACCGTGTGCCGCCCACCGTCCCCGAGATGCTCCACCCTCCCGAAGTCCAGGTGGAGGACACCCTACGGGTGTGGGCGATCTCGAGGTGGAGGGGTGCAAGGCAGCTGACCGAGTACTTCCTCACCACCGGCTACCGCCACCTCCCCAGGGGCTTTCTGGTGATGTTCCACGTGGAAGACATCACTAACAATGGCTATCCTATCGGGCTTATCATGAGGTTCACCGACCGCTTCGATGCCTACCACCTCCTCAGTCATGTTTTTTGGTGTGGATGCGAGTTCATCGCATTCACCACATACAACATCTTCACGGATTTCGACAGCATCTTCCCCACTGTTGGCCGCATGCACACACTCCCGTACCGCACCGACGACGACTAGTGAAGGAGTTGGCCTTGGAGGAGTTGGCCTTGGAGCAAGGGAGCGGCCCTGGGGTTTTAGGGTTATCTTATCTAGGTGTCGTGTGTTATCTTATCTATGTCGTGTTGGGTTGATCTATCTTTATAAGTTGTAACGGTACTATCTATGTCGTGCTTGGGTTGATCTATCTGGTTGATGTAATATCTAGTGCATGCAATGCTACTATTTATGTACTATATTGATGTTCTATCTAGTTCATATATGTTGTGCTTGATGTTCTATCTAGTTCATCTTCATATATGTTGTGCTTGATGTTCTATCTAGTTGATCTATGTGTCACTAATAAAAAGAAGATTCCACTATGCCAAAAAAAATCATATATATGTGTGCTGCATTTAGGCATGCATGTATCTAGGTCAGTACCAATGCTCTCCCACGTCTCCTTCTTTCTCTGATCTACTAGGAGTTAGTAGGGTCACCCTAGCTAGTAGGTGTTTGTTGAGCAACGAGAGCTTTTTAAATTGGTTCTAATCCAACCAGTAGCTAAAACTAGAGTTGAGAAAGGTTTCTCTCTCAATGACTTTTGGCAACTAATTTAGTTCATGTAAGCATGCAACTAATTTCATGGAACCGTAGACATGCATAAAAACAATCAGAAAACAATGGGCAATAGTGGACAAGCAACAAATATGTAAATAAAAAAAATTCACAATAAATACATGTGTTCATGCAGCCATGCATGAATGGATCTATCTATCCTCCTTAAAAATGTATCACAGTTAATTTAATGTATCACAATACATACATGTATCGATTTACATTTGTATATCAAAAAATGATCCATCACAGAATTTAGTGCACGACCTTTTTTTGTCGAAGCAACATGGGTGCACCAAGCGGGTGGGCCTGTTTTCTATTTGGGCCTGCTCTTTCTCACATTCCTCATCAGCCCGCGGCCCAATAACATTTTTTGTTTGACCATGAACTCTGCACCTGCACTCTGTTAACTGAAGAATTGCTGCACTTTATGAATTGCTGCATTTTATTCATCAATTGTAGCATTTTATTCATCAGGGGGAGCAAATAATCCATGGACTAACTAGAACTGTAACTGAGAATATCATTACAAGAATTCAGGCAAGTTTTGCTTCACACAAATTCAAATTCAGCTAACAAATGATCCATGACTAACTGAAACTACTAGCTAGACACAATAACTGAAACTAGGACCCCTGAAACTAGCTAGACACACTAACTGAAACTCTAACAATTTCTAGCGATTGATGAACATCAAGTAAAAGAAACCCATAGCAATGACACGACAATAAAATGCTCCAGCCATCATATTTGCTTGCTGCTTCAAATCGATCAGATGCTTTAGTTGCTTGCCCGTTTTCTTCAATTCACACTTCAGTTCAGCACTGTCCATCATGGGACCGGCTCTATCCGCCAAATGGGGGGCGTGTTCCACAGCAAGTTGCCCCCCAAAATTGAGCTCTTGGGTCGATGCCTCCAATTTCAGGGCCCCCAATTTCAACCTCTCAACGTACTCATCGAGCCACTCGAAATACACACATTTCTTCAGAACCTGAAAAACGGGGGTAGGTTGCGCATAAACCCTAGATCCACCGTCCAAATTCGACAAAAAAAATCGGGAGAAATTAGACCATACGATGGTGAAGTACACAGATCTAACCTGCCCCGGCTGTGGCCTGCTCAAGCATTTCACGAACTCGCGCCCATGGTTGCCATTTTCTTCCTTCACACAAGTCAAACGCTTCAGAGGCTCCATGCGCGGGCAATCGGGGCATCTTATCAACGGCACTGGACCGTACTGCGTCCATTGGCGAGAGGCCAAAGTCGAGCTAGACATCACTCGCCGGTGGCGCGCTTCGTTGCCGGAGAATAGGAAGAAGAAGGTGGGGAAAGGAAAGGGGAAGGGCAAGCAATGGGGGGGAGGGCTGGCCCGGGCTCGTGGCTGGCTCGGGTCGGGGCACGCTGATGAGCACGACCATGCTTATGTGGATAAGTTGTGGGTCCCGCACGCATGCGAGTAAGTGGTGGGTCCCATGTTGATGTGGATAACTGGTGGGTCCCGCGTGTCATAACTCAAATCGGTAACCCCTTGTGTTTTGCATTTCATGGTTAAACAGAACCATGTCACATTGCAGCTATAGTTTTCTACAAAGATGTCGCACGAGAGCAATTTTCCTCAACTACGTCGCACTCCTTCCATTTCATCTCAAAGATGTCGCATAGGAGCTATTGGCCCTTGACAAAGTCCGCCGATATCGACTCGACGTTCAGTTTGGGGCTTCCCAGACCGAACGACTTGTTCACCAGGGGAGGGATAGTCGACCGGACGAGATTTGTTGGGCCTCTTCCCAATCGTGAATAAAAACATTAGAAAAAACAACAAAATAGTTAAAAATAAAGAAGAAAAATGAACTCCTTTGCTATCTAAAGCAAAGCTAGTGTAAAACTGCCATGGTTGATGATCCACCGGAGAGAAAATAAAACGTCAGCTGCTAATCCATTTTTTGTCCCCGTTGTCCTCGGTAACCTGAAACAAAAAATGCTATGGATTTGCCATGAGACCTTAAATGAATTTGCCATATATGCATAAATTAATTTGCCATGTTATGAACAAAATAACCTATAGAAAAAGGAAAATGTTAAGAATGTGCCATGTGAAATTTGCCATGTGACAATAATGGAATTTGCCGCATGAACAAAAAAATGGATTTGCTATGTTATGAAGATGCAAAATAATAATTTGCAATTATACATGGCAAAACTTGCATGAAATCCTATGCAAATCATGGCAAAAAATCCATGGGTGAAAAAGAAGCTAAAGTGAGGTACGGATTTGTCATGGCCAAAATCATCATTAGTTGATGTTGTGTCGTTACAACAATTTCCAGAAATTATCATGGCAACAAAAATATGTTTAGAATATGTCATGGGGAAGAAATACAAATGAATAGATGAACATTACAAAAACAAAATTAGTACCAAAATTACCATGGCAGATGCATATTTAAAAATTACCATGCTTAAATAAAAGAATTTTCCATGTATATAAAGTAACACAAATTATTATTTAAAAAATCCCAAATGTATATTAAAATTGTCGTGGAATTTAACCTAAAACGACATGCTTTGTAAAGGAATTTTAAGTTAATTTGCCATGCAATGGCAAATGTTGTAGGATTTTTGCCATGGCAAAGTTTGGTATTGGTGACATGACAAAAGTTTTGATATATTTTTCCATGACTACATTTGCCATGTTATGGAGTATGAATTTGCCATGCCCCGTAAACTCCAATTGCCAAGCCCCATAAATAAATAAATTCGCCATGTTATGAAGTATGAATTTGCCATGGTTCAAATAATAAAAATGCCATGGTTAGTAAGATCTATTTTCCATGGTTAAGAAAGTAAATTTTCCACAACAACATTTTCTTTGCATCATATAAATTACAAATTGCCATGTGCAAACAATAACTTTGGATGGTCGAAGGATAAAAAAATAGACATTAAGAATAAGTTTTGCATGCTTAAAAAGGTTAAATGGCCATGTTTTCAGACAATAAATACGCCATGGTCACAAAAAAACTTTGCCATGGCTTAAAAAGATTAATTTACCATGGCAAAAAATATAAGTTTGCCATGGTGTAACTTAAAAAATTGCCATGTTCAGAAACAATAACTTTGTCGTGGCAATAAACATATTAAATAACCATGGCAACATTCTTCGAATAAGATATGACAACGACACTCCCTTTTTTTAATAAAATTGCAATGTTCGTGGAAACATTTTTAAACATCTTTAGTTGCCATCACTACGAACAAGTTGTCATGAAGTTTAGATACAACATGAAATATGAAGATTACATTATGAAAGTTGCCATCATGGTAACATGTGCAAAAAAGGTATGACAAAAAATCTTTCTCTAGACACATGGAAAATTTTGAAAAAATGGAGAAAACATCTTAAGTTGTAGTGACATCGTAATGTAATCATCATGGGAAAACAAATTTCAAAGGATCAAAACTTCTTGCCATGGCAACAATCTTCGGATGGACATGGCAGAAGACACAACAGATAATGGCAACACATGCTTTTACTTGCCATGGCAAAAAAAATCTATAAATTTATTGGTTTTAGTTGACACGGCAAGTTTGCCATGTTTTTGATCATCTTAGGTTGTACATGTTTTTGAATATTTTAAGTTTTCATGGCAAGTTTGCCATGCTTTTGAACATCTTAATTAAAGAAGTTTGCCACTGTTGCCATTTTTTTGAACAACTTAATTAAAGAAGTTTGCCACGGAAAGTTTGTCATGTTTTTTAACATCTTAAATTGTCATGTTTTTTAACAACTTAAGTTGCCATGGCAAGATTGACAATCTCTCCCCAGCACTGGCACCCGCTCGCTAAAAAGCGGACCGCGACCGTCTTGGAGTATTCATGGACGCCCTACTGGCTATCGTGTGCCGGCTCGCAGCTCATACGACAACTTCTTAGTTTGCCACTTGGTGTCCGTCCATGTTTCTTTTTCTTTTCTTGGGCGTGATTGTGATGTGGCCCTAGTCTTTTTATTTGCTTCATTCACTGGTACTCAATTGTATGGATGTTTGCTTTATCTATAAAGCGGGGCGAAAGCATAGTTCGAGAGATTGCCATGTTTTTGAACATTTATAACTTTGCCATGTTTTTAAACATCTTAAGTTGCCATCACTACAAAGTTACACTATGAGAGTTGTCATCATGGCACCATATGCAAAAAGATGGTTTAGCGAAAAAATTGTTTCTCCAGACACATGAGAATTTTGAAAAATGGAGAAAACATCTTAAGTTGAGCAAATTTAAAATAGATATGGCAATATTCTTTGGATAGATATTAAAATTACGCAAACGCATATAAGTTTACTAATTTTGTTTGCCACACAAGTTCAAAAACTATTGATATCTAGGCAATGGCAATGGTATGTGATACTTGTGATCTGCGTTGGGTTTTCCATGAAGTGGAACGGGTAATTGCAGCACAATACTGGTAAGTATTTCCCTCAGTTAATGAACCAAGGTTTATCGAACCAATAGGAATATTAATCCACAACCATCTTCAGCGGCTGCATACAAAAGAGCAAACAACTTGCACCCAATCGGCCAAGAGGGTTGTCAATCCCCTTGATCTCGTTATTTGCTAGCAAGTGAGGTGTGTAGATAATTATAGATAATTGTAAATTGCAAAATAAAATAAAAGACAAATAATAGCAGCAAGGTAAAGATAAGTTTTGTAAATATATAAGTGAATAGACCCGGGGGCCATAGTGTTCCCTAGCGGCATCTCTCATGAAAGCAACATACGACGGGTAAACAAATTACTGATGGGCAATTGATAGAAAAGCGTATAGTTATGTGATATTCACAGCAATGATCATGTATATATAGGCATCACGTCCATAAACAAATAGGCCGACTTCTGCCTGGACCTATTACTATTACTCTACTTCAAGAGCGCTTCTATATGCTTGCCTCTCTACGTATTAAGTTCATGACAAACAGAGTAATGCTTGGAGAACGATGACATGATGTAGACAAAGTAAACTCCATCAATATGAATAAACCCCATCGTTTATCCTTAGTAGCAACAACACAAAGACATATCTTGTCCCCTTCTATCACAGGGATATAAAAACCAGTCAGGTTGAACCTACTACAACGCACCCCTCTCACTGAAGAAAGATCAATCTACTTGGCCAAAGCAAATCAATAGATCAAAGAGATTTACGAAGCTATAGTGATCATGCAAATAAGAATCATAATAAAAGATTTCAGAGAAGACTCAAAAACTTTTCATGAATAATGTGAACATAAACCCACAATTCATCGGATCCCAACAAACGCACCGCACAAAAGAATTACATCGGATAGATCAAAGCAAAGATGTGATGATCATTGTATTGAAGATCAAAAGAAAGATACATAGCCATCTAGGTACTAACTACGGACCCGTAGGTCTATGGTGAACTACTCACACATCATCATGAGGGGTGATGAAGAGGCCCTCCGTGATCGAGCCCCCCTCCGGCAGGGTGCCGGAACGAAGCTCCAGATGGGCTCGCGACGGAACAGAGACTTGCGACGGCAGAAAAAGTATTTCGGGATGCCCCCTAGGGTTTTTGGAATATATGTGAATTTATAGGCCAGAGAACGGGGGTAGGAGGGCCACCAGGTAGGGACAAGCCATCAGGGCACGCCGACCCCCCTGGGTGCGCCCTGTTGGCTTGTGCCTCCCTCGTGCGGCCTCCGGTCTTCTTCCGAAGTTTCCAGGTCTTATTTTGTTCCAGAAAAAATCATAAAAAAGTTTCGGGACAATTGGACTTCGTTTGGTACAGTAAACCTGAAAAGTAAAAAACGGGCAGAAAACAACAACTGGCACTAGACACTGGGTTAATAGGTTAGTGCTCAAAAATAATATAAATTGGTAAATAATTAATGAAAAAGTATCCTAGAATGATAATATAATAGCATGGAACAATCAAAAATTATAGATACATTGGAGATGTATCAGTATGAAAAACAACATGGCAAGTTACCGATTGTTTTGGCCATGAACAGTCATGGCATACAATCATGTTTCCCCCTAAAACATGTCATGTAGTAATTAGACAAAGACAAGGTATTACCATGACAACACACCTTTGCCATGAACATATCAATATTATCTAAACTTGTCGCGTTGTCAATTTTAAAAAATGGCCAAATTGTTGTGGGGACGCATTGTCAACTTGCCAGCACTACATATTGCCCCATGGCAACTATAGATTATCCCTACTATGTATAAACCAGAGCAAGAAGTACAAATGCAAAATTTACATCCAGTAGCATTCAGGACAACAAAAAGCACAAATCACAAAAGTCTTTAGCAAAAATCGACGCGGAATTCCATGTGTTGATCATTTTTGCCATACCTATCATAAGGACAGTAACCACTCTTTAACAAAATTCACGTACATGATAGCAAAAGCATGATCAATTTACAAACATTCAGAAATTGAACATCTCACAAAAGCATGTCAAGTTTTTTTTCCTATCATTCAGAAATTGGGCAAGAAGCATAGCTAAGAGACACAACAAACCTTTGCGACAGATCAAATGTTTTGCGAGCCTCAGTGGACACCACGGTGCATGTCTCCCGCGCGCTCCCGACGGAACAACATGAACAACAGTCACGCTGGCTGCACGATCCTCGTCGGCTACAAACCCACACCATCGACCCCGGGAGGTAGCCCCAGCACCGCAACACCGCCACAACCTCCCCATTCCACTAGCCGTTGACCTCATCGTCGGCTCTTATGTGGTTCTGCTTCTGCCCCACCGGCCAGATCCAGGCATTCCGGTGCTCGCGTCGGGTATGGATGAACACACCTGGGACCATGCCATCGGCGACAAGAAGCACGAGGAACACAGCAGTGTGGTCGCCATTACCTCCATGGACGAGCGCCTCGACCTCCTAGGTTGCTCCAACTATGACAGCCCCGGCGACCCATCCACTACTCATCCCGACGGATGCCGTCGCGCCGCACCGGTGTCAGGGCCGGTTTTCCAATAAAACATTTATTGAAAAATCGCCCTAATAGTCCGGCCAGTATAGAAAATCCTTCTTACTGGTAGACAAATCCTTGATACGGAAATCCAGTAGTACTTAATATTATACAGGGTTGAGCGGAGGCTGCTCAACAATTTATTACAAGTACGCCAATATTACACATAATGGCGGATATGTCACAATGGATGTGGTGGCATAACTACTGACTCGTAAAAATAAAAAGAGTGGTGGGTATGTCACGGTGGAGTGGGTGACATAACTCTCATATCTTACAGCTCATCAAGTGTCGGGGTGAGGCTTGATGATTTTATTTGGGTGGCGGAAGCGTATATAATACAAGTGGCAAACTCCAGAATTATCATCAAGGCGTCGGACTCGCTATCGAACTCTGACTGGGACTTGTATTAGAGTTATCATATCTGACTGGGACTCCTCTAGGCGTCGGACTCGCTATCGAACTCTTCATCCATAAGATCGCCTTCGTCAACATCTGGCCAAAACAATAGCCAGGGACAAGCCAGTGAGTACTTTGAATGTACTCGCAAACAGTTTGGACATAAGATATAACAAATGCAAACATGATGCACATGCGCAGGATTAGTAATACACACACAGTCATTTAAATTTGCACAGCAAGAAAAAGAAAGGAAGTCGGGCGGTAGTCCTCCCGAAATCCCAATAAAATAGAAGAAGACCGATCGGGTGTCTGAAGCGACGCCTCGAAAGGTAAGGAATAAAAGACATGCCTCAGTCGGGCGTCGGAGCGACACCACATAAAGGGCTTATGTCAAAATTTAAATAACAGGAATGCCACAGTCGGACGTCTGAGCGACATCACATAAAGGGCTTATATAAAAAGTAAATGACAAGCATGCCACAGTCGGACGTCTGAGCGACATCACATAAAGGGCTTATATCGAAAAGTAAATGACAAGCATGCCACAGTCGGACGTCTGAGCGACATCACATAAAGGGCTTATATCAAAAGTAAATGACAAGCATGCCACAGTCGGACGTCTGAGCGACATCACATAAAGGGCTTATATCAAAAGTAAATGACAAGCATGCCACAGTCGGACGTCTGAGCGACATCACATAAAGGGCTTATATTAAAAGTAAATGACAAGCATGCCACAGTCGGACGTCTGAGCGACATCACATAAAGGGCTTATATTGAAAAGTAAATACAGCAGTGCCACAGTCGGGCGTCTGAAGCGATGCCACATAAAGGGCTTATATCAGTAACATTCAAAATACGAGTAATCCAGGAGGTAACACCATCCCAAGGAATACCCGGCATATCACAATAATAAACAGGTTAGTCCATCCACAGGAATAACATTCAGCCAAATTTACTTCTGTTGTTTAACATATTAGTTCTCCAGAGACTGACACTGAGACCGACACTTGACCTGTCAACCAACGTCCTTGACCATGGACACGGCTACTCGAATAGTTTTGACTCTGCAGAGGTTGTACTCTTTACCCACAGTCAACGGATTTCAGTAGTCACAAAGGACTAGTTCCGTCTACGGTATTTTAGAAGAAAACACATCTGACCAGTACACACCCGTTTTACATCCCGATGCCAGGAATCACCCTAGGCAACGTTCAAGAAAAACTTTAAGACGGGGAGGCCACTACCTTGAATAGCATGGGATCAAATTTATATCGCGCGCTCTAAGGGGTGCCCCCCTCTCGGTCCAACTGGAAACACCCATGCCCCCTGACCGGATGACTGGCTTTAATCCATGGCCATGGTACCTTCATCACGGCCCCTCTATTTGTTGTGTACATGGAAAGAGGTTTGCAACTTACTAAACCGTATTCTTTGCAGAAAACATGTGGCAGCACGAAAAGAAGGTGAACCTGGACAAGACTCGATCCATGTCAACACTGGAGTTAAACAGTTTTCTTTGTTAATACCGGCATGCTCCAACAATACCGGCGTACAACCTATCATGCCACCACATGACTAGGTTGTCTCATATCTCATCAAGTTTTGTGGCTCACTTGCAACCCATCATTTATGAAATGTAACATTCTCCAAATGCTTACATAAACATGTCATGCAAAACATCATGCAAGCAAACATGAAACAGACTCGTCATATCAAAGGTTCAAACATGCTTGCCTGGTTCGGAGTAGTCGGAGTCTAACTCAGCGAAGTTGACGGCACCGTCTCCTTCCTCGGTATCTACGAAATACACATATACGAATACTAACGTAAATACCGTGCGCGTATAAAAAGTTGTTCCAAATATTTTTCAAATAAATATGACAAAAAAAACTAGATAGAAAAATAAAGATGACAGAAAAAGAATCAACTCAAAATCATCTTTTGTTTAAAAGTTATTAAAGTTTTAAAACCAGGGACTAATCTGTTATAAACAGAAAACTGTCCAGGGGCAAACTGAATAAAACAGAAAACGCTTCGGCTGAAATACACCAACTCCAGAAGAAAACGTATTTTGCCCGAAGGCGCTTTCAGAAAACGGTTCGAATATAACCAATAGAGGCTGACAAGGGGGTCCCGCATGTCAGGTTCAAAAGAGGCTCGCCGGCACCAGAAACTTGCGGCGATCGCCGGCGACGAACTGCTGCGAGACAGAGAGGGAGAGGAGTACCGGCGTGCTCAGGGAGGTGTTCCGTGTCGGTGAGAAGTGGAAGGAGTCGACGGGAGGCACCGCAGCGACGGCCTCTTCCTCTCCGGCGGACGACGGCGTCGGGCGGTGGTGGATCTCACCGGAGAGAGCTTCTGACCTCGAATTGATGCATGGGTTAGAACGGGCAGTGGAAAAGAAGACTACTGGCAAAGTTTGAGCGGCGGGGACGCACTCACCAGGGTGAATCGAGCCAGAGCCCAAAGCGGATCGGGGCGGCCGGAGTCGGAGAAGAAGACTCTCCCGAGGCCCTCTGGTGAGTATGGCGAGGCTCTGAGGAGTGGAGGAGAGGTTATGGAGTGGTTGGAGAGCTCGGGGCCTCTATTTATAGCCGGATCGAGGAGGGTGCCCGAGAACGGGATAACGACGGCGAGAAATTACGGCGAGGCAGGGGATGGACAGAGGGATTAGGCGACTGGGCATCATCAGATTGGTCTGCTGGTTCCATTCGAAGGAATAACCAGGTCCAATTTGGCTTACACCCGAGACCTTGACGGAACGGGGCGTACGGGCTCGTCGGCGGCAAAGAGCGCGCTCTGCGCCTCTCAGGCCACGGCCTCGTCCCTGCAGCGTTCTCTGGCGAGGAGCTGGACACGCGTAGGCCGCTGGTGGTTTGGGCGGTGCGGAGCACGGCGTTCTGCGACGCTGGCTTCTGACGGCCGCCACGGGCGGTTCTGCCGCCGCGGAAGCCGCCGGAGTTGACGCGACGGGACGCCACCGACGCCCGCAACCGGCCAAGGAACCGTGCGGCAATCAGGATAAGAAGGAGCAATAGGGAGGAAGGCGCCAAGGCAGCTACTGGCGAGATCATCGCTGCCGCCTGACGAACGCGACACTGCCTCCTCTGAACTTTTCTGAATCGAATGAACAGTGCACTGAATCTGTTCGATGAAATGATTTTGGCACGTGGAAAATTTTGCTGGGGTTGAAACTTGGTGAGGAGGTCTCTTGATGCATCTAGAGGCTCCCTGATTTTTGTCAGAATTTTTGGAAGAAAGAAAAGACGAATTCCATCAAAATTTGCAAATCTGGTCCAAACTTGCAGCGAACAGAATTTGAAAATTTTGAACTATGGACCAGCAGATTTTTGGTGATATTCGTAGTGGGTACTAAAGAGAAGCTGGGGAAATTTTCTTGTGGTCAAAGATCAAAGAAATCTGGTACTTCCTTTGTAAATCAAAAGAGTCCAGAAAAATGACAGAAATTGATTTGAGAAAGAATTAAATAGAATAAAAATCAAAAAGAAGTTGAAACTTGCTGGGATGGATGCTAGACTTGATCCAAAGTAGGAAGGAGGGTTTTTGGAAGAAAATCTTCAATATAGGTTATGGCAAAGGAGTGACATAGGATTCCTTTTGAATAGAAAAGGATAAATCCCAAATTAAAGAAATTCTTTTTAATAAAAGAAAAAGCAGAATAACCCAAGAGTAATTGTGTTGACACAATCACAAGATGAAGAATCCTCAAAACGAGAACCAAATTTGAGAACAGTCTCAACAAGAATTGTCATCAAAAGTTATTCAGAAGGAGATTCTTTTGGAAAAAGAAAAATTCAAATAACCTCCTCCAAAACCAATAAAGAATTTTTTTTTTTTTGGCAAAAACCAAATAAAAATTTTGGGGTGTTACAACCGGCCACCACCAATCCGCAGGTCCAACCACCTCCCTGCCACTGCGGTGTGGTCGCAATCGCCGCCATGGACCAGCGCCTCGGCCACCTAGGCTTCTCCGACTACGGCAGGCCCGACGACCCTTTCGAGGGGGGGAAGAGGAGCGGCATGGGGCGACTAGGAAGGAACAAACCTGGCTGTGCTCGTCGGCGTTCGCCGGTCGTCGGAGGTGAGGGAGAGGCGGTGGGGTTACTGGGGATCCAGATGAGCTCGGGGGAGCGCGGGAAATGGGTGAGGGGAAGGAAAGAGTACCGTGTTGAGCAAAAAAAGGAAAGAGAATCGTTCGGACAACTTCGCCCATGACCCGAACAAGCCGTAGGGATGACATGGCGATTTTTGGGCGTCAAGATTCGTGCAACGGTTATGAACGCGTCAGGACGGGGGTGTTTCTTGCAACACATGTGATAATTATAATTTGGGTTGTCCAAATAAACGGTTGCAATTTAAAATGTGGCAGGTAATATCGCATACATGGGAGTGGTTTGTTTTTTCCGATTTTTTCTCGTAACAAGCTATCGCTCCACTTTACAAGTAAAACATAAACCAAAGTAAATGGCGAACAATACAAGCAAGCGAGGAAGCCCTCTTGAAAAAAAATCACGGAATAAGCGAACACCACAACAACACACGACTACGACATTGATAACTAGCACACACAATAGGACACCTAAACTCCACGACAATACCTTAAGAAGGGGAAATGGTGTAGAGCATCACCGTTGTCGAGTCCGAGACGAACGAGGGTCCTCACCCGGAACCCTCGCACGAAGAGAAGAACCACAATGATGTTCTCAAAAGGAGAGTGACACCCACGGGCATTGCCGCCGCCCGCGCCAAAGCGCGGAGCTTTCGCTCGGGTAGCTCACACGTGCCACGATGAGACACCTGCGAAAACCACATTGAGCATATACCTCCAGATCTAGATATGGGCGTTGGCACTGCCATGAACAGAGAGCGAGACTAAGCCACCCTCCACTACATGACGGTGCAGCACACCGGGGATGGCTTGCTTAAAAGAAGCTTCGCCACAGGCCTAGGGGTGAAAAGTTATATGAAAAGTTCACTAAAAGTTTACAACTTGAGCATTCTTGCAAGGATACATATACACCGGTCTTCATATATCTAAAACATATATGAAAAGTTCAATATGGATGTATTGTGTAACTCAAATACATCTATGATCATATTATCCCTCATAGGGATACAAATCCATACAGACCTAGGGGTAATAATGAAGTGATGCGGGACTTGAAGTTCCATATGTCCCTACCGCCAAAGCACTCATAGGGTTGAAAACTATCTCAGCCTGACACTATATTTGCTATCAACATATTCAGAGTGTAAGCCCGTAACAAAAGTATACAATTGATGTAACGGATATTCTCTCGTATCTTCAACTCAGAATGTGTCTGGATTAATACAATTTGGAGGAAATCAAGATATGACCTTGATATTATATAATGATACTAGCTAGTTATTTAATCTCAACAATGGCATATCAATAACTGGATTTTAAGGGAACCTTCTTACAGAAGTCATTTGAATAGACTTTAACAGCTACTTATACTTATCATTCTGGACGCTTTATCTGAAGCATTGTAAAAGGTTTTTAATAAGGCAACATAAACACAAGTGTCCATATATGCTATATCACTTTTTCCTTATATTTTTCCCACTGGTTTTAAAAGAGTTTTCAATGACACATCATATTGCACGGTTTTCCTTTATGAGTTTTCTCTAGAAGTTTCTCATGAAAAGTTTGTAATGAGGCAATACATTTTTAAGATTATATGCAGTACTTTTTAAATTTTTGCCCACTGTGGTTTTTAAATAAAATATACAAATCATCTTTATTGTTCTCTAAACTTGCCAATGGGTTTCCACCTTCTTCAAAGTTTTTTTCTCATATGTGTTATCAAGAGAGAATAATTATTGTATGTTTCATCATTTTCTGTTATTATTTTTTCAGTGGGTTTACAATATTTTTAGCAACATGTCTACACTATTCTCCTCATTTTTTCCTCACAATTTTTTTGTAGGATACTCTAACAACTATAAAAGGATTTCTCAACATAAATGACGAATATACAAGAGCACTTCAATAATGAATTATTCAAGGAGCGGTGATGTAAAGGGTGTGCATTCGAATTAGTTCAGCACATGTTGGTTCATTAATTACCACATGTTAATTAATGAATAGTAATTAGGATTAGTAGATGTCATTAGTAGTTGCATGTGTCCTTCACTACATCGAGAGGGCAGCGACAAAGTGATCCAGTGTCTCCCTTCCTATTCCTTTTTGTTGCTAACACATTATCTGCTCTGTTCAGTAAGTCAATGACTGATAAAGGATTATAAGGGACCAAGATTTGTCGGACATGCCCAGTTATTTCACATCTCCTCTTTGATGATGATTCGTTGCTATTTTTTCATGCCTCTGTGGAGTAGGAAACGTTGGTGAGAGGTTTGTTGAACACTTATGCTTCGACAATAGAGCAACTTATTAACCCTGCAAAGTGTTCCATCATGTTCTCCGATAATTGTTTACTACCGGAAGCCACGAGTATTAAGTCTATGTTGGAGGTGTCGCATGAGGTTTTTGATCCTAAGTGAGGAATGCACAAGGGGAATTTGAAACATTGCAGGACCGGCTACAAAAGATACTTGTTTTTTTAGAGAAAAGGGGTTGGCCGAGCTAGAGAAAAGGCTTGAACCTAACCCGACTTAGAATTAACAAAGCCATCAACCGGCCAGGATTACAAGGAAGCATACAATAAGTAAAGAAACAAGAAACGACAAAGATACAGAGAGCTATAGAAGCTTACAACCTAGTAGTGATACAGACAAACAAGAGATAGTAATAGGAGCCTAGGCAAGATCACCAAGGTCAAACGTCAAGAGCAATGGCCACATTGGCAGTAGGGTGAGGGCAGTAAGAAATCAACATAGACAACCAACATCTCCTGGCCTACTCCCGCAGAACATGCCAAGATCGACAAGCCACATGCTTCTACCTCCGAAGAAGACCACTATCATCTCGCCCTGGCTCGAAGGGCGCCGAACCGTCGGAAGGCAGAGTGCTCACCTTAGAGCCGAATGGACAATGCCGACTGGCAGCTCGGGCACGAGGGAGTGATGACCCACAAGTATAGGGGATCAATCATAGTCCTTTCGATAAGTAAGAGTGTCGAACCCAACGAGGAGCAGAATGAAATGATAATTAGTTTTCAGCAAGGTATTCTCTGCAAGTGTTGTGAGTAACAATAATAGATAGTTTTGCAGCAAGATAGTTCGTAACAAGTGACAAGTAACAATCGTAACAAAGGTGCACCAAGGTAGCCCAATCATTTTTGTAGCAAAGGACAGGCCTGAAAGTATTCTTATGTAAAACAAGCGCTCCCGAGGACACATGGGAATTTCCGTCTAGTCATGTTCATCATGTTTAGTTGATTCACGTTCGTTACTTTGATAATTTGATATGTGGGTGGATGATGCGTCTCCGTCGTATCTATAATTTTTTATTGTCTCATGCCAATATTCTACAACTTTAATATACTTTTGGTAATATTTTATATTATTTTGGGGACTAACTTACTTATCCAGTGCCCAGTGCCAGTTCTTGTTTCTTATGTGTTTTTTATTTCGTAGAAATTCCATATCAAACGAAGTCCAAACGCGATAAAAATTTACGGAGATTTTTTTTATAATATATGTGAATTTTGGGAGTCGGAATCAACGCAAGACGATGCCCGAGGGCCCCACAAGCCAACAGGGCACGCCCTGATGGCTTGTGGCCATCCCTTAAGTTGGCTGGGGCTCTCCTTCTGCCACAAAAAGCTAATTTTCCGATAAAAATCCCCTCAATATTTCAGCCCGATCGGAGTTACGAATCTCCGGATATTTAAGAAACGGTGAAGGGCCAAAAAACAGACGCGAAAACAGAATAGAGACAAATAGATAGATCCAATCTCGGAGGGGCTCCTGCCCTCCGGGAGCTATGGCGGCCATGGACCAGAGGGGAAACCCTCCTCCCACCTAGGGAGGAGGCCAAGGGAGAAGAAGAAGGAGGGTGGCTACACCAACAACTTTGCCGCCCTCACCACCAACTCTCTCCCCCTCTATGCAGCGGTGTAAAACCTCTCTTCCCCGTTGTAATCTCTACTTGAACATGGTGCTTAATGCTATATATTATTATCCAATGATGTGTGGCTATCCTATGATGTTTGAGTAGATTTCTTTTGTCCAACGGGTTAATTGTGGTATGATGTTATTGATATGAATTGTATGTTGATATGGTGTTGTCCTAAGGTGCCTTCCGTGATATGCACATGTGAAGGAATCCTGCTGGAGGGTTTGCAATATGTTCATGATTCGCTTATAGTGGGTTGGTGAGTGACGGAAACACAAACCCGAGTAAGGGGATTGTTTACGTATGGGAGTAAAGGGGACTTGATGGTATGGTTGGGTTTTAGCTTAATGATCTTTAGTAGTTGTGGATGCTTGCTAGAGGTCCAATCATAAGTGCACATGATCCAAGTAGAGAAAGTGTGTTAGCGTATGCCTCTCCCTCATTGCATATGACAAGTATCTATCATATTATATTCAATTGCCTATGGACAATCTTTCTCTTGCGTTACACAAAAATCTTTCTAATAAACTATCTACTTTTATTTTTATTTTATTAAAACAGCACCTAACTTTTATTTCTACGTTCTTTATTATCTTGCAAAACTATCTATTACACCAACTAAGTACTTCTAGTTTCTTTCCCGCAAATTAGTTTCATACTTGTTCTAGTTAAAGTAAGTGTTAGCGTGCGTAGAGTTGTATCGGTGGTCGATAGAACTTGAGAGAATATTAATTCTGCCTTTAGCTCCTTGTTGAGTTCGACACTCTTACTTATCGAAAAAGGCTACAAACGATCCCCTACACTTCTGGGTTATCAGTGGATGATGCGTCTCCAACGTATCTATAATTTTTATTGTTCCATGCTGATATATTATCAATCTGGGATACTTTTGGGTAATTATTTACCTATTTATAATATTTTTGAGCACTAACCTATTGACCCAGTGCCGAGGGCCAGTTGCTATTTTCTACGTGTTTTTTACTTTGCAGGTTTACTATACCAAAAAAAGTCCAATTGCCACAAAACTTTTTGACGATTTTTTTGGGTCAAAAACAAGACCTAGAAGCTTCGGAAGATGGCCGGGAGTCGCACCAGGGACCCACAAGCGAACAGGGTGCGCCCTGGGGGGGTGTTGGCTTGTGGTCGGCCCCCTGGTGGCCCTCCTGATGCCGTTCTCTGGCCTATAAATTCTCATCTAACCTAAAAACATAAGAGGAGGTCCCGAAACACTTTTTACGCCACCGCAAAACTTCTATACAACATCATGACTAATTATTCTCAATGGCATACTGAAAGAGGTCCAACTGGTAAGAAGGTAAATTCTGTGGAAGAAATTGCTACTTTGAGTGAAAAAGTGGATGCTCTTATGAATATGGTTGCTAGTAAAAATACTCATGTTGATCCCAATAATATGCCTTTGTCTACTTTTATTGAGAAAAATAATGATGCTATTGATGTGAACTTCATCTCGCGAAATAACTTCAATAACAATGCTATAGAGGAAATTTCAAATCTAGACCGTATCCCGGTAATTCCTCTAACAAGTATGGAAATTCTCATGGTAATTCTTATGGAAATTCTTATGGAAATTCTTCTACAAATTCTAATAGTATACCCTCTGATCTTGAGAACACAATTAAGGAATTTATTAATTCTCAAAAGGTTTTCAATACTACGGTAGAAGAAAAATTGCATGTGATTGATGCTTTGGCTAAAAACGTGGATATAATTGCTCTTGATGTGGAAACTCTTAAAAGTAAAACTTAGCCACCCAAGCATGATTTTAATGAGGCTATTAAATCTATCCAAATATCTATTGATTAAAGTAGGGATAGGACCGCTAAGTTGAGAGCTAAGCAGGAATTCTTGGAAAAGGCTCTTCCACCCGGTTTCTACCGGAATCATGATGAAGATCTTAAAATTATTGGTGTTTATTCCATTGATTATTTGTTTACTTATCTGAATATAAATGATAAAGGGACTGGAGATGAGTCAACTCTAGTTGAGGAGCGTCCTGTTTGCTTGGAGGGTGATGATTTTGATGCTAAAACTGAAAAAAGTGGGTTTGGAGAGGTCAAAACTTTAACTAGTGATGTGCCCACTATCTTGGATTACAAGGACTTTAAGCATGATAAATGATCTTTAGTAGAATGTATATCCTTGCTGCAATCCATTATTATCTCACCCAATGCTTATGAACAAAACAAAGATTTTATCGAACATATAGTAGAAGCTATGATAAAAGCTTATGATGAGAAACTTGAGCTTGAAGTTTCTATTCCTAGAAAATTGCATGATGAGTGGGAACCTACTATCAAAATAAAGATAAATAAATATGAATGCAATGCTTTGTGTGACCTTGGTGCTAGTGTTTCAACCATACCTAAAAGTTTATGTGATGTGCTTGGTCTCACTAATATTGAAGAGTGTTCCCTAAACTTGCATCTTGCGGATTCTACCATTAAGAAATCCTAGGGTAGAATTAATGATGTTCTTATTATTGCCAACAAAAATTATGTGGCTGTATATTTCATTATTCTTGATATTGATTGCAATCCTTCTTGTCCCATAATACTTGGAAGGCCATTCTTACGAACTATAGGTGCAATTATTGACATGAAAGAGGGAAACATAAGGTTCCAATTCCCATTAAAGAAAGGAATGTAACACTTCCCTAGGAAGATAATTAAACCACCTTATGAATCAATCATGAGAGCCACTTATGGGTTGAGTGTCAAGGATGACAACACTTGATACTATGCATTATGCCTAGCTACAGGCATAAAACAATAGCGCTTGTTGGGAGGCAACCCAATAGTTATCTTTATTCTTGCCTTTTACTTTCTGTTATGTTGTGATAACATGATTGGTGCCTCTGTAATGATTATGTTTTTATGTTTTAGTTAGTGTTTGTACCAAGTAAATCCTTTAGGATGATTTGTATGATGAGTAGAATTGATACGGTGCAAAAACAGAAACTTTTGACTCCAATGCGGGTATTGTCATTTTTTACTAGAGCGTGATAATGATATGAAAGTTTGACACAGTACTGATATAAAAATTCGTTAGGTTCTCCTAATTTTCAGAATTATTTGAGTTACATAAGTATGGCTACCAAACATATCTTTATAGACTGTTCTATTTTAAACTGATTCTTTTTTGCTTGCATAGTTTGCTTGTTTTGATAATGCTATGGATTGTATCGGGGGGTATAAGCCATGAAGAAGTTAGAATACAGTACCTATTATGAAAAAATGAAATAAGAATCAATTTATAAAAGTACCTAAAGTAGTTACTATGTTGCTTATACTAATGGATCTCACGAAGTTTTGTTGAGTTTTGTGTGATTGAAGTTTTCAAGTTTTGGGAGTGATCACGATGGACTACAGAATAAGGAGTAGCAAGAGCCTAAGCTTGGGGATGCCCAAGGCACACCAAGTAATATTCTAAGGAAGACTCAAGCGTCTAAGCTTGGGGATGCCCTGGAAGGCATCCCCTCTTTCGTCTCAAACCATCGGTATGTCACTTGGAGCTACATTTTTATTCATCACATGATATGTGTTTTGCTTGGAGCGTCGTTTGCTTTTGTTTGCTTTTACTTTCAGTTTGTCACAATCATTGTTTGCTGGACACACCTATTTGAGAGATACACACCTTCATCATAATTTGTTAGAATACTCTATGTGCTTCACTTATATCTTTTTGATCTTGGCAGTTGCTCTAGTACTTCACTTATATCTTTTTGAGCAGGGTGGTGTGTAGATTTCACAGAAATATTATGCTCTCATTCTTCACTTATATTTGTTTGAGAGCTGAATGAATAGTGATGATAATTTGCATGGGTCATAAGACTAGTCCAAAAATAATAGGTATTCAATGAATGATAATCAAAACCATCATGTAGCACATATAGAGAAGTTTTGTGTTAATAACATTAATGTGGTAATATGAAAAAGGCGTGAGTTCACAATTGTTGATTCATATAAGTGTCAAGATTAAGAGGTGTTAACTTGCTATTCATCTAAAAATTAAAAAGGCATGGTGATGATGTGTGAGCATTTCTATTCCTCGTTGAAATCCTAGTGTTCTTTTTGACTAATGTGACACCATGGACATACGCATCTCCGCCTTCTCATATTTGCTAGCCTCTTCGGTACCGTGCATAGCCCGTTGTCACCTCGAGGATCGGTGCAACTTTCGCTGGTGCATCCAAACCCAGTGACATGATATGCTATGTTGCACATAAGCCTCATTATATCTTCCTCAAAACAGCTACCATACCTACCTATCATGGCATTTCCATAGCCATTCTGAGATATATTGCCATGCAAATTCCATCGTCACTTCACATGACTAGTTCGTTGATCGTCATATTTCTTTGCATGATCATATAGAGATGACATAGTATTTGTGGCAAAGCCACCGTTCATCATGTTTTTGATACATGTCACGCTAGATCATTGCACATCCTGGTACACTGCCAGAGGCATTCACAGAGAGTCATATCTTCCTATCAGTTCTTCATATTGAGTTGTAAGTAAATAAAAGTGTGATGATCATCATTATTAGAGCATTGTCCCAGTGAGGAAATGATGATGGAGACTATGATTCCCCGACAAGTCGTGATGAGACCCCGGACAAAAAATAAAATAAAAAATGGGGGAGGGAAAATGAGCCCACCATATAAAAAATATGAATGGGGGAGGCAAAAATAAAAAAAGGGAGAAAAGCCCGCCATGAAAAAGGAGAGAATAAATGAGAGAAAAAGAGAGAAGGGACTTTGCTACTATCCTCTACCACACTTGTGCCTCAAAGTGCCACCATGTTCTTCATAAATAGAGTCTCCTATTTTGTCACTTCCATATGCTAGTGGGAATTACCTTATCATAATAAACTTGGCTTGTATATTCCTACGTCGGGCTTCCTCAAATGCCCGAGGTCTTCATGTGCAAGAAATTTGGATGTACACCCCACTTAGCTTCAGTTGAGCTTTCATACACTTATAGCTCTAGTGCACCATTTGCATGTCAATCCCTACTCCTTGCATTGACATCTATCGATGAGCATATTCATAGCTCGTTGGTACGCCAAGTTGATGTGAGACTATCTTCTCCACTTTTTACCCCTTTGATATCTACCATCATATTTTATTCCACCTATATGTTATGTCCAATGGTTCATGCTCATGTATTGCGTGAAGAATAAAAAGTTGATGCGTACTGAAAAAGTACGATCAAATTGCCTGACTTAGGCACCGTGGTGCTTAACATTTGTATTGATGTGGTGAAGATGGAGTCATGCCTTGCTAAGATAATAAGATGAATGGGGGTAAAAATTCTTTTAGGATCGTATACTTTCAAAATCAATGATTTTGTTGCTTATACTTATAAATATTACTATGTTGTTGTTTGTTAATTCATCATTTCTCAATGAGCATACATACAAAAGATTACATAATGGGTAGCATGTCAAATCAAATTTTCTGTTTTTATCATTTACCTACTCGAGGACAAGCAGGAATTAAGCTTGGGGATGCTGATACGTCTCCAACGTATCTATATTTTTTATTGTTCCATGATGATATATTATCAATCTAGGATACTTTTTGGGTCATTATTTACAAATTTATAATATTTTTGAGCACTAACCTATTGACCCAGTGCCCAGTGCCAGTTGTTGTTTTCTGCGTGTTTTTTTACTTTGCAGGTTTACTATACCAAATGAAGTCCAATTGCCATGAAACTTTTTGTTGATTTTTTATGGACAAAAACAAGACCTAGAAGCTTTGGAAGATGGCCGGGAGCCGCAACAAGGCCCCACAAGCCAACAGGGCACGCCCTGGGGGTGCCCTGTTGGCTTGTGGCCCCCTGGTGGCCCTCCTGACGTCGTTCTCTGGCCTATATGTTCGCATCTAACCTAAACACATCAGAGGAGGTCCCGAAACACTTTTTATGCCGCTGCAAGTCTCTGTTCCGATGGGTACCCATGTGGAGCTCCGTTCCGGCACCCTACCGGAGGGGGGATCGATCACGGAGGGCCTCTTCATCAACCTTGTTGCCCTCACTATGATGTGTGAGTAGTTCACCACAGACCTACGGGTCCGTAGGTAGTACCTAGATGGCAATATCTCTCTCTCTCTCTCTCTCTCTCTTGATCTTCAATACGATGTTCATCGCATCTTTGCCTTGATCTATCCGATGTAATCACTTTGTATGGTGCGTTTGTCGGGATCCGATGAATGGTGAGTTTATGTTCAGATTATTCATGATAAATATTTGAGTTTTCTATGAATTCTTATATGATTCTTATGTGCATGATCATCATAGCCTCGTAATGCTCTCTGATCTATTGTGATAGTTTGGCTAACTAGATTGTTATTTCTTCGGTGGGAGTGATGCGTTGTAGTAGGTTCAACCTGACGAGTTTCTATATCCCAGTGACAAAGTAGGGGACAAGATACGTCTTTGTGTTGCTTCTACTAAGGATAAAACAATGGGTTTAATTCATATTGATTGAGTTTACTTTGTCTACACATGTCATCGTTCTCCAAGCATTACTCTGTTTTACTTAATACTCTAGATGCATGCTGGATAGCGGTCGATGGGTGGAGTAATAGTAGTAGGTGCAGGCAGGAGTCGGCCTATTTGCTTATGGATGTGATGCCTATATACACATGATCATTGCCGTGAAAATCGCATAACTATTCGCTTTTCTATCAATTGCCCAACAGTAATTTGTGTACCCACCATATGATATTTCTATGAGAGATGCCACTAGGGAACACTACGGCCCCCGGGTCTATTCACTCAGACATTTACAAACGCTATCATTACCTTGCTGTCATTTATTTGCTTTTATTTTATTTTGCAATCTACAATTATCTACACAACACACTTGCTTGCAAATAACGAGATCAAGGGGATTGACAACCATCTTGCCCGCGTTGGGTGCAAGTTGTTTGTTCTTTTGTGTGCAACCGCTGAAGACGGTTGAGGATTGGTATTCCTATTGGTTCGATAAACCTTGGTTTCATAACTGAGGGAAATACTTACCCACATTGTGTTGAGATAACCCGTTCCTCTTCACGGAAAACCCAACGAAGATCACAAGTATCAGTGGACCGGTGCTAAGGTGTTGTTCTTACTTGAACAAGCAACCCAATTATGATTACCCCCTCTCGCAAGCATCGGAAACTACAAAAGAAGAATTATGATTAATCTAACCATAGCATGAAGCATGTGGACCCAAATGAGCCCCTTATGAAATAACGCATAAACTACGGTTTAAGCTTCTGTCACTCTAGCAACCCATCAACAATTTATTACTCCACAATGCCTTCCCTTAGGACCATTAGATGGTGAAGTGTCATGTAGTCGACGTTCACATGACACCACTAAACGAAGAAACAACATACATATCATCAAAATATCGAACGAATACCAACTTCACATGATTACTTATGACAAAACTTCTCCCATGTCCTCAGGAACAAAAGTAACTAGTCACACATCATCAACATGTTCAAGATCAATGGTGTAATAATGATGATTAAGGATCTGAACATAATATCTTCCACCAAGTGCTACTTCTTGAGCTTGTGTTGGTTTTCCCCTGAAGAGGAAAGGGTGATGCAGCAAAGTAGATAAGTATTTCCCTCAGTTGTTGAGAACCAAGGTATCAATCCAGTAGGAGATACAAGCAAGTCCCCAATAGATGTACCTACACAAATAATCAAACACTTGCACCCAATGCTATAAAGGGGTTCTCAATCCCTTCACGGTTACTTGCAAGGATGAGATCTGATAGAGATAGATATAGGAGATTACTAAAACGAAAAGTAAAACAAAAGTAAAAAAGATTGCAGCAAGGTATTTTTGGTATTTTTGGTTTATAGATCTGAAAATATAATATGGAAAGTAGACCCGGGGGCCATAGGTTTCACTAGAGGCTTCTCTCTTGAAGGAAAATAATACGGTGGGTGAACAAATTACTGTCGAGCAATTGATAGAAAAGCGCAAAGTTATGAGGATATCCAAGGCAATGATTATGCATATAGCCATCACGTCCGTGTCAAGTAGACCGAAGCGATTCTGCATCTACTACTATTACTCCACACATCGACCGACTCCTGCCTGCATCTAGAGTATTAAGTTCATGAAGAACAGAGTAACGCATTAAGCAAGATGACATGATGTAGAGGGATAAACTCAAGCAATATGATGAAAACCCCATCTTTTTATCCTTGATGGCAACAATACAAATACATGCCTCGCTACCCCTACTTTGTCACAGGGTGAGGACACCGCAAGATTGAACCCAAAACCAAGCACTTCTCCCATTGCAAGAATTACCAATCTAGTTGGCCAAACCAAACCAATAACTCGAAGAGACTTGCAAAGATATGAAATCATGCATATAAGAATTCAGAGAAGATTCAAATAATATTCATAGATAATCTGATCATAAACCCACAATTCATCGGATCTCGACAAACACACCGCAAAAGAGTATTACATCGGATAGATCTCCATGAAGATCATGAAGAACATGGTATTGAAGAACAAAGAGAGAGAAGAAGCCATCTAACTACTAGCTATGGACCCGAAGGTCTGTGGTGGACTACTCACGCATCATCGGAAAGGCAATGGAGTTGATGTAGATGCCCTCCGTGATCGAATCCCCCTCCGGCAGATTACCGGAAAAGGCTCCAAGATGGGATCTCACGGGAACAGAGGGTTCCGGTGGCGGAAAAGTATTTTCGTGGCTCTCTTTGGTATTGGGGGGATATTTGGGAATTTATAGGCCGAAGAATAGGGTTAGGAGATCTACTGGGGGGCCACAAGCCAGGGGGGCGCCCTGGTGGCTTGTCGCCTCCCGGCAAGTCTCCTGCCTTCATCTCCAAGTCTGGCAGGTTTCTTCTGGTCCAAGAAAAATCATTCCGAAAATTTTATTCCGTTTGGACTCCGTTTAATATTCCTTATCTGCAATACTCAAAAACAAGAAAAAAACAGAAACTGGCACTAGGCACTAGGTTAATAGGTTAGTCCCAAAAATAATATAAAATAGCATATTAATGCATATAAAACATCCAAAACAGATAATATAATAGCATGGAACAATCAAAAATTATAGATACGTTGGAGACGTATCAAGCATCCCCAAGCTCAATTCTTGCTCGTCCTCGAGTAGGTAAATCATAAAAACAGAATTTTTGATGTGGAATGCTACCTAACATATTTATCCATGTAATATTCTTTATTGTGGCATGAATGTTCAGATCCATAAGATTCAAAACAAAAGCTCAATATTGACATAAAAACAGTAATATTTCAAGCATACTAACAAACAATTGTGTCCTTTCAAAATAACATGGCCTTAGAAAGTTTATCCCTACAAAATCATATAGTCTGGCTATGCTCCATCTTCCCCACACAAAGTATCTAAATCATGCACACCCCCGATGAAAAGTCAAGCAATTGTTTCACCCCTTTTATGTTCTCAAACCTTTTCAACTTTCACGCAATACATGAGCGTGAGCCATGGATATAGCACTATGGGTGGAATAGAATATGGTGGAGGTTGTGTGGAAAAAGGAGAAGATAGTCTCACATCAACTAGGCGTATCAACGGGCTATGGAGATGCCCATCAATAGATATCAATGTGAGTGAGTAGGGATTGCCATGCAACGGATGCACTAGAGCTATAAGTGTATGAAAGCTCAAAAAAAAGAAACTAAGTGGGTGTGCATCCAACTTGCTTGCTCACGAAGACCTAGGGCAATTTGAGGAAGCCCATCATTGGAATATACAAGCCAAGTTATATAATGAAAAATTCCCACTAGTATATGAAAGTGACAAAATAGGAGACTCTCTATCATGAAGATCAAGGTGCTACTTTGAAGCACAAGTGTGGAAAAAACATAGTAACATTGTCCCTTCTCTCTTTTCTCTCATATTTTTTATTTATTTTGGTGGGAATCTTTGGCCTCTCTTTTTTTATTTGGGATTCATTGGCCTCTTTTATTATTTGTAAAGTCCGGAGACTCATCCCTACTTGTGAGGGAATCATAGCTTCCATCATCCTTTCCTCACATGGGACAATGCTCTAATAATGATGATCATCACACTTTTATTTACTTACAACTCAATACCTATAACAAGATATGACTCTATATGAATGCTTCCGGTGGAGTACCGGGATGTGCAATGATCTAGCATAGCAAATGACATCAAAAAACGGACAAGCCATGAAAACATCATGCTAGCTGTCTTACGATCATGCAAAGCAATATGACAACGATGGTGCGTGTCACAAAAAAATGGAACGGTGGAAGTTGCATGGAAATATATCTCGGAATGGCTATGGAAATGCCATAATAGGAAGGTATGGTGGCTGTTTTGAGGAAGGGTATATGGTGGCTGTTTTGAGGAAGGTGGGTTTAATGCACCGGCGAAAGTTGCGCGGTACTAGAGAGGCTAGCAAAGGTGGAAGAGTGAGAGTGCGTATAATCCATGGACTCACATTAGTCATAAAGAACTCACATACTTATTGCAAAAATCTATTAGTTATCGAAGCAAAGTGTTAGACGCATGCTCCTAGGGGAGAGGTTGGTAGGAGTAAACCATCGCGCGCTCCCGACCCTCACACAAAGGATGACAATCATTAAACAAATCATGCTCCGACTTCGTTACATAACGGTTCACCATACGTGCATGCTACGGGAGTCACAAACTTTAACACAAGTATTTTTACCATTCCACAATTACTCACTAGCATGACTCTAACATTACCATCTTTATATCTCCAAACTATATGCAAGGAATCCAACTTCTCATAGTATTCAATGCACTTTATATGAAAGTTTTTATTATATCCCTCTTGGATGCCCATTATATTAGGACTAAATTCATAACCTAAACCAATTACCATGCTGTTTAAAGACTCTCAAAATAATATAAGTGAGGTACGAGAGTTCAATTATTTCTATAAAATAAAACACCGCCGTGCTCTAAAAAGATATAAGTGAAGCACTAGAGCAACATTGCCTAGCTCAAAAGATATAAGTGAAGCACATAGAGTATTCTAATAAATTCACGATTAGTGCATGTCCCCCTCAAAATATGTGTGCAGCAAGGATGATTGTGGCAAACTAAAAGGCAAAGACTCATATCATACAAGACGCTCCAAGCAAAACACATATCATGTGGTGAATAAAAATATAGCCTAAAGTAAATTTACCGATGGATCGAAGACGAAAGAGGGGATGCATTCCGGGGCATCCCAAAGCTTAGGCTCTTTGGTACCCTTGAATATGTCTTGGGGTGCCTTGGGCATCCCCAAGCTTAGGCTCTTGCCACTCCTTATTCCATAATCCATCAAATCTTTACCCAAAACTTGAAAACTTCACAACACAAAACTCAACAGAAAACTCGTGAGATCCGTTAGTATAAGAAAAATAAATCACCACTTTAGGTACTGTTGTGAACTCATTATTTATTTATATTGGTGTAATATCTACTGTATTCTAACTTCTCCATGGTTCATACCCCCCGATACAACCCATAGATACATCAAAATAAGCAAACAACACAAAGAAAACAGAATCTGTCAAAAACAGAACAGTCTGTAGCAATCTGTAGACTTCGAATACTTCTGTAACACCAAAAATTCTGAAAAATTAGGACAATCAGAGAAATTTGTATATCAATCTTTTGTAAAAAAATTCAGATCCAATTGACGCTCTGGTGAATTTATAAAATTCCTGGACTGAGCGCAAAAGTTTCTGTTTTTCAGCAAAACCAAATCAACAATCACCGTAAACCATCCCAAAGGTCTGACTTGGCACAAACACTAGTTAAAACAATAAAACACATTTACTACAGAAGTAATAATGTGCAAAACACTCAAGAACAGAAGCAAAAAAACTGAAACATAAAATAAAATTGGGTTGCCTCCTAACAAGCGCTATTGTTTAACGCCCCTAGCTAGGCATAACGCAATAGATCTAGGTATTGTCATCTTTGGTATGCAACTCCTAAATTGCACACTTATGAACCCTAGGAGGTTCCTTGCTCTTATCAATAATAACGCTCCTAGGCAAGAAGTAAAGAGATTCACTTGTGGTAATAGGTTCCTTAACAATATTGATAAAGCTGGGGTGAACTCTTATCATCTTAAGATCTTCATCCTCTTTACTGGAGGATTCACCCCCTTTTTTAGGAACATAAACAAACTTGGCAGTCTTAGAAGGAGGAAATTTTGGAGTGGTTTGAACAGCGGTAAAAGCGGAACCCAAGTTGGTAATAATGTCCTCTAGCTTTCCAATTCTAGAGGAATCCTGATCCAATTTTTCATTAACTATGGGTTCTTTTTCGCTTAGGTTTTTTAAAGTAACTCCCACCTTAGATCCATATTGAGTAATATGATTATGAATATTTTTATCCAAGTTTTCAATGAGCTCTATAGTAGCAACTTTATTTTCAATAACATCAATCCTTCGCATCACATGTTCCAAAGTTAAGATGGTTTCATTAACCACGAGTGGCGGTGAACCTACCAAATTTTTCATAGCATTATAAGAATCAAAGGTATGGCTTCCCAACAAATTTCCTCCCATAATAGTATCCAGAACATATCTATTCCAAGGAGAAACACCCACATAAAAATTGCGAACGAGAACGGTAGTAGATTGCTTACGAGTAGATCTATTTTGAGCATTGCAAATTCTATACCAAGCATCTTTTAAGTTCTCTCCCTCCCTTTGCTTAAAATTAAGGACTTCACTTTCGGAAGTACTAGTGATAGTAGTAAGGCTAGCCATGAGTTTAAGCGTTCTTAACACACGAGCAAACGAAAGGCAAACAAAAAGACGAACGGAAGAAAAGGGCGAATAAAAAGGCAAATCTTTTATGAAAATCGTTTTAGAAGTGGGGGAGAGGAAAACGAGAGGCAGATGGCAAATAATGTAAATGCAAGAGATGAGTTTGTGATGGGTACTTGGTAGGCTTGATGTAGATCTCCCCGGCAAGGGCGCCAGAAATCCTTCTTGCTACTTCTTGAGCTTGCGTTGGTTTTCCCTTGAAGAGGAAAGGGTGATGCAGCAAAGTAGATAAGTATTTCCCTTAGTTGTTGAGAACCAAGGTATCAATCTAGTAGGAGATACAAGCAAATCCTCAATAGATGTACCTACACAAATAATCAAACACTTGTACCCAACGCTATAAAGGGGTTGTCCATCCCTTCACGGTTACTTGCAAGGATGAGATCTGATAGAGATAGATATAGGAGATTACTAAAACGAAAAGTAAAACAAAAGTAAAAAGATTGCAGCAAAGTATTTTTGGTATTTTTGGTTTATAGATCTGAAAATATAATATGAAAAATAGACCCGGGGGCCGTAGGTTTCACTAGAGGCTTCTCTCTTGAAGGAAAATAATACGGTGGGTGAACAAATTACTGTCGAGCAATTGATAGAGAAGCGCATAGTTATGACGATATACAAGGCAATGATTATGCATACAGGCATCACGTCCGTGTCAAGTAGACCAAAACGATTATGCATCTACTACTATTACTCCACACATCGACCGACTCCTGCCTGCATCTAGAGTATTAAGTTCATGAAGAACAGAGTAACGCATTAAGTAAGATGACATGATGTAGAGGGATAAACTCAAGCAATATGATGAAAACCCCATCTTTTTATCCTTGATGGCAACAATACAAATACGTGCCTCGCGACCCCTACTTTGTCACAGGGTGAGGACACCGCAAGATTGAACCCAAAACCAAGCACTTCTCCCATTGCAAGAATTACCAATCTAGTTGGCCAAACCAAACCAATAACTCGAAGAGACTTGCAAAGATATGAAATCATGCATATAAGAATTCAGAGAAGATTCAAATAATATTCATAGATAATCTGATCATAAACCCACAATTCATCGGATCTCGACAAACACACCGCAAAAGAGTATTACATCGGATAGATCTCCATGAAGATCATGAAGAACATGGTATTGAAGAACAAAGAGAGAGAAGAAGCCATCTAGCTACTAGCTATGGACCCGAAGGTCTGTGGTGGACTACTCACGCATCATCGGAAGGGCAATGGAGTTGATGTAGATGCCCTCCGTGATCGAATCCCCCTCCGGCAGATTACCGGAAAAGGCTCCAAGATGGGATCTCACGGGAACAGAGGGTTCCGGCGGCGGAAAAGTATTTTAGTGGCTCTCTTTGGTATTGGGGGGATATTTGGGAATTTATAGGCCGAAGAATAGGGTTAGGCGATATGCTGGAGGGCCACAAGCCAGGGGGGCGCCCCCCCCCCTAGGGCGCGCCCTGGTCGCTTGTCGCCTCCCGGCAAGTCTCCTGCCTTCATCTCCAACTCTGGCAGGTTTCTTCTGGTCCAAGAAAAATCATTTCGAAGATTTTATTCCGTTTGGACTCCGTTTAATAATCCTTATCTGCAATACTCAAAAACAAGAAAAAAAACAGAAACTGGCACTAGGCACTAGGTTAATAGGTTAGTCCCAAAAATAATATAAAATAGCATATTAATGCATATAAAACATCCAAAACAGACAATATAATAGCATGGAACAATCAAAAATTATAGATACGTTGGAGACGTATCACCAAGTAAACCAACAAACATCAACTACAAGATGTAATCAATACTACTAGCAACCCACAGGTACCAATTTGAGGTTTTGAGACAAAGATTGAATACAAGAGATGAACTAGGATTTGAGATGAGATGGTGCTGGTGAAGATGTTGATGAAGATTGATTCTCCCACAAAGGAGGCAACATTGGTGATGACGATGGCTTTGATTTCCCCCTCCGAAAAGGAAGTTTCCCCGACAGAATCTCTATGTCGTAGTGCAAAAGGGCCTCTGCCCAGGTTTTCGCCTCGAGACGAAGACGCTTCGTCCCGAAAGTTCCTTCTTATTTTTTTCTAGGTCAAAACCCAATATATAGTAGAAGAGGGGGGCCAGGGGACCTGCGAGGGCCCCACAAGCTAACAGGGCGTGCTGTGGGGGGCCCCTGTTGGCTTATGGCCAGCAGGTGGCCCCCTGTGGTATATTTTTGGCCGAGAAATTCTTAAATATTCCACAAAAATTCTCTGTGAAGTTTCAGGTCATTTGGAGTCGAGTGGATTTTCACCCTTTTTCTTGGTTTTCAAGTCCAGAATTCCAGTCCCTAGCAATTTCCCTCTTTGTAATGTACCTTGTAAATTCTGAGGGAAAGGGCATAAGAATTGTATCATAAAGTGGAATAATGAACAAGAATAACATAAATATTAATAGAAATTCATGATGCAAATTGGACGTATCAACTCCCCCAAGTTTAGACCTCGCTTGTCCTCAAGCGAAAGCCGAACTCGATAATAATAACAACATAATTTGAGAGAGAGGTGTCGATAAAAATAGAATACAGACATGAGAGCATCATGAATATTAACATAGCAGCAAGTTTTTCATCAAATAGCTTCTCATAAGCAAGTAACAATCTATCCACAACATTGAAGTATGAAGCATAAACCTTATAGACAATCAACAAACTTTGTTCTTAGTCATTGAGACAATCAATTCATCATATTTCAGAGAATAGTTTATGTAAGAGCTTTCAATTTAGCAAGTCCACATGATCAACTATCATTTAGTCTTCTATGATTGCTGACACTCATTGCATATTTTTGGAGCTAATGTTTCCATCGGACACATAGGAAGATAGGGGCTTTATTATTTCTGCCACCCAACTTATTTACCTCAAGGATAATGTCAACAATAATGACTCATGATCACCTACATCATACTGTATATATATATATATATATATATATATATATATATATATATATATATATATATATATATATATATATATATATATATATATGGATCTTTCCCCAACACATGATGCTTGCCAACTAAAGAATTAATAGGTTGTAATAGGGATAAACATTATTGACTCTTGCATAAAAGTAAATACATGAAAGTAAAAGATGGGCCCTTCGCAAAGGGAAGCAAGAGGTTGTCATGCGCTTTTTTATTTTGGATGTGCAGGCTCTTAATGTAAAGGAATGTCAATTTATATTGCCCCTTATGATAGCAACCTTTATTATGTAGTCTGTCGCTTTTATTTCTTTGCCATCACAAGATCGTACAAAGCTTATTTTCCCTTACAATAAAAGAGCATACATATTTAGGATCAATTTTTATTGCTTGATGCACTGATGACAACTTACTTGAAGGTACTTATTCAATTCATAGGTAGATATGGTGGACTCTCATGACAAGAAACTGGGTTTAAGGGTTATGGATGCACAAGTAGTATCTCTACTTAGTGAGGAAATTTTTGGCTAGCAAAAGATCTAAAGCAAGCACCACATGTTAGAAGATCCATGACAATATAACTTATATGCGTATGTAGACAAACATTACTCATTATGTTGTCTTCCTTGTCGAACATCAATAGTTTGATCATTATATAATATTTGATGGGGGCTCACAGTCATAAAAGATGTCCATGATAGTGTATTTGCATGTGAATCTCCTCTCCTCTGTCATAATTTGCATGGATTGTATCAATGACTAACACTATGTTTGGTAACTCCCAACAACTTTTATCACTTATACTTTTCCTATGTGAAGTCATTACTCCCCATGGGATTAGCATACGATTTTTCTATTTCTTTTCTTTAAATGCTATGACGATGGATGCATGAGAGTAAAGAAAGTAAACTCAAGTAATCTTTATAATATAACCCTCACGCTCGATTACAAATATAGGTAGATCACAAAGCAAACACTCTAACAAAGCAAAACTAATTTTTTATTCCTCTAAATCAAGAAATAGCTGGATCGAACTAAGATAGATGATAATGGTAAAAGTGATGGTGATACGATACCGAGGCACCTCCCCCAAGCTTGGAACAAGCTAAGGGTGGTGCCCATACCCATGTACTCAAGTGTCCCTCTTGGGTGATGGTGGTGATGATGTAGTACGCTTGTCCTTCAAGAGGTATTCCAGATTATCGATTATCCTCCGAAGGGCATGCTTCTGCTCTTCCAGCAAAATAACTTCATAGGTGAGTGCGGTATTCTAAGCACAGATGGATTCCATAGCATTGAATGCCTCAATTTCACTTAAAGAAATATCATTGTAAAGCGGTAATAGCACATCTCCCTGGTTGGAATCCTCATAGAGGTGGTTAGCATAGTTTCTTTCTGTTCCTTGAGCTTCTTCCTTATCCTCCCTCGTACCATCTTCTGGAACCTCCGGTTCATCCTCCTCTCCAACAGATAATTCATAGTAGACCTCACTATAAAGGCGTTTGCCCATTGAAGGTCGGACTATGTGGTGCTTCTTTCGGAGAGTCGAGGGAGCCATGGGTGCCTCACCAAATTAAGAATCCTTGGGAAAAACAGCTCAAAACAAGAACAGAGGAAAACTTGCGATGCGGTGATCAAAACACACGGGAGTATATATAATGAATTTTTCTAGGTCATAATATGTGTCCAGGAAGAAAACGGAGTCCGGGAGGCACACGAGAGGCCCAAAAGCTAACAGGGCACGCCCAGGGGGGTGGGCGCGCCCTGTTGGCTTGTGGCTCCCTCGTGGGTCCCCCTGACTCGTTTTTATTTTTGAAATTTTTCTAAAATACCAAAACCAATAGAACATATTTTTACAGAATTTTTGGAGTCGCTTTACTTACCGTATCACATACCTACCCTTTTTCACGTGGCTCGAGTGTTTCGGAAGGTCTCTCTTATGTGTTCTTTGGGTGTCATGCCTTGAATAATATTAGTTTCAACATTAATGGGCGTACCTGAGATGTAATGTTTAATTCTTTGCCCATTAACCACTCTCGGGTGTGTGCCTTCGGCATTATTGATCTTGATAACCCCGGAGCGATAAACCTCTTCGACGATATAAGGTCCTTCCCATTTGGAGAGAACATTACCTGCAAAGAATCTCAAATGAGAATTGTACAAAAGAACTAGATCTACTACATTGAATTCCCATTTTTGAATTCTCTTATCATGCCATCTTTTAACTTTTTCTTTAAATAACTTAGAATTTTCATAGGTTGTCTCCTCCATTTATCTAATGAGCTAATATCAAATAACCTCTTTTCCTCGGTAAGCTTAAAATCATAGTTAAGTTCTTTAATTGCCCAATAAACTTTATGTTCTAACTCATGAGGTAAATGACAAGCTTTTCCATAAACCATTTTATATGGGGACATTCCCATTGGATTTTTATAAGTAGTTCTATAAGCCGACAAAGCATCATCAAGTTTCTTAGACCAATTATTTCTAGATCTATTAACGGTCTTTTGCATGATTAATTTTATTTCTCGGTTACTCAATTCTACTTGACCACTAGACTGAGGATGATAAGGTGATGCGATTCTGTGGTTACCATCATATTTAGCTAGGAGTTTACGGAAAGCACCATGAATAAAATGTGAACCACCATCTGTCATTAGGTATCTAGGCACTCCAAACCTCAGGAAGATAATATCTTTAAGCATTTTAATAGAAGTGTTATGATCAGCACTACTAGTTGAATAGCTTCTACCCACTTAGTAATGTAATCAACATCAACTAAAATATGAGTGTACCCATTAGAGGAACGAAAAGGTCCCATATAATCAAAGCCCCAAACATCAAATGGTTCAATAGCAAGTGAATAATTCATAGGCATTTCCTGACGTATACCAATGTTACCAATTCTTTGACATTCATCAGAAGAGAGGACATACTTACGGCCATCTTTAAAAGAGTAGCCCAATAAAAATCGGATTGTAATACCTTGTGTGCAGTTCTGTCATCAGGGTGGTGCCCTCCGTAGGCCGTAGAGTGACACTTCCATAGGATCCGTTCATGTTCATGCTCAGGTACACAACGTCTAATAACACCATCTACTCCTTCTTTATAAAGATGTGGGTGATCCCAAAAGTAATGTCCTAAATCATAAAAGAACTTTTTTCTTTTGTTGGTAGGTGAAACTAGGTGGTATATATTTAGCAACAATGTAATGAGCATAATTTGCATACCAAGGAGTACTACGGGAAGCATTTAGAACAACTAATTTCTCATCAGGAAAATTATCATCAAAGGCAGTGGGTCATCAAGAACATTTTTCATTCTCGACAAATTATCTGCTACGAGGTTTTGAGCTCCCTTTCTATCAACAATATGCAAATCAAACTCTTGAAGTAAAAGCACCCACCTAATCAGTCTAGGCTTAACATCTTTCTTTTCCAGAAGGTATTTAATAGAAGCATTATCAGTGTGAATAGTAACTTTGGAATCAACAATATAAGGTCTAAACTTATCACATGCAAACACAGCTGCTAAAAATTCTTTCTCAGTAGTAGCATAATTTCTTTGAGCATTGTATAGAGTCTTACTAGCATAATGACTAACATTAAATTTCTTGTCTACTCTTTGCCCTAGAACAGCACCAACAACATAATCACTAGCATCACACATAATTTCAAATGGTAAGTTCCAATCAGGTGGTTGAACAATTGGTGCAGAGATTAAGGATTTCTTAAGTATTTCAAAGGCTTCTACACAATCATCATCAAAAGCAAATGGGGTATCTTTTTGAAGCAGATTACTTAATGGCATAGAGATCTTTGAGAAATCTTTAATAAAATGCCTATAGAAACCAGCATGACCAAGGAAACTTCTTGTACCTTTAACATCTTTAGGACATGACATTTTCTCTATTGCATCAACTTTAGCTTTGTCTACCTTAATTTTGGGGAACGTTGCATGGGAAACAAAAAATTTCCTACGCACACACAAGATCTATCCATGGTGATGAGCATCTACGAGAGGGAGAGTAAATCTACATACCCTTGTAGATCGCTAAGCGGAAGCGTTAAGAAACGTGGTTGATGTAGTCGAACGTCTCCGCGATCCAAATCGCAAGTCGTCCCTCGATCCGACCACGAACTAGTGCCGAACGGACGGCACATCCGCGTTCAACACACGTACGGCTTGATGACGCCTTCACCTCCTCGATCCAGCGAGCGATGGTGAAGTAGTAGATGAGTTCCGGCAGCACGACGGCGTGGTGATGTTGGTGAGGAACAATCTCTGCAGGGCTTCGCCAAGCACTACGGAGATTATGACGGGAGAACTAGAGGGTTAGGGTTGCCGACACACGGCTTGGGAAATCTTAATGTGTCCCGTGTGCTAGCCCTGCCCCTCTATTTATATGTTGAGCCTTGGGGTCTCAACTTGGAGTAAAAGCCTCCTCCAGGTCGGTTTTGCCCGCACAAGGTCGGTTTGGCCCGCAGGGAAAGAGTCCAACTCGGATCCCTGAAGTACCGCGCACAAGCGGTAGTACCGCTCACGAGCGGTAGTACCGCTTGAGCGGTAGTACCGCTTCCAACAAGCGGTAGTACCGCTTACGCGGTAGTACTGCCTTTACCAGCGGTAGTACCGCTTAAGGCAGTAGCAAAACTTCCTTCTGCACTTTCCAATACCTCATGGGCTTTACCCCTTTGGCTCATATAAAGTGTTGTTGCACCCGAATACTTCGGTAAACACCCGGAACCCCTTCCGGTGAATTCCGGAACCTTTCCGGAGATCAAAACACTATTATCACATATATTAATCTTTACCTCCGGACTCTTCCGGAGATCCTCGTCATGTCCGGGATCTTATCCGAGACTCCGAACAACCTTCGGTCACCAACAAAATAACTCAACTATACTAATCGTCACCAAACGTTAAGTGTGTAGACCCTGCGGGTTCGAGAACTATGTAGACATGACCGAGACACCTCTACGATCAATAACCAATAGCGGGACCTGGATGCCCATATTGGCTCCTACATATTCTACGAAGATCTTTATCGGTCGAACCTCTATGTCAAGGATTCAGTTAATCCCGTATACTGTTCCCTTTGTTCTTCGGTATGTTACTTGCCCGAGATTCGATCGTCGGTATCTCTATACCTAGTTCAATCTCGTTACCGGCAAGTCTCTTTACTCGTTCCGTAATACAAGATCTCGTGGCTAACATTTTAGTCACATTGCTTGCAAGGCTCATTGTGATGTTGTATTACCGAGTGGGCCCTGAGATACCTCTCCGTCACACGGAGTAACAAATCCCAGTCTTGATCCATGCCAACCCAACAGACACCCTTGGAGATACCTGTAGAGCACCTTTATAGTCACCCAGTTACGTTGCGACGTTTGATACACACAAGGTACTCCTCCGATGTCAGGGAGTTGCATGATCTCATGGTCATAGGAACAGATACTTGACATGCAGAAAACAATAGCAATAAACTGACACGATCATATGCTACGTTTATAGTTTGGGTCTTGTCCATCACATCATTCTCCTAATGATGTGATCCCGTTATCAAATGACATCTCATGTCAATGGCTAGGAAACCTTAACCATCTTTGATCAACGAGCTAGTCAACTAGAGGCTTACTAGGGACACAGTGTTGTCTATGTACCCACACATGTATTTGAGTTTCCAATCAACACAATTATAGCATGGATAATAAACGATTATCATGAACAAGGAAATATAATAATAACCAATTTATTATTGCCTCTAGGGCATATTTCCAACAGTCTCCCACTTGCACTAGAGTCAATAATCTAGTTCACATCACTATGTGATTTACATTGTAATGAATCGAACACCCATGCAGTTCTGGTGTTGTTCATGTTTAGCCCTTGGAAGAGGTTTAGTCATCGGATCTGCAACATTTAGATCCGTGTGTACTTTGCAAATATTTATGTCGTCCTCCTTGATGTAATCGCGGATGGAATTGAAACGTCGCTTTATGTGTCTGGTCCTCTTGTGAAATCTTGGTTCCTTGGCTAGAGCAATGGCACCAGTATTATCACAAAACAGAGTCATTGGGTTAAGCGCACTAGGCACTACTCCAAGATCTGTCATGAACTCCTTCATCCAGACACCTTCCTTCGCCACCTCCGAGGCAGCGATGTACTCCGCTTCGCATGTAGAATCAGCTACCACGCTTTGCTTGGAACTGCACCAGCTAACCGCACCCCCATTAAGAATAAATACGTATCCGGTTTGTGACTTAGAGTCATCCGGATCAGTGTCAAAGCTTGCATCGACGTAACCCTTTACGACGAGCTCTTGATCACCTCCATAAACGAGAAACATGTCCTTAGTCCTTTTCAGGTACTTCAGGATATTCTTGACCGCCGTCCAGTGTTCCATTCCTGGATCACTTTGAAACCTTCCGACCATACTTATGGCAAGGCTGACATCGGGTCTTGTGCACAGCATTGCATACATGATAGAGCCTATGGCTGAAGCATAGGGGATGACACTCATCTTTTCTCTATCTTCTGCAGTCACTGGGCATTGAGTCTTACTCAACTTCACACCTTGCAATACAGGCAAGAACCCCTTCTTGGACTGATCCATTTTGAACTTCTTCAAAACTTTGTCAAGGTATGTGCTTTGTGAAAGTCCTATTAAGCGTCTCGATCTATCTCTATAGATCTTGATGCCTAATATGAAAGCAGCTTCTCCTAGGTCCTTCATTGAAAAACTCTTGTTCAAATATTCCTTCACGCCTTCCAACATTTCTATATTGTTTCCAATCAGCAATATGTCATCCACATATAATATTAGAAACGCTATAGAGCTCCCACTCACTTTCTTGTAAATACAAGCTTCTCCGTAAACTTGTATAAACTCGAACGCTTTGATCACCTCATCAAAGCGAAGATTCCAACTCCGAGATGCTTGCACCAGTCCATAAATGGATCGCTGGAGTTTGCAAACTTTGTCAGCATTCTCTGAATCGACAAAACCTTCTGGTTGCATCATATACAACTCTTCCTTAAGGAAACCGTTAAGGAACGCTGTTTTGACATCCATCTGCCAAATTTCATAATCAAAAAAGGCAGCTATTGCTAACATGATTCTGACAGACTTAAGCATCGCTACGGGTGAGAAGGTCTCATCGTAGTCAACTCCTTGAACTTGTGAAAAACCCTTTGCCACAAGTCGAGCTTTATAGACGGTGACATTACCGTCCGCGTCCGTCTTCCTCTTAAAGATCCATTTGTTCTGAATGGCCTTACGCCCTTCAGGTAATACTTCCAAAGTCCACACTTTGTTTTCATACATGGATCCCATCTCGGATTTCATGGCCTCTAACCACTTCTCGGAATCCGGGCCCATCATTGCTTCTCCATAGCTCGTAGGTTCATCGTTGTCCAACAACATGACCTCTAAGACAGGGTTGCCGTACCACTCAGGAGCAGTACGCGTCCTTGTCGACCTACGAGGTTTGATAGCAACTTGATCCAAAGCTTCATGATCATCATCATTAACTTCCTCTTCAGCTGATGTAGGCTCTACAGAAACATTTTTCTGCGCTGCGCTACTTTCAGGTTGAAGTAAAGGTTCAACAACCTCATCAAGTTCTATCTTCCTCCCACTCAATTCTTTCGAGAGAAACTCTTTCTCAAGAAATGTTCCGTTTTTAGCAACAAACACTTTGCCTTCAGATCTAAGGTAGAAGGTATACCCAACTGTCTCTTTTGGGTATCCTATGAAGATGCATTTCTCCGCTTTGGGTTCCAGCTTTTCAGGCTGAAGCTTTTTGACATAAGCATCACATCCCCAAACTTTAAGAAACGACAGCTTTGGCTTCTTGCCAAACCAAAGTTCATATGGCTTCGTCTCAACGGATTTCGATGGTGCCCTATTTAAAGTGAATGCAGCTGTCTCTAATGCATAACCCCAAAACGATAGTAGCAAATCGGCAAGAGACATCATAGATCGCACCATATCCAATAAGGTTCGATTACGACGTTCGGACACACCATTACGCTGTGGTGTTCCAGGCGGTGTCAATTGTGAAACAATTCCACACTGTCTTAAGTGACTGCCAAACTCATAACTTAGATATTCTTCTCCTCGATCAGATCGTAGGAATTTAATCTTCTTGTTACGATGATTCTCAACTTCACTCTGAAATTGTTTGAACTTTTCAAATGTTTCAGACTTGTGTTTCATTAAGTAAATATACCCATATCTACTTAAGTCATCAGTGAAGGTGAGAAAGTAACGATAACCACCGCGCGCCTCAATGCTCATCGGACCGCACACATCAGTATGTATGATTTCCAATAAGTCACTTGCCCGTTCCATTATTCCAGAGAACGGCGTTTTAGTCATCTTGCCCATGAGGCATGGCTCGCATGTGTCAAGTGATTCAAAATCAAGTGACTCCAAAAGTCCATCAGCATGGAGCTTCCTCATGCGTTTTACGCCAATATGACCTAAACGGCAGTGCCACAAGAAAGTGGTATTATCATTATCAATTCTACATCTTTTGGCATCAATGTTATGAACATGTGTATCATTACTATCGAGATTCAATAAGAATAAACCCCTCACATTGGGTGCATGACCATAAAAGATATTACTCATATAAATAGAACAACCATTATTCTCTGATTTAAATGAGTAACCGTCTCGCAATAAACAAGATCCAGATATAATGTTCATGCTTAACGCAGGCACCAAATAACATTTATTCAGGTTCATCACTAATCCCGATGGTAATCGAAGAGCGAGCGTGCCGACGGCGATCACATCAACCTTGGAACCATTTCCCACGCGCATCGTCACTTCGTCCTTTGCCAGCCTCCGTCTATTCCGCAGTTCCTGTTTTGAGTTGCAAATATGAGCAACCGCACCGGTATCAAATACCCAGGCACTACAACGAGAGTTGGTAAGGTATACATCAATAACATGTATATCATATATACCTTGTTTGTTGTTGGCCGCCTTCTTGTCAGCCAAATACTTGGGGCAGTTCCGCTTCCAGTGTCCAGTTCCCTTGCAATGAAAACACACAGTTTCTGGTTTGGGTCCAGCCTTGGGTTTCTTCACGAGAGGAGCAACTGCTTTGCCACTCTTCTTGGAGTTACCCTTCTTACCCTTGCCATTTTTCTTGAAACTAGTGGTTTTATTGACCATCAACACTTAATGCTCCTTCTGAATTTCAGACTCAGCGGCTTTCAGCATCGCAAACAGCTCGGCGACTGACTTGTTCATCCCGTGCATGATATAGTTCAACACAAAGCTCTTGTAGCTAGGTGGCAATGATTGAAGAACTCTATCAGTGATAGCCTCTGGCGGAAGGGGCATCCCCAATTCAGCCAGACGGGTGGAGTACCCAGACATTCTGAGTACGTGATCACTGATAGACCCGTTCTCCTCCATCTTGCAAGCATAGAACTTATCGGAGATCTCATATCTCTCGATCCGGGCATTCTTTTGAAAGATAAACTTCAACTCCTGGAACATCTCATATGCTCCATGACGTTCAAAACGTCTTTGAAGTCCCGGTTCTAAGCCATACAATATTGCACATTGAACTATTGAGTAATCTTCAGAACGAGCCTGCCAGGCATTCACAACGTCTAGAGACTCAACTGGAGCGGGTGGATCACCAAGCGGTGCATCAAGGACATAAGCCTTCTGGGAAGCCGTAAGGATAATCCTTAGATTACGGGCCCAGTCCACAAAGTTACTTCCATCATCTTTCAACTTAGCTTTCTCTAGGAATGCATTAAAATTCAGGGGTGCTACTGCGCGAGCCATGATCTACAACATAAATATAGCAAAGACAACTTAGACTATTGTTCTAGATAATGAGTTTAGTTAATCATATTACTTAAAAACTCCCACTCAAATTGACATCCCTCCGGTCATTCGAGTGTAACATGATCCAAATCCACCAACTCAAGTCCGATCATCACGTGAGTTGAGGTGGTTTCAATGGTGAACATCTTTATGTTGATCATATCTACTATATGACTCATGTTCGACCTTTCGGTCTCTTGTGTTCCGAGGCCATGTCTGTACATGCTAGGCTCGTCAAGTTTAACCCGAGTGTTCCGCACGTGCAACATGGCTTACACCCGTTGTATGTGAACGTAGAGTCTATCACACCCGATCATCACGGCGTGTCTCGAAACGACGAACTTTCGCAACGGTGCACACTCGGGGAGAACACAATTTATCTTGAAATTTAAGTGAGGGATCACCTTATAATGCTACCGTCGTCCTAAGCAAAATAAGATGCATAAAAGGATTAACATCACATGCAAATCATAAGTGACATGATATGGCCATGAACTTGTGCTTTTGATCTCCATCTCCAAAGCACCGGCATGATCTCCATCGTCACCGGCATGACACCATGATCTCCATCATCTTGATCTCCATCAACGTGTCGCCATGAGGTTGTCGCGCCGACTGTTGCTTCCACGACTATTGCTAACGTTTAGCGATAAAGTAAAGCATTACATAGCGCTTAATGATTGACACGCAGGTCATACAATAATTAAAGACAACTCTATGGCTCCTGCCAGTTGCCGTACTCATCGACATGCAAGTCGTGATATTCTATACAACACATGATCATCTCATACATCACATATATCTCATCATGTAATTGGCCATATCACATCACAACATACCCTGCAAAAACAAGTTAGACGTCCTCTAATTGTTGTTGCAAATTTTACGTGGCTGCTACGGGTTTGCAAGAACCGTTCTTACCTACGCAAAACCACAACGTGGTGTAGTGATTGCTTTTTGATCTTCTAAAAGAACCCTCTTCATTGAAATCGATTCAACTAAAGTGAGAGAGACAGACACCCGCTAGCCATCTTTATGCAACGAAGTTACATGTCAGTTGAAGGAACCTGTCTCGCGTAAGCGCACGCGTAAAGTCGGTCCGGGCCGCTTCATCTCACAATACCGCCGAATCAAATATCAACTAGTAACGGCAAGCAATATGTATACACCCACGCCCACAACTCGTTTGTGTTCTACTCGAGATCTCATCTACGCATAGACCTAGCTCAGATGCCACTTTTGGGGAACGTTGCATGGGAAACAAAAAAATTCCTACGCACACACAAGATCTATCCATGGTGATGAGCATCTACGAGAGGGAGAGTAAATCTACATACCCTTGTAGATCGCTAAGCGGAAGCGTTAAGAAACGCGGTTGATGTAGTCGAACGTCTCCGCGATCCAAATCGCAAGTCGTCCCTCGATCCGATCACGAACTAGTGCCGAACGGACGGCACCTCCGCATTCAACACACGTACGGCTTGATGACGCCTTCACCTCCTCGATCCAGCGAGCGATGGTGAAGTAGTAGATGAGTTCCGGCAGCACGACGGCGTGGTGATGTTGGTGAGGAACAATCTCTGCAGGGCTTCGCCAAGCACTACGGAGATTATGACGGGAGAACTAGAGGGTTAGGGTTGCCGACACACGGCTTGGGAAATCTTAATGTGTCCCGTGTGCTAGCCCTGCCCCTCTATTTATATGTTGGGCCTTGGGGTCTAAACTTGGAGTAAAAGCCTCCTCCAGGTCGGTTTTGCCCGCACAAGGTCGGTTTGGCCCGCAGGGAAAGAGTCCAACTCGGATCCCTGAAGTACCACGCACAAGCGGTAGTACCGCTCACGAGCGGTAGTACCGCTTGAGCGGTAGTACCGCTTCACACAAGCGGTAGTACCGCTTGGGCGGTAGTACCGCTTCCAACAAGCGGTAGTACCGCTTACGCGGTAGTACTGCCTTTACCAGCGGTAGTACCGCTTAAGGCAGTAGCAAAACTTCCTTCTGCACTTTCCAATACCTCATGGGCTTTACCCCTTTGGCTCATATAAAGTGTTGTTGCACCCGAATACTTCGGTAAACACCCGGAACCCCTTCCGGTGAATTCCGGAACCTTTCCGGAGATCAAAACACTATTATCACATATATTAATCTTTACCTCCGGACTCTTCCGGAGATCCTCGTCATGTCCGGGATCTTATCCGAGACTCCGAACAACCTTCGGTCACCAACAAAATAACTCAACTATACTAATCGTCACCAAACGTTAAGTGTGTAGACCCTGCGGGTTCGAGAACTATGTAGACATGACCGAGACACCTCTACGATCAATAACCAATAGCGGGACCTGGATGCCCATATTGGCTCCTACATATTCTACGAAGATCTTTATCGGTCGAACCTCTATGTCAAGGATTCAGTTAATCCCGTATACTGTTCCCTTTGTTCTTCGGTATGTTACTTGCCCGAGATTCGATCGTCGGTATCTCTATACCTAGTTCAATCTCGTTACCGGCAAGTCTCTTTACTCGTTCCGTAATACAAGATCTCGTGGCTAACATTTTAGTCACATTGCTTGCAAGGCTCATTGTGATGTTGTATTACCGAGTGGGCCCTGAGATACCTCTCCGTCACACGGAGTAACAAATCCCAGTCTTGATCCATGCCAACCCAACAGACACCCTTGGAGATACCTGTAGAGCACCTTTATAGTCACCCAGTTACGTTGCGACGTTTGATACACACAAGGTACTCCTCCGATGTCAGGGAGTTGCATGATCTCATGGTCATAGGAACAGATACTTGACATGCAGAAAACAATAGCAATAAACTGACACGATCATATGCTACGTTTATAGTTTGGGTCTTGTCCATCACATCATTCTCCTAATGATGTGATCCCGTTATCAAATGACATCTCATGTCAATGGCTAGGAAACCTTAACCATCTTTGATCAACGAGCTAGTCAACTAGAGGCTTACTAGGGACACAGTGTTGTCTATGTACCCACACATGTATTTGAGTTTCCAATCAATACAATTATAGCATGGATAATAAACGATTATCATGAACAAGGAAATATAATAATAACCAATTTATTATTGCCTCTAGGGCATATTTCCAACACTTAATACCTCGTTCAAACATTTTATGTCCAAGTATTATACCTTCATTCACGATAAAGTGGCACTTCTCCCAATTCAAGACAAAATTAGTTTCTTCACATCTCTGCAAAACTCGATCAAGGTTGCTTAGGCAATTATCAAAAGAAGTCCCATAAACGAAAAAAATGATCCATGAAAACCTCAACAAACTTTTCACAAAGTCAGAGAATATAGCAGTCATACATGTTTAAAGGGTAGCAGGTGCATTGTATAAACCAAAAGGCATATATCTATAAGCATAAGTTCCAAACGGGCAAGTAAAAGTAGTTTTCCCCTGGTCTTCCTTTGACACGAGTATTTGAGAGAAGCCAGAATATCCATCAAGAAAGCAAAAATGTGTGTGTTTAGATCATATTTCTAACATTTGATGAATAAAAGGTAGGGGTAATGATCTTTTCTAGTAGCCTTGTGTAATTTCCTTAAATCAATTACCATCCTATAAGCAGTTACTATCCTTTGCGGTATAAGTTCATTTTTATCATTGGGGACAACCGTTCTACCTCGTTTCTCAGGAACGCAATGAACAGGACTTACCCATCTACTATCAGCAATAGGATAAATTATACCTCCCTCCAGAAGCTTTAGTATTTCAGTTCTTACCACTTCCTTCATTTTAGGATTCAAACGACGTTGATGATCAACGACAGGTTTAGCATCCGGTTCCATATTAATTTTATGCTGACATAGAGTGGGACTAATGCCCTTAAGATCATCCAGAGTATATCCAATAGCATCCATGTGCTTCTTCAGAGTTTTAAGTAACCTCTTCTCTTCATGCTCTGAAAGGTTAGCACTAATAATAACATGATATATCTCATTTTCATCAAGATACGCATATTTCAAAATATCAGGTAATTTCTTTAGCTCAAACACGAGATCTCCCTTGGGTGGAGGAGGATCCCCTAAGATGTCAACAGGGAAGTTGTGTTTAAGTATAGGTATATGTCGGAAGAATATATTATCTATTTCATTTCTTTCATTCATATGAATGTCATTTTCATGGTCTAGCAAGTATTGTTCAAAAGGATCAGTAGGAGGCACAACTATAGAAGCAAGACCAATAATTTCATCTTTATTAGACAATTATTTCTCATGTGGTTGTCTACCAAACTTAGAGAAATTAAATTCATGAGACACATCACCAAAGCTTACTTTAACCTTCTCAGTAACGCAATTAATTTCAGCATTAATAATATTCAAGAAAGGTCTACCAAATATGATGGTACAAAAACTATCTTGTTGTGAACCAAGTACTAAGAAATCAGTATGGTACTTTATTTTTCCACACAAGACCTCAACATCTCTAACAATCCCAAGTGGTGAAATAGTGTCTCTGTTTGCAAGTTTAATAGTGACATCTATATCTTTAATCTCAGCGGGTGCTATGTCATTCATAATTTCTTGATATAAGGTGAAAGGTATAGCACTAACACTTGTACCAATGTCACATAAGCCATGATAACGGTGATCTCCAAGCTTAACAGAAACAACGGGCATGCCAGCAATAGGTTTATTTTTGTCTAACTCATCCCGCTTATTTCTAACAGGTTTTGCAATTCTAGTAGCTTCATCACAGAAATAAATAATCCTTCCATCAATATTATCAACCAGGAGATATTTAACCATAGCAATATTAGGTTCTACTTTTATTTTTTTAGAAGGTTTAGGTGTTCTAATATTGCTTTTATTAAGCACAGTTGCATCCTTAGCATGTTCCTTAATCCTAACAGGAAAAGGTGATTTCTCAATACAAGCAGTAGGAACAACAGGATCAACATGGCTAACAATTATTTCTTCCTTAACCTTAATGGGTTCCTCTAATAAATCTTCAATAGGTGGATGAAATTTAAACCACTTCTCCATCGGAGATCAACATGAGTAGCAAATGATTCACAGAAAGAAGCTATTATCTCAGAGTCAAGCCCATATTTATTCCTAAACTTATGAAAAGTATCAGTTTCCATAAAAGATTTAACACAATCCAACTCAAGCTTTATACCTGACTCTTTACCTTTGTCGAGTTCCCAATCTTCTAGAGTTGTGTTTAATTCTTTCCAGAAGAACCCATTTGAATTCAATAGTTCTCTTCATGTAGGAACCGGTGGAAGAAGAATCAAGCATTGATTGATCATCATGAGAAAGCCGAGCATAAAAGTTTTGTATAATCATTTCTCTTGAGAGATCATGGTTGGGGCAAGAGTGCATCATAGATTTAAGCCTACCCCAAGCTTGAGAGATTCTTTCTCCTTCACGAGGCCAAAATTTATATATGTAATTCCGATCTCGATGAACTAGATGCATAGGGTAAAACTTCTAATGAAATTCCAGCTTCAAGCGATGCGAGTCCCATGATCCAATATCATCCAATAGCCTATACAAAATCAATGACTTTCCTTCCAAAGATAAAGGGAAAACCTTCTTATTAACTTTGTCTTCGGATAAACCTGCAAGCTTTAATAATCCACATATCTCATCTACATATATTAAGTGTAAATCAGGATGAGTTGTACTGTCTCTTGCATAAGGATTAGCTAGCAGTTTCTCTAACATACCCGAAGGAATCTCATAATAAATATTTTCATAAACTTCACTAGGTTGGGGAGCGTCTTTTGTCACTTTCATTCGAGGATAAGATGTCCCGAACAAACCACTCAAAGGATGAATGTCCATAGTGACAAGCAACAGTAAATTTCAACATGTACCGAAAATGTTTCCTTATCAAAGGCGCTCCACTCCCCGGCAACGGCGCTAGAAAGGATTCTTGATGACCCACAAGTATAGGGGATCAATCGTAGTCCTTTCAATAAGTAAGAGTGTTGAACCCAACGAGGAGCAGAAGGAAATGATAAGTAGTTTTCAGCAAGGTATTCTCTGCAAGTGCTGTAAGTAACAATGATAGATAGTATTGCAGCAAGATAATTCGTAACAAGTGACAAGTAACAATAGTAACAAAGGTGCAGCAAGGTATCCCAATCGTTTTTGTAGCAAAGGACAGGCCTGAAAGTACTCTTATATAAAGTAAGCGCTCCCGAGGACACATGGGAATTTCCGTCTAGTCATATTCACCATGTTGAGTTGATTTGCTTTGTGTTGGAAATATGCCCTAGAGGCAATAATAAAATGGTTATTATTATATTTCCTTGTTCGTGATAATCGTTTATTGTCCATGCTATAATTGTATTGATTGGAAACTCAAATACATGTGTGGGTACATAGACAACACTGTATCCCTAGTATGCCTCTAATAGACTAGCTCGTTGATCAAACATGGTCAAGGTTTCCTAGCCATAGACATGAGATGTCATTTGATAACGGGATCACATCATTAGGAGAATGATGTGATGGACAAGTCCAAAACTATGAACGTAGCATATGATCATGTCAGTTTATTGCTATAGTTTTCTGCATGTCAAGTATTTGTTCCTATGACCATGAGATCATGCAACTCACTAACACCGGAGGAGTACCTTGTGTGTATCAAACATCGCAATGTAACTGGGTGACTATAAAGGTGCTCTACAGGTATCTCCGAGGGTGTCTGTTGAGTTGGCATGGATCAAGACTGGGATTTGTTACTCCGTGTGACGGAGAGGTATCTATGGACCCACTCGGTAATACAACAAACTTGCAAGCAAAGTGACTAAAGAGTTAGCCACGAGATCTTGTATTACGGAATGAGTAAAGAGACTTGCCGGTAACAAGATTGAACTAGGTATAGAGATACCGACGATCGAATCTCGGACAAGTAACATACCGAAGAACAAAGGGAACTATGTACGGGATTAACTGAATCCTTGACATAGAGGTTCAACCGATAAAGATCTTCGTAGAATATGTAGGAACCAATATGGGCATCCAGGTCCCTCTATTGGTTATTGACCGTAGAGGTGTCTCGGTCATGTCTGCATAGTTCTCGAACCCGCAAGGTCTACACACTTAATGTTTGGTGACGATATAAGTATAGTCGAGTTGTTATGTTGGTGACCGAAGGTTGTTCGGAGCCTCGGATGAGATCCCGGACGTGACGAGGAACTCCGGAATGGTCCGGAGGTGAAGAATAATATATAGGATGGAGGGAATCGGAGTCCGGAAAGGTTCCGGGACTTGCCAGCTTTGTGACAGAAATGCCGGAAGGGTTCTGGGAGTCCACCGGGGGGTCCACCTGCCCCGGAGGGCCCCATGGGCTGTGAGAGGGGCTGCACCAGCCCCTGGTGGGCTGGACGCTCCTCCCACCCAAGGCCCATGCGGCTGGGCTAGGGTTAGCGCAAGGGAGGGGGGCGCACCATCTGCCTTGGGGGCCAAGGCACCCCCCCTCGGCCACCGCACCCATCTTGGCCGCTTCCCCTAAGGCTGGGAAGCCTAGGGCGCTGGGCCCCTCCTCCTCTCTCCCTATATATATGTGAGGGGAGGGAGGGCTGCCGCACTCAAGCTACGGCACAGCCTCTCCCTCCCTCACATCTCCTTCTTCTCCTCTAGATTGATTCGGCAGCGCACGGCGAAGCCCTGTCGGATCAGTCCCTCCACCACCACTGCCACGCCATCATGCTGCCAGAAGAACTCGAGCTACTACTTCACCATCGCTTGCTGGATCGAGGAGGTGAAGGCGTCATCAAGTTGCATGTGTGTTGAACGCGGAGGTGCCGTCCGTTCGGCACTTGATCGGGAGTTCGTGGGACGGCTTGCGATTTGGATCGCGAAGACGTTCGACTACATCAATCGCGTTTCTTAACGCTTCCGCTTAGCGATCTACAAGGGTATGTGGATCCGATCTCTCCTCTCGTAGATGCTCATCTCCTAGATTGATCTTGGTGAAGCATAGGAAATTTTTTGTTTCCCATGCAACGTTCCCCAACACTTTGTTACTTTGATAATTGATATGCGGGTTGACCGGTGCTAAGGTGTTGTTCTTACTTGAACAAGCAACCCACTTATGATTACCCCCTCTCTCAAGCATCCGCAACTACGAAAGAAGAATTAAGACAAATCTAACGATAGCATGAAACATGTGGATCCAAATCAGCCACTTATGAAATAACACATAAACTAGGGTTTAAGCTTCTGTCACTCTAGCAACCCGTCATCTACTTATTACTCCACAATGCCTTCCCTTAGGCCCATTAGATGGTGAAGTGTCATGTAGTCGACGTTCACATGACACCACTAAAGGAAGTAACAACATACATATCATCAAAATATAGAACGAATACCAACTTCACATGATTACTTATGACAAGCCTTGTCCGATGTCCTCAGGAACAAAACTAACTACTCAATCATCATCAACATGTTCAAGATCAAAGGTGTAATAATGACGATTAAGGATCTAAACATAATATCTTCCACAAGGTAAACCAACAAGCATCAACTACAACATGTAATCAACACTACTAGCAACCCACAGGTACCAATGTGAGGTTTTGAGACAAAGATTGAATACAAGAGATGAACTAGGGTTTGAGATGAGATGGTGTTGGTGAACATGTTGATGAAGATTGATCCTCCTATGAAGGAGGCAACGTTGTTATGACGATGGCTTCGATTTCCCCCTCCCGGAGGGAAGTTTCCCCGGCAGAAACTCTCTTCCGGAGTGCTAAAGGGCCTCTGCCCAGGTTTCCACCTCGAGACGGTGGCGCTTCATCCCGAAAGTTCCTTCTTATTATTTTTCTAGGTCAAAACCCAATATATAGTAGAAGAGGGGGGGTCGGGGGACCTACGAGGGCCCCACAAGCTAACAGGGCGCGCCCTATTGGCTTGTGGCTAGCAGGTGACCCCCCTCTGGTATTTTTTGGCCCAAAAATTCTTAAATATTCCACAAAAATTCTCTCTGAAGTTTCAGGTCATTTGGAGTCCAGTGAATTTTCACCCCTTTTCTTGGTTTTCAGGTCCAAAATTCCAGTTCTCGATAATTTCCCTCTTTGTTATGTACCTTGTAAATTCAGAGAGAAAGGACATAAGAATTGTATCATAAAGTGGAATAATGAACAAGAATAACATAAATATCAATAGGAAATCATGATGCAAAATGGACGGATCAGGGAGCAGAGCACCATCTCCGTTGGGATCCCGTGCTTCACCACTACCTGGGCAACCACACATCCAGACGCAAGCAGAAGAGCGCCTCCAGAAGATAAAGACCATTAAACAAGTCGCCACCACACTGCCATCGGCAAGTAGAAAAGCACCATCCACACCTCCACAAACCCAGACGATGCCTCCAGGAAGGGAACGACGTCGACATGTCACCACCGCCCACAAGGGTAACTAGGACTTCCGCCCCACGCAGGAGCGTGGGAGAAGGAGGCAGAAAGGGATCTCGACGGTTCCTCCAATAAGGGGACCAACTCCATGAAAATGGAGACGGCATCGTTGTGGCCGCCGAAGGCCAAGGGTTTCCCCCGTTTCCACACTCCACTCCCAACCACCCGAATCCGAGAGCACGAGCCGTCACGACGAAGCCGTCATGGTCGGATCAGACTGGTGGGTGCATCCATGAGTGTAGGGCATCAATCTTCACCAGAAACAAAGGACACCCACCACAACCTCGTCGCTTGCTTGCCCAAAGTTGTGGACCAGCACTCGCGGTTGTCGCTCACAGCAGAGCCGGCGCCGCCACCCCGGCATCCACCCACCACGAGCATCTCCACCAGCAGAGCGAGAGGCCCGTGCACCACACCAAAACAATGGACCAGATCCACCACGACATCCACCAGGGAAGGGGAGCAAAAGCGCTCAAACAAACCACATCCAGCCGGGGGCAGCCCCAAGAACCCACCCAAAGATCGGGAGCAAGGGCAACACGCCCTGGCCGAGCAGAGGGGCCACATCCCCTTGCCATCCTCCCACCGGCCAAGGGAAGGACCATCAGCCTCCACCAGCGCAGATCAGGGAGGGAGGCCACCATGGCGGCCAGACGGGAGGCTGGATCTCAGGTCATCCCGGAGCACGTCCGGGACGGCGGCCGCCATGGACGACGCAACAGAGGTTAGATATGGTGGGGAGCACCATACCAGGAGAGGTTGTTAGGGAGGAGGGGTCGCTGCCGGAAGGAGGGAGGGGCATGCAGCAGGGTAGGGGAGCATGTAGGGACGTCCCGCCGCCCCGAGCAACTGCGCGGGCGAAGCCCAGGACGGCCACCGATGACGGCGGAGGGAGGACGAAGGGGCGGGGGAGGCCTTGACCAGGAGTTAGGGATTCGCCCCCGTGTCACCCAGGAACAGACGACGCAGGGGGGTATACCTCGTTCGAAGAGACTTGTTGACCGTAGTGAATAGTATATGACCACTTCAAGCAAGGAATTGTTAATTAAGTCGGTTGCACAAACCATACCCACCTATGTTATGAGTGTGTTCTGGATACCGGTGTCTGCTCTGGATGATCTCGTGTGGTTAATGCGGCAATATTAGCAGGGAATTGAGAAAGGGAAAAGAAAGATGGCTTGGTTGAGCTGCGATAAAATGAGACTCGAAGTTCAAAGGTGGTATGGGTTTCCATGACATGGGTGCATTTAATCAGGCAATGATTGCAATGCAGGTCTGGCGACTACTTGATGCTCCAGATAGTTTGTGCGCTCGCTTGTTACGTGTGAAGTACTACCGCAATGGGAACCTGCTGGATAAAGTTTTTACTGGAAATGCTTTAGCTGTGTGGAAGGGAATTGAAGATGGTCTACAGCTTGTTAAAAAAGGGATCATTTGGCGGGTTGGAGATGGTTCTTTGATACGGACATGGAGGGACCCTTGGATCCCCCGTGGCCATAATTTCTGACTGGTTACACCTAAAAGGAAATGGCGCTTCAATTGGGTGTCTGATTTTGTTGATCAAAATGGTGCATGCATGGTGCAACGATTGAACAACCACTTTTGGCCTATGGACGTACGTGAAATCATTAAAATTCGTACCTCATTGAGACAACGTGAATATTTCTTCGCCTAGCATCTGGAGAAGAATGGTCGGTTCTCTGTGAGTGCATACTACTTGGCGACGGTAGTGCATCAGGACCAGTTCGCCAGAGGGGCGTCCAACGCTAACCTGGACGGGGACCGATCCATTTGGAACCTGATATGGCAATCTTCGGTGCCGATGTGGATGAAGCATATGGCATGGCGAGCGACTTCAGGAGCACTCGTTAGTGCTACGTGCATGCAGTATAGGCACCTAGCAATGCGTAGTACGTGCCCAATTTATGGTATTGTTGATGAGGACAACTACCATGCTTTGATTGTGTGTAGCCATGCACGTACAATATGGGAGGCCATTAGGAAGAGTGCGATCGTACGATTATGCTTATTTGGTGTATTTGGCAATTACAGAATGATCTTACTCATGATAAAGATGTTCCCCCGGTGGACATTACGGTTGATTTTTTAACAGTTATATGAATCCTATTGCACATGCTGGAATGTACAGTACAAAGGAAGTAATTAAAGGTAAAATGTCGGTTGGTTATTGGGCTTTTCCTGAACTGAGTATTGCCCCTGGTCCTAAACCTTGACCTCCTCCGTCTACTGAGTATGTTGCTTTATCAGTTGGTTGTTCTTTCTCAGTGGAATCAGGCGCGGCGGCGGCAGGAATGATTCTTCGATGACATGATGGTTCACTTATTTATGCAACATGTCGGTTTATTTTCAATTATAATGCCTCACTGAAAGCTGAGATTCGTGAAATCATGCAAGGGATAGTGCTAGCTATACATCATGAAAGTGCTAGTTATCGACTAGAGGGGGGTGAATAGGCGATTTTTATGAAAAGCTTCAAAACAGTAAATGTATTCAAAGCATGCGTAAGCGAAACAGGATCAAGTAGGGATAGTAATCTAGAATCTAAGAAAATCATGGAATACCACAAAGATAATCACACAGGTATAGCATAATCATCATGCACACTAAGATGTATCGAAAATAAACTTAAGTGAAATGAAAAGAAATGGCAGTTCAGGAATTTCTTCGATGTAAGTCTTTGAATAGAGATGATCAAGCAATGGCGTCACAGCGCAATACAGAATAGTAAGAGAGTGAATGGTAGAACTAGTAGCTTGACGAAGACACGGGATTTGCTGGACCAGTTTCAGTTCCTGTGACAACTGTACGTCTGGTTGGGGAGGCTGAGATTGAACTCTGAAGACCTCGTCTTCACCTTGTTCCCCTTGAGCCGAGGTCACTTAGACCACGCCCAATCACTTAGGTAAGTCTTGAGGGAAGACTTCCGAAACCCGTACAAACTCGTTCACTCGGCAATCCACAATGACTCTTGGATGTTCTAGACCACGACGCTTAACCGTCTGGAAGATCACAGTCTTCAAGTGTAACAAGTCTTCGGTTCACTCAGGACAGAATGACTTCGGTGATACTCAAACACTCTGGCTCTAGGTGTTTGGGTTTATCCTCGCGGGATAACTCTCTCAATGTCCTCGAGGTGGGTTGCTCCAAAATGATAATAGCCGTATCTAACTCTAAGCAGCCACCAACTTATGGTGGAGGGGGTGGGCTATTTATAGCCAACAGGCAACCTGACATGATATGACCGAAATGACCTTGGGTCAATGGCCAACCGACATGTGTTCCAATGGTCGGATTTCAAAGACACACGCGGCAACATTACTTGGGCTACAAGCAATGCCGATTCTACCAACTCTGGAAGAGATTTCCTCTCATTGCCTTCACTCGAAGACATAGGTGTTTTGGGTTGAGCATCACGTTAGCATCTGACTTCGATCACCTCAACCCCACTTATTAGTACGGTGGTTCCTATGACTCAGGAAAGAAGAAACAAAACAACCAAAAGACTTCTTATTTGTGTTTCATTATCTTCAAGCGATTATCTACGCATACCACCAATGGCTTCGGCCATCATCAATGTCTTCATCATTTTTAGGGGTTGTCTTCGACGGTTAAACCGAATCTCCAGGGACTTCTATCTTTGTTAACCTGTGAACTCTCAGAAACACAATAGTCCTTCAACCACATTTGTCTTCAATACTCCGAAACCAACAAGGGGTGGCACTAGATGCACTTACAATCTCCCCCCTTTTGGTGATTGATGACAAACTGGTTGAAGTTTTCAACGGGGATAAAATATGTGAAGATAAAGACTTGGAGATTATGATTGCAAGATATAGAGAGCTCCCCTTGAAGATGTGGTTATGAAGATATTGCTTTGAATGCAAAAGCACATTGTGGGTTTTATATTGTGGAGATCTCCCCCTATATCTTGGAATCCAACCACTATGCATTTTAGAGATGTTATGAAGATAATTAAATGCATAATGAAAAATGGGCATCTGCTGAATGACTTCGAACGGATATGATCAGATATGGAATAGCGCCAAAGGTACGATAAAAAGTAAATGTGCAGACGTCCATCATGACTTAAGGTTTACATCCCAAAAGAGCAAATGTTCAGAACGAGAGTTGTAAACTTAACAAAAAATAGCAGCACCCAGCCCAATAGACCCGTTTGAAGACTATCAATCCAATGTTTCTCCCCCTTTGTCATCGAATGACCAAAAGGGCAAAGACATTGGGCACTACACGTTCTCCGTGCGAGGAGGTGGAGCACAGAATCTGAAGTATTTGTCGAAACCATCCTCATGAAGATCTTCCTCAGGAGCCAGCATAGTCAATGTCTTCCAGGAACGCTGGCAAGTCTCATGTGCAACAAAGGTGTTCTTGGTGGAGAGGTTGCGAATACGATTGATATCTATTACAAGAGAATGCATTTGCCTTCGCATCCACTCGTGGTGCTGATCCTGCTTCTGAATAAGAGGGACTAGAAGCTCTCGATCTATCATGGCACGTTCCCTTCAGGGTTGGTGCTATTGAGGCAGAGTGCTTGCAGTGGCTTCTATGGCGGTAGCGCCGGGCTGAGGTTGGCAAATGGAACCAATCATCCTTGCTCTGGTTGGATCAGACAGAAGGAGAAGCCCTTCAATGTCAGCAGTGCCACTCGTGCCTTCCATTATTGGGTTCTTGCTCTTGGATGGGTAAATGTCTTCGTGAATGACTCCCACATCCGGAAGGTAGATGCCATGGTTGTGAGCAGAAGGCAGATACCTTGTGTTGTTCTACACTTGATGAAGCGCATGATCCATGGTGCATAGATCTTAGGTTCAAACAAATTGATGACATTTGCTGCTAGGTTGTTCAGGAATAAATCTTGAAGATTAAACCTGATGCCATAGACGGTGTTGTAGATCAATGTCTTTAGAGCCCCTTCCATCTTGCGTGATGAAGAATGCCCTTTGATTGGCCATATTGTATGGTAAAGGATGTTATAGATTGTCTTCGGTAGATATTGAAGATCATCAATAAAGAATGTTGTGGGCAAATCTCCATCTGGTGCCAAAGGCTTCATCAGCGTCAGCATTTCAGTCATGTTGGGCTCAGGCATCTGGAAGATGCTTTGGGTGGCTTTAGCATAGGCCGCAGATTTCGGATGAAGTCTTCGCCAGATGCAGCAAGTGGAGTTGTGGCAAAGGATTCCATAGCAGGGGCCTTGATTTGTTCATCATGGATCATGAAGTCCATTGCCTATGTATTCAGATCTCTCCCAAAGCCAAAGATGTGGAGAGTTGCATAGAAGTGAAGGATGAGTTCTTCATTCCAGTCTTCGTGATCAACAACAAAGGGCAATAGTCCAATATTCCGAAGACAATCGAGGGCTTGATCAAAACAAGGAAGAACACCCATTGATTCAAAGCTAAGATGCTTGTGGGGAAATATCATGTTCTGGCCATAAAGCACACATGTGTAGTAGGTGTGTTCTGGTGCACTCTAGAACCGACCAGATTGAATCTTTTGATGCTTGTAAGGATTCCGATCAGAGTCAAGGAATGTGTTGTTGAGCATGAATTGCCTGACACTAAAGACAAGAGGACGTGCTGGTCCTTGTTGTCAAAGACTTGGAAGCCTAGGCATAGGGTTCATAACACTGGGGCGACGATGAATATTGAATTCATATTGAGGGCCCATCCTTGGTGGTGGAACTAGCCTGGGCCATTTGGTTGGCACCATCACTCCTTCCCTATTGTGAGCCATGACAATGTTTTCAGAATTGTCGTCAGTCGATGGCATAGGAGGAACAGGAGGACCATCAGGGGATGGAGCATTGACTTCGCCTACAGTGTTTGTTGTGTGTGGGGCTTCTGAAGTTGCAACAGTAGTGGAAGCAGCAGCGTCTTCAGCTGCTTTGGATTCAATCTCGGGTTGTTCAGGAGCAACATCTTCAACCCTGGGAATCTCTTCGACTGATGCAATCGAAGCAACATTCACTTCATCTTCAGGTATGCTTTGCATTGAAGATATAACTGGCCTTGGTCCTCTGCGAAGTCTTTTTAGAGGCGACACATGATTAGTGGTTTCAACATCCATGGCTTCAAATGGAGACTCGGGTGATCGCTGCACTGGAGTTGAAAAAGGAGTAGGCGGAGTGCTAGGAATGGCTTCAGTCATGGGGGTGTTGGGATGGACAACTTCCCAGAGCACATCAGACACGATTAGCCTTGGAGGGGTGCCAATGTCCACATATTCACTGACATCTGGCAGTGGCGATGATACCGGTGGTGCATCAAGTTGAGGTACTGGGTCATGCAGAACATTGTCTTCAGTAGGAGGAGCTTCAGGAGCAATGTATTCAGCTGGATCTGCAGCAATGTCTTCAGCTGCGTTGGGTTCGGCAGCTGGCATCTCTTCAGTTGTTGGAGCCTCTGTGGTAGCAGACTCATGAAGAATAACTCGCCTCTCAGTATTTTCAGAGACAGGAGGAGCCATGGAGTTAGGCGTAACAAGCAGGGGCTTCTCTTGAGAAGGCGGTGTGAGGGAGGGAACTTGAGGGGGCTGGGGCACTTGGGTCGAGCTCAAAGACTTTGTCTTCTTTGTCTTCAGCTTCTTGGAAGGCTGAGATTCAACATCTGGTATAGATTTACATTTCCTGGCTTCAGCCTCAACTTGTTTGGTCTTCTTGCTGGTCACAGCTGAGGAAGGAGGAGGTGGCCTTGTGCCAGAGAAGCCTGCTGGAAAGATGATGCTTGGTGTGGCTTGCCTTGTTTGAGCAGATTGGCTCGAAGACATAGAAGCTTGCCTTGACCTCTCAATGATTCTTGTGCCAAGAGCTGGCTGGCCGAGAGCTTTTCTCTTCAGCATCTCAGTGTGGGCTAGGACCAATTTTTTGCAAATTTCTTCTTCGAACGCGCTAGGGCGCCTTTGACGGCTTCACAACGTCTTTCAAATTCTGCTTTTAAATCTGCCATCATTAGCTGATAGCCTTGTATTTTCTCAACAATGAGCTTATGTATATTTGCCTTGAAAAGAGCCTTTTCATGGCGAATCTTTTCATGCTGCTGCACAACCTTTTGAGCAACAGTATGTTCTTTGTTCACCAGCCCTTTAAAGGTGAGACTTAGCCCAATGGGGAGCTGAAGGGCGTCGATAGTGAGAGAGGGATCATCAAACCATTCATCAATGAACTGGTTGAGGATGTCTGCATCAAAGAGAGGGACGCTTGGCCTCTTCTTCTTTTTGTTGGATGAGCTTTGCCAGCGCTTCATCGTCAAACTCATCATCTGAGAGTTCAATCATGTTAGCAGCATCCATCAAGGAGACGGATGGCTTCGTGCCACGAGCAGCAACAACTTTTCTTTTCATCCTTCTGGTTGTGCGAGATTCATCCCCGGTCTCCGCTGGTTTAGCTGGTCGTGATCGCGAAGACTGTGGTGTTGTTGTGACTGGCTTTGAAGCCTTAGGATTTGAAGCCTTTGTTTTCTCCATTGGCTTTGGATTAGTGAAAGGGGATCTACTTCATCCTCTTAAGAATTTTCTTTAGTGACAGGGCACCCAAGGATGCTAGAGGGGTCTGGCTTCTGTGGCATTGGAGGCCTGAACATGCATGGAAAGAACCCAATTTTGATAGCTTCAGCCTTTGTCTCCAGATGAAGATTCTTGTACATGATGTCTGTCCTAGGGGCCTTTTCTGCATTCTTCTCAGCATATTCTACAGTGACGAAGTGGTAGTAAAACCATTCCTCGGCCTAATATCTTCGAATCCATTGGATTCGGTTCTTGCACTGATGGTAATTCTCTTCGGCATCTGACTTGTAGCGCTCATAAAGTGCAGGCGGAAGATATTTGGCAGTGTTCAGTCATCTTTGTCTTCCACCCTTCTTAGGTGCTTTGTCTCTAGACATAGTCTTTGACTTAGGCAAAAGCTTCGCAGGTGATACGTCTCCAACGTATCGAAAATTTATGAAGTATTCATGCCATATTCACCTATGTTTACAATACTTTTATATGATTTTGATGCACTTTATATGATTTATTTAGAACTAACACGGACTGACGCTGCTTTCAGCAGAACTATCGTGGTGTTGTTTTTTGTGCAGAAATAAAAGTTCTCCAAATGCAACAAAACTTTTTGATGATTTTTTTGGAACAAAAGAGGCACTAGAAGCTTCGTGAGAGGTCCAGAAGAGCCACGAGGTGGGCACAACCCACCAGGCCGCGCCAGCCCCCTCTGGCTTGGGCTGGTGTCTTGTGGTCTCCTCGTGGCCCATCTTCGCATGAAACCAACGCCCAAAAATCCTATATATTCAGAAACCACCAGAAATAACCCTAGATCAGAAGTTCCACTGTCGCAAGCCTCTGTAGCCATGAAAAACCAATCTATATCCCGTTCCGGTACCCTGTCGGAGGAGGAAATCATCGCCCGAGGCCATCTTCATCATCCCTATGGTCTCAATGATCAAGAGGGAGTAGTCCACCCTCGGGGCTCACGGTTTGTACCGGTAGCTATGTGTTCAATCTCTCTCTCTCTCTCTCCCGTGTTCTTGAGATGGCACGATCTTGACGTATCACGGGCTTTGTTAATATAGTTGCATCATATGGTGTTTTCCCCTCTCAATCTTGTTGTGATGAATTTAGTTTTCCCTTTGAGATTTCATTATTACCGGATTGAATATTTTTATGGATTTGAGAGCACTTGATATATGTCTTGCATATGAATACCTGTGGTGACAATGGGTTATTATATTGATTCACATGATATATGTTTTGGTACTCAACTCGCGGATTCCTGAGGTGACATTGGGGTAATCTATGCATAGGGGTTGATGCACGTTTTCGTCCTACTTTCTCCGGTAGAAATCTTGGGGCATTCTTTGAGGTTCTTTGTGTTGGACTGAGTATTATGAATCTGAAATTGTTTGATGCGTATCGTATAATTAACTCATGGATACTTGTGGTGACATTGGAGTATCTAGGTGACATTAGAGATGGTCGATGCGTATCATCTGGTGTTATTTTAGTACGAACTCTTGAATAGATCGATCGGAAAGGATAACTTGGTGTTATTTTAGTACGAACACTTGGATAGATCGATCGGAAAGGATAACTTTAAGGTGGTTTCGTACCCTACAAACAATTTCCTCTTATGTTCTCCGCTAGATAAGAACTTTGGAGTGATTCTTCGTTGCACGTTGAGGGATGGTTATGTGATCCAATTATATTAGCATTGTTGTGAGATTGCACTAGCGAAAGTACGGACCCTAGGCCTTATTTCCAAGCATTTATACAACGTTTTGCTCGCTGTTTACCACTTGTTACCTTGCTGTTTTTATATTTTCATATTACAAAAACCTATTTCTATCATCCATATTGCACTTGTATCACCATCTCTTCGCCGAACTAGTGCACCTATACAATTTGCCATTGTATTGGGTGTGTTGGGGACACAAGAGATTTCTTATATTTGATTGCAGGGTTGTTTGAGAGAGACTATCTTCATCTTACACCTCCCATGGATTGATAAACCTTAGTGTTGGGTAACGGAGCATGAATTTCAAAAAAATCCCTACGCTCACGCAAGATCTATCCATGGAGATGCATCGCTACGAGAGGGGAGAGTGTGTCTACGTACCCTCGTAGACCGTTAGCGGAAGCGTCTCACAACGCGGTTGATGTAGTCGAACAATCCTTCGAGCTCCACCGATCGAGTACCGAACGTACGGCACCTCCGAGTTCTACACACGTGCAGCTCGGTGACGTTCCTCGCCTTCTTGATCCAGCAAGACGTCGAGGTAGTAGATGAGTTCCGTCAGCACAACAGCGTGGCGACGGTGACGGTGAAGTGATTCCGGCAGGGCTTAGCCTAAGCTCTCCGAAAATATGACCGAGGTGGAAAACGGAGATCGGGGCACCGCACACGGCTATGGGACAATTGTCTTGTGTGTTCTAGGGTGCCCCCTTGCCTCCGTATATAAAGGAGGAGAGGGGGAGGCTGGCCGGCCCCTGTAGGGCGCGCCAAGAGAGAGGAGTCCTACTAGGACTCCAAGTCCTAGTAGGATTCCACTTGGTGGAAGGGGGAAGAAGGAAGGAGAGGGAGAGAGAAAGGAAAGAGGGGGCTGCGCCCCCTCCCCTAGTCCAATTCGGTTTGGGCAAGGGGGGGCGCGCGCCTCCTCACGTGGCCTGCCTCTCTTTTTCCCGTATGGCCCAATAAGGCCCATTACTTCTCCCGGTGAATTCCCGTAACTCCCCGGTACTCCGAAAAATACCCGAATCACTCGGAACCTTTCCGATGTCCGAATATAGCCTTCCAATATATGAATCTTTACCTCTCGACCATTTCGAGACTCCTCGTCATGTTCGTGATCTCATCCGGGACTCCGAACAACATTCGGTCACCAATCACATAACTCATATAATACTATATCGTCATCGAACCTTAAGTGTGCGGACCCTACGGGTTCGGGAATGATGTAGACATGACCGAGACGACTCTCTGGTCAATAACCAACAGCGGAACCTGGATGCTCATATTGGTTCCTACATATTCCATGAAGATCTTTATCGGTGAACCTCATATGTCAACATACGTTGTTCCCTTTGTCCGGCGGTATGTTACTTGCTCGAGATTCGATCGTCGGTATCCAATACCTAGTTCAATCTCGTTAACGGCAAGTCTCTTTACTCGTTCCGTAATACATCATCTTGCAACTAACTCTTTAGTCACGGTGCTTGCAAGGCTTCTGTGATGCTGTATTACCAAGAGGGCCCAGAGATACTTCTCCGATAGTCGGAGTGACAAATCTCAATCTTGATCCATGCCAACTCAACAAACACTTTCGGAGATACCTGTAGTGCACCTTTATAATCACCCAGTTACGTTGTGACGTTTGATACACCCAAAGTATTCCTACGGTATCCGGGAGTTGCATGATCTCATGGTCAGAGGAACGTGTATTTGACATAGTGAAAGCAATAGCAATAAACTGAACGATCATTTGCTATGCTAACGGTTGGGTCATGTCCATCACATCATTCTCCTAATGATGCGATCCCGTTATCAAATGACAACTCATGTCCATGGTCAGGAAACCTTGACCATCTTTTGATCAACGAGCTAGTCTAGTAGAGGCATACTAGGGACATAGTATTTGTCTATTATCCACACATGTATTTAGTTTCCGGTCAATACAATTCTAGCATGAATAATAAACCATTATCATGAACGGAGAAATATGATAATAATAAACACTTTATTAATTGCCTCTAGGGCATATTTCCAACACTTAGGTCATCAACTTGAGGGAAAATTGCTACTGTCCTACAAAGCTCTACGGTTGGAGGCCCAACATAGTCTACAAGAATAAAGTTGTGTAGTAGACATCAAGCTCTTTTCTGGAGCCGTTGCCGGTGAGGTGAGTGCTTGAAGATATATCTTTAGATCTTGCAATTAAATCTTTTAGTTTCTTGTTTTTCACTAGTTTGGTTTTATAAAAGAAAACTACAAAAAAATGGAGTTTGGGTTGCATCATTTGTTTCGTCTTTATAATGTCTTTCGTGAAAATAAGGATTCAGAAAATTGTGCTCAATTAGTAGAGGAAGAAATTATGAAAATACTTGATGAGAATTCCTTGAATGATGAGCATGATAGTGATATTGTTAGTATGAATTCTCTGAATATTCATGATGCTAATGATATGCAAAGCCACAAGCTTGGGGATGCTATGTTTGATGAATATGATATTTTTAGTCCCCCAAGTTTGATGAGCAAAACTATTATGATGATGGCATGCCTCCTATCTATGATGATTATGATGATGACATGTATGATATAAAGAGTGATAGTAACCATGAAACTTGTCATCATGATTTTAATATTAATTGTGGTCATGTCAATCAAGCTTCTCATGATAGTTATTTTGTTGAGTTTGCTCCCACTATTATGAATGAGAAGAAATTTGCTTATGTGGAGAGTAATAAATTTTCTATGGTTGTAGATCATGAAAAGAATGCTTCCTGTGATGGTTATATTGTTAGATTACTTCATGATGCTACTGAAAATTATTATGAGGGAGGAACATATGCTTGTAGGAATTGCAACAATACCAAGTTTCCTCCCTATGTGTTCAAAGTTTTGAAGCCATGCTTGTTTTTCCTTCCTATGCAAGTTGATTGTTGTTCCCATAAATTGTTTGCTCACAAGATCCCTATGCATAGGAAGTGGGTTAGACTTAAATGTGATTGCCATGTGATTCATGATGCTCTCTTGCATGTTTCAACTATTATTCCTATACGAGCATCATTCAAATCATCATGCCTAGCTAAAAGGCATTAAAGAAAAGCGCTTGTTGGGAGACAACTCAACACTTTACATTTCTATTTTTGTGTGCTCACATGATTAAGCTACTGTAGTAATCATGTTTTGTGTCTTTTACTTCAATAAAGTGCCAAGTAAAGCCTTTGGGATAGTGTGGAAACTTGTTTGTTTGATTCTGTGCAAAAATAGAAACTTATATTGAGTGATATAAGTTATGGGAATGATATAATAAAGTAGGTATCATGTGAGAACAATTATTATTCTTTTCTTGACAGTACCTAAGTGAATGATCTATTTTCATTATACTAACCCATCTCACGAAGTTTCGCTAAGTTTTGTGTGATTGAAGTTTTCAAGTTTTGGGTGAGATACCGATATGAGATAAATAAGGAGCAGCAAGGATCAAAGCTTGGGGATTCCCAAGGCACCCCCAAGGTAATACCCAAGGAAGACTCAAGCGTCTAAGCTTGGGGATGCCCCGGAAGGCATCCCCTCTTTCGTCTCCAACATTATCGGTATATCTTACTTGGAGCTATATTTTTATTCATAACATGATATGTGTTTTGATTGGAGCATCATTTTATTTGGTTGTTCTCTGTTAGATGTTATTTATAATCTTGTTTTTCAATAAAAAGTTCCAAGAATTGCCTTTAGAATGCTTGAATTGCATGTGTGATGTGTGCTGTACAAAAACAGAAACTTTTGTTGTAGTATTTGAATTATGAGATTTTACTGGAACGTGGAAAGTTTCTAAAATTTTTACACAGTACGGTCATAAAAAATTCTTTATCATGTCCTACATTTTCATAATTTGTGGAGCTACAGAAGTACACTTTCTTAATAGATAGCTACAGACTGTTCTGTTTGGACAGATTGATGTCATAGTTTTGTTATCTACTTATCCTAGAGTTTTCATGGCTTATATTGGTAGATATAAATTATGGAAATGATAGAATGCAGTACCTAATGTTTGATAATTATTATGCAACTTGTCTTGGCAGTACATGAAGTGTTGATTTAGTCTTATGTGTACTAACCTATCTCACGAGTTCTTTTCAAGTTTGTGTGGATGAAGTTTTTGAGACATAGGTGAAACCGGGACATGAGAGGATTGAACGAGATACAAAAGCTCAAGCTTGGGGATGCCACAGGAACCCCAAGTAAATATTTCAATAAGTCTCAAGCATCTAAGCTTGGGGATGCTACGCATCCCACCTCTCTTCATCAACAACTATCGGTTAGCCTATGTTGAGCCTAAATTTCTATTTGTCCACATGACATGTGCTATTCTTGGAGTGTCTTTTGTTTTGTTTGTTGTTTGAATAAAATACTCAGATCTGAAAATCTTTATTGAGAGAGCGTCCTCACATAGCTACTTAATTGTTTGACTACTCATTGATCTTCACTTATATCTTTTGAGAGTAGTTTGATTGTTTGCTCTTGTGCTTCACTTATATCCTATGAGTAAATTGTTGAATGAATTGAATGTCATCAAGTTGAAATTATATGTTCATATCATGCCCAGTAGTAGCTTCACATTGGGTTTAGAAAGTGAATTTTTTTTGAAGCTTGACAATCACAATATTGGTCATACAAGCAATTCATGAATGATTGGTATAAGGAAGAGAACTTTCACATATAAATATATTATGTTGGACATCTTCTATGATTGTGAATACCCATTAGTTATTTTCAAACTTGAGCAAATTAGTTGAAGTTGATCAAGGAAGATAATGTAATGCGTTATGGTTGTGTATATTTGCATAGAAGTTATATTGTTATGGATCCTCCAACTTGTGGTGCTTGTTTAGAACCTTTTGCTAGCCAAAGCTTCGTACTAAGTAGAAATACTACTTGTGCATCCAAACCCTTGAGCCAAGTTTCTTCCATGAGAGTCCACCATACCTACCTATATATGGTATTTCACTGCCATTCCAAGTAAATTTGCATGTGCCACCTCTAAACATTCAAATAAACATCCATTTTGTGTGCTCGTACCGCTCATGGAGCGATGGGGCGGTCATTATCTTCCATGCTAAGCGAGTTAATCTCAAGATGAGTGTTTATTCACTTGTCATTGCACGAGAAAGGCTGGTAAAAAGGATTCCCAGTCCTGCATAATACAAAAATAAATAAACAAGAACTCCCCCTAGAAAGTTGATTGTTTGGAGGGCACCCGTGGATACGGTTAGCCATGGAATGTGTTTGAATGGTGGAGGGGGAGTAAAATTTCAATTCTGTTAGGGAACCGCCAATAATGATATTTGCATGGAAGATATTGAAAACTCTATTGTGACGTTGACAGGAAAGGCACACCACCTAAAATTACATATTCATCTCTGTTTTAAAACAATGAGCTCTGGCACCTTTGCAAATCTCTGCTTCCCTCTGCGAAGGGTCAATCTATTTACTTTCATGTTATTTACTTTTCATGTTGAGTCAACTTCTTATTCCAACCTCAATCTATTAGTTGGCAAGCATCATGTGGTGGGGAAAGATCCAAACACATATATCCACTCAAATATATTTTGATCATGATTCATTATTGTTGACAATTATCTTTATGATAAGTATGTTGGGAGGCAAAACTTTAAGCCCCTATCTTTCTCTGTGTTCGATGGATGCCATTTGTTCTAAAAATATGCTTTGAGTACAAGCAATCATTGAAGACTATATGATGATTGAGTATGTGGAGCTCTTGCTTAGACTTTGTTGAGAATAAGTTGAATTGCAATTGTTTGGTGACTAAGAACATAAGTTGTTAAGTTTCGAGAGAATTCATTGTTTGAACCATAACATGTGAATTGGTTGCTACTTTATCATGATGAGTTTTATGAGAAAGAGTTGATGTTATGATGCTAGGAAAAGTGGTTGAAATTATCATTGATCAAACTTATGCACTATGCTAGCATTCACACTTCACAAATTATTTATTTTATCATTTACCTACTCGACGATGAGTAGAAATTAAGCTTGGGGATGCTGATATGTCTGATACGTCTCCGACGTATCTATAATTTTTGCTTGTTCCATGCTGTTATATTATCAATCTTGGATGTTTTACAATCATTTTATAGCAACTTTATATCATTTTTTGGGACTAAGCTATTGACATAGTGCCAAAGTGACAGTTGCTGTTTTTGCTTGTTTTTTACTACGCAGAAAATCAGTACCAAACGGAGCCCAAACACTGCGGGGATTTTTGGAGAATTTTTATGGACCAGAAGGAACAAGATGGGCCAAAGATCACCAGAAGAGGGGGGCCAGGGTGGCCACCCTCCACCAGGGCGTGCCAGAGGCCCCTGGCGCAGCCTGGTAGAGGGTGGGCACCTTGGGAATACCCCCAACCGACTATCAAGCCTATAAATTCCCAAATATTCAGAAAACCCTAGGGGAGTCGACGAAACACAATTCCAGCCGCCGCAAGTTCCAGAACCTCGAGATCCGATCTAACACCATCACGGAGGGGTTCATCTTCTTCATAGGTGCCTCTCCGATGATGCGTGAGCAGTCCACCAGAGACCTACGGGTCCGTAGGCAGTAGCTAGATGGATTCCTCTCTCTCTCTATGATTCTCAATACAATGGTCTCTTGGATATCTATTTGATGTAATGATTTTTGCGGTGTGTTTGTTGGGATCCGATGAATTTTGAGTTCATGATCAGTTTCTATCCATGAATATGATTTGAGTCTTCTTTGATCTCTTATTTGCATGATTACTTATAGCCTCGTATTTCTTCTTCGAATCTTTGGTTTAGTTAGGCCAACTAGATCGATTTTTCTTGCCATGGGAAGAGGTGCTTTGTGATGGGTTCGATCTTGCGGTGTTCTTTCCCAGTGACAGAAGGGGCAGCAAGACACGCATGTTTCGTTGCCATTAAGGATAACAAGATGGGGTCTATTCCTACATGAATAGATCTTGTCTACATCATGCCACAATTCTTATTGCATTACTCCGTTTCTCCATGAACTTAATAAACTAGATGCATGCCGGATAGCGGTCGATGTGTGGAGTAAAAGAAGTAGATGCAGAATAGTTTCGGTCTACTTGTCTTGGACGTGATGCCTATATAATGATCATTGCCTGGATATCGGCACGATTATTTTATCTTCTATCAATTGCCCAACAGTAATTTGTGTTGGGTAACGCAGCAGAAAACAAAAATTTCTGACCTAAGCACCAGCCCAGGACCACTATGGAGACCGCATACAAGGTTTGATCTTTTTCGTTACCGACTCGTAGCGCAGCGGAAGTAGAGTCGATGACGATCGGTGGTGCAGATCCCCGCAGCGAGGATTTACAACCTCCCAACCGCGAGGATGTATACCCTCATCCGCCCCTCGGACAGCCCTCCGGGAGGCGTTCGGACAGTCCCCCGAACGGTGTCACGGACAGCCCTTCGGGAGGACCATCGAAACTTGGACAGTCACTCAGACAGCCCTTCGGGAGGACCCTCGAATCTCGAACAGTCACTCGGACTGCCCTTCGGGAGGACCCTCGAAACTCGGACAGTCACTCAGACAGCCCTTCGGGAGGACCCTCGAACTAAGACCGAAACTACGATCTCTCTACAGAGTTGCACACATACGGTGTCATCTATCCGGCAGGGCTTCGCCGTCCAGAACTAGTTCCCACCGGAACCCAGATAGCCTTTCGGCTCTACGAAACTATTTCGCTGGGAGGGAGAGAGAAAGCCAGATCATGCATGGCACTTGTATGTGAGAAAGAGTGAGTGTGGAGAGTGCATCTCCACCTCTATTTATAGGAAAACCCAAGGGGTAGGGTGACACTTGAAATACCCAAAATGCCCTTCACAAGGGCACAAAGGTAAAAGCAAGTGGGCAGCCCTTATCCTTCCATGTCATCCCTAGAGATATTTGTGAGTAAAGCCCCAAAAGGTGGCTTTCCATAAAGTAATCCAAAAAGCACTTTCACTATTCACGACGACATATTTCAGCGTCCGTTCGAACTGAAAATATTTATGTGGGCTTAGAACATTTCCAGCACCCACTAAAAAAATTTCAACGTGTTCCGAAACAATTCCGGTTTAGTGATTTTCATCTGTGAAAAGCATCTGAAGCGGTTTCGGCAACTCCGAAACATTTCCGGTTTTCATCCCGGAAAATTCCAGAAAGTTTCCAGAACGATTCTGGCACCCTCCAAGAATTATCAGGCATGTGTCGAAACCAATTTGACTTTATGGTGTACTCCGAAACAACTTTTCGGTTTAGTGATTTTCATCTGTGAAAAGCAACTAAAGCGGTTCCGGCAGTCCGGAACATTTTCGGTTTTTGTCTCTGAAAAATCTCAGAAGTTATCGGAACAATTCTGGTACCTTCCAATAATTTTCAGGCATGTGCCGAAACCAATTTGACTTTATGGTACACTCCGAAACAACTTTTCGGTTTTACCGAAACTCTTCCGGTGTTCTCTCTCCGGAACTCTTCCGTTGTCTCCGAAACTTTTTCGGTGAATTTCTCTCAGACTCCCTGTCTAGTATTCAACAGATAGATGACCCTTAAGCATGTGACCCTATAGGTTCGGTGAAACATAGACATGACTCGGAACCCCTTCCGATCAATGATCAACATCGGAGCCGTGGACACCCATATTGACCCCTATACCCACACGAATGAATATTCGAGTGAACCTCCAGTTGCCGTGTGCTATTCCTGTTGCTTCGTGATATGTTACAAATACCCGAGGTGAGATATGTTGGCATCCCCGTGGATCAACAACTTGTCCACTATGCCAGTTACCTCGTTACCGGTATTCTCTTTTCTCGTTCCCGTGTTCCGGCATCCCCGTGATCAAATCACAAAGTGTCTGGCCAGACGATGATGGATACCGTAACACCGAGAGGGCCCAGAGATATCTCTCCATCATCGGAGGAGCAAATCCCAATCTTGAGCTATCAAGTTACTTGACATACTTTTCCATGAACCCGTAAGCCGCCGTAATAGCCACCCATTTACGGATGACGTTTAACAAACCCCAAAGTTCATGAAGCAAGCTTGAAGAAACTCGATACTCTCATGGTCTAAGGAATCATGCAAACGTAAACCATCTCTGTGTTATAAACCATTTAACTAGTGACGAATGTATCTCATAGCATAACATCAATTCGGGTCGATTCAACACAAATGTTCTTCTAACATTGTGCCCTCAAAATTGCTAGCATAGCCATGCCCATGATCAGGAAAACAGGATCATCATGCAATACTTGAGCCAGTCTTACAGGCCAGACTAGGAATACATTTTACCGTTTATTATTCCACACATGCATATGAGTCTTCCTCCGAGCCTCGTGGTTATTGTAGACTCGAGAACCATAGCAGTTATAGCATGGAACATAAACCTAATTATGAACAGGGAGATAATCGATAACATTTATTATTGCCTCTAGGGCATATCTCCTACAATTTGTTTACCCACCGTGCGCTATACTCATGAGAGAACCCACTAGTGAAACCTACGGCCCCCGGGTCTACTTTTCCAACATATTGCTTTGCAATCTACTATTTGCACTTTTTGTTTTCAGATCTATGAAACCAAAAACCCAAAATACCTTGCTGCACTTTTTATTTATCTATTTTATTTTGTGTTCTTGCGAGATCTATTTTGCCAAAACTATCACTACCTAATCTATCTTATTACCGTAGAGAGCTTGACAACCTCTCTTTCGCGTCGGGTTGCAAGTATTTGTTATTTGCGTGCAGGTGTTGTTTACGTGGGTGCGTGATCTTCCTCTACGGATTGATACCTTGGTTTCATAACTGAGGGAAATACTTACCATAGTTGTGCTGCATCATCCCTTCCTCTTTGGGGAACTATCGACGCAGTCTCAAGCCACATCAAAGGAATTTTTGGCGCTATTGCTGGGGAGGAAGCAATCTCATCTACCAGGTTCCTAATCACAAATCTCATCTCCTTGCAATTTACATTATTTGCCATTTGCCTCTCATTTTCCTCTCCCCCACTTCACAAAATTGCCGTTTTATTCGCCCTCTTTTCCGTTTGCTTTTTTGCTTGTTTGCTATCTTTGCTTGTGTTGCCATGTGCCTTCTATTTGCTTGCATCTTTGCGTGCTAAAATTCTATTGATATGGATCCTCATCCACTTGTTAATCTTTTCAAAAGACCAAATTATGATGAACCAATTGCTAGTGAGTTGAGTGCACTTGATTATCTCTATGAAGTTTTGTTTGAAAATCATGAATTTGAAAATTTTGATGAAGTGTTGAAAGAAGTAATTTATAAGGTGATTCATGATAGCTCCTTGATTGAAAAGCATGATTGCAATGATGTTACTATAAACTCTATTAATGTCAATTATGTTAATGATATGCAAAATTACAATCTTGGGGATGATAATTTTGTCATGTCCACTTCTTATTGCAATGATCATGATTGGGGTGATAATGCTTCTTATGATCTTGAAAATTTATTTAAGCCTCATGTTGAATATGTTATTGATAATAATGTTTGCAATAGTATCAAAAGTGGGTTTGGGAGAGCGTCAACTTTAGGTAAAAATAATCCCACATATTTGGAGAGTGTTCAATCTTATGAATTTTATGATAAAAGTGGGTTTGGAGAGGTCATAACTTTAGTTGATGATAATCCCACTATTTTGAAAGATGATAAAAACTTTATGCATGTTGATCATAAAGAGAGTATTGTTTATGATAGATATATTGTGAAATTCATTCATGGTGCTACTTAAAAATTATTATGAGGGAGGAACATATGCTTGTAGGAATTGCAATAATATCAAGTTTCCTCTCTATGTGCTCAAAGTTTTGAAGTTATGCTTGTTTTGCCTTCCTATGCTAGTTGATTCTTGTTCCCATAAATTGTTTTCTCACAAAATCCCAATGCATAGGAAGTGGGTTAGACTTAAATGTGCTTTTCGTGAGATTCATGATGCTCTCTTGCATGTTTCAATTACTACTTTTTATGTGAGCATCATTGAAATCATTATGCCTAGCTAGGGGCGTAAAACGATAGCGCTTGTTGGGAGGCAACCCAATGAATAAATTATTTTTATATTTTCCTTTTTGTTTTTGAGTGATTGCACAGTTATGCCTCTGTTATGATTGTGTTTTTTAGTGTTTGTGCCAAGTAAAGCCTTTAGGATGATCCATAAGATGAGTAGAAACAATGCTGAATCTGAAACAGAAACTTTGTTCCCAGTGCACGAATTTTCATTTTTTTACTGGAACGTGATATTGAGCTGAAATTTTAACACAGTATTTCTATACAAATTCTTTACGTTGTACTAATTTTTCAGAATTTTTAGAGTTCCAGAAGTATGGCTAGAGTATAGATTACTACAGACTGTTCTGTCTGAAACAGATTCTGTTTTCGTTGCATTGTGTGCTTGTTTTGATGAATCTATGGCTTGTATCGGGGGGTATAAGTCATGGTAAAGTTAGAATACAGTAGATATAATGCAATAATAAAATATAAATGGGTTTACAACAGTACCTAAAGTGGTAATTTGCTTTATTGTACTAATGGATCTCACGAGAATTTTGTTAAGTTTTGTGTGATTGAAGTTTTCAAGTTATGGGTGAGATCAGGATGGATGAAGGAATAAGGAGTAAGAAGATCCAAAGCTTGGGGATTCTATAGCACCCCAAGGTAATATCCAAAGAGTAACAAGCAACTAATCTTGGGGATGCCCCGAGTGGCATCCCCTTTTCTTCTAACAACCATCGGTATACTACTTGGAACTATATTTTTATTTGTCACATATCAAGAGTTTTGCTTGGAGTGTCTTGTATCTTTGCTTGTTTTGCTTTTTGCATTTTCATTAGTACCCTTGCTGGACACACCTATTTGAGAGAGCCAAAATATGCTACGAGTTGTTAGAATTGCTCTTTATGCTTCACTTAAAACTATTGAGCAAAGGAATTGCTCTAGTGCTTCACTTATATCTTTTTGAGCACGGCGTTCTTTTACATGTTTGAAGAAATACTCTCATGCCTCACTTATATTATTTTGAGAGATGAAACTTGTATGCTCATGTTCTTCACTTATATCCATGTGAGCTTGTCAAAAGCAATTGCAATATATGAAACTAGTCCCAAAGTGATAGATATTCAAGTGGGGTATAATAAAAACTTTCATGAAGATCATTGGACAAATTAAACTTGATTCTTTGTAATAGTTTTGAGACATGACAATAGTGATATGTGAGTTATGTTGATGAGTAATTATGCTTAGTAAGAATATTGGTGTTAAGGTTTGTGATTCCCTATGCAAGCACGAAAGTCAATAGTTGTGCTACGAAATTACATCCTACTTATGGTGCATTATTCGGTGTTAGTTATGCTTAATGCTCGCTTATGTGATTGTTCGTTTCTTGGTTGGATGCTTCTCAATCTATTTGCTAGCCTTCACTTGCACTAAGTAGAAATACTACTTGTGCATCCAAAATCCTTAAAACCAGTTTTGCCATATGAGTCCACTATACCTACCTATATACGGTATTTCCATGCCATTCGAAGCAAATTTGTATGTGCCATCTCTAATTTTCAAAATAAATTTTCCTTTTTGTGTGCTTGTACCGCTCATCAAACGGTAGGGGGTGACCTATATTTTTCCATGCTAGATGTGTTATTCTCAAGATGAGTGTTTATTCACTTGTCATTGCACGAGAGTATGGCGGTAATAGGGATGCCCAATCCCGAAATGAAATGAAAAAGAAAAGAAATTTACTTTAAGTTGTCAAATAATAAATTCCTTGGAAAGTGTTGGTATGGAAGGCAACCGTGGATTCGACCAGCCATGGAAAGTGAAAGTATGGTGGAAAAAGGAATAAACTTTATTTTCTGTTTGGGAATCGCCTATGATGCATCTAGTGTGGAAAGATATTGAAATCTCTCGGTCGTTTTCGTTGACAGGAAAGGCATGCCACTCAAAATATTTTTCTCTATCAGTTTAAACATTTAAGCTCTAGCACCTCTACAAATCCCTACTTCCCTCTGCGAAGGGCCTATCTATTTACTTTATGCAATTTTTATTTTTTCAATTTGAGTCTCCATCTTCTCTTATAAAGCACCAACTAGGGGGCACTATGATCGTACTTGAGCATTAGGTATAGCTAATATTTGAGTGTGTATTGTGAATGGATCAATGGTTGAGCATGACGGGCTAGGGATAACTTGCTTTAGTGCTGATATTTCGAAAGACATGGTTGCTTGTTGATATGCTTGAGTATTAAAGTTTTCATGTCAAAACTAGACTATTGCTTTGAAGCATATGCAAAGTCCAAATGTCCATGCTATAAAGAAAATAATATATGATCAACATGTTAGGCAGCATTCCACATCAAAAATTCTGTTTTTATCATTTACCTACTCGAGGACGAGTAGGAATTAAGCTTGGGGATGCTGATACGTCTCCGACGTATCTATAATTTTTGCTTGTTCCATGCTGTTATATTATCAATCTTGGATGTTTTACAATCATTTTATAGCAACTTTATATCATTTTTTGGGCCTAACCTATTGACATAGTGCCAAAGTGCCAGTTGCTGTTTTTGCTTGTTTTTTACTTCGCAGAAAATCAGTACCAAACGGAGCCCAAACGCTACGGGGATTGACGTGGCTTGAGACTGCGTCGGTAGTTCCCCAAAGAGGAAGGGATGATGCAGCACAGCGACGGTAAGTATTTCCCTCAGTTATGAAACCAAGGTATCAATCCGTAGAGGAAGATCACGCACCCACGTAAACAGCACCTACACACAAACAACAAATACTTGCAACCCGGCGCGAAAGAGAAGTTGTCACACTCTCTACGGTAATAGGATAGATTAGGTAATGATAGTTTTGGAAAATAGATCTCGCAAGAACACAAAGTAAAATAAGTAAACAAAAAGTGCAGCAAGGTATTTTTGGTTTTTTTTTTGGATTAATAGATCTGAACACAAAAGATGAAAATAGTAGATCGGAAAGCAATATATTGGAAAAGTAGACCCGGGGGCCGTAGGTTTCACTAGTGGCTTCTCTCGTGAGTATAGCACACGGTGGGTGAACAAATTACTGTTGGGCAATTGATAGAAAATCAAATAATCATGACAATATCCAGGCAATGATCATTATATAGGCATCACGTCCAAGATAAGTAGACCGAAACGATTCTGCATCTACTTCTATTACTCCATACATCGACAGCTATCCAGCATGCATCTAGTGTATTAAGTTCATGGGAAAATGGAGTAATGCAATAAGAACGGTGACATGATGTAGACAAGATATATTCACGTAGGAATAGACCCCATCTTGTTATCTTTAATGGCAATGATACATGCGTGTCTTGCTGCCCCTTCTGTCACTTGGAAAGAACACCGCAAGATCGAACCCATCACAAAGCACCTCTTCCCATGGCAAGAAAAATCGATCTAGTTGGCCTAACTAAACTAAAAATTCGAAGAAGAAATACGAGGCTATAAGTAATCATGCAAATAAGAGATCAAAGAAGACTCAAATCATATTCACTGATAGAAACTGATCATGAACTAAAAATTCATCGGATCCCAACAAACACACCGCAAAAGTCATTACATCAAATAGATATCCAAGAGACCATTGTATTGAGAAACGTAGAGAGAGAGGAAGCCATCTAGCTACTGCCTACGGACCCGTTGGTCTATGGTGGACTACTCACGCATCATCGGAGAGGCACCTATGAAGAAGATGAACCCCTCTGTGATGGTGTTAGATTGGATCTCAAGGTTCTAGAACTTGCAGGGGCTGGAATTGTGTTTCGTTGACTCCCTTAGGGTTTTTGGATTTTCTGGGAATTTATAGGCTCGATAGTCGGTTGAGAGGGTGCCCGAGGTGCCCACCCTCTACCAGGCCGCGCCAGGGGCCTCTGGAGTGCCCTGGTGGAGGGTGGACACCCTGGGCCCCCTCTTCTGGTGATCTTTGGCCCATCTTTCTTCTTCTGGTCCATAAAAAATCCACAAAAATCTCGGCAGCGTTTGGGCTCCGTTTGGTACTGATTTTCTACGAAGTGAAAAACAAGCAAAAACAGCTACTGGCACTTTGGCACTATGTCAATAGGTTAGTCCCAAAAACTGATATAAAGTTGCTATAAAATGATTGTAAAATATCCAAGATTGATAATATAACAGCATGGAACAAGCAAAAATTATAGATACGTTGGAGACGTATCAGCATCCCCAAGCTTAATTCCTACTTGTCCTCGAGTAGGTAAATGATAAAAACAGAATTTTTTTGATGTGGAATGTTGCATATCATGTTCATCACATGTTCTTTTCTTTATAGCATGGACATTTGGACTTTTCAATGGTTCAAAGCAATAGTCTAGTTTTGACATAAAAACTTTAATACTCAAGCATATCAACAAGCAACCATGTCTTTCAAAATATCAACGCTAAAGGAAGTTATCCCAAGCCCATCATGCCCAATCATTGATCCATTTACAATACACACTCAAATATTAGCTACACCTAATGCTCAAGTATGATCATAGTGCCCCCTAGTTGGTGCTTTATAAGAGAAGATGGAGACTCAAATTGAAAAATAAAAATTGCATAAAGTAAATAGATAGACCCTTCACAGAGGGAAGTAGGGATTTGTAGAGGTGTCAGAGCTCAAGTGTTTAAATTGATAGAGAAAAATATTTTGAGTGGCATGCCTTTCCTGTCAACGAAAACGCTGAGAGATTTCAATATCTTTCCACACTAGATGCATCATACGCGGTTCCCAAACAGAAAATAAAGTTTATTCCTTTTTCCACCATACTTTCACTTTCCATGACTAGCCGAATCCACGGTTGCCTTCCATACCAACACTTTCCAAGGAATTTATTATTTGACAACATAAAGTAAATATATTTTTTTCCATTTTGGGACTGGGAATCCCTATTACCGCCATACTCTCGTGCAATGACAAGTGAATAAACACTCATCTTGAGAATAACACATCTAGCATGAAAAAATATCGGTCACCCCCTACCGTTTTATGAGCGGTACGAGCATACAAAAAGGAAAATTTATTTTGAAAGTTTAGAGATGGCACATACAAATTTTCTTGGAATGGCATGGAAATATTGTATATAGGTAGGTATGGTGGACTCATATGGCAAAACTTGGTTTAAGGATTTTGGATGCACAAATAGTATTTCTACTTAGTACAAGTGAAGGCTAGCAAGAGATTGAGAAGCATCCAACCAACAAACGAAAAATCACATAAGCGAGCATTAAGCATAACTAACACTGAATAATGCACCATAAGTAGGATGTAATTTCGTAGCACAACTATTGACTTTCGTGCTTGCATAGGGAATCACAAACCTTAGCACCAAAATTCTTACTAAGCATAATTACTCATCAACATAACTCACATATCACTATTGTCATGTCTCAAAACTGTTACAAAGAATCAAGTTTAATTTGTCCAATGATCTTCATGAAAGTTTTTATTATATCCCTCTTGAATATCTATCACTTTGGGACTTGTTTCATATGTTGCAATTGCTTTTGATAGGCTCACATGGATATAAGTGAAGAACATGAGCATACAAGTTTCATTTCTCAAAATAATATAAGTGAAGCATGAGTGAATTTCTTCAAAATTATTAACTCTCAAATTAATATAAGTGAAGCATGAGAGCATTTCTTCAAACATGTAAAAGGACGCCGTGCTCAAAAAGATATAAGTGAAGCACTAGAGCAATTCCTTTGCTCAAAAGTTTTAAGTGAAGCATAAAGAGCAATTCTAACAAATCATAGCATAATTTTGGCTCTCTAAAATAGGTGTGTGCATCAAGGATAAAACCAAACAAATCAAAGATACAAGACGCTCCAAGCAAAACCCATGATATGTGACGAATAAAAATATAGTTCCAAGTAGCATACCGATGATTGTTAGAAGAAAGAGGGGATGCCACTCGGGGCATCCCCAAGCTTTGTTGCTTGTTACTCTTTGGATATTACCTTGGGGTGCTGTATCATCCCCAAGCCTTGGCTCTTCTAACTCCTTATTCCTTCATCCATCGTGATCTCACCCAAAACTTGAAAACTTCAATCACACAAAACTTAACAAAATTCTCGTGAGATCCGTTAGTATAATAAAGCAAATTACCACTTTAGGTACTATTGTAAACCCATTCATATTTTATTATTGCATTATACCTACTTTATTCTAACTTTACCATGACTTATACCCCCCGATACAAGCCATAGGTTCATCAAAACAAGCACACAATGCAATGAAAACAGAATCTGTTTCAGACAGGACAGTCTGTAGTAATCTGTACTCTACCCATACTTCTGGACCTCTAAAAATTCGGAAAAAATAGGAAAACGTAAAGAATTTGTATAGCAATACTGTGTTAAAATTTCAGCTCAATATCACGTTCCAGTAAAAAATAAAAATTCGTGCACTGGGAACAAAGTTTCTGTTTCAGATTCAGCATTGTTTCTACTCATCTTATGGATCATCCCAAAGGCATTACTTGGCACAAACACTAAATAAAACATAAAAACACAATCATAACAGAATCATAATTGTGAAAAAAACTCAAAAACAGAAAGCAAAAGATAAAAATAATTTATTCATTGTGTTGCCTCCCAACAAGCTCTATCGTTTTACGCCCCTAGCTAGGCATAACACATAGATTCAAGTATTGTCATCCTTAGTTTGCACTCCATAGGCGGCCCTCATGATTGATTCATATGGTGGCTTAATTCTTGTTCTAGGGAAGTGTTCTATACCCTTTCTAAGGGGAAACTGAAACTTAATATTGCCTTCTTTCATATCAATCACGACACCTATAGTGCGTAAAAACGGTCTACCAAGTATGATAGGACAAGACGGATTGCAATCAATATCAAGAACAATAAAATCAATGGGAACATAATTACTATTTGCAAGAATAAGAACATCATTAATTCTTCCCAAAGGCTTTTTAATAGTAGAATCCTCCAAGTGCAACTTAAGAGAACATTCTTCAATATTGATAAGACCAAGCACATCACATAGAGATTTCGGAATTGTGGAAACACTAGCACCCAAATCACACAAAGCAAAGAATTCATAATTTTTAATCTTGACTTTAATGGTAGGTTCCCACTCATCATGTAATTTTCTAGGAATTGAAATCTCTAATTCCAACTTCTCTTCTAAGGATTTCATCACGGCATCAACGATGTGTTTAGTAAAAGCTTTATTTTGTTCATAAGCATGGGGTAAATTTATCATAGATTGCAGCAAAGAAATAGAATCAACCAAGGAAAAACTCTCATAATTAAAGTCTTTGTAATCAAAGATAGTGGGCACATCACTAGTTAAAGTTTTGACCTCTTCAAACCCACTTTTATCAAAAATTTCATCAAGATTTTCACCCTCCAAATCATTGGGACGCCCTCTAGCTAAAGTTGACTCTTCTTCAGTCCCTTTATCATCAATTTTAACATTACTAAACAAGGAATCAATAGAGCAAACACCAATCATCTTAAGATCTTCATCATTGTTATGAAAGTAATCACTAGAAAACGCTTTTTCTAAAAATTCTCTTTTAGCGGTTCTTTTCTTACTTTCATCCATAGAAACATATAAAGCCTTAATTGATTCATTGATCTTAGGTGGAAAAGCATGCAACTTGAGATTTTCAACATCATTGGAAATTCTAGCAATGCTTCTAGACATATCATCAATCTTATTCAACTTTTCTTCTATCATAGTATTGAAAGAATTTTGAGCATTGATAAATTCTTTAAAAATATTCTCAAGATCAGAGGTGTTCCTATTATTATTATAAGAATTACCATAGGAATTACCATAATTATTAGAGGAATTTCCAGGAAAAGGCCTAGGATTAAAATTACCTCTATAAGCATTGTTATTGAAATTGTTTCGCGGGATGAAATTCACATCTACGCAATCACTATTTTGCTCAATCAAAGTAGACAAAGGCACATCATTAAGATCAAGACGAGCATTTTTACTAGCAACCAACTTCATAAGAGCATCAACTTTTTCACTCAAAGTACTAATTTCTTCTACCGAATTAACCTTTTTACTAGTAGGTGCTCTTTCGGTATGCCATTGTGAATAATTTGCCATAATATTATCTAGCAATTTGGTAGCTTCACCCAAAGTAATTTCCATAAAAGTACCACCCGCGGCGGAATCTAAAAGATTTCTAGAGACAAAATTTAATCCCGCATAAAAAAATTGTATGATCATCCAAAGATTTAAACCATGAGTAGGACAATTTCTTAGCATCAACTTCATTCTTTCCCAAGATTGTGCAACATGTTCATGCTCAAGTTGCTTAAAATTAATTATTTGAGTTCTAAGGGAAATAATTTTCGCGGGCGGAAAATACTTAGTAATAAAAGCGTCTTTGCACTTATCCCAAGAATCGATGCTATTGCGAGGCAAAGAGGAAAACCAAATTTTTGCACGATCCCGCAAAGAGAAAGGAAGCAATTTCAACTTCACAATATCATTGTCTACATCTTTTTTCTTTTGCATATCGCATAATTCCATGAAGGTATTTAGATGGGACGCGGCATCCTCATTAGGAGGACCGGAAAATTGATCTTTCATAACAAGATTCAACAAAGCGGCATTAATGTCACAAGACTCCGCACTAGTGGTGGGAGGAGCAATAGGAGTGCTAATAAAATCATTATTATTGGTATTGGAAAAATCACACAACTTGGTGTTTTCTTGAGTCATCGTGACTACGCAAACAAGATTGCAAGCAAACAAGAGATCAGACGAGAAAAAGGCAAACGAAAAAGAGAGGGCAAATAAAATGGCAAATTTCTGAAGTGGGGGAGAGGAAAATGAGAGGCAAATGGAAAATAATGTAAATTGCAAGGAGATGAGATTTGTGATTAGGAACCTGGTAGATGAGATTGCTTCCTCCCCGGCAACGGCGCTAGAAATTCCTGTGACGTGGCTTGAGACTGCGTCGGTAGTTCCCCAAAGAGGAAGGGATGATGCAGCACAGCGATGGTAAGTATTTCCCTCAGTTATGAAACCAAGGTATCAATCTGTAGAGAAAGATCACGCACCCACGTAAACAGCACCTACACACAAACAACAAATACTTGCAACCCGACGCGAAAAAGAGGTTGCCACGCTCTCTACGGTAATAAGATAGATTAGGTAATGATAGGTTTGGAAAATAGATCTCGCAAGAACACAAAGTAAAATAAGTAAACAAAAAGTGCAGCAAGGTATTTTTGGTTTTTTTTGGATTAATAAATCTGAAAACAAAATATGCAAATAGTAGATCGGAAAGCAATATATTGGAAAAGTAGACCCGGGGGCCGTAGGTTTCACAAGTGGCTTCTCTCATGCGTATAGCACACGGTGGGTGAACAAATTACTGTTGGGCAATTGATAGAAGATCAAATAATCATGATGATATCCAGGCAATGATCATCGTATAGGCATCACGTCCAAGATAAGTAGACCGAAACGGTTCTGCATCTACTTCTATTACCCCACACATCGACCGCTATCCAGCATGCATCTAGTGTATTAAGTTCATGGGAAAACGGAGTAATGTAATAAGAACGGTGACATGATGTAGACAAGATCTATTCATGTAGGAATAGACCCCATCTTGTTATCCTTAATGGCAACGATACATGCGTGTCTTGCTGCCCCTTCTGTCACTGGGAAAGAACACCGCAAGATCGAACCCATCACAAAGCACCTCTTCCCATGGCAAGAAAAATCGATCTAGTCGGCCTAACTAAACCAAAGATTCGAAGAACAAATACGAGGCTATAAGTAATCATGCAAATAAGAGATCAAAGAAGACTCAAATCATATTCATGGATAGAAACTGATCATGAACTCAAAATTCATCGGATCCCAATAAACACACCGCAAAAGTCATTACATCAAATAGATCTCCAAGAGACCATTGTATTGAGAAGCATAGAGATAGAGGAAGCCATCTAGATACTGCCTACGGACCCGTAGGTCTATGGTGGACTACTCACGCATCATCGGAGAGGCACCTATGAAGAAGATGAACCCCTCCGTGATGGTGTTAGATTAGATCTCAAGGTTATGGAACTTGCGGCGGCTGGAATTGTGTTTCGTCGACTCCCTTAGGGTTTTTGGATTTTCTGTGAGTTTATAGGCTCGATAGTCAGTTGAGGGGGTGCCCGAGGTGCCCACCCTCTACCAGGCCACGCCAGGGGCCTCTGGTGCGCCCTGGTGGAGGGTGGCCACCATGGGCCCCCTCTTCTGTTGATCTTTGGCCCATCTTTCTTCTTATGGTCCATAAAAAATCCACAAAAATCCCCGTAGCGTTTGGGCTCCGTTTGGTACTGATTTTCTGCGAAGTAAAAAACAAGCAAAAACAACAACTGGCACTTTGGCACTATGTCAATATGTTAGTCCCAAAAAATTATATAAAGTTGCTATAAAATGATTGTAAAACATCCAAGATTGATAATATAACAGCATGGAACAAGCAAAAATTATAGATACGTTGGAGACGTATCAGGGATTTTTGGAGAATTTTTATGGACCAGAAGGAACAAGATGGGCCAAAGATCACCAGAAGAGGGGGCCCAGGGAGGCCATCCTCCACCAGGGCGCGCCAGAGGCCCCTGGCGCGGCCTGGTAGAGGGTGGGCACCTCGGGACTCCTCCCAACTGACTATTAAGCCTATAAATTCCCAAATATTCAGAAAACCCTAGGGGAGTCGACGAAACACAATTCCAGTCGCCGTAAGTTCCAGAACCTCGAGATCCAATCTAACACCATCACGGAGGGGTTCATCTTCTTCATAGGTGCCTCTCTGATGATGCGTGAGTACTCCACGATAAACCTACGGGTCCGTAGGCAGTAGCTATATGGCTTCCTCTCTCTCTATGATTCTCAATACAATGGTCTCTTGGAGATCAATTTGATGTAATGATTTTTGTGGTGTGTTTGTTGGGATCTGATGAATTTTGAGTTCATGATCAGTTTCTATCCATGAATATGATTTGAGTCTTCTTTGATCTCTTATTTGCATGATTACTTATAGCCTCGTATTTCTTCTTCGAATCTTTGGTTTAGTTAGGCCAACTAGATCGATTTTTCTTGCCATGGAAGAAGTGCTTTGTGATGGGTTCGATCTTGCGGTCTTCTTTCCCAGTGACAGAAGCGGCAGCAAGACACGCATGTATCGTTGCCATTAAGGATAACAAGATGGGGTCTATTCCTACATGAATAGATCTTGTCTACATCATGTCACCGTTCTTATTGCATTACTCTGTTTCTCCATGAACTTAATACACTAGATGCCTGCTGGATAGCAGTCGATGTGTGGAGTAATAGAAGTAGATGCAGAATCAGTTCGGTCTACTTGTCTTGGACGTGATGCCTATATAATGATCATTTCCTGGATATCGTCATGATTATTTGATCTTCTATCAATTGCCCAACAGTAATTTGTTCACCCACCGTGCGCTATACTCATGAGAGAAGCCACTAGTGAAACCTACGGCCCCCGGGTCTACTTTTCCAACATATTGCTTTGCGATCTACTATTTGCACTTTTTGTTTTCAGATATATTAAAACAAAAACCCAAAAATACCTTGCTGCACTTTTTATTTATCTATTTTATTTTGTGTTCTTGCGAGATCTATTTGCCAAAACTATCACTACCTAATCTATCTTATTACCGTAGAGAGCTTGACAACCTCTCTTTCGCGTCGGGTTGCAAGTATTTGTTATTTGTGTGCAGGTGTTGTTTATGTGGGTGCGTGATCTTCCTCTACGGATTGATACCTTGGTTTCATAACTGAGGGAAATAGTTAGCGTAGCTGTGTTGCATCATCCCTTCCTCTTTGGGGAACTACTGACGCAGTCTCAAGCCACGTCAATGTCTCCAACGTATCGATAATTTATGAAGTATTCATGCCATATTCACCTATGTTTACAATACTTTTATATGGTTTTGATGCACTTTATATGATTTATTTATAACTAACCCGGACTGACGTTGTTTTCAGCAGAACTACAGTGGTGTTGTTTTTACAGAAATAAAAGTTCTCCAAAGGCAATGAAACTTTTTGACTATTTTTTTGGAAAAAAAGAGGCACTAGAAGTTTCGTGGGAGGGCCAGAAGAGCCACGAGGTGGGAACAACCCACCAAGCCGCGCCAGCCCCCTCTAGCTTGGGCTGGTGTCTTGTGGTCTCCTCGTGGCCCATCTTCGCGTGAAACCGACGCCCAAAAATCCTATATATTCAGAAACTACCAGAAATAACCCTAGATCAGAAGTTCCGTCGTGGCAAGCCTCTGTAGCCACGAAAAACCAATCTAGACCCCGTTCTGGCACCCTGCCGGAGGGGGAAATCATCACCCGATGCCATCTTCATCATCCCTATGGTCTCCATGATGAGGAGGGAGTAGTCCACCCTCGGGGCTGACGGTTTGTACCAGTAGCTATCTGTTCAATCTCTCTCTCTCTCGTGTTCTTGAGATGGCACGATCTTGATGTATCACGGGCTTTGTTAATATAGTTGGATCATATGGTGTTTTCCCCTCTCTATCTTGTTGTGATGAATTGAGTTTTCCCTTTGAGATTTTGTTATTATCGGATTGAATATTTTTATGGATTTGAGAGCACTTGATATATGTCTTGCATATGAATACCCGTGGTGACAATGGGGTATTATATTGATTCACTTGATATATGTTTTGGTACTCAACTCGCGGATTCCTGAGGTGACATTGGGGTAATCTATGCATAGGGGTTGATGCACGTTTTTGTCCTACTTTCTCCGGTAGAAATCTTGGGGCACTCTTTGAGGTTCTTTGTGTTGGATTGAGTATTATGAATTTGAAATTGTTTGATGCGTATCGTATAATTAACTCATGGATACTTGTGGTGACATTGGAGTATCTAGATGACATTAGAGTTGGTTGATGCGTATCATATGGTGTTATTTTAGTACGAACTCTTGAATAGATAGATCGGAAAGGATAACTTGGTGTTATTTTAGTACAAACTCTTGGATAGATCGATCGGAAAGGATAACTTTAAGGTAGTTTCATACCCTACAAACAATTTCTTCTTATGTTCTCCGCTAGATAAGAACTTTGGAGTGATTCTTCGTTGCACGTTGAGGGATGGTTATGTGATCCAATTATATTAGCATTGTTGAGAGATTGCACTAGCAAAAGTACGGACCCTAGGCCTTATTTCCAAGCATTTATACAATGTTTTGCTCGTTGTTTACCACTTGTTACCTTGCTGTTTTTATATTTTCAGATTACAAAAACCTATTTCTATCATCCATATTGCACTTGTATCACCATCTCTTTGCCGAACTAGTGCACCTATACAATTTGCCATTGTATTGGGTGTGTTGGGGACACAAGAGATTTCTTGTATTTGACTGCAGGGTTGTTTGAGAGAGACCATCTTCATCCTATGCCTCCCACGGTCATCCACTTGAGGGAAAATTGCTACTGTCCTGCAAAGCTCCACACTTGGAGGCCCAACATAGTCTACAAGAATAAAGTTGCGTAGTGGACATCAGCAGGCTGGTGCAAGTAAGAACTGGCTGCAGGTGAGTCCAGATGTATCTGCAAGTAGTCTGCAAATGAATTCAGACTATGGGATCCAATAAATTCTGCCGTGGACATGTACGTGTGAAAGAATTAGAGATGCGAGGGGAATAGAAGAGGCCATATGCATTCTCAGAAGATTTTCAAGATAAAACATGGTTTGAAGATATTGGCCTCATTCACGAAGAAATTCACTATAGCTCAAGATAAGGTGGTTTCAGACTTGTGCAAATTCGAGAAATTGCACAAATGAGGAATCAACCCATATTTTCAACATAAGTAAAAGAATTGAGCAAAATAGAGGTCGATGTTTGAGTGTTGTCGAAAACATAGTGAAGAAACAACATTCGAATTTTTTTTGTAACTGTTCGGATCAAACGAATGATAAAAATTTTAGATTTATTTACCACAGTGAAGAACACGAAGAACAACTTGACGAGGCAGAGAAGCCAAGCAATTCAATCTGCCACACCCTAACTTGGTGGTGACACATGGCTACGGCAGCGGCAAGATGAAGACAGTCATGGCCGGCGTGAGTACATCGATGAAGAATTTACAGCAGCTAAGCGCTCCTTCTCCAGTGACGATGAATTCCAGCGGCAGCGCTAGTGTTTGGAGCTCGAGACCGACGGTGAGAGAGGAAGTGTAATTAATGAGCCGGGGTAAGGTATTTATAAGGATGGTGGAATTTGGAACGGTCCAACAATTGTGGACGGATATGCCCCTCACCATCGGTTTAGAGGGACACGTTGCATGCACGCATTATGTCTGACAGCCCACAACTTCTCAGCTGAAGCGACTTACGCGGGAATTGTTGCGATAAGGGCGGTAAAAGATAAAATTGAAATTTTAAATGTCTGGTTGGATTTGTCTTCGACTACCAAGGATGCGGTGAAGACAATCAACACGTGTCAAGTAGAATGCATATGACTGGAGTTGATCAGTTTAAGGAGAGATAAGCATAGATTAGGTTTGCGGGTCCGATCACATTTGCCTAGATAAAGATTTGAAGATATATCTATTGGCAAAATGTTGTAGAGGACAGGAACTCCAAAGTATCATATATGGTACTCAAATCACAAGTGTTCAAGTTCAAAGATAAATTCAAGTTGTTGAAGACGTAGAAACGAAATGCGAAGATAAAATCAATGGCTTCAAGTTGTGTTGGTGGCGTTGCCCACCGTATAAGAATGTTTGACCCAGACACGGTGCACAATTATCGTGGCGCTGTAAAGTCTTATTCTTTGTTAATATATTCACACTTAGAGTGCATGTCTTCATTAATTGAAAACATACGTTACTACATGTGTTGTGCATCAAAGTCATCAAAATGCATAAGCGTTAGGATGTGTGTCCATTTACTGGACATTTGAGGATTCTAAGATATTTACCTCACACCACAACTTGCAAAACCTCTTCTCATCCAAAGGCTTCATGAAGATATCAGCCAACTGCTCTTCTGACTTCACAGGTTTGATGACGATGTCTCCCTTCAGCACATGATCACGAACGAAATGGTGACGTATCTGAATGTGCTTTGTCTTCGAGTGTTGTACTGCGAGTCATTGTGGTCTACCATTCACTCTCTTACTATTCTGTATTGCATTGTGAAGCCATTGCTTGATCATCTCTATTCAAAGACTTACATCAAAGACATTCCTGAACTGCCATTTATTTGCATTCCACTTAAGTTTATCTTGGTACATCTTAGTGTGCATGATGATTATGCTATACCTGTCTGAATGTCTTTGTGGTATTCCATGCTTTGCTTAGATTCTTGATTACTATCCCTACTTGATCTTGTTTTGCTTCTGCATGCTTTGAATACATTTACTGTTTCGAAGCTTTTCATAAAAATCACCTATTCACCCCCTATAGTCGATAACTAGCACTTTCAATTAGTATCACAGCAAGGTACTCCCTTGTTCTGTGTTTCAGTTTAACCACCTGGAGTTTTAGCTATGTCGACTGCAGGGATAATCAAGGTCTCCGTTGTGTGCCCTGTCTTCGATGTCACTGATTACCCATACTGGAAGAACAAGATGCACATGCATCACGAAGCCATTGACAACGACCTCTGGTATGTCGTCATGGCTAGTATTCCCAAGGTTGGCGGAGGTGTCACTGCTGCAGATGTGAAGAGAATTGGTCAACTGGACTCGACCGCCAAGAACATCATATGTGGTCATCTGACCAAAGGACAATATGGCCGTGTGAGTGCTATTGACACTTTGAAGCAAATCTGGGAATGCCTATCGAAAGTCAATGAAGGTGTCTCATCTCAGAGAGACTCACGTGTAGATATTTTGCGCAACCTGTTCAACCACTTCAAGAGGCTTGACAATGAGAATGTCCAGCTTACGATTGATCGACTTATTGATATCTCAAATGAGTTTAATGCTCTCGGCGCCACTGATATCACCAAACATGAAGTCGTGAAGAATCTATTGAGATCTCTTGATAGTTACTTTGAAACTCTTGCCCTCATGACCCAAGAATGCCCATACTTCAAGGAATTGGATCCTGCTGATATACTTGAGAGGCTGAACACTCATGAGTTCCAGCAAGCTGAGAAAAGGGAAATCTATGGTTCCAGCTATGGTCGCTCTCGTGCCCTGAAGGCAAAGGTCGTGTCTTCATCTGAAGGCGAATCTGAATGCAATTCTGATGGTGCCGAAGACATTGGCAAAGAACTCTCTCTGCTTGTGAGGAAGTTTCAGAAATTTGCCAAGTCAAAACACTTTGGAAAGTCTTCAAGGCGTGACTACAAGAAATCTGGTGAAATGTCTTCACTGACACCAAGAAGCAAACCTGTCACAAGTGCAAGAAAGTTGGCCACTTCATTGCTGATTGTCCTCATTGGGAGAAGGAATCCAAGAAGAAGAGCAAGGACTATGATTTTGATGACAAGAAGAAGAACAAGAAACATGTAAAGTCTTCATCACACAAGAAGAGTTCTTCCGGCAAAGATCATGCTTAATAGCTTGTTCTGGTGGAAGTTCATCTAGCATAGGAGGCAGGTGCTCTCTTTGCGAGCCATTAGTTTCATCAAAGCGCACATCTACAGTCTCAACATTTTTATTGTGAAAACTGTTGAAGACCCTGTAGGTGTGCGAATCCTTTCCATAACCAAGCATGAATCCCTCATGTGCTTTCGGTGCAAATTTAGAAGTGTGGTGTGGATCTCTAATCCAGCATCTTGCACCGAAGACTTTGAAATAACTTACATTGGCCTTCTTACCAGTAAGCAGCTCATTTGAGGTTTTCTTGAAGAACTTGTGAAGATATACTCGGTTGATGATGTGGCAAGCAGTGTCAATGGCTTAAGGCATAGTCTTCGAGGTGTCTTGTATTCATCAAGCATAGTACGAGCCATCTCTATGAGAGTCATGTTCTTGCGTTCCACAACGCCGTTCTGCTATGGAGTGTATGGAGAAGATAACTCATGTGTGATACCAAGAGTGTCAATATAAGTGTCAAGTCCAGTGTTCTTGAACTTTGTGCCATTGTCACTCCTGATATGCTTGATCTTGACGTTATAGTTGGTCATGCACCTATTTTTAAAGCGCCTCAAGACATCCTACACTTCAGTCTTCAACAGTAAGATGTGGTATATCTAGAATAATCATCAACAATCATGAATCCATATAGATTTGCAGAGGTACAGAAAGTGGAGTAGTGAGTAGGGCCGAATAAGTCCATATGGAGCAGCTCGAAGGGACTGGAAGTCATCATAATTGTCTTCAAGGGATGTTTGGCCCTAGTCATCTTCCCGGCTTCACAGGCATCGCACACATCATCTTTCTTGAACTTGACTCCCTCGACGCCAATGATAAGCTTCTTCTTGGTGAGAGTGTGCCAGTTCCTCATAACAGCATGTCCTAGTATTATGTGCCATAGTCAGCATTCTAAAGCTTTTGCTAGAAGACATGTGGCAACCTGTGGTCCTGATGAGAAGTCTATCATGTATAGATCACCTCTTCGAAAACCTTCGAAGACTTTGGTTTTCTTAAAGGACATTAGCACAACGCATCAGAATTTGCCAAATATGACAAGCAAGTATAGATCACAAAGTATTGAGACAGACATTAAGTTGTAACCAAGGGATTCGACAAGCATCACATTGTCCATGTGTCGATCCCTTGAGATAGCAACTCTACCTAGTCTCGGTACTTTGCTGCTACTTTTGTCGGCAAAGACGATGTGATCTTTGGTTGGAGGTCGAGGAGTTGGCTCCATCAATAGGCTTCGATCACTAGTCATGTGACTAGTGCATCCACTTTCCATGACCCATTCAGTGGAGCTAGATTTATCTTGCTGCATTGACAATTAGTCTTGTTCACCAAAGCATGCAGGTGAAACATGCATTGATGAAGATATTGTAGTACTCAGTGGTAAGTAAAGTGGACGATATAAATGGTAAAAGCCATTTGCATGTTTATCTTGCGTCCAGACAAGAAAGTTTTCGGGTCTCCAGAGATAATCTTCGAGTTAAGCTTCATCCCATCCGAAGACCCGATGCTGCATAAAGAAGTTAGTTCTTCTTAACCGCCCACATCTGAACGGGTGGCTTAGAAGCAATGATTCGTAAAGTAGCATCAGATAATTTAGGCAATGCTGCCCTAATAGCACGTTTCACAGGAGGGTTAGAATACTCAAACGAATATTCAGAAAAGTTCTTAGTTGTATGAACATAACGGTTCATGCCATAGTGCTCATATTCATGAGTCATTTCAGTCCTTCCCTGCGACACATAGTTGTTAGTGCGATCATATGAAGATTTTTGTCTTCTCGAAGACTTTGATCTGGGGTATGTCTTCTTCTTGTGAGATGTCGACATGACATTCACAGGAAGCTTCTCAAGAAGACATTTGGGAACCCAGATCCTCTTCACGGGTGAACCATTACTGCAGTTAGTGCCAATAAATCTAGCAAACACTCACCATTCTCAGATTTGAACAGTTTATAGTTGGAGTCAAAAGATTCATCAATTATGACAGGATTAGCACAATTAAAGCCAGATAGAGTGGATGGATCAACTGAGGGGGCCTTTCCAGCAACCCATGTGGTTTTGGGGTACTGCTCAGGCTTCGAGTAAGATCCATCGACATTGATGTTCCTTTCAAAACCAACACCTTCTTTCCTAGGGCTTTTGTTCAAGATTGTCTTCTTGAGGACATCACACATAATCTAATGTCCCTTCTGACTTTTGTACATGCCTGTTTCAAGCAATGTCTTCAACCTATCATCTTCATGAGTAATAGAAGTGGTTTCCTCAGATGAGGGGTTAGTAACCACAGATACAGTTGAAGATAATGCATTTCCAGACGCATTCGAACATTCGGTAGTAGAATCATTAGCTTCACGAGCAAGGCATTTTAAGCATGGAGCATTAAATTCATCCTGAGTGGTACTGGTATGTTATGCTAGGAGTGAGTCGTTTTCCTTCCGTAGGTCTTCATGAGCTTCTTGCAACTTTTCTAGATCTTGCTTTCTCTGAAGATATTCATAAGAAAGCTTCTCATGATCTGTTGTGAGAATATCATGACGACTTTGGAGATCCTCAAACCTTGAACAAAGACTTTGCATGTCTTTAGCCACAGTTTCGTTCAGACTCATCTCGTCACATAACAGGTCATCGCTTTTCTCTAGAGATTTTTGCATTTTCTCCATAGCATTTTGTTGCTTAGTGGCAATTTTGACAAGTTTAGAATAGCTAGGTTTCAAGTCATCATCAGATTCAGCTTCGGTATCAGAGTCATGACGTGAAGATTTTGAGGATGCCTTGGAGCCTTTTGCCATGAAGCAGTAGGCTGGAGCATAGTCGTCGTCACTGGCTTCATTGTTGATGAGGGGGGCCATTTTCTTCGGGGTCGAAGATAGATGAAACGACGAATGCAGAAGCCATAGCCAAACCAGCAACTTAAAAATCACACTCCTCCTCAGATTCCTCTTCAGCTTCAGACTCAGATTCAGCGTCAGAATCCATCTCCTTGCCAATGAAAGCATGTGTTTGCCACATGAGTTGTTCTTATGTGATGAAGACTTGGATGAAGACTTGTGACGCTTCTTCTTCTTCTTGTCATCAGAATCATAGTGCTTGCTCTTCTTCTTGGATTCCTTCTCCCATCGAGGATAATCAGCGATGAAGTGAGATACTTCCTTGCATTTGTGATAAGTTTGCTTCTTTTTGTCACGCGAAGACATTTCTCCAGACTTCTTGGAGTCGCGCCTTGAAGATTTTCCAAAGTACTTTGACTTGGCAAACTTCTAGAACTTCCTTACAAGCAGAGCGAGTTCTTTGCCAATATTTTTGGCTCCATCAGAATAGCATTCAGATTCTTCTTCATATGAAGACACGACCTTTGCCTTCAGAGCACGAGAGCGACCATAACTAGAACCATATATTTTCCTCTTCTCAAGTTGTTGGAACTCATGGGTGTTCAGCCTCTCAAGGATATCAGTAGGGTCTAAATCCTTGAACTCAGGGTGTTCTTGGATCATGAGAGCTAGAGTGTCAAAGGAACTTTCAAGAGATCTCGATAGCTTCTTCACGACTTCATGTTTGGTGATATCAGTGGCGCCGAGAGCATTCAACTCATTTGAGATATCAGTAAGTCGATCAAACCTGGGCTGGACATTTTTTCATTGTCAAGCCTCTTGAAGCGATTGAACATGTTGCGAAGCACATCTACGCATGAGTCTCTCTGAGATGAGACACCGTCATTGACTTTGGACAGCCATTCTCAGATTTCCTTCGCTGTGTTAAGAGCACTCACATGGCCATACCGTCCTTTGGTCAGACGACCACAGATGATGTTCTTGGCGGTCGAGTCCAGTTGATCAAATCTCTTCACATCAGCAGCAGTGACACCTTCTCCAACCTTGACAATGATAGCCATGACAACATACCCGGGGTCGTTGGCAATGGCTTCGAGATGCATTCGCATCTTGTTCTTCCAATATGGGTAATCAGTGCCATCGAAGACAAGGCACGCAGCGGAGACCTTGATTATCCCTGCAGTCGACATAGCTAAAACACTAGGTGGTTAAACCAAAACACAGAACAAGGGAGTACCTTGCTCTGATACCAATTGAAAGTGCTAGTTATCGACTACAGGAGGGGTGAATAGGCGATTTTTATGAAAAGCTTCGAAACATTAAATGTATTCAAGGTACGAGGAAGCAAAACAAGATCATGTAGGGATATTAATCAAGTATCTAAGCAAAGCATGGAATACTACAAAGACATTCAGACAGGCATAGCATAATCATCATGCACACTAAGATGTATCGAAGATAAACTTAAGTGGAATGAAGATAAATGATAGTTTAGGAATGTCTTCGATGTAAGTCTTCGAATAGAGATGATCAAGCAATGGCTTCACAGTGCAATACATAATAGTAAGAGAATGGATGGTAGAACGAGTAGCTTGACAAAGACACAGGATTTGTTGCACCAGTTCCAGTTGTTGTGATAATTGTACGTCTGGTTGGGGAGGCTGAGATTGAACTCTGAAGACCTCGTATTCACCTTGTTCCCCTTGGGTCGAGGTCACTTAGACCATGCCCAATCACTCAAGTAAGTCTTCAGGGGAGACTTCCGTAACCCGTACAAACTCGGTCACCCGGCAATCCACAATGACTCTTGGATGCTCTAGACCATGACGCCTAACCGTCTAAAAGACCAGAGTCTTCAAGCGTAACATGTCTTTGGTTCACTCAGAACAGAATGACTTCGGTGATGCTCAAACACTATGGCTCTAGGTGTTTGGGTTTATCCTCGTATGATAGCTTTCTCTCAATGTCTTCGAGGTGGGTTGCTCCAAAACGACAATAGCCGTATGTAACTCTGAGCAGCCACCAACTTATGGTGGAGGGGTGGGTATTTATAGCCAACAGGCGACCCGACAGGATATGACCGAACTGACCCTGGGTCAATAGCCAACCGACACGTGTTCCAACAGTCGGATTTCAATGACACGCGCGGCAACATTACTTGGGCTACAAGAAATGCTGACTCAACCAACTCTGGAAGAGATTTCCTCTCATTGTCTTCACTCAAAGACATATGTGTTTTGGGGTGAGCATCACTTCAGCATCTCACTTCGATCACCTCGACCCCACTTAACAGTACGGTGGTTCCTATGATTAAGGAAAGAAGAAACAAAACAATCAAAAGACTTTGTCTTCACGTTTCATTATCTTCAGGCGATTATCTTCACGTACCACCAATGGCTTCGGCCATCATCAATGTCTTCGGACATTTTTAGGGATCATCTTCGATGGTTAAATCGAATCTCCAGGAACTTCTATCTGTGTTAACATGTCAACTATTACAAACAGATTAGTCCCTCAACCACGTTTGTCTTCAATACTCCAAAACCAACAAGGGGTGGCACTAGATGCACTTACAATTCCTGAGAAGTTGAATAGATATCAAAACAGAGTTGCTAGTCGTTTGGCAAAATATAGTTGTATAGAGTGTACCCCGGATCTATGGATACACGTAGGACCACCATGTATTGAGGATCTTTTGCCTCTTGACTATAACTCTCTCAATATGGAATAAAACTCCTTTTCCCTCGCAAAAAAACCGAAAATGCATCTTTCCCCACATACTCGTTGTTTGCGTACAATCGCCTCCTCTCCCCTTTTCTCTCTTGAACTATAACCGACGACCCTCGATGACGTCCTTTCATCTTGTATATAAACATAACAGTTCATAAATGGTTCGCTGATGAAAAAATGTTCCCAGACTTTACATTATAAAGCAACCACCACCGTATAATCCGATAAAAAAAACACCGCCACAACACCCACCCACCCAAGGCTAAGTACAAAGACTATCAAAACATGAACACCACCCAAAAAACTCCAAGCAAACATGAGGTGTAAAATAAAAATCACCAGGGAGTCATCGCAATAAGACGACGTCGTGCGTTCAGAACCACGGACTCCAAGGCGGTGCCTTCGGGAGGGGAACGACACCGGAGCACCTCCACCACCTAATCCAAGGATCAGAGTTTCCCCCAGAGCAACATGATGAACAATGAGTCACCGATACGACACCTTCCAGAAGGGAACAACATCAAAACGTTGTTGTCGTCAGCCAGACAAGTCAGTACGGGTTTTCTCCCCGACCAACAGTCACCTTCACCGAATTTCTGGTACAACCTGTCTACCACACCACAACCACCGAACGTCATGCTACTTCTTGAGCTTGCATTGGTTTTCCCTTGAAGAGGAAAGGGTGATGCAGCAAAGTAGATAAGTATTTCCCTCAGTTGTTAAGAACCAAGGTATCAATCCAGTAGGAGATACAAGCAAGTCCCCAATAGATGTACCTACACAAATAATCAAACACTTGCACCCAATGCAGAAAAGGGGTTGTCAATCCCTTCACGGTTATTTGCAAGGATGAGATCTGATAGAGATAGATATAGAAGATTACTAAAACGGAAAGTAAAACAAAAGTAAAAAGATTGCAGCAAAGTATTTTTGGTATTTTTGGTTTATAGATCTGAAAATATAATATGGAAAATAGACCCGGGGGCCATAGGTTTCACTAGAGGCTTCTCTCTTGAAGGAAAATAATACGGTGGGTGAACAAATTACTGTCGAGCAATTGATAGAGAAGCGCATAGTTATGACGATATCCAAGGCAATGATTATGCATACAGGCATCACGTCCGTGTCAAGTAGACCGAAACGATTCTGCATCTACTACTATTACTCCACACATCGACCGACTCCTGCCTGCATCTAGAGTATTAAGTTCATGAAGAACAGAGTAACGCATTAAGTAAGATGACATGATGTAGAGGGATAAACTCAAGCAATATGATGAAAACCCCATCTTTTTATCCTTGATGGCAACAATACAAATACGTGCCTCGCTACCCCTACTTTGTCACTGGGTGAGGACACCGCAAGATTGAACCCAAAACCAAGCACTTCTCCCATTGCAAGAATTACCAATCTAGTTGGCCAAACCAAACCAATAACTCGAAGAGACTTGCAAAGATATGAAATCATGCATATAAGAATTCAGAGAAGATTCAAAAAATATTCATAGAAAATCTGATCATAAACCCACAATTCATCGGATCTCGACAAACACACCGCAAAAGAGTATTACATCGGATAGATCTCCATGAAGAACATGAAGAACATGGTATTGAAGAACAAAGAGAGAGAAGAATCCATCTAGCTACTAGCTATGGACCCGAAGGTCTGTGGTGGACTACTCACGCATCATCGGAAGGGCAATGGAGTTGATGTAGATGCCCTCCGTGATCGAATCCCCCTCCGGCAGATTACCGGAAAAGGCTCCAAGATGGAATCTCACGGGAACAAAGGGTTCCGGCGGCGGAAAAGTATTTTCGTGGCTCTCTTTGGTATTAGGGGAATATTTGGGAATTTATAGGCCGAAGAATAGGGTTAGGAGACCTGCTGGGGGGGCACAAGCCAGGAGGGCCCCCCCCCTAGGGCGCGCCCAGGTGGCTTGTCGCCTCCCGGCAAGTCTCCTGCCTTCATCTCCAAGTCTGGCAGGTTTCTTCTGGTCCAAGAAAAATCATTCCGAAGATTTTATTCCGTTTGGACTCCGTTTAATATTCCTTATCTGCAATACTCAAAAACAAGGAAAAAACAGAAACTGGAAATAGGCACTAGGTTAATAGGTTAGTCCCAAAAATAATATAAAATAGCATATTAATGCATATAAAACATCCAAAACAGATAATATAATAGCATGGAACAATCGAAAATTATAGATACGTTGGAGATGTATCAAGCATCCCCAAGCTTAATTCCTGCTCGTCCTCGAGTAGGTAAATGATAAAAACAGAATTTTTGATGTGGAATGCTACCTAACATATTTATTCATGTAATATTCTTTATTGTGGCATGAATGTTCAGATCCATAAGATTCGAAACAAAAGCTCAATATTGACATAAAAACAGTAATACTTCAAGCATACTAACAAGCAATTGTGTCCTTTCAAAATAACATGGCCTTAGAAAGTTATCCCTACAAAATCATATAGTCTGGCTATGCTCCATCTTCCCCACACAAAGGATCTAAATCATGCACACACCCGATGACAAGTCAAGCAATTGTTTCACCCCTTTTATGTTCTCAAACCTTTTCAACTTTCACGCAATACATGAGCGTGAGCCATGGATATAGCACTATGGGTGGAATAGAATATGGTGGAGGTTGTGTGGAAAAAAGGAGAAGATAGTCTCACATCAACTAGGCGAATCAACGGGCTATGGAGATGCCCATCAATAGATATCAATGTGAGTGAGTAGGGATTGCCATGCAACGGATGCACTAGAGCTATAAGTGTATGAAAGCACAAAAAGAAACTAAGTGGGTGTGCATCCAACTTGCTTGCTCACGAATACCTCGGGCAATTTGAGGAAGCCCATCATTGGAATATACAAGCCAAGTTATATAATGAAAACTTCCCACTAGTATAGGAAAGTGACAAAATAGGAGACTCTCTATCATGAAGATCAAGGTGCTACTTTGAAGCACAAGTGTGGAAAAAAGATAGTAACATTGTCCCTTCTCTCTTTTTCTCTCATTTTTTTTGGTGGGCATCTTTGGCCTCTTTTTTATTATTTGGGCTTCATTGGCCTCTTTTATTATTTGTAAAGTCCAGAGACTCATCCCTACTTGTGAGGGAATCATAGCTTCCATCATCCTTTCCTCACATGGGACAATGCTCTAATAATGATGATCATCACACTTTTATTTACTTACAACTCGATACCTACAACAAGATATGACTCTATATGAATGCTTCCGGTGGTGTACTGGGATGTGCAATGATCTAGCATAGCAAATGACATCAAAAAACGGACAAGCCATGAAAACATCATGCTAGCTGTCTTACGATCATGCAAAGCAATATGACAATGATGGTGCGTGTCATAAAAACGGAACGGTGGAAGTTGCATGGCAATATATCTCGGAATGGCTATGGAAATGCCATAATAGGAAGGTATGGTGGATGTTTTGAGGAAGGTGTATGGTGGCTGTTTTGAGGAAGGTGGGTTTAATGCACCGGCGAAAGTTGCGCGGTACTAGAGAGGCTAGCAAAGGTGGAAGGGTGAGAGTGCGTATAATCCATGGACTCACATTAGTCATAAAGAACTCACATACTTATTGCAAAAATCTATTAGTTATCGAAGCAAAGTGTTAGACGCATGCTCCTAGGGGAGAGGTTGGTAGGAGTAAACCATCGCGCGCTCCCGACCCTCACACAAAGGATGACAATCATTAAACAAATCATGCTCCGACTTCGTTACATAACGGTTCACCATACGTGCATGCTACGGGAGTCACAAACTTTAACACAAGTATTTTTACCATTCCACAATTACTCACTAGCATGACTCTAACATCACCATCTTTATATCTCAAAACTATATGCAAGGAATCCAACTTCTCATAGTATTCAATGCACTTTATATGAAAGTTTTTATTATATCCCTCTTGGATGCCCATTATATTAGGACTAAATTCATAACCTAAACCAATTACCATTCTGTTTAAAGACTCTCAAAATAATATAAGTGAGGTACGAGAGTTCAATTATTTCTATAAAATAAAACACCACCGTGCTCTAAAAAGATATAAGTGAAGCACTAGAGCAACATTGCCTAGCTCAAAAGATATAGGTGAAGCACATAGAGTATTCTAATAAATTCACGATTAGTGCGTGTCCCTCTCAAAAGATGTGTGCAGCAAGTATGATTGTGGCAAACTAAAAAGCAAAGACTCATATCATATAAAACGCTCCAAGCAAAACACATATCATGTGGTGAATAAAAATATAGCCTCAAGTAAATTTACCGATGGATTGAAGACGAAAGAGGGGGGGATGCCTTCCGGGGCATCCCCAAGCTTAGGCTCTTTGGTATCCTTGAATATGGCTTGGGGTGCCTTGGGCATCCCCAAGCTTAGGCTCTTGCCACTCCTTATTCCATAGTCCATCACCCAAAACTTGAAAACTTCACAACACAAAACTCAACAGAAAACTCGTGAGATCCGTTAGTATAAGAAAAATAAATCGCCACTTTAGGTACTGTTTTGAACTCATTCTTTATTTATATTGGTGTAATATCTACTGTATTCTAACTTCTCCATGGTTCATACCCCCCCGATACAACCCATAGATACATCAAAATAAGCAAACAACACAAAGAAAACAGAATCTGTCAAAAACAGAACAGTCTGTAGCAATCGGTAGACTTCGAATACTTCTGTAACTCCAAAAATTCTGAAAAAATAGGAAAATCAGGGTAATTTGTATATAAATCTTGTGTAAAAAATTCAGATCCAATTGACTCTCTGGTGAATTTATAAAATTCCTGGACTGAGCGCAAAAGTTTCTGTTTTTCATCAAAACCAAATCAACAATCACCGTAAACCATCCCAAAGGTCTTACTTGGCACAAACACTAAATAAAACAATAAAACAAAATTACTGCAGAAGTAATAATGTGCAAAATACTCAAGAACAGAAGCAAAAAACAGAAACATAAAATAAAATTGGGTTGCCTCCCAACAAGCGCTATTGTTTAACGCCCCAAGCTAGGCATAACGCAATAGATCTAGGTATTGTCATCTTTGGTATTGGCAACTTTTGTGAGGGCCTTCTCGAATCCGGGGGGCTCTTTCCGCTTCCCCAAATTTTCAGGAGGAGAAACCATCTTAAGATCCAAAATATCCAAACGCTTATTGCAAAGGGTAATCAAAGTGTTTAAGCGACTGAGGTTCCCACTAATATGTTTGAGGGGTTCGTGATGTTTTTGTAACTCGACTAAATGCTTGTGCAAGTCATCCAATTTGTCGAGGATTTGAACTCCCTCTTGTGAAAAGGTAAGCCCTTTTTTGTGTGGGTGAACCCCCCAAATCCCTTCCAAAACTTCATAAGCGGCCTTTGCATCAAGTTCGACAAAATCGCCCTTTGAGGCAAAATCCAAAAGCTTTATATGATGCAAAGCCAATCCAATGTAAAAATTTCTAAGCAAGACTTTCACATCTCCTTTTAGATTGGAAATACGATAGGATTCCATTAGCCTATCCCAGGCATCTTTCAGATTTTCCCCTTGTTTTTGTTTGAAGTATAGAGCTTCAAAATCTGCTGACAAAAGGGGGGTACTAACGCTAGTCATAGCAACAAGCAAGAGAACCGGCAAGAAGGAGGGCGAATAAAAAGGCAACTCTTTTTGGTATTTTCTGAAAATTGTTTTAGAAGTGGGGGAGGGGAAAACGAGAGGCAAATGGAAAATAATGTAAATGCAAGAGATGAGTTTGTGATGGGTACTTGGTAGGCTTGATGTAGATCTCCCCGGCAACGGCGCCAAAAATCCTTCTTGCTACTTCTTGAGCTTGCGTTGGTTTTCCCTTGAAGAGGAAAGGGTGATGCAGCAAAGTAGATAAGTATTTCCCTCAGTTGTTGGGAACCAAGGTATCAATCCAGTAGGAGATACAAGCAAGTCCCCAATAGATGTACCTACACAAATAATCAAACACTTGCACCCAACGCAGAAAAGGGGTTGTCAATCCCTTCACGGTTATTTGCAAGGATGAGATCTGATAGAGATAGATATAGAAGATTGCTAAAACGAAAAGTAAAACAAAAGTAAAAAGATTGCAGCAAAGTATTTTTGGTATTTTTGGTTTATAGATCTGAAAATATAATATGAAAAATAGACCCGGGGGCCGTAGGTTTCACTAGAGGCTTCTCTCTTGAAGGAAAATAATACGGTGGGTGAACAAATTACTGTCGAGCAATTGATAGAGAAGCGCATAGTTATGACGATATACAAGGCAATGATTATGCATACAGGCATCACGTCCGTGTCAAGTAGACCGAAACGATTATGCATCTACTACTATTACTCCACACATCGACCGACTCCTGCCTGCATCTAGAGTATTAAGTTCATGAAGAACAGAGTAACGCATTAAGTAAGATGACATGATGTAGAGGGATAAACTCAAGCAATATGATGAAAACCCCATCTTTTTATCCTTGATGGCAACAATACAAATACGTGCCTCGCGACCCCTACTTTGTCACTGGGTGAGGACACCGCAAGATTGAACCCAAAACCAAGCACTTCTCCCATTGCAAGAATTACCAATCTAGTTGGCCAAACCAAACCAATAACTCGAAGAGACTTGCAAAGATATGAAATCATGCATATAAGAATTCAGAGAAGATTCAAATAATATTCATAGATAATCTGATCATAAACCCACAATTCATCGGATCTCGACAAACACACCGCAAAAGAGTATTACATCGGATAGATCTCCATGAAGATCATGAAGACCATGGTATTGAAGAACAAAGAGAGAGAAGAAGCCATCTAGCTACTAGCTATGGACCCAAAGGTCTGTGGTGGACTACTCACGCATCATCGGAAGGGCAATGGAGTTGATGTAGATGCCCTCCGTGATCGAATCCCCCTCCGGCAGATTACCGAAAAAGGCTCCAAGATGGGATCTCACGGGAACAGAGGGTTCCGGCGGCGGAAAAGTATTTTTGTGGCTCTCTTTGGTATTGGGGGAATATTTGGGAATTTATAGGCCGAAGAATAGGGTTAGGGGACCTGCTGGGGGGCCACAAGCCAGGGCCCCCGCCCCTAGGGCGCGCCCAGGTGGCTTGTCGCCTCCCGGCAAGTCTCCTACCTTCATCTCCAAGTCTGGCAGGTTTCTTCTGGTCCAAGAAAAATCATTCCGAAGATTTTATTCCGTTTGGACTCCGTTTAATATTCCTTATCTGCAATACTCAAAAACAAGGAAAAAAACAGAAACTGGCACTAGGCACTAGGTTAATAGGTTAGTCCCAAAAATAATATAAAATAGCATATTAATGCATATAAAACATCCAAAACAGATAATATAATAGCATGGAACAATCAAAAATTATAGATACGTTGGAGACGTATCACGTCACACCCCGGCCACCACGCCGCCCTTACGGCCATGGTCACGAGATAGCGCCTGAGCTGCATGCTCTGCCCACGAGAATCCCAACTCCCACAACCAGGGTCCCGGCCTCGGCATCCGAGATCGTCCCTCCGTCGTTGACACGCCATACGAACAAGGCCTGCCACAAAGGGGCAGAACACACTACCTTCTGCCCCAAAGCAGACACTTTGGCAATATTGGTGGCCTCACATGCTAGATTTGGGCAAGGGGAGCTCCACCAGCAGCCAGCCACAGCTGCCCAACGCACCGTACTATAACATCGCAGAAGAGGGCACCCCTGCCTCCCTCCTCGAAGATCCTCAACCACATTCGTCCAGCCCCTGCGCGCTGCAAGCAAAACCACCAGATCTGCACAGCACCCCTCCCCTGCCCACCGAGACAAGTACCTGTATCAGCAAAGGAGGGAGAACGCCGACTAGAGCCAGCCACACATGAACCAACATCGGAGCATGTCCTTCTGTTATCGTGACCTGACCCGACCGACCACCATGGCCGCAGCCGCGCCGCCGCAGACCACCACCACGCAACACCCCACTGAACCACCACCACCACCATGTGCCGCCCACCATCCACAAATGGCCAAATCCGAGTGATTCTGGTAGAAGGTGCGCAAGCACACCACCGCTCGGTCTAAAGATCTCCGCAACCGTCGCACCGTAGATATCGTCCAACTCGTCAATGTTCCGCCACCAGGCCCCCGTCGCCGCCTCGAGGTCGTGCCGTCGGGCCAAGCCTCATTTCAGCACCATCAGTTGATCGGTTGCCCCGCGCCAGCGGTGGAGCACGAGCGGAGAGCAAGAGAAGGTCATGTCGCTAGCCCCCGCCACAGCCCACCGCCACCACTCGACTGGCTGTTCCGCGCCAGTCGTGGGGCATGACCAAAGGGTAAGAGAAGGCCCCGCCACCGCCCCTGTCGGCCAAGTTTGCTGACGGTGCCACTGGGCCGGCGGCGGGAGAGGAGGGGGGAGTTGTCGCTGCAGGTTAGGGATCCCCCCGGGCTCCTGAGAGGAAAGAGGAACCCGCACTATCCAATGGTTCACTGATTCAATCATTTATCGCTTAAGAGCATCTACAGCCGGACCTTGCAAATTCGGCACCTCAAGCGCCCGCAGACGCGCCCGGGCGCGTCCGCGGACAGTGACCGGTCACACCTCAAAAAAAAGAATACTTCATCCGGACATATCATGTTAGATTCCTCAAATCCATACAAAAGCATGCAACATATAAACCTACGTACTACATACAAACTATCTAGTCTTCGTCAGAGATTTCGACGATCTCCGTACCCTCGGGCGGATAGATGTGTCGCAGCTGCAGCTCCGCCCCCTCCGACGCCTCTGTTGCGGCCCCCTCCAGCGCTGCGGCTTCCTCCGCCGCTATCTCCGCCCCAAGCTTTTCAAAGAGGGCGTCGGCCTCCGCCTGCCTCTGCCGGATGAGCGGCGGTTGGCCTCCACATCGGCCTCATCCCGGATGGAATCCAGGATGGCCTGCTGCTCCGCCATCCCATCGGCTTGGGCAACGGCGAACTCCGCCTCCGCCTCCGTCATGTTGAAGCCCGGAGCGTCGTCCTCCTCCTCCGGCTTGTCCTCCTCCATGACCTCTGGCACCTCCTCCTCCGGGTCCTCCTCCTCCTCTTCCTCCTCCTTCTCCATTTCCGATGAGTCCGGAGGGAGACCCGCTGCGGGCGGCACGCCGAGCCTAGATCTTCCGCCTCGATCTGCATCCAGCGCTCCGGCGTGAGTTGAGCGTAGGTGGTGATCCTCTGTCGGACCATTGATGCTGGAGGCGGATGGTCTCGGGTGACGGTGGAGGGAGGGAGGAGGTGGATGTGCTAGGGTCGGGGGACGCCGGCCGGCTTAAATAGTCGGCTATGGCATCGGGCGACGAGCAGGAGCGGTGCCACGCGGTGTTCACACCGCGGCGACGATCGAGGCGCCCGTCGAACCTTCGGATTTCCGGGCGAGTCCGCATGGGGCCATGCCGTCAGGCTGACATGGCGGGCGTGTCCAGGCTCCCCATATCCGCCCCATATTTAAGCTGGATATGAGGGGTGACTGTCAGCCAGGCGTTCGAGGCCCGTTTGAGGGGTCCGACTGTATCGATTTTTTGTGGCCGATCAGTGACCGGGCGACCTGGCAGACGTCTTAGGGTACGGCCGAGAAAAATTGTACTGTACACACACTCTCTCTCACCTCGCCTAATTCCGCGCGCTGGTTTTCACCTCGACACCGCGATGGATAATCGGTTACGGCCATGGGGTCCACCCCGCCAGCCTGGCATCCAGCAACCGACTATTTTAATGGGCAGAACGCCGGGACGGGGCGGCACGGGACACATCGCCGGAAAAAAATTCGCAACAGAACAACCACCGCGCGCGAGAGAGAGAGAAAGATGGCTGCGCTGCCGTGGAAGCCGCTGTTCTGGCAGTGTGTCGAGGACTCCTGCGCCATCGCCTCCGCCGCTCGCGGCCACCTCGCCGCAGCCACCGCCGCTTTCGACCTCGCACTCGCATCGCCTCTGCGCGGCGGCGACGTCGATCACGCTGTCTCGCTGATTGAGGAGTCCGGGGACAAGCTTGCCACGGCGGGCAAGCATCTCGCCATCCTACTTTCGAGTCTTGGCACCATCGAGCTCCTCGCGCGCCGACGGATGCGCGGCGACGATTCTCTGGAGCAGCAGGCCCGGCCGAGGGCGCGTGCGGTCAGGGCACGCGCTGGCGCCGCCTACGACGAGGTGGCTCTCTCTCGCGGCCACGTGGGAGCCGCGGCCCGTCTGGTTGCCCACGGCGACCTCCCCGCCATCTTCTTCCGCGCCGAGTTACTTGCCGCCACCAGAGCCGCGGCGTCGGCCTCGGAGCACCTCCACGGGGTGGAGGACGCCCTGCGCATCCGCGGCGACCAGGCGCCGCCCCTTCTTCCCCTGCACCGGACCGTCGACTCCAACACGCGCCCAGCGGCGGCGGCGGCGCACCCCAGCGCCAAGCGGGACGAGGGACGCGACAAGGCGTGGAAGGCGCTGGCAGGCTCCGCTCCAGCCGCGCTACTACGCGGATGCGCCGAGCTCCCGGAGCTCGAGGCGGCCCATGCCGAGCTCGGCAGGTGCGTCAACGCCGTGAAGTCCTCCACTGCCAAGAAGGCCGCCGCCGACACGTACAGCGCAGCGCTCCGCGCGCTGGACGCGGCGCACACCGCAGTGTCCAGCGTCCGGGCGACCAACGCGGAGGTGGCCAGTCTCCTGCTACTCGCCGGCCTCCACCTCGGCCTCAACAACGGCGGGCCGCGGTGGCAGTCCTGGGAGGCGTCGCGCGCCGACGCCGGGCGCCACGGGCGCGCTGCCCTCGACCTGATCTGGTCGGCGTCCTCCTGCGTCGACTACGTGCTGGGCCTGCTGTGGTGGGACGCGTCGACATCGCAGGAGGGCGACGAGGTCCTTCGCAGAGCCGTGGCCGAGGCCGGCGAGGCGGTCGAGGCCGCCAACAGCATGCGCCAGGCCATCTGTTTCTTCTACTTCAACACTGTCTGCCTCCTCAACGCGACCTGACCACCGAGCTCCACTGCGCGGTCTGGTACTTCTCGTCGACACAAAACGATGATCAATCAGCAAATTGTTGTGTTGGAATCTTTAGTTGCAAAAATGCTCTTGTTCTGGTAGTGTAGAGATGTCTGGCGTCAATCTATTCCTTGGTTGCGATGTTCTGGGCAAGGTACCGTTCGGACTTCCTGATTTCTAGATTCTTTGGTTAGTGTTAACGAACTCAACGTTTACAACTCGTGCTAAGATTGGAACTGCAGCATCCTTTTGTATGGAACTTTTCTCAATCTTGTGCTATACTAGCAGGCAGAGGCGCGGCCCGTGTATGAGCCCGTCATTTTGCAAATTTGTAGCTTAATTTGTTGTGAAAAGGTACAATGGATGAGCACTGGTTTAAGAGTACACTGTCTAGCTAAATGGTTTATAGATGTAGATAAAGAGAAAAGGTTGGTGGAGTAGCTTGTTGCTTGTTAGCATTCTGGGTGATTTTCTCTTAGCCATCATGCCTAGATGGTTTGCTTCCGACCATCATGCTTTGTCGTCGTTCTCTCTTCATCAGAGAATCCTTTGTGTGCCCGGTTCTTGGCCTCTTGTTGTTGTTGTTGGCCTCCATGATTGGATGATTTTGCTTCAAACCTTCCCTCGACACCTTACATGGTAAGCAATCATAACATCAACCAAGTTTCATATATAAGCGAAAGAGCCTGCAAATAAAAATCGCAAGAAAGAGTTTGTCAAGCATTAACACGACCTAGAGCTAACAAAAACTACAGATTCCATTTATATGAGAAAGAAAGCTTTGTTATTGTATAATTCTATTGTGGTTGTCATGCTTCTTTAGTACTTGAATACTTTTGCAATACATCATGCAACCCTTTCAGCTATATACGTATGACTTTATATCAATGACCAGATATAAAATTTATTAGACTGAGCAGTTCTTGATTTGCAAACACTCAATGTGCAAATATGTGTAAACTATATTTTTTTATTAGAAAGGACAATTTATATATGAGAAATTCATATCATGATTGAAATTATTTGAATTGTAAGATGAACTTAAACTTCATAAAATTCATGTGATCACCTAACTCGTAGACTAAAGACATTTGAACATCAGTGGATAATTGCGCTCATTACTGAGGAAGAATATACTACCAAACTATGCAGAATCAGAAAGTAATTTAAACACGGTACAAATTGTAAGGAGCTACTTTAGAAAATAGTTACACCAACCAATTAAGGTATCTGGTGTAGTAGCCACCCTTATATTATGAGCCCAACAAATAGAATTGTATATAGCTCCAAGAAAGATTGATGGTCATGATGCATTTTCACAACATTTGGAAGCAAGGATGGAGAAACTTGTAGGAAGCATCAAGACAATGTCCTAGTACAGCCATTAAAAGCCAAACTCTAGAGAACCACATGACTACATTATATATTCTAAAATGGTGTGCTCCATTGAGAACTCTGAAAAAAAGATAAGCTGTTCTGCATGAAGAAACAAATCCATCAGCTGCAAGTCTTCTATAGAGGTAAGGTAGATTAATTATATTACTATATGACTGGAACAGAACGCATATGGGAAATCATGGAGATTTGAAGAAATACAACGTCTATATAATTTAAATTGGTGATAGCTATGTTCTGAAATTAGAATTCGGAGTAGAGCAACATAGATGCGTCAATTTAAATTGAATAGATCACAACCTAGGCAATGAGCGCTGAGCCTAATCTATGTTTGACTGTAAGAAAATAGATATGCATATTGATTTGGTGAGTCAGGTTAGAACTGAATGATACTTACAGCGAAAAATGTTTGAATTGATCAGGGTTGCTGCAAAAAAAAAAGTAAGACGCCATATTGATACAGATCAAACAAACATCATTAGAATCCGACTGGAATCGTTGTTTTCTACCTATTTCGAAGGACTTCTGATACTATTTCGGACTGGAGACCGACTGTTTTCTACCTATTTCAAAGGACTTCTGATACTTCTGATTTTGGTGGATCTGCCTTTTTTATCAATGGCACCTTTGTGTATTTCATAAGGGGGCCTATATTTGATTTATATGACCAAAATATTAAGCATGTGTTTTATCTTGGATCAGGCATCTAGAGAATGGCTGTAACTGATGTTCCTTTTGCATCATTAGCATTTTGTGGTTGACCTACTTTGTAAGAATGGCCGTAACATGTGCAAGTGAGTCTGTGTTTCTACACTAATGTGTTGTGTAGACATTAGTGTATGTGAATCGGGATTAGAATACTATGGTGCAAAAATGAAGGTTGGAATGAAGCATATAGTTAGATCATTGCTACTGCCTGTTCACGAATTACCATGCTTCCTTTTATCTAATCGATTTTTGCACCCATATTATGACTTGGCAGAATGCAAAAGAGTATGAGATAGTGGCTACAGCAACCTGAGACATGAGCACAGGAATGCTATTACAACTAAAACGACAGCTATCTGAAAGGCTACAAAGAGACAAAGTACCGAGTTTAAAAGCAACTGATACATATTTACGGACCAGGCTGTAGCATTTATGAGACACTATGTCTGAAGCATGTTTTACTTGCTCTGACCATTGGCTTATTTCTCTTCATTGGTCTCTCAAGGGAACAACTCTTTTGTGGAGGATCTGTACGTAGTTATTTAACAGGCTAACCTTTTCATTGATTTGGAACCTGTAGGTGCATTGTCGACCACCTACCTTTTCTTGCTATTTGAAGTGGCCGCGTCCTCCAAAGGCTGAAAATTATTTAACATACTACTGTATGAATAAAGAAAAGCGAACAAATGCAGTGTATGAAAATTTGGATTCATCCTCCATACCTTGTTATGTTCTGGTCTCATGTAGAGCATGCTAAGAAGACGGTGGGGTTGTAGGAACATTTTTGTTTGTTGTGTCACCTGCTGCTGGCGTGGAGGATGAAGAACCTAGAATATCTTAATTCTGTTTCATTCTTGGCTTCTATGTCTATTGCACGGACTGATATTATGTATCTGTTAACACATGTAGCATGCATTCATTATGTATGCACAGCAAGGCCATAATTTGCAACATATAATGCAGTTGACGACTCTACCTTTCATAAGAATGGGAGAATTCAGAGGACGACAAAGCAAAAGAATTTAACACTTATGACTGTAGCAATTAGAATGAGAGAATTTAGCATCATGGTGATACCTTTATGCTGTAGCTTTTATTTCAGGGGTGTCGGACATTCAGGTGCCACCTTGTTGGCGTTGCATTCTTAAAAGACATTGTACCTACATATTTTGTTGAAGTGTGTGTAAGCAACAATGAAGATGTTAAAACTGAAAACCAAGGCTGAATAGTATAATGGATAGATTCAGCAATGTCAAGTTCTGATGTGTTTGTCTCACGTGTAAAAATGAATCCATCAGCAGCAGAGTCGCAAGAACCATACATGAGCAACAATAACAAAATCCAGTGAATTAGCAACTACAGAAGGTAAAGAAATTAACAACAATATGCAAGCAGTAGCAGCCTTATCTCTATTACTTTGTTCTGTATAAGCAACAACAATCTCTCTACAGGAACATCATCATACTACCACTAATGTCAAAGTAGAAGCGTTGTCCCCTTCTTCTTCATCCACCCAACAATACAAATTAGAGTAGCAGCAACATATAAATCACATCAGCAGCTAATTAGTACAGTAGTAGTTCCCCTCCCAGCCGTAGCCTCTCTCATCTCGAGTTGCATAATCCTACACCTACGAAGACTAACGTAAAAACTTACGTAACCTCCATCTCTCATTCTCACATGGCAGCGGCGCACAAATAAGCACACAGCACGCAACACAGAAACGTAACCGCACACACACATCACAGAACCCCATCAGCAGGCGCGGATAGAGGAAAAAATGAAAGATCTCACCGATGAGGCTAAGTCAGAAGGGGATAGCTCCGCCTCCGCTCGTAGTATCCCCACAGCCACAGTGCAGCGTCCTGCTCGAACAGCCTGGCGAAGAATCCATCGTTTGCGTTCTTGCTTGTTGTCGTGGCCATGCCCGATGGAAACGGCGACGACGCCATGGACGGTGACGAAGAAATCGGGAGAGAAGAGTGGATTAGGGGAGAAAGGTTGTCGCGCAGCAGGGCCGCGACCTGCGCAACACCCACGCTCACCTTCAATGCGATCCAGGGCAGCGCCGTTTCTCTCCTCCCTTTTCCGGTGTCAGGAGCTCTCACTCCGTCGCCGTGGCTCGCCGGCTCCCATGGCCGGCTTTGGAAGAGGCCTATGGTTTGTGGCTCCGAACCCCCTGGCCGGCCGTAGGTGGGGAGAGGCGTAGAGAGAAGAGATGCGGGAAGGGGCCGCAGAGGCGACGCGGGCTGGCTCCATGGCCGGCGAGGGAGAGGTCGCGGCGGCCGTTTGGAGCAGAGCGCTCAGCCGCCGCGACCATGGGGCGACCGAGCCGAGAGGAAGGCCCGTATCTTTTTTTTTTTTGAAACTGGAAACTAATTCCATTAAACATCAGGCACCGCTAAATCACTGGCCACAAGGTCATATACAACACTCGGCACATCCTCCAACCACAGGCGGTGGGGATCATTGCCATTAGCTCCAAAAGCAGCAAGAGCATGAGCTACAGAGTTACAGCTACGAGGAGCAAAAGATACAAAAACAGAGTTAAACTGCAGTCGTATAAATTGTCTCAAATCCCGGAATAGAACACCCATTGGTGATAGATCATATTCAGAGCTCTTGAGGGCTTGGACCAGATTTTGGCAATCAGTCTCAATATGCAAGGTAGTCATCCCCCAATCATTAGCTGCTGTAACTGCCTGGAAACATGCCTCAGTCTCCGCGTGTAGCGCACCGGACACATACTGTAATTTCCCTACTCCAGAACCTCTTACAAAGCCATTCTGATCACGAATAACAAAACCCCAGCCACCAGATACATCTGCCACATAATAGGCTCCATCAATGTTAATTTTGAGGTTATCTCCCACTGGCCTCTGCCAATACATCTTCATAGGTGCAGCCTGAATCTTCCTCTCCTTTCCCAATAATTGCAAGGATTCATTAGCCCAGGTTCGCGCCATCACAGCAGTCGAAACAATTGATCCAGCACTCTCCTTTTTATTTAATTTGTTTCTCCGGGACCACCAGTGCCACAACATACATGCAACAAGCGTTTTTTTTTTATCATCTGGAAGTTGGAGTACATCTTTCAAAACATCGGCGCCATTATTGTAAGTTTCCAGTTTTTGCCTCAATGGTTCCATCTGGATATTCCTCCAAACTTCCTTAACATGCTTGCATCGGATGAACAAATGCCCAACATCCTCATCAAGTCGTTGACAACAAACACATAAAGTGTCACATTGAATACCTCGCCTCTTGATATTCATCTTAGTAGGAAGACTGTTGTGGGCTAATCTCCATAAAAACTGTCGGATCTTTGGTTGGCATGGGACCTCCCAAATCTTCTTCCATTGGAGACCATTCTGCAATACTGTTGACGCTGATCCAGATCGTGCCTCATCTCTGTCTCTGACATACAGCTGGTAAGCTGATTTCACCGAGAAAAGCCCCTTGTTGTCATAGTGCCAAGCATAGTAATCCTCCAAATCTTCCCTGATCGGTGTAGCAAGTATAACGTCCGCATCCGCTTGCCAAAAAATGTCTCGGATCAGTACTTCATCCCATTGCATCGTGATCGGATCAATAAGCTCTGAGACATGTGTTAGCACACAGTGTCCCCTCGGTGTACACGGCTGTCTTGAACCATCTCTAGCAATCCACGGATCTTTCCAGATTCGTATATTTGTACCATCTCCAACCCTCCATATAACCCCTTCTCTTAGCAGTTCTGCTCCCTTAAGTATGCTACGCCATGTATACGATATCCCTGGCTTTACTTCAGCTTCCAGAATAGAACAATCGGGGAAATACTTCGCCTTTAGCACGATTGCACACAGGGAGTCAGGTACCGTGAGCATCCTCCACGCTTGTCGTGCGAGCATGGCAAGATTGAAACCATAGAGATCTCTGAATCCTAAACCTCCCTTAGTTTTTGGCTTCGTTAATACTTCCCAACTTAGCCAATGCACCTTATTTAATTTCTCTTGTTGTGCCCACCAGTACCTGCATATCATAGCACCCATCTCCTCACAAAGGGACTTAGTCAGGTCAAAACAAGACATAGCATACGTCGGTATGGCTTGGGCGCAGGACTTGATCAAAACATCCTTGGCCGCCTTGGACAATAACCGCTCTATCCAACCTTGAATTCTCTTCCAAACCTTATCCTTAATGTACTCAAACATCTTGGTCCTTGACTGCCCTATATAAACCGGTAAGCCGAAATATTTCTCTGTTCTTGCTTCCACAGGAATATCTCCCTTCAACCCTTTGAGCGAAATGTAGCAAAAGGAAGGTGTCCCGCCCAAGAAAGAGAACCGAGTCCTAATAATCCCGCTAAGTGGTATGTAGCACATTGAGGACATTCTGCCGGTCTGATTGCTTGGTATTTTTGCTAAACATAATTGAGGACTTGTCAAAATTAATTGTCTGCCCAGAGCAATTTTCATATAGTTCTAGCACATGTTGCAGAGACTTGGCACAATCGCTAGTAGCTTTCATAAGCACCAGTGAGTCATCTGCAAACAACAAGTGGTTGAAACTCGGAGCAGCATTACACAACTTCATCCCCTTCAAACTACCATCCAGCTCAGCCTTGTTTAGTAAAGAAGAGAAACCTTCAGCAACCAAAAGAAATAGATATGGAAAAAGAGGGTCTCCTTGACGCAATGGAAGGCACGTATCTTAGGATGGAAGACCCTGGAAAAATTGAACGTGGCAAGACGTGGAGAAGAGCACAGGCAGCGGCCCACGGCATATTACGGAGGAAAATTGGGAAACCAGCCGGTCCGGTCTGGCAGAGTAAAAAGGAAGCAAACCTGGAAAAATCGGTGGAAAAATCGTGAATACGTGTCAGCGCGTGGTAATCCATCGCTAGCACGGCAGATGAATGTGGAGAGAGCCTGCTTGGTAGCTTTAATACTTTGTATTATTATTTAGCTGAGACGACTGATTTTTAGAAACTTGGCTTTCAGAGATGTTTTGTTTCCTGAGCAAATCTCGTGCTAAAATGTTTAATGCTCTACCATTGTGCCTGTTGATGTGAGGAGAATAGCAACATGTATTATTAGAAGGCCAAAGCCATCATATATACACATACATGAGGAAGCCAAAAGGCAACAAGAGGATGCCAAGGGACTAGAATGCAAAAGGCTAAAAGACACCACTAATATAACTCTAACACCCCCCTCAAACTAATGGTGGATCCACAACACTGAGTTTGGAGAGGTGAAATCCATGTTGCGCTCTAGTCTGAGCCTTCGTGAAGAAGTCCGCTAGTTGTAACTCAGAAGGCACATATTGAAGAGCAATAACATGATCCTGCACAGCAGCACGCACATAAGATGCATCGACACCAATATGCTTGGTAAGCTCATGCTTCACGGGGTCCCGTGCAATACTGATAGCACCTGTGCTGTCCGACAAGAGGGTGGTAGGTGCAGTAATAGGAACACCAAAATCCTCCAGTAATCATCGTAACCAAGTCACCTCTGCTGTCAGAAGAGCCATAGCTCGTAACTCTGCCTCTGCACTCGAACGAGAAACTGCAGTATGTTTCCTCGTCTTCCAGGAAATGAGAGAACCACCAAGAAAAACACAGTAGGCAGAAAGTGAACGGCGATCCGTAGGATCACTAGCCCACGTAGCATCCGAATAGGCCTGGAGCTGGAACGGGGAAAAAAGACGATGAGAGATTGTGCCACGAAGATATCGTAGAACACGAAGAAGGTGACTATAGTGAACTGAAGTGGGAGCAGAAACAAACTGACTCAGAATATGGACAGGATAGGAGATATCCGGACGAGTGACAGCAAGATACACAAGACTCCCAACAAGATGACGATAATGCGTCGGATCAGATAAGGGCTCACCATCAGAAGCACGAAGGTGAACATTGAGCTCCATAGGAGTCTCAGCAGTGCGTTCATCACTTAGAGCCGCACGAGTAAGAAGATCCTGGATATACTTTTCTTGGGAAATAAAAAAGCCATCAGAGGTGGAGGATACCTCAATCCCAAGAAAGTAACGAAGAGGACTGAGATCAGACATAAGGAACTGCTCATTAAGACAAGCCTTGACAAAGGCAATATACTCAGAATCGTCGCCGGTGATGATCATGTCATCAACATATAGAAGAAGAAGAGTGCGACCACGAGTAGAAAGGTGGACAAACAATGCTGGATCATGATCACTGGGCGAAAAACCAGCAGCAGTGACCACAGAAGCAAAACGCTCAAACCAAGCACGAGGGGCTTGCTTAAGGCCATAAAGAGAGCGACGAAGACGACAAACCATGCCATCGGGAACGGAATACCCAGGTGGTGGCTGCATATAAACCTCCTCACGCAACTCACCATTAAGAAAGGCATTTTTAACATCAAGCTGGGACACAGACCAGTGGAGCACAGAGGCCACTGTGAGAAGTGTGCGGACAGTGGTCATATGAGCCATAGGAGCAAAAGTCTCATAATAATCACGACCATGCTCCTGCTGAAAACCACGAGCCACAAGACGAGCTTTATAATGCTCAAGAGAACCATCAGAGCGAGTCTTAATCTTATAGACCCACTTACAAGTGATGGGGCGGACACGGGGAGGAAGAGAAACCAGATCCCATGTGCCGTTACGCTCAAGAGCGGCGAGCTCTTCTGCCATCGCAAACTACCATTCAGGATGAACAACAGCATCACGATAAGAGGTAGGCTCAAGCACAACCGAAAGGCCATATCGGCTAGGAGAATAGCGGTCAGGAGGAGGACAAGGCCGAGCCCGAAGACCGTAAGTCGGCTGGGACGAGGAAGATGGTGCACCAGAAGTAGATGGCATGTCAGTAGATTCATCCATAACACGTCGACGACGAGTATAATGAAAAGGAAAAGTGAGATGAGAAGGCACCACCGGAGGTGATGGAGATGGAGAAGACATCGGTGATGAAGGTGGAGTGTCATTGAATAAGGGAGGAAAAGAAACCATAGGAGAAGACGGTGTCGAATCTACAATAGTGGGACGCGAAGGAGGAGTAGGAATATGAGGCATAGAGAGAGGTGTATCAGGAAATGTGAGAAAAGTGATATCCTCTACTGAGAAGGTCGAAGAGGATGGTCGTGGGTAGAATGGACGAGACTCATCAAAAGTCACATCCCTAGAAATACGCATCCGACGACCAACGGGATCCCAACACCGATAACCCTTATGCTCATCACTGTAGCCCTTCAGGAAAAAAAATCTGGAGCGCGTCCTTCAGGCTTCAGCAGTAACATTGTCCGGTGTCACTGACTCACTCCAGAAAAAAAATTCCCTAACCTAAGCTCTGATACCATGTTGATGTGAGGAGAATAGCAACATGTACTATTAGAAGGCCAAAGCCATCATATATACACATACATGAGGAAGCCAAAAGGCAACAAGAGGATGCCAAGAGACTAGAATGCAAAAGGCTAAAAGACACCACTAATATAACACTAACAGTGCCATTGGGAGAAATTTTGTTAGTGTTTGGGCTTTCTATTGTTCGATTCTACACCTGCGACCACTTGCGCGTCCTTCAGGCTTCAGCAGTAAAATTGTCCGGTGTCAATCTATTCCATTGGTTGCTATGTTCTGGGCAGGAGTTGTCATGCTCGGGCGCTAGATATCTCGTTTCTTTAAACTCGCTTGCATGTCCGAGGTGGTCTTGTCATTGCATCAAGGGGCATTGTCTATAAGAAAATTTTGTTCCTGAGTTGATACACTGATTGTTAGGGGTAAACATAATGTTCTTAAAGCAAACAAATTGGTAAGGCCTGACCTAATTTTTGGGATTCTTTCGCCTTAACCCAAATTTTGCCCCTAAATCCAGTTTGCTATCCACGTTTGGTGAAATATACTACACACAAGGTACAGTAGTACAAATAATCTCCACCATTGGGTCTATATAAAGTAAACTGTCCAAACCGACTAGTGTGCATCGCCGTAAAAACGGTTTGTTTTGCACTCTCATTGACACTTCCTATGCCTTCATCATTTGTGGAAGTTGAATCGTTCTGCATCATCACCTAATTGATTCTTATATTGTCTTTTTATCTTGCTGGTAAAGAAGTATGTGCATTGCAACGGGAGAGGAAAAATCACAAATGATAACGCCCACACGTGTGGCATCTCTACATTTCGTCCACACGCCTTCATTTTCGCTTGTTCTGGTTTGCATGAATCTTGACGATTTATGACGAAATTGAAGTGTCATGTAGGCATAGTGTGTTGTGTGGGGGTTAGAGCGCTCGCCCACACGACCCGCGACGCGCGGTTGCCAGCTGCGCCGTGTGGGTGAACCAGTCCTCGCCCACACGGACACCATCCAGTCCATGTTGTATGGGTGAACTGATCTTCGCCCACACGACGCTCGTACGATGATAGATGGCAACTACAGTTGTGCATATGTGGCAACTAGTTAATCACACGTGGCAACTATGGCTGACCATACATGACAATTATGGTTGGACCGGACGTGGCAACTAGTTAATCATACATGGCAACTACAGTTGACCATACATAACAACTATGGGTTGACCACACGTGGCAACTACCGTTAATTAGACATGGCAACCATAGTTAACCAAAACAGAGAAGTTGCCATGCTTTACAACTAAAGTTGAAATCCCAGGGTAACTAAAGTTGCCATCAAAAAATGTCAGGGCGGAATTGCTTTGTGCACACGTGCGGAGTGGGGATGAGTAGTTGATGTTGGGCGTGTTGCATGAAGTAGTTGTGCCTGGATGTGTGAACAGTTCTAATGTTCGCCCACACAAGACTGTGTGGGCTGCCTCCTATATATGTTACACAGAGTCGTATGGTCGATGTCCATTATGCCACACGTGTGCTGAATATCGCGACCCAAAAAAATAGCACACGCTCCTAATCCAGGAACCATGACTCAAGACCCTAATAGCTTTATGTATAAAACGTAATACATGTGTTGGGGAACTGCTCAACAACCAATACGGGTGTGGCTATCTCATATATGTAGAAGTACACCAGGTGTACAATACAGGTTACATGGTATATACAGAGGCTACATATATACATTGTAACACCCTCGGCAAGTTAAGATTGTGCTTACAGCCATCAAACTGCAATTTAGACAGCGGCTTTGTGATGATGTCAGCAAGTTGAGCTTTGGAGGAGATGAACTTGATGTGAAGTAGCTTCTGTGCAACACGTTCCTTCGCAAAATGATAGTCGACTTCGATGTGTCTGGTTCGAGCATAGAATACCGGATTCCGTGAAAGGTATGTAGCGTCGATGTTGTCACACCAAAGAACTAAAGGCTGAACTTGAGAGATTCCCAACTCGGTAAGCAAGGACTGAACCCAAATGAGCTCAGTTATGGTATTGGCAACTACTTTATATTTTTAGTAATGCGACGAGATACCGTTGCTTGCTTACGGGTGTTCCAAACGATCCAGTTACATCGAAAGAACACCGCATAGCCCCTCGTGGATCGCCGATCGTCCGTACTACCAGCTCAGTCAACATCAGAAAAGGCAGAGAGCAACCCCGAAGGATCAGGCTGAAGATGCAAACCATAAGAGGTAGTGAAACGGACATAGCACGGGATGCGCTTCACTACTAACCAATGAGTGTCTCGAGGTGCATGAAGGAACTGACAAACACGGTTAATTCCATAAGAAATGTCAGGTCGTGTGATGGTCAAGTACTGAGGGCCACCAACAACGTTGTGGTACTCAGTAGCATCATTAGATGTGAGATGAGCACTCTCAAAGGCAGATAATCGATCTGTAGCAGCCATGAGAGTGGTGGTGGTCCTGCACTTGAGCATACCTATGCGACATAAGATCTCCAAAGAATACTTCTGTTGAGTGAGAATCAACCCAGAGTCAGTATGAGTAACCTCTAGTCCATGGAAGAAATGCAGTTTACCCAGATCTTTGACAACAAAATCATCACCCAAGGCAGAAACTAGACGACCAACAGTAGTCATCGAAGAGCTAACAAGAATAATGTCATCAACATAAACTAGCCTGTACATAGTCACCTTAGGACGTTGAAGAAGAAACGGTGATTTGTCAGCAGTACATGGAACAAACCCATGTGCACGAAGAGCAGAGCCAATACGTGCATGCCATGAATGAGGAACATGTTTAAGGCCATAGAGCGCCTTGATGAGGCTACATGGATGTTGAGGTCGAGTTGGATGAACAAAAGTAGGAGGCTGGAGCATATAGACCTCTTCTTCCAAAACCACATTTGAGAAAGGCATTTTGAACATCCAACTTATGAAGCGACCATCCTTGAGTAAGAACAAGTGAGAGCAAAAAGCGAATAGCAGTTGGCTTGACAACATGACTAAATGTATCCTCATAATCAAGACCATAGCATTGTTTGAAGCCTTTAGCAACCAGGCGAGCCTTGGACCTTTCGATGGAACTATCAACATGTTTCTTCACCTTGAAAACCCATTTGGAATCAATGATATTAAAACCTGACTTCGAAGGAACCAGACGCCAAGTGTAATTTTTGAGAAGAGCCTAAAACTCCTGATCCATGGCAGTGCGATAATGAGGAATACTCAGTGCAGCCGTGTAGTGGCGAGGCTCAATAGTAGGATCAGCATCGGCATGTGTCATACATGTTGCCAACCATGCAATTGTGCCATTAGTTTGTTTAAACGGACGCACGATGCCACTCTTGTTGCGCGATTGAGGGCACAATTGTATTGGAGCAGTTGGAAGTGAAGGTGGCATAGCCGACAATGGAGACGTTGGAACCCAGCGATCTCTCAGCAGGGGACGCATCAGACGTGGTGGCATCATCGACACCAGTCGTCGAGTGTGGCCCAGCCGATGAGACCGGCCTAGGGGCAGAGACAAAGCCTGGCGCGGGGGAGGCTGACCCACTCGAAGTGGCTGGCATGAGGGAGTCAGGCGGGTTGAGACACGTCGGCGATGGCCCACACGAAGGCGCAGGTGTAGGGGAGCCGGGCGGGTGGGCTGCTCACGCGCAACTTCAGGAGAGGAGGCCTCTAGGGGCAGGGTGGGGTGCGCACACGCATCGACGCCCCGCAGGGCATGTGACATGCAGTTGCGATCGATGTCCCGCACAGGAGTGGAGGCAGAGAATGGACCAGGGGTGTCATCCAACAGCTGTAGGCGAGCACCGCGTCCAATTCCTGCACCATGGCAAGGCAACAAAAAAGGAGTATATGCAGCATCTACAAATTGATCAGGCAATATAGGAGATGACTGCAAATATGATATGTGTGTGTTAGTGGATACCGGGAGTGCGGATAAAGGAAAGACATTCTCATCAAAGACTACATCCCGCGATATATACACACGGTTAGACGGAACATGAAGGGATTTGTAAACTTTGTGAAGAGAATTATATCCAAGAAAGACACACTTTTTAGACCAGTACTCAAGTTTTTGACTATTATAAGGATGGAGATGTGGCCAACATGCACACCTAAACACCTGAAGAAAAGTGTAATCCCGAGTCTCGTTAAGCAATAGTTCGAATGGAGTTTTCATGTTCACAAGTCATGTAGGAAGCATGTTATTGAGGAAGCAAGTTGTAGAAAAATCATCACTCCAAAAGCGAAAAGGTATAGATGCATGAGAAAGCAAAGTAAGACCAGTCTCCACAGTATGACGTTTCTTACGTTCGGTTGTGTCGTTTTGCTGATGTGTATGTTGGCAAGACACGTAGTGTGAAATCCCAATTTTCTGATAGAAGGCATTAAGATCATGATACTCACCACCCCAATTAGATCTAGCATGAATAATTTTACAATTGAGAAGACGCTCAACATGTGCTTGGAATTGAAGGAAAACATTAAACACATCACTTTTGCGCTTAAGAAGATAAAGCCAGGTAAACCGACTATAAGCATCAATGAAACCGACATAATAGTTGTGACCACTAACATAAGTTTGTGCATGGGGATGTTGATACGTCTCCAGCGTATTTATAATTTATGATTGCTTCATGTTATTATTTTATCAACCTTGTATGCTTTATACCCCATTTTATATTATTTTTGGGAACTAACCTATTAACTCAGTGCACAATGATAGTTGTTGTTTTCTGTGTGTTTTTGGCTTCAGATAATCTGTACCAAACAGATTCCAAACGCGGCGAAACTTTTTGATGATGTTTTCTGGACCAAAACAAGACTTGGAAGCTTTGGAGGGAGTCTAAATGCTACACCAGGCAGCAACAAGGGCAAGGTGTCGCGCCCTGGGGGGCAGGGAGCTCTCTCCACCCTCGTGACCTCCTCATGGGTCCTTTGCACCGCCTCTCTGGCCTATAAATTTTTAATATCCCAAAAACCCTAAAGGAGCTCCCAAAACAATTTTTTGTCTACCGCAAGTCTGTGTTCCTCTGAGCTCCTATCTGGAGGCCTTTTTTGGTACTCTGTCGGAGGGGGAATCCATCACGGAGGCCATCTTCATCAACTTTGTTGCCTCTCCAATGATGTGTGAGTAGTTCCACTAGGACCTACGGGTCCATATCATGTAGCTATCTCTCTCTATCTATCTATCTATCTATCTATCTATCTATCTCTCTCTCTCTTTCTCTCTCTATCTATCTTCAATACAATGATCTCTTCGAAGACCTATTCGATGTAATCTTTATGGTGTGTTCATTGGATCTGATGAATTATGAGTTTATGTTCAGATTATTCACTGAAAGTAATTGATCCAATCTGAGATTTATTATGTGTGATTTCATATAGCTATGTATGCTTTCCATCTATAAGTTTGCTTTGGCCAAGTAGATGAGTAGATCTTTAGAGGGAGTGGTGCGTAATAGTATGTTCGATCTTGCGATGTCCTCACCCTGTGACAGGAGGAGTAGCGAGGCACGTATTTGTATTGTTGCTACCAAGGATAAAACGATGGGGTCTGGATATATTGTTTTGTCTTAATTTGTCTAAATTATGTCATCTTGCTCAAAGAATTACTTTATTTGTCATGAACCAAATACCATAGATGCATGTTGGATAGCGGTCGACTGGGGGAGTAATAGTAGTAGATGCAGGTAGGAGTCGGTCTACTTGTCACGGATGTAATGCCTATGTACATGATCATACCATGAATAACATCATAACTATGCGCTTTTCTATCAATTGTCCAATAGTGATTTGTCTACCCACCGTATGTTATGTTCTTGAGAGAGATGCCTTTAGTGAAAACTATGGCCCCCGGGTCTACTCCACATATTTACCAAAGCTCCATTTACTTGCTGCAATTTATTTACTTTTATTTACTTTGCAATTTATCTATCAACCACTATCAGATTTGATCCTTGCAATTAACGAGTATAAAGGGATTGAGAACCCTATTGCCCGTGTTGGGTGTGAGTATTTGCTATTATGTGTAGGTACTGTTGACGGTTGATTGTGTGCTTCTCCTATTGGTTCAATAAATTTTGCTTCTCACTGAGGAGAATACTTGTTGCTACTCTACTATATCAATCCCTTCATCTTTAGGGAAAAACCCAACGCATCTACAAAGTACCGCTAGTGAATAAGTAGTTCTTAGAATTGTCGTCTCAGACAATGGTTTTGGACCTCGTCAAATAGTTTCAAATTTTGCCCCGTCTCGAATTTCTGAGATATGTGCATGCATGGAGGGCCTTTCATTTGTCATACAAAGAAGCGATCTTACAATTACAATCGAGATGGATTCCATCGTTGCAGTCAAGCTTATTCATGCGAAGAAAGTAGATAGATCGATATTTTCTTCTCTTATTAAAGAAATTAGGCACCTTATGTGTCTTCGTGATTCTTATATTACTCACGTAACTCGCTCGTAAAATAGGGTTGCGATAGCCTAGCTAAATTTCCGCGTATTGAAGGGAAAACCATGACTTGGATCGGTTCTGGCCATGTTGATTCTCAACAGCTAGATATTGATGATTGTAAGGACTTGGTGAGATGAGTAATATAATTATTTCACCCGCAAAAAAGAATTGTTGATGAATGATGACTATTATAAAATGCATCATTGATAGTGTCCTGGATAAGGGGGTGCTAACCACGTGGGCTCCCAGGCGTGGGTCGGGCCGAGGAACCCAGATGACCAACCGGTGGGCTGCATTCGTCAAGCCCCATGAAGGAATCAAGATGGAACTTCTGAAGACTTGGCGCATAATCCAAGGCAGGAATGCAATCTTCGACATCTTTATCTTTGGATGTAACCGACCTATGTGTAACCCTAGGTGCCCCCGATGTCTATATAAACCAAGGGATGTAGACCGTAGAGGCCAACTCATTCATACATGATCTAGAGGCAGATCAACCTGTACTTTGTACCCCATCCACAATCAACACAAACAAAGCAGGACATAGGGTTTTACCTCTTCGAGAGGGTCTGGACCTGGGTAAACATCGTGTCTCCAAGTGTCTTTTTACCATCGTGCCAAGACTACCAGTTCGGGACCCCCTATCCCAGATCTGCCGGATTTGACTCCGTCAGTCACCAAGTTGCTCTAAAGTCTAACATCTCCCTCTCTCTAAATTTTCACCCTCCCTTACCCACCATCACTTCCATTCTCCCTAACCCATCCTCTTTGAATATCCCCCTCCCATCCATTCAACTCCTCATTCCAAACTCCGCCGCCATGGGCTTCTTCCATTGATTAGATAATAATTTAATATATATTTTGACATGAGGAACTCGATCAGCCCCTCTAATTCACCAAGATGCCTCCTGGATCTTGCACTTCATTCTACATCTCGTTCATTCCTCGCCATTACAAACACCATGAGGGGGCCGAGAGTTTGACTGAAATGGAGGAGAAAGTGGCTCCGGATGGAGGCGGCGTTGATGATACGTCACTTTGTCCCGCAACGACTTGGATGGATGCTCCATACGTGTGGACCCCTAGTTATCCTCTTCAATGTCCAAAGACCAATTCATCAATTCAATCATTGTAGCACTTCCACCACTTGTAGTCACCATGGTAGTTGTCTTTTCACATCTTCCTGTTGATTAACATGGACAAACGGCGCATCCCGACCACATCTATGGCGTCGGCTCAATGGCATTTTCCTTCCTTGCCCACACCCTCCAACCACGACTATCACCTCACTGATGAGCAAGAGCACTTCCACCGTCAAGATTTGTCCTTGTGTGTTCCATTCGCCCTTCTCGTGTGCTTGATCTATTGTGTTTAGATTGGTTTAGAAGGGAGCCCACTAAAAAGGTCAAGAAAGTCGTTGAACTATTTGAAATGAGATAATGTGGCTTGGTGCTGCAACTTACCTCAATAGGTGTAGTTAGAGCATCTTCAGCCATGACTTGCAAATCCGCCCCCTCAAACGCCCGCGGACACGCCCGGTCAGTGACCGGGCGTGTCCGTTTTGAACCCCTATTTTTTCGTCCGTGCAGCCGCATCTCTCAGATTTTTCCTCATATGTCCGGTCACTTGCACGTGATTGGTGGAGAAGAAGAGAGAGAAAGAAAAGAATGAATAAAGAAAGAGAAAATGTGGTCCGGGATGGGGTCGCGTTCTACGTGGCGGACTGACCGGGCGCGTCCGCGACCCCTCATATCGTCCTCATATTTGAGATGGATATGAGGGGTGCCGGTCAGTCCGGACGTTTGAGATGGATATGAGGGGTCCGTCTGGATCGCTTTTTCGTGACCGGTCAGTGACCGGGCGGGCTGTCCGGACGTTTAAGAAAAGTATGAGGGGTCCGGCCGTAGATGCTCTTATATGAAATTTAGCGAAAACTTGTTGATTTCTAGGACCTATAACCATCCACCATTGGGATCACGTCGCCATAATTCTTGGACTGTAAACGCGGATGAGGAACTGAGGGCATCCACAATGTATGCCAAATTGATAGTGCCAAATGTTAAAATGGCTTTTGGCACCGGTGAGAACATTGTGGAGGGTGTTGCCAAATTAGAAAAAGGAGGCATCGATGCTCCCTCTTGCTCCGATGCCAAACAACCTCAGCTAATAAAATAATAGATGAACCTATGTGAACAGCCCAAACGTTGTGGGTAAAGAGAGATGTGGCAGTGTTTTTATCCTATTCTATTCTGTAGTGGTCCCCAGTATGCATAAATTAGGAACCAGCTAACGTTATGGACTGCTAGCCTATTTGACATCGGTGCCAAAACTCTGACGACGTTGCAAATTTGGCAGCATCACATTGTGGATGCCCTGACTCAACTGACTGCCATCTCGTTCTTGTGACAGGCGTCTCACGGGTCGCGGTGGAGCATCGGCCGATCGGGATGCTGGTGCATCGGGTGGGACTGAGATCGACTGACACGGGTGGTACAACCTTTTATTTAGAAAGGGGACATGGGTGGTACAACTTGGTTTGACCGACGAAGGGGACATGACTGACATGGGTGCACCACGGGGATTAAAAAACGCATGACGTGAGACTTGCACGGTCTTTTTTTTCTTTTTCTTTTTTGCAAACCACCTGCATGGTCTTTTATTATTATTAGAGAACGCACGGTCCTTGGAAACCCCGCGTCGACTCTGTGGCTGATTCTTCCCAATGGTGGACTGTTTAGCGTAGGCTGGGACCGAGTCACGCTCGTACAAGTACAGAGACGACTCCACTGTGTACACGTTGATCGTCCATCGCTAACCGATTCCTACTCGCATTGCGCAACTTTTCCTCTCCATACATGCAACCCAAACGCCCTCCCCAAACAACCAACGAACCACAGGAGCCAACTTCACTTCTCGCCGTCGGAACTAAAATTCGCCGTTCACGCTGACCCCAAGTCAGCGATCAGCCGCCGGCCGGGAACTCACCGAAGTGCTGTAATTTGGTAGCGTGGAGAGTTCTTCTGTCATGGAACCACGTCAGACAGGGCTCGAGGAGCCTTGCACCGCCACTGTGGCCGAGGTGCTGAAGCTGGTGGAGGCACCATCCGACGGTCAAGGATGTCCTATCTGCTTTGGCCAGGAGGCCGGGATGACCGCGTGGAAAGAGACGACGTGCGGACACATCTTCCATGGCCGGTGCGTCGAGAGGTGGCTCAAGATGAAGGGAAGCTGCCCAATGTGTCGGCGCCAGCTTTTGATACCACATGTTGATGCAAAATCAGACGCTCGCAATGCTGATCCTTTCATGTCACATGTGGTTAGTATTATGGCGGCTGATTCGGAGTTATTCTCGTCAGCTGCATTTGATTATTTTAGGCCGCATTATGTAAGGGATGTTGGAGGAGATATTGGTATATGAAACAATTTGGTATATTTCCTCTTCCAAACCAATAATCATAGTCTGCGGAGTCCACCTACTTTTTAACTGCACCGGAGATTTCACGAATGCTGCAAGCTTGCAAATTGCAATAGGTGCAATACAAACTCTGCCAAAAGTCATCAATAATGTAGCATGCGGTGGAACTATTTGTCTCCCTTCACGGCTTTTAACGCGTAATTTCTTTTTTTTCTTTTTGCACATGAAATAAATCGTGATATATTCGTTGCCAATACAGAATACAAGTGCCATAATTTTTTGACATGTTTCTGTTCACAACTTTTACTAGTACATTTGTTGCATTCTCAATCACATCAAACATGGTAGTTACTGTTAGGCTCGACCCTCTTTATTTTGTTTTTTTAGAACCACCTTCAAGACATTTTATCCAACGATTTAAACAGATAAAATCAGGTTGCACTGGGGCAATCAGAAGGATTAATCATAGTGTGAATTCCATTTTTTTACTTTATTTAGAAGAAATACTCAATTCAGAATTGTTAAAGCTCAGTCGACTTAGACTTAACCAAGTCTTAGTCGATGTTATATTCGTGAGATCTTACAAGAAGATCCGTGCAAAAAAACTGTTAATGTTTTTCTTTCTTCTTTTCATATATTCTATCACTTGACTAGCTAGGACTTGGTTAAGTGTCACTCGAATGATATCTAGCCTTCTCAATTTTTACCCCTAGTGGAGAGTAACATGCACTAGTAACATACATGTGACCCTAGTAACATACATGTGACCCTAGTCTATGTTACTACCTTCATAGTGGGTAGTAACATAAGTGTGGTGTCATGCAAAGCTTTATTTATTAGGTTATAGACTCATATTGTATTGGGAGATGTGATGTTACAGTGACTAGCTATGTTACTCAAACTATCTCTCTCCTCATTAACTCATTGCCATATAGGCAAATTTGCTGAGTTGGACTCTATGTTATTCTTGAAATTACACCCACTATGACCAGTCTTATGCGCTTGCAGTACTTAGTACTCCCTCCGAATCAAAATAAGTGTCTCGACGTATTAAAGTTGAGACACTTATTTTGATTCGAGGGAGTACTATATTCATAGATATGTTCTATGTCTAGCACGCACTCACATGTTATCATCATTATTGCTATCATCATCAACAACAACATTTATTTATTTATTTATGGATTATTAGATTAAACAAAGAATGATATTCCCAACACGTTGTCCCACCTACTCTCGTCCTCGCGGCGGAAGGGCTACTGCTCCGCCCTTACTTCTTTGTCTCCAACCATATGTCTAAACCTTCTCAGACACCGTTTTTTTTGGCAAACTCACAATCCCAATCGAACCACTCTACTTCCGACTCCCCTCCACCCGTGACGTTGTGGCCGTCGGCTCCACGTCACTTATGGCCGAGGTTTCGCCGGCATCCCTACACCACGGTGGAACTCGCTACGGCGTCGCCATCATCGGCTTAGAGGCTACGCGGAAATCAAGTGACACAAAAAGAAAATTACAGTTACGCTTCATGTGTAATAGCGAAATGCGTTACAATGCCATTAGAGCAACTCTAGCGGACCCCTTATATTGCGGACCCGTAACGCATGTTTACAGGTCGCGAAAAACGGTTTTTGTGGGCTAGCGTGGGCCGCGGCAGAACACCTGCATCGCGGAACTGTTACAGTTTCGCAATGCGGGGTCAGTTCTGCCGCGGCCCGCGCCAGCTCGCAAACAATAAAAAATCAAATTTGATAATTTGACATCAATTCCGATGATTGGCGGCAAATTTGAACATCAAACACAGTTTGCGCACAAATTAAGCCATAGTTTTCGATCAAGACGCTAAAGAACGTCATGCAAAAGCAACCACCATCTTCGTCATCGTTCTTGCTCTCCACAACCGCAAAAGAACCTCATGCAAAAGCCACCATCACCTCCGTGTCCATCATCATCAACATCATCACTCTCCACCACTACCACCCATTCCCCCACCGGCACCGAAGCCATCAGACCTTGCGGCCATCGTCCTTCTCTTCAAGATTTCTCTCCTTGCCATATCATGCCATTCTTTGGTGATGTCGTCCATTTCATTGTGGTTCATAGTCATGATCATGTTCTCCTTCGCAAGAAGCTTGGCCAAGGCCTTGTTCTCCTCGGCAAGGGCTTTCCTCTCCTCAATTGCGGCCTTGCGCAACCCCTCTTTTTTGAGTAAGAGCCACTTTTCTTGCTTCTCTTGCACTTTCTTCTCGGCCAACTACTTCTTTGTCTCCAACGTCTTGATCACCAACACCTCATTTGATTGCACCATGATATCTATCTTATCACGCAAGCTTGATGCCTCCGATTCCGTCTTGATCTTGGCCTTGGCCTTCTTGTTTCCATCCGGCTTGTTCTTGTTTACATCCTGCTTGTTCTTGTTTCTTGGGACATCATCATCATCCATCTCGGTGAGTGAGCCTCTCTTCAATGGGGATTCTTTATCAATCACCTCCCACTTTTGGCTATGTTGAATCAATTTCCAACAATGCTCTAGGTTGAATGACCTACCACATGAAGCTTCCATGTCCTTCTACCTTTCTTGCGCAATTTTGTCCTACAAAACAAAAACAATGTCAGCATATGAAACATGCTTGAAAACATTTGAATTACAATGTGAAAAAGAACTCACATAGTCGGATTCCACGGTGCCACTTGGTGGTGCATTGCGAACTTGCTCCAAGCAAGCAGCCCAATGGCTACAAACCGGCTTGATGACGTCCCAACGACCTGGAAGTGACCTAAAGGTGCGTGGTGTTCTATTGGGATACTTCGCCATCATGCGGAAATAATTGATCCTCTATCCTTTGCCAATACCGCTTGGCGGTTTGGTCAGTGCCGGTCCCCGCATCAAGAGACACAGCTTCCCACGCCTTGATCAAGATTTGATCTTCCAAATGCGTGTAGTTCTTCGATCTTGCACGGTTTTTTGCTTGCTCTTGGCCGAACGCCGCCTTGTCAACCTCCTCCACCCCATCTTCTTCCTCATCGTGATCGTGCACGCCACCATCCAACTCATTGTAACCGTAATTACCGATCGAGGCTTGATCGATGTCGACGGCGTTGTCGTCCAACAAGTGCACAAACTCGGTAGTCGCGTCGTGCAAGACGTCCCTACAACTACGATCAATAATTCACGAACAAACGCAATGGCGAACAAAGAAACAAGTTAAGAAATGGAAGTTTCATACCTTGCGCCCATTTCGTCCAACACGTTGGACGCGGCGGTAGCATAGTCGTCCGCGGGCATCCTCGGGGTTGCTCTCGCCGGTGCAATCGGGGGAACCATTGGCGGGGGTAGCTCTTGCGTCCACCTTCTTGCGTTTCACACCCGCCACCTTGCCTTTCTGGGCCGCCGGCGGCCTCCCCGGATTCGCAGCGGCGGCGGCGGCGGGCGCACGTGCCTTCCCGACGGGGGCTGCGGATGCACCGCCCTGGACGACGACGTTGCCCTGCCGCTTGTGGGGTGGCGCGAACGAGGGTTGAACGACGACGGGCGCGACATGGCCGGCGACAAGATCTGGCGGAGGGGTTGGCGCGTGGCTGACTTCGACGGTAACGGGCGACGGCTCGGAGGCTTCCATGGCGGCGACGGGCGGCCGCGGATGGTGGTCCGAAGCGGGCGGAGGGAGATCAATGGAGCCGCGCGAAAATGTCCCTCCCGCCAAAAATCGTTGTCGATAGGGGTCAAGTTCGGTTCGCCCTCCCAGCCCGTGAATCTAAAGGTTGAGTGCGAACTTTTTTACCGCGCCCCGCAATTTTTTTACAGTTTTGCGTTTGATATGGGGTATATATTCGGGACACTTTTTCAACGCGGAACTATAAACTGACAGTTATTTTGCGGATTCGCGCGATGCGCGATATAAAGGGTCCGCTGGAGTTGCTTAGAGCATCTACAACCGGACCTCCCAAACCCGCCTCATACGCCCGGGCAGGCCGCCCGGTCGCTGCCCGGTCACTTTTTTTTGACCCAGACGGCCTCTCAAACGGCCCTCAAACGCCCGGGCTGACCGGCACCCCTCATATCCAGCCCAAATATGGGGCGGATATGGGGGCGCCTGGGCACGCCCGCCATGTCGCACTGACGAACGGGGCCCAGCCGAAAACGCCCGCCAACCCGGCGGTCCGAAGGTCGTCTCCTCCGTCGGACCGGTCGCGCCGTGTGTCGCAGCTCCGGCGGGCCGCGTAGTGCATTGCCCGGCTATTTAAGTGCACCGGCGGACCCCGAAACCCTACATCCACATCTTCCTCCTCATCCTGTCCGCCGCCGCCGCCAGTTTTCACTCCACCCATCCGCAGCCATGCCCCCACGCCGTCGGGTGAGGAGCCAGCCGTTCCTGACGCCGGAGTGCCGGCTCGAGCTCCTTGAGTGGATCCTGAATAGGCACGAAGCCCGGATCGCCACGGGGCTACCTCCGGATGTAGTGGATCAGGAGGAGGAGGTGGAGGTGGAGGAGGAGGAGGAGGTGGAGGTGGAGGAGGAGGATGAAGAGGTGGAGGAGGAGGGGGATGAGCCGGGGGAGGAGGATGTGGGGGACGCTGGCGACGGGGATCTCCGGGCGGAGCAGTAGGCCATCCTCGATTCCCTCCGATCGGAGTCGGATGCGGATGCAAGACGCCGTCGCCGGCAGGAGATGGAGGCGCAAGAAGCCGCGGAACAGGCGGAGTGCTTGGCCTACATTGATGAGATGGAGCAGGAGGAGGATGAACCGGAGCCCTCCTCCCCGCCCGTCCAGCCGGCGCCCGGCTCCGTCGTCGTGGACATCACCGACGACGAAGAGTAGCTAGGGTAGTACGTAGGATTTACTTTGCATGCTTTTGTATGGATGTAGGGGATGAAATTTGAGAGATGCAGATGCAGATTGAACAATTTGAGGAGTGCCCGGTCAGTGTCCGTGGACGCGTCCGGGCGCGTCCGCGGGCGTTTGAGGGACCGGATTTGTCATATCCGGCTGTAGATGCTCTTATGTGCGCTACAAGTAGCGTCCACCATACACAAATCAGCCAGGACATCAATATGGACGAACATCATCACAAAATGTATCTGACATGTAGTACTGTGGTAGTATCAAAACAGAGACAAAATCTGAGGACTGCGCTTTAGTGCAGTGGTACCGGCATGTACTCGCGCGGTATATAGTATTTGTGTGTAGATCTAGCTTGTGCACTAGGGGTATGCGTGCGTGCGTGTGGTGTGAGTGTGGTGTGTGTTAGTGCGTGAGTTCAGATGCTACGACTGTACTGTAGTCGAGAGGCTTCACACAAAACAGAGACAAAATCTGCATAGACATATGTGCATTGGGTTGGGTTCTTGGCGCACGGCAGGTGCGTGCAACTCTGCACGCGATCGCGTAACGGATGGCCGCACGCGAGTGACATTTTTCACCTCCACGGCGGTTACTGCCGTGCGGCCCACCCTGCCAGGCTGGCAGCCGGCTACTACTAGTACTCGCCGGGACGGGAGAAGCCGCCGGAAACCAACGAACCACCGGGGGAGAGGAAGAGAGAGAGAGAGCAGGCGATGGCGTCCGCGGCGCCGTGGAAGCCGCTGTACTGGCAGCGCATCCGCGACGCCTCCGCTCTCGCCGTCGCCGCCCGCAACCGCCTCGCCGCCGTGGCCCACGACCTCGGCCTCCCTCTGCCTCCGCGGGGCGGCGACGTCGATCACGCACTCTCCCTGATCGGAGACTGCGAGGAGAAGCTCGCCGGTGCCGGCAAGATACTCGGGTTCCTGCTGTGCTGGCTCGGGACGTTGGAGTTGCTAGCGCTTCGGCGGATGCGCAGCGATGACGCCTTGGAGCAGCACCTCCGACCGAGGGCGCGCGCGGCCAGGGCAAGAGCCGGCGCCGCCTACGACGACGTGGCGTCGTCCCGCGGCCACCTCGGGGCCGCGGCTCGCCTTCTTACTCCATGCGACATCCCCCGCCCCCACGTCGACCTGCAGGTCCTAGCCGCCGCCTTCGACGTGGCCGCGCTTCGTACCGTCGGCGACACCCTCCGACACCCGCACAGCCACGGCCGTGGCGCACCCCGGCGCCAAGGGGCCGAGGGAGCACGACGACGCGTGGAGAGCCGTGGCACGCTCCGTCCCGGCCGCTCTACTGCAGGCGTGCGCCCACCTCCCCGAGCTCGAGGCTGCGCACACCGAGCTCGGCCACTGCACCGACGCCTTGAAGACGTCCGCGTCCGAGAGGGCGGTGGTCCTTGCGTTCAACGCGGCGCACACCGCGTTGTCGCGCGTCCTCGCCGCCTCCGCGGGGGTGAACATCGCCTTCGTCCTCGCCTCGTCGCAGCTCGGCCTCAACGATGGCGGCCCGCGGTGGCAATTTTGGGATGTCTCGCGCGCCGATGCCGAGCGCCACGGCCGCGCGGCCCTGGACCTGCTCTGGTCCGCCTCCGCGTGCTTGGATTACGTCTTCACCGGCGTCTTGACATGGTCCGCCTTCAAGTCGCAGGAGGCCGACGAGCTGGTGCGCCGAGCCGTCGCCGAGGCCGGCGAGGCGGTCGACGCCGCCAACGCTATGTGCGCTGCAGCCGGCCGCGCCTTCTACAGCTCGTGCGCAGTCATCGGTGCCTAGCTCTGCGCTCCTCACAGTTCATTGCCACAACAGCGTAGCTGCAGTGCGGCCGCGTGTCGACACTGCGTTTTACTTGAACATAATTGATTCTTGTGCACGTTTTAGTTGAACATTTTAGTTGAACAGAAGCTCCGAATTCTTCAGGATTGCGAGTTTTACATGTCTTCGAACTGAAGAATTCCTGGACAGCTCTGAGTCTGATATAATTGTTGTATCGTGTCCTTCATGTTGGTGCAGTTACTGTTGATACACACCTCATGATGCACTGAATGAGACGTTTATGTTTCTTGCACTTTCACTTACAAGGGATTTCAAGATTCCAGGGCTGATCTTGTCAGCGAGGGCTCATTTCTGAGAAATCACAAATGACTTCTCCTTCACAAAGCTTTGCAGCTTCTTGGTGTCAAAGCATAGGCGTTCTTGATCTGCAACATTGTGAAATGCGATAAGGAAATCATTAATAATGGACTAAGCTTGCTAGAAGCATCTCTAATTGACCCCCTAAAAATCTTTAGAGGAGAAAAATAGGCGGTTAGAGGAGGATATCCTCCTCGACCTGAAAAGTGAGGCCAAGTCTCTCAAACATACTCGCCCGGTGCCGTTCGGAGTAAATGTTTCGGCCCCCCTTCTCCCACCCGAACGGTCACCACTTCCCGCTGCCGCCGCCCTTACTCCTCCCCACCTCCCCGTCACCACCGATGCCCCTGATTCTAGCTGGAATGAAGAGGCAAGACCCTTCCGTCACCTCACCGGCTACCACCGTGGGCTCGACACGGCCGGGAACGACCCTTTTGCCACCATCCACACCTAGGAAGGGGTTGGGCACCAAAACCCTTCTCCGGGTCACCACAGCCGGCAGCAAATGTCGGTGGCAAGGTGGCTGCATCTCCAGCGACGGAAGGCCGCCCTCCCGCTGCTCCAAGCGCCGACAAGCGAGCAAAGAAGCCGACTACGGCCGCTTCACCGAGGAGGCGGCGAAGAAGAGGAAGAAGAAGGCGGCTGTCGGGAGCCGCCGCCTCCTCGCCCACGCCTACCCCGTCCCCGGCCACCCCTACGCCCGTTCGTTCCAATATTGTTTGTGCAATTTCCGTTGACTGCAACTAAGGCACTAAGCAATGTGCTTTAGGGACACGCTGCTAATTTGGCAGCTCAGATGAACTCAGGATATACTACTACTTAGAAATGCACCGACAGTCTTCTTGCATTGCACTTTGAGAGGGTTGACGTTCGAAAACATATCGGAAAAAAATTGTCAAATAACAGTCGTGCTAGCAAGTCGGAACAGCAGTTGGCGAGTCAACCAATGCCAGCACCGAGTTCCTCCTCTCCCCCTGATCCCCTATATGATCCGAGCTCAGAGTCTCCTCCGTTCAACCAGATTCAACCCGGCGACCTCAGAGCTCTCCTGCCTCCATCCATCTGAAGAAGCTCAGGCGAGATCAGCTAGGGAGAAGAGAAGACGCAGCAGTAGCTGGGGATGGACTCCGCGGCGAGGTCCAGGAAGAGGGCGCAGCGCTGGAGCAAGCGCAAAGCCGTCGTCGTCCAGCTCGCCGTCTGCTTCGTCGTCGGCGCCTTCGCGCCGCTGGTCGCCACCCGCGGCCCGTCGACCGACGGCATCGGCGCCTCGTTTCTTCCGTTTGGCAGCGTTCAGCGAGTGGCTGCGCCGTCGCCGCCTGCTGCCCCTGACATCGGCCTCCTGCTGATCGTCACCGTCACCCGGCCGGACGAGGACGGCATGTTGCAGGAGGCGTCGCTGACGAGGCTCGGGCACACGCTGCGGCTCGTCCCGCCGCCCCTGGTGTGGATCGTGGTTGGTGCTGAGAACAGGTCGGCGTCGACGGTCCAGGTGCTGCGCAGCACCGGCGTCATGTTCCGGCATCTCACCTACGCCGTCGGCGAGAACAACGCCACCAACAACACCACCGTGGAAGCCAGCGCCACCACCGCCATGAACGACGCCACCAAGAACAGCAGCATGGAAGCCAGCGCCACCACGGCCGTGAACAATGTTGGATTTTTGCTATCAGGCCTCCAAAGCCCATCCAAAAATCTAAAACTCTCATGGCCCATTTGTGTTGGCTGTTGGTGTGGTGTGGGTGGAACTAAAGTTTAGTCCCACCCCGTTAGTGGAGAGAGAGCTACACCTCTTTATAAGGTGAGCTCTTCTAGCACTTGTAAGAGAATGAGAAGAGAAGAGGCCCTCGCGCACTCCTCCTCCTCGCCACGCCTCGCCGCGCCACGGGTTGCGGGATTGAGCCGAGCCGAGCTCATACCTATGCGCTTATTTTTGCCGGTCAGGAACGGAGAGTCCTTAACAGACGCGCCACGATCTGAGACGTCGGATCGTGGGCTGTAACCGACTCGGACGTGGGTCCAGTCCACGTCTCTCTACCCTGCCGTGCATATATATACGCGAGGTCCCTGCCAACCCTAGCCGCCGTCGCGACATATGGTTTCGCACCGTTCCAGAGCATTGCGCCGCCATACAAGTCTTCTCCATCCCTCCTTCCGGCGTGCACCGCGAGAAGGGACAGCAGGCCTCCGGAACCCCGCCTCTCGTGATCCTGTACGGGAGAGGGGCGATCAGGTTTTTGGGGAGCGCACTCGCGCGACTGCTGCCAGCGACGTCTTCCTCGACGACGACTTCTTCCCCGATCTCGGCAGCCTCTTCCTCAACGACATGGCCGACAACATCAACACTGGCGGTTCTACTCCCGCTGCTCCGTACGTAATCTTGTCTTCTCTGTTTGAGATCATGCTAGAGTTTATGTGTCTAGTCTGTGCCGTAGATTCGATCTACTCGTTTACGATGCTAGTCTGCATGATTAGTTTAATCTATGCTCTTGCTGTCATGATTTATTTTCTGCTTACTCGGATTAAATATTGTAGTAATTTGCTCATATTTTCAACAAACAACGCCACCAACAACAACACCGTGGAAGCCAGCGCCACCACCACCACAATCACCGAGAAGAACAGCACCAACAACACCATTGTCAAGAACAACGCCACCAACAACACCATTGTCAAGAACAACGCCACCAACAACAACCCCGTGGAAGCCAGCGCCACCAATACCACCGCCGCCGCCCAGAAGAACAACACCAACAACGCCATTGTCGAGAACAACGCCACCAACAACAACACCGTGGAAGCCAACGCCACCAATACCGCCGCCGCCGCCTAGAAGAACAACACCAACAACGCCATTGTCGAGAACAACGCCACCAACAACAACACCGTGGAAGCCAGCGCCACTAACACCACCGCCGCCGCCAAGAAGAACGACACCAACAACGCCATTGTCGAGAACAACGCCACCAACAACAACACCGTGGAAGCCAGCGCCACTAACACCACCGCCGCCGCCAAGAAGAACAACACCAACAACACCATTGTCGAGAACAACGCCACCAACAACAACACCGTCGAAGCCAGCATCACCAACACCACCCTCGCCGCCGAGAAGAATGGCACCAACAACACCATCGTCAAGAACAACGCCACCGGGAATGCCGGTCACGAAGCGAACCTGCAGAGGAACGTGGCGCTGAGCCACATCGAGCGGCACCGGCTGGCCGGGGTCGTCCACTTCGCCGCATCCTCTGCCATATATGACCTCCGGTTCTTTGAAGAGCTCAGGCAGACTCGGTGCGTCCTGCTTCCCCTTCTCTTGCAGCTTTGCAACATGTTTCTTTCCCTTTGCCAATTTCGTCACCCAGCACAAAAGCAACACAATAACATCACTTGTGCAATCCTTGATCCAGGGGCGTTGCAGCATGGCCAACGACAACTCTGTCATCAGCAGACCAGAGAGTAACACTACAAGGACCAACCTGCAACTCATCACAGATAACAGGCTGGTACTCCAAGGACTCAGGCACCAATGAGACACATGGAGAACATGTGGCTGCTGCACAAGATACAGGTGCAATCCACAACATCTCCAGTTCACCTCTTGCAATAGAGATATCTGGACTTGGGTTCAGAAGCTCAGTACTGTGGGAATCAGAATGGTTCATCAACAGCAACAGCTCTTCAGGAGGGAGTTCTCAGGACTTCATCCAGCTTGTACGACAAATGGCGGTCGGCGACGGGGACGAGCGGAAGGGCATCCCTTCTGACTGCTCCGAGTCACGGATACTGCTGTGGCACCTTGACATGCCAAAGCACACTCCAGAAGTTGAAGAACAGGAGACTCCACAGGAGCAAAGTCTATTGGAGGAAGACGAAGAGGATTATATGGCTTGATATTGCGAACTAGAGAAGAACCATATTGCAGTACAGCTATATATCGATAGAGTAGATAGATGAACAAATGTCATGCAAAACTCAACACAGGCCAACCTCATGTAGTACATCATTTATTCCTTAACCAGCACAACTAGGTCTTGGAAGTGTCAAACAGTCAAAGAACCTGCTACGTCTAAGACATCTAATGTTCTTTCTCCAGAAATTTCAGTGATACACCAAGGCTTTTGTCTGCCTTCTAGTTCTAGGTGCAGAGTCTGGAGGTGCAAAAAAAAATAGTATCTTCATTCGATGAGCACATTTTGCATGATATATGATCAGAAGGCTGAACCACCTCCTTTAGTTTTCCCCAGCAAAACATCTTTTGCCTCGTTGATCTTCGACGCAAGGTAATGGCTTCCTCCTGCGTCCGGGTGATTGGCAACCATGACCCTCTTGTGTGCCTCTTTTACCTTATCAGGACGGACGTTTTCCCTGGGAATCAAAAGGAAACATGGCAACTTAACAATGATAAAACACATGAAACATGCCTCAAATCATAAATCATCAACAAAAATTGTTGAATCACAAGTAAATTGCAATTATTTAAATGACAGAATGACCAGTCTGGCATGCCAAGATGCATATAAATTCAGAAGGAAAGAAATGAAGAGCTAATTCTGAATGTCGGTCATATAAGTACAGTGGGCACTATGGTCCGAAAAAGATAGCAGGTCAATAATTGATAACTCCTCCAAGAGCTCAACAGTTTGTTTTGAATCAACAGAGTAAATATCTTTCTGGCGGTGTACAGAAAAGTCAAGACATATCATTGCAAGGAGCTGCTCAATTTGCTAGGGGAAAACAATATTTGCCGCTGCATTCAACTAATCTCCAGGCCAAATCAGAAACATATATACATCACTGGACCTAGCTTGAGATGGCAATTCTATCCTTTTATACACAGGTACCCAGACTAAGATCCATGTGAATTCGGTCAGGAACCAAACATTTTAATCCAAATCAAGTCTAATGGTGTTGTGGGGTGATAAATTTATCCAACAGACTTAGGGCCAGTTCTTTTGGTGGCTTTTTTGGGCTTCTAGAATAAGCTGCCCCCTACCCAGCTTATTCTAGAAGCCCAACTAAAAATATTTTTTTAAAAGCCTACTAGTCAAGTCTTAATTAGTAGGCTTCTAGAAAAATAAATTTGGTTGGGCTTCTAGAATAAGCTGGTTAGGGGGCAGCTTATTCCAGCTTATTCTAGAAGCTGGCAAAAGAACTGGCCCTTAAGCCTAGATATACTCTCAACCCACATATCACTTCAGCTGTGGCCTACTTAATCTCACTCTTAAATCTGGTTCCACTTTAGTCACTCTGATAGCATAAGCCCTTTACAACACAACATATGTCTCCTTACAGGAGCTCAGCTCGGTTAAAGTTTAGACTTTGTCAGACGGGAAGCCAGTTATGTAGTTCATGACTTGGGTGGCTGAGATGCAAGCAGTGGTCAACAAAGGTTGACTAGGTTCTCCACTCCATTACAATTCTAAATGGTCAAATCTTAAATCACAATTTAAAACCACTGAAAGCTAGCTATTGCTTTTGATCTAAGATGGCTTTTGTAAAGTATTCTGAGGTTGGAAGTGAGAGAAAGTTCCCTTTGCCTTATTTGCAGGATGTTCAGCTGTAAATTAAGCTTAAAACAACATTTACAGCTTATGGTATAATTACTTTGCTAAGTATAGGTATCAATCTGTACATGTATATGCTGGTGTTTTAATGTGCAGAATGGGGTATGGACTAAAAGTGAACATGTTTTTAGTATAAACTTGTACAGTATCGCCACATGACTTTCTGCAAGGTTCCAAGTATCTTCTAAATACTGCAGGGAACGAAGGAAGCTAGGACAACTAACTGGAGTACAAAATATTATAATCTGCTATCTGAGCAGACTTCTCAGAAAGCATAACTGTTGCAGGATACGTATAGGAAGCAAATGATGTCTGTTAACCTTTTGCATCACTTTAAGGGGATTTCTAATGTCCATTTGAGAATGGTACCGGTAAAGGCGAATTCTTCCCATGAGTCTGATGGGCAGGGGAAGGGGTCAAAACAAGTTCCCTACGTGTGATTTGCTGCATACATTATATATCTTTCAGTTTCAGTGCTGTCCCTGTTCTGTACAGAAGTAAACGTAATTTCAATGGCACGAGATTGAAATAGAGGGTTACACATGAATGCATGTATGCTAATATGATATAAGAACACTTGACTATGGTATGGGGCGTTATGCTTTTATGCAATACGGACCTGATACCCAAGATTAGACCAGCTTCCCGTCGGGTCATTGTAGCTTGAAAGCCACCTTCATAGAATTTACGCATCCTTGGGACTATAGGCCTTGCCTTGTAAGCATGCCAAGCCTGGATGCCATATCTACCCGCAAGAGCAGTGGCTGCAACAGCGAGTCCTGCTATGAGTGGTGTGGCCTGCAGAAATTGGATAAAAGTAAGAAAAAAAAATCTTAGCTTTACCATGTTGCATATCCATCTTTACCTATTTTTTGGACACTCTATATTCATGCATCAAAGTGGAATTGAACTATCAGCTGGTCAAATAATCCAAAAGATGATTAAACAAATAAGCATCTACTGATAAGATGCACAAAGGGAGAGTGGGGCAGTAGGAAATCGCTTGCAGATTACAACATAGCTCAAGGTACATAACTAAGCATCCATTTGTTGTTAATTGTTAGTAATCGACAACCACTGTTGAGTTATTAATCAATATTTAACCAATGGATATAGATCTAGGACTATCCAGTGGACTAAAGTCTGAAACATCATTTCATCCCAAAATACATCTGAAATTCAGAATGGTAAACATTAAGCAGGCGGAAAAACTTGTGAGCTGGAAATTGTGATTGACACTAATCTGGCATCATTCTCGGGGAGCTACTAAAAGCCACTTCCAAAGGGCAGAAGCTAGCAGAAGGATATAAAGTTGGACACAAAATGTCATGAAAGCAGAGGAATTTGTCTAAATCGTTCCCGGTTTTAACTGAACTACCATGCTCCTCCCTAAGGCCAATAATTAAACAACATCTCATCACCCTAACAGCACATTGGCATCACTACGCTCAGAAATGTCACAAAATTTGGATGCAGCCTCCAGATTAAATTACAAGTTGCTTCGATAGAATCGATTCAATCTAACGCGAACAAGCGCGCAGCGGTAGAAAAAACTATTAACAAGAAGAAGCGTGATCTCGCGTGTTTGAATGGAGCTCACCATCTCCACGACCAGTAACTCCGGCGAGTTGTTGAAGGCGGGAGGGCGCAGAAGACGCGGCCGGTGAGTGGCTACACGCAGGTGAGGACGTGGACGGCGCTAGGGCTCGAGAGATCGCCGGAGAGGGGACCGGCGTCGGCGGAGTCGCGTCGCGTGGAGGGTACTGGAAGCTTCGCGGCGGAGCGAGGGATGGGTGTATCGTGGAAGACGGAACCCTACTTGGGCCGGGCCTTTGGGAGGAGCACCCACGAACTGAGCCGAACGAAGAGGCAAGCAGGTACATGGGACCCACTTGTCAGTTGACACTGAAGTTCGTGTTCCGGTTCCGAAAGCGTACTCAGGTAGAGTTGAAATTCTGTTTCTCAAAAGAAAAAAGGTAGAGTTGAAATTCTGTCTCGGATGATTTGTTCCATTTTTAGTGAACATTGTTATTTTTCTTGATAAAAGACATGTTTGCCCTATTTCATTAGGCTGTCTTTAGTTAAGTTATTAGTTTTTTTTTCGAGGAGCAAGTTATTAGTATCATGCATAGGATACTACTGTCATACTACATATGTAATATATAGTATCATACATTAATATCTTAGATGACTTAATTAAATGTTATGCATGACATATACTAGTAGCATAGTATTCCCTCTGTTTTTATTTACTCCTCATATTAGGTTTGTCTAAAGTCAAACTTTATATACTTTCAACAAGTTTGTACAAAAATATATTAACATATACACCATCAAATATATGACATTGGATTCATCACTACATATATTTTCACATAATATAATTTTGTTATTATAAATGTTCATATTGTTTTCTACAAACTTGGTCAAATTTTATAAAGTTTGACTTTAGTCATAGCTAATATGTGGAGTAAATAAAAACGGGGTGAAGTATTTATTATGAGATGGTAGCATGATATGATACTCAAATATCTCTTTATTTATTTAATTTTATGTTACCTCGGCAAATTGCCTAGTTAGCATGCATGATATGATACTCCCATTACGAACAGTTTTACTGTAAACTAAGTAGGACAACAACTACCAAAATCAAATAAAACAAAGAGCATTAGCCTTACAATAAACCGACTCTATATAAAATACTCATTAGTCGCGATCTCAACAACTACATGGATCATGGATAACACAATCATCACGTGAGGTCCACTCAAGTGAAGACCATGCTCACACAAGCGGAAAGTCAAGCCATGACAAGAGCCGACAACCAAGAGCACCTTTTGCGGAGTCATCACTGCACTTTGCAATGGAGATCGAGGGAGGAATGTCACCGAGACTGTCAAATCCCACCCGGGACGCTCCAACGGGCTCACCGTCCTTATGCTTCGTCGTCCTCGTCTATGGCGGTAGAATCATGCGGCAAAACAAACTCGTCGTTGCCGTTGGATCTAAAGATCGACGATACCCGGTTCTGTCTCGGCAATCACCTAGCGATGCGGGACCACGTTGTCGCCTACGCGCCAAGCGAAGAACTGCCATGAAAAGACGTTGCCGCCGCGTACGTGCATATGGGATTGTGGCCGCCGACGTCTCGCTGCTGAAGACTGCCGACCCGACCACAAAATATGCCGTCACTGCTGCACATCCATTCCCCTCTGCCTCAAACTGTCGTCCATATATCTCATTTTAGACCAACGTTGGACATGCTACCTCTGACTCCGACGATTGAGTCAGCCAAGACAATGCTTCCAAGAAGGTTTTCCCGTAGCAGAGACCACGAGGGAAGGAGTGGAACAATGCATCAATGCCTTCAACGAGGACTTCAACGCCGAGACATCGTCGTTGTCGCTTCACGCACTCCCCTACGCATCAAACACCATGACCAAAGGCTTCTTGTCCAACGTGCTGGCGAGAGAAAGACAAGCCACTGGAGCATGCCTAACCATCCATACTAACCGCCGTCAAAGGTCAGACCACGCCAGTGGCGATGCCAGTCGGAAAAAACTGTGGAGTCATTGCTAAAATTTTAGATTATTTTCTTCATACTCTACAGTAACAGTACAGTAATTAAGCCTGTTTTCCCTAAAAGTTGTGGGGTCAGTTGACCTCGCAGCTTATGCATGAAATCGTCACTGGACCACACACAGCTGCAAATTAGGCCACCACGACAAGAGCCGCATTGTCTAACTTTTGCTTGTGGTGGATCTGATGATCCAGCGATCAATTGTTTTTTATGATCCAACGATCTAAAAATATACAATTCCTTGTTCCTTGTTCAAAACAAAATTACAATTCATAAAAGAGTGAATTGCACAGAACACAACCTTCAGGGGCACTTATAACAGTTTACACCACCTTTTGGGGAAGTTTTCACAAAACCATAACTTATGGGCTAACTACCAACGCACAGCCCAAATACTCGTATTAGGCAAACTAACAAGTTGGGCCTACCACACAGGCATTGTAGATCCAGCGGGTGCTCCTGTTGCGTGCGGTCTCCTCCCGACCTGCCACCGCCGCCACCGCCGCCGCCGCCGCACTTATCACCGGCAGCCCCGCCACCCCCTTCGCCCCGGCGCTTGCCGGCCGAATCCTCCACCCCGGCGTCGTCTTGTCCTGCAGCACCTTCTCCTCTGCCTCACCACCGGCTCGTCCGCCCAGCGTCGTCGTCTCCGCGTTGTGCTTCTCCGCTCGACGCTGCCGGTTGTCCTCTACGGAGCTCCTCCCCGATGACGCTCGCCTCAAAAACGAGCTCGGCATAGCCTGACAATGGAGTGAGCGTGCGCCTGGAAGTGAAAGAATCAGAGGATTTTTGTTTCTTCGGTGAACTGGCTGCAAGACCTTCACTGCAAGCAAATTTTGGGCTGCTGTGTTTGTGCTCTGTTTCTTCATTTTTTTTGCAGTGAATAGCTACGGAGTTTCCTCAGTGTAATCTAGTGATGTAATTTGATGGGTATGTGTGAAATCTGAATACATGAAACTGGACCAATTTCGGTATTATCTGTACTCTTTGAAATATGAAGTTTTTGACATATTAGCAAAAGCTACAGAATTGTCTGTCACACTGTATTGGTAAATAGCTACAGAACTGAACCAAAAACTACAGAATTAACAGCTGGTTGTAAAATAACTGCCGAAATGGAGCATATTCTACCCTTGTACTATTATCTATGATCACAATAAACAAATATTTAGAACTGAAACATGTACAAAAATGGACAACATTTGCGGTAATCCAGAAGTTTGCAACTTTCATAAGTTGTCTTACTGGAACAAAATATATGTTGTAACATAAGCATCCACATAGTTATGTGCTTAAGTCACCTAAACCTGACATTTACATGTCAATGTGCCTAGATCCCCAAAATATGTAATGTAACATAAGCATCCATCCAAGTCTGAGCCGCATTCACACAGAAGAATAAACCATGAAACCTAGGATTCATTGCAGGTGGTGACTGCTGAACTGTGGTCACAATGCAGCGGCTGCCTGGGTTTGTATCAAGTACTGTTTGCAAGTAGTCCCTGATCCTCACATACTGTTGTTTGTGATTTCCTAACACAATATCCGCTGCTTTATTACGTGCCCTATATGCCATCATGGGAGTGATGTCTACACCATGATTTCTCTTGGTAGTGTCTATTAGTGCACTTATCTTCCAATTTGGATCGCCTCTGAAGTTGTTCTCATATCTGTTGCTCAACCATGTGCTATCCACTCTAGAAGTATCATAGGTAATGCCACAAGTATGAGGTAACACCATCTTCCTAATGCAAACAGTCTTTTCTCTCTTGATAACTGAAGCTGTCATATAGAATTGGCAATGTTCATTCACACAACAAACATTGACCCTATCTCTACCATTTCTAAGATACATATAGTCTCTGCTTTGAAGTATGTGATAATTCTTCAAGGCTCTTATGTATTGATGCATGTTCACAAAACACATATGCAAACAGAGTTGTTCACCTCCAAGCAACCTGCCCTCGTCATACCACACTCTATTTGGAAGTGGTTGTGCTCTACTCTTTTTGCATTTTGGCGCAACTGATATTGCAGGTTCAAAGCCATCATCGTCGCTTGGTATGATATCCATTCCAATGTCCTCACTTCCTGCATCTGAAAGTTCACATGCTTGAGTGTTGGTTCCATCTCGTGACTTTGCTAGTGAACTGAGAATAGCATCCTTCCTTTGTTTCTTCTTCTTCCATGCTTCTGCTCTCTTCTTTGATGCTTTGCAAGAATCAAGTGTGACAACAGGTGCATCATCTAGTAGTGGATAAAGGTCCTCAATATCTGTGTCGCCCTCCATGTGCTCGGTGGGATCTTCTTTCTGCTTCTTTAACCGGGCAAGATTTTCTAAGTCTTCATCATCATAATTCTCTGCCACTGTTATCTCTTTTATTTCCTCTGCCACTTTCATCTCTTCTTCTTCCTCTGCCACCTTTCCTTTCTCCTCTACCACATTTTCTTGCTCAACTGTGACTTGGTTAATGCCCTCTTTGGTTGGCTGCTCTATCGACAATGCTTGCTTCCTCGTTCTTTTCTTGCGACGGGTTGGTGCGGGTCTCCTCAAAATTGACAGATTCAACATCTTCATGCTCTTGTACTGATTTACCATTGATGTCACCTTCTTATTACTGTCCAATAGCTCCATGCCAACTAATCCTCCACACTGATAATAAATGGTATCCTTTTTGTTGTAGCCAACAGAGCACACCAAGCTCACTAACTTCAGAAAAGTGATATCAGAATGTCCAATTATCCTTTGTACAATATCCCCTCGACCATCAATTGGCAACACATTAACCACCCAAAGTTCATCATCTACACTGCATAATGAAACAAACTAGTATATCAGAGAAAGAAAAGCAACAAAAAATACTGAAATTGTTGCTTCAGTTCGAACCCTAGATAGCTCGAACCTGACTTAAAATTGATGAAGTAGCTAATAACAATATTGCAACAAATTAGCTCCTGCTGAAAAACTAGAAAAATCTACCAACAAAATCACATCAATCATCAACCATTACTAAAATCACTACCTGTTCGGTTACAACCAACCCTAAGGGTGTGTTTGGGAGCTAAAGTATTTTTGTAGTTTTTAAGGAATACTGTGGTTTCCAAAAAAACCTTGGTTTTCAATACTTTGAGTTGTTTGGATGAAAAAAATACTGCAGTTTAACAAACCATAGTATCCCTAAAACCGTGGTCTTTCTGTGGTATATAAAAAATAGGTCCCGACCTCATTTTTAAAAACCAAGGAATGCTGGCTCGTTCGTCTCTCTCAGTCCATCTTCTTCTGGTCATCAACGAGTGTGACATATAAATAGATACTAGCTAGTCGATCAATCTATCCGATAGAGACGCATGTACAACGTAAGAGCATCTGCAGCCGGGCACGCAAAATCTGTCTCAAACGTTGGGATGGACGGTCCGGTCACTGATCGGTCACGAAAATGCGATCTAGACGGGCGTTTCAAACGGGCCACAAACGCCTGGGATGTCTCGCGCCTCTCATATCCATCCCAAATCTAGGGCGGATATGGGGCGGTCCGGGCGCGCCCGAGCGGGTCCGCCACGTCAGACCGGCCACCCCGACCCCACTTTATCCCCACAAATATTCTCAATCCGAAAACACTATCTAATTCCGCTCTCGCCCCGTCTCTTCTTCTCCTCCTCCGATTTCTCAGATTCGATCCAGTTCGACGAACATATCGAGCTCCGGCAGCCACTCCGACTCCGACCTTGATGCCAACGAGGAGCTGACCTTCCGCATTGCCTTCAAGAGGTCCAAGGTGGACGGGAGCCGGTTTCGGATCAGTCGCCTCACCTCTCCCCCGTTGGGGTAGCGAGGACGCTGACGCTGGCCCCTCCCGTCCCGTGCGCAGGTTTGCGTGGGCTGTGCAATCCGCGCCCCACACACCGTCCCCTGCCACCGCCGGCTGTTGCTCCCCCACGTGGACAACGGTGAGTGCTTGTGCCTGCCCAGCCGACCTGAACGCGCACGCCGCGAGAGGCAGCGGGCAAGGGAGAGGAAGGCGGCGGAGAAATCTGTCCGCCGCCATCGTGGGTTTTCGACGGAGCCTGTCAAGGACGAGCGGCTCCTCGCTTGGGTCTATCATCGGTTACTTACGACGGCGGAGACGAACACTCGGCGGATCCGTCGGAAGAACGCCCAGGCGCTCCGGCTTGTCATCGACAAGTTCGAGCACGAGGCCAAGGAGAAAGTGACGGAGGCGGCTCGGGACCGAGCCGTTCGGTGGATCAAAGGGCTCATCATCCTTTCCTCCTCCTCCTCCAACGACGGCGATGACCACGATGCGTCATCCGACGACTCGAACGATCCTCCACCAGCCGCCGACGCCTACAGCTACGCCGGCGACCAGAAGGGGAAAGGGTCTGCGAGGAAGTGGTGAAGTCCGCTTTCTTCACTTTAATTTCATGTTTTTAGATGTAGTTGAAAGTTGTCCATCATTAATGTGCATTATGTGAACTATGGCGGTCTTTTAAAGACCCATTGGTGAGCTTTTGGTGAACAGATTATGCATTTGTATGTCCTGTATGTCCGTTTGATGATCTACGTAGTTTGATCGACGTTGCATTGTTTAGTATGGATATAGGGGATCGAATATGAGATACACTGACGTCGACGACGCGATTTGAGAATTGATCGGTCCGTGCCCACGGACGCGCCCGGACGCGTCTGCGGACGTTTGATGTGCTGGATTTGCCAAGTCTGGCTATAGATGCTTTAACAATCCGTAAAAACCACTAGCACAAGCTGTTCCATGAGCGTACCTGAGTATGCATGCAACAACGTAACAATCCGCAAAAACCAAACAAACTGGAGAAGAAAAAGCTGCCACTTGCCAAATGCCTCTGTAGTTTTATGAAAACTGAGAAAAACTAAGATTGTTAGAAACTAAAGTATTCATTGCCCATGTAATGAAATACTGAGGTTTTGGAATACCATTGTTTTGAAAAAACAGTGTTGCCAAACTAGGCCTAAATCCAAAAAAAAAAATATGTCAAAGCCAGGAGGTGCAGGAGAGTGAGTGCGTACTCGATGCTGGCGTTGTTGAAGCTCCACTCCATGTTGCCGCGTTGGCGAGTCGCCGCAGCCCCCCGGCGCGAAGTCGCCGTAGCCCGCCGGCGCGAAGTCGCCGCGCAGCCGCCACCTCGGTCGAAGGAAGAAGGACGAAGAGGCGCGCACGAGCTGGGTGGGGGTGGAGAACGACTGAATCGGGACGATGTGGATTTGATTGAATACCCTATTGTGCTGCCTGGTGGGCCAATCGCTATCAATTTGAGGATTTGGGCTGTGCGTTGGTAGTTAGCCCATAAGTTGTGGTTTTGTGAAAACTTCCTGTAACACCCCCATGTAATGGTGCACAGTGAACACCATGATCAGTGCCTAATCTTTTTGCTAAACAACACTTGATCATTTTGGAAATTAATATCTCACTTCTTTTTCCTCTAATAAATTGCTCCAGGATTTAATTGTGATAAATTAAATCCTCAAACAGCATAAGAAAAATATTGTACACTTGCTAAAATTCACAAAACAAATGATGTTTAGGAAAACAACATCACCTTGATGTTGGTGTGGACCCCACCATCCAAAACAGCCCCAAATTGCATTTTAAAGTGATATTAAATTCTGTGAAAAATCCAATCAGATTTCAAAAATGCTCAAACTTATTGTGGCCATTCAAAATATTGCAAGATATTTTATGGATCTTGTCACACATTTTTGCTATAAAGAATTAATGCTAAAATTAAATGAAAACAGAAAACAGAAACTGAAAAGAGAAATAAAAGAAAAAGGCTACTGGGCACTGTAGCCCAATTGCTACAGGCTGGCCTGGCCCAATCCAGCCAGCCTTTTCCCTACCTCCGGCGCGACAGGAGAAGGCCGCGGCAGCGCCATGGCGCCGATGCCGCGCGCGGCCACCGAGGCTTCCTCGGGGATAAGAACGAGCCCCCCCAGCTCTCTCTCTCACCCCGCAAACCCTAGCGCCCTCATTTCCCTCTCTCTCGTTCTCTCGCTCGTTCAGGAGCCCACCGAACGGAGCCATCGCCGCCGCTCGCCGTTGTCGTGGCCTCCGGCCTCCTCGAGCCGCCATTTGCTGTCCAGAGGCTGCGCCTCGCCGTCCTGGACCTCCTCGATGACGCACACGAGCCGGAGCACCCTCGAGCCGTCGCCAATGGCCTCCCTCCCCGACGGCATCCGCCGTCGACCGCCGCCTCGATCCACGTCTTTCGGCGACCCCCGGCATCCCCGAGCCCTCTCCCGTCTCCCGCTGTGAGCCCTGGTCCTCTGAGACCTCACCCCTCTCTCCTTCGCCCCCTAGTTAGCTCGCCGTCGCGCCCGTAGCTCCGCCGTCCGCCACGGCCAGCGAGCCTCACGCTCCCGTGCTTCTCTCCGTGCGCCAGTGACGCCATCGTGCTCCTGGTGCTCCCCAGTGGCTGCCTAGCCCCCTAGCTCGAGCGTTGGAGCCCCACATCGCCGCGCCCGTGCTTCCCCGAGCTCCGGCCTCCGCCCATCTCGACATCGCCGCCGTTCCCGGTCGTTTCAGCCCGCGTGCTTAGCAGCGTCGGATGCGTCTTAGTTCGTGCTTTCGAACGCACCCGGCCGCGTGCGATTTGGCCCCCGGACGGCGATTCCCGAGCCTCGCCGCCGCTCCTGAGGTTGCCGCCGGCGCGCCACCGCGTTTTAAACGCCGGTGTGCAGCGGACCGGTGGGGCCCAGCCACTAGCCACTAACCACCGTGCGAACGGGCACTGACATGCGGGACCAACACTGTAGCAATTAGATTAATTGCTAATTAATCCACTGGTTAGCTGAGACACTGACTGGTGGCCCCACCTAGCTAATTAGAATAATTAGATTAACTAAAACCTGTTTAAAACTTTTTGTCAATGACAACTGGGTCCCACTGGGCCCAGTTGACCCAGTCAACCTGCTGACTGGGCATCTCCAGTCTATGACAGGTGGGACCCACTGGTCCTGTTGACCAGTCAATGCTGACCAGTCAACTGCTGACTGTGCAGTTGACTGGGCCCCACTGTCAGCCTCTCAGCTCTCTGCTGTGTACACTATTCTGTGTGCACTCAGCAATTTTCCTTTTAATTTCGAAATTGAATTAATTTCAGAATATTGTTTAAACTTAGAAAATTAATAGAAAATAAACCGTAGCTCAGATGAAAAAGTTTTATACATGAAAGTTGATCAGAAAAATCCCACGAATCCAAATACGCCGTCCGTTCGTCTGTCACATGCTCCTAGCATGATGAACATGGAACTTTCCCCCTCCGAATCATCTGTCGAAAAATCCAAAGACCCGGGAAATATCGTCAGTTATTCTCCCGTTCCGTCTGATACGTGTAGTACTGCGTTAGACTACCCCTAGCACTGCGTATTGCCATGTCATGCATCGTGTTGCATCTAGTTGCTTGTATTTATTGTTTCTTCCCCCTCTTCTCTCCGGTAGCCTCCGAGACTAACGCTGCTGCCGAGTACGACTACGTCCCTGACGACCAGTCTTTTGCAGCAGAGCAACAAGGCAAGCAAAATCCCCCCTGATCATTCCGATATCACCTATTCTTTATCCCTCATGCTTGCATTAGATTTTGCTACTGTATTTAAACAGCACCTATTCTGATGCATAGCCTGTTTTTGAGTACTACTTTCATACATGCTTTCATATACTGTTGTAGTATAGGTATGGATAGTGTCCCCCTATGGCCCCCATTTTACTATTGTCGTTGCCCCTGCTTTCATCACCGTCGTCATCGAGGACTTGAAGACAGAAGACTCAGTCAACATGACTGACAAGCCGTTACCGACACATCACCACACATACCCCAGGTGTGATATATCGAGAGTGATTCCTCGGATATCCACTTGGTGTACTGACACACAACCATTTTGACTTGACACTGAATTACATGTGAAAGACGGGACTGAAGGGATAGGCGGTACCACTCTGTTGAGGTGGACCTGAGTTCCCGACAGTCTTGAGATGGGTCGGCCCCAAGGGTACCCATGTGTGTGAGATGTGGTGGGGTGCGCCGGTAAGGCACCCGAAGGGATATAGACGAGGCGTGGCCGGACAGTGATGTCCTTGCCGCAAGTTCTCGAGACGGGGCGACGGGATGGAGGGACCGATCGTCACCGCAAACTATAAAGTCACTAACGGTTTTGGATATGTGATCTGAGTAGGCCTCTGGCCTTTTTCGCACTGACCACCACGCGGGAATAAGTATGGGCACTCTACGGCGTACATTCTCCCGAAAGCTCTTTAGATGCCACATTGAGCGACTCGCGCCCGGGTGGCCCGCGACAGCATGGCGCTTGCATTAAGGCATGCTAGGACTGACACCGGCCGATGGCGTAACGTGCAGGATGGCGAGGGCGATGGCCCAAGACCCCGAGCCATTAGGATGTAGACCGGCGTGCTGGCCTCTCTGCTGAGCCTAGGTAGGACTACGTCGTGTCGATCGGCCGAGGCCGGGTATGACCCGAAAATTATATCCGGCCAGCGTTTATCGAGCGTGTTGAGTAAGTTTGTGCACCCCTGCAGGGAAGTTAAACTAATCGATTAGCCGTGTCCACGGTAAAGGACGCTCAGAAATTATCCTGGTCTATGATAACTAGAACTGGATACTTATGATGTTACTTGAATTATTGGCTCCGGGATTGCTTTCTCACAGGGAGTCGAGGAAGAATCTCTGGGCCTTGCTGCATTATACCCTGTTAATTAAAATATGCTGCTCTAAACTCTCGTCTTATGCTGCAAGACGCTGAAGATGCTAGTCTTCGATAGGACTAGGCCTTCTTCCCTCTTCTGGCATTTCTACAGTTTAGTCCAAAGATATAGCCCCATTCCTTTGATAATGGTGCATGTTAGCATAGTTCTGATGTCAGTCTTGCGAGTACTTTGGATGAGTACTCACCGTTGCTTTGCTCCCCTTTTCCCCTTGATACGATGCCGCGATCAGATGATGGAGCTCAGGAGTCCCAGGATCCAATTTACCCGGTGGACGACTGCTACTACCCCCGACGGAGGCCACTACTACCAGGATGGAGCCTACTACGACGTAGACTTCTCTGACGTCCAGGAGTAGTTCGGAGGTTCCCAGGCAGGAGGCCTGCGCCTTTTTGATCTAGTTTGTCGTTGTTATGCTCAGCCTTCTTAAGGCAAAACTTGTGTACCTTTTATGTCTGTACTCAGATGATGTTGCTTCCGCTGACTTATGTACTCAAGCTTTTGTATTCGAGCCCTCGAGGCCCCTGGCTGTAATATGAAGCTTGAATTATTTCAATTTGTGTTTAGTGTTGTGTTGTGATATCTTCCCGTGAGTCCCTAATGTTGGTCGTACGCATTTGCGTGCATGATTAGCGTACGATCAAAATGGGGACGTCACACTTCCCCAAAAGGTGGTGTAAACTGTTATAAGTGCCCCTGAAGGTTGTGTTCTGTGCAATTCATTCTTCATAAAAACCGTCTCATTCTATCCAAAAACGATTCCAGTCGGTTCAAAACCTTGGGGTCTCGAACCCTCTTTTCCCTTCTACAACAAATAGCGAAGGCGAAAAAGGGGATTCCGAGTGAGGTCCCTCTCGCCGGCAGGAGCTCTGCTCCGCCTCGACTCCGATGGTCCTCATGGCCTCGAAGGCATGGTGAACCGTGTGTCCCTGCCGGTGGGAGGGGTTTGGTCCCTTCTTTAGTTAGTATAGGTGTAGGTTTCCCAGAGGTGGTCGTCGAGGCGGAGACGTCGGCCATCAAGGAAATAAGGTCCTTCCCTCTTCTTCTCCGTCGTGTGAAGAGTGTGAAGGTGTTTTGGAGTGGAGTTCGTCCGGCGCTTCAGCCATGTGCGGTGGCGGCGGCGCTCCGCTCAGGGATGCTGGCCGGTGCGATGTCTATTGGGGGTTCTGGTAAGGATTGGTTGGATCCGGCTGCCTCCATGGAGGTAGTGTGGCGCAGTCCCCGGATCTGGAGTGGATGGAGCTCAGGGAGCAGTTACGGCAAGGAATTCGCCCCTGGCCGATGGATCCATCTGTACAACATCCGACTCAATGGAGTCGGTGACTACTGCGGCTCAAGAACGCCTGATGGCAAGGGGCTTCTCCAGCTCCATGGTTTGATCTTTCCTGCAACGTCTTTCTTCTCCGGCGACGGCTACGGTGATGATGGAGATCTGACGTCTGTGGAGGTCGAGATGAAGGTAGAAGACTCTAGAGTTTTGGTTGTAATTTCCTTTCTCTTGAGGGGTCTCTGTGTGAAGTGGCTGCAACAGTGGCACCGCATGTATCCTTTGTGTATTTCTGTATTTGTATGCGCATCTGTACTGTTTTCCGACTCCTATGAATACAAGTGACGTATGCCTGCGGGCGTACGGTTTCAAAAAAAAAAACCGTCTCATCCTGCTCGTCCTGGCATCCAGCCAAGTCTTCTCCACGGTTAAGAAAAAACCTCCCCACCTCCTCTGTCTTCACAGCGAAGGAAGCCAGCCATCGTCTCCAACGTCCACGCCACGCGCTTCCCCCGCCCTATTTTACTCGCCTCCCTCCGATCCCCCGCCCCTCTCCACCCTCCTCCAAGTCTCCTCCCTCCTCAATCCCCTCCGCCTCAACCCGCAACGACCCCGCTCGCGCTAGGTCACCACCACCCCCCTCCTCTCGCCATGGGCGCCGCCGAGGACCACCACGAGGAGGCCATCCCCCTCCTGGCCCCGCCCGCCGACGAGAAGCTGCCCCCGGCGCAGGATCCCGCCAAGGGCTGCGCCGACGGGGTCCCCGTCGTCATGGGCGAGCCGGTCGCCGCCCCCGCCGGCGCCGCGCCGCGGGAAAGCTGGGACTCGGGGATCCTCTCCTGCCTCGGCCGCAACGACGACTTCTGCAGCAGCGACCTCGAAGTCTGTACGTGCCTCTCGCATCCAGATCTCTCTCGGTTTTAGGTTAGGCTCCGTTGTTGGGGTAGGGATTGAGGGGAATAGGTGCCTGCGCTGCCTCTATCGAGCTCGATTCCGGCGGAAATCATAGGATTGCCTAGGATTCTTAGTAACTTTGACAATGAGATCCCTGTGACGTGTTAGACTCGGTGCACGGCAATTATGAGATTTGTAATATGCTCGCTTCTTATTTGAAATTTGGGCGTAATTCTGGAACTAAATAGAGTTAGGACGCAATATTTTATTGGAATTGAGTTGCTGTGAACTAGTATCACTTGCAAAGTGTGTTACTTATTGACGCTGAGTTCGGGATCATGACTCCTATAGAGGCCTTGACAGTAGGAATATGCATACTTGTTTCAAGGATTAGGTAAAGTTGTCATGATACATTCATAGTATGGAGGTTGCTTCTTCGAAGGCAACCCCTATCACTAAATTTTCTATGTGTCATTTCAAATTTGAGCTATATTGCTCCTACTGCAATGCACCTTAAGCAATGGTTTAGGAATCTGCAAATTACTGTTGGCTGGCTCACACATTACATTCTTAAATGGGCAGTACACAGGCCTTGGATAGGATGCATTGTTCAGTTATAATAAGTAATCATGGACCTGTTCAATTACAGGCCGGGCCCTGTGGCGTGCTAAATATTGTTATCTAACTGAAGCACCTGGACCCTTCTATGCAGAGGGTTATTTTTTATACTTCAAACAAATTAATGTGAACTAATAACATATGACAATGTTGTCTTAACTGGCCAACTAATTAGGCCCTAAGACGTTTGTATGTTTGAACTGTGTCTGTTTGTTCTAGTGCGTGGAATTATGTTTGAACTAATTAGGCCCTATGAAGCTTGTATGTTTGAACTGTGCCTCCTTCAAACTATTTAGTGTAAGCTCATAGCATACGACAATGCTGTCCTAACAGGCCAACTAATTTGGCCTTATGTAGATATATGTATGAGCTCTGGGTGTTTGTTGTAGTGCACGGAATTCATTGCGATGACCCTTTTTAGTCTACCATTTTTGTTCGAACTTCAACAAAAAACTAACTAAATGGTGTTTGTATATTGTTAGGTCTTCTTGGAAGTGTAGCACCATGTGTGTTGTATGGAAGCAATGTTGAGAGGCTTGCAGCAGCACCAGGGACTTTTGCAAACAGCTGCTTGCCTTACACTGGTCTCTATATGCTTGGGAACTCTCTCTTTGGGTGGAACTGCCTAGCCCCATGGTTCTCTCATCCCACCCGTACAGCTATTCGTCGAAGATACAATCTTGAGGCAAGCTTTCTCTATCTGCTCATGTTTATGGTTCCAAATGACTTTCTCTCATTCTGCATTGCGACGATATATCTATTTGTAGTTGTCGCCCTTGATCATTAGAAGCAGGACACTGCGCCGAAGTTTGCCTATTGTAAAATGACTTGTCTAGTTTAAATAAATTTCTGAGACTTAACTTCTGCTGTATATGCTGTGTAGTTGTCCCGTCCTCCCATGGTAGCGCTGTTGCAAGCAATATTCTGACATGGCTGCTCTGCACGTTTTGTCTTACAGGGTAGCTTTGAGGCTTTCACTAGGCAATGTGGGTGCTGCCGCGGACTCACCGAGGACGAGGAGAGGCGTGAGCACCTGGAGGTCGCCTGCGACCTTGCAACCCACTACTTCTGCCACCCTTGCGCGCTCTGCCAGGAGGGGCGTGAGCTGCGCCGCAGGGTTCCCCACCCTGGCTTCTACGGGCGCTCCGTCGTCGTCATGATGCCACCCACGGAGCAGACTATGGGGCGAGCCATGTGAACTGGTCCAGCTCATAGCTGCTCTTGTGCGCCTTGATGTTGTGTTGCCTTGGATCTTTTCACCTTTCGGTCCGTAAATACAGAATAATGTCATGTGAACATGTTGTAATGTGATTATGTGAATTGTGAATCTCAACTGTTTCTATTCGTTAGCGACTGCTGCTGTGTCTTGTATGGATTGTGGATTTTGCTCATTGTCTGACTACCGCGTGAACTGAAATATGATGTGTCCTTGTTCTCTACCCCTGAATTTATGTCAGAGCCCAAATTTAGTGGGCATACTAGTCTTAACTATTGGTTAAAATGCTGAAATGCTTGTTAACCTATTTTTTTGATTGCTAAATTTTTGGCAGAAATAGTTCAATTTTCTGTAGGACGGAAACCCTGCCTTTAAAATCCTGCTTTGCAGCGAAGTGATGCACGTCCCAAATTGCAACACCTACAAACATCATTTAGTTTCTGCTGTGAATTTATTGTCGGTAAGAGAATCTACAACCGGAACTTGCAAAGCGGGCGGCCCCTCGTATTTCATTTCGTGCATCCACATATCTCATATCCAGACTCTTAAATTCATGCAAAACCATGCACGTCGATCACACAAACTAAATATCACACGTAAAACAAATGTTGATACCGAACATTAAGTTGTGTTTATATCAAATTTATTTGAAGTGCATAATCAATCATCTGCTCTTTAATTCCATTATGGGTTCACATATGCTCTAACAGATCATTGAGTAGTTGCGCGTGCATGTGATGATCTTGAATATTCTGATGCATTTGCAGAAAGTTCATAAGCTGAACTGCATCTTGATCTTTAGGGATTTCAACTTGTTCTACAGGTGCTTCAAAATCATTGGTTTGGGTTACACCATCACCCTCATCCTCGACGATCATATTGTGCAAAATAACATAACATGTCATCAGCTGCCACAAAGTTTCTGATTCTCACATCATTGCAGCCTCACGAACAATTCCCCGACGCGCTTGCAGCACTCTGAATGCCCTCTCCACATCCTTCCTAGCTGCTTCCTGCATTGTTGCGAAGTGCTTTTGTTTGTTGCCATGTGGTTCGGATATGGTCTTCACAAATGCAACCCACTGAGGATATATGCCATCGGCAAGATAGTATCCCATGTTGTAGTCTCGTTCGTTGACGGTGTAGTTGCATGGAGGCGATTCCCCGTTGCAAAGCCTCTTGAACACCGGAGATCGTTGAAGCATGTTGATGTCGTTGTGAGAACCCGACATTTCAAAGAAAGCATGTCAAATCCATAAGTCATGTGATGCCACCGCTTCTAATATGATGGTGGACTCTCTTGTGTGACCTTGATACATTCCTCGCAAACCTTTGGGGCAGATTTTCCATTGCCAATGCATGCAATCGATTGATCCAAGTATTCCTGAAAACCCTCTGGCCTCTCCAATAGCCAACAACTTCTTTGTGTCCTGCACATTTGGTTCTCTCAGATACTCTGCTCCAAACACCTCGACCACAACACGGGCAAATTTGACAGTAGTCTTCAGGCATGTGCTCTCCCCCATTCTGACCATCTCACCAACGGCATCTGCTATAGTACCAACTGCAAGCATTCTCACACCAGCTGTGCACTTTTGCTTGGTAGAGAAAGAGAGTTTACCGCAGCAATCCCTTGTCAGCTTGAAGTAATCATCGTGTCCCTCCACTACGTCCACAATGTGCAAAAAGAATGGTTTTCGCATGCGAAAACGACGACGAAACCATGGATCATCCGGGAAAGTTGGGTTCGGAGCAAAGTAATCCTTCTGCAATAGCTTTGCTCCGGATACCCTATCCCGGTTGACCACTCTTCTTCCTTTAATCGAGCCCTTGAAATTGAGAATATGCTCCACTTGCCGGTCCATTTCCTCTTGCATGCTCATGAGCATGATCATGTCTACTTCTTTGTCCAAATCCGATGAATCGAAGAACTCATCTGCAATCACTTGATCAAGCTCCGTCGATCCATACTCCTCACCGGACGAAGCATCGGAATCCATCGTCTCCCCTAAAAATTTGACCAAAAAATCTATTCAGACATTGTGTCGAACACATCGAGCGCAAGGCAGAGCCAGAGAGTTGCCGGATGTACCACGGTGTCTTCCGGACCGGCGACGACGTCCTCCGCGGCGAGGTCTGGAGAGATGACTCCTCTGACGGAGCGACAGGGGCAGAGGCAGCGACCGGCGGCGGGCCTGGGAGACGAACGACACAAGTAGGAAGAAGAGTGGAAGACATTAAATGGATCCGGCTGGTTTGCGGGGTGGATTTGGTGCAATTTGCGGTGGGGTCGGGATGTCGGGTCGGACGTGGCGGGCGTGCCCGGGCGCGCCCGGGCTCCCCATATCCGCCTCATATTTGGGCTGGATATGAGGGGTGCCGGTCAGCCCGAGCGTTTGAGGCCCGTTTGAGGGGGTCGGCTGGGTCGATTTTTTTTGTGACCGGTTAGTGACCGGGCGGCCTGCCCGGGCGTTGGGGGGGGGGGGGGGGGGTATGAGGGGTCCGGCTATAGATGCTCTTAGGTAGCCAATTTTAAGTCAGATTTTTGTATCTGAAGGAAACCCCTGATTTTTTAGGTTAATTAACCCGCAATACATATCATCTTTTTCAAATATCTATATTATTTAAACCCTAACTCTAAATTTAACATGTATATGAAAATTGATCAAAAAAATGTGTAGAATCTAAATATGATATTATTTTACCTGTTATTTATTAAAAAAATGTTATTTAAGGTGCCGATCCAGATCGATAATGAACACCTCATCAAAATCAGCATTGGAGACGAAAAAACCATTTATAATCATGTATGCACGCCTCATTAAAACCCCACAGATAAAAGCATATTTCTCATCTTATACCGAGAGAGAGACCCCTTAGATTTAACAATATTCAGACGCGTTATGATTATGTGAGCAACTAGGTCACCATCGATGAAGGTGGAAAGGAGGATAAGTGACAACAAAAATGAGATGACATGTGTTAAAATAAAGAACGGCCTATTAGGGTCTTTTGAGTCATGGTTACTGGGTTAGGGAGTACGGTATTTTTTCTTTCGTTGTAAATCACGAACTCTTTTGCTAGTGTTCACAAATAGACAACAAGGGACAATTTTTGAAGTTACAATTATTTTTTTGAAATTTTTGAAGAATGTTAACAATTTTTTTCTTTGAATAATCTGAATTTGAAAACACATTTGTTTCTGAATTCTGATCACATTTTGATTTTTAAAATCTTTTTCTGAAAAACACATGCAATTTTAGAAATTTCGAACATTTCGACAGGGAACGTTCCAGAAGGTGGCAAAACCAGCATCGATATACCTCTCGATTGCCCCTGTGCGAAGTCACGGCCCGGCCCGCCTAGACATACTAGCATTTTGGTAGCGAGTGAGTGACAACGGTTAATGGGCCGCGGCTCGCCTAGCCATGCGAGCGCTACTGGTTCCCCACAATAAACTGTACTATCTCGAACCCGGCCCACCGTACGGTCTTGCTTAGTCTCCGCCCCGTCCCCGGTTTGGTCCGTTCCTATCATCACCGAGCCTCGCAGCCGTCGAGCTCCGCCGCCGTAAACGATGGCCGACGGCAACGCCCCCGGCTCGCCGGCTTCTTCGCTGCAGAGCCACCGCTACGCCATCAAGTCCTCAGGTCCCCACTCCAACACTCTCCTCCTCCTCTTTGCTCACCTCGCCGTGCCTCTGCAATTCCGTCGAACAGTTCGCGCACGGCAGCGGGGAAAACCCTAGTAGTCTCTTAAGCAAGCCCGGAAGTCTCTTTGATTGCGGGGATAGGACCGGCGATCTGGAAGGCTCTCTTGCCTTCTTGGGCAAGAAGCATCTCGCCGACATGGTTCGGGCAGTGCTAGGTCGAGCCGGTTCAAAGTTTAACAGTAAGCTGGTACTAGTAGTGTCTTATCGTGCCTACTGCCTAGAAAACCTTGGATTCTGGTTGGTGTATCTGAAACTCGGCAAGTTAGAATTGGACAGACATCAATTTGGCATGTTGTGAATTGGGACAGAAACCTAGGCAGTAGCTTGAAATGCACTTCTGCAAGATAGGTGGCCAATTATAGTAGTTTTGAACAAGGGCATTACTACGGTGTGACCGCGCTGCCACACCGGCATGTTTTTCGCATGACCCACACGACCGTTTGTGTGGAGTAGAGCCCGTTGCGCCCACAGACAGTGCTCCAAACGTTCCCGCTCTACGATTAATGTTTGAACAATTTATAGGAGCGAAACTTTATCAGTTTCATTGTATTGTCATGTCTGCTGCCACGAGAAAACGCTGTTAATTTTTCTAGTGCTTTAACTTTACAAGTGCGCTTAAATCTTATCTGCGATTTGCCAAACTGCCATGAAAATTTATCTGGTGTATATCACTGGTTAATTATGTGTCAGCGTGGACTAATCACTTGTGACAATAATAGAAGGTCCATCATACTTGTTGGGAGCTTGCTGCTAGAGTGTTAGTTATTACTTATTATAGTCTTTAATTGGTTGGAAGTCTGGTTGCAGTGCACAATACGGCAGCTAGCCGGAGGCGTGAACAGGCTATAGCAATAGGGAAGGAAAGAAGGGAAGCCTTAATGCGTGCAAAGCGTGTGTGCCGTGCCCCACTTTCTGGCAGCGATGAGGCTACAATTGAAGATGGTGATATGGTTATTGATGAGAAAGCAGATCTTGAAACAAGAACTGCTCAAGCTGTTGAAGAATTGAAATCAGCTTTGTCAAGCCAGTATGTGCGGCCTATCTTTTTTCTTCTTCTTACCAATGCAAAGAAACCCACTGCCTCTAACTAGTTAGGTTTGTGGTTCTTCTCGGATGTTCCATTTGCTGGAGATCACAATTCCAATTCATCTTGTAATATTTGCCTATTTGGTTGTGGTGTGTGACTGCGTGGGGAGAAGAATTTTCATTATCCCTTACACATCTCATTATATCGGATTCCAGAAAAATATGCTGCCATCTATATGATTAACACTACCAAATGCGACATTAGTATGTTGGATATTCTGTTTTTTTACCTGGCTTAGTGATTTTCCTCTCTGAGGATACACATCTTTAAGTTGCAAGGTTTGCTTTAAGCACTTGTGGATTTTGGAGAAAATTTACACTCTGGATTATAGTTACTTATTTATATGAGAAAAGTTTATGGCATGTATTTTGCAACCTTTTTATGCTTCTTAGGGGAAAAGGAGCCCAGAAGAAGAAGATAGAGGCACTTCGTGCAGTGAGACGTGTGTTGTCACAGTCTGAAGTACCTCCCATTCAAGTAGCAATCAAAGCTGGGGCAGTTCCTCTTTTAGTGCAATATCTGTCCTTTGGATCTTCAGATGAACAGGTTGACCATTTTGCACTGGAAAAATACCGACTCCATCTTTCTACATTACCTGGAAAATAACCTCTGCTATCTATCTACTGTTATACAGTTAGATAGTTCACTGTTAGCATTGCATTTATTTTTCTGTACTCATCTGAACTATGTCTTAATGATGCTTTTATTGCAGTTGCTAGAGGCTGCTTGGTGCCTTACAAACATAGCAGCTGGGGAGCCAGAAGAAACAAAATCCGTGCTGCCCGCATTACCATTGCTTGTTGCTCACCTTGGTGGTTCGTTTTCTCCATCTTGTTGGCTAGGAGTAGACAATGTTTTTTTATACCCATTAGGAACACATATTAATCTCTGGTCCTATGTAATGCACATTTCTCATGAAGGTTGTCTAGGTAGACATTTGCAGTTCAGTTGGAGTTGGAGCTTTTCCTATATTAAAAATGTTTCCTGAATTATTTTGTTAGAGAAGAGCTCCACACTTGTTGCTGAGCAATGTGCATGGGCCATCGGTAATGTTGCTGGTGAAGGAGCAGACCTGAGAAGCACTTTAATTGCACAGGGTGCTTTGTGGCCTCTTGCCCGCCTAATGCTATCAAGCAAGGGTTCTACAGCAAGAACTGCTGCTTGGGCATTGTCAAATCTCATCAAGGTTATATCTCTTGCTTTGACTGTATGAGTCTCAAGTTTCTTATGCCAGAGTTCAACATTTCCAAGTTCTTATTCATGGATCATTAGGAGTGCTTCAGCACAAGCTTAAAGTAAGCCCTGTTTAGGAATTAGGATTGCTTAAGCTAAGCTTAATATGATGGTAAGCTTAGGTCCTTCCGTTAGATATATTAATGAAGGGGTTTCTTAAGTTTAAGCCGTATTTTATCTCAGCAAAATTTCAAGCCATATTCAAAACATTTCATGGCATGCGTACCTTATGAGGTTTTTCGAAGCCAAATCCCTCGCTCACTCATTTTCTTTTCCTTCTGCATAACACTTTTTATCACTTTCAGACTGGTACATATGCATGTAGCTGTTCATGAAGCATCATTGTACTAAAATGTCAAATGTTTCTTCTCTTATAATTCAGGGGCCTGATCCCAAGGCTGCGTATGAGCTTATTAACATCGATGGTGTGCTAAATGCGATCATAAGGAACTTGGAAAAGGCGTATGTCTCTTAATGGACATCTTTCTATTTTGCATTGAACTTCAATTAATTATTTTACTGTACATTTTATTGAGTTTCTAAAATTCATTGATTGGCTTCTTACTCATTACAAATGGGTCCAGTCTTTATCCTTAGTTCTTACAGTTACATGAAGAACACTGTTCAAATTCACTGACCCGTGCTTTGTGACATGTCTTCACTGTATGTTCATTATATAGGCATGTAGCAATACTTCCTTTCAATCTCTTCATTAGTTAGTAACCTCGATTGTGTGCCAAGTTGTATTTACTGGACGCTTGCTACTCTTTTCCTTGTGCAATTGTTTAGTCCTGGTTATATTTTGTGGTATTTCTGAGATGCATAAATGACATGGAAACATTTACTAAAGTTTACCAGAGTGACATGCATGGTTTTGTTCATTACTGCCACTGATGAATCGAATGATCTTTCAGGGACGAAGAGTTAGCAACTGAGGTGGCATGGGTAGTGGTATATCTTTCAGCACTTTCAGAAAAAGCTATCAGCTTAATAGTACGAAGCCATGTGCCTCAGTTGCTGATTGGACGCCTGCTGGCATCTGAGAACTTGCAGTTGCTCATTCCGGTATTGTCTATTTGTTTTCTCGCTCGATCTCATAGTGTTCCTTTCTCTTATTAACCATTTCGGTGCTTTCCCTGGAAATCCTTATTGCTGATAATTTTCACCGGACTTAACTAGTACCGGTCAAATTGACCATATCTTTTAAGAGGAACACGTCATAGTTCAAACTCCAAACTTTCATAACCCTGTGTAGAGCATGGTTGTCAATTTGGTAACCAATGTAATAATGAGCAGGTAATGTCTATAGAGAGGCAGGCTTTTATTAGGAGGTGTATTAATTATGATCTGCAATTAATATATAGCTTCTTTAAGTATATTTTCTCAGTTATTGTAGTATTCTATACTTTTTATAAACATCCAATAATCTATATGATGTTACTGTGGGGCAGTGTATGTGATTTCATAACACAGGCAAACTGACACTTCTACGTTGAATCAGGTGCTTCGTGGTTTAGGGAATCTTGTAGCTGGGGATGAATACATGGTTGATTCAATCCTAATTGTTGGAAACAGCATCACAGGTTAGCCAATCATCCTTTTGTCTCCCGTTACATAACAGCACTGATGATACTCATCATGAGCTACAGTTTGCCAGTACTAACTGAATATTGTTCTCAGATCAAGCTTTATCAAGCCTTATAAAATGTTTGAAGAGTGACAATAGGGTTCTCAGAAAGGTCCGCTTTTACTCACTGGTTCACGTTTACTTCATCTAACCGACATATACTGTATTATTTGATTTATTTATGCTTCAAATTTGTGGACTGCTTATGTAGGAGGCTTCATGGGCATTGTCAAATATAGCAGCAGGCAGCTTTGAGCACAAGAAATTGATTTTCACCAGTGAGGCGACGCCTTCGCTAATACACCTCCTAACGAGTGCACAGTTTGACATTCGCAAGGAAGCAGCTTACACGCTGGGCAATCTGTGTGTTGTTCCAGCAGGAAGTACTGAGCCCCCGAACATAATCACCGAACATCTAGTCTCGATCATAAATGGTGGAGCCCTCCCAGGATTCATAAATTTGGTCAGGTCTGCTGACATAGAGAGTGCAAGACTCGGACTTCAGTTCCTGGAACTGGTGAGGGAATCTTACAGCCTTTTTAGCTATTCCCGTCTCATTTCCTAACCCGGTTCATTACTCCTTGCAATGTAAACTGTGTCTTCAAGTTCTGTGTAGGTGTAGGTTCGAATGTACAGTTGCATTGATATCAAAAGCACCACCATCTTTGCAGGCGATGAGGGGATATCCCAATGGACAGGGTCCACAGCTTGTGGAGAGGGGGGACGGCATCGAGGCCATGGAGAGGTTCCAGTTCCACGAGAACGAGGCGATGAGGAACATGGCCAATGGGCTGGTCGACAAGTACTTCGGCGAGGATTACGGCCTCGAGTGAGCGGCGGCCGCTGCTGCTGCTGCTGCCGCCAATCCTGCATCTGTTTGTGAACCCAGCAGCAGCTGCTCGTGTACTCAAACTGTAAAATGCAACTTTTTTGTAACCGTGGAATGTATACAAGACTGTCTGAGGTAGCGTAGTTGCTGTGTAACTTGGCCATCTTCATGGATGTGTGTGTCGATGGGGTTGTTGTAGCTGGAGGTTTGAAGTGAGCTGGGTAGCTACCGTAGTACAGTGTGACATGTATAAGAAGAAAAGATTTTGAGTCTTCGAGTTATAGAGTATATTGTACTTCCAGAGAAATGCTGAAAAAACACTTGCCGAAAACCGTTGCGACTAGTTTTTTTTTCCAGATCGTATAGATTGGATAAGCACTTGTGGCCTTGTGCAAAACCGTTATTTAACGAATCCCAGCTTCAAGATGCAGAAAACGAACGAAAGCTTGTTTTCCACTTCTAGGTACCCCCCCCCCCCCCCCCCCCCCCCCCCCCCCGCGAGCGACAGAGGGGGTGAACCCTAGCCGCCAAGGCAAGACCCCTCCTCCAGCCTCCTCCCCTCGCCGCTGGGCAAAGCCCGGTCGGTGTAGGCGGCAGCGGGTCTCTCTCTCCACGCTTGATGCCGCGGCGCAAGATGGTGGTTTGTACAATGGTGCGGTGGCGCGTGGCCAGGCTCGACCGCCCGTCCGATTCGCAGACGGTTCGGCTGGCCGGGGCCCTGGCGTGTAGCACGGAGCCGATCTGCGTGAATTGGTGCCGTTCCAGCGCAAATGAGTACTGATGATCTCAATTTAGTAGCTCATCCATCATTCAGGGTGTGCAAAACCGAACCGAAAACCAAAAACCAAACCGAAAAAACAAAACCAAACCGAAAATTCGGTTTTTTCAGGTTGCGGTTGCGGTTTCAGTTTTCAATTCTACAAACCATTTAACATTCGGTTTTTTCGGTTTAAAACCTAAAACCGTTCGGTTAAACCGAAAGAACCGAAGTTCGCTTTTATGTGCAACAATACGAGCTGAGCCGTGCGCCACCCCTTCTTTTATAGGCATCCGCCCACCGCGTTGCAGCTCGATCGGCGAGGTGGGACTAAATCGCTGCAGCTCGAACCAACAGCAGGGCACCTAGCGCATGCGATGCTTGTGTGGGCTCAAAGTATCCAGCCCATAGCCCCATACGGCCGCTTAGTCGAGCGATCCACGTCCAGGAAGCCGATCACTTATTTTTTTCAGGGCCTACACCGATCGCTTTTGTCTGTACTCGGGAGGATCGACCTGAGTCGTACGCTCGTAGCCTCGTGGTCGTTGGAGATACGCAGGATTTTTCTCTCTTCCCTTTTTTTTCTTCATCCCTCATCTAATCAATCATATCTGCTGCCATTTAATCTAAAAAATGTCAAGACCAAATCATGTGGACCTCCGAAACCTGCCTAACCTCTCGTATCTTCTGCCATCTAATTCCTATGACTAAATCATGTTTGTCATCTAGTAATGACCCAATGTACGTACACAGTTCTCACAAGAATATCTAACCTACTGCACCGAACATGTGACCAAAAAATTATTTGTTGTTTACAAGTTCGCGTCAACTTTGGTTATTTTGATGGTAATACTAGCTTAGAACCATTATTTGGAGACAACAACAATTTTCTTTTGAGGAAAAAATATATATAGTTCAAAAATTCGCGTCAACTTTGGTTATTTTGGTTATTACCGAAACCGAACCGAAACTAAATGGTTATTACCGAAACCGAACCGTATTTTGTATAAAACCGTATAAACCGAAGTATAATAACCGTATAAAACCGAAAACCGTATAAACCGAACCGAATCAAACCGAAAAAACCGAATGCACAGGCTGATCCATCATACCAGCCAAGAGGAGATAAACAAACCTCAACACACTCTTCTCCTCTGAGGAAAAGAAAGAGGCTACGAATTGGGAAGATGTGGCCTCTGGTGAAAACCGAGCTCCGACTTCGGTCATGGCAGGCGATGTTGGTGTCTATGCGTCGCTACCTTGTCGAAGGCATCGTTTCTGCAGTTATTTTCTTTTCGCTCGAGCTGTTCCATTGGAAAAGTCTTGATCTGGGTCCAGATCGGATGATGATGACGCTATCGGTGTCGTCTTCCCTCATGAGGGCATCGTTTTAAAGTAGATACGTGATGGAGTCGTCAGGAGGTGGAGCGGAGTGGCATCTACCGCGTCGATGTCGGCGGGTCTTGGCGGCATGGTACAACAGAGTCTTGGCGGCGAATGCGTCTGGATGGACGAGCGCAGGGCGGTGTTTGGCGGCGTCGACGGCTAGCCGACCTGACAAGAATGATGCGGATCTCTTTCCTGATGGTAAATGGTCCGATGGTGGTTGCGGCTTCTGAAGCGTGTGACGGTGATTTACGTTTTGGGTCTGCTGCATTGGCTGTCTGCTCCTGGAATATCATATGTACATACCGGCGGTCACCCCGGCTCTAGATGGGCGGGCGTAAGGGCATATTTCTCGTCGTCGAGTTTGTAGGTGTGAGTGGTGACTTCGGATTGTTTGATGTGTGTTTTTATCATACCTTTGTTGAATAATTAATAATATAGCTATGCATCGCTCGATGCAGAGGCCGGGGCATGCTCCTTTTTCAAATAATATATGAAGAAACCAACATTCAGAAAAAAATTAGCAAGGGCATAAGCTTTCAAGCCGCGGGCATCAATATCACAGCCGTCGCATAATCTGGCAAATCTGGGCCGGGGTCGTGCATTGTAGTAGTTCCACGTTCCATGTTGTAGACATACAACCCCTTTTCTCCGCGCCTCAAGTAATAAACGCAGTTCCCCTTGAGACCGGCTTCTTCCGCGCCAAGCGACGCGGCGAAATGGATGGCGTCGACCAAGAAGGCCCGACCCCCGATGGCGTCCACCTCCACCCAAGTCCTCGCCGACAGGTCGAGCTTGCGGACGACTATCTGGGCAACCTTGTCGCCGCGCTCCATCAACGGGTGGTACAAGGAGCAGCTGAAGAGCTCCCCACACGACTCCAGCAGGTGAACGCTCCAGATGCGGTACATCGGGTTCGGGTGTGATTGCTTGGCGATAGTGGTTTCTGTGAAGGCCGGATCCGGCGAGAACTCCAGCGTCAGGACGGTGGTGCCCAGCAAGCACGCGTAGAACTTCCCGCCCACCGCCGTCGCAAGGCTCATTGCGTGAATGACATCCTCGAATAAGTAAATTTACCCGTGGAGGGATGTACCGGTGGACAATTCACCATCCATAAGTTTTCTCAAGATGCGTGTTGTCTGACTCCGTATAAACTTGTAAATTGATTCCCCTACTATACTCAGTTAATACAACTGATAAAACTGACACTGCATGTCTTTTCAGCCTTTTTACAGAGAAAAGAGAGTTAGAGTGGAGATGGACAACACATGCATGCAGTCTCTCTTCCCATACACTCACATGGATTAATTTCCATCCTCATATTTTTGAATACTTGATATGTTTTGAACCAAATGTTCATTTTTGAAACTTTTTATATATTCGAGTCCAGGATGATAAGACCTTTCAAACAAGACCAATCTTGGATACATTCTGACTAGTTTGAATTTTATGTATCATATTTCAATATTATTGTATTTCGATTATTTCACTCATCTCAAACTATATTACACCCATTCAATTGAAATACTATATTTCACTTGTTTTAAAAAAGTGATTTCACTTGTTACAAAAGATAGATTTCACTCATTTCACTAGTTTTAGAAAACATATTACACTCATTCAATTGAAATACTATATTTCGCTTGTTTTAAAAAAAGTGATTTCACCCGTTACAAAAGATAGATTTCACTCATTTCACTAGTTTCAGAAAACATATTACACTCATTCAATTGAAATACTATATTTCGCTTGTTTTAAAAAAGTGATTTCACTCGTTACAAAAGATAGATTTCACTCATTTCACTAGTTTCAGAAAACATATTACACTCATTCAATTGAAATACTACATTTCCCTTCTTTCAAAAAAGTGTTTTCACTCGTTACAAAAGATAGATTTCACTCATTTCACTAGTTTCAGAAAACATATTACACTCATTCAATTGAAATACTACATTTCGCTTGTTTCAAAAAAGTGATTTCACTCGTTACAAAAGATAGATTTCACTCATTTCACTAGTTTCAGAAAACATATTACACTCATTCAATTGAAATACTACATTTCCCTTCTTTCAAAAAAAGTGTTTTCACTCGTTACAAAAGATAAATTTCACTCATTTCACTAGTTTCAGAAAACATATTACACTCATTCAATTGAAATACTATATTTCACTTGTTTCAAAAAATTTGATATGATTGAAATAGCAAAAATTAAACTATTTTAAATATATTCAAGATTGGTCTTGTTCTAAAGATCATGTGTTCATGAATTTGAATATATAAAAAAAATCAGCGATAGATCATTACTGTTGAAGATATTGGGCATCTAAAATTTTAAACAAAGAGAAAATGTATGAATATGTTGGAGAGAGATGCTGCATGCATGCATGCGTACCATCTCTGTAAAAAGGTACTACACCATCCTGACAATGATTTGACTAAAATCAGAATACAAGAGGTGCTCTCCATCAAATACTTTTAAGTATACAATGCATATGGTCCCACAACTTTACATATGTCAATACATCATTGGTGACAAGGGCACCGGTAGCTCCCGGCTCCGGTAAAAATGACTTTGCGATGACATCAGGCTGCCTGCCTGGTAATAGCCGTGCTCGGACCACTCGGCTTCTCCCGGGCGGCAGTGCCAGAGCACCGTGTCCACGCAGTTCACCACCAGCACCACGCAGCTTGGGTCCGTGGGCTCGTGCGACAGCAGGCACCTGACCGGGTTCCTCGTGAGGAACTTGTCTCGGTCAGGGGGCAGGCCGATCCTCCGGCGCGTGAACGGGTTCCACAGGAATGTCAGGCGTGAGCCCGGGTGCGCCATGAGCAGCCAGCCTTGCGGCGTTGGCCAGTACAAGTGGTCTCGGAGGTCGTCAACTCTCTTGCACACCGAGCGTCTTCTGCTTATGCTGTAGAAGAAAAACAGCGGGTCTGTTGCCTTCTTCTCGGTCTCGTCATCTCCTCTTTTCGCTGCTCTCGCCGTCTTCAGCGTCTTCGTCGGGCTCATCTTGGTCATGTCTTTTTGCGGCCTTGTCGTCGTCACGTGCTTCATCTTGAGCACCGTCAGCGTTGGTCCCATGAGGCCCAGAGTGCTTGTGACCAAACAGTAGCAGCGGGGAGAAGCTTCGATCCAAAGCTGAGTCTTCGGTTCCCTCCATGTCTGTATTATATGTACACGCTGAGTAAATTAGCATAGAGAAAAAGGCAACGCTCATGAAAAAAAAGATATAACTACGTTAGCAGCATTGATTGGTTCTTATTTGACCTTTGATTGTGATAGTGTGTTTTGTTAAGCTGTTAGCAGGACCAGTTTTTATGTGACCCTCCGTGTCACATAGCATAATGCTTATTGATTTTCTTTAACTAAAGCAAAGTATTTTTCGTGAAAAATGCTCCAGTTTATTGATAAAATGCAATGGTAGTACAAAAACCCAATGAATTAACAGAAATTGCAGCCACTCTGAACGCCTTCGCGTTGCTTTGTTATTGGCATCTTTTTTTTTTCTTTCTTTCTTTCGAAAAGGATCATAAACCCCCGCCTCTGTATCAAAACGATGCTCCAGACTATTGATCATTTCTATTGACACCTGTGAAAGCGAAGGAACGCCGTCGTCTTCAAGGTGGTGTCGCCCTCCCTCTCCCTCACCCTCAATTGTTGTCGAGACGACGCAATGTTTTGGCACGACCGTCTCCTGATAAACAGCCACGGTCACATGGATATTTGCCTGCATGCTCTGGTCGAGTCACACCTTGCCGGCAGAGGTGTGGGGTGAGTAGTGTGTTTGTGATATGTTCATTGTGTGCCCCCTCCCCCCCTCGGCCTCCCTCCTCCCACTGCTAGAAACACTTGGCTTTTAGCCCTTCTATTATAAAATTCAGGCCAGGGAACCTCTCCCGTTTGAAAATTTAGAAGATAAAAATCACAGCCATCTAGTGATGACTACAAGCACTGGACCAAACTGAAGGTTCTCCTCCGTCATCACTTCTTCCTCGGCGGAACCACGCAAACCTTACTGTAGTGGATAGTCGGAAAGTCATCCAACCAAGCCCCAAAACAACTTGCACTAGAACACCAACAGTCCCAACGAAAGTAGGTGTAGATCGAAGCAACCACACTTGCAAGTACGCCAACTAAAACGAGGGTCGACCGAATATATACGAATCTGTCGAAGAGGAATGTCGATTGGATCCAAGCAGATCCATCAAACACCAGAATTGGCTGAATCTAAGATTTATCGGAGCCACACCTCCACACACACTCCGCCGCAGCTAAACATGTCATCAAAGCGGATGTAGAACAAAGAAAACGTTATTCTAAGAGCATCTCCAACACGCGTCCAAAAAAGTCCCCACGCGCTAAAAACCAACGTTTTTGTGCGCCGGACATAAAAAAACAGCGCTCCAGCAGACGCTGTAAAATAGAGCGCGTACAGAAAACTTTAGCGCCCGGGCTGCAAATCTTGGGCGCGTTGATTCCCAGGCTAATCTTGGGTGTCGGATTGTGCACGTGGGCTGCTGCAGGTGGGGCCGTCGGATTGGACGCCGTATTTTTATGCATCTGAAAAACCTCTTCGTCGCTCTCACGCGTAAAAAGACTATTTTAATGTCGTAAAGAAATTATATCGGCGCCGAGGCGAAGCGTGCCTTTTGAAGATGCTCTAACTATGAAACGCCACCGTGGCCTCTTTGACGCAACTGATACGCAAACTACGCCCCTCCTACCGGCGTGCTCCGTCTTATCTCCAAGGCTCAAGGGCCACCGGACCGGAGTCTAGCTTACAACCTCCGTCGGAACTGCGTACCTTCGCGTGCTTATCGCAGGCGCCGCTGCTTGCTGGGTTGCTCTCCCCGCTTGCCCTGCCGCCGGCGTCGTCCGCACGCACTTACGATCGGCAGTGCCTTCGGGTTTGCGTATATATGTCGTATAATAACGAGTCGTGCGTGTTCTGGACCCTATCACGTTCCAACATTGTAGGAGTATATACCATAATTAATACACCAGTAGAGTTACGTACATACACGACGACCGATATTACCAGTATATGACGTACTCCACGTCTACCTCGAGAAAAGTAGCATAAGGCGGTGCACGTACGTGCTCGATCATGTCGACGGGCACGACTCGCACGAGCGACGGCGAGACGGAGGCGGTGACGTCGCAAGATCGGGACTGGTCCTCTCTCCCGACGGACATGCTCATCCATATACTGCGGCGGCTCCGCTGGTCCAGCCACCCCAGCTTCGCCCTGGCGTGCAGCCGCTCCGCCGTCTCGCCCTTCTACCCGGCGTCCGTCACGCCTCTCCTGCTCAGCGCCACCCGCGTCGGCTCCACCAACGCGCGCTTCTACAGCCCCTACTTCGACAAGAGCTTCGAGCTCGCCGCCACGCTGGACGCGCCCGGCGCCAAGATCTGCGGCGCCGCGGGACGGCGCCTCACGCTGGCCCTGCCGCACCTTGTCCGCAACGTCGACCTCGGGACGGGCGTCGCGCACGAGATGCCGCCGGTCGCTCAAGTCGGGTTCGATTTCGTCGTCTACGACGACGGCGACGGCGTGGGCAGGATGGTCGGTGTCAGCGCGGTCATGTTTCTGCGGCTCCAGGCCGCACTCTCCGTCAGAAACGATGATGGCGGGTGGACGGACTGGGACTTCACCGCGTATGAGTTCGGGCCGTCTTTTGTGCCGTAGCCGAGTTGTAACCCGGTCTTTCATGGCGGGTTGCTCTACCTGCTGGGACAGGACGGGAGGCTAGCGGTGTACGACCAGCGCATGCACGACCAAGGGTTTGAGATACTGGAGAAGCCCCGGAGCTTTGGGTACGAATGCGAAGACAGCTACCTCGTCGAGTCCGACCATGACGAGCTCATGGCCGTCCTGGTCGGCCTCCGTGGGCCGCCGGTCCATGTTGTCAAGCTCAACAAGGACACCATGGAGTGGGAGCAGATGGAGAGCCTAGAGGTCAGCGTCTTGTTCACCGGCACGCTCACGACGACGATGAAGAAGACCGGCGTGAAGTGGATGCGGAACAGGATCTTCCTCCCCAGGGTCTTTAATTGGCCCGAGATTATCCCTGCTGACCTTGTTCAACGTGACGGTGAACTCGCATTTGTGCCGAAGCAGGAGTGCACGGTGCCTGCTGTGAGAGATGGCACCTATGTGACAAACATGTGGAGTTACAAATTGGGACAAAGCGGTGAAGAAGCAAGAGAATTTTGGGAAACAGAAAAACTAGATTATTGTGTCTGGGTTGATTTTGATAGTAGTTAGCTTCATTGATACTCCCTTCGATACATATTAATTATCGTTCATATAGTACTCTACATGTGTTGGATAATATTCACCTATGATGTTTTGCAATGATGCAAGGCGCACCCTATTGACATTCTAAGGGAATCTTTTCCGGCATCCGTTTGCGGACAGGAAAAATCAGTCCATGAACACTGATGCAGGAGCCGGCCATCCAATGCTATTTTGTATATGTCCTTCAGTAAAGGGTTACTCGAAATTCAAATAAAAGTCTGACCCATAGCCTAGGTCTGACCACACCGGCATCGAATCACATGCCCGATCACAACCAAAAAGAGGCAAGTATACTTAAGTTTTTTACATGCCCGATCTTGATCACAAAATAATTTGAATCCGGCAGTCCGTTCAGAAAATTGAGATTTTCTAATGTGTGACCATGCCGGTCTACTACGTGTCGGCCTGGGAGTAGCCCTGCTGTGTGTGGATGTAGTTGCCGGACTGGGTGAGATTCGAGTCTTCCACGTACCTGCCCTCATAGCCTCCTCCTCCTCCGGTGCCGTCGTGGATGATGTCCAACATCTCCGTGTCCGTGTCATCGTACGCCTTCTCACTGGCTTTAGGCATAGCAGCAAACAATGTGTGGGCGCCCATGTGCTCCCCGCCTGTCATCCGCGCCCGGACGAGTTGTGGCGAAGCAGAATCCGAGAAGAGCAACGATGCCGCGTTGATGTCGATGATGTAAGGCACTTGCCCGGTGACGGTTTTCGTGGACTACCTACCGAGATGCTTGGCGACGTAGTAGTACGAGCCTTGTAATGCTCCGGCAATGGCGGCATCTGGACGGTGGGCGACACCATCTGAGCTCCGCGACCCTGGCCGCGACCTCCACCACGTTCGCGACCGGCACACCCACCACCACGAACGCCATCAACACTCCATCCACCGGCCTTTCGCTTCTTCACGAGTGTTGCCTCCTTTGCGGCCTTCGCTTTGACACGATGATTTTGCCACGTCGCCGAGTTGATCTTTCGGGCAAGGGTGATGCTCGGATCCTCGCACCTCCACCACCTTCATGTCCGGTAGGACATGGCCCGGTTACATGCGTCGGCTGCAACAACGAAGAAGAAAGTGGGAGAAAATGACGGGAATTGGGTGGAGAGCGACTAGATGAAAGAAGAGAGTGGGGAATTGTGGCGCGTAAACACTGCATGATGCTACAAAAGAGCGGACTCCCCCTTCCTTTTGGGTGGGCCATGGATGTAAGAGTCCAGCGTGTCTCGTGTCTCGACTCCCGCGGCGGGGGAGTCCCCCTACCTCCCGTTTGGTTCCAGTTTGCGGGAAATAAACGTGGTCCGGATCGCTCGACGAACCAATGCAGGACCGCGTTGGATAGCTTCCGCAGTCCCGGTCACGCAATGTGGACGTATGAAGGCGGTTCGAGGGTCGGCGTTGCAGATGCCCTAATGCATTATTGTGGGATAAGAGAAATTTTAAGACCTCTGATGATAATAATCCTACACCCGCGGTCCATAAGCTATGCGAGAGAGCTTACATGCTACGTGTCTTGGTCCTATTAATCACCCACCCTCTGAATAAGGTTGGGCCTGCCACTAGCCAACCTAGGTTTACATTTCAGTCTGTAACTACATCCGTACAAAATAGTCCGTAAGGGCGTGTTTGGTAGCCGTAGATAGCGGGACTGGCCCGTGGAGCCTAGTAAACAAGGCCTCACTGAGGTAAAACATGCACAAAACTAATATCGGTACTTAGTTTGGTTGCCTGCATACACTCTAGGCTGCATGAGGTGTCACGAAAGGCATGCTGTTTGGTTGCCCGCTTGTGTACGCGCAACCACAAAGCCAGCTGCTTGGTGGCATGCACCGCATGTTGTTTGATAACCTCTTCAGCGCGGTGGTGAGGTTACCAGCACACAACGGTGTCAGGAAGAACACACATAACAGAACATAATAGTAGGCAGTTATAAATATTGTGCCACAATTAAAACACATCAGTTTAAACGCAAAGCGTATCGAGATTAAACTAAAAGCAGCTAGAGCATCTCGAGGCTGCCCTAGGGGTTCACGGTGAAGGCGGCGTCGTGCTTCCCGCACCTGGTCACCACTTCAATGCCATCGTGATTGAACACGATGACCTTCAGCATGTCGGGAGTCAGCAACTTGAAGGTCACCATCTAGCCTATCTTGATCTGATGGACGGCGGCGAAGGTGGCCCAACCCTGATCGAGGGTGGCCCTGTCATTCAACAGTTGGACAGTGACCCTCCAGGAGCAGTCGGTGTTCGTCTTTAACTTGAACTCCGGCGACACGGAAGAGAAGTGCTTCGTGAAGTCCAGCGTCATAGGTATGGCCTTGAGCTTGGGGGCCATGATCACTTTGCAGAAGTTGGTTGGCCCTCCCACCTCATGGTAGCGGTCGTAGTTCCTGCGCTTGCCGCTGGTGGGCTCGTCCGGCTAGTCGTCGTCCGTGGTAGGGTTCCAGACGAGCGACACCTGTGAGGGTGGCACCGCGTCCTTGCCCTTGTCTTGCTCCTTTGGTGGCACCACCTCCTTTCCCTTGTTCTCTGTGTCGATCTACATATGAAGAGGTTCAAATGGTCAGGATCTGCAATATGAATGTTGCAACATCGTCATTAAAACCTATTGCCCAGACACCCTTTATTTGCCCAGCCTCACGGTCACCACTCCACCTATCTGTCTCTCACTTTTCCTCCAACCCAACGACATGAACTCTGGCAACAAGTCGAACCCCAATTCCCATCCCCAACCATTTCCCTTGGGGCATTGGATGGAGGGCATTCTTCCTAGGGTGGTCGCTCGGTGAACGCCCAAGTTTGAGAACACCATGGAAGTGTGCTCAAACTTCAGCAACATGGAAGAGTTGCACAAAGATGTGGTGAAGAATGCGACGCCGGAGGAGTTGAAGACACTGATTACTGACCCAGCAAAGGGCGCTATTTCGGTTAACATACTTCGCTGGGCCATGAATCAGGCTGACTCCGGCGACGCTGGACAAAGGGCAAAGTGGGCCACATACAGACAGTACCAGCGTCCTCATGACCATCGTGTCGCACTGTACTTCACCACAAACACTGTGGTGATGCCGCTTGAGGAGGATCAAGAAACGATGGCTATGAGGTGGAAGAAGAAGATGCTGTGGCGATAATTGTGAGGGTGCCGGATCCAGGACACCGAAGCATGCTAATCGAGCCGGGCTCCGACGAGGAAGAAGAGACGGTGGTGCTGACCAAGACCAAGGCCAAGGCGACCCGCCGCTCCAATCGCCTCCAGGGTCCCCGTGGCTAAGATTTGTGCGTATTGTGTAAGATGAACCCTAATCCCCAGTCATATTGTACTCAATTCGGATAGGGAACCTCATATCTACCTGATCACTCCTATGGTGTTTACCGCAATTCCCCTTTCCCCTAATGCAGATCGAACCTAAACTCGGATCGAATGCGAAGTAGTACATCAGGAGGGGCAAAAAGTGCTTACCGTCATTGCTAAAGTGCCGCAGCGGATGCCGGTGAAGAGGCCGAAGGTCGATTTGTTGTTTGCCGATCTCCTGCACGCCACCTCCGCCGCCGATGAGATTGGGGAGAGGGGAGAGAGAGCGGTGAGGGAAGGTGAGGGTAATAACTGCATGCGCTTCGGGAAGCAACATGGCTTCTCGAGGGTGACTCCTCGTGTGCAGCCCCCGCCGTCCACGTGCATCACACGGGTCTGGCTCGCGAGAAACTCCCGATTCGAGTGTGCCTCGCAAGACAGGCCCAAAGGTGCTTTAAAGTTTGTGCCATGCATGCCCAATAGTGTATGCCGGCAACCAATCAACCCGTTTTCTTCCCGCACGGGCCTGGTTAGACCTTATGCGGGCAACCAAACGCGCCCTAAGTGTAGTATTGTTCCTTCAACATACCCGGCCATTCGTCGGGCCGGGCCTAATCAAGCCCGAAGCAGAAAACTCATGCCCAGGCCCGACCCGGCCCCAGCGTCGAGCCTAGAAATCAGGCCCAAGCCCGACGCATCAGTGTAAAAGCCCGATACTTGTGATCTGCGTTGGGTTTTTCCCCGAAGAGGAGGGGATGATGTAGCACGATATAGATAAGTATTTCCCGCAGTCAAAACCAAGCTTATCGAACCAATAGGAGAATCACGCAATTTCCCGTCTCCGGCGCCTACACACAAAAGAGCACACACTTGCACCCAACGCGGGCTAGAGGGTTGTCAATCCCCTAGAACTCGTTACTTGCAAGCGATAAGTAGTGGTAGATAGATAATTTGATAAATATAAATATAAAATAAATAATGGCAGCAAGGTATTGAGAGTGTTTGTAACTATATTTGTGAATAGACCCGGGGGCCATAATTTTCACTAGAGGCTTCTCTCTCGAAGAAAGCATATGGTTGGTAAACAAATTACTATTGGGCAACTAATAGAAAAGCGCATAGTTATGCAATATTTATTCAAAACAATGATCATGCACATAGGCATCACGTCCATAAACAAGTAGATCAACTCATGCCTGCATCTACTACTATTACTCCACCCATTGACTGCTATCCAGCATGCATCTAGAGTATTAAGTAAAAACAGAGTAATGCTTGGAGGATGATGACATAATGTAGACAAATTAAATCCAATGAATATGAGTGAACCCTATGGTTTTACCCTTAGTAGCAGCAATACAATACGTGTCATGTCCCTTTCTGTCACTGGGATTGAGCACCGCAAGATTGAACCCACTACAACGCACCTCTCCCACTGAAGATAAATCAATCTAGTTGGCCAAACCAAACCGATAGATTGGAGAAAATTATGAAGCTATAATAACATGCAAATAAGAATTTAGAAGGGACTCAAATCTTTTTCCTGAATAATCTAGACATAAACACACAATTCATCGGATCCCAACAAACACACCGCAAAGATTGATTACATAAGATAGATCACCGCGGAAATCGCGGTGATCATGGCAACGAAGAACATAGAGAGAGAGAGAGATCCATCTAGGTACTAACTATTGACCCGTAGGTCTGTGGTGAACTACTCACACATCACCATGGGAGCAATAAGGTTGATGTAGAGGCCCTCCGTGATTGACCCCCCCTCCGGCAGGGCACCGAAAAAGGGCTCCAGATGTGCACACGGTGGAACACAGACTTGCGGCGGCGGAAAAAGTGTTTCGGGAGGCTCTCTACGGTTTTTGAATATATGTGAATTTATAGGCCAGAGAACTAGGGCTGGAGGGCTGGGAGGTGGCCCCAAGCCATGAGGGCGTGGCTAGCCCCTGGACGCGCCCTGTTGGCTTGTGGGCACCCCAAGTGACCTCCGGTCTTCCTCCGAAGTTTCCAGGTCCTTATTTTGTCCAAAAAAAAACATCAAAAAGTTTCAGGGTATTTGGACTTCGTTTGGTACAATATTACTTAAAAGCCAAAAACATGCAGAAAACAACAATTGTCACTTGGCACTGGGTTAATAGGTTAGTGCTCAAAAATAATATAAATCAACAAGTAAATGCTTCAAAAGTATCTTAGAATGATAATATAATAGCATGAAACAATAAAAAATTATAGCTACGTTGGAGTCGTATCAGCATCCCCAAACTTAATTCATGCTCGTCCTCGAGTAGGTAAATGATAAAAACATAATTTTTGATGTGACATGCTACCCAACATGTAATCTTTTGCACATACTTTTTAACGTGCTTCAGCTTTTTATATCCCACTCAATACATGAGCGTGAACCATGGACATAACATATAGGTGGAATAGAATATGGTGGTATGTATCAAAGGGGTAAAAGTGGAGAAGAAAGTCTCGCATCAACTAGGCGGATCAACGTGCTATGGAGATGCTCATCAATCGATATCAATGCGAGGAGTAGGGATTGCCATGCAGCGGATGCACTAGAGCTATGAGTGTATGAAAGCTCAACTGAAGCTAAGTGGGTGTGCATCCAACTTGCTTGCTCATAAAGACCTCGGGCATTTGAGGAAGCCCGTCATCGGAATATACAAGCCAAGTTCTATAATGAAAAATTCCCATTAACATATGAAAGTGACAAAACATGAGACTCTCTATATGAAAAACATGGTGCTACTTTGAAGCACAAGTGTGGAAAAAGAGGTAGTAGCACTGTCCCTTCTCTCTCTTCTCTCATTTATTTCTCTTTTTTTCCTTTTCTTTTTCTTTCTTTTTTTATTTTTATTTTTCTTTCTTTTTTCCTTTTTCTTTTTCTTTCTTTTTTTCTTTATTTTTCCTCCGGAGTCTCATCCTGACTTGTGGGGGAATTATTGTCTCCATCATCCTTTCCTCACAGAGACAATGCTCTAATAATGAAAATCATCACACTTCTATTTACTTACAACTCGATAAGAAAAACTACTAAACAACATGACTATATGAATGTCTTTGGCAGTGTACCAGGATGTGCAATGATCTAGCGTAACATGTAAACAATGATGAACGGTGGCTTTGCCACAAATACTATGTCAGCTACATGATCATGCAAAGCAATATGACAATGAGTGTACAAGTCATATGATGTAACGGTGGAAGTTGCATGGCAATATATCTCAGAATGGCTATGGAAATTCCATAATAGGTAGGAATGGTGGCTGTTTTTAGGAAGATATAATGAGTCTTATGTGCAACAGAGTGTATCATGCCACGGGGTTTGGATGCACCGGTGAAGTTTGCACCGATCCTCGAGGTGAGAATGGGCAATGCAAGGTATCGAAGAGGCTAGCATATATGAGGAGGTGAGAGTGCGTACATCCATGGATTCACATTAATCATAAAGAACTCACATACTTATTGCAAAACTTTATAAGCTCTCTCGAAGCAAAGTACTACTCGCATGCCCCTACGGAGGAGGTTGGGAGGAGTTAACCATCGCGCGCCCACGACCTAAAGAGCACTAGGATTTCAACGAGGAATAAGAATGCTCACACATCATCACCATGCCATAACCAATATTTAGATGAACTATCGATATTCCTACTACCCGACAACCATGCACTCACGCCCTTTCATATTACCACATCAGTAACATTAACCCACAATTTCTCTTTTATGTGCTATATGTTGTTTTGATTATGCACTCCTTGAATACCTAGTATTTTTTGACTAGTCTTATAACCCATGCAAATTATCGTCACTATTTATTAAACTCTCAAACAAATTTAAGTGAAGAACGAGAGTGCAATTCTTTCTATAAAATCTATACGTCATCATGCTCTAAAATATATAAGTGAAAGACTAGAGCAACTGCTTAGCTCAAAAGATATAAGTGAATCACATAGAGTATTCTAACAAATCATGGTGAACATGTCTCTCTCTCAAGTAGGTGTCTCCAGCAAACAATGGTTGTGGAAAACTAAAACAAAAGGAAACTAAAGCACACGACACTCCAAGCAAAACTCATATCATGTGATGAATAAAAATGTAGCTCCAAATGACATACCGATGGATTGAGATGAAAGAGGGGATGACTTCCGGGGAATCCCAAGCTTAGACGCTTGAGTATTCCTAGAATTTGACTTGGGGTGCCTTGGGCATCCGCAAGCTTAGGCTCTTTGTCGCTCCTTATTCCTTCAATCGTGATAACACTCAAAACTTGAAAACTTCAGCACACAAAACTCAACAGAAAACTCATGAGATCCGTTAGTATGATAGGCAAACTATAAACTTTAGATACTGTTATTAATTGATTCATATTTTATTATTGCATAAGGTACTGTATTCGAATTTCTGCATGACTTATACCCCCCAATATAATCCATAGCATCATCAAAACAAGCAAACTATGCAAGCAAAAAAAATCTGTCTAAAACAGAACAATCTGTAGTGATATGCAAAAACACCATACTTCCGTAACTCCGAAAATTCTGATAAATTAGGAAAACCTGGGAAATTCTGATAGCCATCTAGGTACTAACTACGGACCCGTAGGTCTGTGGTGAACTACTCACACATCACCATGGGAACAACAAGGTTGATGTTGAGGCCCTCTGTGATCGATCCCCCCTCCGGCAGGGCACCGGAACTGGGCTCCAGATGGGCACACGGCAGAACAGAGACTTGCGGCGGCGGAAAAAGTGTTTCGGGAGCCCGTCTAGGGTTTTTGGAATATATGTGAATTTATAGGCCACAGAACAAGGGATGGAGGGCTGGGAGGTGGCCCCAAGCCATCAAGGCGCGGACACCCCCCTGGGCGCTCCCTGTTGGCTTGGGGGCACCCTGTGTGCTCTCCGGTCTTCCTCTAAAGCTTCTAGGTTCTTATTTTGGCCAGAAAAATCGTCAAAAAGTCTAAGAGTATTTGGACTTCGTTTGATACAGTATTTCTGAAAAGCCAAAAACATGCAGAAAACAACAACTAGCACTTGGCACTGGGTTAATAGGTTAGTGCTAGAAAATAATATAAATCAACAAGTAAATAATTAAAAAGTATCCTAAAATGATAATATAATAAGATGGAACAATAAAAAAATATAGATACATTGGAGACGTATCAAAGCCCGTCAGGCCTCCTTGTTAAATCAAAAATATGGCGGGCCCGGGCCCGGCCTGACATTTGGGCTCAAAACCTAGGCCCAGGCCCAGCCTGCACGCAAGTTTGGGTCGGGTCAGGTCGTGCTTTTTCGGGTCAGGCCGGGTATCCCATGGCCAGGTATATCCTCCAATGATCTACAATGAGCATGATGACAACACATGCAATAATAACAAATATCCAATTCTGAGACCGGGCTCATCTACACCCGGTCAGAAAAAATTTCATAAAATATTAAAAAAATCAAAAATAATAATTTTTTTGTGCAAGGTAGATAATTTTATGCGTGAGGTGTCCTCCAAATTTCATCACATCTAGACATCTAAGACAAATTGGGTCCGAACAGTACATGAACAATACACTTTTTAAGAGACCTCAAATTTGTCTTTTTTGCCGACAGCTACTTGGATGTCCAAATGATTTGAAATTTTAAACGGACATCACGCATCAAATTCTCTACTATGAATTGTTTTTTCTAGTATTTGTTTTGATTTTTTTATTCAGCATGGGTGCAGATGAGCCTCGGAGCCAGAACGCCTCATTCCAATAATAATGCCTCTTCTATAGGTACTTTCTTTTTGCAGAAGCCTTTGTATGTATCCTTAAGGAGTCTCCAACACTTACCCGCAATTTGCTTCGATATCCGTCCGTGGACTGATCCCATGCCGGAGCCGGCCATCCGATGATGTCTACATACATTTCAAGTCGGGCTTTGACTTAGCACATGAAAGTCATGAAACCGACTGATATTTATCAAAGTTTCGAAAGAAAATAATGCAGACCTTGTCAATAACGCGTCGTTCAGGACTAATGCCCTGGAGCCGTAGTCATCGCCATTAGGGCATCTCCAACAGACGAGCGGTAGCGTGACGCGCTAAAAAATTTGGAGCGGCGAAATAGTGTTTTAGCGCGCAGGGGAGGGTGGTTGCTTTTCTAGGCGCTGCAAAATATCGCGCGCGATGCAGTTTTCCCCGGCGCGCTGGAGCTGGCGCACAAAATATTCAGCGCGCGATGCAGTTTTCCCCAGGGTGCTGGCGCTTGTTTACCGCGTGCGGGATTTTAACGGGCTGCTGGGGCGCTACTTTCGGTCGCGCGCTCGCTATATAGCCGTTTTATCCAGCACGCGGCTTATTTAGCGCATCTGTTGAAGATGCTCTTAAACGCTTAAATAAATCTGAAGCAACTAGCATCAAAACACATCGTCGCGCATGCATGATGAAAAACACTAACCTTTCCATTTCAAGTAAACGGCATGAATCTACGTCAGAGTTTGTCAACTACGTCTGTAACTCTGTATGAACAAACTTGAGGAGGAGGATCAAAAATCGAAAGACAAACTCAAAAGAAGAAGCCGGCCATCCGCTCGAGCATTGCACCTGCGAGCACAAAAGAAAACTAACCTAAACTACTAGGCGAAGGCACCGGTCGCTGGAGTAGTAGGCTGAACTGTGGCAAGCAGCACGAGATTTTTACTATCCAGTAAAAGAATACAATGATCACACTCGCGCACCCTCGATTTACTTTCCAGTACAAAAATACTAAGCCGTCGTCGTCGTCTTGTTGCTCTCCTCCCTCACGCGCATTTCGTCGAGCAGGTGCCTCGCCGGCGGCGAGACCCTGGCCTCCCACTCCGCGAAGTCGGCCTCCACCTCCGTCGCCTCGGCCTCGAGCCCCAGCCGCTTCATCCCCCGCGCCATCACCCGGTACATGTACTCGTCCACCTCGCAGCCTCCCCTCCTCACCGCCGCCTCGTACACCCGCCACGCCGCGCGCGCCCTGCCCTTGGCCACCAGCGCGCGCACCAGCCTGGTGAGCTTGTACACGTCCACCCCCACCCACGGCCCCTCCGACTCCGAGAGCAGCCCGCCGCGCCTCTCCTCCTTCTCCTCGAGGAACGCCTCCACGAGCGCGTCCACGGCGCCGGCGGCGGCCTCGGAGGGCGGCGAGGAGGAGACGAACGTGGCGTAGAGCTCCGGGTCGGGCCGGTACCAGGGCTCGGCGCGCGCCACGTGGAGCGCGGCGAGGGCGAGGGACCAGTGGCCCTGGCGCTGGAGCTCGGCCATGGCGGCGAGGAGATCGGACCGGAGGAGGCGGCCGAGGGACGCGGAGGCCGCGCCGCGGGCGGCCGACGGGGAGCGGTCGGCGGCGGTGAGGCGCTTGAGGGACTGCACGGCGTGGATGGCCTCCGTGGAGAGGGAGCGGCCGCGCTGGAGCGGGCCGCGGTTGTCGCGCGGGCCGCAGGTGATGGCCCCGGCCCTGGGCCTGGCCGCGGCGCGCGGGGAGGCCGTGGGGGTCGTGTGCGGCAGGAAGAGGAGAGACGCCATGGGAGGCGAGGGTGGGAGCTCAGCGGGGGAGTGTGGTCGTGTGGAGGCTGGGAGCACGACGAGGAAGAAAGGGGATGATGCGTTTCGCTGCGGATTTTTACGGGTGGCTTGGGAACCGTCTGATCCCTCAAAACTGTTGACACCTGATTTTGGCACGATGTAAAATGCAGTAAAGGTGGACTCAAGCGAAAAGCTTGCCCGTTTTGAGTGCTTGCCGAAGACCCAAACAGAGGCAGAAGACGGCCCGACAAGGAGGCGATCCAGCAAGGAGATGGCCCGGCGAGGAGGTGATCCGGCAAGGAGACGGCCCGGCAAGGAGGCGATCCGGCAAGGAGAAACTTTGAAGTTTGGGCCATTGCCATCCGATCTCATCTCGAAAGCCGAAATTGTGTTCGAAGTACTGGGATTTTGTATCCAGAACACTATTTCGGCTGATTACGCCCTCAAGATGATCTCATATGAGAAAACTTTCTACATGAATTGTCTTCGTCTCGTCGAATCGATCGATTTTCATATAAAAATCGTCTCAATCCGAGTTCGTATGCAAAAGTTAGAGTTATCTGAATGCAGCCGTGTCAAGAGGCGAAATAAGACGCGGGAGACCAGACACGTCTTGGCGAGTGTCTGATGCAATGTGTGAGCAATTAGCCATTCAAGATGGCCTCGAATCGAAAAACGTTCAACATGAAAGTTGTTCGTAACGTCGAAACGGTCAACTTTGCTTTTGGGCACATTTTCATCCGAGGTCGTTTACTGCCACAAAAAAGACCCGCAAGGCACAGCCAGAAAGCTTGCCGGGATGGAAACCTTGCCGGGGAAACCTTGCCGGGATGGAAACCTTGCCGGGGTGTGAAAGCTTGCCGGGATGGAAAACTTGCCGGGGAAATCTTGCCGGGATGGAAACCTTGCCGGGGTGAGAAGCTTGCCGGGGTGGAAACTGTCAAATCCGACCTGAAGCTGAAGATGGGCTCAAATAATTATCTAGATGGCCTCGGATGAAAAAGTGTTCAACATGAAAGTTGTTCGTAACGTCGAAACGGTCAACTTTGCTTTTGGAGTCATCATCATACGACATAGTTTACGACCTGCAGAGACGCTACAAGAGTCGGACGGTCCAGTCAGCTGCATAACCGAGTCCGACTCGAAATTAAAGATGACCCCGTGGAGTATTCAAGATGGCCTTATTTGGAAAAGTGATCAACATACGGATTATTGGCCTCGTCGAAGCGCACAAAATTCGTGTTTGAACCATCTCCATCGGGGGTCATGTGCAGATTCCACGGCCCACGCAAGGAGCAAGACAGAAGATTGGACCAGATTCGGACTGAATCCGAGCGGGACCAGAACTAGGACTCTAGGACGTGAATTGATGTAATTTTCTTGTAAGGAAAGCCTAGATGAATCCTTTGCTTGTACGGGAAGTCCAGCCGCCTCTTATATATGTTGGGGGTGACGGCCGATTGAACAACACACAATCGAACAATCAATATACTACTTTTTCTTCTACGTTTTATCTCTCCATTGTTTTTCTCTCTCGTTCTTCGTGTTGGAGAGCTGCGAGTACAGAGGCTCTAGGGGCGAGCGAATTGACCTAGGGCAGCCCATAGCCGCCGCAATCCCTGACGGGGTCCCTCCCGGGCGTGCGGGGCTTCGGGTCTGCAAAAGCGTCCGCCGGCTGTCTTGCGTATCGCGCTGCCGGACGGACCTCCTTCGACGTGAGCTGCGGTGCATCACCCCCGGCGTCGAGGGTACACGGTGACGTGTTCGTGTGCGAACACACTTTTTGGCGACTCCGCTGGGGAACTTTTGATCAAGAATCATCATCCATCATGTCCAATCTTCCCAATCCCTCGGAAGTTGACGCCGATAACATTATCAAGCCCAATCTGGAGGAGTTATCGGCCGAGCATCGTCAAGCTTATGAGGAGTACAAGAAGGCGCGTGAAGAGAAGGAGTTGCAGGAGTTCCTTGGAAACTTCAAGAAGGACCGCCAAGGCAATATCACTCCGGTTGGAGAAATCAAGTTTCCTCCTCTTCAAACCGATCAGGTTAAACCTTCTGTAAGTACTACCTTTTCTCCTGAGCAATGGGCTGAAATTGAGAGCCGTATTTCTGATAGCAATAATCTGATCTATCAAGCTTTCTTAGAAAATACTAATGCCCAGAAGAATATGCCTAATATGCCTGCTAGTATGGGAAACCCTAATTCAGCTTTGCCTATCTCATCGGCGCCCCCCATGCCGATGAATTATTTTCCCACCCATACCAATCAAATTGTGGCCGCACCGCTTAATCCTTTTATGAATATGCAGAGTTCGGTGGCAACGCCGAACCAAACCTTACCGATAGGTGGAAACATTGCTAGATCATTGCCGAACTATGGTTCGGCAAACATGCCACAATTTGTACCCGTAGTTGCTAACCCTAATCCTCCTATGCCAGTGCCACAAGCTTCATCGTCTACTATGGACGATGCTTTAGCTAATTTTAGAGAGGAGATGGCTAAAACGCTTCGAGAGAATTTTGGTGTTGAATTACCTAGGAATCGGATTTATCAAAAGCCGTATCCTGAGTACTTTGATGCAATTCCGTGCCCTCAAGGATATAAAATTCTAGATTTTGTTAAGTTTAATGGAGAAGGCACGAAGACCACGTGGGAGCATGTTAGCCAATATCTAGCACAATTGGGTGAAGCAGGCTCGATAAATGAATTGAAAGTGCGTTTATTTCCTTTGTCATTAACTGGTACTGCATTTTCATGGTTTTCTTCTTTGCCGCATGGCTCTATTCGTGTGTGGTCACAACTAGAGCAAAAATTTCATGATCATTTTTATAGCGGCGACAATGAACTTAAGTTGTCACATCTTACATCGGTTAAGCAGAAGCATGACGAATCGGTCTCCGATTACGTCAAGAGATTTAGAGAGACAAAGAACCAGTGCTATAGTTTAGTGATAACTGAGAGAGACTTGGCTGATCTTGTGCTCAATGGTTTGAGAACTCATATTAGAGAAAAGCTAGAAGGCTATGAATTTATAAGCATCAACCAAGTCCTACAGAGGGCTTTGGCTCATGAAAGACGAAGCAAGGACCTCAAAGAAGTGCATAGATACAAAACTGATCGTCCTAAGATGAATATGGTTGAATATGATAGTGATCATTCGGACGATGAGGGTGATATTTATGCTGCTGAATTTATTTGGCCCTCGAAGGCCAAACCTTTTACTTGTCATGATTTAAAGCCGATTCATAAGAATCGCGATGATGAGATGAAGTTCACTTTTAACATTGCTAAATGTGATAGAATATTTGATGCTTTGCTACAAGCTAAGATTATTAGAATATCTCATACTTTACCGCCGTTTGAAGAGCTGAAACGGCGTGCTTATTGCAAGTATCATAATTCTTTTTCTCATGCTACTAATGATTGTAGTGTTTTTCGACGACAGATACAATCGGCCATTAATGACGGACGATTGAACTTTTCTGAGATGCAAGTTGATAAGCAGCCCTTCCCAATGAATACTCTGGATTTGGAGGGGAAAAAGTTACTCATTCGGCCGGAGGTGGCCGAATCTGCTAATAAAACTAATGTTGTCATTGGTGAGCCCAGGAAAAACAAAGATGGCGACAAGGTCCTAGGAAGGCAAGTGGTGCTTGACAAGCAACCCGATGGTGGGGAGATAATCAAGATCACCATCAAGAATCCTACACTCGAGGGGCAACCGCAAGAGCAAGAGAATACCCGTGTTAAGTTTGTCAAGCCCAAGATTCCGGAAGTTGGCAAGTGGAAGCTGAATGAAGCCAAAGTGCAGCGCAAGGAAATCAAGCCAACTTTTGATATGTTGCTGTCCAAGTATGCTAATCAAGCGGCCGGTTCTAGCTCTAACCGGTCATCATATTTGAAGCGCCCAAGATCACCTCCAAGACAAGAATTGCAACATCGCACAAGGCCATATGGGTCATGGCACCAGGACTGTGGATGGCGCCACCTCCCTATGCACGATACCACGTGGGAGGATTTAATGGAGGATGGGGGCAGCCCCCAATGGCCCCTTATGCTTTTCATCCAGGATGGGCAGAACCAAGGAGGCCTATACGTGAGAAGTTTTCTTATCCCACACGAGGCCGTTTGAACAAAGGAGTCAATCGGCCAATGCAGAATAATCAAGGAAGGATCAATAAGCAAGTGTGGCGTGCCAAGTCACCAAGTGCAGTGGTCGAGTCTGGAAAGGGCAAAGAAAGAGTTGATGCCGGTTCACTCATCTTGGGCACTAAGACATTCACTATACAACAGCCGACTGTGCGGAACAACCCTACTGAGCCGATACTTGCTATCGCACCAAAGCACTCGGCTAATGATCATGAAGCTAGCACAAGAAAAGCCAAGTTCAAAGATCCAAAGTACATGCAGCCTAAGTGGTGTCCTCCAGGGCTAACAAAAACACAAAAGAGGAAACTACAGAGGTTAAGGAGTCATGAAATGGCAGAACAGGAGGCCGAGAAGCAAAGAGATGAGTGGTTCAATGACGTTCGGCCCATGGTTCCTACAGAACAAGTATGGGTGCCTAAGCAAATACAAAGTGCGGTGGTTTCTACATCTGTCACATCAGCACCTGTACCACCAAGGAAGGACGATGCTATTGCTGTTACATCATCTACAACGCCTATTGATTCCGTTTCGCCCGAACAGATTTCAGAATCAATGAAGAGGGCAAACCCAGACCCGGCAAGCTCGGCAGGCCCGGCAAGCCCAACACCGGCAAGCCCGGCACTGAACACACCCGAGGAGGAGGGCGACGTGGTAGATTGTGAGCCTACACCAGTACATGAAGGAATGGATATCAACATGGTGTTTTATTTACCCGCTGAGTTTCGTGCTATAGATGAAGAAGGGGAGGTGGCTCAGCTGGATTTTGGTCCTAAGAATGCAATATTTGAGAAGCCAAAAGAACCAGTGACGCACTTGAAACCGTTGTACCTCAGAGGCCATATCAACGGGTCACCGATTACTCGAATGCTTGTCGATGGTGGTGCTGTAGTGAATCTCATGCCTTATTCAGTCTTCAAGAAATTGGGTTTGCCCGACGAAGGATTGATGAAGACCAATATGGTTCTCAATGGATTTGAAGGCAAAGAGAAAACCGAAGCCAAAGGGGTGATGTACGTGGAGCTTACGGTTGGGAGCAAAACTTTGGCTACTGCATTCTTTGTCGCCGAGGTACAAGGTAACTACAACGTCATACTAGGCCGTGATTGGGTCCATGCAAACCAATGCGTGCCATCCACTATGCATCAGTTTTTAATTCAATGGGTTGATGATGAAGTGGAAGTCATTCACGCGGATAATTCGGCTTGCGTTGCTTTAGCCGATACACCGGTAGATTGGCAACACCCCAATGCTGCTTGCTTGACGGGACGGGACTTATCAGAATTTGATTTTCTCAGCGCCACCAAAAGCGGTTTTGTACCCGTTTCTCTAAAGCCGGTTGGTAGCAATCGGCTCCAAAGCATAATGTATTTAAATGGGTGCTAGCTCTGAGTGGTTGCAAAAACGGCTTGCAGAATATCGGTCCAATGGGAACGATATGTATGAGTCTGTAGAGGAGTTAGATGATATGGATAAACTTGGACAAGGTTTTACGTCGGCCGATCCATTAGAAGAAATAGATATTGGAGATGGTTCAATTCCTAGGCCGACATTTGTAAACAAAAATTTGAAAGCCGATTGTAAAATCAAGTTAATCGAGCTATTGAAAGAATATGTTTGTTGCTTTGCATGGGAATATCATGAAATGCCAGGTTTAAGCTGAGAGCTAGTGGAGCATCGGTTGCCTATAAAAGCCGGTTTTAGACTGTACAAACAATCGGCTAGAAAGTTTAATCCAAGAATATATGACCGGATCAAGGAAGAGATCGGTCGTTTGCTTAAAGCTAATTTTATTAGACCTTGCAGGTATGCCGAGTGGATTTCTAATATTGTGCCAGTGGAAAAGAAAGGCTCCGGCAAGTTGAGGGTGTGCATTGATTTCAGAGATTTGAATAGAGCTACACCCAAAGATGAGTATCCTATGCCTATAGCCGACATGCTTATTAATGATGCTTCTGGACATAAGGTCATTAGCTTTCTTGATGGCAATGCGGGGTACAACCAAATTTTTATGGCCGGAGAGGACATGTCCAAAACGGCTTTTCGGTGCCCCGGTTTTCTTGGTTTATTTGAGTGGACGGTAATGACTTTTGGATTGAAGAATGCTGGCGCCACATATCAGAGGGCTATGAATTTGATTTTTCATGATTTACTCGGCGTTATACTTGAAGTCTATATTGATGATATTGTTGTCAAATCGGATGCTTTTGAATCTCACTTAGCCGATTTGCGTTTAGCTTTTGAAAGGATGAAGAAATATGGACTGAAGATGAATCCTTTGAAGTGTGCATTTGGCGTGTCGGCTGGCAAGTTTTTAGGTTTCATTATTCATGAAGATGGCATAGAGATTGATCCCAAAAAGGTAGAAGCTATACAGAAAGTGGAGGCTCCAACATGCAAGAGAGATATGCAAAAATTCCTCGGCAAGGTCAATTATTTAAGGAGGTTCATAGCCAACTTGTCAGGGAAGGTTGATGCATTCACTCCTATACTTCGGTTGAAGAATGATGTTGATTTTACTTGGGGGGCAAAACAGCAAGAAGCATTTGATATGATCAAGAATTATTTGTGCACTCCTCCGGTGATGAAGGCGCCCAAGCATAGAGAGCCCTTTAGACTTTACATTGCAGCCGAGGAAGGCGTTATTGGAGCTGTTTTGACTCAAGAAATCGAAGAAAAAGAGCATGCTATCACTTATTTGGGCCGACGTCTATTGGATGCCGAGACAAGGTATACATTTATTGAAAAATTATGCCTATGCTTATACTATGCTTGCACAAAATTGAGACATTATCTAGTGCCAAGTTCTTGCATAGTATCTTGTCAAACCGATGTCATTAAATACATGTTGCATAGACCAATTCTTAGTGGTAGAATTGGTAAATGGGCTTATGCTCTAATTGAGTATGATTTGGCTTATGAATCTCTAAAATCCATGAAAGGCCAAATTGTTGCTAATTTTATCGTTGAGCATCGGATTAATGACAAGCAGGATATTGAAATAAACCTTGTCTCGTTAATACCATGGAGATTATATTTTGACGGTTCAGTTTGTAGCAACGGCCAAGGTGTTGGTATTGCTTATATATCTCCTCATGGTGCTGTTTTTGAAGCCTCATGCCACTTAGAATATTTTTGCACAAATAATCAAGCCGAATATGAAGCATTGTTATTCGGCTTAGAGATGTTGTTGGCCATAGGTGCTACACATATTGAGGCTTTTGGTGATTTGTTATTAGTAGTGCAACAAGTATCCAAAGTTTTTCAATGTTTAGACGAATCACTTAATGTTTATCTTGATAAATGTCTGGATATAATTTCTACTTTGGATCATTTTAGCATTGCTCATATATCTAGACATGATAATTGGAGAGCAAATGAGTTAGCACAGCAAGCATCTGGCTATCATGTCAATCATGGCATGTTTCATATCTCTCAAGAGCCGATGTCTTGTCTTGCTAATATAGGGGAGGCCGAACCAGAGCCCACTGATTCGGTCACTAACAATAAATCTAGTGCAGGTGAAAATCATGATTGGAGAAAGCCCATTATTGATTACTTGTACAATCCGAGTGAAAGGGTGGACATGGCTGTTCGGCGCATGGCTTTCAAATATACAATAAGAGACGGTGGTCTTTATCGCCGAACGGTTGAAGATGTTCTTTTGAAGTGTTTGGACGAGGATCAAGCAAGAGTTGCTATGGGAGAGGTTCATGAAGGAATTTGCGGTACTCATCAGTCGGCCCCCAAGATGAAGTGGTTGTTACGACGTGCTGGATTTTATTGGCCGACGATGATCAATGATTGCTTCAGGTATTATAAAGGATGTGAAGCTTGTCAAAAGTTTGGTGATATTCAGTTAGCTCCCGCTGCTATGTTACATCCTATTATCAAGCCGTGGCCCTTTAGAGGTTGGGGATTAGACTTTATTGGAGAGATTCATCCTTCATCTTCAAAGGGGCATCGGTTCGTGTTGGTGGCAACTGATTATTTCACTAAGTGGTCTGAAGCAGTACCTCTCAAGAATATGACGCATACAGAGGTAATTCAATTCATGAGTGAGCACATTATTCATAGATTCGGTATTCCGCAAACGTTAACTACGGATCAAGGTTCATCTTTCATGTCTCATCAAGTTAGAGAATTTGCCGAATCATATAAGATAAAGTTGCTCAATTCCTCCCCGTATTATGCTCAAGCCAATGGACAAGCTGAGTCTAGCAACAAAATTTTGATCAAGCTCATCAAGAAGAAGATTGAAGATAATCCAAGAAGGTGGCATGAATTATTGTCCGAGGCTTTGTGGGCGCATAGAATCTCAAGGCATGGTGCGACGAAGGTAACTCCATATGAGCTCGTATACGGTCAAGAAGCCGTTTTACCGGTAGAGGTGAATTTGAATGCTTTGAGAATAGCCAAACAAAATGATTTATCGGCAGTGGACTTTTATAACTTGATGATGGACAACGTTGATGAGGTTGCCGATAAACGTTTGACTGCATTAAAAGCCATAGAAAGGGACAAGTTGAGGGTAGCAAGAGCTTACAATAAGAAGGTCAAGTTGAAGAATTTTCAGATTGGTGATCTTGTGTGGAAGGTGATTCTACGATTGGTTCAAAGGACAGAAAATTCGGGAAGTGGTCTCCAAGCTGGGAAGGTCCTTTCAAGATTGCAAGAATAGTTCCCGGAAATTCATATTTGGTGGAATCCATGCAAGGAACATTGCTACCTCGAGCTCTCAATGGCAGATATTTGAAGAAGTACCACCCAAGTGTGTGGCAAGAAGCCTAAATAGGCAATGGCCGATATATAATTACCGATATATAATTATCGCCCTAAGCACATATTAATGGCCGATGGAGTGTTGACATCGTCCTTAGAACAAGCCTAATGCAAATTATTTTTCGGCACACAAGTTTTGCCGAAAAACAGGGGGGCATGTGTTGACACCTGATTTTGGCACGATGCAAAATGCAGTAAAGGTGGACTCAAGCGAAAAGCTTGCCGGTTTTGAGTGCTTGCCGAAGACCCAAACAGAGGCACGAGACGGCCCGGCAAGGAGGCGATCCAGCAAGGAGACGGCCCGGCGAGGAGGTGATCCGGCAAGGAGGCGATCCGGCAAGGAGAAACTTTGAAGTTTGGGCCATTGCCATCCGATCTCATCTCGAAAGCCGAAATTGTGTTCGAAGTACTGGGATTTTGTATCCAGAACACTATTTCGGCTGATTACGCCCTCAAGATGATCTCATATGAGAAAACTTTCTACATGAATTGTCTTCGTCTCGTCGAATCGGTCGATTTTCATATAAAAATGGTCTCAATCCGATTTCGTATGCAAAAGTTAGAGCTATCTGAATGCAGCCGTGTCAAGAGGCGAAATAAGACGCGGGAGACCAGACACGTCTTGGCGAGTGTCTGATGCAATGCGTGAGCAATTAGCCATTCAATATGGCCTCGAATCGAAAAACATTCAACATGAAAGTTGTTCGTAACGTCGAAACGGTCAACTTTGCTTTTGGGCACATTTTCATCCGAGGTCGTTTACTGCCACAAAAAAGACCCGCAAGGCACAGCCAGAAAGCTTGCCGGGATGGAAACCTTGCCGGGGAAACCTTGCCGGGATGGAAACCTTGCCGGGGTGTGAAAGCTTGCCGGGATGGAAACCTTGCCGGGGAAATCTTGCCGGGATGGAAACCTTGCCGGGGTGAGAAGCTTGCTGGGGTGGAAAGCTTGCCGGAAAAGCTTGCCGGGGTGGAAACTGTCAAATCCGACCAGAAGCTGAAGATGGGCTCAAATAATTATCTAGATGGACTCGGATGAAAAAGTGTTCAACATGAAAGTTGTTCGTAACGTCGAAACGGTCAACTTTGCTTTTGGAGTCATCATCATCCGACATAGTTTACGACCTGCAGAGACGCTACAAGAGTCGGACGGTCCAGTCAGCTGCATAACCGAGTCCGACTCGAAATTAAAGATGACCCCGTGGAGTATTCAAGATGGCCTTATTTGGAAAAGTGATCAACATACGGATTATTGTCCTCATCGGAGCGCACAAAATTCGTGTTTGAACCATCTCCATCGGGGGTCATGTGCAGATTCCACGGCCCACGCAAGGAGCAAGACAGAAGATTGGACCAGATTCGGACTGAATCCGAGCGGGACCAGAACTAGGACTCTAGGACGTGAATTGATGTAATTTTCTTGTAAGGAAAGCCTAGATGAATCCTTTGCTTGTACGGGAAGTCCAGCCGCCTCTTATATATGTTGGGGGTGACGGCCGATTGAACAACACACAATCGAACAATCAATATACTACTTTTTCTTCTACGTTTTATCTCTCCATTGTTTTTCTCTCTCGTTCTTCGTTGTTCTTCGTGTTGGAGAGCTGCGAGTACAGAGGCTCTAGGGGCAAGCGAATCGACCTAGGGCAGCCCATAGCCGCCGCAATCCCTGACGGGGTCCCTCCCGGGTGTGCGGGGCTTCGGGTCTGCAAAAGCGTCCGCCGGCTGTCTTGCGTATCGCGCTGCCGGACGGACCTCCTTTGATGTGAGCTGCGGTGCATCACCCCTGGCGTCGAGGGTACACGGTGACGTGTTCGTGTGTGAACAAAAACTCTAGATACTTTCATCGTGTCTGTACAAAATTTTCTAAACGAAGAAGGATGGATAATTGGGTAGTGTACAAAGCGTCCCAAAATGCATCTTGCGTGCCAGTCGCACCCCCAACAGGCCCCCAAGGCACATTTTTTAACGCGGGCGTCGAAAAATCCTCCCAGTCGTTCCCTGGGACGTCGAATTCCGACGGTTGGGCCCATTTTTTGGGTCAGCGATCCAGGCCGAACTTAGCGTGCTAGGGGTACTTGGAGACTCCGACGGAAGGAAAAGCGGCGCGTGGGACACCACTGTCAGGCGAGAAACACCTTTTCCCCGCCAGATTCGCCCTCGCCGCCATACCGGTCCCGGCGCCGCCCACCTGCCCACAGTCGTTGCCCCGCCGCTAGAAAAGGCCATTTCCCCGCCGGTTTCGCGGCAGCCTCCATCCCGCTCCTGGGCGAGCTTTCCAGGGCTCCGACGGCCACGCATGCGGGGATACCGGCGGCTGCCCATCCACCACGCCCGCCAGGTGTTCGGTGTTTTGCCTGCTCGGCAGTGGACTCAGACGACGAGGAGGCGTTCGCGGCTCTGATGGAGGAGGAAGCCAAGGCCGACACCGCCGACGAAGAGCACCTCATGATCCTCGCTGCACTAGCCGGCCTGTTCACGAACAATGCCAAGCTGCGGCGAGGTGGCTCGGCGCCGGGCCGCCGCAAGAGCAAACAGAGGCATCGAATGGAGAGCTATTGCATGCTCTACGCCGACTACTTCGCCGGCGCTCCTCTACACGGCGAGAAAGTATTCCGGTGCCGTTATCGGATGGGCCGGAAGCTCTTCCTCAGAATTATGAATGTCATCCGGGAGTTCGACATCTATTTCATTTGCAAGAAAGATTGCACCCGCACAGTTGGATTCTCCTCACTCCAGAAGTGCACGACAGCTATGAGGATGCTTGCATACGGAGCTCCCAGTGATATATAGGAAGACTATGGACGCATGGTCGAGTCTACCACCATTGAGTGTTTGTACAAGTTCTGCAGGGCAGTGGTGGCAGTGTTTGGACCACAATACTTGCGATCACCCAATGCTGAAGACACTTCTCGGATCCTAGCACAGAATGCGACAAGAGGATTTCCTGGGATGCTTGGAAGCATCGACTGCATGCATTGGGCATGGAAAAACTGCCCATTTGCTTGGCATGCGATGTACAAAGGCGCCAAAGGAGCTTGCAGTGTGGTACTTGAGGCAGTGGCCACATAGGACCTATAGATTTGGCACTCCTTCTTTGGTATGCCAGGAACTCACAATGACATCAACGTACTGCAATGCTCAAATGTCTTTGCGAAGCTTGTTGAAGGTCATGCTCCTCCGGTGAACTTCTAGGTCAATGGGCGCCACTACAACAAGGGATACTATCTAGCAGATGGTATCTATCCGAGATGGTCCACATTTGTGAAGACTATCTCAAACCTTGTGGCAGGAGGCAAGAAGTCACACTTTGCTAAGTGTCAGGAGGCTTGCAGGAAGGATGTCGAGTGAGCATTTGGTGTGCTCCAATCTCGATTTGCTGTTGTCCGGTACCCCGCTCTGACCTGGTAGAAATCTCAGATGTGGGAGGTGATGAATTGCTGTGTCATCTTGCACAACATGATCATTAAGAGCGAGCAGGAAGAGCCAGTGTTTGACACTTAACCATATTTCAGGCAGAGTCCTCTTGCAGTTGTTGATCACCAGGTACCGGCAACATGGGTTGCCTTCCTCAATATGCGCCAGGAGATTCGAGACCCACGGGTGCATCAAGAACTGCAGGATGATCTGGTGGAGCACCTATGGAGGCTCAAGGGCAACACCTAGTTCGATTTGTTTTAATTTGTGTTGGAATTATGAGCTTGCTTCATTGAACTATTTGATTTGTATTGATTTCTGTGATGAACTTTGTCATAAAAATTTAGTTTTTGTTGAATTTGTGCCGAAGTGCGCCGAATTTGGGCCATACTTGGGCCGAATTTGCGTCGAATTTGGGCCGAAATCGCCGGCTAGGAGGCGACCTTGGGGGGCGGCTGGGAACCCGAGCCCCCCCACCCCCCCCACGCCGAATTTATCGCCGGTTCGCCCCCAAGCGGCGCTATTTCAGGCCCTTGGGGGGCGAACGGCTGGAGATGCTCTTACCGATGGAGCTCAAATCTTCGGGTGGAACTCAAACCATGGCTCTACTTCTTACGAAATGAATCTGCATCATACGTCACTGCCGACGACATATTCTTGGTGTCGTTCGCATGCTTTGAACATTATCAAAGATTTAGAACCTGTTCATATTCCTCCATTACTTCAAATTCTTGACTCCGCTCCCTACTCCTCGATTGTTGGCTTCACGTGTAAAATCGGGAGTAGATAACATGTACAGCTACCAACTTCACTTCAGACGGCAAGGGAGGGGGTTGATATCTGCGAGAGAGGACAGTCTGGATCACCCAACCGGTAAGTAGCGGGAGTCTCACGCAGATCTTGGTTTGCCACTCCATTAGATTGTACTACAATCGGCTCCGCTCCACGCCTCCACTCGTCTAGATCCACGGAGTTGTGGCGTTCGGCGTCGCTCCGGCCGCTCCGAGAGCGGAGTTGCGAGTGGAGCAGATCCGAACACGCTTTTACTATGCACTTTAACTTGGATCGAGATTTTTTAACTGAACTTTACTAACTTTGGGGCCCACATGTTTGCCATGCAAAATCGGATATTTTAAGTTAAAAATATGTATCCTTCCACCCTTAGCCATCATTTGCCAAGGCCGACTCCAGCGGTGCAACGAGGGATGATGTGTTGTGGTTGTGTCTTACACTACTGGAATCAGCAACTTTGCCGTCTGCCATGGCAGACGGCAAAGGCATGCATTGCGGACGGCAAAGGTCTTTGCCGTCAGCCAGCAGACGGCACCACATCCGGCTGAACAAGCTACGGTAAAGGCTTCTTGCTTCTTTGCCGTCTGCTGGCAGACGGCAAAGGGGTTAGCCCCGTTAGGAGGCTAACGGTGGGCCCTACATAGCTTTGCCGTCACCCTCGTACACAACAGACGGCAAAGATTTTGCTAAACATTAAAAAAAACATTCGTCTAGCGGCGTGTCCGACGTCCGGCGAGCGGCGTGTCCGGTGTCTGGCCAGCAGCGTGTCCAACATCCTTTAAGCAGCGTGTCCGGCGTCCTTTGAGCAGTGTGGCCTGAGTAGTACCGGACGGCGGCGGCCATGGCCGGAATAGCAGCAGACGACGGCGGCCATGGCCGAAGCAGCAGCAGACGACGACATCCATGGCCAGGCTCCGGCGGGCTGCGCACGGACACGGGCGGCGCGCAAATGCGGGCGGGCTCCGGAGGGCGGCTATTGCTTCGGTGGTCGCCGGAGTTGCCAACTCCCGCAGATCTGGCGCTCGGGGCAGAGACGAGGACAGCGAGTGGCGCCGGCAGTGTAGTCTGGCGAGGTGCGTAGAGGAGGAGGCCGGGGAGGCTCGCCCGCGGCGAGGTGCGCAGAGGAGGGGGGCGGGGAGGCTCGCCCGCGGCGAGGTCCGGCAAGGGGTGTAGAAGAGGATGTCTCGGAGGCTAGGCCGCGGCCGGATCCGGCGATGGGCGGCGACGGCGGAGCCGGCGAGGGGCGGAGAGGCGGCACCCGATGAGGAGCGGAGACGGAGCCGCTGGGGAAGTTCGGCAGCGGCTGCTGCGCTTCTGCGCACCGGCAGAGAGGAGAGAATGAGATCGAGAGGATGGGGACGTGCACGTAGGAGAGAGAGTGGTGGGGTCGGGCGTGGGAGAGAGAGAGAGTGGTGGGGTCGGGCATGGGAGAGAGAGGATGGTCGGTGTGGGAGATCGTGATGTGTGGAACGGATCATGCCATGTCATCGATCCGTGGGATCGATCCGCGTGGTGTGTTTTTTCTTTGCCATCAGCCACCTCTTTGCCGTCTGCTAGCGGACGGCAAAGAATCTTTGCCGTCAGCTAGCGGACGGCAAAGAGGTGGGGTGGGCCGTTGGCCTCCACCGGACCCCACCCCACCTCTTTGCCGTCTGCTGACGGATGGCAGAGCTTCTTTGCCGTCCGCTAGCAGACGGCAAAGAGGTGGCTGATGGCAAAGAGCTTCTTTGCCGTCAGCTAGTTCTTTGTCGTCTGTTTTTTGGAAACGGATGGCAAAGAGCTTCTTTGCCGTCCGCCAGCTGACGGCAAAGAACTGGCAGACGGCAAATTTGCTGATTCCAGTAGTGTTAGTTGGTTGGGTGATGTCCCACGCCTAAGTTAACTAGACCATGAGGTCTTTTGTTGCTAGAGCTTTATAAAGGTTATTTTTTGATGAACTTTAATGAACTACACTAGGTTTTGGTCTAATTTCCTCATCAATTGGGCCGGTCCTTTTTAATTGTCAGCATTAGCTCCTTTCGACAAGTTTTAATATAAAATATCTCTCAACCCTTTCACAAGATGAAGTGACTGGCTCTAATTGAAGCAATAGACAAAGAAATGGAATAGAAAACGACAATTATGGATTTGCTTTAGAACCCATAAAATCCCCCTAAGTGATGTGAACAAATTATGATTTATGAGCACCATGACGGGAGGGCATGTAGAGGTCATGGTCAATGAGGATATATGACCATACTTTAATAATTCATATAAATGTCTTAGGTATGGGGACTCCGTACCACTCTTGTCTTTGACCTAGTTATCGATGCCCTAGCCCTAATCATGAAAATGGTTAAGCGACATGGGATGGTGAAAGGGGTGTTGGAAGAGTCAATTGAGTAGGGTGTCAATATGTTACAATTTGTTGATGACACCATTTTTCTAATGCATGATGATGAGGAGAGTGCAAATAAATTGAAATTAGGCTGCTTTTGAGAAAATGTGAGGGCCGACCATTAACTTTCATAAGAGTGAATTGCTCCTTTTTGGAAATCAAAGGGCAAGTTTGATTTTTATCAATACATATTTACTTGTCAACTTGGTGAAATGTTTTTGAAATACCTAGTGATTCATGTTTCTAATGATAGTATCTGTAACAAACGTGGGAAAAGAATGTTAAAAAGTTCTTGCTGGCAAGGCAAGTTGTTGAACGTTATTGGTAGGCTAACCCTTGTTCAAGCATGCCTAATTAGTATCCCCTTGTCCATGATGTCCGTTTATACCATGCATGTTGGAGTCGAGAAGAGGAGTAACTTTTTTAGGGTTAGATTTGTTTGTTAAGGGGACGAGGACAAAAGAAATACCACCTGGTTAACTAGGCAACATTTGTCAACTAGAAGACCAAGGGGTTTTAGGGTCCTTAATCTGGTAAGCATGACTAGAGCCCCTGTAGCTAAGTGGTTTTGGAGACTAGAAAATGAACAAGGATGATCTGTCATCCTGAATCTGTATGTTACACATGCATGGTTGTCTTGGTGCTAAATATAGTCTTGGTGACTCTTAGTTTTTGTATAGTTTCATGGTTGTGAAGAACATTTTCTTCCAGCACTGCAAAAAATACTATTTGGGAATGGGGGCAATACCAAGTTTTGGGAGAACTGGTGGATAGGTCCCAACCCTATGAAACTAAGTTACCCTAGTTTACATTACATGTGCTTTGATAACAACATTTCAATCACCGATGTCTTCTCCATAGGTTTTTGTAACACTACAAGAAATATGTCAACTTGTGACCTTCTGGCAGTGACCCTGGAAGAAATGGTCGTAAATCTACGACCATTTGAGACCAATTGGTCGTAAGCTGTCCGGAGGGGCCCTAACCCTAAAAACCAACGACCATTTTCGACAGAAAGGTCGTAATTTCCTTACTGGAAATGGTCGTAAAGCGGATAGCACCGGTCCACTACTTATTTCTAGCTGATAATGACCAATATAAATGGTCATTACAATTGAGTTCGAATGCATTAGGATGATTTGACAGCCACCTCAGCAACCTCGCGTATGTGTCATTGTTTATGTGTCATTTTTTGCTTACATGTCTATATTCAACAGACAGGCAGGACCCATTTGACACAAGGTGAACACACACTGACAGGCGGGGCCGTTTGATAGGCGGTGCCGAGCGCTTAATTCCCTCAAAAAACATGCGCGTGCGGGGACTCGAACCCACGACCGAGCACTGTCCTCGCTTGTTCGCTACCGCTGGACTAGAGAGGGACTGTTGCTCATGTATCGGTATTTGCCTACATAGTATATAAAACTGCGGCTCTCTCCTATCATTAACAAGTGGGACCTTAGCATCGAACGACAGGGGCAAGCCAACACTTAGCGATTTTCCGACAGGGGCAAGCCAACACTTAGCGATTTCTAGGTCATCCGATAGGGGCGGCGACCGACGGGGGCGGGGGCAACCGACGGGGACGGGGGAGGCGACCGGCGGTGGTGGTGCCGACACCACGACCACCTCGCCCACCGGCCAGTAGCGGTGGTGGTGCCGCTCGCCTCGCCCACGACAGGAACGGCGACCTCGCCCACACATGGGGGACTTGCCGCCGCCGAGCATGGGGGACTCGCCGCCGCCGCAAGCAGACCTCCCGGTATGCACCCCTCTCCTCTCCCCCCTCTCCTCTCCCCCTCTCCTCTCTGTTGATGCTGTCGAGGAGACCGCCGCAAGCAGACCCATGCCGCCGCAAGGAGACCGCCGCAAGCAGACCCACGCCGCCGCAAGCAGACCGCCGCTTCTCCTCTCCTCAAATTTGTTGATGTAGATTTGATGCAGATTTGTTGTAAACTTGGAAAAATCTCATTGATGTAGATTTGATGCAAACTTGGAAATCTCATTGATGTAGATTTGATGAATTTGGTAGAAACTCCATAGATGAAATTGTTAGGATAATTGTTGTTGATGAAATTGTTAAGAATTGTTTTGGAATTCAGTCAATTGTTAGGGGTGAATGATGTTGTCAGCAATCAATAGAACAGAGCTCAAGTTAGACATATTTATGCCATGGGTAAATAATGTATGCTAATTTATTTTGTCCACCAAGTTGGTCTTTCCCTGAAACAGGATCCTTCTAAATCCTGGGGGGTATTAAAGGTTTGGTTTGATTTAGCCTTCTCTATAAATTAAATCCATGCCAATTTCAATGTTGGTTTGATTTACAGTTTGGTTTGCTTCAATGTTGTGGTTAGGCAATTAGCATATAAAGTTTTCTGGATTTTTAGCTGCCATTACTGCCATCCATTTTCATTAATTAATGTTGATGCACTTAGATAGATTTGCTAAGTTGCAACAATTGCTGTCTTTGGCAGATGGACAGAAGCTGGATTAGAAAAGGAGTTAGAAGGTTTTCGACAGAACATATGAAAGGAGTTGATGAATTCATGCAATTTGTTTGGGCAAATTTTGCCAAGGATGCTGTCATTCTTTGCCCATGCTGTGATTGCCTCAACCGTTCGAGAAAAGCTCAAGGAGTAGTGGAAGATCATCTGCTTCTTAATGGGATGGCCAACACATATGATAGATGGATATATCATGGAGAACCTTTAGACGGACAACCTCAACATATTGAAGCTGATACACAGGCCCCTCATATGATGGGTGGTGGTGATGCTGGCATTGATTTTATGGAAAAGATTTTGCGAGAGAATGCTGGTTTGGAGGAAGAGGATGGGCATGAAGATGATAGGATTCCTGACCTATTGAAGGATCTGTACGATGCTGAAGATCGTGCTGATGGACAGAAGTCGATGTTTGCTGAGGTGTTAGAGGAGGCGAAGCGCGCAGCTCATGAAGGGGGTAAATTTTCAAGATTTACCTTCACCATGAAGTTACTCCACATCAAGTCTTTCTACCGGATTAGCAATGCTGCATTCAACGCAATACTCCGCCTTTTGACCTTGCAATTCCCTGATAGCTATGTTCCCAGGTCTTATGATGAAGCATTGAGCATAATCCGCAGGCTGGGGCTAGGTTATGTTTCAATACATGTGTGCCCAAATAACCGTGTCTTGTTTCAGAAGGATTTAGCGAAGCATGACAACTGTCCAAAATGCAATGCCTCTAGGTGGAAAGATGCTGATGGGAGAAGTCAATACCGGAGAAGGTACTGAGGCACTTTCCGTTGATACCAAGGCTGCAGCGGATGTTTATCTCGAAGAAATCATCGCTGGAGGTACAATGGCACAAGCTGAAGCGGCAACCTGTGGACAATGAGCTAAGCCATCCAGCGGACGGAGAGGCATGGAAAGAATTTGACAGTAAACATGGAGATTTTGCTGCAGATCCAAGGAACATAAAACTTGGCATTGCCACAGATTAATCCGTTTGGGAACATGAGCACGTGTTATAGCATGTGGCCCGTTTTTGTGGTGCTGTACAACCTGCCACCATGGGCATGCATGGATCAGTCCAACTTCATGATGTTGTTGCTTATCCCGGGTCCAGAGTCTCCAGGAAAGGATTTTGATGTCTTTATGGAGCCCCTCGTAGAAGAACTGCTCCAGCTCTGGACTGGTGTACCTACATACGATGCCTTGAGTCTGGAAGAAAAGTTCAATCTACGTGCTGCAATCATATGGTCCATCCATGATTTCCCAGCACTGCACACTCTGTCTGGGAGGATCACAGCAGGTTATCAAGCCTGTGTCCATTGTGACAAAGACCCTTGCTCAAAGAGAATAAGGAGCAAGATCTGCTATATTGGGCACCGCCGCTTTCTTCCCCGAAACCATCGCTGGCGAAGAAGCAAAGATTTTAATGGTGAGAATGAAACTCGTGACAAGCCAGCTGAATTCACTAAAGAAGAGCTGGAGCAGCAACTTGGAAAGGTGAAAGATGTGAGACCAGGAAAGCTTGCAAAGAAAAGAAAGCGTGAGGAAGGTCAATGTTGGGACCGGAGGTCTTGTTTGTGGGACCTGCCATACTGGGCTGATCTGAAATTAAGGCATAATCTCGATGTAATGCACATTGAGAAAAACATATGCGAGAATCTGCTAGGGACGTTTCTGAACATTGAAGGGAAGACAAAGGACACGGTTAGTTCTAGGCTTGATTTGGAGGACATGGGCATAAGAGAAGATTTGCATCTACAGCATGATGGAGATGAAGATTCATTTGAAATGCCACGAGCATGGTATACAATGAGTAAAGAACAAAAGCTTGCATTCTGTGAATTCAGAAGAGCGGTGAGATTTCCAGATGGTCATGCTGCTAACCTAGAAAAGTGTGTTACTTCTGATGGATTCAAGCTTTCAGTACTGAAAACCCATGATTGTCACATCCTCCTCCAAAGGATTTTACCGGCGGGCCTCCGAGGAATCATGGACAAGGATATATATGAAGCGGTTGCTGAGCTGGGAAATTTCTTTAGAGAACTGTGCTACAAAACACTCAAGTTAACTGTTCTGGAAAGACTTGAAAAAGAAATCCCAATTATTCTTTGCAAGCTCGAGAAGATTTTCCCTCCAACTTTGTTCACCGTGATGGTCCATTTGGCGGTGCACTTACCAAAAGAGGCAATGCTTAGAGGCCCTGTGCAATACGGTTGGATGTACCCAATCGAAAGAAGGCTGCTTACTTGTAAGCGTTATGTGCGAAACACGGCAAGACCTGAAGGTTCGATTGCTGAAGCATATGTCGTTGACGAGTGCTTGACTTTTTGCTCTAGATACTTTGGCGATGTGGAAACAAGATGGAACCGGCCGGGCAGAAATAGAGAGCTGTCTGATTCGCAAAGTGGTGATGTCTCGGTTTTCAACCATGGTGTGAACTTTCTTGGAGCCTCACAATACTTGGAGGCTGGTGATGAGTATGACAAGATGGTTTGGTATGTGCTCAGCAATTGCACCGAGGTTCTACCATATATCGAGTACGTTATATCTTGTGCACTCGTTATATTTTTTTTGCTTGGGTTGGCACCAGCCTAATGTTTTAATTCACATGTTTTGTTGGCATTGCAGGAAATGCAAGGAAGAGTTAAATCAGGAAGAAAGCCAGATCAATGTTCATATAAGGGTTGCCAAGGGATTTGCTAAATGGTTTAAGAATCATGTGAGATCTTTAGCCACATGTTTTATGTTTTCTATGTTATTCACCAACTGTTAAATACCATTGTTACTAAATGGTTTATTTGTGCAGATTGGAAAGTTGCATGAGGAGAAGAAGGTCAGTGATGATCTATTTGCTTTGGCATGCTTACCGGATAAGCGAGTGAGAGTGTATTCAGCATGCATTGCTGACGGTGTCCGGTACCACATCGTTGACCGCGAGGAAAACAGGAAGACACAGAATAGTGGAATCGTCACTGAGGGGTCACATGATGGTGAGAACATTGACTTCTATGGTCAGCTGAGAAGCATTGTAGAGTTGCAGTACAACTCTAGTGGAGGCATCCATCGCTCGGTTGTCTTATTTCGCTGTCACTGGTTTGATCTTAGTAGCAAGAAGAAGAGACGCTCTTTTGTCAAATATGATGGCCACTTCAAAAGCATCAACACTACAAGGTGCTGGTATAAGAGTGATCCCTTTATTCTAACAGCACAAGCAACAATGGTGTTTTACCTGCCAAACACTCTTTTGCACGGAAAATGGCGAGTTGTGCAAAACTTTGAGCACATACACTTGTGGAGTGTGACTGAAACTGAAGTGGAAAAGGGCCCCGGTGGTAGTGGACTAACATATCAGGATGATGACTCTACGGAAGTTCCGGTGCAAGCTGATGATGACTCTATGGAAGTTCCAGTGCAAAGCAGAGTGCAAAGGGACTGGGAACGTGTGCTCGTTGATGCTGCAGCAGTTGAAGGCATCAAGAAAAGAAGAAAGGTGGTAGCGGATGGACATGAGAGCGAGAATGAGGAAAACAGGACTGATCATACTATGCTGCAATATTGTAGTGACGATGAGGAAAACATGAGTGGGCATAGAGTTCCTTGTTTTGGTATCGACGACGATGAGTAGCGAATGGACATGAAGGTAAATTTTGTCTCCTTGGTGATCCTTCTAACTCTCTATAGTTTTCCTTGCAATTCTCTGTAGTTTTCCTTCTTGTGCATATGCATGGTGATCCTGATGTACTACAATTCTCTCCAGGTAGCAAAATGCTTGAAGATCCTGATGGCTGTAGTGATGTGATCCTGATGGCTGTAGTGACAAAATGTTGGTTGTAGTATTTGATGCAAAATGCAAAACATTTGATTTCCTTTTGTAAGCATTTGATGTGATCCTGATGGTTGTAGTATTTTGTAAGCATCAACATTTTGGATGCAAAACACTTGTTGTGATTGTTATGATGCTGGTGCATTTTGGATGCTTATTGTTATGATATCTGGGCAGAAATGACAAAAAGTTCTTCACTGAATTAGGTCTGAAATGACAAAATGCATGAGACTTATGGTTGTAGCAGATGGTGAAGATACAATGCCAAATGATGTTTTGGTGCAAAATGATGTGATGAAGATACAATGCAGATAGTGATGTAGTTTTGATGCCAAAATGTTGTCTTGTAATGCTTGAAGATTGCAAAATATTTTTCATGAAGTTTTTTTGAACTGAATTGAGACGTTGTTGCTTTAACTGTATTTTGTACTATATAGAAAATAAATTATGTCTGAATATTAAAAAATTGCGCGAGCGAGGACTCGAACCCACGACCGAGCGCATGTTTCACCCTGTCCTGAACCACTGAGCTAGGAAGAGACCGTTGATCATGTGTCTAGTTGTTCCACTATATACTCGAACCCACGACCGAGCACTCCATCACACACATATGGGCGCGCTCCATCAGACAGCCGTCTGATCCCACGCGCGGCCAGAAAATAATGCGCGAGCGGGGGGTCGAACCCACAACCTGGCACTTATTTCACTGTGTTTCTACCACTGGGCTAGGAAGAGGCTGTTGGTTTTGTACTCTATGCCCACCCTTTTCAATATATCAAACCAGTCACGTATCAAACACAGAACTCGCTGACAAGTGGACCCACTCTTTTCCCCACTCCTCCTCTCCACTCGATCCGCTCCTCCTCTCCACTCGACCCACTCCTCCTCTCCGCCACCGGCTCCTTCCTCTCCCACTGCCGCCGACTCCTTCCTCTCTCTCCGTCGCCGACTCCTTCCTCTCTCCTGAGGTATGAATCCGCCGACTCCTTCCTCTTCCTATAACTTAGTTTTCTGCTACTGTTTAGATTAGGGTTCTTGCCGCCGCCTAGATTGGATTAGATTAGATTAGGTTAGGGTTTAATTAGGATTGGATTAGATTAGATAAGGATTGGATTATATTAGGGTTTGATTAGGATTGGTTTAGGTTTCTTGCCGCCGCTGTTTGGAAATTAGGGTTAGCTTTGGTAGTAGCAAAATATGATATGGTTCAAATTAGGTAAAGTACATAGATTAGGTTTCTTATCTACTGTTGAGGCCCTGTTGATGTTGATGTTTTTGGTAGTAGCAAGATATGGAATGAGTAGAAGAAGAAAACAGAGTGCTGTTGATGTTTCTGCCATCAGAAATGTCCTTGTTTTCTTACTACTGTTCAAGGGTGTTGTTGATGTTGGTGTTGATGTTCTTCTTCTACTCATTGCCCCTTTGCCAAGATAGAGTAATAGCAAATTGAGGCCATTGCCATTTATAGTAGTATTCCAAATTGAGGCCCTGGCAAACACATGTAGTAAATATTCTACTGTTTTGAAGTGCTTGTTTCCTATGTTGTTTCATTTCATGGGGAATGAGTAGAAGAAGAAAACAGAGGTGTTCTTGCCATCATAAATGTCCACAAGTGCATTGCTTTTTTTCTCAGTTTTGCCATCATAAACTTGGCTCTGTTCCAACTATGTCCAGTCCTGTTTATTGTAACTTGTTGTTTAATTACAATGCTGCTTTTCAGAGTGGAGGGGAGGCCGCCACCGCCGGCTACTCTCTGCCACGCCAAGAAGTGAGATGGACGACTTGGAAGGTTTCGAGTTCTTCGAGATCATAATTGAGAAATCCTGCAGCAGGCAGGTATATTCAAGACAAGATCTCCCCTTCACCCATCTCTTTATCATCACTCTGCTGTCTGTTGCTTGATCGGCACAATTAACCACTGCTTGACCCTCGCTGCAGAGGCTGCCTGACAAGTTTGCGAAGATGCTCGACGGCCGTGAGCCCCAGAAAGTGAAGCTGCGGGGTGCCGGCAGCGGGCTTCGCAGGCTGTGGGATGTGCTGGTGGTGTTCAACGCTGACGGCCACATGTACCTAGGGCCCGGCTGGAAGCATTTCGCTCGGGCACTTCCTTGTCTTCCGCTACAACGGCGACGCCATGCTCACCGTGAAGGTGTTCGACAACACCATGTGCCGCAGGTACTACCAGCACGACGACGATGCTAGTAAGCTCTCTGCCTCTCTTCTTCCTGTCCTTTTGGCTTCGTTTTGACGACGACACCGATTGCTAAAAAAACTTTGTTGCATTTGGCTAGGCAATGGGAGCAGCAGCGGGGATGACGAGGAGCAGAGCGGGGAAGAAGAGGAGCAGAGCGGGGAAGAAGAGGAGCAGAGCGGGGAAGAAGAGGAGCAGAGCGGGGAGGTGAAGCCTATTCTGGTTGACGACGACCTTGCTATGGTGGTGGCTGACGACGACCTCGCGATGGTGGTGCCTGATGATGACCTCGCGATGGTGGTGCCTGACGATGACCTCGTGATGGTGGTGGCGCCGGCGATCCCACAGCTAGGAGACAGGACCAGGCCAATTGTGGTAGAGGAGTACATTCGCCCCATCGACATTCACCGCGTCGGCATTCGCCACTCTGAGCGCATTAGGATGATGAAGGAGAAGAAGGAGAAGAAGGAGTGAAGATGTTAAGAAATCAAGTGGCAATGTTAAGCATGTTAATCTGAACATGTCAATGTTAAGTATGTCAGGTTTAAGCTTGTTAGTGTAAACCTCTTAAGTATGACAGTGTCAGCCAAGCTTAGTTTGAAATTGATGAGAATTGAAATTTTGTGCATGCTCATGGATGCTCAAGTATGACAGTGTCATCTCAACATGTCAGTTTCTTAATTATGAATATTCAGTTTGGTAATTGATGGGAATTGAAATTTTGTGCATGCTCATGGATGAAAGATAAAATTATGGGTTTTTGTGCATGCTCATGTATGAAACAATATAAGTTTCATTTTGTGATTGTTAAAAACATGGTTTTTTGTTAAGATTTGAACCGGCTGAAATTTGAACTGCGGGTGCTCCATAGCATGCCCGTTATTTTTCCTAAAAATCATTTTTAGATCCACAGGTAGGCATTTCATCATAGAATCACCAACACCTATGCATGATCCAACCCCTAGCCACGGACGGCCGCCGCGACAAGTTCGACCGGTTTTTGAAAACACCGTAAAAATTCAAAAAAAATCAAAAAAATGGGAGACCTCCGCGTCACATCATCAAATGTGCCTATCAACTAGCAAAAATATTAAACTTGGAATACCGATGTTTTCTTGAAAAAGTGTCCTCAAAAAACGACCTACCATGAACGAAGATTCATGGCTTTCAAGCCAAACGAGCAATGATATGGCCACATTCGTTGAATAGTTTGTGATAATATGCCCAAATTTGGCACATGCCTCCATCTTGTGATGGAAAACAATGTTGCCAAAGAGAGGTTCCAACTTGTTTCACAAAAAAAACCATTTTTCATTTTCTGAATGCCAAAAAGACGTGTTTTTCGTGAAGCGGCTACAAGGAGAGTCATCCTAAATGGCGCCATTCCATTTCTACCTCAAAGTAGACCCTATTTTACGGACGGTCGCCAAAAATCATGCATTTCCGACCCTCGTAGCTACTCCCGGCCATTCAGACAACCTTCGGCCGATTCAGCTGGAACCGGATGAAATTTGAACTGCGGGTCCTCCATAGCTTGCCCGTTATTTTTCCTAAAAATCATTTTTAGCTTCACAGGAAGGCATTTCATAAAAGAATCGACAACAGCTTTGCATGATTCAACCCCTAGCCACGGACGGCCGCCGCGACGAAATCGACCAGATTTTGAAAACACCGTAAAAAATTCAAAAACAATCAAAAAAATGGGAGACCTCCGCGTCACATCATCAAATGTGGCCTACCAACTAGAAAAAATATTAAACTTGGAATACCGATGTTTTCTTGAAAAAGTGTTCTAAAAAACGACCTACCATGAACGAAGATTCATGGCTTTCAAGTCAAACGAGCAATGATATGGCCACATTCGTTGAATAGTTTGTTATAATATGCCCAAATTTGGCACATGCCTCCATCTTGTGATGGAAAACAATGTTGCCAAAGAGAGGTTCCAACTTGTTTCACAAAAAAAAAACCATTTTTCATTTTCTGAATGCCAAAAAGACGTGTTTTCCGTGAAACGGCTACAAGGAGAGTCATCCTAAACGGCGCCATTCCATGTCTACCTCAAAGTAGACCCTATTTTACGAACGGTCGCCAAAAATCATGCATTTCCGACCCTCGTAGCTACTCCCGGCCATTCAGACAACCTTCGGCCGATTCAGCTGGAACCGGATGAAATTTGAACTGCGGGTCCTCCATAGCTTGCCCGTTATTTTTCCTAAAAATCATTTTTAGCTTCACAGGAAGGCATTTCATCAAAGAATCGACAACAACTTTGCATGATTCAACCCCTAGCCACGGACGGCCGCCACGACGAAATCGGCCGGATTTTGAAAACACCGTAAAAAATTCAAAAAAAAATCAAAAAAATGGGAGACCTCCGCGTCACATCATCAAATTTGGCCTACCAACTAGCAAAAATATTAAACTTGGAATACCGATGTTTTCTTGAGCTATTCGGTATGATTTTAACCATTATTTCTACAAAGTTTACAAAAAAACCCCTAAAATTTTCTGCCTCCAAACCCAAAAGAATTTCCCTCCCACACCAAAATTTTCCCTCCACCAAAATTTCCCTCCACTCCCTCCACTCCCTCTCCCACTACCAGGCGGGACCCATCACTCCCTCTCCCACTAACACGCGGGATCCCCTCCTCACTCCCCAAAATTTCCCCATTCCCCTCCCCTCTCCCCGACGAACCCTAGCTTCTCCCTCCCCACTCCGCGCCGCCGCGCTGACGACGACTTCCTCCCCTGCTCCGCGCTGCCCCTCCCCTGCTCCGCGCCTCCCCCACTCCCTCCCCTGCTCCGCGTCGCCCCGCCGCCCCTCTCCCCGACGACGAATCCCCCCTCCCCTCTCTCCTCGATGATGGCGGCTACATCGACGACGGCGGCTACATCAACGACATCGACGGCTACATCGACCGCCCCGGCTATGACTACATCGATGACGGCGACTACATCATCCACATCATCGACAATTGACGACGGCAGGTACTTCTCCCCTCGATCCATCTCCCCTCGATCTTCTAGGGTTCAGTAGATCCCCCTCCTGGTCGATCTAGGGTTAGGATTCAGTCGATCTAGGAGCTCCTGTTGGTTCTTGTTCATGTTCATGTGATGGATTCTAGGGTTAGGAGCTCCTGGTGGTTCTGTCGATCCCCCTCCTGGTCGATCTAGGGTTAGGACCTCCTGGTGGTTCGTTCAATCCCCCTCTGGTAGTCTGCTTCATGGGGTTAGGGTTCAGGTTGATGGAGAGGAAGTGCATGATGTTAGGGGATGGATCTACGGGGATGGGGATGGATGAGGAAGTGGATGATGTTAGGGGATGACCTCCCTCTGGTTCATGTTGCTTGCTAGCATACATGGTTAATTAGGGTTTCCATCAGCAGTACTTGCTTGTATCAGTAGCACTTGGAGAAGAAGCACTAGGGTTTGTATCAACAGTACTTGCTTGCTTGCTGCTCTTCAATTTCCTTCCTTGCTTGCTTGTTTCTATCAGTAGCACTATGCTTGTTTCTATCAGTAGCACTTTGCTTGCTTGCTTGCTTGTATTAGTAGCACTTATGCACTTTGCTTGCTTGCTACTAGGGTTTGTATCAACATGTACTTGATTGCTTGTAGCACTTTGCTTCATTATTCTTTATGTTGTTACATCTTACAGGCTTGTTGATGCATTGACTGCTCGGGTGCAGTCATCGTTTGATTTTCTGTTGCATTAATGTTGGCAATGATGTGTTGGGCCCCGCATTGAGGGAGAAATCTTCTAAATTGCCTGCATAAGCATGATTTCAAGGCCCAGTATTATTGTTAACACTGCTTGCTTCTTTATTCATCAACTGTTGGGCAATCAGTTGCTATGGATGCATAAGTTTGCCTCCATTAGGGAAAACAGCTGAGTAATTCATTTGCTTATAGATGATTGCAGGTACATGGATAAAATTGCAAGTTAAAACATAAAAGTAATTGTTGTAAATAGTTGTTTTTGCTTATCCACCTTGCTGAAGTATAGTTCGTGTGGACTGTATTTGTATCCAACTATATATACTTGTAATACATGTGAGTTGTGTTCTTGTCTCTGGTACCACAACCTTAATTCACTTAGCTTGATGTAGTTTGCTTCACATATATTACTGCTAATGCATTGCTTCACATATATAGTTTGCTTCAATTTAGTTGCTTGCCAGCGTACATAGGGTTAGGGTTTGCATCAGCAGTACTACTAGCACTTTGCTTGCTTGCTTGTGTACTTTATATGAGGCACTAGGCAGATTTCTTGATGTACATTACTACCTCCTGCTTGATGTAGTGAAGATATTAAGAGATGCTTCATATCTTTCCAGTATACATGCATGCTTGTTTAGTGCACTTACATGTTTGCTTAATTAATAACACTACATCACTATATTGTTGACCCATCAAGTTTGCTTCACATGTATTACATGTATGTGCATGCTGGTCCAAATGCTTTCCTTTATTGATATAAGTGCATCATTTTACTTTATCCCTGTTGTATCTGATTGTTGTTTATTCTATTTTGCAAGCACCACCTCAAGATCATCCATGGCAAGGATGACAAGGTCAAACGTGAGGCCAACCGTTGGTATGCAACTTGCTCCTTGTGGTTATACTGTCAGTTTTATAAAATATGTGTCTTAATATGCTAAGTGAAATGTATTGCTGCAATCTGAATAAGCTGGCTTAATTGTGCCTATGTGCTGTTACTCTTCCTTACCCGAATAACTAGGATTAAATGATAATAAAATCTCATAAGATATGTTTGGCTGTCTGTCCATGCATTCCAACCATTCACCTAATAGTTATGTTTCCTTTATCATGCAAAGAAGAGCCTCTCACCGAGTACGAGAAGGTTAGGGCTAGAAATATGATGAGGAACAATAGGATGTTCCAATCCCTTGGCATCGGTGCAATAGAGTCAATGATTAGGAAAATGAATGATGTACAAGAAGGTAGAACTAATGAGGTTCAAGAAGGTAGTGGAGTTATCAATGATGACCCAGAGTACAATCCTAAGGAGGATGAAGTTATTGATGGGGAGGAAGTGGATGATGTTGTAGTGTAGAAGACTGTTAAGGTGCAAACTCTGTCTTGCTTGGAGGGTTGGGGTTCTTGTATGCTCTGTGTTTCCTTGTGCTCACATATTTGTCTTGTGATCTAATGCTTTTTTCCGTGCTATTTACACGAGGCACTGAAGGAATCTAGGACGAAGAGGCCTGGTGTTAAGAAGATAGTCAACAAGAAGAAAGTCAGCAAGAAGAGGAAGAGCTCAGAAACATCTGCTGCAATGCCTCCAGGAAGGGTGATGGCCCCACCTCCAGGACAAACAAAGAGGATCCTGGAACCTGATGAACCTGCCCCTGATAGAGTCACAAGGCAGAAAGCAAAGATGGCGGCTGCGACGGACCATCAGGAAAGTCCGCTACGCATGGACTCTGAGAGCTCGGTGCAAATGGGTGATGAGTTTCTGCCCATGGATGAAGAAACCACTCTCCGCATGGATGAAAGAGGCACTGTCTGCCTAGATGAAGGAGGAACTATCTGCATAGATGAAGTAGGCACTGTCCACACAGACCTCAGCCCTGTTGCACCTTCTATTGACAGGAATGCTGTCATCAGTGAAGAAGAACAGCAACTTGTGCTTCAATCAGGCAAGTTCACCTTTGCAATGCTCTCTTTTACTAGTGCATTTTCCAAATGGAAGTGATCATGTATGCTTACCTGTTTAGCAGAACCATTCCTGCATTTGTCGATTTCTCTTCTAATTTATGAGTTCAATTTCATTTTCAGATGCAATGACTACCAAGCCTAGACTTAGAAAGGGCAAAGGGCTAGAGAGAATCACCAAGTCGTTTGGTACCAAGGTGCCTATCCAAATTGCCGAAGGGATGAAGCGTCTAGAGAAGCCTTTGCAGGCAGCAAAGCTTGCTTCTGAGTGTGGACTCGTTGCAAGAAGCCATCTGCCAGTTCTTCCTCACTTCAAGGAATACAAACAAAACGCTAGTCTATTGGAGAATTACATTGGGAAAGTTGCTGTAAGCTACTTGTTTCATAGTTAATGTGCTATCTATTTTCTGTTACACCTACGTATGATCGCTAATATTGTTCCTACCTTGTTTGCTGTCTTGGTAGGCAAATTTTGAGATGAACACGGACTCGGACACCATCAAGACCGCATGCAAAGATATTCTGTAGAAAAATTCAAAGAACAGACGCCATCAGATCAAGAAGAAGTATTTTGATACCGCAGCAGCAAACAAAGTCAGCATCAAGTCTCCGGTGCCAGATCTGACGGACGGTGAATGGCAAGCTCTGGTGGAGATGTGGTCTACCCCAAGACACAAGGTTTCTCTCTGCTTTGTTTGCTGCTTTATGTTCTGCACATGATATGCTAGTGCTAGATCATGCTGATAGTATGCTTTTTTGTAGGAAGCCTGTGTGTCGAACAAGATGAATCGAGAAAAAGTCGTGTACCAACAGAGAACTGGTTCCAGGCACTACACAGCACACATTTTTGCCACTGTGAGAACTTTTGTCTAGAGACCTTACCGTTTGATCCTCGTTGAATAACATTTTTAATTCTTGCTGAATAACATTTTGATTTTTGTTGAAAAACATTTCAGAAAGAAGAGCGTAAGGGTGAGGAGCTGTCTGCGATTGACTTGTTCAAGGCCACCCACAACAGCAAGAAGCACGGGTTTTCGGAGCCAGTCAAGATTGCTATAGTAAGTCACTCCATGCTTTGTCCAGCCAGTTCAAACTTTTGTCTAGAGACCTCAGCCCTGTTTGATTCACAGCCAGCAAGAACACACACTATGTTCCATGCTTTGATGCTGTTTGCTAGAGCCTAAGATAGGTTTGGTATCTCAACAAAGATATCAGAATTTGTTGTATAGTTCTCAACAAAGATATCAGAATTTGCTGTAGCTATTTGTTGCATTTTTTATGATATGATGAAAATTGATCTGAATGTTAGTTTGATGATCGGCTCACTCGGGAAGCCATCTTATATAGAACCACCATTCTAGGCTTAATGAAGCCATCATATTGTTCCAATTGCATGTCTCCAGATCACATAAGTGTGTACACTTGCTATAATGAATCTGTTATTGATAATATCTACGTGCAGATTCAAATAATGCTTTCAGGTTACTAGTCATCATCTTCTTCTGTTTGAGTTTGAGTAAAATATCTACGTATAGATTTTGTGTGCTGGTTTGGTTACTTCAAATAATCCATTTCGTGTGCTAGTTTGGTGGCATTCTTGTTTGGATTCTCTTGCTTGGTTTGGTTTGCATAATGTGAAATAGATCTGCCACTAATGTCTATCATTTTCCTCCATATGCTAGCTTGAGATGGAAAAAAGGAAGGACGCACCGGTACCAGAAGGTGAAGAACCAAAGTCTGCTGCTGAAATTGTTGACGAAGTGCTCAAGACCGAAGTCAAGCAAAGCACATTCCTCAGGAATGTTGGGCTCCAGTCATCTAGGAACAACTCCGGCAAAGCAACTGCTGCTGTGGCTGCTCATGTTCATGATCTTGAGCAGAAGCTGGAGAGGTCGGAGCTTCAAGCTGAAGTGATGCAAGAAGAATTGGCAGCAATCAAGATGAAGGCGGAAGAATCTGAAGCTGCACGCAACAAAGAACTTGAGCTGCTGCGCAAGAAGTCTCAAGAACAGGATAAGAAGTTAGCCCACTTGATGGCTCTCTTTGGAGCTAAAGCATCGTAGAAGCTCTATGCGATGGCTCATTTTGGTTTCTCTTGCTCTCTTTGAACCTGTGAAGTTGAACCTGTCGTAGAACCTAAGATGGCTCATTTTGGTGATGTTGAACCTGTGAAACTGTGAAGTTATGCAGTTTGTGAACCTGTGAAGTTATGCATTTTGTGAAGCTGTGCACCTGTGAAGTTATGCATTTTGTGAAGTTGTGAATTATTTGAGTTTTGTTTCGACCATTTTATGAAGCTGAGCACCTGGTTCACAGGATATTTATTGAATTGGGCTCTAAACTTAGTTGGACTGCAAAAAGGCCGAGGCCCAAACAAGAATTAGACTAAAAAGGCTTGGGCCTAAAAAAAGAGTTGACTGTAAAAAAATATAGTTTGTAAAAGGCTGCATCCTAGAAAATAAAAGGCCAAGGCCCAAACAAGAACTAGACTAAAAAGGCTGTGGCCCAAAACAAGAATGGACTATAAAAAAAATTGGTCAGTAAAAGGCTTCATCCCAGAAAATAAAAGGCCAAATTATTGGGCCAGGCCCATGCAGCTAAGCAAAATAAAGAGAAAAAAACATTAAATGGGATGAATTATTGGGCTTGGCCCATGTAGACGGTCGAAATGGGCCGGGCTGATTCTAATTTACGACCTTTTCATTTGGTCATAATTCTGCCACGTCAGCTTGCCACGGTGGAGCTGACATGGTGTGGGCGGATTACTAGTGACCAAAATAATTGGTCATTGAACCTACGACCTTTTTTTTGGTCGTAAACGCCTACGACCATTCCAGAAGAAAGGTCGTTAATTTCCATTAAAGACGGTCAGCTTTTGATCATCTGTTTTTGGTCACAAAAAGGTCACAAATGGAAAACAATGACCAATAGTGATGGTCGCAAGTTGACGTATTTCTTGTAGTGTAATATTAAGTTGAGAAGAAATATGTGGGGAGGATGATTTGATCTCCGAAATAACATTAAAGATCTTTTGTGCTGATGTTGTTCTATTGGATAAAAAGGTTAGCATGAGATGGATGCTCAATGTTGATGGTGTATTTATCATTGGATCCTCATATAAAAAATGATTTCAAACTCCGTTGGCTTGCCACACAATTTCCTGTGGAAGGTAAATATCTCGTCTAAAATGATGTGTTCCTTTGGCTAATGTTTAAGACAATATTTTGATCAGGAATAACTTGTCCATAAAGGTGGCAGGGGTAAAACCTCTGTATTTCATGGACACAATGAAAGAATTGAGCATCTGTTTTTCACATGTTATGTTTCTAGGCTAACACGGAGCCTGCTCAAATGTGCTTTCAATTTGATATCAATCCCTGCCAATTTGCACGATCTGTTTCACACTTGGTTGAAATTCTTTAGTAAGAATGATAAGTTCATGGCCATAGTATGATGTTGGGCAAAGCCCCAATTGTGTCCAATCTTCACGATTTGGAGATGGAAAGGATGAGGAACACAAGAACTTAAGCGAACACAAGGGGAAAATCACTCAAAGAACAAGATCCACATCACACATTTGCACTCCAAGCAAACCCAAGAAAGATACACATAGATCCACAATCAACAAGAGGAGGTTAGTACTAGGTAGTTCTTCTCAAACCCTAAGAGGAGTTGATGTCTTGAGTGATAAATCTTCCCCAAATCTATAAGAGAGATGGAGGCCTTGTCGTAGGGATTCTTCTCCACGTGGAGGTCTTGATCTCCAACGGAGAGGATTCTCTCTAAAGATATATAATTATGCTTGGCTAACCCTAGATAGGAGGTAGGGGAGATTTTATAGTCCATGGCAAAATAGGGAGGAGGGAGATGATACAAGGCCACTTGGCCCAAAGTGCGCAGAGGCAGGGGGCGAAAGTCCGAGTTGCTAGCTGGACGTCCAGGTTCAGGCTGGACTATCAACATCCGGTGGATGAAGCTCGTCCAAGTTCGGGTTGAATCTTCACGTGGTGCACTTCAGGAGTCGAACGTCCATGTGCAGTCCGGACGCCTGGGTTAACGACAAAGCTTTTGTACTCTCACACCATTCATTCCGATCATTCGGGCTGGTAGCCGGACGTCTAGGCTGAGGTCGGACTGTCCGGGTTGGTAGTCCGACTAATGTAGCTCTGACAACCTTTCTTCCTTGTCTTCTTGCTCCTCACTCACAATGGCTTGCCCTTGTTCCTTTGCTTCTTCATGGTCGATTCGTTGGTACCTAGATGGGATTGTACCCATGTCTTATATGAATGTAGAGGTAGTTTAAAGAGGAGTGAGTTCACCTCGTTTTTAATGGCATGTGCACGCGTTCTAGTCATCGTCCACTTGCTATGTTGGTGTAGGTTTCATGGAGATGTTCATGAAATGATTCACACCATAGTGCGCATAGTTGCTCTATTCTGAACAATTTGAATATGCAAAAATATCGCGTGTTTTGAGAAAGAAAACATCTTAACCTGTTGTGTTGCCTTTATTGGATTTGTCATTGCTTGGCCTCTTGGTCCACCTTGTAGAAACAAAGATGCGCACGGGGGGCTTCTCAAACAAAATATTCCGGGCATATCAACATTGGAATTGGAGGCTAAAAAATGACCCGGTAAACGGCTCTTTATCAACTTAAAAATAAATAACAGAATCATTCTTTAGTTAATCGATAAAGCTCCTTTTTCTTTCCTTTTGGGAAGATAAGCTCTGTTGCTGGTGGAAAAATAAATAAATTCAGGTGGCCCATGGACAATGATGAGCTGACGATGCAGTTGTCTGCGCCACACGATCCAAACAGGAAATGTCAAATTAAACCAAGCTACCACTCCACGCCTTCCACGCTTCCCCCACCCCTTTCACGAGTCGCCATTGGCTTGGCTCACTCCTCGCAGTCGCAGCGCACACAGTCCTGGTCTCCGTTGAGCCACCGCAAGCGCCAATGGCGGTGGCCGTCCTGCTAGCCGCCATCCTAGCCCTGTCCCCGCTCCCCCTTTCCCTCGCGTCCCCCTCTGCGGCGGCGGCGGCCGACCGCATCACGGGCCTGCCGGGCCAGCCGCCGGTCAACTTCTCCATGTACTCGGGCTACGTCACCGTCGACGCCGCCGCGGGCCGCGCCCTCTTCTACTGGCTCCTCGAAGCCGCCGTCGCGAAGCCCGAGTCGGCGCCGCTCGTGCTCTGGCTCAACGGCGGGCCCGGCTGCTCCTCCGTCGGCTACGGCGCCTCCGAGGAGCTCGGCGCCTTCCGGATCAACGCCGACGGCAGGACGCTCTCCATCAACCCCTACTCCTGGAACAAAAGTATATTCCTCTCTCCTTTCGCCATTCAATCGCCCCGTTCGATCGGCAAATGTGTTGCGCCCTGACACGGGGTGGATCGGTTCCTTGTGTCGCAGTGGCGAACGTGCTGTTCCTGGACGCCCCCGCCGGCGTCGGGTACTCCTACTCCAACACCAGCTCCGATCTGCTCAGCCCCGGCGACAACAAGACAGGTGAATTGAGATCAGACTACCTACTTGCCTCATGCTAGTGCTGCACTTGCTCTAGTGGATATGTGTTGTGCTGAATGAACACCAATTTTGCTGTGCAGTTCATGATTCGTACACTTTCCTGGTGAATTGGCTGGAGAGGTTTCCGCAGTACAAGTACCGCGATTTCTACATCGCCGGAGAGAGCTATGGAGGTAAACTGCGACCAAAATTGGTTCATTCTAGCATGGAGGCTCAGTTCTGCATTTAGCTGGAATTACATGTATATGGTTTATGTGCCACAGTGCCTGCATAGTTTACCCTTGCTGCCATGGCTGCTTTTCAGGGCACTATGTCCCTCAGTTGTCTCAACTAGTGCACAGGAACAACAAGGGTGTGAGGAAGCCCATCCTGAACTTCAAAGGCTTCATGGTCAGAACTTCTTCAGCTCTTCTTTTGGTGCTCTCTTAAACTGTCTGGTCATCTTGTTCTTATATATGGTCTGATATCTAGGTCGGAAATGCGGTTATTGACGATTACCATGATTTCGTTGGAACGTTTGAGTATTGGTGGACGCACGGGCTGATCTCTGATGATACCTATCAGAAGCTGCAGCTGGCTTGTGAATTCGATTCATCTGAGCATGCTTCCGAGGCATGCAACAAGATTTATGATGTTGCTGAAGCTGAGGAAGGCCTGATCGATGCATACAGCATCTACACACCTACCTGTAAGAAGACCTCGCTTCATAGGCGAAGGCTAATCAAGGGCCGCAGGGTGAGCTTATCAACTACTGAAACTATAATTCTGCCGATTGCTAAGCTAGTACTCCTACTGTAGCATAATGGTATTGTACATTTGATTACTATGCAGCTGTTTAAAGTACTGTTTAGACTCATCTGAGATTCGTATGGAACAGTATTTTCTGTTTATATGCTGACTCCTAACAGTATTTTCTGTTTAAAATGTAGCCCTGGTTGCCAAGAGGATACGATCCCTGCACCGAACAGTACTCCACAAAGTACTACAATCTACCAGAAGTGCAGAAGGCTTTTCGTGCCAATGTTACTGGAATACCTTATTCCTGGACTGGCTGCAGGTCTGTTCAACTGGTTTCATCTTGTTTTACCCACAACTAGTTCACTGTGACTGATCGTAAAGCCTGCTTGTTAATGAAGTTTGCGCTAAACTTACTCCTATTTCACAGTGATGTCTTGTTTGAATATTGGAAAGATTCACCGAGGTCCATGCTTCCTATTTACCGTGAACTGATTGCAGCTGGCATAAGAATATGGGTCTTCAGGTACACCAAATTTATGTTGAAAACATGATTTGCGCTGCATCATAAATCTTTATCAATGATGCCAATGCTGATATATGATCATCATTGACTGTATGGCTCACAGTATTAAGTAGCCCGTCTGGCCTTCTGAGGTTTTAATTGTTTAAACTGGGAAATTTGACAGTGGTGATGCCGATTCCGTAGTACCCCTCACTGCTACAAGATACTCCATTGATGCACTATATCTTCCGACCGTCACTAATTGGTATCCGTGGTATGATGAGGAAGAGGTTAGTCAGAACAGTACTAAAACAACAATAACAGTTTTATTCCCTTCTTCACTTTGCTACATCTATGCTCATCATTCTCTAATGGTGTGGATCTTTCTTAGGTTGCTGGTTGGTGCCAAGTGTACAAAGGTTTGACGTTGGTGACAATACGAGGCGCAGGGCATGAGGTTCCCCTCCATCGTCCACGGCAAGCCTTGAAGCTTTTTGAGCATTTCTTGCAAGATAAGCCCATGCCTCGGCCTGCACATAGCATTCAGTCGTTTTAGAATTTTCTTCCACTTAAAATGGAAGATCAGCCCATGAAGTCGTGTTGTACAATTTCAATTCCAGTTAACAGGTTTTCAGTTGAGCAGATTTTCTCTGTTCATTTGATGTCGGCTTGAGAAATGGGAACAGAATCCCATTGAAGTGGGACAATTAGAGCTTTGTTTTTAGTTTTCATGAGCTCTGGGGTGGCAATGTAATTTGAATAATAATTCCATATCCGACACAATAAAATGTGACCATATCACTGTTATCTGTTAAACAACTGTGCCACCCTTGATCAAGTTGCAGGCTTGAACTCTCCCTGGCCTGTCTTCTGATATGATCCAATCAACAAACATGTCAAGGAACGTGTTAAGCTTGTAATGTGTCAACCTTGCTGAGTGGTGATTTATAAGCTTTGTGCCTTCTCTAAGTTGTCCTCGGTAGCGACTCGTATTTAGATAAATGTTCGAGTAATTTTTGGTAAGCTTGTCACATCTTACAGAAAAACAGAAATTAGTGCAGCATTGAATAAATGGCATTACTATTGTACTAGTCAGATAATCAGTACTCAGAGGTTTATAGCAGCCGAGGAAAGTGATATCAAATTCTTTCTAGTGGAACCTTTTTTCAAGACATAACATTGATTCAAAACCCTTGATATTTTTTTAACAGTGAAAATATTATTCCCATGCATCAAACTGCTCTTAGCGTAGTCGACAAACAACAGCAAACGATGGTTGGTAACAAAACACAACCAAACCATTCATTCTTTTGGGGTGATCTTGATGCCCTTGATGAGGAGCCCACTCTTCCACTGCCCACCATCAGACTCAATCATCGAGATCTCAGCCTCTCCATTCTGCCCCTTGTGTGGCTTAACCTCCCCAACCTTGACCTGCAGCCACTCCCCCCTGGGCTTCTCCTGCAGGTTCTCCTTGTGCTGTTGGATCGTCCCGTCGGGGAACTTGAGCCGGAGGTTCACTGGCGTCGACCACCCGTAGGCCGTATTGTCGAGCATTACCTCGAAGAAAACCTCATAGGTGACTCCTGGTGTGAGATGGGCCAGTTCCAGCTTCCCTTGGACCTCCAACCAGCAGACGTTCTTCAGCGCCACCATCTCGATTCCAGCTTCGGCGGCGCTGATGGTAACATGTCAGTTTCAGAACAGCATGGTAAGTACATATAATTCTTGAGGCAAGATGCATGAACAACTGAAAATAGGCAGTAATGTACACATATACACATGTTTATGATTCTTAACTACCTTCCTTCTTTCAGTGGTTGCCAAGTCCAGTATTGGGGTTCTTCGCTCCAAGTGATGGCCAGGCCTCTGGGGAACAGCATGAAGCAGTTGCGCCTAGTCCTCTCATCCACCCAGTACTTCTGCACCATTGCAGAAAGTTTGAAGGATAAGCCATGTTCAGAAGGTAAATCTTATGAGTTTCCATATCATATAGTTTGGTTCATGTTCATAAGAAGTAAACCTTTGTTTTCCCAGTCAAGAAGATCCCGGTGGAAACCTGATCTTCCAGTGCAGCTACATTGGCGACCTTCTCCCCGGCAACGATCTCCCGGAACATGTGAGGAGCCGGCGCCCTCTTGGACTGCACCTGGTTGGCGGTGTCGGAAGTAGTAGAAGCGCTCACCTTCATGCGGCAGAATGCATTGATAGTAATCTCTAATACATCTCCATCAGCTTCTTTTTGATGTATTTTTCTCTGGATGACACCACGCGCCATAGCGAAGTCACCAGTCCCACCAACAATAGCCCATTCACCTTGTTCATCAGTAGTTGCTCCCATTACCTCAAGTGTTGATCCTTTGAACCTATGTGATTCACAAATATCATATGCATGTACCAAGACAATGTGATACTAAAAAAAATGTAACATGTTAGCACATTACAGGACAAAACACATACAAGTTACCTGTCAAGCTCGAACACTATGATGAATAAATTGCACCAGCCAGCAGCATTCATATGCATGCCTTTTGCACGAGCGACTAGCTTTGCGTCCGGAGCCACACCATCATATATTGCCCAGTCGTTGATGGTTGTGAGACCATGGTCAGTAGTACCAAATCCATCTATCACTACATACTGGTTTTTCTTATCCCCAGAAATGATCCTGCGCAAATACAAGCTTTGGAAGTCAAGCTTACTGTTTTCCACCAGTGCGCCGGCATAACTAGTGATCTTGAAATTGGCCATTGGGGTAGGGGTGGGGGGGGGGGGGGGGGGTTGAGAGAACAGCTATCAGGTGTAGAGCTTTTCTTTTGCCTTGTTTGATTTGTTGAGGGGTATTTATAGCATCCATAGAAAGCTACCAAGTACCAAGTCTTGCTTCAAGTCTTTACGTTTAGCCCCAGCTTGTTGATTGGCTATCTCTCCATTGACTTCTCTGTTTGAATATATAATGACGATGAATCTAACTTCGTAGTGATCTAGAGATCGGCAACAGCACATGAGTACTGCTAGGCTCATGCTTGAGATAACTAATACATCATGCCAAAGAGCACATGAGTACAGCTATTGCACATGGCATGGATGCAATGAGAGCACATGAGTGCTGCTACTCCTTGAATGATTCTGTTAAAAGTATTCACCGTCATGTCTACGCCTTACTGAGGACAAATGGTCTTAAGGTTATCTTTGGTTAGCACCTTATGGATGTACCACGGCTATCCCCTAGCCCTTCATTCCTGAACTCCATGCGAGTTGAGCAGGATGCCCGAGGGAAACAGAGACGATTGTTCCTTCTTAGGGTGGTGAGATAAGTTGCCCACCGGGTCTCTGGTGAGCGGGTGAGTCTTCACAAGCCTATCAATCGCCTAACCATGAATTACTATTTCAGTTTCGTATTTATGTGTGCCATGTGCATGTTTGATCAAATTCATCGACGATTGTCCCCGCATATTGCACTATCATTCCTTTTGGCTCATGAACACTATCTCCAAATTATTTTACCAGTTATGGTGGGGCGCAACATGTTACTGAAAAGTTTATCTCGGTCACCACCTCACATGTGAAGGATCGGATCGCATCAAGATGCTAATAATTTGTTTGCAGTAAATTAGAAGGACCTTGAAGACTAGATATAAATAAGCAAGTCCTCGGTGAGATCTCATCAGGTCATGTCTTCTTTTATTATGATTCCAGCTTGACATGTCACATGCATGTATTGTAGGAGTATATAAATCCAGGAATAAATGCGAGCACCAGGATTTGATCCCTGGTGGGCTGGGGATACCACAGTCCCTCTAACCATCCAACCACAGGTTGGTTCGCGTCTTGATGTTATCTTTGGTTGGCAACTTCGATGTGCATTCCAGTTTCAGCCTGTATTGTATACCCGTCTGACTTAATCCCAACACAACGACGTGGGTCATTGTGTTCGTATGTAGGGATTCCAATTAATGTGTGTGAGGACCCAAGATCTAAAGGTATACAAGTCTAGCTATATATAGAAGATCATACGGGAAGTCAAGATTTGTGCCCTGCCAGTTTCAGCCTGTATCGGAGCTGTTTCAGCCTGTATCGGATTCGGAACGGGTCCTGCCTCAATGGGGGTCTGGATGACCTGTGTTTCAAGGAGTATCAGCTCAGCTCTCGTGAAACCTCCAACTATCCCTTGCCCCGGTCCCTCTTTGTTTGCAGGCCCATCCTAAGCTCCCACGACCACGAGGATGGCATCCTGTACCTCTTGAGTCTTGACCAGTGCCAGCAGCCAAGACTGCAGGACGTCTCAGGTGATTGCTGTTGGCATCAAGAAGAATGAGCTGCTGAGGGTGGCGGATTTCGACACGCAAAGACCCAACGTCTAGATGCGCACTACCATCTCCAGCCATCTCAAGCCCCCGTACGTACCATTGCTTCCCCGGTAACGATAATAAAACTGTTGCAGGCTTGAATTCTCCCTGACATGATCCAGTCAACAAACATGTGAAGGAACGTGTTAAGCTTGTAATGTGTTAACCTAGCTGAGTGGTGATTTCTAAGCTTTGTGCCTTCTCTAAGTTATCCTCTGTAGCGATTCGTATTTTCGTAAATGCTCGAGTAATCTTTGGTAAGCTTGGCATATTTTACAGAAAAACAAAAATTAGTGTAGCATTGAATAAAGAGGGTTTTTACGGTACCAAGGAAAATGACAGTTTTTTTGTTTAGACCTATAGCCAGTACTCAGAGGTTTATGGTAACCAAGGAAAATGATATGAGATTCTTTCCAGTGCAACTTTCTCTTCAAGACATAACATTCATTCAGAACCCTTGATATTTTTAAACAGTGAAAATATTATTCCCATGCATCAAACTGATCTTAGCGCAGTCGACAGACAACAGCCATTGATCGCTGGTAACAAAACACAGCCAGTTCATTCATTCTTTTGGGGTGATCTTGATGCCCTTGATGAGGAGCCCCCTCTTCCACTGCCCACCATCATACTCAAACATGGAGATCTCTGCCTCTCCATTCTGCCCCTTGTGCGGCTTAACCTCCCCAACCTTGACCTGCAGCCACTGCTCCCTGGGCTTCTCCTGCAGGTTCTCCTTGTGCTGCTGGATCGTGCCGTCGGGGAACTTGAGCCGGAGGTTCACCGGCGTCGACCATCCGTAGGCCGGGTCGTCGAGCCTCACCTCGAAGAAAACCTCGTAGGTGACTCCTGGCGTGAGATGCGACAGCTCCAGCTTCCCTTGGACCTCCAGCCAGCAGACGTTCTGCAGCGCCACCGTCTCGATTCCGGCTTCGGCGTCACTGATGGTAAACATTTCAGGTTCAGAACATCAGGTTAAGTATGTATACATGTACACATGTTTATGATTCTTAACTAACCTTCCTTCTTTCAGGGGGTGCCAAGTCCAGTATTTGGGGTCTTCGCTCCAGGTGATGGCCAGGCCTCTGGGGAACAGCATGAAGCAGTTGTGCCTGGTCCTCTCGTCCACCCAATACTTCTGCACCATTGCAAAAAAGTTTGAAGCATAAGCCATGTTCAGAAAGCAAAACCTTATGATATTTTACAGCATGTATCAGTTCCATGTTGAGAAGAAGTATACCTTTGTTTTCCCGGCCAAGAAGATCCCGGCGGTGACCTGATCTTCCAGCGCGGCTACGTCGGCAACACTCTCCCCGGCGACGATCTCCCGGAACATGTGAGGAGCCGGCGCCCTCTTGGACTGGGCCTGGTTGGCAGTGTCGGAAGTAGAAGAAGCGCTGAGCGCCGTCGGCACGACACGGCCATCCGCGGTGGGCGAGGAGGCGGAGGACGCCTCCTGTCGCGACGGCGCCACCCCCATGCTCGGCCGGTTTCTCTGAAGTCTGAACTTCTCGTTGGGTGCAACAACAGTTGAAGCAGGTAGTGACATATATATATATACAGCTGCAGAAAGAAAGAACAAGTGAGCTGAAGCATCACGGTTTCGTGGCAAGGAAGTGAAGACGGAATTTGATGACCTTTTCGCGCCTACGGTCGCGCGTTGAGCTGCCCAGATGATAATGTTGGCAAAGAAGATGGCATCGGGAAACTGCGGCGGAGAACATCAGATTCCTTCCGCTTTGAGCTGAGCTCGGCATCTGATTCCATGATCCGGGGGATGAAGCTTGTGCCACGCACGGAAGAATCCACCTTCTTTTTCGCGGGGTCAAGGATAGCATGCATGCTGCCGTAGCATTGATGCTTCGGCCGATGGTATTGCTGCGACACACGGAGCGACGCGTCGTCATGGCGGATAGTCTTGTCAGGTCTGTAGTCTGTAGTGTAGAATCAACTATGTTCAGTCTGATTGGAGTTGCTCCGAGGAGGCAAACCTGTACCCACTTCGTTTTCAGTGTACGCAGAAACTTCACGGATGCGCTTGGTACCTTTTTATTTTGTGGTGAATGGGTGCCAGATATATCCTGGGCTGCTTACTTGAATTTCAACTTCAACCGACAAACTCAAACGGACTTTGGACTATCTTTTGTTTGTTGGGTCGGGTGGCATCTGTACCTTTTTAATTTGGTTGGCCAGTGCGGCCAACTGATTGACGCATTTCATCCGTGCAACCGGTATGTGGTACATAATTTTTGCATATAAATTTAAATATTACCTAAAGTTTAAATCATATAGTTTTTACATCACAATATTAAATGGTTACAACCAAATGAAATTAAAATTGTCACAAATATATTGAAAGAAAAAGAGTTGATATATCTATTGGTTGCCAAATGAGTCCACATATGCTCAACCAAATCATTTTGGAGTTGCATGTGAGTTGCCTAATCACGCATTTCATGATGAAATTGTGTGAACTGCAGACGTTGCCGGTTCATGCTCAGACAAAACATTTTCACCCTAAAATTGAAACCCTTGGTCGAAGATATGATCCTCACGCTTATCCTCTATGATCATGTTGTGCATGATCACACAAGCAGTCATCACATCTCACATCTTTTTGGTGCTTCATGTTCCAGCAGGGTACCGAACAATAGTCATCGAGATTGAATCATACCAAAAGCACGCTCCATATCCTTCTTAGCACTCTCTTGTGCTTGGGCAAACCTATGCCACTTCTCTCCTATCGGATTAGATATTGTCTTCAAAAAAGTTGACCACTGAGGATAGATACCATCAGTTAGGTACTATCCCTTGTTGTAGTGGTGGTCATTGATTTCAAAGTTGACCTCTTGGTAGTTGTCTTTTGCAAGCCTTCTGAACACCAGAGAGTGGTGAAGCACGTTGATGTCATTATGAGAACCAACCATGCTGAAAAAAGTGCCAAATCCAGAGATCTTGTGAAGCCACAGCTTCAAGTTTATGACAGTGCAACGTATGCCCCTTATATTGTCCCTGCCAAGCAAATGGATAGTTTTGCCACTTTCAGTGCATACATTCTATGCTACCAAGCATTCACGGGAAGTCTCTCTTCATTGATCGCCAACAACCGGGTTGTATCCGCATCATTTGGCTCCATCAAGTACTCCGGACCAAACACCTCTACCATAGCCTTGCAGAACTTGTACAATGACGCAAGGCACGTCGACTCACTTATGCGGAGATACTCATCAACAAGGTCACGGGAATTTCGTATGCAAGCATCCGAATAGCTGCAGTACATTTCTGATAAGAGTAGAAGTCAACCTTTCCAAGGCATCCCCCTTGCATACGAAATAATTATCATACGCCATCACTCCCTCCCGAATACGATTGAACACATGTCTCGTTGTCGTGGATATAATCCTGACAGTACTGGGGGTGTAGGAATATGGAGGCAATCGTATCTAGCGAACGGTGCATATGAGAGTACACTCGAGGAATTATACAGGTTCAGGCCCTCTACGGTGGAGGTAATACCCTACTCACGTGGTGTTCTTAGCTCTTGGCGTAAGGTACAATGTGTGGATGCTCAACCTTTAGTCCGAAGCTCCCCTCCCGACTTATATAGAGTGTGCTAGGAGGGGGTACATAATGGTCTAGTATTAATGTTGTTAATGGCCTTGGATGTGACTGACTGCTTCATGACATTTACTACTGGTAACTACTGTATTTAGCTAGATTATATCGTCGTTGGGTAACTTCCATAATTAAGACATCATGGGTAAGAGGCAACCTAGGTACCCGTTGACTGATAGTTAGGCAGTCGATTGTCTTAGTGTCCGACTGTAGGGACTTAGTGCGGTCCTGAGATGCCCTTCTTATCCTTTTATCCTTGATGGGTTGATGACGATGCCCCTTGGCCCATGGTCTTCTGGGCCATATCTTGGACGTGTCATGGGCCTCTGGTGGGCCATTCATATACCTGGGCCTACCCTGTATTTATAACCCGACACTCGCCATCCGGAAGCAGCGCAGAAACAGCTTGGGATGTAGAGTGGGGACGTGCACTGAAAGTAATTGGCGAAGAGTACGCAATGACCATTCTCTCTGTTGCGATTCAACGCCAAAGCATGGCCTGGGATCGATCCCTTAAACCTAGGCTGCTGCCTAGCAATGTGGTCACTGATAACCCACAAGTATAGGGGATCGCAACAGTTTTCGAGGGTAGAGTATTCAACCCAAATTTATTGATTCGACACAAGGGGAGCCAAAGAATATTCTCAAGTATTAGCAGCTGAGTTGTCAATTCAACCACACCTGAAAGACTTAATATCTGCAGCAAAGTATTTAGTAGCAAAGTAGTATGGAAGTAACGGTAACGATGGCAAACGTGACAGTAGCAGTTTTGTAGTGATTGTAACAGTAGCAACGGAAAAGTAACTTAGCAAAGATCAATATGTGAAAAGCTCGTAGGCAATGGATCAGTGATGAATAATTATGTCGGATAGCATTCATCATGCAACGGTTATAACATAGGGTGATACAGAACTAGCTCCAATTCATCAATGTAATGTAGGCATGTATTCCATATATAGTCATACGTGCTTATGGAAAAGAACTTGCATGACATCTTTTGTCCTACCCTCCCGTGGCAGCGGGGTCCTAATGGAAACTAAGGGATATTAAGGCCTCCTTTTAATAGAGAACCAGACCAAAGCATTAGCACTTAGTGAATACATGAACTCCTCAAACTACGGTAATCACCGGAAAGAATCCCAGTTATTGTCACCCTGGGGGATGCGGATCATAACTCGTAATAGGTGTCTACAACTTGCATGATAGGATCAAGAACACATATATATATATATTCATGAAAACATAATAGGTTCAGATCTGAAATCATGGCACTCGGGCCCTAGTGACAAGCATTAAGCATAGCAAAGTCATAGCAACATCAATCTCAGAACATAGTGGATACTAGGGATCAAACCCTAACAAAACTAACTCGATTACATGGTAAATCTCATCCAACCCATCACCGTCCAGCAAGCCTACGATGGGATTACTCACGAACGGCGGAGAGCATCATGAAATTGGCGATGAAGGATGGTTGGTGATGACGACGGCGTCGATTTCCCCTCTCCGGAGCCCAAATCAGACTCCAGATCTGCCCTCCCGAGGAAGAACAGGAGGTGGCGGCGGCTCCGTATTGTGAAACGCGATGAACTCTTCTCTCTGATTTTTTTCTCCCCGAATAAGAATATATAGAGTTGGAGTTGAGGTCGGCGGAGCTCCAGGGGGCCCACAAGACAGGGGGGCGCGCCCCCTGGCTTGTGACCAGGTGGTGGACCCCCTCCGGTTGATTCTTTTGCCAGTATTTTTTATTAATTCCAAAAATATTCTCCGTAAATTTTCAGGTCAATCCGAGAACTTTTATTTCTGCACAAAAATAACACCAAGGCAATTCTGCTGAAAACAGCGTCAGTCCGGGTTAGTTCCATTCAAATCATGCAAATTAGAGTCCAAAACAAGGGCAAAAGAGTTTGGAAAAGTAGATACGATGGAGACGTATCAACTCCCCCAAGCTTAACCCATTGCTTGTCCTCAAGCAATTCAGTTGACAAACTGAAAGTGACAAAGAAAAACTTTTACAAACTCTGTTTGATCTTGTTGTTGTAAATATGTCTAACTGATGTTCAGATTTTCAGCAAGGATTATAGACTAACCACATTCACAATAACATTTAGGTCTCACATTTACTCATATCAATGGCATAACCAACTAGCGAGCAATAATAATAAATCTCGGATGACAACAATTTTATCAAAACAATCATGATACAATATGATATAATGGTATCTCGCTAGCCCTTTCTGAGACCGCAAAACATAAATGTAGAGCACCTCCAAAGAACAAGGACTGACTAGACATTGTAATTCATGGTAAAAGAGATCCAGTCACAATCATACTCAATATCAATTAATAACAAAGCATATAAATGATGGTGGTGCTCTCTAACTGGTGCTTTTTATAAGAAGAGGATGACTCAACAGTAAAGTAAAGTAGATAGGCCCTTCGCAGAGGGAAGCATTGATTTGCAGAGGTGCCAGAGCTCGAGCTTTTAAAACAGGGATGAATAATAATTTTGAGCGGTATGCTTTCATTGTCAACATAACAACCGAGAGATCTCGGTATCTTCCATGCTAGATACATTATAGGCGGTTCCCAAACAGAATATTAAAGTTTTTACTCCCCCTCCACCAATCAATCACACTCCATGGCGAGCCGAATCCACGGGTACCGTCCATACAAACAACAATCCTGGGGGAGTTTTGTTTCATTATATTTTAATTTGATTTTTTAGCATGGAACTGGGCATCCCGAATACCAGCCACTTTCTCATGAATTATAGTGAATCAACACATATCGTGAGAATAACCCACCTAGCATGGAAGATACTGACAGCCCCTAGTTACTACATGAGCGATTCGGGCATGCAAAACAGAATATTATTTGAAGGTTTAGAGTTTGGCACATGCAAATTTACTTGGAACGGCAGGTAAATACCACATATAGGTAGGTATGGTGGACTCAACTTTGGGTTTATGAAAGTGGATGCACAAGCAGTATTCCCCCTTAGTACAAGTGAAGGCTAGCAAGAGACTGGGAAGCGACCAACTAGAGAGCGACAACAGTCATAAACATGCTTTGAGATTAACCAACATTGAATGCAAGCATGAGTAGGATATAAATCACCATGAACATAAATATCGTGGAGGCTATGTTGATTTTGTTTCAACTACATGCGTGAACATGTGCCAAGTCAAGCCACTTGAATCATTCAGAGGAGGATACCACTCTATCATACTACATCACAACCATTTTAAAATGCATGTTGGCACTCAAGACAAACCATTATACACTCTTAGCTAATTAAGCATGGCATGAATAACTATAATCTCTAATTGTCATTGCAAACATGTTTCATCCATAATGAGCTGAATTCAGAACGATGAGCTAATCATATTTACAAAAACAAAATAGGTCGAGTTCATACCAGCTTTTCTCCATCTCAATCACTTCATCATATGTCGTCATTATTGCCTTTCACTTGCACGACCGAACAGTGTGAATAATAATAATAAGAGTGCACGTGCATTGGACTAAGCTGGAATCTGCAAACAATAACTCAAAGGAGAAGGCAAGGTAATATGGGCTCTCTGTAAGATAAACAATAATGCATATGAGAGCCACTCAACATTTTCATCGTGGTCTTCTCCTTACGACCCAAAGAAAAGAAATTTCAAAACAAGAACGAGAAAAACTATCTACACGGGAAAGCTCCCAACAAGCAAAAGAAGAACGAGAAATCTTTTTGGGTTTTCTTTTAATGATACAACTAAACAAACTAAAAGGTAAAGCTAGAACTAATTTTTTGGGATTTTTTCAAGGTTAATTAAACACTCAAGAAGAAAGCGGAAAGAAGAAATAAAATACCATGGATGATACAATGAAAACGTATAAGCACAGACAACTGGAATGAGTGTGTGAACATGAATGTAATGTCGGTGAGAAATACGTACTCCCCCAAGCTTAGGCTTTTGGCCTAAGTTGGTCTATGGCCATGGCTGAAAATAACCATCTCCTGGATACTCCGGAGGATACTGAGGGTTCCACTGGTTGGCGAGCTCCTCTGGCTCCCACTGAAAAACTGGATCCTGATACGGATCAAGGGCTGGTGCCGACTCAGGTGCTGGGGGTTGCGACAGACCCCAATATCTGTAGATGTCCTCGGGCATAATAGTGTACCTGCCTGAATGAATATCGAACAAAGAAGAAGTAGGCAGAGCAATAATCTCACAAGTACCCTGACTAAATACTAGGTTGTAAAGCAGCCTTCTATCATTATCCTTCCTAATAAAATCATGTGCTACCATACTATCATAGTCTAAATATCTTGTAGGTAGTAACATTTCCTCTTCCTCGTCAAGCCTAATGGGTATTTTAAAGTGTTTGGCTAGACGAGATGCATAGATACCTCCGAATATGGGGCCCTTCGAACGGTTTAAGTTCAACCATTGGGCCACTATAGCGCCCAGACTAAAAGTTCTATCAGCAAGTAAAGCGTGGCGCAGAATGGCGAGGTCGGGAGCACTAAGGCTTCCACTCTCCCCACGACCAACTAAACATCTCCCCGCGAATAATGAATAATAGCATAGAACAAGAAAATGTAAACTAGCCGCTCTTGCCTTTGACACCCCTCTCTCTTCCCCCACAGTGATTGTGGCAATAAAGTCCTCCATGTCTCTAGGACGTGGTTCACTGATGCTGCCCTCATAAGGTATTTTGCAAACTTTGCAAAAGTCGTAAAGTTTCATCTCCTTAGGCACATCATATAAGTAAAACTCTACCATGGGAGGATTCTTCCTAGGATAAAAGTGAAAATTTTGCACGAAGATATTAGTGAGTAGGAGGTACCGGTCACACTTATCGTTGAGGAAGTCGGTGATGCCTGCATTCTCAGCCAAATAATAAAAATCTTCATAAATTCTGGCCGCCCTCAAGAATGCATCACTTGGCCATTCACATGGCCGAACCTCTGCGACGCGATGAAGATTGTATTTGGGCTTCTTCTTCACCTCATTTTCATCTTCTTTAGAGCCCCGGCTTGAAGAGCCTCTTAATAATCTCCTCATCATTCTTTTTTCTTCTCTGAAAAATTTCTGAAATTTTTAGTGACTCACAATACAGGTGAACAAAACTCAACAAAACTAATAGCAACTACTCCCACAAGTGCCTAGAGGCTATATCATGCATCAAAGCTACTTGGGACCTTACAAATTTGACATGCAAGCTCAAGAACAAGGTCACCACAGCAGCAAAAATTTGCAATATATAAAGCACTAGAACAAAAACTAATTGGACCAATGGAGGAGTCACATACCGAAGAACAATCCCCCAAAACAGTTTTGCAAATGGAGCTTTGCACAAAGAGATCGAAAATGGCAGCAAAATGAGCTAGAACACGGGTTTGAGCAATGGTGGGATTTTTTCTGGAGGAAGACGAAGTGGATGGTGGCTGGAATAAGTGAAGGGGGCCTACGTGGGACCCACAAGCCAGGGGGGCGTGCCCAGGGGGTGGGCGCGCCCTGCAGGCTTGTGGCCCACTGGTGCAGCCCCCTGATGTGTTCTCAGTGCCAAAAATTCTTAAATATTCCAAAAAAAATCATACTACATTTTTAGGGCATTTGGAGAACTTTTATTTTCAGGTCACTTTTTTATTGCACGGATAAAAACAGAAAATAGAAAAATAATAGCAATTTTACTTAATTTATTCTAAATAACAGAAAGTAAAAGTTGGGTACAGAAAGTTGTGCTTTCTAAATTCATCCATCTCATGCCCGTCAAAAAGAATCCATCAATAAGGTTGATCAAGTCTTATTGACAAACTTTTTTCGAATGACACGGAACCGGAGAATTTTCGAATAACACTAGGTTACCTCAATGGGGATATGCATGTCCCCAACAATAAGTATATCATATTTCTTTTTGGCAGTAGGGAGAGGGAATTCAAAATCTCCAATAATAATCGTTGAAATTTTTTCAATGGAGTTGATACTATGAACTTGAGGTTGTTTCTTCGGAAAGTGTACCGTATGCTCATTACCATTAACATGAAAAGTGACATTGCCCTTGTTGCAATCAATAACAGCCCCTGCAGTATTCAAAAAGGGTCTACCAAGGATGATCGACATACTGTCGTCCTCGGGAATATCAAGAATAACAAAGTCCGTTAGGATAGTAACATTTGCAACTACGACAGGCACATCCTCGCAAATGCCGATGGGTAAAGCAGTTGATTTATCAGTCATTTGCAAAGAGATTTCAGTAGGTGTCAACTTATTCAAATCAAGTCTACGATACAACGAGAAAGGCATAACACTAACACCAGCTCCAAGGTCACATAAAGCAGTTTTAACATAATTTCTTTTAATAGAGCATGGTATAGTAGGTACTCCGGGATCTCCTAGTTTCTTTGGTATTCCACCCTTAAAGGTATAATTAGCAAGCATGGTGGAAATCTCAGCTTCCGGTATCTTTCTTTTATTTGTCACAATATCTTTCATATACTTAGCATAAGGAGACATTTTCAGAATATCAGTCAAGCGCATACGCAAAAATACAGGTCTAAGCATTTCAACAAAGCGCTCAAAATCTTCATCATCCTTTTTCTTGGATGGCTTAGGAGGAAAGGGCGTGGGTTTTTGAACCCATGGTTCTCTTTCTCTACCATGCTTCCTAGCAACAAAGTCTCTTTTATCATATCTTTTGTTCTTAGGTTGTGGGTTATCAAGATCAACAGCAGGTTCAATCTCCACATCATTATCATTACTAGGTTGAGCATCAACATGAACATCATCATTAATATTATCACTAGGCTCATGTTCATCACCAGATTGTGTCTCAGCATCAGAAATAGAAATATCATTTGGATTCTCAGGTGTATCTATAACAGGTTCACTTGCAGCATGCAAAGTCCTATCGTCATTCTTTTTCCTACTCTTATTGGAACGAGTAGGTGCATCAGTATTAACTCTCTGAGAATCTTGCTCAATTCTATTAGGATGGCCCTCAGGATACAAAGGTTCCCGAGTCATTTTACCACCTCTAGTCACAACTCTAACAAAATGATCATTGTTCTTACCATTCATCTCGTTAAACAAATCATTTTGTGCCTTAAGCACTTGTTCTACTTGAGTAGTTACCATGGAAGCATGTTTACTAATAAGCTTAAGATCATTGATGGTTCTACTCATATAATCACCTAAGCGATCAAGCATGTAAGCATTATGTTTCAATTGTCTACTAACATAAGCATTGAAATTTTCTTGCTTAACAATAAAGTTATCAAACTCATCCAAGCATTGGCTAGCAGACTTATTATAAGGAATATCACCTTCATCAAATCTACGGAGTGAATTTACCTCTACTACCTGTGTCGGGGTATCAAGACCATGTATTTCTTCAATATGTGGTAGATTCTTAACATCTTCAGCTTTAATACCTTTTTATTTCATAGATTTCTTTGCCTCTTGCATATCTTCAGGACTGAGAAATAGAATACCTCTTTTCTTCGGAGTTGGCTTTGGAGGTGGTTCGGGAATAGTCCAAATATTATCATTGCTCAATATATTATTCAATAGTAGTTCAGCTTGTTCAACAGTTCGTTCCCTGAAAACACAACCAGCATAACTATCTAGGTGGTCCCTAGAAGCATCGGTTAGTCCATTATAAAAGATATCAAGTATTTCTTTTTTCTTGAGAGGATGATCAGGCAAAGCATTAAGTAAGTGGAGAAGCCTCCCCCAAGCTTATGGGAGACTCTCTTCTTCAATTTGCACAAAGTTAAATATTTCCTGCAAGGCAGCTTGTTTCTTATGGGCAGGAAAATATTTTTCAGAGAAGTAATATATCATATCCTGGGGACTACGCACACAACCAGGAGCAAGAGAATTAAACCATATCATAGCATCACCCTTTAATGAGAAAGGAAACAACTTAAGAATATAGTAATAGCGAATTTTTTCCTCATGAGTAAATAGGGTGGCTATATCATTCAATTTAGTAAGATGTGCCACAACAGTTTCAGATTCATAACCATGGAAAGGATCAGATTCAACCAAAGTAATTAACTCAGGATCGACAGAGAATTCATAATCCTTATCAGTAACAAAGATAGGTGAAGTAGCAAACTTAGGATCATATTGCATTCTAGCATTCAAAGATTTTTCCTTTCACTTGCATAGCAATTTCTTAAGATCATCTCTATCCTTACAAGCAAGAAAGTCCCTAGCTACCTCTCCTTCCATAACATAACCCTTAGGTATATTAGGCAATTCATATCTAGGAGAGCTAGGTCTAGCAGGTGTATCATAGTGTTCAGTTTCAATAATTTCATCAGATTCAGAAATATCATCAGTTTCAGCATTGACTCTAGCAATTTGTTCATCAAGAAATTCACCCAGTGGCACAGTATTATCAAGCAAAGTATCATCATAAGCATCATGCATAGCAGAAGTGGCATCATCAATTACTTGCGACATATCAGAATTACTAGCAGGTGGTGGTGTCGCAAATTTACTCATAACAGAAGGTGAATCAAGTGTAGAGCTAGATGGTAGTTCCTTACCTCCCCTCGTAGTAGAGAGATAGATCTTGGTTTTTGGGTCTTTCAGATTCTTCATAGTGATCAACAGATATAAATCCCAAGTGACTCAGAGAATAGAGCTATGCTCCCCGGCAACGGCGCCAAAAAAAGGTCTTGATAACCCACAAGTATAGGGGATCGCAACAATTTTCGAGGGTATAGTATTCAACCCAAATTTATTGATTCGACACAAGGGGAGACAAAGAATATTCTCAAGTATTAGCAGCTGAGTTGTTAATTCAACCACACCTGAAAGACTTAATATCTGCAGCAAAGTATTTAGTAGCAAAGTAGTATGGAAGTAACGGTAACGATGGCAAACGTGACAGTAGCAGTTTTGTAGTGATTGTAACAGTAGCAACGGAAAAGTAACTTAGCAAAGATCAATATGTGAAAAGCTCGTAGGCAATGGATCAGTGATGGATAATTATGTCGGATAGCATTCATCATGCAACGGTTATAACATAGGGTGATACAGAACTAGCTCCAATTCATCAATGTAATGTAGGCATGTATTCCATATATAGTCATACGTGCTTATGGAAAAGAACTTGCATGACATCTTTTGTCCTACCCTCCCGTGACAGCGGGGTGCTAATGGAAACTAAGGGATATTAAGGCCTCCTTTTAATAGAGAACCGGACCAAAGCATTAGCACTTAGTGAATACATGAACTCCTCAAACTACGGTAATCACCGGAAAGAATCCCAGTTATTGTCACCCTGGGGGATGCGGATCATAACTCGTAATAGGTGTCTACAACTTGCAAGATAGGATCAAGAACACATATATATTCATGAAAACATAATAGGTTCAGATCTGAAATCATGGCACTCGGGCCCTAGTGACAAGCATTAAGCATAGCAAAGTCATAGCAACATCAATCTCAGAACATAGTGGATACTAGGGATCAAACCCTAACAAAACTAACTCAATTACATGGTAAATCTCATCCAACCAATCACCGTCCAGCAAGCCTACGATGGGATTATTCACGAACGGCGGAGAGCATCATGAAATTGGTGATAAAGGATGGTTGGTGATGACGACGGCGTCGATTTCCCCTCTCCGGAGCCCAAATCAGACTCCAGATCTGCCCTCCCGAGGAAGAACAGGAGGTGGCGGCGGCTCCGTATCGTGAAACGCGATGAACTCTTCTCTCTGATTTTTTCTCCCCTAATAAGAATATATAGAGTTGGAGTTGAGGTCGGCGGAGCTCCAGGGGGCCCACAAGACAGGGGGGCGCGCCCTAGGGGGGGGCGCCCCCCTGGCTTGTGACTAGGTGGTGGACCCCCTCCTGTTGATTCTTTTGCCAGTATTTTTTATTAATTCCAAAAATATTCTCCGTAAATTTCCAGGTCAATCCGAGAACTTTTATTTCTGCACAAAAATAACACCAAGGCAATTCTGCTGAAAACAGCGTCAGTCCGGGTTAGTTCCATTCAAATCATGCAAATTAGAGTCCAAAACAAGGACAAAAGAGTTTGGAAAAGTAGATACGATGGAGACGTATCAGTCACTGACGACCATAATCGCAACCAAAAAAATCTCATCGTCTGACGATGATTCGCCGATGAACACATGCAATTATTAAAAGAGAACTCATCCTCGCTATCCATGATACCTTGCGGGGAAAACGACGAACACCTTGCGGGCGTGCGGCCTGTGAAGAGCCACGCGCCTCTCCCACGTACAGGCAGCAGGCCTGTCAAAGTGGAAGCGGGCGTGGAGGCGAGGTGGTGGCGTGGCCGTGGAGGTGCTATGACGGCGGGAAATGAGGCCACCAACGACGGCAAGAGCTGACATCGGATGCGGCGTGGAGGCGGGGGAAGTGTGTGGATGCGAGGCGTCTTGGGAAGCGTTCAACCGACTGAAAGTGAGCGGCGATAGCGAGGACGGCATGGCCGGAGGTGTCGGTATGGATGCGGGAGGGGGAAAATGGCCGAAGTGCCACCGACGGGTGGGCTAGGGGGAGGACAAGGGCGGTTGTCGCGCACGTCCGCGCTGACGCAAACCGACCCAAGTTTGGACCGGAAATGGGTCGCAGGCGGATCAAAACAGACGGCCGTCCGTTTGCGTTGGTGTGTTGGGCTGTTTTTCCTGTTCGTTTCAATCCAAACGGACATATACAGACAAAATGCGTCGACGCATTGGAGTTGCCCTTGGATCGGGCGCGTTTTAGTTTTGTGATCTCATTTTTCTTTTTCCTCCATGTAGCCTTCTTTTGAAACCATTTTGTATTTTTGTCTCCCTCTTTTAAATAATAAATTCTAGATAAAAATATTATTTTCATAAACTTAATCAAAATTTGTGAACTTTTGCCTTTTAAAAATCTATACACATACATTATAAAACGAAGGGATAGTACTATCAAAATATTAGACTTTTTTGATACAAGAGAATTTCAAAAAGGCTTTGCATTATTATTATTTTACTCCCTTCATTTATTTTTACTTTGCATATAAAATTTGGTCAAGTTCAAACTAAACAAAGTTTGACTAAATTTATATAAGAAAATATCAACATCTATAATGCTAAAGTTAAAGTTAATTTCATGATATATCTTATAATATTGATTTCATAGTGTAAATACTGATATTTTTCTACAGAATTAGTCAAACTATATCAAATTTGACTTTGAGCAAATTTTATATGCAAACTAAAAAAACAAAGCGAGTACAAAGTTTTTTTCTTGGCAAGTCAAAGCTGGCTCTCACGTGAGGTAAAATATACGGGCTGGACTGGTGGCGGGCAGTGACGTCCACCTCTCTCCTCAGTCCTCACCTCCCGTCCAGCCGGCATGCATGCATGCATGCATGCGACCACTGGTATGACGACACGTTTGCTGGCACGTGTCGGGACACCGCAGCGTGGCGCTCACAGCTCAGCGAGGCTGCTGTGTTGTTTAACCGGTCGATCTTATCGGAACCAGCCAGCAGCAAACGGCGGCGACGACGATGCATCGCTACAAATAAGTAATGCCTCCAACCAAAACAAGAGATCCACGTATGATCGATGGGTGATCTGGGGCGGCTGGTGTACGGGATGGCGTTCGTGGCCGTCGCCGGCGTCTTCTTCCTCACCCTTCACCTCTACCTCACGCCCCTCCTCTACCTCTGTTCCAGCTAGCCACAGACTCCATGCTGCTGATGCATGCATGCATAGCTCCTGCAAAATACAGCTTGGAGCTCTGTCTGCGGGCGCGCCCAGGTCCCGGCAGCTCCGCGGCCGCTGGCCTGGTGGCCGCGCGGGTCGGCCTCAGCAGGGGCGGTAGCTGGCGGGATGTGATCCTGGCTGTGGCTCTGCGGTGGTTGTTAGGCCGGCGGTTTGTGGTTGGCCGGTTCGTGCTTGTCTCCGGAAGAAATCCTCTTTCTGGTCTTTGCCGGATCCGGCGACGGCGACGCGCGCGAGCATCGCACTCTTTTCTGGAAGCATCGTCCGGGATCTGTGCTCCTTCCCTCTCCTCACGGCCATGGCTTCGGAAGTTGTGCTCCTTCCCTCTTCCATGGCCATAGCTTCGGAGGGGAACTTAGATATGTTGGATCAGGCGGTGGAGACATCTTCACGTCTTTCTACTCCTAGGGGCATCGTCTCGAAGCAGCCTTCGATCAAGAGGCTGGTGGATGGCGCGGCGGCGTCTTGCCCGCGTGGTTTGCTGAGGTGTCTGTTCCGAGGTGTTGGCTTCTTTTCTTGACGATGATGGCATCAAGACGAGTTGGGGTCGAGGCTCGGCTTGGATAGCCGGATTAGCGTGTTTGATGTGTTTTTCACGGTTTATATTGTCCACCCCTTTTCAGCGGTTTAGATTTTTGGATTAGTTGGATGAAGCTGAGCCAAACAATATTAAAAAATAATTCTGCGGCCTACATAGACCACGTAGTGGGGAACCAAGCCCTCAGGCCCCCGCGTCGGGCGACCCGGATGGCGCCCCAAACCAGCCGCCGGGGGCGCATCTCCCTCATCCCCTCCCTCCGCCGCCGCCGGGGGACGCCGTCGGTCTAAGACCGGAGGCCGACGGTGGTGGCGAAGGACATTGCCTCTCTCCCGCAGATCTGAGGTTGCGCGGGGCCCAGATTCATGTGGAGGCGCGCCCGATCCAGTTGGCAACGGCGATGGCTGTGGCGCGGCGTCGGAGGCGGCGGGCGCGGCGACCAGCCCATCGGGCGATGGCGGCGGTGCTGCGGCGGCGAGCCATCTGTCTTTGGATTGGCGGCGGCGTGAAGGGCCTGGTGGTCTCGTCGGCGGCACCTTCGGTCAGATTTGACCGGTGCAGTCGGCGGTGATGGTCATCTTTTTCGTCAGAGGTGGTCGGCCTGCGGCTGGGTGGTCGGATCTTGAGATTCGGCATCTAGTCCCGGCTACGAGTCGGGGAGACATAGTTGCCGGTGAAAACCGGGCCATTGGCGGGCGATGGCGGCGTTTTGCGCCGTTACCTTGATGAAGGCATCGTCGTGCAACTGTTGTTGACCCACTTGTGCTGCTCCGGGGGAAACCCTAAGACCTGGTCTTCCAGATCGGACGACGGCGGAAGACAGAGGCAGGAGGTGGAGCGGCTTCGTCTTGCACGAAGCTTCGGTGGAGCTGTCAAGTCATGCCTGACCGACAGGTGCTACTCTGAGTCATGCCTGGTTGGCAGGTGCTACGGACGACAGATCTTCCAGAGTCTTCGCGTCTGGGCGGATGAGCGCAAGGCGGTGGCACCGTTGGGCGCCGTGGTGGCGTCGACGGATGTTCGGTCTGTCAAGGATGATGCGGATATCTCTCCTGAAGATGGGTCAGTGGTCCGATGATGAGGGCGGCTTTAGGTAGGCTGCACCGGTTGTTGGTCCCGATACGTTATGCGGATGGATGTTATGTGGATGGATTGGCGACGACACCGGTTTTAGATATTAGGAGTGAGAGTACTCCACATTATCGAGTTTATAGGTGTGAGTGATGGCTTCGGATGGATTGATGTATGTTTTTGTCAGACCTTTATGAAATAATTAATAAAGATGGTTGCATGTATCGATTGATGCAGAGGCCGGTTCAACCTCTTTTTCCAAGAAAACATAGACCACGTAGTTAGTCATTTGCGGAGGGCTTGTTAGCTATGAACCCTGCATATTTATTTGTGATACTTGTCATCAGTTGTTTTCTTACCATAGGTCAGTGTGTGCTATGCAGTTGATTGTGAGATTTGCTTCATGCATCTGTTTAGGACTCAGTCGATCGAGTCTCGTCATCTGATGTCACCAGAAGCAGATTCGGCCTGTTTCTTACCTCTCTGTCTGCTCGGTTGTATTCCGGCTTAGGTCTGGGCCTTTTTTGTTTTCTATTTGTTTCTTATTTTGGGTTAGGCAATGAATTTGTTTGTTTGTTTTTTCATGCAGTGGAAAAGGTATAGCACCAAAAGTTAGAAAAGGGGATGGCAAAAAACAACGGGGGATTAGGATTATGAGAGCATCTACGCCCGGACTGTGCAAATCTGTTTTCTATACGTTTGCGGATGTGTCTGACCACGTCTGCGGACGCATCCGGACGGTCCCTTATATTTTAAGTTTTTACATTCACATATCTCAAATCCGAACTCTTAAATCCTGCAAAATCATGCACGTCGACCATATAAATCATTGCCGCACGTAAATAACAAATATTGATACTGAACATAAATACTGTTTACATAAAATTTATTTAAATGCATAATTAATCATCTATTCTTTGGTTTCCATTGTGGGTTCACATATGCTCTACAAGATCATTGAGTAGTTGCGCGTGCATCTGATGATCTCGAAGATTCTGATGCATCTGTAGAAAGTTCATAAGCTAAGCTGCATCTTGATTTTTTGAGATTTCAACTTGTTCTTTAGGTGCTTCAAAATCATTGGTTTAGGCTACACCATTATCCTCATTTTTGACAATCATATTGTGCAAAATAACGCAACATGTCATGAGCTGCCACAAAGTTTTTGATTCCCACAGCATTCCAGCCCCACGAACAATTCTCCAACGAGCTTGAAGCACACCAAATGTCCTCTTCACATCCTTTCTAGCTGCTTCCTGCATTGTTGTAAAGTGTTTCTGTTTGTTGCCACACGGTTTGGATATGGGCTTCATAAACACCGTCCACTAGGGGTAGATGCCATCGATAAGTTAGTATCCCATGTTGTAGTCTCGACCGTTGACAGTGTAGTTGCACGGCGGTGATTCCCCATTGCAAAGCCTCCTGAGCACCGGAGATTTTTGAAGCACGTTGATGTCGTTATGAGATAACCCGACATTCCAAAAAAGCATGCCACATTCATAAGCCATGTGATGCCACCACTTTTAGTATGATGGTGACCTCTTTGGTATGGCCTTGATAATTTCTCGCAAACCTTTGGGACAGTTCTTTCGCTTCCAATGCATGCAATCAATTGATCGGAGCATTCCTGAAAACCCACTGGCCTCTTCAATAGCCAACAACTTCTCTGTGTCCTGCGTATTCGGTTCTCTCAGATACTCTGCTCCAAACACCTTCATCACAGCACGAGCAAACATGACAGTAGTCTTCAGGCATGTGCTCTCCCCCATCCTGACCATCTCACCAACAACATCTGCAGCAGTACCAAGTGCAAGCATTCTCATTGCAGCCGTGCACTTCTGCTTGGCAGAGAAAGAGAGTTGACTGCGGGAATCCCTTGTGAGCTTGAAGTAGTCATCGTGTGCCTCCACTCCTTCAAAATGCGCAAAAACGATGGTTTTCTCATGCGAAAACAACGACAAAACCATGGATCATCCGGAAAAGTTGGGTTTGGAGCAAAGTAGTCCTTCAGCAGTAGCTTTGCTCCGGATACCCCATCCTGGTTGATCACTCTTTTCCCTTTGATTGAGCCCTTAAAATTGAGAATATGCTCCATTTGTCGGTCCATTTCCTCTTGCATGATCATGTCCAGTTCTTCGTCCGAATCCGATGGATTGAAGAACTCATATTGAATTATTTGATCAAGCTCGTCGGTCCATACTCCTCGTCCGACGAAGCATCGGAATTCATCGTTTTCCCTAAAAAATCATAAAAAACTAGGTCGGATTATGAGTCAAACACATCAAGCGCAAGGCAGAGCTCGGGAGTTGCCGGACGTACCGCGGTGGCTTCGGGGCTGGCGACGACGTCCCCCTTGGCGAGGACATGAGAGCTGCGGAGCGCGTGTGGCGACAAAGCTGCGAGACAGACGGACAGCGCGGAGTGCGCGCGGTGGCGGAGCGGTGAGATGGATGGCGCGAAGGAGGAAGAAGAGAGGAAAGAGCAAATGGATCCTGCAGCTCTGGGTGGATTTGGTGCAATTTGCGATGGGGTCGGGCTGTCGGGTCCTACGTGGCAAACGTGCCCGGACGCGCTCGGGCGCCCCCATATCCGCCTCATATTTTGGCTGGATGAGGGGTGCGGTCAGCCCGGGTGTTTGAGGCCCGTTTGAGGCGCCCGGCTGGATCAAAATTTCATGACCGGTCAATGATCGGGTGGCCTGTCCGAGCGTTTGAGATGGGTATAAGGGGTCCGGTTGTAGATGCTCTGACTGGGCATCTCTTCATGTGTTGGGGAACTGTATGTGCAAATCTGAAGCAGTATACAGACGTAGTAAATTATTAGAGAAATGCTAGTTGGGAAATACACTTTAGTTCCTGGTTGTAGATGCATCTTGTATAGGGATTTTTATTAATAATTAAATAAAAAGTCAAAATATTTCAGAAGTATTTTTGGATTAAAGTTGACTTTACTTTGCACTAGTATATAAATTTTCAAGAAAAAAAACCAACAATGATTTCTGGGCAAAAAAGGCAAAAAATATTTGCTATTATAGGTCACTATTCACACTATTTTGATCGAAAATTTGTCTTTTATGAAAAGACGTCAAAGAGTAATTTTATTTTTTTAGAATTTTTCTTACAAATACAATGAAAGGTCAAGTTTATTTCAAAAATATTTTCAGATATTTTTGATTTTCTGTTGAATTGCTAATTTTTTTCATATAAGGTGTATATACGTCTAGAAACCAAATGTTTCCGTCCCAGGCTAGTTGCACGAATGTTTGATCTCTGGACAAAAGAAGCAACTCAGTTCATTGTCTCATATAAGTGTTAGTAATTCAGCATATCATGTCATGACAAACAAAAAAATGCTAGCAACATCACTCTGAGACGGAACAGATGCGTATCCGCCAAAAAAATCAAAAATCTGAACAAATATACAATCTGAACATATGCCCATCAACTACTAGTTATGATGTCTCAACAAATTTGTAATAGAAAAAATGACTTGTCACATCAATAAAAAGCTCAGTTTAAAAACTGTTAGTAAACCAGCTACTAGTTATGACCAGTGAACAAATTTGAACTGATGCCCAGCTGCTGCTACTAGTTTATAACTGCTAGTAATTCAACATATCCTTTTACTAGCCGTTACAAAAAAAGTGACTAACACTACTAGCATTTATATCTACTGATCGCGGCAGCATGCTGGGTTCTACAGGTTTTGTTCTACAGATTTGGGTTCAGTTGATGAAAAACCCACATACATGTCTAGCTCACAATTCTCACCGCTGCATGCTGTCAACATACCCCGGTGACATTTTACAAAAAATAAACTCCAAAATAGCTAGACATAACTGTCAACATAGCTGCTGCTGCAAATTTCCGAGTACAAGATGAGTAGAGTTCCAAAAGACCTACCCTAACAAATATCAGATCTGAACATACACAACAAACACAGAGGGGACTGTGTCCAAGTCGGGGACAAAAATCGGCTATGTTCTTCAGTTACAACGAAAACAGAGGTGCTAGAGGATTTACTGACCACAAGCTACGTACTTCAAAAAATTTGGGCGTTTCATGTCCAACTAGACACAATCTGAAACTGCTCAATAAAAAGAAGATTCGCTCCATTTAGTTCCATTTCAGAGCAAACCGAGGGGACAAATGGTCACGGCTCGAGCAAAAACACAACGTAGGGTCGAACGGAAAAAAGATTATCAACCGTGAGCTACTTTGAAAATTTTAGCTTACCTGCTCTGCAGGGCGTGAGCAGCCAGGAGGCACGCCGTCATGGCCGAACATCTCATCACCGGCATATTCATGAAGATCATATAAATCATTTACCACAGAATCTGTATACGGCACTTGCAATTGGAAGAAAAACACAAAATAGACCCCATTGTTTGCCCCAGTATAAGTTTCCCTAGGAATGTACAGATAGCAATCACATTCAGCACTCAAACCGTCGCCCTGTAGAGCCTCAAATAATTACTCTTCCATCGCATCCCCCACATTGACTTCACTCTTCAGTTTAAAAGGAGTGATCTTTGTGGGCATATAGTAGAATCTAGAGAAGTCTCTAAAACATCTGTGCATAGTTCTTTCTGATGAAATACATCTAGACAACATGTTACTATATTCAAACGGTAAATATTGATGCTTGTAAGTAACCGTTCTAAATACTACCATGTTCTCTAAAGTTAGGATACCACGAAATCCGTGGAGCCCAAGATTATACAAGACATCAATACTCTGTTAATTATTTTCTAGATGCAAAACATAGACTAGCAGAGCAAAACAAAACAAAGCGCGCCTGCTCATCTAGTAATTTGTATAGCTAGTCGATGTATAATTCAGGCACAAACTAGCAACATAAATGTATCCTCCTAAAATCTAGGATTTCCAAAATCTTTTGTGGCATAGGCTGTGCTATATATCATGCACCGGTGGATATTATCAAGAAACGGATAAGCGTTCAATATCGTCGACTTCTCTATTTCGTTTATCTTACCCATACACCTACAAAATACTCCCTCTCTGTTTCAAAATAAGTGTCCTGGTTTCAGTTCAACTAAAATCAGAAGTATTTTGAAACAGAGGGAGTAGTTTTTATAGACTTTTGATATACACTGTATAATATACAGGCACAAAACTTAAACATCCTCCCCACAAAAGGAACTATAGTTTGAATAATAGGCAGAAATCATAGCCAACTCGAAATTTTGAGTTTTTGACATACAGTCAAGATAAATCATTGGCTCCGCCGCTTAGAGAAGAAGGCCGCCCACACCCGCTTCACCGCCTCCTCAAGCAGGCAGCCCACCCCGGTGTACAGGGCTACAATACCCATGAAACCCACCAGATCATCCCGTAGCTTCGCCGACCGAGCCGCGTCCCTGCATGCATCACATGAACAACATCGATTGAACTATGGTGCAAAGACAACATGGAGAATATATGAGGGCATAGATACATCGCTGCTCGATCTTACCAGACGTCGTCGCCGGAGTTACGCCTGCAGACGTGGTCGGTGAGCTCGCGGAGCAGCTGCTTGTTCATCCGGCACTCGGCGTCCTTGTCTCTCCCGTACGCCTTGTCCGCCTCCGCCATCTCGTCGTACAGCTCCTCCTTCATCCTCTGGATCCGCTTCAGGACGCGCTCTTTCTCGCCCCCACGACTGTGAGTTTGCTGCTGCTGCTGCTGCTTGCGGCACGAGCAATGTCGTTAGTTGTTTTTCCTTTGGACGACAACACATGGTGCCATGGTGGGAAGCTCCCATATTGCATTAAGAAGAGGAGATTTTTTTTTGTGAATCAAGAAGAAGAGAGTTGATTCAGTTTACGAGGAAAACCGGATCCGAAAACCACACATGGTTAGGTTAACTAGGGAGGAAACCGAGCGAAAATCGTGAACTCCACTACCTAGTAAGATTTAGACTAGGACCGGAGCGCCGCCACACGGAAGGCGAACAAGCGGCACTAAACATGTGTACCTCGGTGTGGATGAACCTTGGCACAAGCCGCCGTTGCCCTAGCTCGACGGCCGGCGAGAGCCGCGATACTACCGTCTCCTGCGTCTGCCGGAGCGCATGGCCGCCCAGCTTCCTTGCCGCAAACCCTAGCGCCGCCGCCGCCATCGGTCGCCGGTCTCTCTTTACTTATATACTGTAGTACTAGCAGTGCGTTGTATCGTCGGGGGATCGTGGGTTAGGTTAACTCAGGGGCTGGCGTGGCCGCATGTATATATACGCGGCACGTCGGTCGGTCACAACTCATGTCCCACGCGCTTCCTTTCCAACTGGTACTTCCTCTGTCCTAAAATAAATGTCATTGATCTAGTATAAAATTTATACTAGTTTAGTATTAAACCTGCGACACTTATTTTAAGACGGAGGGAGTATATTTTTATGGAAATGAAAAATCCGAACGGATTTCTATATCTATCCTATCCTTCCTCTTACTATTAAAGTACGGAGTGTTTTTGCCCGTCCGTCGAAATTGTCCATAAAGTTGCGAAATATTACCCATCAATGCCACCTATAAATAATAAAAAACGTTTCACACAGAGAAATCTCGGTCTGGGCCGGTCCGTGTAGAAACCTCCTATACCGCGCCATGTGCGCTAGGATACAACATAGATCGCCTGTCCAGGCCGGCCTATGTACGGGCGACCTGTTTTTTACATTTCGTTTTTCTTTTTCCTCATTGTTTTCTTCTACTTTAAAGAATTTAGAAATTCAAAAGGGTCTAAAATTTTAAAAAATAAGAATTTTGAAATAAAATGTTTAATAATTCATAAATGTTTGTGGGTTCAGAAAATGTTTTGGATTTTAAAAGAATGTTCGCATATTAAAAAACTATTCGCAAATTTTCAAGAAAATGTTCGGGAAATCAAAAAAGGTTTGTGTTTTTTTGAAAAAGTTAGTGTATTAAAAAATATTAATGAAATTGAATACCATTTCACCAATTCAAAAAATGTTCAAAATTGGAAAATATCCTAAAAATTCAGAAACTCATCATAAATTAGAAAATATTTTATTGTTTCATAAAATATTCGCTGATTCAAAAAAGATCATGTATTTCCAAAATATTCATCAATTTCGACAATTGTTCCACCAATTTCCAAAATTGTCCATCCATTCTAGAAATGTTCACCGATTCAAGAAAAATGTTTTAAAAAATGTTCATATTTTTCTAGGAAATGTTTGCAAATAGTATAAAATGTTCATGAATTCACAATGTTAATTATTTTAGAGAAATGTTCGCGGATTTGAAAAATGTTCAAAATTTTAAATATGTTCGGGAGTTTAAAAAAATGTTCATCATTTTCAGAAATTGTTCACGATTCCACAAAAATGAGAATGATAATGTATCTCGATGTTTATCAGTAAAATGTAGTCAGTTGCCGTTGCGGTTGCTCGGTTGGAGGCAAGGTGATCATTGCGCGCTGCGGCGGAGGAGATTGTAAGTTTTGCTTCTTCTTGCTCAACTCGTCGATTAATCATTCACTCACTCAATGTTGCTCTATATATTGTGTAGCCCACACATGCCGTCGTGATGTACCACATGATATAGGGAGTCGACCATTTATGTATATACAATGTTGGATGAAGTTGAAGGGACAGTATGTGTGAGACAACATGATTTTTTTTTAAAAAAACCTCCCATATATTAATTAATTAAAATGTTCATACAATTATCTGTTACAACTTTAGCCACACAGGGCGGAACACTATTAATAAGCACACCATTAGACCTATTATCTAAGCTAAACTTCGCAATCTCGTGTGCCACCTTGTTTGCCCTTCTATTGATCTTTGAAATCTTAAGATTTCTCATCATCCTGGAGATACTCAGTGCTTCCATCTTAAGATCAATTAGGGGCGACCTGTCCAAAACCTCATTTCCAAAAAAAGAAGCCACAAAGGAGCAATCAATTTCCAAAATGATCGGATTACGAAGGGTAATAACGATATAAAGCCCTGCAAGCGTTGGACATCTGGTAGTCTCGTTGAATTTAAACTATTATTGTACTACACTTATTTGCATGTTATGTACGGATGATTTATGCTATTTTATATCCGAGCTTTGATGAATTTAGTCGGGTTTGCATGAATTTTGTTCGGTCTGTTGAAATACTGTTTGAAATATATGCGAGTAGCGTTGAATGGTCGGCTTCCTCATCCGTGTCCGCGGACGAATGCGGGAGCAAATTTTCGGATCAGTAGATGCCCTGCTACTTTTGGGAATACTAATATGCCTAGCAATGATATTTCCTTCCATGCAAAAGAAATATTAAAAATGGACCCCGATAAATTCTGAACGTTTGGATTTGAAGTATATCATCCTGAACACTTTTTTATGATAACGTTAACTGATACGAGGTGGCAATTTTAGTTGTTAAAACATGATAATTTTGTCCCAGTTCGTCTTTTTATTATTTTCCATGTTTGTTAACTTCGCGTGAACTAAAGTTACCATAAAAAACGTTTGAGTTGACATGCTTAAAATCCGTTCGGGATTTTTCATTTCCGTAAAAATATACTAGTTGGAAAGGAAGTGTGTGGTACGTGAGTTGTGACCGACAGTATGGCACGACGTGAGTGTATATATGGTATTCGTAATGTTATCAGCTAGCATTATAGACCAGGTCCCTATGCATCACAATTTTTTGGGTCGTGCTACGTATCAATTGGGTGATACTTTCGGTTACCCACCGCCTCCTCCACCGTTAGATCAGTCACGATCAAACAACCCATAGTGTATCCCTCCTCTCTCTCTCTCTCTCTCTCTCTCTCATCCTTTTCAAAAAACAGCTTTGCAACATTGGTCATGTTTCAGAAACATCACCAAAGTTGCAATTCTCTTCACGCATCCTTCCTTCGCAAAAACAACATCTCAATGTTGACCATGTTTCATAGACACCGGTGAAGTTGCAATTCGGCAAGCTCGAGACCCACGTCTCCGCAAAATTAATAGAGTTTCATAAACGACGGCTCGTTGCATCTCCAGCTATTGCAACACGACACATGTTGCAGCACCGGCGGTGAGTGGCAGCCACCCACCTTGCAACACGGCGTATGTTGTGGAGCTTCTTTACAGATCCCTGCGACCGCCTCTTCCCAATGGTGGATGTCCTTAGGCAGCCTGCTTGCACTGCAACAACGTCATGGTTTGAAGAAGCGGGACCCGGCGGCATGCCTCGGGCTAGTGGATGGTGGTTGCCATGGGAGGTCGCTGCTCTCCTATTCCTTAACCAACGTGACAAAGAGATAAGGTTGATGATGGGAAAGAAATGGTACGTCTCCAACGTATTTATAATTTTTGCTTGTTCCATGTTGTTATATTATCATTCTTGGATGTTTTACAATCATTTCACGGGTGCAGCGACGTGCTATACAAACGGTTTTTAACCTCTTTCCGCGACGTAGTTCTAAATCGTCGCCTTGCATGTGTGGGCGATAGGGGGGTCCATCCCACACGACACGAAAAACCCGTCGGCGATGGTGACCAACGAACGCAAACGATCTGCAAATATAATCGTGTGCGGTGCAGGAACATATCGCACACATAATACTTTGGGCTTACGTGTGGGATTTGGGATCAATCACACACGTGCAAGACGAGTCAAACGCGTCTAATTGCTCATGGAAAACAAACGGAGTTTGACCTTTTACCGTTTGCGAAACGTTACCTAATCCACACGGGTCATTGTATAAATTGTATGTGATATGTTCATCATCGCACACGAGATTTCTCTGGACACCGTCTGCCATGCATGGCATCATCGGACACGTTTCCCGAGAAAAGTATGCGTGGGATCGTCTTTGCATCGGGCACGGTTTCCTGTTGGCTCACGTGTGAGATACGGTGCTATCGCAAACATTGATGAGCTCGTACGCACACGTACGAGTGTTGCAAACCGTTTGCGATTACTTATGTATCACCAACGTTTTAGATTATATCTCGTGTGCTTTTCATGTGGATCACAGGCGGTTGCGCTATGATTTGCGTGTGCTTTCCGTTCTGGACCGCACACGCTTAGTTGCTTGAACCGTGTGCGCTGAAATTGCCTGGTTATTGTAAATTACCGCATTTAATTCACCCTGCAAATAGCAAATTCGCCACAATATGCAATCGACAAATAGTGTCCACATGAAGAATATTCATCATAATTCGCCACAATATGCAATTCAACAAATAGTGTCCACAAGTAGAGGATTCATCATAATTCACGACAATATGCAATTGAGCAAATGCTAGCTCAATTCCACAGCTGTTAAACCGACATATGCAGTACATAATCATAGTGTACAAAATACGAAGACATGATCACATGGAAAATAATGCATCCATGTGTATATGTTTAGCTGATAACACTATATGAATGCGTACTTATTATTCAGGGATATGAACCCGGAAATCTTCGACGTCATCATTGGGCTTGATATAGTGTTTCACAAAGAATGCACTGATAAATTTCCTAACAGACAACAATTCATTTGCGGCGAGCGGTGAAGAGGTCATCGGTCCGAAGATCAACTACAGGACTTTTAGATCAGAACGTGGCATACGTGTGGAGTAGAAGATAGTAATTAAGAAGCAGACTTACTTGTTTTACCCTGTCAGCATCGACACCACGTTCAACACATCTGCATAGGTTAATCATGTGTGCACAAACGTAGTATCCTCATAGGCTGGTACCTTGTTGTTGCTGAGGACACTGAATTTTTTTATACAATATTAGTCATGTATTTGCCCTGTTAGGAACAACCTAACCGGTGTAAGTTGTTTCTTCTTTTTTCTATGGAGAGAAATAGAAAGAGGTTTACTTAGAAACTTGAACATCTGACTAGCATTTTCTGAAAATAACGGATTTCGTTGTCTTACCGGAGAAACGATCACGTGCTGCAGAGGTAGTTGGCGGTCGAACCGATTCCCTCCTAAAGTTATGTTCTTTGACAATACACTGGAAATGAAGATGAATTTTCACACACTCAATTCTGGAACCAGATATGAACACAACGCATTAACATCAAAGAATTCAATATATATCCATGAAATCCTGAAGATCACTCAGATCCTGAGGCGCATTTGACTCTCTGAGAGGATCCATGTAGTAAACTGTGTTGCATTTTGGAACAATAACCACCAAGATCTAGTGACCTCTACAGTTTAAGAAAACCATGAACGTACGAACTATGTCTAAAACTGAAAGACGATCAATGTATGCGTGGTTGTATATTTAACTTACCGTTCATGGTATGGCCACATGAAGAATTCTCCTATCTGTAAGTTGAACAAGATCTTGGCGACATACTCAATGGAAGCCTTGCGTGAGACATTATCTCGTAACAAAACGCCGTTTGCTAAATCAGGATCTATGAAATACGCATGCACCCTTGATGTTCTCTGCGTCGTCAATCCCCTGAGAGGAATACAATACAGTTAGCTTTTTTGTCATTTACAGCCTTGTATGGAGAAGTTGATCACAGAGTTTGTGAAGTACTTACAACATCAAGCATTTGACAAGAGTGCCAGCAAGCTCATCGAAGTTGAAGAAGAGATGAAAGTCCTCAAATTCCACACTGATGATACCTGCATCGTGAGAGAAATGCCAGCTGTCGTAGTGCACTTGCAGAATGTTAGTATCTTCTCCTTCCGACATTATGTCCATGCAATATTTATGTAACTTGCGACAACTGGAACTGCACTCGTCAAAGTATTCACCAACAAGGAATGACTGGCCATGCTTGTACTTGCGTTTCTCAAATGAGTCTACTTCCTTACTAGAAAGTTGATTTTCAAGGTCTGCTTCAGACATGTGGTCAGAACCGAGATTACATGGGTCTTCATCGGTCATGCCATGGTTCTGCTTGAAGAGTCTTCATAGTAGGATGCTCTGGTACTCATCCCTCCTCTGTTTCTATCATGTGTAATAACAAAATGACAATTTTACCAGGAAGCTAAATATAAATGCAACAGTCTTTGTAGTACAGGATGCACATCGACAGTGTTTGAATGATATCAAATTAATAATGACAGCTATGTACATTATGCTGTCAAACATTCCAATCTGTTAAAAACTATTGTCTTGCACCATGTTTTTTTCACTAAGTCTGAGAATCTGTTTATTTTAGATTGCCATGTTTCAGGTGGTTCAGCCACCTGACAATCGAGGTGTGTGTACACTCGAACAGTGTTGATGTTAGCCATGTTTCTATGCATAATTAGACCTTGCTCGTGTTGAATGAAATGAACTGCGCTTCATGTGTACTAACTGGCTGTAAATTTTCATGCAATGATAACTCATGTAGCACATAGTTTTCTTGTTGTCAATATGCCTTCAGGTTAAAACTATGACAGTGTCTTAATCACATCCAGAATCAAATAGCACACGGGAAGTGTCTGAATCACACCTAATATAACAAATGATTTCTAACAACGAGAGTTAGGCTTACCTTCTTTGCACGTCCCAGAAACTTCCTCCCACTGTACACAGATTGAAAAGCCCGTAACTTCACGGATTGAAATTGATGTTGACCATGAACAGGTAGGTCTTCAGCTACCCATCTCCATTCCTTGGAAGTGATTGTCCTAGGGAGCTACAAGAGAAAGAAATGGCGCAAATGGGCCTGCCGCTTTAAAATCCCCAATTCCAAACCAAAACCCTAATCCTAGTTGAGCCAGAGAGAAGAGAGACGAATACCTGGCTGGTGAGAGATTCGTCGTCGTCGGAGATATCGCTTGAGGGGTCACTCGAGGAGATCATGGCGTGTCCGCGGTGGTCGGAAGCTAGAGGGAGAGATGTGGGCGGCGGTGCGGGGGGGGGAGGGGGTGGGGGGTTGCAGGGGAAATGTGGCCCTTTGGGGGGGGGGACGGGTCGGGAGGTAGATATTTTGACGGTCGGCGAAATTTTTCGCTCGTTGCAAGGAATCTTGGCGCACAAAGATTCATCGGACACGGTGTTTCTACTTTTATCGTGTGCGATGATACAGAACATACAAAATTTCGCCCCTCCCCATGTATTCCCTGGTTATAGTGCACATCCACGTCATTGCATGATGTAACATCAACTGCTAACTTGGGTATACAAATTAGCGGACACACATAGCTCACAGTTACTAAACCGAGCAAGTTCACTAAATAATCAAGCTGCTTGAACTAGACATAGCTCTTACAAAAGACCAACTCTCTGAACAAAGGCTATTAGTAATACGCATAACAAAGACGCCGACAAGCAGCCGCCCTATGCCTCGCCGCTGTTCGATGAGATGTCGATGACTTGTCCGGGCGACATTCCGCCGGTGCTGGACTCCGCATCCCCCAGGCTGACTTCGACCGCGGCGATGTGCTCATGATCGACGTTGTCCTCGTCATCGGCGTCGCCCTCATTTTTGTAGTACTCGTAGTAGTGGTGCCGCCATAGCTCGCGTTGGTACTCCACCGCCGATTCCTCGATGGACAGACGCTTCTCGACCTCCTTGTGAGCCACGCACAACTCCTCCCAGCACCCGGCGCTCTCGGATGGCTCCCGCATCTCTAGCTCTCGCTCGGAGATCTCGTGCGGAAGGGGCTCCATGGCCTCCGCCGCCGCATCGTCGGCATGCATCTCGGCATCCGCAGCAGCCGCCTCTTCGGATGTGTGGTGCATGCTAGATTCCGGCGAAGCTTGGAGTATCTTGGTGTGGGCGTTCTCGATGATATAGGCCTGGATGGCCTTGACCCGGGTCAGGACGGCCTCCGCGGCACGGCACACTACTCGAGCGCTCTTGGCGTTTGCAGACGCCGTCGTAGCAGCTGCAGCTGCCGTCTCCGCGGCTACAGACGCCCTTTCGGCCGCCGCAGAGGCCCTTTCGGCGGATGCGGCCGCGCTTAAGGCGGATGCGGCCGCGCTTAAGGCCGAGGCGGCCGCGTTCCTGGCAGAAGCGGGAGCGCTCGGGGCCGAGGGGGCGGTCGTACGCACCCTTACGAAGCGTTCACTGCGTCATTCTTTGCAGAGAGGGTTTGTTAGGGAATGGGGATCGAGGGTGAACGGAATCCGAGCTGGACGAAGCCGACGAAGCTTCCCTCATAAATAGATCCGTGAATTTTCATCGCAACGGTTCCTGTATGAAACCGTGTGTACGTAGTTCACTTTTTGTATTGAATTCTAAAACTATTTTCGGGTACAGCGGTAACGGATATTGTTTTATTTGTAAGAAAATGATCCCTACCGTCAAAATCCACTAACGGCATCCTAAAATTAGGAAATATTCGGGGTTAAATTGGCATTTTATACATTAAGTTAGTTTGTACAAATTTTACGGCCATAATTCAAAAGTGTAACACACGAACATGCAAGATGAAGCAAAAACTGTTGGAAAAATCATATTTATGTACTACTTGCTTCCCTATATATGCCGCTTGCAATAAATTTTAAGGAGTTGCAAACATCTTGGGTATCGGTTTGGACACACGTGCACGCATTGGGAATCTAGGTTTTAAAATTCAAAAAATGAAAAAAATGCTCTGAAGTACATGATAATAATCTGCATGATTTCCCTACATGGGGCCAAGATATCGTGGTCAAAATAACAGCTTGTTCGAGATAAGCTTTGACACATGCCTCTCACAAAACGGAGCATCACACAAAGGGTCGTGGTTGCGAGAGGGAACATGAGAGCCTTGTTTGATGACGAGCCACTAGTCGTTGTCTCATTTGGCCTAGTTTTTTTAATTCGTTACAATGCACGAATACGTCCGTCATCCTGAAATTTGGACATTTTCGGGGTTCAATGAGCATTTTATACATGAAGTTAGTTTCTAGATATGTAGTGGCCATAATTCAAAACTAAAACACATGGACATGTGCAAGATGAAGCAAAAACTGCAGGAAAAAAACATATTTGTATATGTACTAGTGCTTCCGTCTATATGCCACGTGCAATAAATTCGAAGGAGTTCCAGACATCTTGAGTAACGGTTAGGACACAAGCATTGAGAATAATCTAGGTTTTTAAATTAATTAATAAATTAAAATGCTATGAAGTACATGAAAATCAGCATGATTTTCCGTCATGGGGCCAATATGTCGTGGTCAAAGTAACGGCTTGTTCGAGATAAGCTTTGACACATGCCTCTCACAAACCGGAGCATCACACGCAGGCTCGTATAGTTCCGACAGGGAACGTTGGGGCATTGTGTCATGACGAACCAGATCGCTGCCTCATTCGGTCTAGTTTGTTTTCATCGTTAAAATGTACGAATACGACCGTCATCCTAAAATTAGGAAATATTCGGGGTTCAATTGGCATTTTTACACATGAAGTTAGTTTCCAGAAATTTAATGGCCATAGTTCAAAACTGAAACACATGAACAAGCAAGATGAAGCAAAAAATGCTGGAAAATCATATTTATGTACTACTTGCTTCCGTATATATGCCACGTGCAATAAATTTGAAGGAGTTTCAAACATCGTGAGTAACGGTTTTGACACAAAAGCATTGGGAATCTAGTTTTTTAAAGTCAAAAAATGAAAACTGCGCGGAAGTACATGAAAATATGCATGATTTCCCGACATGGGGTCCAGATGTCGTGAACAAAGTAACGGCTTGTTCGAGATAAGCTTTGACACATGTCAAGCTGGCAATGCATGGTTAACTGTTACCCGCGTCCCGATGGGTAATTGATCTATTAGGGCACGGGTGCCAGCTGGAATGCCCATCTGGAAGTTGGTGGGTCAAATACCTTACCAAGCGTGCAGGACGGGGATGAGGATGGGATAGCATTACCAGCATTACCCATGAATAGAAGTACTTACATGTGGGCTTTGAAATTAGTAGCCCCCGCGTAATTTGTGGCCTCGGTCACCCAAATTTACACACATCCCACCCCTTTGGCCCAAATTTCCCTAAGAAATCCAAAACCTAGGCACAACATATTGTTTATTGCGTTGAAATACTATTTTTTCTACTGAAATACGCGAAGGTTGTTCTTAAATGCATGTGTGAGTTTCCCCACGTTGATAAAGAACTAGGTGGGGACGTCGATGGGAAACTTTTTATCCCCGCGCACGGGTACGTAGACGGGGACGGGGAAGGGAGGGCGGTGATGGGGACGGAGATGTGACTCTACTCGCCTAAGAAATCCCCATCTTTAGACACAAGAGCCTCTCACAAACCGGAGCATCACACGAAGGCGCGTGGTTCCGAGAGGGAACGTGGGGCCATGTGTGGTGACGAACCACCAATCACTTTGTCATTCGACCTAGTTTTTTTTCATCGATACAATGCATGAATATGACCGGCACCCTATTTTTTTTTAAAAAAAGGGCGCTCTATTGGCATTTTTATACATTTAGTTAGTTTATAGAAATTTAATAGCCATAGTTCAAAACTGACACACATGAACAGGCTAGATGAAGCAAAAACCGCTGGAAAATCATATTTATGTACTACTTTCTTCCCTATATATGCCGTTTGCAATAAATTTGAAGGAGTTCCAAACTTCATGAGTGACGGTTTGGACACAAAAGCATTGAGAATCTAGGTTGTAAATTCAAAAAAAATGAAAAAAATGCTTTGAATTGTGAAGTACATGAAAATATGCATGATTTCCCGCCATGGGGCCAAGATGTCGTGGTTACTGCTCTCGGACTTGCTTTCGTAACACAAATGGCACGCATGCATTACATTTGGATAGAAAATGTAAATATTTGGCAAAACAAACAGGTCGCACATGATTGGCGCCGTGTTTCGCGTTTCGAGTTTTGGAAGCCAATTTTCGCGGGCTACTAATCTCACACGGTCATGCATTGGGAACCATCGGTGATGTTAATTCACACACGGCTGTTGACTAGGAAATCATGTGCAATCACTGCTGGCATCGATCAAGATTCCAGCCGCCTATAAATGCTGCTCCTCGAGACGTCATCCCGCATGCATTCTCTCGTCTCTCTATCCCACCCCTCGCACAAAACTCTGCCATGGCACGGCCGGTCTGTGCACAAGCAAAGGAGGAGGCGCCACCCCGTGAGGACATGGCGAAATGCAGCGACGAGGAGGACCCCTTCGCGCCCCCAGACGAGGTCGCGCCAGACCCCCTAACTGAAGATTAGTTTTGGGGCCAGTACGATCTGGCTTTGTGGAAGCCGCTGCCGCCGGTTGAGAGAGCTAGGCAGGTGGCGTTCAAGAAGGAGTGGGCTGAGGAGCGCGCCAGGAACCTCGCGGCCTGGAATGCCCTTAGTGCCGCAAGGGAAAAGGAGGAGCTGGAGCTTTGGCGGCGGGCGAGTCGACGAGCGGTGGAGGTGTACGAAGACGGCCGGTACCACGCAAGGAAAGCCAGAGGCGCTAGGCACCTCACCGCTGCGTGGGCGTGGGCCGATAGGCTCGAGCGTGCCACCGCCAAAGAGCTCCAGTGGGCGCCCACTGAACTGTCCTGCATGGCCGCGCGCCTCCGTCAGCAAGAGGCTGATCAGCACGTCGAGCGCTGCGAGGCGGAGGAGGCGGCGAACTTCCTCCGCGTTGGGAAGCCACCACGCACCAGGGAGCTGCTGGCGAGAGGCTGCCATTTTACTGCTCCCCGCTCCAGGAGGGGTTATTATTAGTTTAGTTTTTATTCATTGTACGTATTAGTTAAGTACTATTATCACGTATATGTGATGATATATGATGTATATGTATCATGTCTTCAATGAGCTATTCAACAATTAATATATATTATTAGTTTCACGTTTCTATCTGTTTTTATACTGATTTTATGGCTCTAACTGTTAGCCTTTTACACATATTGAAACATAACAATAGAACATAAATCATTCATACATCGAAACATATCAATATTGTGATTGTTGTCCAGGCATTGGGATCGACATCTAAAGGATTCAACAAAATAAAACGCGTCCATGACTAAACCCTAACCTACGGAAGCTCTTGGCTGTGCCTGAACTCGGTTAGGCGTTCGTCCATGCGGTTTACATGCTCGCGGTACAGCTGTAGCGCGATCTCGAGCTCCAAGCTGGCTATTTCGTCGGAGATTACCATCTCGAGGATGCGACGGCCATTTTCTTCTACTGCTCCCCGCTGGACACCTGGGCCAAGGAGGTGCTCGAGCCTACCGACGAGCCCATTAGCATCGAGGGGGCCCCTGATAAGGCGAACGGCGCGACCCATGCGAACGGCGCGGCCGGCGTTCGGTGCAAGGACGGTGCGGCTGGGCTCTGGTGCAAGTACGGCGCAGACGGCCGCTGCCCATTCCTGACGAGAAATAGGGCTACTCACGTGCCTTGGACACAACTGCAACGTCATATCGGGTGGGATAGCAGGTAAGCGGGATGGAACCACTCTTGCTCTGCCGCGCGCCGCGCCTCTCGCTCCGCGGCCCTCCATCGGTCTTGTTGTGCGGCGCGCCTTGCCCTCTCAGCGCGGACGCGCATGTTTTGCTCTACAGAGCACCACCGATGATCTTCTTGTGCGGCGCACTGCAGCCTCTCGGCGGTGAGGCGGCTATGTTGCTCGGCGGCGCTGCCGCGCCCTGCGCCAAGGGTTTGCTCAACCCTTGTGATGATGCGCAGCACAGCATTGTCCGGCGCGTCGCCGGACACGCCATCGGCCTCGACAGGCCGTTGCGTCTACACTGGATCGTTTTCGTCGTCGAGGAGGTTGATGGCAGAGGCGGCGCTTGGTCGGGTTGGCATGCTTCGTAGATGGGCTAGGCTGCACTAGGTGTGCATCCCCGTGTGACGCGCGCAGGCTCTTATGCTCATTTGCTTCTGGCGGGAAACCGATGGGGAAGTGATACGTCTCCAACGTATCTATAATTTATGAAGTATTCATGCCATGTTTACAATAATTTTATATGATTTTGGTAGGATTTTATTAGAACTAACCCGGACTGACGCTGTTTTTAGCAGAGCTACCGTGGTGTTGTTTTTGTGTAGAAATAAAAGTTCTCGGAATGGGCTGAAAATTTACGGAGAATATTTTTGGAAAATATAAAAAATACTGGAGCAAAAAGATACCGGAGAGGAGTCCCGAGGAGGCCACAAGCCTAGGGGGCGCCCCCCTAGGGCGCGCCCCCCTGGCTTGTGGGTCCCTCGAGGACCCCCCTGACGTGATTCTGACGCCAAATATTCCTATAAATACCAAAACCCCCAGAAAGAAACCTAGATCGGGAGTTCCGCCGCCGCAAGCCTCTGTAGCCACGAAAAACCAATCGGGAGCCCGTTCCGGCAGCCTGCCGGAGGGGGAAACCATCATCGGAGGCCATCTTCATCATCTCGGCGGTCTCCATGACGAGGAGGGAGTAGTTCACCCTCGGGGCTGAGGGTATGTACCGGTAGCTATGTGTTTGATCTCTCTCTCTCTCTCTCGTGTTCTTGAGATGACACGATCTTGATGTACCGCGAGCTTTATTAATATAGATGAATCATATGGAGTTTTCCCCTCTCTATCTTCTTGTGATGAATTGAGTTTTCCCTTTGAAGTTTTCTTATCGGATTGAGTCTTTAAAGGATTTGAGAACACTTGATGTATGTCTTGCGATGGGATATCCGTGGTGACAATGGGATGTTCCATTGATCCACTTGATGTATGTTTTTGTGATCAACTTGCGGGTTCCGTGACCTTGGGAATCTATGCATAGGGGTTGGCACACGTTTTCGTCTTGACTCTCCGGTAGAAACTTTGGGGCACTCTTTGAAGTTCTTTGTGTTGGTTGAACATGATGAATCTGAAATTGTGTGATGCATATCGTATGATCAAGCCCATGGGTACTTGTGGTGACATTGGAGTATCTAGGTGACATTAGGGTTTTGGTTGATGTGTATCTTAAGGTGTTATTTTAGTACGAACTCTAGGGCTATTCGTGACACTTATAGGGATAGCTCATAAGATTGATCGGAAAAGATAACTTTGAGGTGGTTTCGTACCCTACAATAATTTCTTCGTTTGTTCTCCGCTATTTGTGACTTTGGAGTGAACTCTTTGTCGCACGTGAGGGATTTACATATGATTCAACTATGTTAGTATTGTTGAGAGAACTTGCACTAGTGAAAGTATGAACCCTAGGCCTTGTTTCCAAGCATTGCAATACCGTTTTTGCCCACTTTTGTTACTTGCTACCTTGCTGTTTTTATATTTTCAGATTACAAAAACCTATATCTACCATCCATATTACACTTGTATCACCATCTCTTCGCCGAACTAGTGCACCTATACAATTTACCATTGTATTGGGTGTGTTGGGGACACAAGAGACTCTTTGTTATTTGGTTGCAGGGTTGTTTGAGAGAGACCATCTTCATCCTACGCCTCCCACGGATTGATAAACCTTAGGTCATCCACTTGAGGAAAATGTGCTACTGTCCTACAAAACTCTGCGCTTGGAGGCCCAACACGAGTCTACAAGAAGAAGGTTGCGTAGTAGACATCAAGCTCTTTTCTGGCGCCGTTGCCGGGGAGGTGAATGCTTGAAGGTATATCTTTAGATCTTGCAATTAAATCTTTTAGTTTCTTTTTTTATCACTAGCTTGGTTTTATAAAAGAAAACTACAAAAAAAATGGAATTGAGGTTGCCTCATATGCTTCATCTTTTTAATGTCTTTCGTGAAAATGATGGAAAGGAAACTTGTGCTCAAGTGTTAGAAGAAGAAGTTATTAAAATGTTTGGCACTAAATCTTTGAGTGATGAGCATGATTGCAATGTTGTTAGTATGAATTCCTTGAATATTCATGATGCTAATGATATGCAAAGCTACAAGCTTGGGGATGCTATGATTGATGAAGATGATATGTTTAGTCCCCCAAATTTTGATGAGCAAATTTATTATGATGAAAGCATGCCTCCTATTTATGATGATTATTGTGATGACATGTATGCTATAAAGAATAATGATAACCATGAAACTTGTCATCATGATTTTAATTTTCAATTGGATTATGCTTCACATGATAGTTATTTTGTTGAGTTTGCTCCCACTACTATTAATGAGAATAAATTTGCTTATGTGGTGAGTAGTAAAATTTCTATGCTTATAGATCATGAAGATAATCCCTATGCATAGGAATTGGGTTAGGCTTAAATGTGCTAATCATATGCTTCATGATGCTCTCTTTGTGTTTCAATTCTTATCTTTTATGTGAGCATCATTGAAATCATCTTGCCTAGCTAAAAGGCATTAAAGAAAAGCGCTTGTTGGGAGACAACCCAACGCTTTTCCTTTCTGTTTTTGTGTATTCACATGATTAATCTACTGTAGTAATCATGTTTTGTGCCTTTTATTTCAATAAAGTGCCAAGTAAAGCCTTTGGGATAGTGTGGATGATAGTTGACTTGATTCTGTGCAAAAACAGAAACTTTTGCTCTCAGTCCAGGAAATTTGTAAATTCACTGGAACGTGCTTTTGATCTGAAGTTTTTACACATGATTTATATACAAATTTCCTAGATTGTCCTAATTTTTCAGAATTTTTAAGGACAGGGAAGTATGGTTACGCTACAGATGTTCACAGACTGTTCTGTTTTTGACAGATTCTGTTTTGCATGCATAGTTTACTTGTTTTAGTGTTTCTATAGCTTATATTGAGTGATATAAATTATGGGAATGATATAATACAGTAGGTATCATGTGGTAACAATTATGAATCTTGTCTTGACAGTACCTAAGTGAATTATCTTTATTTATTATACTAACCCTTCTCACGAAGTTTCGTTAAGTTTTGTGTGATTGAAGTTTTCAAGTTTTGGGTGAGACACCGATATGAGGAGAATAAAGAGTGACAAGAACCTAAGCTTGGGGATGCCAAAGGCACCCCCAAGGTAATATTCAAGGAAGACTCAAGCGCCTAAGCTTGGGGATGCCCCGGAAGGCATCCCCTCTTTCGTCTTCAACATTATCGGTATATCTTACTTAGAGCTATATTTTTATTCGTCACATAATATGAGTTTTGCTTGGAGCGTCATTATATTTTGTTATTTTCTGTTAGGTGTTATTTATAATCTTGTTTTTCAATAAAAAGTTCCAAGAATTGTCTTAGGATGCTTGCATTGCATGTTTTGATGTGTGCTGTGTAAGAACAGAAACTTTTGCTGTAGTGTTTGAATTTTCATATTTTACTAGAACGTGGAAAGTTTCTGAAATTTTTACACAGTGATGACATATAAATTAGTTAGCATGTCCTAAATTTTCATAATTTTTTGAGTTACAGAAGTACACTGTTTTCATAAATTTCTACAGACTGTTCTGTTTGGACAGATTGCTGTCATAGTTTCCTTATATACTTATCCTATAGTTTCCATAGCTTATATTGGTAGATATAAATTGTGGAAATGATAGTAAACAGTAGATGATGTTTGATAATTATTGTGCAACTTGTCTTGGCAGTACATGAAGTGTTGATTTATTATTATGTGTACTAACCTATCTCACGAGTTCTTTTCGAGTTTTGTGTGGATGAAGTTTTTGAGAATAGGTGAAACCATGATATGAGAGGATTGAACGAGATACAAAAGCTCAAGCTTGGGGATGCCCAAGGCACCCCAAGTAAATATTTCAAGAAGTCTCAAGCATCTAAGCTTGGGGATGCTACGCATCCCACCTCTCTTCATCAACAATTATCGGTTAGCCTATGTTGAGCCTAAATTTTTATTCGTTCACATGATGCGTGCTATTCTTGGAGTGATATTTTTCTTTTGCTTGCTGTTTAATAAAATACTTAAGATCTGAAATTATTAGATGAGAGAGTCTTCACATAGTTATTTAATTGTTGGCTACTCATTGATCTTCACTTATATCTTTTTGGAGTAATTTGTCATTCACTCTCGTGCTTCACCTATATCCTATGAGTAAATGGTTGAATGAATTGAATATCATAAATCTGAATTTAAATATGCTTCATATACTTATCCCATGGGGAGTAATGACTGTTGGAAATATGCCCTAGAGGCAATAATAATTTAGTTATTATCATATTTCCTTGTTCGTGATAATCGTTTATTATCCATGCTATAATTATATTGATTGGAAACTCAAATACATGTGTGGGTACATAGACAACACTGTGTCCCTAGTATGCCTCTAGTTAACTAGCTCGTTGATCAAAGATGGTCAAGGTTTCCTGGCCATAGACATGAGATGTCATTTGATAACGGGATCACATCATTAGGAGAATGATGTGATGGACAAGACCCAAACTATAAACATAGCATATGATCGTGTCAGTTTATTGCTATAGTTTTTTACATGTCAAGTATCTGTTCCTATGACCATGAGATCATGCAACTCACTGACACCGGAGGAATACCTTGTGTGTATCAAACGTCACAACGTAACTGGGTGACTATAAAGATGCTCTATAGGTATCTCTGAGGGTGTCTGTTGAGTGGGCATGGATCAAGATTGGGATTTGTTACTCCGTGTGACGGAGAGGTATCTCAGGGCCCACTCGGTAATACAACATCACAATAAGCCTTGCAAGCAATGTGACTAAGTGTTAGCCACGGGATCTTGCCGGTAACGAGACTGTGGGAGGAGTAAAGAGACTTGCCGGTAACGAGATTGAACTAGGTATAGAGATACCAACGATCGAATCTTGGGCAAGTAACATACCGAAGAACAAAGGGAACAACATACGGGATTAACTGAATCCTTGACATAGAGGTTCAACCGATAAAGATCTTCGTAGAATATGTGGGAACCAATATGCGCATCCAGGTCCCGCTATTGGTTATTGGCCGTAGAGGTGTCTCGGTCATGGCTACATAATTCTCAAACCCGCAGGGTCTGCACACTTAAGGTTCGGTGACGTTTCGGTATAGTAGAGTTATGTATGGTGGTGACCGTAGGTTGTTCGGAGTCCCGGATGAGATCCTGGACGTCACGAGGAGCTCCGGAATGGTCCGGAGGTAAAGATTGATATATAGGAAGTCCTGTTTTGGTCACCGGAAAAGTTTCGGGTATTTCAGTAGTGTACCGGGAATGCCGGGAGGGGTACCGGGGACCATCGGGAGGGGTGTCTCGACCCAAAGGACCTCATGGGCTGTGGGAGGAGTCAAACCAGCCGCTAGTGGGCTGGCCTAACCCCACCACTAAGGCCCATGTGGCTTTGGCTGGAAAAAATCCAAAGGAGGAAAGGTGGAAAGGGTTTCCAAGTGGAGAAGAGGAATCCTACTCCTAATAGGATTGGAGTAGGACTCCTCCACCTCCAATTTCGGCCAAACCTTGAGGGTTTGAGGCTGCCTCCTCCCCTCCCTCCCTCCTATATATACTAGAGGATTTAGAGGGAAGAGCTAACCCTAATTGCCACGTGCCCCCTCTACTTCCTCTAGATCGTTTTCTCCTCTAGTCTAATTTCGGCGGTGCTTAGGCGAAGCCCTGCCGGAATAGTTCCACCACCACCGCCGCCGCGCCGTCGCGCTGCCGGAGAACTCATCTACCTCTCCGCTCCCTCTTGCTGGATCAAGAAGGCAGAGATCGTCATCGAGCTGTACGTGTGCTGAACGCGGAGGTGCCGTCCGTTCGGCGCTAGATCGGAAGGACCGTGATCAGGATCGCGAGACGGTTCGTGATTTGATCGCGGGACGGATCATGATGGGATCGCGGGACGGATCGTGATTGGATCGCGAGACGGATCGTGATGGGATCGCGGGATGCTCGGCGATTTGGATCGCGAAGACATTCGACTACATCAACCGCGTTTCTTAACGCTTCCGCTTAGCGATCTACAAGGGTATGTAGATCCACTCTCCCTCTTGTAGGTGCTCATTACCATGGATAGATCTTGCGTGTGCGTATGAAAATTTTTGTTTCCCATGCAACGTTCCCCAACAGTGGCATCTGAGCTAGGTCTATGTGTAGATGAGATCTCAAGTAGAACACAAAGGAGTTTGTGGGCGTTGATATTCAGATTGCTTCCTCCCTTGGTATTTTCTTGATTCGGCGGTATTGTGGGATGAAGCGGCCCGAACCAACCTTACTTGTACGCTTACGAGAGACCGGTTCCATCAACTGACATGTAACTTCGTTGCATAAAGATGGCTGGCGGGTGTCTGTCTCTCCTACTTTAGTCGGATCGGATTTGACAAAGGCGGTCCTTGAGAAGGTTGAATAGCAATTTTTGTATCACCGTTGTGGTTTTTGCGTAGGTAAGAATAGTTCTTACTAGATACCCGTAGCAGCCACGTAAAACATGCAACAACAATTAGAGGACATCTAACTTGTTTTTGCAGGGTATGTTGTGATGTGATACGGCCAATTACATGATGAGATATATGTGATGTATGAGATGATCATGTATTGTATAGAATATCACGACTTGCATGTCGATGAGTACGGCAACCGGCAGGAGCCATAGGGTTGTCTTTAAATATTTTCGCCGTTTTGCTTTGCTTTATCGCTACGAGTTAGCAATAGTCATGGAAGCAACAGTTGGCGCGACAACCTCATGGCGACACGTTGATGGAGATCAAGATGATGGAGATCATGGTGTCATGCCGGTGACGATGGAGATCATGCCGGTGCTTTGGAGATGGAGATCAAAAGCACAAGTTCATGGCCATATCATGTCACTTATGATTTGCATGTGATGTTAATCCTTTTATGCATCTTATTTTGCTTAGGACGACGGTAGCATTATAAGGTGATCCCTCACTTAAATTTCAAGATAAATTGTGTTCTCCCCGAGTGTGCACCGTTGCGAAAGTTCGTCGTTTCGAGACACCACGTGATGATCGGGTGTGATAGACTCTACGTTCGCATACAACGGGTGCAAGCCAGTGTTGCACGTGCGGAACACTCGGGTAAAACTTGACGAGCCTAGCATGTACAGACATGGCCTCGGAACACAAGAGACCGAAGATGTTCACCATTGAAACCACCTCATCTCACGTGATGATCGGACTTGGGTTGGTGAATTTGGATCATGTGACACTCGAATGACCAGAGGGATGTCAATTTGAGTGGGAGTTTTTAAGTAATATGATTAACTAAACTCATTATCATGAACATAGTCAAAATGTCTTTGCAAATTATGTTGTAGATTACTAGCTCGCGCTGTAGCTCCCTTGAATTTTTATATGTTCCTAGAGAAATAGAGTTGAAAGATGATGGTAGCAATAATGCGGACTGGGTCCGTGATCTGAGGATTGTCCTCATTGCTGCACAGAAGGCTTATGTCCTTAATGCACCGCTCGGTGCGCCACCCCCTCAAGCGTCATTTGTAGATGTCGTGAACATCTAACATGCACGTTCTGATGACTACTTGATAGTTCAGTGCGTCATGCATTACGGCTTAGAATTGAGGCTCCAAAACGTTTTGAACGTCATGGAACATATGAGATGTTCTAAGGGCTGAAATTGGGATCTCAGGCTCATGCCCGTGTTGAGAGGTATGAGACCTCCAACAAGATTCTTTGCCTGCAAGATGAAGGAGAATAGCTCAATCGTTGAGCATGTGCTCAGATTGTCTGGGTGCTACAATCGCTTGAATCGAGTGAGAGTTGACCTTCCAGATAAGATAGTGATTGATATAGTTCTCCAAGTCACTGTCACTAAGCTACTAGAGCTTCGTGATGAACTATAAAATGCCAGGGATGGAAATAATGATCCCCGAGCTATTCGCGATGTTTGACACCGCGAAGGTAGAAATCAAGAAGGAGCATCAAGTGTTGATGGTTAGTGAAACCACTAGTTTCAAGAAGGGCAAGGGCAAGAAGGGAAACTTCATGGGTGGCAAGCCAGTTGCTGCTCCAGTGAAGAAACCCAAGGTTGAACCCAAACCCGAGACTAAGTGCTTCTATTATGAGGAGAACGGTCGCTGAAGCGGAACAAGCCTAGATACTTGGTAGATAAGAAGGCTGGCAACGTCGACAGAAGTATATTTGATATACGTGTTATTGATGTGTACCTTACTGGTACTCCTAGTAGCACTTGGGTATTGGATACCGGTTCGGTTGCTAAATGTTAGTAACTCGAAATAAAAGCTACGGAATAAACGGAGGCTAGCTAAGGGCAAGGTGACGATGAGTGTTGGAAGTGTTTCCAAGGTTGATGTGATCACCATCGCACGCTCTCTATACCTTCGGGATTAGTGATGAACCTAAATAAGTGTTATTTGGTGTTTGCGTTGAGCATAAACGTGATTAGATCATGTTTATTGCAATACGGTTATTCATTTAAGTTAGAGAATAATGGTTATTCTGTTTACATGAATAAAACCTTTAATGGTCATGCACCCAATGAGAATGGTTTATTGAATCTTGATCGTAGTGATACACATCTTCATAATATTGATGCCAAAAGATACAAAGTTAATAATGATAGTACCACATACTTGTGGCACTGCCGCTAAATGTCATATTGGTGTAAAACGCATGAAGAAACTCCATGCTGATGGATCTTTGGACTCATTCGATTTCGAATCGGTTGAGACATGCAGACCATGCCTCATGGGCAAGATGACTAAGACCCCGTTTTCCGGTATGATGGAGCGGGCAAGTGACTTATTGGAAATGATACATGTTGATGTATTTGGTCCAATGAGTGTTGTAGCGTGCGGTGGATATCATTATTTTCCTACCTTCATTGATGATTTGAGTAGATATGGGGATATTTACTTAATGAAACACAAGTCTGAAACATTTGAAAAGTTCAAACAAATTCAGAGTGAAGTTTGAGATCATCGTGACAAGAAGATAAAATATCTACGATATGATCGTAGAGGTAAATATCTGAGTTACGAGTTTGGTATACAACTTAAGACAAAGTGGAAGTTGTTTCACAACTCACGCCACCTGGAACACCATAGTGTGATGGTGTGTCCGAACGTCGTAGTCGTGCTCTATTGGATATGGTGCGTACTATGATGTCTCTTATCGATTTGCCACTATCGTTTTGGGGTTATGCATTAGAGACAACTACATTCACTTTAAAAGGGGCACCATCTAAGTCCGTTGAGATGACACCGTATGAATTTTGGTTTGGCGGAAACCTAAGCTGTCATTTCTTAATGTTTGGGGCTGCGACGCTTATGTGAAAAAGGGTTTTCACCTAATGAGCTCGAACCCAAAGCGGACAAATGCATCTTCATAGAATACCCTAACGTAACAGTTGGGTAAACCTTCTATCTTAGATCCAAGCACAAAGTGTTTGTTGCTAAAATGGGTCCTTTCTCGAGAAAGAGTTTCTTTCGAAAGAATTGAGTGGGAGGAAGATAGAACTTGATGAGGTTGTTGAACCTTTGTTTCAACCAGAGAGTAGCGCAGCGCAGAAAGTTGTTCCTGTGAAGCCTACGTTAGTTGAAGAGGAAGTTAATGATGATGATCATGAAGCTTCGGATCAAGTTACTATCGAACCTCGTAGGTTGACAAGGACGCATACTGCTCCTGAGTGATACAGCAACCCTGTCTTAGAGGTCATGTTGTTGGACAACGATGAACCTACGAGCTATGGAGAAGCGATGATGGGCCCAGATTCCGAGAAATGGTTAGAGGCCATGAAATCCGAGATGGGATCCATGTATGAAAACAAAGTATGGGCTTTGGAAGTATTACCTGAAGGGCGAAAGGCCATTCAGAACAAATGGATCTTTAAAAGGAAGACGGACGCGGACGGTAATGTCACCGTCTATAAAGCTCGACTTGTGGCAAAGGGTTTTTCACAAGTTCAAGGAGTTGACTACGATGAGACTTTCTCACCCGTAGCGATGCTAAAGTCTGTTGGAATTATGTTAGCAGTTGCTGCATTTTTTGATTATGAAATCTGGCAGATGGATGTCAAAACATCGTTTCCTTAACGGTATCCGTGAGGAAAGGTTGTATGTGATACAACCAGAAGGTTTTGTCAGTCCTAAGGATGCTAAAATGTATGCAAGTTCCAGCAATCCTTCTATGGACTGGAGCAAGCATCTCGGAGTTGGAATATACGCTTTGATGAGGTGATCAAAGTTTTTGAGTCTATACAAAGTTTATGAGAAACTTGTATTTACAATAAAGTGAGTGGGAGCACTATAGAATTTCTGATAAGTATATGTGGATGACATATTGTTGATCGGAAATGATGTAGAATTTCTGGAAAGCATAAAGGGTTGTTTGAAAAGGAGTTTTTCAAAGGAAAACCTGGAATGAAGCTACTTAAATGTTGGGCATCAGGATCTATAGAGATAGATCAAGACGTTTGGTAAAACTTTCAATGAGTACATACCTTGACAAGATTTTGAAAGAGTTCAAAATGGATCAGTCAAAGAAAGAGTTCTTGCCTGATTTGTAAGGTGTGGAGTTGAGTGAGACTCAAAGCTCGACCACGGAAGAAGAAAGAGAAAGGACGAAGGTCGTCCCCTATGCCTTATCCATTGGCTCTGTATAGTATGCCATGCTGTGTACCGCACCTAGTGTGTGCCTTGCCATGAGTCTGTCAAGGGGTACAAGAGTGGTCCAGGAATGGATCACTGGACAGCGGTCAAGATTATCCTTAGTAACTAGAGGACTAAGGAAATATTTCTCGATTATGGAGGTGATAAAGAGTTCGTCGTAAAGGGTTACGTCGATGCAAGCTTTGACACCTATCCGGACGACTCTGAGTAGCAGTCAGGATACGTATAGTGGAGCAACCATTTGGAATAGCTCCAAGTGGAGCGTGGTAGCATCTGCAGTATGACATATAGATTTGCAAAGAACACACGGATCTGAATGTTGCAGACCATTGACTAAAGACCTCTCTCACATGCAAAGCATGATCGAACCCCAGAACTCATTGGGTGTTAGATTCATAACAATGTAAATCACATGGTGATGTGAACTAGATTATTGACTCTAGTGCAAGTGGGAGACTATTGGAAATATGCCCTAGAGGCAATAATAATTTAGTTATTATCATATTTCCTTGTTCGTGATAATCGTTTATTATCCATGCTATAATTGTATTGATTGGAAACTCAAATACATGTGTGGGTACATAGACAACACTGTGTCCCTAGTATGCCTCTAGTTAACTAGCTCGTTGATCAAAGATGGTCAAGGTTTCCTGGCCATAGACATGAGATGTCATTTGATAACGGGATCACATCATTAGGAGAATGATGTGATGGACAAGACCCAAACTATAAACATAGCATATGATCGTGTCAATTTATTGCTATAGTTTTCTACATGTCAAGTATCTGTTCCTATGACCATGAGATCATGCAACTCACTGACACCGGAGGAATACCTTGTGTGTATAAAACGTCACAACGTAACTGGGTGACTATAAAGATGCTCTACAGGTATCTCTGAGGGTGTCTGTTGAGTGGCCATGGATCAAGACTGGGATTTGTTACTCCGTGTGACGGAGAGGTATCTCAGGGCCCACTCGGTAATACAACATCACAATAAGCCTTGCAAGCAATGTGACTAAGTGTTAGCCACAGGATCTTGTATTACGGAACGAGTAAAGAGACTTGCCGGTAACGAGATTGAACTAGGTATAGAGATACCGACGATCGAATCTTGGGCAAGTAACATACCGAAGAACAAAGGGAACAACATACGGGATTAACTGAATCCTTGACATAGAGGTTCAACCGATAAAGATCTTCATAGAATATGTGGGAACCAATATGGGCATCCAGGTCCCGCTATTGGTTATTGGCCGTAGAGGTGTCTCGGTCATGACTACATAATTCTCGAACCCGTAGGGTCTGCACACTTAAGGTTCGGTGACGTTTCGGTATAGTAGAGTTATGTATGGTGGTGACCGAAGGTTGTTCGGAGTCCCGGATGAGATACTGGACGTCACGAGGAGCTCCGGAATGGTCCAGAGGTAAAGATTGATATATAGGAAGTCCTGTTTTGGTCACCGAAAAAGTTTCGGGTATTTCGGTAGTGTACCGGGAGTGCCGGGAGGGGTACCGGGGACCATCGGGAGGGGTGTCTCGACCCAAAGGACCTCATGGGCTGTGGGAGGAGTCAAACCAGCCCCTAGTGGGCTGGCCTAACCCCCCCCACTAAGGCCCATGTGGCTTTGGGTGGAAAAAATCCAAAGGAGGAAAGGTGGAAAGGGTTTCCAAGTGGAGAGGAGGAATCCTACTCCTAATAGGATTGGAGTAGGACTCCTCCACCTCCAATTTCGGCCAAACCTTGAGGGTTTGAGGCTGCCTCCTCCCCTCCCTCCCTCCTATATATACTAGAGGATTTAGAGGGAAGAGCTAACTCTAATTGCCACGTGCTCCCTCTACTTCCTCCAGATCGTTTTCTCCTCTAGTCTAATTTCGGCGGTGCTTAGGCGAAGCCCTGCCGGAATAGTTCCACCACCACCGTCGTCGCGCTGCCGGAGAACTCATCTACCTCTCCGCTCCCTCTTGCTGGATCAAGAAGGCGGAGATCGTCATCGAGCTGTACGTGTGCTGAACGCGGAGGTGCCGTCCGTTCGGCGCTAGATCGGAAGGACCGTGATCAGGATCGCGAGACGGTTCGTGATTTGATCGCGGGACGGATCATGATGGGATCGCGGGACGGATCGTGATTGGATCACGAGACGGATCGTGATGGGATCGCGGGATGCTCGGCGATTTGGATCGCGAAGACATTCGACTACATCAACCGCGTTTCTTAACGCTTCCGCTTAGCGATCTACAAGGGTATGTAGATCCACTCTCCCTCTTGTCGGTGCTCATCACCATGGATAGATCTTGCGTGTGTGTAGGAATTTTTTTGTTTCCCATGCAACGTTCCCCAACAATGACTTCACACATAATAATTATAGGTGGTAAAATTTATTGAAAGTTAGCAAACACCGCATTGGTCACTTGAACAATTCATGAAAGAATATTGAAGGAAGAGAGATTCCACATATAAATATACTATCTTGGACATCTTCTATGATTGTGAGCTCATTAATTATTTTCAAACTTGAGCAAATTAGTTAAAATTGGACAAGGAAGACAACTTAATGAGTTATGTTTGGGTATATTTGTATAGAAGTTATATTGTTATGGATCCTCCAACATGTGGTGCTTGCTTCCACCTCATACTAGCCAAAACTTCCGCACCAAGTAGAAATACTACTTGTGCATCCAAACACCCTTAAACCCAAAGTTGTTCCATATGAGTCCACCATACCTACCTATATGCGGTATTTACCTGCCGTTCCAAGTAAATTTGCATGTGCCAAACTCTAAACCTTCAAATAATATTCTGTTTTGTATGCCCGAATCGCTCATATAGTGACTAGGGGCTGTCAGTATCTTCCATGCTGGTATTCGGGATGCCCAGTTCCATGCTCAAATATCAAATCAAAATATAATGAAACAAAACTCCCCCAAGATTGTTGATTGTATGGACGGTACCTGTGGATTTGGCTCGCCGTGGAGTGTGATTGATTGGTGGAGGGGGAGTAAAAACTTTACCATTCTGTTTGGGAACCGCCTATAATGTATCTAGCATGGAAGATACCGAGATCTCTCGGTTGTTATGTTGACAATGAAAGCATACCGCTCAAAATTATTATTCATCTCTGTTTTTAAAAGCTCGAGCTCTGGCACCTTTGCAAATCAATGCTTCCCTCTGCGAAGGGCCTATCTTTTACTTTCTAGTACTTACCTTTATGCAAGAGTCATGGTGATCTTCACCACTTCCTATATTTCACCTTTTTCTCTTGGCAGGCGTCATGTGTTGGGGAATGATCTAGACATATATATCCACACAAATATATTTGATCATGAATTATTATTGTTGACAATTATCTATATGATAAATAAGTTGGGAGGCGAAACATTAAGCCCCTATCTTTCTCTGTGTTCGATGGATGCTATTTGTTCTAAAAATATGCTTTGAGTATGAATAATCATGGAAGACTATATGATAGTTGAGTATGTGGAATTTGCTAAATCAAAGCTCTTACATAGACCCTTCCTGAAAATAAGATGAATTGCAATTGTTCGATGACTAGGAATATGGTTTGTTAGTTTTCAAGAAACTTTCTGGTCTATGGGTTGTGGTCTCCTCGAGACCCCTCTCCACCGCCTCTGATGCCTATAAATTCCCAAATATTCCAGAAACCCTAGAGGAGTCGATGAAAAACACATCGAGCCACCACAAGTTCCAGAGCCTCGAGATCCAATCTAACACCATCACGGAGGGGTTCATCATCCTCATTGGTGCCTCTCCGATGATGCGTGAGTAGTCCACCATAGACCTACGGGTCCGTAGGCAGTAGCTAGATGGCTTCCTCTCTCTCTCTCTCTCTCTCTCTCTCTCTCTCTCTTTTGATTCTCAATACAATGGTCTCTTGGAGATCTATTTGATGTAAACTTTTGCGGTGTGTTTGTTGGGATCCGATGAATTTTGAGTTCATGACCAGTTTATATCCATGAACATTATTTGAGTCTTCTTTGATCTCTTATATGCATGATTACTTATAGCCTCGTATTTCTTCTTCGAATCTTTGGTTTAGTTAGGCCAACTAGATCAATTTTTCTTGCCATGGGAAGAGGTGCTTTGTGATGGGTTCGATCTTGCGCTGTCCTCTCCCAGTGACAGAAGGGGCAGCGAGGCACGCATGTATCGTTGCTATTAAGGATAACAAGGTGGGGTCTATTCCTACATGAATAGATCTTGTCTACATCATGTCATCGTTCTTATTGCATTACTCCATTTTTCCATGAACTTAATACATTAGATGCATGCTGGATAGCGGTCGATGTGTGGAGTAATAGTAGTAGATGCAGGCAGGAGTCGGTTTACTTATCTTGGACGTGATGCCTATATAATGATCATCGCCTTGGATATCATCATGATTATTTGATCTTCTATCAATTGCCCAACAGTAATTTGTTCACTCACCGTGTGCTATACTCATGAGAGAAGCCACTAGTGAAACCTACGGCCCCCGGGTCTACTTTTCCAACATATTGCTTTCTGATCTATCCTTTTGCCGCTTTTGTTTTCAGATCTATTATTCCAAAAACCCAAAAATACCTTCCTGCACTTTTTATTTGCTCTTTTTATTTTGTGTTCTTGAGAGATCTATCTCTCCAATCTATCACTACATAATCTATCTTTTTACCGTAGAGAGATTGACAACCTCTCTTTCGTGTCGGGTTGCAAGTATTTGTTCTTTGTGTGCAGGTGATGTTTATTAGGTGGTGGTGATCCTGCTACTGGTTCGATACCTTGGTTTCATAACTGAGGGAAATACTTACCGTCGCTGTGCTGCATCATCCCTTCCTCTTTGGGGAAATACCGACGCAGTCTCAAGCCATGTCAAAGGAATTTCTGGCGCTGTTGCCGGGGAGGAAGCGGTCTCTTCTACGTGCCAATCTCTGGCACCGAGGAGACACCATCTGTTGGGGAACGCGACAGAAAACAAAAAATTTCGGTATAGCGAGCACGCCAGGGACCACTATGGAGATTGCATACAAGGTTTGATCTGATCCGTACCGACTCGTAGCGCAGCGGAAGAAGAGTCGGTGGAGATCATTGGCGCAGATCCCCGCAGCTAGGATTTTACAACCTCCCAACCGCGAGGATGTACTCCCTCGTCGGACAGCCCTTCGGGAGGCGGTCGGACAGTCCCCTGGACGATGTCACGGACAGCCCTCCGGGAGGACCCACGAAACCCAAACGGAAACTCGGACAGCCCTCCGGGAGGACACACGAATAGCCCCTCGGGCAAAAGATCGAAACTACGACCTCTCTACGGGGTTGCACACATACGGTGTCATCTATCCGGCAGGGCTTCGCCGTCCAGAACTAGTTCCCACCGGAACCCAGACAGCCTTTCGGCTCTACGAAACTATTTCGTGGGAGGGAGAGAAGAAAGGCAGATCATGCATGCCATGTGTGAGAGAGTTCGAGTGAGGATGGAGAGCTCCTCTCCACCTCCTTATATAGTGGTGGAAGGGGTGAGGGGGGGCTGAAATATCAGCCCACAAAACAAGCACCCACCAAACAAGGAAACATGTTCCCACCAAACATGGAGAAAACATGTTCCCTTGTCCATGGTGTTCCCCCATGGGGCCCCACCTTCCTCCCAACACTCTCCACCATTTGTGGGGGCTGCCCCCCACCATGGGGGGCCCCCCCAACACTTTGTCCAGCCACAAGGGGGCTGTCCCCTAAAGGGGGCGCCCCCAAAAACAGCCCCCACGATCCGTGGGATCTTGTCCCCTAACGCTGGGACAAGATGTTTTCCGAAACTATTTCTTCTGAAAAATTCCGGAAGGTCCCAGAACATTTCCGGCACCCTCTAAAATTATCTAGACGCGCTCCGGAACATTTCCGGTATGGTGGTTTAATTTAAAACCATCTTCGTTTACCCGGTAAACAATTCCGGCAGCTCCGAAAACCTTTTTCGGTTTTTCCTCCGGAAAAATTCCAGAAATTACCAGACCAATCTGGCAACCTCCAAAACATTTCCGGTGCTTGCCGAAACCTTTTTGGATCAATGGTTTTATCCGAAACGACTTTTCGGTTTTACCGAAACTTTTCCGGTGTTCTCTCCGGAACTTTTCCATCGTCTCTGAAACCTTTCCAGTGACTTTCTCTCGGACTCCTCGTCTAGTATTCAGCAGATAGATGACCCTTAAGCATGTGACCCTATAGGTTCGGTGAAGTATAGACATGACCGGAACACTTTCCGATCAATGATCAGCATCGGAGCCGTGGACACCCATATTGACCCCTATACCCACACGAATGAATATTCGAGTGAACCTCCAGTTGCCGTGTGCTATTCCTGTTGCTTCGCGATATGTTACAAATACCCGAGGTGAGACATGTGGGCATCCTCGTGGATCAACAACTTGTCCACAATGCCAGTTACCTCGTTGCCAGTATTGTTCTCTTTTCTCGTTCCCATGTTCCGGCATCCCCGTGATCAAATCACAAAGTGTCTGGCCAGACGATGATGGATACCGTAACACCGAGAGGGCCCAGAGACATCTCTCCATCGTCGGAGGAGCAAATCCCAATCTTGAGCTATCAAGTTACTTGACATACTTTTCCATGAACCCGTAATCCGCCGTAATAGCCACCCATTTACGGATGACGTTTAACAAACCCCAAAGTTCATGAAGCAAGCATGAAGAAACTCGATACTCTCATGGTCTAAGGAATCATGCAAACGTTAACCATCTCTGTGTTATTTTAACCATTAACTTGTGACGAATATATCTCATAGTATAACATCAATTTGGGTCGATTCAACACAAGTGTTCTACCAACATCGTGCCCTCAAAATTGCCGGCATAGCCATGCCCATGATCAGGAAAACAGGATCATCATGCAATACTTGAGCCAGTCTTAGAGGCAAGACTAGGAATACAATTTACCGTTTATTATACCACACGTGCACATGAGTTTCCCTCCAAGCCTCGTGGTTATTGCAGACTCGAGAATCATTGCAGTTATAGCATGGATCATAAACATTCATTACAAACTCTGAGATACAAAAGTAACTGATATTACTGCCTCTAGGGCATATCTCCTACACCATCATCATCTACCAGGTTCCTAATCACAAATCTCATCTCCTTGCAATTACATTATTTGCCATTTGCCTCTCGTTTTCCTCTTCCCCACTTCACCCAATTTGCCGTTTTATTCGCCCTCTTTTTCATTTGCCTTTTTCTCGTCAGATATCTTGCTTGCTTGCAATCTTGTTTGCGTGGTCACGATGACTCAAGAAAACACCAAGTTGTGTGATTTTTCCAATACTAATAACAATGATTTTATTAGTACTCCGATTGCTCCTCCCGCCACTAGTGCGGAGTCTTGTGATATTAATGTCGCTTTGATGAATCTTGTCATGAAAGATCAATTTGCTGGCACTCCTAATGAGGATGTCACATCCCATCTAAACACATTCGTAGAATTGTGTGATATGCAAAATAAGAAAGATGTGGACAATGATATAGTGAAGTTGAAATTATTTCCTTTTTCCTCGCAATAGTATCGATTCTTGGAATAAGTGCAAGGATGCTTTTATTACTAAGTATTTTCCGCCCGCGAAAATTATTTCCCTTAGGACACAAATCATGAATTTTAAGCAACTTGAGTATGAACATGTTGCACAATCTTGGGAAAGAATGAAATTGATGCTAAGAAATTGTCCTACTCATGGTTTAAATCTTTGGATGATCATACAAAAAAAATTATGCGGGATTGAATTTTGTCTCTAGAAATCTTTTAGATTCCGCCGCGGGTGGTACTTTTATGGAAATTACTTTGGGTGAAGCTACTAAATTGCTAGATAATATTATGGCAAATTATTCACAATGGCATACTGAAAGAGCACCTACTAGCAAAAAGGTTAATTCGGTTGAAGAAATTAGTACTTGGAGTGATAAGGTTGATGCTTTGATAAAGTTGGTTGCTAGTAAAAATGCTCCTATTGATCTTAATGATGTGCCTTTGTCTACTGTGATTGAGCAAAATAGTGATTCCGTAGATGTGAATTTCGTCTCGCGAAATAATTTCAATAACAATGCTTATAGAGGTAATTTTAATCCTAGGCCTTTTCCTGCAAATTCCTCTAATAATTATGGTAATTCCTATGGTAATTCATCTTACAATAATAATAGGAACAGCTCTGATCTTGAGAGTAATATTAAAGAATTTATCAATGCGCAAAAGGTTTTCAATACTTCGATAGAAGAAAAGTTAAATAAGATTGATGATATGTCTAGAAGCATTGATAGAATTTCTCATGATGTAGAAAGTCTCAAGTTGAAAGCTTTTGTGCCTAAGATTGATGAATCAATTAAAGCTTTATATGTCTCTATGGATGAAAGTAAGAAAAGAATCGCTATGCTTAGAGATAGAAGAGAATTCTTAGAAAAATCGTTTTCTAGTGATTGCTTTCAGAAAAATGATGAAGATCTTAAAGTGATTGGTGTTTCTTCTATTGATTCCTTGTTTAGTAATATTAAGATTGATTATAAAGGGACTGAAGTAGAGTCAACTTTAGCTAGAAGGCATCCCAATAATTTGGAGGGTGAAAATCTTGATGAAAAATTTGATGAAAGTGGGTTTGAAGAGGTCAAAACTTTAACTAGTGATGTGCCCACTATTTTGGATTGCAAAGACTTTAATTATGATAGTTGCTCTTTGATTGAATGTATTTCTTTGCTACAATCCATGTTGAATTCACCCCATGCTTATGAACAAAATAAAGCTTTCATTAAACTTATCGTTGATGCCATGATGAAATCTTTTGAAGAAAACTTGGAGTTGGAGATTTCTATTCCTAGAAAATTACATGATGAGTGGGAACCTACTATTAAGGTCAATATTAAAAATTATGAGTGCTTTTGCTTTATGTGATTTCGGTGCTAGTGTTTCCACGATTCTGAAATCTTTATGTGATGTGCTTGGTCTCACCAATATTGAAGAATGTTCTCTTAATTTGCACTTGGCGGATTCTACTATTAAAAAGCCTTTGGGAAGAATTAATGATGTTCTTATTCTTGCAAATAGGAACTATGTGCCATGTATTTTATTGTTCTTGAGATTGATTGCAGTCCACCTTGTTCCATTATACTTGGTAGACCGTTCTTACGTACTATAGGTACCGTGATTGATATGAAAGAAGGCACTATTCGATTTCAGTTTCCACTAAGAAAGGGGATGGAACACTTCCCTAGAACAAGAATTAATCCACCATATGAATCAATCATGAGAGCATCCTATGGAGCAAAAACCAAAGATGACAATACTTGAATCTATGCGTTATGCCTAACTAGGGGCGTAAAACGATAGCCCTTGTTGGGAGGCAACCCAATGAATAAATTTATTTTCGTCTTTTTCTTGCTGTTTTTGATTATTGACACAATTATTCCTCTGTTATGATTGTGTTTTTATGTTTTATTTAGTGTTTGTGCCAAGTAGAGCCATTAGGATGATTCATAAGATGCGTAGAAGTGATGCTGAATCTGAAACAAAAACTTTGCCTCCAATGTTCGAATTTTCATTTTTTTTTACTGGAACGTGATATTGAGCTGAAATTTTAACACAATGTTGCTATACAAATTATTTACGTTTTCCTAATTTTTCAGAATTTTTAGAGTTACAGAAGTATGGTTAGAGTACAAATTACTACAGACTGTTCTGTTTAAGACATATTCTGTTTTCGTTGCATTGTGTGCTTGTTTTGATGAATATATGGGTTATATTGAAGGGTATGAGCCATGGTAAAGTTAAAATACAGTAGGTATAATGCAATAATAAAATATGAATGGGTTTGCAACAACACCTAAAGTAGTGATTTGCTTTATTATACTAACGGATCTCATGAAGATTTTGTTGAGTTTTGTGTGATTGAAGTTTTCAAGTTTTGGGTGAGATCACGATGGATGAAGGAATAAGGAGTGAAAAGAGCCTAAGCTTGGGGATGCTACAGCACCCCAAATATATATCCAAAGATAAACAAGCAACTAACCTTGGGGATGCCCCGAGTGGCATCCCCTCTTTCTTCTAAGGACCATCGGTATTTTACTTGGAGCTATATTTTTATTCGTCACATATCATGAGTTTTGCTTGGAGCGTCTTGTATCATTTGAGTCTTTGCTTGCTTTGCTTTTTGGTTTGTCACTTGTATCCTTGCTGGACACACCTATTTGAGAGAGCGAAAATTATGCTATGATTTGTTAGAATTGCTCTATATGATTCACTTAAACTTTTTGAGCTAAAGAATTGCTCTAGTGCTTCACTTATATCTTTTTGAGCACGGTGTGCTTGGAAATTTTTGTCGAAATACTCTCATGCTTCACTTAGATTAATTTGAGAGTTAGTAAATTTTGAAGAAATCCTCTCATGCTTCACTTATACTATTTTGAGAGATGAAACTTGTATGCTCATATTCTTCACTTAAATTTGTTTGAGCTTGTCAAAAGCAATGGTAATATATGAAACTAGTCCCAAAGTGATAGATATCCAAGGAGGATATAATAAAAACTTTCATGAAGATCATTGGACAAATTAAACTTGATTCCTTGTAGTAGTTTTGAGACATGATGATAGTAATATGTGAGTCATGTTAGTGAGTAATTATGCTTTAGTAGGAATATTGGTGTTAAGGATTGTGATTCCCTATGCAAGTACGAAAGTCAATAGTTATGCAATGAAATTACATCCTACTTATGGTGCTAATTTTCAATGCTCGCTTATGTGAATTTTCGTTTCTTGGTTGGTTGCTTCTCAATCTATTTGCTAGCCTCCACTTGTACTAAGTAGAAATACTACTTGTGCATCCACAATCCTTAAACCCAGTTTTGCCTTATGAGTCCACCATACCTACCTATATGCGGTATTTCCATGCCGTTCTAAACAAATTTGTATGTGCCATCTCTAATTTTCAAAATAACTTTCCTTTTGGTGTGCTCGTACCGCTCATGAAACGGTTGGGGGTGTCCAATATTTTTCCATGCTAGATGTGTTATTCTCAAGATGAGTGTTTATTCACTTGTCATTGCACGAGAGTACGGCGGTAATAGGGATGCACATTCCCGAAATGAAAAAGAAAAAAAATTACTTTATGTTGTCAAATAATAAATTCCTTGGAAAGTGTTGGTATGGAAGGCAACCGTGGATACGGCCAGCCATGGATTGTGAAAGAATGGTGGAAAAAGGAATAAACTTTATTTTCTGTTTGGGAACCGCCTATGATATATCTAGCATGGAAAGTATTGTGAACTACTTTGTCGTTTTCGTTGACAGGAAAGGCATGCCACTCAAAATATTTTTCTCTCTCAATTTAAACCTTGAGCTCTGGCACCTCTACAAATCCCTACTTCCCTCTGCGAAGGGCCTATCTATTTACTTTATGCAATTTTTATTTTTACTTTGAGTCTCCATCTTCTCTTATAAAGCACCAACTAGGGGGCACTATGATCGTACTTGAGCATTGGGTATAGCTAATATTTGAGTGTGTTTCATGTATGGATCAATGATTGAGCATGATGGGCTAGGGATAACTTTCTTTAGTGTTGATATTTTGAAAGACATGGTTGCTTCTTGGCATGCTTGAGTATTGAAGTCATTATGTTAAAACTAGACTATTGCTTTGAATCATCTAAAGTCCAAATGTCCATGCTACAAAAGAAAAGATTATGTGATGAACATGTTAGGCATCATTCCACATCAAAAATTCTATTTTTATCATTTACCTACTCGAGGACGAGTAGGAATTAAGCTTGGGGATGCTGATACGTCTCCAACGTATCTATAATTTTTTCTTATTCCATGCTGTTATATTATCATTCTTGGATGTTTTACAATCATTTTATAGCCACTTTATATCATTTTTTGGGACTAACCTATTGACATAGTGCCAAAGTGCCAGTTGCTGTTTTTGCTTGTTTTTTACTTCGCAGAATATCAGTACCAAACGGAGTCCAATCGCGATGAAACTTTTTGGAGATTTTTTTTTGGGCCAGAAGACATCCAGTGGGCCAAAGAAGTGCCAAAGGGGAGGGTCGAGGAGACCACAACCCACCAGGGCGCGCCAGAGGCCCCAGGGGCGCCCTGATGGGTTGTGACCTCCTCGGGACCCCTCTCCACCGCCTCTAACACCTATAAATTCCAAAATATTCCAGAAACCCTAGAGGAGTCGACGAAAAACACATCCAGCCGCCGCAAGTTCCAGAGCCTCGAGATCCAATCTAACATCATCACAGATGGGTTCATCATCCTCATTGGTGCCTCTCCGATGATGCGTGAGTAGTCCACCATAGACCTACGGGTCCGTAGGCAGTAGCTAGATGGCTTCCTCCCTCTCTCTTTTGATTCTCAATACAATGGTCTCTTGGAGATCTATTTGATGTAAACTTTTGCGGTGTGTTTGTTGGGATCCGATGAATTTTGAGTTCATGATCAGTTTCTATCCATGAATATTATTTGAGTCTTCTTTGATCTCTTATATGCATAATTACTTATAGCCTCGTATTTCTTCTTCGAATCTTTGGTTTAGTTAGGCCAACTAGATCGATTTTTCTTGCCATGGGAAGAGGTGCTTTGTGATGGGTTTGATCTTGCGCTGTCCTCTCCCAGTGACAGAAAGGGCAGCGAGGCATGCATGTATCGTTGTTATTAAGGATAACAAGATGGGATCTATTCCTACATGAATAGATCTTGTCTACATCATGTCATCGTTCTTATTGCATTACTCCGTTTTTCCATGAACTTAATACACTAGATGCATGCTGGATAGCAGTCGATGTGTGGAGTAATAGTAGTAGATGCAGGCAGGAGTCGGTCTACTTATCTTAGACGTGATGCCTATATAATGATTATCGCCTTGGATATCATCATGATTATTTGATCTTCTATCAATTTCCCAACAGTAATTTGTTCACCCACCGTGTGCTATACTCATGAGAGAAGCCACTAGTGAAACCTACGCCCCCCGGGTCTACTTTTCCAACATATTGTTTTCCGATCTATCTTTTTGCCGCTTTTGTTTTCAGATCTATTATTCCAAAACCCCAAAAATACCTTGCTGCACTTTTTATTTGCTCTTTTTATTTTGTGTTCTTGAGAGATCTATCTCTCCAATCTATCACTACCTAATCTATCTTTTTACCGTAGAGAGATTGACAACCTCTCTTTCGCGTCGGGTTGCAAGTATTTGTTCTTTGTGTGCAGGTGTTGTTTATTAGGTGGTGGTGATCCTCCTACTGGTTCGATACCTTGGTTTCATAACTGAGGGAAATACTTACCGTCGCTGTGCAGCATCATCCCTTCCTCTTTGGGGAAATATCGACGCAGTCTCAAGCCACGTCAAGAAACAAGTGAAGGAGAGAGGTTGGTAAAGAGATAGGAGAAAAGTTGATGATGGGTGCCACAAGGGACACATGTTTTATTGGGGAGGCACACAATATTGATGAGTTTTCAGTTAGGTGATTTACATGTGTGACCGGTTCATGGGACAAGTGGCACTCGACTGGTCGGTCCGCAACACACACCATGTTGCGCTTGACTGTTTGCAACACAACAAATATTGCAAACACATGTGTGGTGGGGAGTATTGGGCAGTGTACGATCAATCACTATCCAACGGTTACATAGGCGGTCAACGCGCATGAACATTAGTTGGTTCAGCAAAAGCATCGATGTTTCTTTTTCATGTTAGATTGAATAACACTATTATTTCCACACTTTGCATTGTCACCCTCATGAGCTTCAACGTAGTCTAGCTCTACCTTAAATTTTATGTCTATCCAGTTTGGGGCCAATTGAATCCCTTCCTGGATTGTAGCGAGTTCAGCTTCGAGCACATATGTGCAATTTTGGAGTGCTTCGATTACCACGAATATTATCTCATTATCACTCTTGTATGATCTATGAGAGTCATCCCCACATCGTTTGGTCCATTCGTGGTGATGAACACACCATCAACATTAAGTCTTGCATTGCTAAAGTATGGATGTCTCCATTTCTCTGCATGCAATACAGGCTTCTGATAAGTACTAGCCCCGCAAGTGAACTCTACCACACACTTGCCTTTCACGTGGTAGGCATGGGTGTGATGTTGCAGTGCTAAGAGGGGGGACGTAGCTGCAAAGGAAGCGTCTGGAAGCTTCGATGGGGACGAACTGTTTCTGGTGCATCACCTCATGGCCAATGTGTCATTCCCTCCACCATGATCATCTGGTACATGAGACGTTGGTTGTTCGAGAGTTTCTCGAGCAGACTGCAAATTCATCCTGGCATTAAGTCTTGGAGATCATCGGCAACAGCAACATACCATGCCTCTCGCATGAAGTGCCGGAGTGCATCAATATGGGGCATCAGATGGGGGCATGATGAACATCCTCGGGTCCATTTCCACAAGCCGTGCAATAGAGAGATATAGTCATGTGTTTGTGGTGCTTGTTCTCTTTGGTGGCCAAGGCTTCATGTGTCTCCTTTCATGCAAGGTATGAACTTTCATCGGCGCTTAGCTCTTCCAAATCAAGTCTATGTTAGTCAGAGTTGAGTCGGTCGTGCGCTACATGCCCCCATGTTCTATGCACCAGCTTATCTTGCGAACCGAGGTAGTATGAGATTCAGATGGAGAATTTACCTAGCTTGATAGGATGCCAAGCAATAAAGTCCATGTATAGACCCCGTGAAGCTTTGGTCTTTACAATCTTGTCTATGTCAAGTTGATAAAAGTGTTCCTAGAGCATGTCCATCTCACGTGTTCCATCTGTGTCTAGAAGTTTCGATAACCACTTTAGGTGCCTTGGTTAATGGGACGACATGGTTGGTCCCATGAGATCCAAGGGTCACGCCATATGCAAACACTAGATCCACTCCCAATCCACTAGATGATGCCTTTCTTCAACAATTCTAGACTGCTCAATAGCTTGTCAAGTGGACGAGGCGCTACCGGAGAAAACTATGTCAACCAACAGTTGATTTGGATAGCAACATCAGGTGCCTAGCAAGCACGCTTGCATCTCCTCCCTGCCTATCCATGCCATTCCAAGCCCGTATAACAAAGGTTGAAGATGAGGGTAGTATGGTCTTATTTATTGGGCAATCCGAAAATGTGACTTGTCAAAGAAGTTAACTGATGTTGACTGGCAACTAACAAGAAGGAATGACAAAATTAAGGGAGAGACACAACATCTACAAACACATACTTACGAGATTTAAGGTTACGGGGTGAGGTGTATGATTGAATGGTCTTGCACTTGTCCTATCATACCTTTTTCGTGTATACGAAATAATGGACTTGACTAACTCAATTCTTAGAAAATCGCAAATAAGATCAGAGGGGAGGTAGGATCTACAGTGAAAAACAAGGGGGTTTAGTGAGAGATGGGGTCGATAGGTGTTCCCGTAGGTCTAAAAAATTTAAAGTTAAGGTGGGTACTAATGAAATAATGACAAAATTGATTGAATTTAGCAGTGGCAAAATTGAATAGCATGACACAACTAGTGATAAAACTAATAAAAACAGTTGAACTACTACAACTCTAATTAAGATACAACACAAGACTACTACACCGCTAAAGAAACTCTACATGAAATTATCATCACTATTATCATGAACCTAATTCCTAGCTAGATCGATACAATTGTGTCCAAATGTGACATGCACTAGTTGTCTCGCGAAAGTCATACGCAACATCGAAATCATCATCACCATACAATTTCTTAAAGGTCACAACATCATTCGATGATGCAGCGCTACTTCCTTTCAACGTCCACATGTAGTAGTATGATCCATATTGAAGCATAGCGTGCCATTTTTATTTTTATTTTGCTCCGGGACAGTCAAGGTGAAGTTTCACCTAACTCGCGGCTTGGCTCTCAAGTTTTTGAAAGTACTAGCAAAAGGACCCGTGCGTTGCAACAGGAGAAAAGAATACCACATGCTCTTAATTTACAAAAAATGGTCTATAATATGAGAGTTTGTAGCTATGGCCCAAACAAAGATGGTCTTAGCCTGCAAAAGCGCAGTTCAAGATTTCACAGGTCTTCTATTTCTACACGACTTGCATGTAGATTTAATACGTACAAAGAAACATACAAGTGATCATGCATTTATTCATGTCATGTGCGGAATGGGGTGTTGTTACGGGCCGGTAAAGGAAAACAACAAAAACAGACGATGACACATTAGCACACTACGGAGACATGTGTGCATCAAGGACGGCCTCCAATTTAAGCATCACCAACTTAGGACATGTTCAACATCATTCCAGCTCCTGGCTCCGATCCATGACCTTAAGCTCATCCTCGCGTCGCCATCCTGAGCTCATCCTCGCTTCACTCTGGAACTCCTCATGCCTCATCTATGCTCACCTAGTTTGGTTCGCCAACATCTTCTTTCTGATAATTTATCCATCCCTTTGGTAGAGAGTCTCTTGACTTGTTGTTTACAACCTGTCTGAAAGAAGATGTTGGTGTTGTATTTTTTTGTCCTCAAGCCCAACAATCGTAGTAGAGTGCTACATTTGATATGATCTACACCTTTGTTTGTATCTGTTTTGATTAACAGGTAAAATAACATCATATTCAGATTATACATATTTTTCTAATCAAATTCCATATATAACATGTTAAATTTGAAGTTACGGTTTAGAAGATATGAGTATTTTTAAAAACATTTGATATGTACTGCGGGTTTAATGTCACAAAAATCAGGAATTTTCTATAAAATAGCATGACGAACTAAGAATATCTATTTCCTTTACGCTGTGTTTGGATGTCTGTATTGGAGGCCTTCGTATTGAACTGGTTTCATTTCCAATTCAGCTATGAAACTATAATGAACATGAATACGAATTCGGCTGTTTGGGTGTGAACTGAATTGGCTCATGGAATCATACTGAGGTTTCAATACAGAATCATGTTTGGATGGCAAACTATGGAATTGCGTAGCAACATAAGTATGTACATCAAAACAAAAAATTTACAATGTGTGACTATAATTGAATGATTATATATGATTTTTCTTTTACCAAATTTGACAATACTACATTTCAGATAGCTTCAATTTAAACATGACATAGTTCCAAATTTGACAAAACATAGATAGGTTCAGGTTCAACCTTGTGGCGCACTGGATTGTTTAGCCCTGTGAAATTCTATTGAAAATCACACGGTTGCAATTATCCATTAACTATATGGCAAACACACTTTGGAGTCTTCCATTGAGGCGAAACATAAGCAGGCAGACTTTGACCGAAACATAGTACTGGCGAAAGAACAACAACTAAACCTGAAGAACAGAGATACAGAACATGGCTCGTTCCTGTCAAGCTAGAGCTTCTTGAGATACAGAACAGGGCTCGTTCCACGAATGCATACCACGCCATGCGGGCAGCCGGCCTCTGGTCCTCCGGGCAGGCGTGCGCTTCGTAGGAGGTGCGAAGCTGGATAGCCGGAAGGAGCCCAACAGCGCACGAACCACGTCGATCTCGATGACATCCAGTGGCTCCTTGAATATCGACGAACCGGTGCATCAGCTCCTCCTCGGAGGCGCTAGAGGGGATGCAGCAGCGGGCTTGAGCTCAGATGTGGATCTGGTGGCGCGGGACCAGGGCCAGGGACGAGATCGAATGACGGCGAGGAGAGGAAGGGACGAAGGCGGGGGAGGAAGGGAAGGGACGGTGGACCGAAGCTACCTGCGCCGCCGTGGTCGATCTAGCTGGACGCTGTTGTCGACCTCCTCGTTGTGTTCTCTTCTGTCCACGTTTTCTTCCCTTTTCTCTGTTTCGTGGTCGTGGGAAGAAACATATCAGCCTGAACCGGTATGTTTTGCGGGAGAGAACCGATTCGGCCGAATTCGGAGCTGGAGGGCTCCGAATCGCTGGGACGATAAGTTTGCCTGCGAGCAAAAATGCGTGTATTCGTTACAATTTCGATATGATGTTTTAGAGTACATCCAAACACCTGTATTAACTATTAAGAGCAGCCCAATACCAAATCCAATTGGATAGCCCAATACAGACATCCAAACGCAGCGTTATTAGTAGATAACTTGGCGGTCAAGTTCACTACATCATCCGGTCTGGCGGTCTCATGGACGGGTCTTGACCGTCGGTTCTCCATCGGACGGGGTAGCACGCAGCACGCCAAACCTTCTATATACCGCCCTACGCAGCCGTGGAACCGGAAGACCTCACGCCGGCACAATCGCGCTCGCCGCCGGCCGCCACGATCGACGCCATCCCGCCTCCCGGCTCCTCCCCCGCTCGCCGCGAATCGGTCAGCCTCCTCCTGCATCCCAGCTCACGGAGTTATTTGCCGTTTCCACGGCCACTTCCGTTCGAGTTCGTGCCGTGCGGCGTTCGAACTCGACTTGCACGTGTGATTGTCTGAACTCCGAACCAATTTAGCGCGGCAGGGAGAGCATGAGCGCGCGAATTTGTGCGTTTACCTTGCTTGATTTTCGTGAGGCGGTAGGATCGCATTCGCATTCGGGCCGGTTGGGTGGGTGGGGATTAGTGTTGCTCGGTGGTCGATGCACGGCGGGGGCGGGGCGGGTGCTCGGGTCTCTGGCTGCCCCGCCGGCTTCGGTCACGGGCGGCGACGTCGTGGCATCACCCGCTTCCGCAAGAGAGTAGTGGTACTGCGGCGTGAGGACGTACTTTGGCGGCCGGCGAGGCGGTGCCCATGGGCCATGGCCCATGGCCATGGCCCGTCATGTGTTTGTCGATTTGCCTCGCCTCGCTTTGGTCAGCGTGGTTTTGATCGTTCCTGCGCTTCAGATTGCAGCTTGTATCACCCATTGCACTTTGCTGCTCTGCTTCCGTTGGTTAAACAGTGTTATGTTTGTATCATGCAAATATGGGGATTTGTGATATGTATGATTAATACGTATTCTGTATCTGTTTGTCTAACTACGCAGGCGGATTCTGCAGATCCTGTGTGTTTAGCTTAGAGCTATGACCATGGGTGGTGAGGCGGCATCCACTTCCTCTTCTACTCCCCATTCACAACCTCAGGAATCTAACGCTGTAAGTGTTGCTAAGCCTTAACCGCATGCTTTGTTCCATGTGTATCTAGACTTCAGTCACCGATTTGCCTAACTTGTCACTGGATATGTAATAACTCCTCCCCTCTATATTGCAAACTATGGCATGACAACGAGTCGTACTGTTGTGATATGTGGCATCAGCAATCGTGGATGTGTTTATGAGGATTTTATCTAGATAAATAAAATGAAGTGTATCATGAGTGGGGTCTGGCCCAAATGCAGAAGACGTGGTCTTATAGGTTTCTTTTGTGTGTTGTCAGCTTCAGTTCCGTAAGCATATAAAGCTTACGTCTATGAGGAAAACTAGCTTATAGGTCATAAATGTTTGCCATGTTTTTGTCTTGTCCTTATGTGTTATTTTTCCCCTCAATTCATGTTAAAAAAAAATTCTTACATCTTCTGTTATTGCCTAAATCATAATACCATATCTTCAATCTATGTAGTTGTCATTAAAAATTGTTATGTGGTTGCTGATTGTAGAGTTACTGTATGTATTTTTTGTCCTTAGGTAGTCATTGGTGTTGACAATGCTTCCTCTCTTGCCTTGCTAGACTCAATGTAGAGTGGAGAGTGTTAAACGACACCTATCCAGATTGGTTGTGAAATCTCTCTGTGCAGTGGCAGCTGATTTTGATGTGGAGCCAATGCTCGAATGCTCGAAATCAGGATTTGGTGACTACCAGTGGTATGTCGCTGTGCTACGTCTAGTCTATAATTTTACTATCTGAGTGTTTGGTTAATGAGATGAGTCCCTCTACTGAACAAGAAATCGTCTGCCAATCATGTGCAGCAACAACGCAATGAGCTTATTTCCACGTATAAGAGAATCTGCAACAAACCTCAGGAACCCCAATGCAGTTGGACAGGTAAAGCTTTCATAACTGAATGTTTTCTTGAAGGAAATATTGTTTCATTTTCGTCCCTAATATCCAAACTAAACATATTTGCAGGCAATTGCAGACAACCTTCCTCCTTCCAGAATTGTTGAATCCACCTCTGTTGTTGGACCTGGATATGTTAACATAGTCCTATCAAGTGATTGGATCGCACAGGTCTGGTTGAGATGTTCTATAAATAACCTTCTTTATTAACTTAATGTTACTGGTAAGTGTTAACACGAGCCCGCCATATTAATGAGCCTCACAATTGCAGAGGATACAAGACATGCTTATCCATGGGATCGAATCATGGGCACCAATCTTACCAGCTAAGAGGGTGGTGCTTGATTTTTCATCTCCGAATATTGCAAGGGAGATGCACGTTGGGCATATAAGATCAACCATAATTGGAGATACACTTGCTCGCATATTTGAGTTTGCAAATATTGAAGTTCTTCGTCGTAACCATGTGGGAGACTGGGGTACACAGGTACCAAGTTCACGTGTACTGAGGTACTAAAGATTGACACAGATGGAACTCTTTACTTTACTGATATTTTTATCTTTTTTCAGTTTGGAATGCTGATACAATTTCTATTTGAGAAATTCCCAAATGGGGAGGAAGCTGCCAACCAGGCCATTGGGGATCTTCAGGTACGTGTTAATAGTACCAGAGCTTAGTAGTAATCCAATACTTTAACCGATGAAACTTAATCTAAGTACACCAAGATTTTTCACAAGGTAATGTATCTGACCTTAGATGATGATTTACCTCTAGCATCTTACTCTAATACTGAGTGGTTAACCTGCTTCCTCTCTCCAAATGTAAAATTGCACTATTAGTGGTAGCACTGGCTGATATATGTCATTTTCTGTAACCCCTAAAGACTGAATCGGTGCATACAAATCTTGCTCTGAGCAATAGAAAATCATGCTTATGGTCTGTTCTGCATATGTATATAGGGCATGCTACTGATATTTATCACAATAGTTGAACCTATTTCTTTCAAGTAATTTTCTTGTCTTACTAAATTTACGAATTCTGACAAAACTCTCATTGAATGAAAGCTCCTTTCCAATGTTTTGCAATTATTTTCCTGATCCAGCGACATCTTGTTATGTTATGCATATACACTTCAGGGTTTCTACAGAAATGCCAAGAAAGAATTTGATGAGAATCCTGATTTTAAAGGCAGGGCTCAGCAAGCAGTAGTTCGCCTGCAGGTGTGCTTTTTTTTTTCAATCCTTGTTGTTTGCTCAATTTTTTTTTTTTGACGCATCAACGGCGGGCTTACGCCAGCCTGAACATATATTACCACGACGGCACGACCGAAACAATTACAGAGAGTAGATAAGATTTTGTGGGGGGCAAGAAGGAGATGGGGGGGTGGGGTGAGGTATAAAGGTTACAATGGTTACAATCTCGCGGCAAGGTAAAACAACATTGTGGCCCAGTCGCGAATCAGATGTTGTCGATGGTTGTTTGTACATCTGTTGGACCACAGAATCAGGTCGTCGGCTGCAGCCCTGGCGATGGAGTGAATCCCTTGATTGTCGTTGCGGAAAACCTTTGCGTTGCGTCTCTTCCAAATGTTCCAAAGAATAGCCATGATCACCGTAGAGCGAACTTTATCGTGAACAAAAGCCTGCCAGATGTGTATAAGGCTAGTAGGCTTATCATCTTGTATGCTTGATAGCTGATCCCAGAGAGGTAGTAGTCTCCCACAGGTGAACAGTAGGTGATTGATGCTCTCGCGTTGCCCGCACAGAGGGCAGGCGTCCGAAGTGGCAATAGATCGTCGAAACCGACGTTCATTGGTATAAACGCGATCCTTGTGCGCTAGCCAGATAAACAGTCTGCATTTGTTGGGCGCGTAGTTCTTCCATATTGCAGGAGCAAGATGATCGACCGGCGAGGAGGCCCATGTTTCCTTGTATGCTGTCCTGGTGGTGATAGGCTTGCCATCAGCCCTGCTAATTCTCCTGTCAGCAACCTGCGCAGTCAAGTTAATGGAAGCTAATGTAATGCGCAAAGCCATTAGTTCGTGATCTGCTGCATAAGAGAGTCTAGGGGCGAGGTGAAGATTTAGATTTTCGGTGGAAAGAGCGTGAGCAACCGAGACAGACTGTCGCGAGCAATGCGAAAGAAGGGCAGGGTATTGGGCGGCCAATGTGGAAGACGATCCGGGGAGCCAGAGGTCAAACCAGAAGGAAGTCGTGGCCCCATCCCCAATTGTGACACGAGTGATTGATCTGAAGAAGGGGAGACCTTTGAGGATGTCTCGCCAGACAGTGGAGGAGTAGGTATCTTGGTGGCCCAAGTCATGATAGGCCGTCCAACCATATTTATCTATGAGATAGGTGTAACTAGAGTTGTGATCGAAAGTGTGAAGTTTCGAGAGGTGTTTTAGGAGAAGGCACATATTCATATGCGGAAGAGAGAAGAATCCTAACCCCCCGTGTTCGAAAGGAGCACACACAAGATCCCAAGCAACTTTACATTGTCCTCCAGTAACTGATTCCTGACCAGACCAGAAAAAAGCACGGCAACGTTTCTCAATCTCGAGGAGAGTACCTGCTGGAATAAGAAGCGCACTCATGGCATAGATAGGCAAGGCGCGCAGAACTGCACGGACTAGAATGGCCCGACCCGCCAGGGAGAGGAGCAAACCTCGCCATCCAGCAAGCCGGCGGTCTACCTTGTCAATGAGGAAAAAGAAAGTGGACAGGTTGAGCTTTTTAGTGGATAGCGGCAGGCCTAGGTAGGACTGAGGAAAAGAGAGGATGCAGTCTCGTCATCCACATGAATCGGGGCGAAAGTGCTTTTGTGATAGTTTATGGACAGACCAGTGGCTTGAGAGAATTGATCTAGCAGGGTTTTTAGCACATGAAGTTGGGCAGCTTCCGCGGGGAGGATAATAAGCGTGTCATCGGCGTATTGAAGCACCGGGCAAGGGAGGCTAGCATCAATGGGGTGTGTAAGGTCACCGTTGTTGGAAGCGTGAATGATTAGGCGTTGAAGAACATCCGCCACAATTATGAAGAGGTAGGGGGAAGCAGGGTCACCCTGTCTTAAACCTTTGCGACAAGAAAACCAAGGGCCCGGTTTACCGTTAAGCAAAATAGCAGAGTTACTGGAACAGTTGAGAGCTCAATTTATGACTAATGACATGACTTATTCTCACCACCAAACAATAACTGAATTGTAGAGAGGAGAAGATAGATACCTAGCTGCCTGGAAAAGTATTTGTCAAATTAGCCGGAATGAGTTTGACTTGGTGTACAAACGCCTTAATGTGAAACTTGAAGAAAAGGTATTACTACTGTTCCCTATTTGCCTACCAACAAATATTGGGAGAGAACTCCTGATTTTTTCACATATTATTGGAAGCTGAATTATTCTGGCGGTATGAACTAAGCTGTCGTTTCCCTAAAATAAGCATTGTGTTTTTGTTGCAATGTGCATTGTGTTTACTAGTGCTGGAATGTTATGTTCAGTTACTACTGATAAATATACTCTTCGAACATGTTTTGAAGGGGAATAAAGTTCTATTGATTATCTACATTTTACCTTTGTTTGAATTTTTTGCCTTACTGAAACTACCAATGGCCTGGATCTCCAACCAAACTTCACCAACAAGAAGCAAATGATTATTCATAGTTTTATGTATTTTTTATGCGAAATCAAGCTAACTAAATTGTTAATTTTCTCAGGGCGAGAGCTTTTACAATCCTTACATTCCTCGTGTTTTGGAGGAATTGACTAGCAAAGGCTTGATTACAGAAAGTAAAGGCGCTCGAGTTATCGAAGGCCGAAAGCCTCCTCTGATAGTGGTCAAGAGAGATGGAGGCTTCAACTATGCTTCTACAGACTTGGCTGCTCTTTGGTCAGTTACTAAAACGTCAATGAACACATTGTTCCTTTTGCAACTTCTCGCCCTAAGACATAAATTCTTTTCACATATTTGACAGAGAATATGAACAAGTAGTGTTCAATATATGAGATGTAGGCTCCCTATTGAACTAGCTTTTAAACTTGTATGTGGTTCTTATCTTTATGAAGGTACCGGCTTAATGTGGAGATGGCAGAATGGATAATATATGTAACAGATGTAGGTCAGCAGCAACACTTCCATTCGTTTTTCAGTGTGAGTACCATATCCATTTTCTTTGTAGGATGTAGAAACAATATTTCAAATGCAATCTTGGTATACTAGTCGGTTCTTATCATATGAAGAGGACCAACTGAGATTTTGTGTCACAATACCTTCTGTGAAACTGATCATAGGCTGCTAGGATGGCTGGCTGGCTCCCAGATCAAAAAGAAGAGAAGTACCCAAGGGCGAGCCATGTTGGTTTTGGCTTTGTTCTTGGTACAGACGGCTTACGTTTCCGGACTCGTTCCTCTTATGGAGCTGTTCGACTGGTAGATCTACTTGATGAGGCTAAATCTCGGAGCCGAGCACAACTTATCAAACGTCTCACTGAAAATGGTAATTAATGTTTTGATTTTTTTAGGGGGTCCCAATGTTCATAAAAAAATGAACTCTCACCATGCCTGCAATTGTGACGATTTTGTTCAGGTCAAATTGCTAACTGGACGGATGAGGAGCTGGATAAAACTTCAGAGGCTATAGGATATGGTGCTGTTAAGTGAGTTTACATTCCCTTTCTATCATCTTTGTTGGAGAGAAACACTTTAAAACTATAAAAGGGTCACTTTATCTCATATATTCCGTTCCATGAATCAAACTTTCAAAGCATTAAAGTTCTATTCTGTCATATGACTGCTCGTACTCAATAGCCTGTGCATCTAAGCATTGAAGTTCTATTCTATCATATGACTGCCCGTGCCTATTTTACGTGCACCTGCATGTATTAGAACTTGGATGCATGCGTAAGATTTACAACTTATAAAGACTTATTTCCTTTTCCTTGTGGTGGATGTTTAACTGCTCATAGTTTAACCGCTCTGATGATGCTTCATTTTCTACAATTTCTTTAACTTAGGTATGCAGATCTTAAAAACAATCGGCTGACGGACTACAAATTTAGCTACGAGCAAATGCTAAGTGACAAGGTACTCTAGCATCCATGTACTAATTTTTTATGCATGATTATTTTTTCTCGGTGTATTTCGGTCCCGAAGTACTCCTTTTAAGCTACCCAGGTAGAGTGTATTATGAAGATCTAACCGTGATGCAATGAGCAGGGAAATACTGCTGTGTACCTTCAGTATGCACACGCCCGTATCTGTTCCATCATCCAGAAATCCAACAAGGATGTCGAAGAGTTGAAAATGGTGAGCATCTCGCCATACTTGTAACCCATACACCGTCTGTAGCATCGCATGATTGCTGATGGTTGTTACTTTCCTTCCTTTGGATTCAGACTGAATCCATTACACTCGGCCATCCTGACGAGGGTTCCTTAGGGTTGCATCTCATCCAATTTGCAGAGGTACATGGTTTTGATTATTCATTGAAATTGTTTAGCAAGGTCTTAGGCCACTTGATAGTAATTGAAAATTCTACCTACAGCAGCTTAAGAACTTTTAGTCTAAACTATACTTGGGATGAAATCTCCACGGGGTGGCGTTTGATAAAGAACTACCACTTTAGTAGAGTATCATCCTTTTATGTGTATATATAGTATATTGCGTAGTTAACTCTGGCTATACTGCAACGTTTTAGGTTGTCGAGCAGGTCTGCAATGACCTGTCGCCCCATCGCTTGTGTGACTACCTGTACACCCTATCTGAAAGATTCTCACAATTTTACACCAACTGCCAGGTACCAATCTGCTTGCCAAACCACGTAGTATTTCTCTCTATCTGATCGCGCCATGCTTAACTGCATTTCCCCTTGTACCATGATTCTGGCAGGTGGTCGGGTCGCCGGAGGAAACGAGCCGCCTGCTGCTGTGCCAAGCGACGGCCATCGTCATGCGGCAGTGCTTCCACCTGCTGGGCATAACACCAGTGCACAAGCTATAGAAGTCGATCGATGCTCTAGTTAGCACTTCATCTCCGGCCTTAGCAAATTATCATTGAACTCGTGTAACATGACAAGTTTAGTGGACAGGGGCTTGTAGATATTAGTTGTAAATATCAGTATGTCGTCCATGCCACAGTGTCTGGGAGATCATAGTAGCTCGCAAGTATGTTTGTCTTTCCTACATCAGCATCAGCATATTGTTTGAAACTTTGGTGTGTTCTGGAAATATGTTAGTTAAGGGCAATACAAATGTGCACGGGTTTTCTTGGCATTTTTTGCGTTTGTGCACCATATTAAAACACTGAGCAAGTGGTTGCAGTTAAGTTGGAGGCTCAGTTGCTTCCCGAGTGTTGGCCTGGGCTCCTTTTCCTCTCCACACGCCAGTGCTATGCAGCATGCACACACTGAGTGACTGGACATAAACTCTGGCTCTGCAGCAGCGACCCTGGTGCAGAGGCATCTTGGCAAAGCTAGAGGTGGCTCCTCTGTTTGCATGTGTTGCAATAATAACGTTGATTTATTTTGTCAAGACTTTTCATCTCAGTCTAGCACAGGATATTATTACTGCTGTATCTTGGACTTGCCAGTGCTTCATGAATCATGATCAGCAGAGAATATCATGACAGATTTCTGCAGATTCCCTGCCAGCCCAAGGTAAGTTCATGTACTGCCAATACCTGCATCTATTGTACTGTCTCTTCACGAAGCTCCTTTCAATACCTTTTCAGGGCAGACATGATTACCGGTATCTCTTTTTGGTGTCTTCTTTTGGTTCGGCACAGATGCTTCGGCTAAAACTATCACTACTGTATCAGGCTGCGTGTGTACATATATGCAGTATCAGCAGCGCTGAGTCTTCTCTGAATCACCATTGCCTCCTGGAGCTGCTTTGCCACGGTAAGGTGTCTCCTCCTCTCCCCTGCGTCCTACCACTCTAGCATCAGGAAAGAAACCAAGAGGGTTAAGACTTCGGAGCAGCTGTTCACTCTAATGCTGCTATTTCTCTGGTTTTGGATATCACTGCGTGAACAGCATCTTTCCTTGCTTTGATTTGTTCAACTCTCCCATTTTTGCACCTTTTCTTTCTTCCTCCGATTGCAGTTTTTCTGTGTTAGTTACACTTTCAGTAGAAAGATTTGGCGCATGCTTGTGTTTTTGAAGGTAGAAACGTGTAGTAAGAGTGACATGAATAACAACTTTTATAACATGAATGTGATCTGTACTCCCTAGGAAGGAAAGATTACAGTTATGCTGATGTCTAGAGTTTGGTTTACTACTTACTTTGTTGAATGTGCAAGTGACATAAGCTGCATATTTCACTTCGCATGGCTGGACTAGCTTCCCAGATGAAGAGATACTGTGACTGCTGCAAGAGATATGCGGACCATTTGGATGGAAAGATGAGGTGTTTCCGCGGGCGCATGACTGCTAATTTTAGACATGGCATGGTAAGCCCGTTATTATAAGTTAGTTTCTCAAGTCTGCCCAGATATCTTTTTCTTCTCCTTTTTAGAATGTTTTACATGTTGGATCTGTTGGAATTTGTAATGAATAGTTGCTTACTGGTTAGATAAAATTGGTCCTAGTTTAGTTGGTGCTAAATAGACACGCACAAGTGAATAGATTCTGAAGATCATTGCTACTGAACAAAAATATGTAGTTTAAACTTCAGGGTTCAAGGCCAGCAGTAAATCCTGCAAGGCTGAGAAATTGTAGCAAAAGAAATTGTAAGCTCCAGATAGCACTTGACGCTATCTGTTCTAGTTTCTAAACCAATCGTGATGTGTCATTGTGGTTAATACCGCTACATGTTCTTCATATATCAACCCATTTCCTGACTAATCTATGTATAGCACAAACTAGTAATTTTTACATTGCTCTACATCGTATTTTCTGTTGCTCTCGTTGTTCTACGAAACTTAACTAGGAAATTGCTGTGCTAATATGTTTCTTATTTACAGGTCATACCCAACAAGTTCATAGACCATTTCGGCGGAAAGATCTCAAGGACCATCGAACTGGAATCCCGTAACGGCAGCATGTACACCGTTGAAGTCTCCAAGCTTATGAACAAAACAGTCCTCCGGCGGCATGGATGGGAGGCATTTGTCGATGCGCATCGCATCGAGGAGAACAACTCTTTGCTGTTTCGTCACATTGAGAAGTCGCGTTTCGAGGTCCTGGTGCTTGACTCCGATGACTGTGAGAAAGTGCTTCCCTCTGCTGGCATCAAAGTTGCTTCTTGTAATGTTCAAGAAAGCAGCAGTGTGGATTATATTGATATATCAAGCAGCTCGGGTGATGATACCACAAGAACGTCAGGAAGCAAACAATTTGCTTGGTGTGAAAGAGGCGACTCGAGCCATCATAGAAAAACTGCCGTAAACGACTCCTCGTCTGAGGGATATTCAGGTTACATTGTGTTATTGTTTTGTGCATTAGCACTACTTTTGAACTATGTGTCGACAACACATTTCATATCTTAGATTTTGTTTATTGCCGCGGTTTTAACTGACTGTTGAGTTCCTTCTGTACAGGAGAAGACAGCGACGCTGGGGCAGAGGAACACTGTGAAGATGAATCGTCTTTTGGGCTAGATGATGATCGTCAGACACCTTGTGCAGGGCACGACTACGTCTTGTCTCGGAGTGGTCGCCTGTCTGGAGCTCAGGAGGGGAGAGTAACTAGGCTTCTCCAGGATGTTCGAGCTGAGACTCCCGTGTTCGTGGCCATCATGAAAATGAGCAAACAGAATCGTGCTATTGTAAGTTTTGATCTGCCTTTTTTTGGTCAAGCTTGTAGACTTGTAGTGTTGAAATGGTGAACTTGTAATGTTTGATCCACCACTGATACCGCGCCTCCGCCTGTAAAATCAGGTGATCCCCAAGCTGTTTGCAGAGCAGCACTTCCCGCGTGAGAGCCAGAACCTGACGCTGCAACGCCCGGGCAAGAGCAAGAAGTGGCACCCGTTGTTTTACATCAGGAAGGATCGATGTGGGCACGTCCTCATTGGGTCTCGCTGGGTAGGCTTCCTCCGTGACAATGGCGTGCAGGAGGGAGATCTCTGCGTTTTCCAACCAGTGAGGGGCACTGGCACCAGGAGCAAATTCACAGTCCATCTGCTTCACGAATCCTTGGGTGCAAATGGAACCGGGGGTCCGAAGAAAAGAGTAACAATGGTGAACTCGGCAAAGGTGGCCGCTGCATCCCGTGTTAACAATGAACCAGATGATGGTACATCCAGACGCCCTGCCCTTGGTAGTAGACCAGAGCAATTTGGTTCATTTGAAACTTCTCTTTTGCCTAAGTCATGTTGAAAGTTTGTTCAGGGTGTAACTATGGTCGTCAGACTCAGAGAGCACGCCAACTACCAAAGCCGGCGCCTCCCTACGTGATATCATCCGCTGGACGCCTGACTGAGGAGCAGCAGAGGGAGGTGGACCGGACAGCCCCGACAAACCACCGTGACAACAAGGAGCAACATGATGATGGTAGCACATCCAGACCCCCTGCCCTTAGTTATAGACTAGAGCAATTTGGTTCATTCGAATTTTGCTTCTGTCTAAGTCATGTTGAATTTTGTTCAGGATGCAACCATGGTCGTCGGAGAGCACGCCAACACCCAAAGCCGGCGCGTCCCTACATATTATCATCCACCGCACGCCTGACTGAGGAGCAGGAGAGAGAGGTGGACCGGACAGCCCGCACCATCGGGTCTCGGGTCCCTTTCTACGTCTCGGTGATGAACAGGAGCAGCGTCGGCGTGGGCAACGGGATCTACAACGTAGTAAGTCGCAAGTGTTTTCCTAAGCTGTCATTATGATCAGGTGTAATACTACATCTTTGTTGTTGTTCACTTCCTTTGAATGAATGGTTTGGCAGACCATTTCCGGGGCGTATGCTGCCGTGTACCTTCCGGCAGGGGAGCGGGTCGCCGTGACGCTCGTGAGGAGGAAGAAGGTGTGGGAGGTCGAGATGCGCGCGCAGCGGCGGGCGGACGTTGGCGCAGGGATGGCGCGGTTTTGCCCGCGACAACCGGCTGCGGGTGCAGGACGTGTGCCTGTTCCAGCCCATGGAGAAGAACCACGAGAGACTTTTCATGATGGTCCACATCATCCGTCGACGCGGGAAGCGGAAGCAGTAGTCTCTCTTCTGTTTCAGCGCACGAGGTCGATTTGCCGCTGGTAGTAGCTTTTCTGCTTGTATCGTGTGAGCTTTTGGTGGTCTTGTGCTAGTCTGAAAACTTTGTTGGGGTAGTGGCTACTCTCCGGAACCTGTGTTTATGAATTATGATGGCTAACCAGCTGTCTGCTGTGCAATTTATCACGAGGCCATCTAGCAACTCAAGAGTTTAGCTAATGCTAGGCTGGGCTTGTGGACCATTGCGAGTAGTAACCGAGGTCGATGCAACGCACAAGCTATAGAAGTCGATCGATGCTCTGGTTAGTACTTCATCTCCGTCCTTGGCAAATTTTCACTGAACTCTGTAACATGACAGTTTTGGTATACGAGATCTGGTAAATAGTAGTTGTAAATATCAGTATGTCGTCTATGCCACAATTTCTGGGAGATCATGGTAGCTTGCAAGTATGTTTGTCTTTCCTACATCAGCATCAGCAAAATAGCAAGGCTGTGGGATTTTATTGTTTGAAACATTGGTGTGTTCTGGATATATGTTAGTTCAGGGCAATACAAATGTGCATGAGTTTTCTGGGCGTTTTTGCGTTTGTGCACCATATTAGAACACACTGAGCAAGTGGTTGCAGTTGAGTTGGAGGCTCAGTTGCTTTTTGATTGTTGGTCCTTCTCCTCTCCCCACGCCAGTGCTATGCAGTATGCACACACTGAGTGACTGGACATAATTCTTGGCAAAGCTAGAGGTGGTTCCTCTGTTTGCAATATAATAACGTTGCATTTATTTTGTCAAGGCCTTTTCATCTCAGTCTATATCTTAGACTTGCCAGTGCTTCATGATCAGCAGAGAATATCATGACAGATTTCTGCAGATTCCCTGCCAGCCCAAGGTAAGTTCATGTACTGCCAACACCTGCATCTATTGTACTGTCTCTTCATGAAGCTCCTTTCAATACCTTTTCAGGGCAGACATGATTACCGGCATCTCTCTTTTTGGTGTCTTCTTTTGGTTCGGCAAAGATGCTTCATGGTGCACAGAAATGTACTAAAACTATCACTACTTTATCAGGACGCTTGTGTACATGTATGTATCAGCAGCGCTGAGTTTTCTTCACAGAATCACCATTGCCTCCTGGAGCTGCTTTGCCACGGTAAGGTGTCTCCTCCTCTCCCCTGCGTCCTACCACTCTAGCATCAGGAAAGAAACCAAGAGGGTTAAGACTTCGAGCAGCTGTTCACTCTAATGCCGCCATTTCTCTGGTTTTGGATATCACTACATGAACAACATCTTTCCTTGCTTTGATTTGTTCCACTCTCCCATTTTTTGCACCTTTTCTTTCTTCCTCCGATTACCGTTTTACACTGTTAATTACACTTTCAGTACAAAGATTCGGCGCTTGTTTGTGTTTTTTAAGGTAGAAACGTGTAATAAGACGGACATGAATCACAACTTGCATAACATGAATGTGATCTGTCATATGGACTCTCTAGGAAGGAGAGATTACCGCTACTTTGTTGACTGTGCAACTGACATAAACTGCACATTTCAGTTCACATGGCTGGACTAGCTTCCCAGATTAAGAGATACTGTGACTGCTGCAAGAGATATGCTGACCATTTGGATGGAAAGATGAGGTGTTTCCGCAGGCGCATGACTGCTAATTTTAGAGATGGCATGGTAAGCCCGTTATAATTTAGAGTAGTTTCTCAACTGTGCCTAGACATCTTCTTCTTTAGAATGTTTTGCATGTAAGGATTGGTTGGAATTTGTATGGATAGTTGCTTACAGGTTAGACGAAAATGATCCTAATGTGGTTGGTGCTAAACAGACACACACAAGTGAATAGTTCTGAACATCACTGCTAATGAGCAAAATATGTGGTTTAAACTTCAGGGTTCAAGGCCAGCGGTAAATCCTGTAAGGCTGGGAAACTGTAGAAAAAGAAATTGTAAGCTCAAGATGGCACTTGTCGCTATCTGTTCTAATTTCTAAACCAATCATGTGATGTGTCATTGTGGTTAATACTACATGTTCTTCATTTATCAACCCATTTCCCGACTAATCTATGTAGCACATACTAGTAATTTTTACATTGCATCTACATCGTATTTTCTGTTGCCCTCCTTGTTGTAACCTGGAAATCGCTGTGCTTGCTTACACCAATTAATATGTTTCTTACAGGTTATACCAAACAAGTTCATCGACCATTTTGGAGGAAAGATATCAAGGACCATCGAGCTGGAATCCCGTAATGGCAGCATGTACACCGTTGAAGTCTCCAAGCTTATGAACGAAACAGTCCTCCGGCAGCGTGGATGGGATGTGTTTCTAGATGCGCATCGCGTCGAGGAGAACGACTCGCTACTATTTCGCCACATTAAGAACTCGCGTTTCGAGGTCCTGGTGCTCGACTCCGATGACTGTGAGAAAGTGCTTCCCTCTGCTGGCATCAAAGTTTCTTATTGTAATGTTCAAGAAAGCAGCAGCGTGGATTATATTGATATATCAAGCAGCATGGATTATATTGATATATCAAGCGGCTCGGGTGATGACACCACAAGATCGTCAGGAAGCAAGGGATTTGCTACCTGTGAAAGAGAGGACTCAAGCCATCCTAGAAAAACTGCCGTTAACGACTCCTTGTCCGAGGAGGATTCAGGTTACATTTTGGGGAGTGTCTAGGTCTCAGTCGACTTAGACTTCGCGAAGTCTCAGTCAAGTAATATAGTATACAAAGAAGAAAAAAAAAACTGAAATGAAATTGTTTGCACGAATCTCGATGCAAGATCAACGGATTATAGTGTCGACTGAGACTTTGCGAAGTCTCAGTCGACTGATTTTTAGCAGCGCCGTACATTTTGTTATTGTCCTGTGCGTTAGCACTACTTTTTGAACCATGTCTCCACAACACATTTCGTATCTTAGATTTTGTTTATCGCCGTGGTTTTAACCAACTGTTGAGTTCCTTCTGTACAGGAGAAGACAGTGACGCTGAGGCAGAGGAACATTCTGAAGATGAATTGTCTTTTGGGCTAGATGATGATCATCAGACACCTTGCGCAGGGCGCGACTATGTCTTGTCTCGGAGTGCTCGTATATCTGGAGCTCAGGAGGAGAAAGTGACTAGGCTTCTCCAGGATGTTCGAGCTGAGACTCCCGTGTTTGTGGCCATCATGAAAATGAACACACGAATTCACGCTATTGTAAGCCTTGATCTGGGCTTCTTTTTCCTCAAGGTTATAATCTTGAAATGCTAAACTTTTAGAGTTGTATATGTTTGATCCACCACTGATACCGCGCCTCCGTCTGGAAAATCAGGTGATCCCCAAGCTTTTTGCAGAGGAGCACTTCCCGCGTGAAAGTCAGAACCTGACGCTGCAGCTCCCGGGCAAGAGCAAGAAGTGGCACCCCTGGTTTTACATCAGGAAGAGTCAATGTGGGCACGTCCTCACCGGGTCTCGCTGGTTAGGCTTCCTCCATGACAATGGCGTGCAGGAGGGAGACCTTTGCGTCTTCCAACCAGTGAAGGGCACTGGCACCAGGAGCAAATTCACAGTCCATCTGCTTCACGAGTCCTTGGGTGCAAGTGGAAGTACTGGTCCGAAGAAAAGAGTAGGATGCACTGCTACTCATGGTAACACAAGGGTGAACTCGGCCGCCCCTGAAAGAGCAACCACTGCTCATGGTCATGGTGCAACAACAATGGCAAAGGCGGCGCCACCGGCCCCGACAACCCGCCCTGTCAACAAGGAGCAACATGATGATGGTAGCAGTAGCACATCCAGACCCCCTTCCCTTAGTACTAGTAGACTAGACGCTAGAGCAATTTGGTTCATTCGAATTTCGCTTCTGTCGTCTGAGCCATGTTGAATTTTGCTCAGGGTGCAACCATGGTCGTCAGAGAGCACGCCGACAGCCAAAGCCGGCGCCTCTCTACATGTTATCATCCGCTTCACGTCTGAGTATGACTAGGGAGCAGGAGAGGGAGGTGGACCGGACAGCCCGCGCCATCGGGTCTCGGGTCCCCGTCTACGCCTCGGTGATGAACAGGAGCAGCGTCGGCGTGGGCAACAGGATCTACAACGTAGTAGTGAGTCGCAAGCGTTTTCCTAGGCTGCCATTATGGTCAGGTGTAGTACTAGTGCATCTTTGTTGTTGTTCACTTCCTTTGAATGGATGGTTTGGCAGACCATTTCCGGGGCGTATGCTGCCGCGTACCTTCCGGACGGGAAGCGGGTCGCCGTGACGCTCGTGATGAGGAAGAAGGCGTGGGAGGTCGAGATGCGCGCGCGCAGCGGCGGGCGGATGCTGGCGCGGGGATGGCGCGGTTTTGCCCGCGACAACCGGCTGCGGGTGCAGGACGTGTGCGTATTCCAGCCCATGGAGAAGAAGCACGAGAGGCTTACCATGGCGGTCCACATCATCCGGCACGGCGGCAAGCGGCAGCAGTAGTTTCTCTTCTGCTTTGGTGCGCCAGGTCGATTTGCCGCTGGTAAGTAGCTCTTCTGCTTGTGTTGTGTTTGTGTGAGCTTTTGGTGGTCTTGTGCTGTGCTGGTCTGAAAACTTTGTTGGTGTAGCACTGTATGTCGGGCACTATGGCCAGTGGCTACTCTCCAGAACCTATGTTTATGATGGCTAACCAGCTGTCTGCTATGCAATTTATAAGAGGCCTTCTAGCAACTCAGAGAGTTGGATAATGTTAGGCTGGGCTTGTCACTGGTGGACCATTGCAACTTTGCGAGTAGTAACTGAGGTCAATGCAGATGTAAATGGGCTCAGGGCGTTTGTGCATTTCCAAAAATTCTCAACAAAATCATACATGTGCTTGCAGAGATGCAGTCAAGCTGAAAAAAATTACGGACTCCTAACTCATAAAGTGTTTCAGCCACCGATATATCAGACAGGCATCATTTGTGCATTTACAGCGACTCAGCAACATAATTCAGACACAATACAACAGTCATCTTCGTTTTGATACAACGAGGGAGCGAAAGGATGGCATCCTTTCACCTAAATGCCTCCGAAACTGGACCGCGGTGTCAAACGGTTGTTTATTGATCGACGCCTCAAAAACTGATCTCTGGGGGCACAACAAGAGTCAATCTATAGTTCTGTACTTCTTACAGCCTTCCAGCCCTCAGAAGCCTTTCCCTGGCCTTCTGCTCTTCCATTTCGTTCATCCAATCCGAAATCTGGTAGACGCCTTTCCAAACAACCAGTCCCAGCACCACCAATCCAGCTAACGCAATTATCACCACAAGATACCGCTTGATTTGCTGGGAAAAAAATGTAAGTGTATTGTAAGGAGCAGAGACAGCAAACCCAATAATCTAAGCATCACATCTGTATATTTTACACACCTGCCACATCGAAACCTGAACAGGTTCCTGTGCTCCGCGGTCACGCTTCTTCCTACGTTTGGGCGCGTTTGCGACTTCTGCAGCAGGGTTCTACATAGGAATTCCAGGATATGAGCACTAATTCAATAATTAACCACAGAATCTAATTGTTTGGTGGTAAAGCCTCAGTAGATAAAAACAATGTGTTCCATATTACAATAGTAGGATTTGGTACCTTATTCTCCTGAACTTTCCGTTGATGCAACTCTGCAGCTGGAACATTGACCTTTTTCACACAATCTCCACCGCATGCAAGTAGACCAACTCCAAACTGACCTTTTGCTACTTCTTTTGGGTCACGACCAGACCTTCGGTACTCCTTGAGAACATCTTGACATACCCACTCTTTTTTCAGGGTGTTGCATGCACAACGTACATTAACCTTCAAATATATCAAACATGCAGAGGAATAAATACAGATAAGAAGGAATAGCTTGATTGCAGGATTAAAATTTGCTTTTAACTTTTCAACGAAGCACATATCCAAAAAACTTCTCGACTAAAGTTTCATCAGCTACACAGATCGAGCACCTGATAACTTGCTGGTTACAGATAAATATGCCGATGCCATACCTTTTTCATGCACTGATCCACTGACGGGCATTGACCAGGGTGACATATTTCTGAGCACAGATGGGGGCAATTTGGTAGTTTCCTGCACGATGCCATAAAATAACAGATCCAAGAACTCAGTACTATGAAGTTATAAATTCAATTAAAGAAATTTCAGTAACAATTGTGCAGCCTGTTTTTGTGCGAGCATTCATAACAGAAACAATTAGAAACCAGGAATTGGTAACTGACCTATGACACGGGCCACTGCAGGACCTTACTTTCAGCTGTTGCTTGGCATTTAAGTTGTTATAGTACACACACTCGAAAGCATGTGTCATAGCACCACAATGACATGATCTTTTAACAAGGGCTTTGCAGGGTAGACAATCGCTTAGATGACACCGCAAAGGGCAAGGATGTGAACAAGGAGGATCCCTGGCCTGGCAGAAGCATTAAGACTAAATATCATGCACCAAGCTTAAAAGAAAGATGCAGAGCTCAACTAGCCATTTCACATTAAAGTTTATAAACAAAACAACCAAACTGAAGGTTTGCAAAGCGAAACAAAAAAAGAACTGACCCTTTGACAAGGAAGATTGCATCTTTCGCAAGGCTCGGCAAGAGTGGTCTTTCTACTGAGAGATAATATGGTATCAGCCTTACGTTGATCCGATGGAATCTCTAACACATGGCAATCCTTTGTGCAATAATGGTTACCACAGTGGAGAAGGTTTCCACATAAATTCTGACAGGGAAATTGCCTGCTTTTGGAGCAAGGTATCTGCAAAAACATGAAAAAAAGAAATTGTATGTTATAATCAGGTGTACAAGCAAGCACATGCAAGGCAAATTGATCAAATGATGACCATGTTGTTCAAAACTTACTGCACGTTCTTGGCCTAGATGCTCTCCAAAACATGGTACCAAGACTACTTCTTGGCATGGTGGGCATGGAGTTCCAGGCGTACATTCTATATGCTTTTCCATTTTCTTTTTCATTGGTTTAACTGTGAACTCAGGGTTCGGTGGAGGAATAGAGCCATGACACCTGGATAGTGTTAAGATTGTTAGACATCCAAGGACACTGTAGTTCGTGGTATACTGCTGCAATGACACACTCAGCATATAAATTAAACACTAAACCTTTCTTTACACTTGTGGCCACAAGAAAATTCTTCCCCGCAGATCAGTTTGCAAGGTGGACAGGCTCCATAGTGGCATTTATGCGGCTAAAGGAAGGAGATCAAAATATCAAGTAAATTCTGAGGACCAATTTATAATAGCCGAAGTAATTAAACACTCAGGAATGACATGCAACTAAATTCACAAGAACAAACTTTGAACAAGAAAAATGTGAGAAATACCCTTGCAGTGGCAATCAGCAATAAAATTTATCAAGAAATTATCATTAATGAGCAATGAAAATGTTACAGAAAAGAGGCGAAACAGTTTACCCGGCAGTCAAGCTTGTGTCTGCAAAGACGATCTATATTGCATCTTTTTGAGCATTTGGGAGGTTTCTGATTCTTCTCGGTCCCGCAAGGAACCTACAAGAGAATTATGCATTCAAATCTACGAAGGAAACTTAGCAACTAGTGGGTCAGGAGACACACTGATGAGGAACTTGTACTGTATAATGAAACTGGAGCAAGAATTAACATTAAGGGAAGTGCACAAGATCGTGTAAAAAATGGTTGCAATGCAGCTGTTGCGTGCTAATTATGTGTCCTAATCATCTAAGGAAGTAGATAGGAACGAATATAACTCATACAACAAAATGAACAACAGAATTAAGAGTCTACCAATTTCAACCTCAAAGTATGTTTTCCCACAGAAGCATGAGATGGTCTTCATCAAAGGACAAGGTGAACAAGCGCCTCTGGCAAACAAAAGGAACAAAATGTTACTAGAAAAGTAGGATTGCAGTTCATACAAATGAACCAAGATCACAGCTTCAAAACTACAGACACAGATTTTCCATCCAAAAAAGAAATGGTACTATTCCAGAGCAAAACAACACGACATATTTTGAGTTTTTGACATCTGTTGTGTGGCACTTCTGGTATTTTAACATGGTCTTGCAGTTCAAAATGAGAGCACATACATGTATGCCTGTAGCAATGCAAGTAGAACTAAACAATAGCAATGACAAGCCAAAGATGCACCGTTGATTAGGGCAATACCTGTGGCATGGAGAGAGACACTTATGGTTTCCACATCTGAGCCTCCTATCACAAGTCTATAAGCATAGATCTTTTTAGTGCTTGAAACTTGAAATGAGCCAAAATCATGAAAGGAGGACAAAAAAAGATGTACCTCTGCGCAGGGTGGGCAATCCCCAACACAACAACGTCGCTTACAAGCGTGGCGTCCACAGGCACGTAAACGCTGGCATTTCCTTTCGCAGGTCAAGTCTTGGTGGCAAGGCAGCTGATACAATGCATCAGAAGAATTGGGGAATTTAGCCAATTGCTGTCTAATAAGCAATATCATATAAGTATACCTAACAAGCTGTAGCATTACTACTGGACCAGATTAAGGATAAAGAAAAACAACCAATTGCTACTTATTGTTACTCTGTTAGGTAGTAGCATGCATTGCAAGGGGTAACGTTGGACTCAAAAATCAATTGTATCACAGAGCATTCAGGCATTCTATGTTTGTCCACTTACTACTAAGAACTACTCGTATCTAAAAGTAGATTTAAACAACTGGTCTTTACATGCAGCAATTGCTTGCAGATACCATCCTGCCAATCAGGTGCAACTAGTTTAGTGTTGTTAACTGCTTGCAAATGCTTGAATATCTGTTTTGCTTACTCCTTGCAAGTTTAAAGATTATGATCACAAAGATGTTATGTAGATATGTACCTCCTTCTTCAGAACCCCACAGCGGCAGGACTTCTTTATCACAAGCCGGCAGGTCACGTCACACGGGCCACGATGGCACCGCTCGGGGCACTTGTGCCGTCCGCACCCAAGCACCTTCTCACAAGTGGATCCACATGTGGCGGCCTCCACATCACACTCCAACCTTGGATAATCCTTCTTGCCACAAGGGCAGGTCCGCCGCCCACGAAGCGGACATTCCCCACACTTTCCACCATGGCACCCCCTCTCACACCTATGCTTCCCACACTCCAGCATCCCACTACACTCCCTCTTGCACTGGAAAACTCTTTCAGAGCACAACCTCTCCACCATTGTCTCTCCACACTCACATTTGTGATTCCCCCGCACAGCACACGGTGGGCACGGCCCATCATGGCAATCCACCGGACACCGGTGGAGTTCACAGCTAAGGCGTTTATTGCATTTACCCTTACAAGAATAACGCTGATGCGCACAGCGCCGGGGCTCACGGTGCGCCCCGCAGAAGCACCGAGCGTTAGGAACAACAGCCGGGCATGGAGGACATGGTCCAGGGTGGCAAAGCAGGAGGCAGGTGTGCTCGCAGCCGGAGTCGGGATTTGAATTGAGGCGGCGGCCACAGACGTCGCCACAGGAGTGGGGGAGGATCCAGGGGTCCGCAGGAGGGTCTTCGGTCTTGGAGCAGAAGCAGTGGTAGGAGGTGGGGGTCTGGGATTTGGGGTAGGCGACGCGGCACTTGGGGCAGCCCCAGGTGGGGGAAGGAGCGGCGGAGGCGGACTGGTGTGCCCATGACTGGATGCAGGGGAGGTGGAGAAGGGCAAAGCATGAGGCGGAGCAGGACCAGACGGGGTCGGAGGGGCGGATGGGATCCAAGCAGATCAGACACGGCGGTGATCGGCGGCGCGCGGCGGAGTTGAGAAAGATGCCGACTTTCGAGAGGTCGGCGCCATTTCCGGCGACGGAGAGGTAGGTGGAGAGGACGGACGCAGTCGCTGGGTCGCAGGCGCTGAGATCGGTCTCTTCCCCGGAGGAGGAGTAGGACGAGGGGTCAGAATCGGAGACGTGGCTAGGGTTCGACGGCGGGGGCGCGGGTGCAGGTAAGGGTGCTGGTTTACGGGTGGTGGCAGTAGCAGCAGTGAAAGGAGCTGGTTTCCGCGAAGAGGATGCGGCGGCGGCGGCCGCGGCGTAGGAGGACGGCATCGCCGGCGTTGAGGTGGTCGCTGGAGATCGGTGGTGCGCGCGAGATTTGTGAGGGGAATACTGCTTTTGCAGTTAGGTCCAAGATATTACGTACACCTATAACTTGGTATTTTAATTTTTAGAATTGCCGCTTCCGAAGATACAGTACTGCCCCCTCCTGCTCCCGTGCGGCTCCACAGCCGCACCGGAGCGCCCCAAATCTGGCCGCCTAGCCCCCCCCCCCCCCCCCTCCCCTCACCGCTGTCGGAGGGCGCCGCCGGGCAAAGCCAGTGCAGCGGCAGCGGATCTAGTGGCCTAGAGCGCCGGCAGTGGGATGTGCTCCAGGGTTTGCACGCGTCGGCGATAGAGGGGCTCGAGTTTGCGGTCGTGGATGGCAGAGTTGTGGCAGCGGCGAGGTGGCGCGGAGGAGCTGCATCTGGCGGGGCGCGGACGAGATGCATCATGCGAGGGGCGCGGAGAAGCTGCATCATGCAGACGCGCAGGTGCCGCTCTAGTGCGGGCTGTCTCGGCTCTGGCCCGACCTGGTGTGGATCCGGAGGTACTCTGCGGCAGTGCGTCGGTCCTCGGTCGTCCCAAGGATGCTTGGTGTTGGCCGGTGGGTTGGCTATTGTGCGGGGCGCCGGATCTGACCAGACGTGACCGGTTCTGACTCCTACGGTGGTGATTGATGTCTACTACACAATTTTATTCTTGTAGACTCGTGTTGAGCCTCCAAGCGCAGAGTTTTGTAGGACAGCAGCAAATTTTCCTCTAGTAGATGACCTACGGTTTATCAATCCGTGGGAGGTGTAGGATGAAGATGGTATCTCTCAAACAACCCTTCAATTAAATACAAACAATCTCTTGTGTCCCCAATACACCCAATACAATGGTAAATTGTATAGGTGCACTAGTTCGGCGAAGAGTTGGTGATACAAGTGTAGTATGGATAGTAGAATGGGTTTTTGTAATCTGAAATAATAAAAACAGCAAGATAATAATTGGTAAAAGTGAGCACAAACGGTGTTGCAATGCTAGTAAACAAGGTCTAGGGTTAATATTTTCATTAGTGCAATCTCTCAACGGCGCTACGTAATTGAATCATATAACCATCCCTCAACATGCGACAAAGAATCACTCCAAAGTTGTAGGGTTAATATTTTCACTCTAATGAAGAACATAAGATGAAATTGGTGTAGGTAGTAAATCCACCTCAAAGTTATCCTTTTCGATCAATCTATTGAGTCATCCCATAAGTTTCACAAACAGCCCTAGAGTGCGTACTTAAATAACATCTATGATATGCATCAATCAACTCTAATGTCACCTAGATACTCCAATGTCACCACAAGTATCCATGAGTTAATTATTCGACATGCATCAAACAATTTCAGATTCATCATATTCCAATCCAACAACTTAAAAGAGTATCCCCAAAGTTTTTATCGAAGAAAGTAGGACGAAAACGTGCATCAACCTATGTCCTCAACGTGCGACAAAAAATCACTCCAAAGTTCCTATCTAGCAGAGAACATGTGACGCCCCCGATCTTGACCGTACGCTAATCATACACACAATGCGTACGACCAAGATTAGGGACTCACTGATTGATATCACAACACAACACTAGACACAAATTAAAGTCATACAGCTGCATATTACAAGCCAGGGGCCTCGAGGGCTCGAATACAAAGCTCGACAAAGCACGAGTCAGCGGAAGCAAATAATATCTGAGTACAGACATAAGTTAGACAAGTTTTGCCTTAAGAAGGCTAGCACAAACATAAACAGCGGATCGAAAGAGGCGAGGCCTCCTGCCTGGGAACCTCCTAACTACTCCTGAGCGTCGGCATTCTCCACGTAGTAGTAGGCTCCAGCGGTGGTGTAGTAGTCGTCTCCGGCGTACTCCATCTCCTGGGCTCCGTCGTCTGAACGCAGTATCGTATCGAGGGGGAAAGAGAAAGCAAAGCAGCGGTGAGTACTCATCCAAAGTACTCGCAAGACTGACATCAGAACTATGCTAAGTATGCATCATTATCAAGGGAATGGGGTATATCTGGACTGACTGCAGAAAGCAAGAATAGGGGAAGGCCTAGTCCTATCGAAGACTAGCATCTTCAACATCTTGCAGCATTAGAAGAGAGTAGACTGGTAACTCATATATAATCATATTATTGTAGCCATTTTATTAAGTAACCACGCCCAGAGATCCTCCCTCGACTCCCTGCGAGGAAGCAATCTCGGAGCCACATTCATTTCAAATTAAATCACAATTATAGTTGTATAAGGTCAAGGCACAACTCCAAGTCGTCCTGTTACCGTGGACACGGCTATTCGAATAGATTATTCATTCCTGCAGGGGTGCACCGCATTTCCAACACGCCTGATCACCTCCGGCCGGACACACTTTCCTGGGTCATGCCCGGCCTCGGGATAGCAGCACGTCGTCGCCCCACCTAGGCTCAACGAAGAGGCCAGCCCGCCGGTCTAAATCCTAAGCGCGCAGGTTCGTGGGCCCACTTGCCCTTGCACTCCTGCACGATGCGTGGGAGGCCGGAAGCAGACCTAGTACACTCCAGTCCAAGAGCTGCACCGTCCAGTCCAATCCGGCGCGCGCCGCTCCATTGCTGACGTCCGAAGAGCTTCGGCTGATACAACGACGCTGAGTACCCATAACATCTCCCACGCGATGGTTTGGTGCGTAAAAAGGCCAACGACCCAACTCAGATCAAATACCCAACCCATTAGCATTTTATTAATGCGGGGAAAGCGCGACCCATGAAGTGCGGTCCGTCACCCCGCCTCGAGGACCGTGGCAAGGGCCTCTCCTGCCCGTCCATGCCTCATCAACATCAAACCGTGGGTACCCCTCAGGGCCGACCCATCACCAACATGTTTCTGTAACCAGGTCATAGTAACTGTGTGTATAAAACATCAAGACGGAACCTGAGGAATCACCCTCACGGGGTCCCGCTCGATGAAACCGTCAAGGTGGACTTAGAGGAATCACCCTCGAGGGTCCCACACTTGAGGGGTTGCACGACAGAGTCATCGTCGGGAGTGGTGAAGGAGGGATCACCCTCGATAACCACGACCGGCTAGCTGCACTACAGAGCTAGCATCATGAGTACTTCACGAGGTGTCACCCTCGGTACTCGATAGCAGCGTTGCAGAGTCGTACAACTAAGGGGGGGTGCGGTGATGTGAGGGGCCTGGCTTGTCGGTCGGTTGACCGAGTCTTCGAGTCTTCGGGTCGTCGAGTCGTCGATGAAGAAGCAGGGGCAACTGGGACTAAGGGGTCACTGGGGATTATTGATCAACCTATACTAAGCAGTTGATATGATTGCAGGTATAGTAGCAGTTTATCAAAAATAGGCTATGCATCAGAATAGGAGCTAGCTAATACAGTAGCAAAAATCTAATGCAAGAATAAGAGGGAAAAGGAATAGGCGATATCGGAATGCTCAAGGGGGGGTTTGCTTGCCTTGCTGCTCGGCGGCAAAAGGCTGATCGTCAACAGCGTAGTCGTACCCGGCAACACCGTCAGTCTCGGGGTCTACCGGAGAGAAGAGGGGGGAAGAAACAATAAATATAAAGCAGACAAAAATGCATCACGATGCATGACATGGCAATGTGCAGGGCTAGGCATGCACTAACGCAGTACTACACGTGTTAGACGGAGCGGGAGAATATCTGATGATATTTCCCGGGTCCGGGGCATTTTTCGGACAGATGAATCTGATGGAAAAGTTCCATGTTTGCTATGCTAGGAGCACGTGACAGACTAACGGACTGCGTATTTGGAACCGTAGAATTATTCTGAGCAACTTTCATGTTCAAAACTTTTTAATCCAGACTACGGTTTATTTTATATTAAATTTTAAAGATTTAATAATATTCTGAAATTAATTTAATTATTAAATTCGAATTATCCAAAACAGTAAAATACTGTTTAATTATCTTAAACATTAAATACTGATTAATTAAATAACTAATTAATTAATCAATTTAATTAACTAATTAAATATTTATTTATTTATAAACTATTTTTATTTAAGTTTCTATTTTGCCTTTTGTATATACATATATACATACATACATAAATACATACACACATTCATGCATACATACATACATACATACATACACACACACACATATACACACATAGCGCAGCACACACACACACACTTGCACGCACGCACACACGCACGCCGGCCGAACCGGGCCGGCGGCGGCTGTCGTCGTCGGCGGGGGGGGGGGGGGGGGAACGGGGCCGGCGGCGGCTGCTCACCGCGGGGCGGCGACCGGCAGTCGGGGAGGCGGACGGAGGCGGCGGCGAGCGGGCCGGCGGGGAGGCGTCGGTGGCGGGCAACGGTCGGCGGGTCGGGGCCGGCGGGGAGGCGTCGGCGGCGGGCAACGGTCGGCGGGTCGGGGCCGGCGGACGGCGGGCGTCGGCGGGGGGGGAACGGAGGGGCGGCCGCGGCCGGGCCGGGCTTCGGCGGGGGGGGCGAGCGAGCAGGGGCTCGGGCGCCCAGGGCAGCGGCGGCGGGGGGGGGGAATGGGATCGGGGGCGGCACGGGCGACGGGGCTAGGGTTCGCCCGCCCCTGGTTCCTTATAGGGACCGGTTGGGCCGGTCTATTTCGGCCCAGTTAGGCCCCTTTTTTTTTATTATTATTTATTAAACAACGTCTGTTTTAATTATTTAGAGGCTTTAAAATAATTCGAAAAATGTCGGTTTTAATTTTATAAAATCTTAGGGAATATTTGTAACCCATCCAACATTTTTATTTTCAGTTTCGCAAAACTTTTAGAATCCACTTATCGGACGAATTAAATTTGCAACGGAATCAGACGGGGTTTGAACCAACACGAGTTTAACAACAGTAACCGTGGTGACGTGGCAACATTAGCGTGGGATTACTGTAGCTTAATTACAAAGATTACTGTAGCACAAAACCAGGGCGTCACAATTCTCCCCTACTAACAAGAATTCTCGTCCCGAGAATTAAGAGGTAGAGTAAGGGAAAAAGTTCTGGTTACGAAATTCTACCGAGTCTTATAGTTCTTTGTCGTTCTTCTCGAAGAGGTTGATTCATGGCATTGATGTCTTTAACTTGCTGTATCAGGGCATCATGATGAAGTCGTCATCCTTTCTTCGGGATCTTCATCGTCCTACGAATGCGATGAGAGGGAAAACTCTGGAAGAACGTATCTACACAAAGTTGGGCACCTGACAGTGAACTCAAGGAAGAAGACATGAATTATTTCTCGAGTTGTTACTCAGGGAATTTATTGAGGGCAAAATGCGGTGGTACCAAAGTTTCAAAAGGGGTAGGCAATCATTCGATGCCTGATCAGAAGGTGAAAGGGGCTCAGAGCAACGAGAATAATTATTGCGTCTGATACCAGAATAGATCATCCCTTGGTCGGTGGCTCGGAAATTACGTACGAAGCCAAGTGCAAAGGATACATTGGAATTAAAGATGTACAGGAGAGTCAGGTTTCGATCCTGTGGAACTGAGGGTTATGGGACCATCATGTGGATTAAGTAGGAAGGGCGGTGACATCTTGTACGGTCACGATAAGAAGGCAAGTCAGAGGATAGCTTGCCAGCTATGTTGGCAACAACGCCGGTACCACGGGCGGAGGACGAAGAGAACCATATTCCCGCTCGTTGGAATGAGGCGGACCAATAGGCAAAGTTCTCGTCCATCGGTAGTTACCGGAATGTTATCAACAATAGTAACAAGGTCTTGCTGACAGGGTTGTACACCAAGGAGTTTTCATAAGCAGGGAATCATTACTGCTTAGATCATATAGATCAAGAGGGTTAAACAGAACAATGGAAAGGAAAATGTGATTTCACACAAGTATTGGGGGTATAACTTCCCCAAAGACAAGTAAAGCATGCTTTCCAAGTCAGGATAGCAAGTAGATAACCACTTAGGTAAATGGGCAAGGAAATTCATGATGTTACCCATACAATGGTGTTTGGATAATTGATCAAGAAACATTTTGCATTTATGCTTCCAATGTTCTCGTTGATGATCGGGGTATCATATTCATGCTTCGAGGTAGCAATGATATGGTGTTTCAAGCAAGGACCAGACTTTGGAAACACAACTGATCCATCAGGAGCAACATGTAAAATAATTCTTACAATTTCCCCTGGAAGAATGGCTAACCTTGCAAAAGGAAGAAACTATAATAATAGTTCCTCCAGCCAGGTGTGCCAGGCATGACATCACCTTACCGGGTCATCGAAGGACCAATGTTAAAAGTCCTGGAAATATGTTCCAACCATCATATCTGACCGAGATCCAGATCTGATTGGTGTCAGGATACCTCAGACTCAGGAGGCCCGAGAAGAAAAGGTGCAACACAAATCGACGAGATGACATTGTAAGATTCTCGGGAAATGATCTATGGAAGCGGGTCCCGAAACAAGAGTTCATCATTAAACCAAGGAGAGGATGAGGAGGTGGCTGATGGGCTCAGCGACAATTCATCGAGATTTCCAAAAGGATGGATTTCCACAATTATACGAACAAGGAGGTAACGTTTTGTCAGTTTAAATGATTTAATGTTGTATGCTCGAGGAAAACATACACCATTAATCATTGGTCGAAAAGTGCGTCCGAAATATGGCCTTAGGCAGCAAGATCAATGCTAGAGTGACGATTCAATAACCAACAGTCTAAGAACGAACTGTTGATCGTTAATTTCAAAGCAATAGGGTTGCTAGAAGTACAGAATTCAAGCAGCATCGTTGGTTTGTTGGTATCCCGATTAGAATCAACACGGGGACCAAGAAAGAACGGTGATGGTGAGAAGTATCACTATGCCAGGAATTTCTAAGAGGTGGAGCAATCCTCACAACATACTCAGCATAAAAGACAGTAATACTTCAAGATAGAACATAATACAAGTTGGATAGCATGTTGCATCCATAACATGGACAAGTTCGCGATGAAAGGAAGTCAAGGAGGTTGTCGATGATAACAAAAATCATCGAGGGCAAGGGAGGTATTTCTCATCATGAACTCAGTTGACATCTCGGAAGAAGTCAAAGTGTTGAAGGTGATCATGACACATTTGTCGAGAGTTTTCAAGAGAATGCAATCGAATAGCGACGGCGTCAAGCAGGGGATGACGAAGTGGAAAGTTATAGGAACAACAGATAAGATGCAAGCTCGGAACCAAAGTTGCCTTTCAGGACAAGCAACATGATGTTGAAAGCTCGACGTAAGCCGTGCTCACATTCTGAAGAATTCGTGCACCCGAGAAGGACGAGGTAGCTCAGTCAAAGATAGCAAGGCAAGGATGTAGCCGATAGTCTAGGAATAACCAGGTTGAGTTTAACAATTTCCCAGTAACATTTACTAGGGTATTGAATTGCAGTGTGAAATAGATTCACTAATCGATGTTCTCGATTGACAACAACCCAGAACCCGTAGAGTGATTACGACAAGGGAAGGTATTACTTCAACAAAGTTAATAAGATGTAGTGCAAAGGCATGATATCCTCGAGATACCACGGGGTAATACTCGAGGGTAGAACAAGATAGAAGCTGAAGTGGGTCATTGACCTGCGACAGAAGAAACTTTAATTTTGTCAAAAATTGACGAGGCACTGGAATGGATTTCTTTTCAGTTACATTGGATAAGGACAGCATGGTCGGAACCACAACTGCAAAGGGTCGAGTTATGGATACCGAAAGAATTACACAAATGGATAATCGTTTTGCAAGAAGCTTCCGAGACGATCTACATCGTTTCCATGGGCATGAACACAAGTTCAAGGTCGACTCCCACTTCTCCAATGCATAACATTTCATTCATTTCTCGCTTTTGATAAAGCTGTAGTATTGAAACTTTATCTGGCAAATCACCAGAAGAGTATGACTCGTGAAAGCTTTCGGGTTCACACGGATTAGCAAAGGCATAGGTTCAACCCATCGGGGTATCTTAGGAACATATACAACAGACTTCAAGAGTACTTAACACAAGCTCGAAGGTAGAGCACGGTTGGCCAAACAGAGGATACAATTTACCAAAGGCATTATGTATCAGGGGAAGAACTCACAAGGTGATTTAAAATGAAGGACACTGTCGGATAATAATCCAACAATGGATCGGGCGATCCACAACGGAGCTGATGTGAGTATCGGTACTCATTCAGAGGAATAAAGAATGCGGAGGCATCGGATTCAAGAAACACCTGAATAGTCTGATGCTTAAATACAAAGGAATTATGATTTCCAAAATGAAGGATCAGAAGCAGACGCTCTGATCAAGGATGGATAAGTTGAAAAGACTTAGTCGGACAATCAATAAAGTTTTGAATTGCCGAGAACCAACTCATGTCCGGATGGACGTCTGAGCCGAAAAGATAATTTAAAAGGATAACTTGATGACTGCTTGCTTTAGCACTCATGTTGAACCAATATGATCAGAATGACAATCATAAGGGGTTTTAATGAACATTGCTAGACATATGGAATTAACCATAATGCAAGCAGGCAAGAATTTCAAGAGCAACAGGCTGCAGAGGATTTTCGAAAGATCGAAAAGCATTCCGAAGAATATTGTGAGACATATGAACAATTGAGAAGAACGGATCCTCGATAAATGTGAGGAATTAACCGTAAGGATTTTCATGCGGAATAAAACTGCAAGGTCGTAAACTCAAAGGATTCTCGGGACAACGGAGAGTATTCCGGGGCATCTTGTAATAAGAAGAGCCACGAGAAAATATTGTATGAATGACAAGCGCAAGTAGTCATCCATAGGGATATATCGGTGGTAGGGAATTGCAAAGGCGATGAGCACAAGTTCTCGGAAAACATCAAAAGGGTATCTTCAGAACCTTCTGACGAAACAGGTGATCTTCTGGAATGAGGGCTCTCCGGAAGTAGTAGTTACGAGAACCTAGAGTTAGAGTTAATAAAATCTTTAACCCGAAAGAGAAGAGAGATCAGAACCCAGAGTATAGACGAGGAGTAAAAGATCCTAATACCACCCGATTGAGATGTGGGCCCGTAACCCACACAACAATGTTAGTAAAAGTTTTTCAAGTACTAGACTCAACTTCGGCGAAAGGGGCTACCTACAGGCAGTCGGCTCTGATACCAACTTGTGACGCCCCCGATCTTGACCGTACGCTAATCATACACACAATGCGTACGACCAAGATTAGGGACTCACTGATTGATATCACAACACAACACTAGACACAAATTAAAGTCATACAGCTTCATATTACAAGCCAGGGGCCTCGAGGGCTCGAATACAAAGCTCGACAAAGCACGAGTCAGCGGAAGCAAATAATATCTGAGTACAGACATAAGTTAGACAAGTTTTGCCTTAAGAAGGCTAGCACAAACATAAACAGCGGATCGAAAGAGGCGAGGCCTCCTGCCTGGGAACCTCCTAACTACTCCTGAGCGTCGGCATTCTCCACGTAGTAGTAGGCTCCAGCGGTGGTGTAGTAGTCGTCTCCGGCGTACTCCATCTCCTGGGCTCCGTCGTCTGAACGCAGTATCGTATCGAGGGGGAAAGAGAAAGCAAAGCAGCGGTGAGTACTCATCCAAAGTACTCGCAAGACTGACATCAGAACTATGCTAAGTATGCATCATTATCAAGGGAATGGGGTATATCTGGACTGACTGCAGAAAGCAAGAATAGGGGAAGGCCTAGTCCTATCGAAGACTAGCATCTTCAACATCTTGCAGCATTAGAAGAGAGTAGACTGGTAACTCATATATAATCATATTATTGTAGCCATTTTATTAAGTAACCACGCCCAGAGATCCTCCCTCGACTCCCTGCGAGGAAGCAATCTCGGAGGCACATTCATTTCAAATTAAATCACAATTATAGTTGTATAAGGTCAAGGCACAACTCCAAGTCGTCCTGTTACCGTGGACACGGCTATTCGAATAGATTATTCATCCCTGCAGGGGTGCACCGCATTTCCAACACGCCTGATCACCTCCGGCCGGACACACTTTCCTGGGTCATGCCCGGCCTCGGGATAGCAGCACGTCGTCGCCCCACCTAGGCTCAACGAAGAGGCTAGCCCGCCGGTCTAAATCCTAAGCGCGCAGGTTCATGGGCCCACTTGCCCTTGCACTCCTGCACGATGCGTGGGAGGCCGGAAGCAGACCTAGTACACTCCAGTCCAAGAGCTGCACCGTCCAGTCCAATCCAGCGCGCGCCGCTCCATTGCTGACGTCCGAAGAGCTTCGGCTGATACAACGACACTGAGTACCCATAACTTCTCCCACGCGATGGTTTGGTGCGTAAAAAGGCTAACGACCCAACTCAGATCAAATACCCAACCCATTAGCATTTTATTAATGCGGGGAAAGCGCGACCCATGAAGTGCGGTCCGTCGCCCCGCCTCGAGGACCGTGGCAAGGGCCTCTCCTGCCCGTCCACGCCTCATCAACATCAAACCGTGGGTACCCCTCAGGGCCGACCCATCACCAACATGTTTCTGTAACCAGTTCATAGTAACTGTGTGTATAAAACATCAAGACGGAACCTGAGGAATCACCCTCACGGGGTCCCGCTCGATGAAACCGTCAAGGTGGACTTAGAGGAATCACCCTCGAGGGTCCCACACTTGAGGGGTTGCACGACAGAGTCATCGTCGGGAGTGGCGAAGGAGGGATCACCCTCGATAACCACGACCGGCTAGCTGCACTACAGAGCTAGCATCATGAGTACTTCACGAGGTGTCACCCTCGGTACTCGATAGCAGCGCTGCAGAGTCGTACAACTAAGGGGGGGTGCGGTGATGTGAGGGGCCTGGCTTGTCGGTCGGTTGACCGAGTCTTCGAGTCTTCGGGTCGTCGAGTCGTCGATGAAGAAGCAGGGGCAACTGGGACTAAGGGGTCACTGGGGATTATTGATCAACCTATACTAAACAGTTGATATGATTGCAGGTATAGTAGCAGTTTATCAAAAATAGGCTATGCATCAGAATAGGAGCTAGCTAATACAGTAGCAAAAATCTAATGCAAGAATAAGAGGGAAAAGGAATAGGCGATATCGGAATGCTCAAGGGGGGGTTTGCTTGCCTTGCTGCTCGGCGGCAAAAGGCTGATCGTCAACAGCGTAGTCGTACCCGGCAACACCGTCAGTCTCGGGGTCTACCGGAGAGAAGAGGGGGGAAGAAACAATAAATATAAAGCAGACAAAAATGCATCACGATGCATGACATGGCAATGTGCAGGGCTAGGCATGCACTAACGCAGTACTACACGTGTTAGACGGAGCGGGAGAATATCTGACGATATTTCCCGGGTCCGTGGCATTTTTCGGACAGATGAATCTAATGGAAAAGTTCCATGTTTGCTATGCTAGGAGCACGTGACAGACTAACGGACTGCGTATTTGGAACCGTAGAATTATTCTGAGCAACTTTCATGTTCAAAACTTTTTAATCCAGACTACGGTTTATTTTATATTAAATTTTAAAGATTTAGTAATATTCTGAAATTAATTTAATTATTAAATTCGAATTATCCAAAACAGTAAAATACTGTTTAATTATCCTAAACAGTAAATACTGATTAATTAAATAACTAATTAATTAATCGATTTAATTAACTAATTAACCATTTATTTATTTATAAATTATTTTTATTTAATTTTCTATTTTGCCTTTTGTATATACATATATACATACATACATAAATACATACACACATTCATGCATACATACATACATACATACATACACACACACACATATACACACACGCACAGCACAGCACACACACACACTTGCACGTACACACACACGCACGCCGGCCGAACCGGGCCGGCGGCGGCTGCCGTCGTCGGCGGGGGGGGGGGGGGGGGGGGGGACTGGGCCGGCGGCGCCTGCTCACCGCGGGGCGGCGACCGGCAGTCGGGGAGGCGGCGGCGAGCGGGCCGGCGGGGAGGCGTCGGCGGCGGGGCGAATCCAGCGGCGGGCGACGGTCGGCGGGTCAGGGCCGGCGGACGACGGGCGTCCACAGGGGGGGGGCGGAGGGGCGGCCGCGGCCGGGCTGGGCTTCGGCGGGGGTGGGGGGGGGGCGATCGAGCAGGGGCTCGGGCGCCCAGGGCAGCGGCGGCGGGGGGGGGATGGGATCGGGGGCGGCACGGGCGACGGGGCTAGGGTTCGCCCGCCCCTGGTTCCTTCTATTTCGGCCCAGTTAGGCCCCTTTTTTATTTATTATTATTATTATTAAACAACATCTGTTTTAATTATTTAGAGGCTTTAAAATAATTCAAAAAATGTCGGTTTTAATTTTATAAAATCTTAGGGAATATTTGTAACCCATCCAACATTTTTATTTTCAGTTTCGCAAAACTTTTAGAATCCACTTATCGGACGAATTAAATTTGCAACGGAATCAAACGGGGTTTGAACCAACGCGAGTTTAACAACAGTAACCGTGGTGACGTGGCAACATTAGCGTGGGATTACTGTAGCACAAAACCAGGGCGTCACAGAACATAAGATGAAATTGTTGTACGTAGCAAAACCGCCTCAAAGTTATCATTTTCGATCAATCTATTGAGCTATCCCTATAAGTGTCACAAGCAGCTCTAGAGTTCGAGAATAACACCTATGATACACATGAATCAACCCTAATATCACCTACGTACTCTAATGTCACCTCAAGTATCCGTGGGTTAATTATTCGACATGCATCAAACAATTTCAGATTTATCATATTCAATCCAACACAAAGAACTTCAAAGAGTACACCAAGATTTCTATCGGAGAAAGTAGGACAAGAACGTGAGTCAACCCATATGCATAGATTACCCCAATCTCACCACGGGAATCCGCAAGTTGATTACCAAAACATATATCAAGTGAATCAATAAAACACCCCATTGTCACCACAGGTATCCACATGCAAGACATATATCAAGTGCTCTCAAACCCAAAGTATTCAATCCAATATAACGAGATCTCAAAGGGAAAAGACTCAATTCATCAAATCAAGATAGAGAGGGAAGAACACAATATGATCCAACTATATTAACAAAGCCCATGATACGTCAAGATCGTTCCATCTCAAGAACACGAGAGAGAGAGAGAGAGAGAGATCAAACACATAGCTACTGGCACATACCCTCAGCCCCGAGGGTGAGATACTCCCTCCTCGTCATGGAGACCGCCGGGAAGATGAAGATGGCCTCCGGTGATGATCTCCCCCTCCGGCAGGGTACCGGAATGGGCTTCAGATGAGATTTCTTCGATACAGAGAGTTGCGGCGGCGGAGTGGAAGTTCTAGGTTAACTTCCAGGAGTTTCTGAATATATAGGAGTTTTTGGCGTTGGAATCGCGTGAAGAGGAGCCACAGGGGTCCCACAAGGTACCTGGATGCGCCCAGGTGCCTTGTGGGGCCCCTGTGGGTCTTCTGGTACTCCCTTGAAGCTTCCCAAGTTCCTTTCCTTCCAGAAAAAATCGTCAAAAAGTTTCGTTCAATTCTGAGAACTTTCATTTTCTATACAAAAACAACACCACGGTAATTCTGCTGAAAACAGCGTCAGTCCGGGTTAGTTCCAGTTAAATCATATAAAGTGCATCAAAACCATATAGAAATATTGTAAACGTGGGTAAATATTATAGGGGAACGCAGCAGAAAACAAAAATTTCCGACCTACGCACCAGCCCAGGATCACTATGGAGACTGCATACAAGGTTTGATCTGTTTCGTTACCGACTCGTAGCGCAGCGGAAGTAGAGTCGATGACGATCGGCGGTGCAGATCCCCGCAGCTAGGATTTACAACCTCCCAACCGTGAGGATGTACTCCCACATCTGCCCCTCAGACAGCCCTCCGGGAGGCGGTCGGACAGTCCCTCGGACGGTGTCGCGGACAGCCCTTCGGGAGGACCTTCGAAACTCAAACGGTCACTCGGACAGCCCTTCGGGAGGACCCTCGAAACTAAGACAATCACTTGGACAGCCCTTCGGGAGGCACTCTCGAACTAAGACCGAAACTACAATCTCTCTACAGAGTTGCACACATACGGTGTCATCTATCCGGCAGGGCTTCGCCGTCCAGAACTAGTTCCCACCGGAACCCAGACAGCCTTTCGGCTCTACGAAACTATTTCGCTTGGAGGGAGAGAGAAGCCAGACAAGTCAATGGCATGTGTATGAGAGCAAGCATGAGCTGATTTTGGAGAGCTCTCTCCACCTCTATTTATAGGAGGAGCAAGGGGTAGAGGAAAGACCAAAAGGACCTTCCTAGGATCTTTCCACCACATGCCACATAAGGGTGTGTAGAAGATATCCACCATGAGGTGGAAGGACACCTCAAGGAGGGCCCCCCCATGCCATGGACGAAATTTGCAGCCCCCTTGGGGAGCTCCACCTCCCTTTCACACACCAAAAGTGGTTTTCTTCTAGAAGAAAAACCCCATTTGCAAATCAGCCCAAAAAGTGCTTTTCACTATTCACGAAGACATTTTTCTGCGTCCGTTAAAACCCAAATTATTTCAGTGTGCCTAGAATAATTCTAGCACCCACCAAAACAATTTTGAACGCATTCCGAAACAATTTCAGAATAATGTTTCTTCAGCGAAAAGCAACCAAAACGGTTCCGGCTGCTCCGGAACATTTCCGGTTTTTGTCCCGGAAAATTCGCAGAAGTTTCCAGAACACTTCTGGCATCCTCCAAGAATTTCCAGGCATGTGCCAGAACCAATTTGACTTAATGGAATACCCTGAAACAACTTTTCAGTTTCACCGGAACTATTCCGGTGTTCTCTCCGGAACGTTTCCGTTTCGTCCGAAACTTTTTCGGTGATTTTCTCTCAGACTCCCCGTCTAGTATTCAGCAGATAGATGACCCTTAAGCGTGTGACCCTATAGGTTCGGTGAAGTATAGACATGACCGGAACTCTTTCCGATCAATTATCAACATCGGAGCCGTGGACACCCATATTGACCCCTATACCCACACGAATGAATATTCGAGTGAACCTCCAGTTGCCGTGTGCTATTCCTGTTGCTTCACGATATGTTACAAATACCCGAGGTGAGAAACATCGGCATCCTCGTGGATCAACACTTGTCCACAATGCCAGTTACCTCGTTGCCGGTTTTTGTTCTCTTTTCTCGTTTCTGTGTTCCGGTATCCCTGTGATCAAATCACACTTGTGTCTGGCCAGACGATGATGGATACCAGAACACCGAGAGGGCCCAGAGATATCTCTCCATCGTCGGAGGATCAAATCCCAATCTTGAGCTATCAAGTTACTTAACATACTTTTCCATGAACCCGTAAGCCGCCGTAATAGCCACCCATTTACGGATGACGTTTAACAAACCCCAAAGTTCATGAAGCAAGCATGAAGAAACTCGACACTCTCATGGTCTAAGGAATTATGCAAACATTAACTTCTCTGTGTTATTAATCATTAACTTATGACGAATGAATCTCATAGCATAACATCAATCGGGTCGATTCAACACAAGTGTTCTACTAACATTGTGCCCTCAAAGTTGCCGGCATAGACATGCCCATGATCAGGAAAACAGAACCATCATGCAACACTTGAGCTAGTCTTAGAGGCCAGACTAGGAATACATTTACCGTTTATTATTCCACACGTGCATATGAGTCTTCCTCCGAGCCTCGTGGTTATTGCAGACTCGAGAACCATAGCAGTTATAGCATGGAACATAAACCTAATTATGAATAGGGAGATAATCAATAACATTTATTATTGCCTCTAGGGCATATCTCCTACAGACTCCCAGTTGCACTAGAGTCAATAATCTAGTCAATGCTAATGCACTTTACACCTATGGCATACTGGTGTAAAAAATGCTTCGCATGTGGTATAGCCTGATGTCCAACGGATCTGACGACTTCAGCTCCGTGTGTAACTTTGCATATCCTCGCGTTTTCACGCTTTCACAAAATTCATATTTTGTGTGGACTTGGCTTTGCATATGTGTGAATCATTGGTCGAAACCTGATTCCTCAGACTGAGCTATGGAGCAACTATCTGCAATAGTGTCCCATAGACCAAAGCCATCTTGGAACCATACTAAGTTCATGAATGAACTATATGATTCAACAACTTCTTTGTCGCTTCTTAAGCGTCAACATACTTAGCCTTTGTTATAGAATTCGCCACAGTATCTTGTTTGGAACAATTTCCAACTACCGTGCCATCATATTGTGTATTACACAAAACCCTTAACTTAAATCGAAAATCGCATGGAGCATTGATGAAGACTGTATCGATGTAATTACTTACAACGAGCACTTCATAATCTCTGCTTGCGAGAAAACATGTCATCACTACTACTCTAGTACTCAATGACATCTTTCACTGTTGTCCTATGATCAGTACTTTGATCACTTTGGTATCCATACTCGCAACAACTTTTGGAGTATCGGACATATCTGGTTGTTTTACATACCATGGAATACATGATTAATCCAAACACAAGAGTGTGTGGAATCTCCATCATGTATTTTACTCATCAGTGTTTTGGGACACCGAGTCTTGCAAAAACTCTTTCCATGTGACTTCGGCAAGAATCACTCCTTGGCGTTTTAAATGCTAAAATTTTTTAGCATCTTGTCAATATGTATTCATTGCTTAGCCCCATTAGGTAAATCTATCTCCATAGATCATCATGCCTAATATTGAGGCTATTTAGCCCAAGCACTTCATCGGAAAAACTATTTTCAAATGAAGTCCTAATTCGTGTCAAGAAATTTATTTCCAATTAACAATGTGTCAAGTACACAAGGTTTTTAGAAATATTATTATGCTCCCACTTACTTTCTTGAATCACAAGCATCTTCGATACCCATTTGATGAAGTCAAAACCCTTTTGACCATTCCATAAAAAACGAAGATTCCAACTCCACTTTGCTCTCTTCTGTCCATCGCTGGAACTCTGAAGTTTGCATACTTACTAGCATCCTCTGGATCGACAAATTACTTTGGACTGTATCACATACAAGTCCTAGGTTTCATTTCCATCACATGGAAATCCTTTTGTCATCCATGTTTCATATCTCATGATTGAAATATGTATTAATTGCTAGTTCAACCCGAACCGACTTTAAGCATCGCTACGGTGAGACAATCTCATCGTAGTCAACTCCTTGAACTTGTTATTGCAACAAGTCGAGCTTTATGGATAAAACATTTTATCCGTATCAGTTTTTAGTTCCATAAATATTCGTTAGACTCTAAGTATTCCGAAAGGTGTATCAAGATCTTAATCTTGAATCACTTATATGGAAACTATCTCGGATTGTATTGGCATTTAGCCAATTCCGGATTCAGGGCCCATCAACGCTTCCTTGTGAATCGTTGGTATACTGTTGTCTAACAACAATAACTCGTTTGCGCACCTAATAGGTTTGCACGAGCTTTGCCCACGTGGTTCAGCTGCAAGTTCGACCGAAGTCCATACATTTTATTGTAGAGACTTCCGTATCAGTCGCAGTAGGAAACTCCGGAATTACTTCCAAGGTCTCTTTCCTTTGATCTGATGACGATGATACTGTTTATCTCGTCGAGTTGCACTGTTCTCCCACTCACCTTTTTGAAAGAACCATTTTCTTCAAAAAAGCATACCGTTCTTTGTGGCAAACCTATTTGCCTCGGTATTGTGGTGGGGAAATACCCAATGACTTGGGATAACCTACAAAGTAGCACTTGTCTGATTTGGAATAGGTTTGTAACCTTTTACACAAGCCCCATATTCCAAATGTTAAGAAAAGATATAATATGGTTGGGCGTACCATACCATGGCGTCATTTCAACAGACCCGATGGAGCTCTTTTCAGTGTAAAAGCCACAGTCTCTAAAGCATCACTTTAAAAGGGATAATGGCAAATTTATTTATGTCATCTTTGATCTTACCATGTCATGAATGGTTCGATTACATCTACACGGACTCTCCACTTGCAGTGGTGCTCCGGGAGGTGCAAGTTATGAAACCCCTTTCACAACTCATCAGACATTCGCTAAACTTGTAACTCAAATATTCCTTTCTTCAATCGAATTGTAGAAACATAATTTTCTTGTTACAACAACTTATACTTCATTTTTGAAAACCTTAGGAATGAATTCAAAAGATCCAGACTCACATCTCATCAAGTAAATATCAATATATCTACTTGAGTCATTTCTGAAGATAGATAAATCCACTACTTGCAACAACATTTATTGAACTACACACATCAAAATGTATGATCACCAATAAGTTTGTTGCTCGTTCCTTATGGCCTGTGAACGGTATTTCAGTCACTTCACTTTTCGGAGGAAAGTTGCAAGTGTCAGATGATTCAAAATCAAATGACTTTAAAATCCATCATAATGGAATTTTCCATGCGGGTTTCTCCAATGTGACCAAATGCAGTGCCACACATATGTGGTATTCTTTTAGTCTTGCGACATTTAGCGTCAGTGTTATGGATGTATCATATTACCATCAATATTCATAACATACATCCCATCCTGGATGGAAGCATGGCCCTTCATGTTATTCATAACACCGAACATCAAAAGTTCTCTTATGAATAACCTCCTTGCAAGATACCTTATGCAAAGGGCTAGAGTGTATGAAACTCTAAATGAATTATGAAAGTAAATACAGAGGTAATGTATTATTATCAATATTCATAACATACTTCTCATTCATAATGAAAGTATGGCCCTTTTGTTATTCATAACTCCGAACATTAAAAGTTCTCTTATGAACAACCTTCTTGCAAGATACTTTATGCAATGGGCTAGAGTGTGTAAAACTCTAAAATGATTTATGAAAGTAAATACATAGGGAATACACCTATGGAAGGCATAGTAACATTTACTATGTTCCCTGCGTGTATCTAAACCTCATTCCTGGCTAGTCTTTCAGGCCATAGTAGTTCTTACATCGAGTTGCAACAGAATGCAATCGAGCGGGTATCTTTGTGATTAACTCACAATACCCAAGAATTAGTGATTAACATGTTTAACCATAATTCCCAAGAACTATATCTTTGACCAGCCTTCTATACATCAAAAACCTGTATGACATTCATACATGAGCTGGATATTCTAGTCTTCTTTCCTTTTGCCTTTATACTTCTAACAGTTTAACTTTCAGTATTTCTCCTACTCTCAGAAGAAGCACCCAACTTAAGAGTGGCGATAGCCCCGGACTTCCTAGGCATGAAAGTTTCACTAACACCCTTCGGACACTTCCTTTCTCTTTAAGTTGTTTGTTTTATTCACCATCATCATATGACAGGCGTTCTTCTGGATCCCTCTCTTATCAGTCTAATGCATAGTAAACTCCTTTACTAATAGTTTGCAAACAAACATTGCTTTGGATATCTCATATCTTTTAGCCTTTGTCTGTCTCTGAAAATGATTTTCAGATTCCATGAATATCACATAACTATCCAAACTTTCGAAGTTCGGGTCTCATGGAAGCAAACATATTGCACTTGACTGAAACGGAATTCTAGCTTTTGGATCGATGGACGAGAGTCACATGATCCATAGCATTAGCAGGTGAATACCGAAAGCATGCGATAGGACAAGTCCTTCTCGGCACTCTAGAGGACAATCCTCTCATTACGTTACCAACCGTAAAGTTTTAACCAGATATTTAACAGCTATTCAATTTTAATTGGGAAGGTGGAAACGCGAGCCATTATACTACAACTATTATGCAAATAACACTTAGACAGTGTTCATAATTAATTACACTGAGAATTAAAAGAATTAATTCTACAGTGCGCTCCCACTCAAATCAATATCTCTCATAATTGATTGTGAGTGATACAAGACCCCCATTTCAATTGTTCGCTATTGGTGTAACACCACTGATGATGAAAATCTCAACCGGTAGGCCAACTTGCCAATCACAACTCTATGTGATTCTTGTTCATCTTTCGATGCGCGTGTTCCGAGCTCATGACGGTCATGCCTGAATGTCAAGACAACCAAGTGATCTTGCTGCGAGGTCTCAACTCACCCGCCTCACACTTCCCTAATCGTTTGTACCCGTGTGACACGGCGCACTCCGAGAAGTTAGGTGTCGTGACGGTGCTACACTTTGGAGAACACTAACCACTTGATATTTTTGTGAGAGATCACCCTAATAAAAAGTGACTACCGCGCAATCAAGAAGGGTGCATCATAAGGGATAAACATCTCAGGCAATTCATAATAGCATGATATGGTATAGCCCTTTCTGACGGAGAAGTCTTTCATTTCTTCGTCTTCGGCATTCGCGTTGGTGTTCACCTTCGCGAAGATTGCCACCACCTTGTCGATGCACCAGATAATATTGCTATCTCTATAGCTAATAAAATAAGTGCATTACTGAAGGTTGACACGCAGGTCATTAAAGTGACAATCATATGGCTCCAGCCATCATGCCGAATCATGACACGCAGGTCATGTTAATCAATTTACATTATATAGTCATCTCATACATAATCAAATTATAATGAGCACTGCTATACCACATCACATGCACATGCAAACCATCCTGCAAAACCAAGTTAGACGCCTCTAATCGGTTCATGCAAAATTTTATTTTACGTGGTTTCTAAGGTTTCGAAACAAACCGAAGCTACCAACGTCCATCATCAAGCATGATAATCCAAGTCGCTAGATTAACATTGCGGGGTGTATGAAACACAAGATAATAAAATCTCGAGCCCCATACTAAACTTCATCATACGCGTGACCCCCGTGCAGATCATATCTGCATTGCCCTTTCGTCTGCGAAATTTCATCTTTCTTTTTAACTACGGTGGAATTCAATGAACTGTTAGCACTTCGTTGATCAATCAGGATCGCGGATTGCCAGAACATTGAAACTCCACCATACTGTTATCAAGATCAGAAATATGCAAATTCCAGGGAAGCAACAAGAACATCGGGTAACAGATTTCATCTGCTACCCGCACAAATAATTTTCAGTAATAGAACTCATCTACTACCAAATTATATTGTGCAATACCCATACATCTCTATGTATTCTAGATCGCAACCTGCATCTACGCATAGCACGGCTCTTGATGCCACTATAGGGGAACGCAGCAGAAAACAAAAATTTCCGACCTACGCACCAGCCCAGGATCACTATGGAGACTGCATACAAGGTTTGATCTGTTTCGTTACCGACTCGTAGCGCAGCGGAAGTAGAGTCGATGACGATCGGCGGTGCAGATCCCCACAGCTAGGATTTACAACCTCCCAACCGCGAGGATGTACTCCCACATCTGCCCCTCAGACAGCCCTCCGGGAGGCGGTCGGACAGTCCCTCGGACGGTGTCGCGGACAGCCCTTCGGGAGGACCTTCGAAACTCGAACGGTCACTCGGACAACCCTTCAGGAGGACCCTCGAAACTAAGACGATCACTTGGACAGCCCTTCGGGAGGCACTCTCGAACTAAGACCGAAACTACGATCTCTCTACAGAGTTGCACACATACGGTGTCATCTATCCGGCTGGGCTTCGCCGTCCAGAACTAGTTCCCACCGGAACCCAGACAGCCTTTCGGCTCTACGAAACTATTTCGCTGGGAGGGAGAGAGAAGCCAGACAAGTCAATGGCATGTGTATGAGAGCAAGCATGAGCTGATTTTGGAGAGCTCTCTCCACCTCTATTTATAGGAGGAGCAAGGGGTAGAGGAAAGACCAAAAGGACCTTCCTAGGATCTTTCCACCACATGCCACATAAGGGTGTGTAGAAGATATCCACCATGAGGTGGAAGGACACCTCAAGGAGGGCCCCCTCATGCCATGGACGAAATTTACAGCCCCCTTGGGGAGCTCCACCTCCCTTTCACACACCAAAAGTGGTTTTCTTCTAGAAGAAAAACCCCATTTGCAAATCAGCCCAAAAAGTGCTTTTCACTATTCACGAAGACATTTTTCTGCGTCCGTTAAAACCCAAATTATTTATGTGTGCCTAGAATAATTCTAGCACCCACCAAAACAATTTTGAATGCATTCTGAAACAATTTCGGAATAATGTTTCTTCAGCGAAAAGCAACCAAAACGGTTCCGGCTGCTCCGGAACATTTCCGGTTTTTGTCCCGGAAAATTCCCAGAAGTTTCCAGAACACTTCTGGCATCCTCCAAGAATTTCCACGCGTGTGCTAGAACCAATTTGACTTAATGGAATACCCTGAAACAACTTTTCAGTTTCACCGGAACTATTCCGGTGTTCTCTCCGGAACGTTTCCGTTTCGTCCGAAACTTTTTCGGTGATTTTCTCTCAGACTCCCCGTCTAGTATTCAGCAGATAGATGACCCTTAAGCGTGTGACCCTATAGGTTCGGTGAAGTATAGACATGACCGGAACTCTTTCCGATCAATTATCAACATCGGAGCCGTGGACACCCATATTGACCCCTATACCCACACGAATGAATATTCGAGTGAACCTCCAGTTGCCGTGTGCTATTCCTGTTGCTTCGCGATATGTTACAAATACCCGAGGTGAGAAACATCGGCATCCTCTTGGATCAACACTTGTCCACAATGCCAGTTACCTCGTTGCCGGTTTTTGTTCTCTTTTCTCGTTTCTGTGTTCCGGTATCCCTGTGATCAAATCACACTTGTGTCTGGCCAGACGATGATGGATACCGTAACACCGAGAGGGCCCAGAGATATCTCTCCATCGTCGGAGGAGCAAATCCCAATCTTGAGCTATCATGTACTTAACATACTTTTCCATGAACCCGTAAGCCGCCGTAATAGCCACCCATTTACGGATGACGTTTAACAAACCCCAAAGTTCATGAAGCAAGCATGAAGAAACTCAACACTCTCATGGTCTAAGGAATTATGCAAACATTAACTTCTCTGTGTTATTAACCATTAACTTATGACGAATGAATCTCATAGCATAACATCAATCGGGTCGATTCAACACAAGTGTTCTACTAACATTGTGCCCTCAAAGTTGCCGGCATAGACATGCCCATGATCAGGAAAACAGAACCATCATGCAACACTTGAGCTAGTCTTAGAGGCCAGACTAGGAATACATTTTACCGTTTATTATTCCACACGTGCATATGAGTCTTCCTCCGAGCCTCGTGGTTATTGCAGACTCGAGAACCATAGCAGTTATAGCATGGAACATAAACCTAATTATGAACAGGGAGATAATCAATAACATTTATTATTGCCTCTAGGGCATATCTCCTACAAATATGGCATGAATACTTCACAAATTATCGATACGTTGGAGATGTATCGGTATGCCAATAAAAACTAGATTGTAATACCTTATGTGCAGTTCTGTCTCCCACGTGGTGTTCTCCATAGGCTTCAGTGTGACACTTCCGTAGGATTTATTCCTGTTCATACTCAGGTACACAACGTCTAATAATACCATCTACTCATTCTTTATATAAGTGTGGGTCATCCCAAAAGTAATGTCTCAAGTCAATGAAGAACTTTTTCTTTTGTTGGTATGTGAAATTAGATGGTATATATTTATCAACAATATAACTGGCATAATCTGCATACCATGGACTATTGCGAGAAGTAGAAGGATTTATAATAGCTAATTGCTCATCAGGAAAACTATCATCAATAGGCAGTGGGTGATGAGTGATATTTTTACACTCATTTCAACCTTGTTTAAACCGAGATATTTCATTAGAAGAGAGATATTCGCTCCGATATTGACACTAATGAATAATGAACACAAAGGACTCCACAAATCCTCTCTTTAATGTTTTTCCACAGGAAATGGGATAAAAAGGGAAGAAATCACGTGGGAGAATGGAAAAGAAGGAAAACGAAGAAGAAATAAGTCACCAGGAGGCGCCAGGAGGCAACCAGAGCCAAATACGGCGTTCCATGTGACCACACACGCTCGCATGAGAGGTCGTTTGGCATGGAAACCGAGGTAGGTCATCCACCTAAACAACTTCTATAAAGGGGACCCCGTCGAAATGTTAACAGAACAGCGTCGAGCACAGCCAGAACCTCTCCATCACCATCTTCATCCATAAACCCTAGTCGTCGTCATTTTCATATCCATAGCCATTTTCACCACCATAGTGCTCTCTCATCTAGTTCATACTTGTAATCGTGCATCGCACAAGGCATCCATTGTAAGACATATTGTAGTCAATAAGTCCCAAGATGTGTTCTTTAATGTTTTCTTCTCGGAATCAGATCTCCATGTGTGAGTAGTCTGGTAAGGTAGGGGTGAGGCATGAGCCTTGCAACCCCAGGTATTTGTTGAAGGAATCAATGGAAGTCTTTGACACAACGTCTCGTATGTGTGATATAAAATTGTTTCGTGAAGTGTTTCTTGTCTTGTCCCCGATATTCATCCCTGCAGGTACCCAGGATCATGGAGATCGAGCGCCATTGAGGCTAGGAGCAAGGGGACCATACAGTGTTACACTAAACACCGGTGATAGTAAGGTTTAGTAGGGTAACATGGATCATATCCTTGGGGATTCATGAGGTGTAGTCATTAAACACCCAATGCTTTTGTCTGATATTATTATGTTAATTATCGAGGCAACCCCGCGAGATAGATAGGGCCTTCTGTAGGACAACTGATTCTTGATGCAGGACTCGTGCCAGCCAAGATGTTATTTGGACACATCCCCCACTCCGATATGAAGAAACACTCTTGATGGGTGACTTCCCGAGCACAAACTAATATCATTTTTTATCCCAATGCAAATACATGGTTGTAAGCATTAAGACCCCATCCATGTACCTTCTTTTTATTATAAGTGTTTGGGTCGCTATTTTCTTGTTGATCCGGTCAAAAGCTGAAGTTGACACTTTGGCAAAAGCTTGCTAGAGACCATTGCTTCAAAGGAATCTTCCTCTCGTGGGTTCGATACCCAGGGTCACCTCTGGGGAAATAGGTGTGGTATACCCTTTCTTGTTCCAATACCGGATCAATAAAAAGGAGATATCAGTGGGTCATCAAGAACATTTTCCATCCTAGAGAAATTATCTGCTAGAGGGTTTTCAGCTCCATTCCTATCAACATTATGCTAATCAAACTCTTGTAGTAAAAGAACCCACCCAATCAGTCTAGGTTTAGCATCTTTCTTTTCCATAAGATATTTAATAGCAGCATGATCGGTGTGAATTATTACTTTAGAATCAACAATATAAGATCTGGATTTATCACATGCAAACACGGCTGCTAGAAATTCTTTTCTAGTAGTTGCATAATTCTTTTGAGCATTGTCTAGAGTTTTACTAGCATACTGAATAACATTCAATTTCTTATCAACTCTTTGTCCTAGAACAACACCAACAGCATAGTCACTACCATCACACATTATTTCAAAGAGTAGGTTCCAATCAGGTGATTGAACAATAGGTGCAGAAATTAAGACTTGCTTAAGTATTTCAAAGGCTTCTACACAACCATCATCAAAAACAAATGGAACATCTTTTTGCAAAAGATTGGTAAGAGGCCTAGAAATTTTAGAGAAATCTTTAATGAACCTTCTATAGAAACCAACATGACCAAGGAAACTTCGAGTACCTTTGATATCTTTAGGACATGGCATTTTCTCAATTGCATCAACTTTAGCTTTATCTACCTCAATACCTCTTTCGAAGATCTTATGCCCAAGGACTATACCTTCGTTCACCATAAAGTGTCACCTCTCCCAATTCAAGAAAAGATTAGTTTCTTCACACCTCTGCATAACCCGATAAAGGTTGCTTAAGCAATCATCAAAATAGGTTCCATAAACGAAGAAATCATCCATAAATACCTCAACAATCTTTTCATAAAAGTTAGAGAATATAGCAGTCATACATCTTTGAAAGGTAGCAGGTGCATTGCATAAACCAAAAGGCATATGTCTATAAGCATAGGTTACAAAAGGACAAGTAAAGGTGGTTTTCTCTTGATCTTCTTTTGCTACAGGTATTTGAGAAAAAACAGAGTATCTGTCCAAGAAACAAAAGTGTGTATGCTTAGACAATCTTTCTAACATTTGATCAATAAAAGGCAAGGGGTAATGATCTTTTCTAGTAGCTTTATTTAATTTCTTGAAATAAATTACCATCCGATAGCCAGTTACAATTCTTTGTGGGATAAGTTCATTTTTATCATTGGGAACAACGGTAATGCCTCCTTTCTTAGGGACACAATGAACAAGACTTAACCCATCTACTATCAGCTATAGGATAAATTATACCTGCCTCCAGAAGCTTTAATATTTCAGTTCTTACCACATCCTTCATTTTAGGATTAAGACGACGTTGATGAGCAACGACTGGTTTAGCATCTGGTTCCATATTAATCTTGTGATGATATAAAGTGGGACTAATGCCCTTAAGATCATCCAGAGTATATCCAATTGCATCACAGTGCTTCTTCAGAACCTTAAGTAATCTATTTTCTTCATGTTCTGAAAGGTTAGCATTAATAATAACATGATATATCTTCTTTTCATCAAGATAATCATATTTCAGTGTATCGGGTAATTTCTTTAATTCAAACACAGGGTCACTCTTAGGAGGTAGAGGGTCTCCCAAAGTTTCAACAGGCAAATTATGTTTAAGGATAGGTGTTTGATTAAAGAATATATCATCTATTTCTTTCCTTTCTTTCATATGCATATCATTCTCATGGTCTAGCAAATATTGTTCTTATGGATCAGTAGGAGGCACAACAATAGAGGCAAGACCATTTTTTCATCTTTGCTAGACAATTCTTCCTCATGCATTTGTCTACTAAACTTGGAGAAATTAAATTCATGAGACACATCACCAAAGTTAACACTGGCCATTGCCTTGGTGCAATCAATTTGACATTAATAGTATTCAGGAAATGTCTACCAAATATAATGGGACAAAAATTATCTTGTAGTGATCCAAGAACTAAGAAATCAGTAGGGTATTTGATCTTACTACACAAGACTTCCACAACTCTAACAATCCCATGTGGTGAAATAGTCTCTCTGTTTGCAAGCTTTGTAGTAGCATCTTTATCTTCTAACTCAACATGTGTAATATCATGCATAATTTCTTGATAAAGAGTAAATGGAATAGCACTAACACTAGCACCCATATCACATAATCCATGATAACAATGATTTCCAATCTTAATATAAACAACTGGCATGCCAACAACAGGTTCATGTTTATCTTTAGGATCTTGCTTAGCATTACGAGATGCTTCATCACAGAAATATATAACATGACCATCAACATTATCAACCAAAATATCTTTAATCATTGCAACTTTAGGTTCTACCTTTATTTATTCAAAGGGTCTATGTGGTTTGATATTACTCTTATTAACCAAAGTTGCAACTTTAGCATGTTTCCTAATCCTAACAGGAAAAGGTGGTTTCTCAATATAAGCAGTGGGCATAACTGGATCAACATTATAAATGATTGTTTCTTCTTTAGCTATAACATGTTCTTCCCAAGTTTCTTCAATAGGTGGATGAAATTTAAACCACTTCTCCTTAGGGAGATCAACATGAGTAGCAAATGATTCACAAAAAGTAGCTACTATCTCAGAGTCAAGTCCATACTTTGCACTAAACTTCGGAAAAACTTCAGTTTCCATAAAAGATTTAACACAACCAAACTCAAGATTTATACCCGACTCTTTACCTTTGTCGATTTCTCAATCTACAGAGTTGCGTTTAATTCTTTCCAGAAGATCCCATTTGAATTCAATAGTTCTCTTCATAAAGGAATCAGTAGATGAAGTATCGAGCATTGATTGATTATCATGAGAAAGCCGATCATAAAAGTTTTGTAAGGTTATTTCCCTTGAGAGATCATGATTGGGGCATGTATGCATCATAGATTTAAGCCTCCCCAAGCTTGAGCAATACTTTCTCCTACACGAGGACAAAAATTATATGTATAATTCCGATCACGATGAATCAAATGCATAGGATAAAATTTCTGGTGGAATTCCAGCTTCAATTGATTCCAGTCACATGTACCAGTCTCATCCAATAGCCTATACCAAATCAATGCTTTTCCCTCCAAAGATAAAGGGAAAACCTTCTTATTAACACCATCCTCGAATAAACCATCAAGCTTAAATAATCCACAAATTTCATCTATATAGATCAAGTGCATATCAAGACGTATTGTTCCATCTCCTGCATAAGGATTAGCTAGCAGTTTCTCTAACATACCCGAAGGAATTTCATAGTAAATATTTTTAGTAGGTTCAGTAGGTTGAGGAGTGGCTTTTTCCACTTCCGGACAAGGTGAAGATACCCTGAATAAGCCTCTCAAAGCATTATATTCCATAGTAACAAGTGACAATAAATTTCAACACGTAACAAAAGTGTTTCCTTACCAAATTCCACTTACCAGAGGCGCTTCACTCCTTGGCAACGACACCAGAAAAGCGTCTTGATGACCCACAAGATTAGGGGATCAATCATGTCCTTTCGATAAGTAAGAGTGTCGAACCCAACAAGGAGCAGTAGGAAATGACAAGTGGTTTTCAGTATGGAAGTTTCTACAAGCATTGAAAAATAGCGGTAACATATAGTTTTGTAGCAAGGCAATTCGTAACAAGTAACAAGTAACAATTGTAACAATGATGCAACAAGGTGGCCCAATCTTTTTTTAGCAAAGGACAAGCCGGAACATACTCTTATATGAAGTAAAGCGCTCTCGAGGACACATGGGAATCTCGTCTAGTCACGGTTCATCATGTTTAGTTGATTCATGTTCGTTACTTTGATAATTTGATATGTGGGTGGACCCGTGCTAGGGTGATGTTCTTACTTGAACAAACAAACCATTTATGATTACCCCCTCTCGCAAGCATCCGCAACTACGAAAGAAGAATTAAGATAAATCCAACCATAGCATGAAACGTGTAGATCCAAATAAGCCCCTTACAGAATAACTCATAAACTAGGGTTTAAGCTTCTGGCACTCTCGCAACCCATCATCTACTTATTAATCCCCAATGCTTTCCCTTAGGCCCAAATATGGTGAAGTGTCATGTATTCAACGTTCACACGACACCACTAAAGGAAGAGAAATATACACATCATCAAAATATCGAATGAATACCAACATCACATGATTATTTATGACAAGACTTCTCCCATGTCCTCAAGAACGAAAGTAACTACTCACAAAGAATCATCATGTTCAAGATCAAAGGTGTAATGAATATGCTTAAGGATATGAACATATAATCTTCCACCAATTAAACCAGCTAACATCAACTACAAGATGTAATCAACACTACAAGCAACCCACATGTACCAATTTGAGGTTTTCAAACAAAAATTGAATACCAGAGATGAACTAGGGTTTGAGATGAGATGGTGCTGGTGAATATGTTGATGAAGAATGGTCCTCCCACGATGGAGGAAGCATTGGTGATGACGATGGCTTCGATTTCCCACTCCCAGAGGGAAGTTTCCCCGGCGGAATCTCTCCGTCGAAGAGCAAAAAGTGCTCCTGCCCAGTTTCCGCCTCGAGACGATGGTGCTTCGTCCTGAAAGTGTTCTCCTGATTTTTTTTTCTAGGGTAAATGACATCATATAGGAGAAGATGCGCATCGGAGGCCTGCCAGGGGGCCCATGAGCTAGGGGCGTGCCCTAGGGGGTAGGGCGTGCTCCCAGGCTCGTGGCCACCTGGTGGGTCGCCATCTATTGATTCTTTCACCAATTATTTTTATATATTCCAAAATAATTCCCTATCAATTTTCAGCTCATTTGGAGTTCCAGAAAATATCCAGCTCTTCGTTGGTCTTTTCCGGTCCAAAATTTCAGCTGTCGGTAATCTCCCTCTTTGTATGAAACTTGCAAAATAAGAGAGAAAAGGCGTTAAGATTGCATCATAAAGTGAAATAATGACTCAAAACATAATAAATATGAATGGAAAACATGATGCAAAATGGACGTATCAGCGTGTTTATGTCCGGGGAGACAAAGGCGTGTGTGGGGCGAAGAGGGGCCTAGGTCGTGTGCTTGAGATAGAGTGAGGGGGTGTGTGTCTAAGAGACATATACGTAATTGGAATATAAGGTCAAGAGTGTGTGCAGTCATGCTTGATCAATTTTTTCATATTTTGGACTCTGAGATGGCAATACTTTTGAACATGTGAGGTATATTTGAAAGTACCAGAATCACTGACCTAAGATTAATTTTTTTGAATTTGAATCCATTATTAGCTTCTGAAATTCATTTAAATGGGGATACATTTTTTTAACCCCGGATTACGTGATTTCAAATTCATATATCAAACCTAGAGATATACTCGCTCGTGTTCAAACCTTATAACCATACACTTTTTTCGTACACATACATATTTGTTTGTGTCATCATATTTAGGATAAACACATTCGAAATTTCATTTGAATTGGAGCATATGATGGTTGCTTCCACTAGCTCAATGATCCATATTTGAATTGAATGGACAATATAAGTTTCTAGTTGGAGACATTGTTTTTGGAAACCTGCACCTTCATGTTATTTTGCATGCACAACAAATAAATTCTCGGCCATGATATTATAGTCCGTTGTACAAGAGCAGAACACATAATTTCAGCTGCCAAAAGCTTTCAAACTTCCCGCTCATATCAAAATATCTCGCGCCCGAAAGTTTAGCACTACGATATTCCTCTTTTACCCGTGCCACATCAACGTAAAAGGGTTGATTTGGTGACTCCATTATTTTTCCTTCTTTGACTCCAACATTCTTTCCCCTCCCCCCTCCCTGCCTCCCCCTCCCCCTCCCCCAAGCTGCTTAATCTAGTCCTCAGCCGCAGCAGTGCGCCTCACACCCCGCCGATCTATCTTCCGCCCCTTGGAACCCCCAACTACCAACTCACCACTGCATTGGAGCCGCTTGAGCGACTGGCTTGTCCATCGCACCAGATCTCCTTGACCGCCATCATGGTCCATCGCACCGGATCTGCTTCACCGGCACCCTCATCCACCTCAGTGTAGGCCCTACACTGACGCCCTCGTGTGCCGCATCGTCGGCCCTTCATAGACGTCCTCATCCACCACAACAGATCTGCCTCTGCGATATCACTGTACACCGTGTCGGATGTGCTTCGCTGACGCCTTCGTCCACTACACCGGACCCGCTCCACGGGCACCATATTCAACTCACCGGCCCAGCTTTACTGACGCCGCAGCCTCATCAGGTTATTTCTATTTGTACTCCTTTGGTTTTTCTCGTATTTATTGTACAACATATCACTTACCACACATCAGCTTTCTTGGATGTCGATTGGCACCGCAACCAAAGCACCGGAGCTGCTTCACCAACGGCGACAGCTGTCCCAAACTCAACTGCAACACGAGCACCATCGACGACACTTAGCTTTCATGTATAACCACGATGCCCATACGCCACCGAGAATCAGGTACTATTCTCCAACGGTCGGCACCTACGTTCACTTTCTTGGCATAAGCACCGCAGCTTCAATTTTCTTCAGGGCATCATTCATTTTTTTATGAGAGGCGTTATTCTGCTTTCACTTGTAGGTCCAAACCTGTGTTAGTGAACATGTTATATGTGCTAAATTACAAAGAAGTGAACCTGTAGTTACATTGCTTTTGTTTTGTCATCAATATTACTGTACTTCCTACAATAGGTATTACTACCACCTATTACTTCTTGCATGCTATATTTATGATAATGGTGATGTTCTGATGTCACATGTTGGTTACAATTATTGTACTGGACTGCTTCCTTGTTCTCTATGCTAAATTACACATCAGGAAACTAGCTTGTAGTTCTGCTGCTTTGCTTCATCTTAACCTACATTTTTCAATGCTAACTATCACCGCACTGCTCCGAGCCTTTGTTCATAACTTTTTGGTGCATTCTTGATCTTCCCAAGTTGCATCACTAATTTGTGGTTTTATTCATTTTGGACCTGCCAACCGCATCAAGCAAAATGCTTTTTCTTTTGGGGCTTGCACCTTGAACAAGCATAAAAATAGAGTGAAACACAGATATTTTTGTGTAAGCGCACACCCTTCTTTCATTAGTTTATTTGAACCATTGATGATCAATTTAAACTAGTGCATGTGATTAAAATTAGTTTTACCAAAATAGACGGGGAAGAATAAACTACAACGACTAAATTTGCATGCACGGGATGCTGACAACATCTTCAAAGAACATTGCAACAGCAGCAAGCCTTCACAGCGACCTATGGTAAGCCAGTGTGTTTTAGTTACTATGAAATGTCATGCGTGTGTGCTCCTTCCTTGGCTTGTGCCGTCAACCTATAATGCTACAGAATTGCAAATTGTTCAGCTGCCTGCTTTGCTAGTTTTTATGAGGCCACATGCCCACACTGTTTAAGTGCTTTCTCAGGATATTTCAACTAGTTATATGCCTGGGCAAGTTAAATACAGTGGTGGTACACTGGCTTTCATCTTACCATTTTAATTTGTTTTCATCTAATGCAACCTCCAACCATTTAAGTTTAGCTTGCCATGATCGACAGTATTTCATATATAGTTTACCATCTAAGCCTACTGCCTGGATCATGCCATAACTATCTCTTAGTCATGTCCAGCGGAAAACTTTCCGGATGCAGTTCAAACTAGGACACAATGTACACCCCTGAGATCTATTTGTGGAAGAAGTGGGCCATCCATGTTACCACATGGTGGCAGTTCAGAGGCAACTCCGTTGGAGAGCATAGATATTGTAGTTATTGAGGCTCTACTAGAGGCAGAAAGAGAGGGTGTGGCCGCCATGAAAGTGATAATCCTGATGTTGAGGCTGGAAACGATGCAATTAGCTGAATGCATTATGCAAGAAAACTAAGGTGTGGAGGAAGTACGAAAGTTGCATTTGGAATAAATCTTTGTTGTGCTTTTGAAGATATATATAAGAAAACATAGAATGATGTATAAAGATTCGTATTCGAATTCATAATGGATTCTAATTTAGTTGCCAGGGTAAACTTGAACGCTTGTTCTCCCAAAATTTGATCGAAGCAGCAAAACACCCACTCCCTTGTCGGCTGCCCGAAACCAGTGTTTGGGAGATGGAAATTACTGTCTACCCCTGACATGCACAACCTCTCGACCCGATTTCCAGTGCTCTCAATAGGGGTAGGTTTGTAACTTCACTCATACATGACACGACCGCCTCTCACCCCCATTCATACACAGTGGGCGCCAAACGTGGGCGCCAACACACATTGATCCAAGCTCATCCCAAAGATCTCTATCTCTCTCCTTGCGTTTACCCATTCATACACGATGGGCGCCAAACCAATATCTCCTCGGCCGAAATCGATCTCGGAAAGTATTTTAAATAGGGGCTTGTTTGTAACTTAACTCATACCTGACACAATCGCCTCTCCGACCCGTTCATACCCCGTGGGCGCCAAAACACCTTCTCCTAGGCCGAAATCGCTCTCAGCAAATATTCGGGAGATGCGAGATTACTGTCCTATTCCCAACCGACAAATATCGCTCTTATGTCCGAAATTTTAAATGGGGGCTAAGTTCGTAACTTTACCCACATTTCAGACAAGCGCGTCCCAAAAACATGGTTCCCCGCCCCCCTCCCCCTCCATTTCCCCATTCATACACCGTCGGCGCCAAAAACCCCTTTCCACCCTGGCCATCCTCCTCCGTACGCCAGCCCATCCTCCAACATGCCAGAGCTGCTACCCCGACCCCGTTGTCCACTGCAAGAGATCGACGTCTCTCATCCACGGCACCGGATCGGGATCCCTGCATTGTGTCTTCTCGCTTCATTTGCGTCGTCATCCACTTTGTCGGGGCCTCTCCTATGACCGTATCATCGACCGCAACGGGACTTATCCCCAGATGTCGCTGTCTGCGGTCTCAGATATTCTTCAATGCCGCCGACAGCTGTTGGAACTGCATCACCCTTAACGTATCAGCAGAGGCCTATATGGCGTTGCAAGAGAGGTGGTACTCTTTCTTATCTAAAGTAATTGATCTCACCCGAAAAATAGATCATCACTTGTTTACTGTACTTTCTTGTCCATACCAAATCATAATTGTTAGTTGAAAGCATTCATCGGTTGCTAAGTAGCCTTTGTGCGGTTTGCAGCTTCAGATCTGACATGCCACGGTCAACACTATACTCATCATGCTTAGGGTTTCCCCTTTTATGATCACTATGACTAGCCTGTGTGATTTGTGTCATAAAAGCACTGCTCCACCCATCAAGCTAAACAATCTTAGTTATTCAAACACGAATATGATATGATGCTAATATTAGTAGAACAGAGACATATGTGATTGGTCAGCTAAATGTCCCTACGTTAGTTTTGAAACGCATGTGAGCCACATCTAGAGAGACATGAAGGAATAGTATTTCTCTGTGCGCTCTAGTTCATCATGGATGAGCAACAAATATTGTATGGAAAGACTTGTAATATCTACAATCTTGTTTCTCTGCTACTCTTCTTTAACATGTTCATCTCCTCTTCTTCCTTAATAAGTACCGTATGTTCCTTGTTGGGAAGAGGAGCAGACACATTTTCGGTCGACACGTCAGGTCGACTTGTTCTTCCTTAGTATACTTTGAAGCTATCCTCTGTGAAGTATCATTACTTCTGGAGCTCTCAACAGGGAGCCTATATTTTGAGTAGTAGGCCATGGTGACCCACAAGTATAGGGTATCAATCGTAGTCCTTTCGATAAGTAAGAGTGTCGAACCCAACGAGGAGCAGAAGGAAATGACAAGCGGTTTTCAGCAAGGTAATTTCTGCAAGCACTGAAATTGTAGGTAACAGATAGTTTTATAGCAAGATAATTGGTAACGAGCAAGTAACGATAACGGTAAATAAAGTGCAGCAAGGTAGCCCAATCCTTTTGTGTCAAAGGACATGCCAGAACAGTCTCTAGTAATAGGCAAAGTGTTCTTGAGGGTACACGGGAATTTCATCTAGTCACTTTTATCATGTTGGTTTGATTCGTGTTCGCTACTTTGATAATTTGATATGTGGGTGGACCGGTGCTTGGGTGCTGCTCTTACTTGAACAACCTCCCACTTATGATTAACCCCCTCGCAAGCATCCGCAACTACGAGAAAAGTATTAAGATAAAATCTAACCATAGCATTAAACGTTTGGATCCAAATCAGCCCCTTACGAAGTAGCGCATAAACTAGGGTTTAAGCTTCTGTCACTCTAGCAACCCATCATCTAATAACTACTCCACAATGCATTCCCTTAGGCCCAAGGATGGTGAAGTGTCATGTAGTCGACGTTCACATGACACCACTAAGGGAATCACAACATACATATCATCAAAATATCGAACATATATCAAATTCACATGATTACTTGCAACATGACTTCTCCCGTGTCCTCTCACAAATAATATTCATGCTCAAGATCAGAGGGGTATTGAATAGCATAATGGATCTGAACATATAATCTTCCACCAAATAAACCATATAGTAATCAACTACAAGATGTAATCAACACTACTAGTCACCCACAGGTACCAATCTGAGGTTCCGGTACAAAGATTGAACACAAGAGATGAACTAGGGTTTGAGAGGAGATGGTGCTGTTGAAGATGTTGATGAAGATTGGCCCCAAAGATGAGAGGTGTGTTGGTGATGACGATGGATTTGATTTCCCCCTCCGGGAGGGTGACGTGGCTTGAGACTGCGTCGGTATTTCCCCAAAGAGGAAGGGATGATGCAGCACAGCGACGGTAAGTATTTCTCTCAGTTATGAAACCAAGGTTAATGAACCAGTAGGAGGATCACCACCACCCAATAAGCAACACCTGCACACAAACAACAAATACTTGCAACCGGACGCGAAAGAGAGGTTGTCAATCTCTCTACGGTAAAAAGATAGATTAGGTAGTGATAGATAGGAGAGATAGATCTCTCAAGAACACAAAATAGAAAAGGCAAATAAAATATGCAGCAATATGTTTTTGGGTTTTTGGTTTTGTAGATCTGAAAACAAAGATGCAAAAAGATAGACCTGAAAGCAATATGTTGAAAAAGTAGACCCGAGGGCCGTAGGATTCACTAGTGGCTTCTCTCATGAGTATAGCGCACGGTGGGTGAACAAATTACTGTTGGTCAATTGATAGAAAATCAAATAGTCATGACTCCTGCCTGCATCTACCACTATTACTCAACACATCGACCGCTATCCAGCATGCATTTAGTGTATTAAGTTCATGGAAAAATGGAGTAATGCAATAAGAACGATGACATGATGTAGACAAGATCTATTCATGTAGGAATAGACCCCATCTTGTTATCATTAATAGCAACGATACATGCAATAAGAACAGTCTGTAAGAATCTGTACTCTAACCATACTTCTGTAACTCTAAAAATTCTGAAAAATTAGGACAATGTAAAGAATTTGTATAGAAACACTGTGTTAAAGTTTCAGCTCAAGATCACGTTCCAGCAAAAAATGAAAATTCAAATACTGGACGCAAAGTTTCTGTTTCAGATTCAGCATCGCTTCTACTCATGTCATGAATCATCCTAAAGGCTCTACTTGGCACAAACACTAAATAAACCATAAAAACACAATCATAACAGAGGCATAATTGTGTCAACACTCAAAAACAGAAAGGAAAAGGCAAAAATTAAATTTATTCATTGGGTTGCCTCCCAACAAGCACTATCGTTTTACGCCCCTAGCTAGGCATAATGATTTCAATGATGCTCACATAAAAAGTAGTAATTGAAATATGCAAAAGAGCATCATGAATCTCATGACAAACACATTTAAGTCTAACCCACTTCCTATGCATAGGGATTTTGTGAGCAAACAATTTATGGGAACAAGAATCAACTAGCATAGGAAGGCAAAACAAGCATAACTTCAAAACTTTGAACACATAGAGAGGAAACTTGATATTATTGCAATTCCTACAAGCATATGTTCTTCCCTCATAATAAATTTCAGAAGCATCATGAAGGAATTCAACAATATAACTATCACATAAATTATTCTTTTCATGATGCACAAGCATAGAATTTTCATTACTCTCCACATAAGCAAATTCCTTATCATCCATGGTAGTGGGAGCAAACTAAAACAAAATAACTATCATGAGACACTTGATTGACATAACCACATTGAAAATTAAAACCATGATGATAAGTTTCATGGTTATCGTTACTCATTATAGCATACGTGTCATCACCATCACCATAAATAGGAGGCATGCAATCATCATAATAAGTTTGCTCATCAAAACTTGGGGGACTAAAAATATCATCTTCATCAAACATAGCATCCCCAAGCTTGTGGCTTTGCATATCATTAGCATCATGGATATTAGAGAATTCATACTAGCAACATTGAAATCATGCTCATCATTCAAGGGACTATCATGAATCACTTTATAAATTTCTTCTTTCAACACTTCATCAAAATTTTCAGATTCATGATTTTCAAACAAAACTTCATAGAGATAATCAAGTGCACTCAACTCACTAGCAGTTGGTTCATCATAATTTGGCCTTTTGAAAAGATTAGCAAGTGGATGAGCATCCATATCAATAGATTTTTTAGCAAGCGAAGATGCAAGCAAATAGAAGGCACATGGCAACACAAGCAAAGATAGCAAACAAGCAAAAAGGCAAACGGAAAAGAGGGTGAATAAAACAACAAATTTTTGTGAAGTGGGGGAGAGGAAAACGAGAGGCAAATGGCAAATAATGTAATTGCAAGGGGATGAGATTTGTGATTAGGAACCTGGTAGATGATGATGGAGTCCCCTCGGCGCCTACGATAGGCACGTAGAAGAGACCGCTTCCTCCACGGCAACGGCGCCAGAAATTCCTTTGACGTGGCTTGAGACTGCGTCGGTATTTCCCCAAAGAGGAAGGGATGATGCAGCACAGCGACGGTAAGTATTTCCCTCAGTTATGAAACCAAGGTTATCGAACTAGTAGGAGGATCACCACCACCCAATAAGCAGCACCTGCACACAAACAACAAATACTTGCAACCCGACGCGAAAGAGAGGTTGTCAATCTCTCTACGGTAAAAAGATAGATTAGGTAGTGATAGATAGGAGAGATAGATCTCTCAAGAACACAAAATAGAAAAGTCAAATAAAATATACAGCAATATGTTTTTGGGTTTTTAGTTTTGTAGATCTGAAAACAAAGATGCAAAAAGATAGATCTGAAAGCAATATGTTGGAAAAGTAGACCCGGGGGCCATAGGATTCACTAGTGGCTTCTCTCATGAGTATAGCGCACGGTGGGTGAACAAATTACTGTTGGGCAATTGATAGAAAATCGAATAGTCATGACAATATCCAAGGCGATGATCATTATAAAGGCATCACGTCCAAGATAAGTAGACCGACTCCTGCCTGCATCTACCACTATTACTCCACACATCGACCGCTATCCAGCATGCATCTAGTGTATTAAGTTCATGGAAAAACGGAGTAATGCAATAAGAACTATGACATGATGTAGACAAGATCTATTCATGTAGGAATAGACCCCATCTTGTTATCCTTAATGGAAATGATACATGCGTGTCTTGCTGCCCCTTCTGTCACTGGGAAAGAACACCGCAAGATCAAACCCATCACAACGCACCTCTTCCCATGGCAAGAAAAATCGATATAGTCGGCCTAACTAAACCAAAGATTCGAAGAAGAAATATGATGCTATAAGCAATCATGCATATAAGAGATCAAAGAAGACTCAAATAATATTCATGGATAGAACCTGATCATGAACTCAAAATTCATCGGATCCCAACAAACACACCGCAAAAGTTTACATCAAATAGATCTCCAAGAGACCATTGTATTGAGAATCATAAGAGAGAGAGAGAAGCCATCTAGCTACTGCCTACGGACCCGTAGGTCTATGGTGGACTACTCACGCATCATCGAAGAGGCACCTATGAAGAAGATGAACCCCTCCGTGATGGTGTTTAGATTGGATCTCGCGGTTCTGGAACTTGCGGCGGCTGGAATTGTGTTTCGTCGACTCCCCTAGGGTTTTTAGAATATTTGGGAATTTATAGGCATCAGAGGCGGTGGAGAGGGGTCCCGAGGAGGGCACAACCCATCAAGGCGCGCCGGGCCCCCCCTGGCGTGCCCTGGTGGGTTGTGGTCTCCTTGGCCCACTTCTCCGGTACTTCTTTGGCCTACCGGGTGTCTTCTGGTCCAGAAAAAATCTCCAAAAAGTTTCATCGCGATTGGACCTTGTTTGGTACTGATATTCTGCGAAGTAAAAAATAAGCAAAAACAACAACTGGCACTTTGGCACTATGTCAATAGGTTAGTCCCAAAAAATGATATAAAGTTGTTATAAAATGATTGTAAAACATCCAAGAATGATAATATAACAACATGGAACAAGCAGAAATTATAGATACGTTGGAGACGTATCAGAGGGAAGTTCCCCCGACGGAATCGCTCCGTCGGAGGGCAAAAGTGCTCCTGCCCAAGTTCTGCCTCGAGACGGCGGCGCTCCATCCCGAAAGTCCTCTCCTTATTTTTTCTAGGTCAAAAGAGCCTATATAATAGAAGATGGGCAGCGAAGGTGGGTCGAGGAGGGCACAACCCACCAGGGCGCGCGGCGTGCACTGGTGTCTTGTGCCCACCAGGGTGGCCCCCTCCGGTAGTTCTTTGCTCCAGTATTTTTTATTAATTCCAAAAATATTCTTCATGAAGTTTCAGCTTCATTGGAGTTGTGCAGAATAGGTATCTCTGATGTGCCTTTTCAGGTCCAGAATTCCAGCTGCCGGTATTCTCCCTCTTTGTGTAAACCTTGCATATTATGAGAGAAAAGGCATTAGAATCACTCCCTAAAGCATTATTATTCAACAAAACATAATAAATAACAGTAGGAAATCATGATGCAAAATTGACGTATCAACTCCCCCAAGCTTAGACCTCGCTTGTCCTCAAGCGAAAAGCCGATATTGAAAAGCATGTCCACATGGTTTGAGAGAGAGCTGTCGATAAAAACAAAATACGGACATAGAAGCATCATGCTTATTATCATAACAACAAAAAACTCTAACATAACACTTATTCATATAACTTTCATCATATAGCTTCTCATGCATAAGTAACAATTCATCACAACATAAAAGTATAAAGCATAAACCTTATTAAAAACCAACAAACTATGCTCTCAGTTAACTTTGCAACTACAATTCATAATATTTTCACGAAGGGTCTCATGTCAGAGCCTTTTGGCAAGTCCATGATACGTCTCCAACGTATCTATAATTTTTGCTTGTTCCATGCTGTTATATTATCATTCTTGGATGTTTTATAATCATTTCATAACAACTTTATATCATTTTTTGGGACTAACCTATTGACATAGTGCCAAAGTGCCAGTTGCTGTTTTTGCTTGTTTTTTTACTTCACAGAATATCAGTACCAAACGGATTCCAATCGCGACGAAACTTTTTGGAGATTTTTTTGGACCAGAAGACACCCAGTGGGCCAAAGAAGTGCCGGAGAGGTGGGCCGTGGAGACCACAACCCATCTGGGCGCGCCGGGGGGGCCAGGGCGCGCCAGGGGGCCCCCGGCGCGCCCTGATGGGTTGTGCCCTCCACGGGGCCCCTCTCCATCGCCTCTGATGCCTATAAATTCCCCAATATTCCGAAAACCCTAGGGGAGTCGACGAAACACGATTCCAGCCGCCGCAAGTTCCAGAACCTCGAGATCCAATCTAAACACCATCACGGAGGGGTTCATCTTCCTCATAGGTGCCTCTCCGATGATGCGTGAGTAGTTCACCATAGACCTACGGGTCCGTAGGCAGTAGCTAGATGGCTTCCTCTCTCTCTCTCTCTCTTATGATTCTCAATACAATGGTCTCTTGGAGATCTATTTGATGTAAACTTTTGCGGTGTGTTTGTTAGGATCCGATGAATTTTGAGTTCATGATCAGTTTCTATCCATGAATATTATTTATGTCTTCTTTGATCTCTTATATGCATGATTGCTTATATCCTCATATTTCTTCTTCGAATCTTTGGTTTAGTTAGGCCGACTAGATCGATTTTTCTTGCCATGGGAAGAGGTGCTTTGTGATGGGTTTGATCTTGCGGTGTCCTTTCCCAGTGACAGAAGGGGCAGCAAGGCATGCATGTATCATTTCCATTAAGGATAACAAGATGGGGTCTATTCCTACATGAATAGATCTTGTCTACATCATGTCATTGTTCTTATTGCATTACTCCGTTTTTCCATGAACTTAATACACTAGATGCAAGCTGGATAGCGGTCGATGTGTGGAGTAATAGTGGTAGATGCAGGCAGGAGTCGGTCTACTTATCTTGGACGTGATGCCTATATAATGATCATCGCCTTGGATATCGTCATGACTATTCGATTTTCTATCAATTGCCCAACAGTAATTTGTTCACCCACCGTGTGCTATACTCATGAGAGAAGCCACTAGTGAATCCTACGGCCCTCGGCTCTACTTTTCCAACATATTGCTTTCAGATCTATCTTTTTGCCTCTTTGTTTTCAGATCTACAAAACCAAAACCCAAAAATATATTGCTGCATATTTTATTTGCTCTTCTTATTTTGTGTTCTTGAGAGATCTATCTCTCCTATCTATCACTACCTAATCTATCTTTTTATCGTAGGGAGATTGACAACCTCTCTTACGCGTCGGGTTGCAAGTATTTGTTATTTGTGTGCAGGTGTTGCTTATTGGGTGGTGGTGATCCTCCTACTGGTTGGATAACCTTGGTTTCATAACTGAGGGAAATACTTACCGTCGTTGTGCTGCATCATCCCTTCCTCTTTGGGGAAATACTGACGCAGTTTCAAGCCACGTCAAAAGGAATTTGTGGCGCCGTTGCCAGGGAGGAAGCGGTCTCTTCTACGTGCCTATCTCAGGCACTGAGGAGACTCCATCATCATCTACCAGGTTCCTAATCACAAATCTCATCTCCTTGAAATTACATTATTTGCCATTTGCCTCTCGTTTTCCTCTCCCCCACTTCACCAACTTGCCGTTTTATTCGCCCTTTTCTTCGTTTGCCCTTTTTCTTGCCGGATCTCTTCCTTGCTTGCAATCTTGTTTACGTAGTCACGATGACTCAAGAAAACACCAAGTTGTGTGATTTTTCCAATACTAATAACAATGATTTTATTTGTACTCCGATTGCTCCTCCCGCCACTAGTGCGGAGTCTTGTGATATTAATGCCGCTTTGTTGAATCTTGTCATGAAAGATCAATTTGCCGGTAATCCTAATGAGGATGCCACGTCCCATCTAAACACGTTCGTTGAATTGTGTGATATGCAAATGAAAAAAAGATGTGGACAATGATATTGTGAAGTTGAAACTATTTCCTTTTTCCTTGAGGGATCGTGCAAAAATTTGGTTTTCCTCTTTGCCTCGCAATAGTATCGATTCTTGGAATAAGTGCAAGGATGCTTTTATTACTAAGTATTTTCCGCGTGCGAAAATTATTTCCGTTAGGACGCAAATTATGAATTTTAAGCAACTTGAGCATGAACATGTTGCAAAATCTTGGGAAATAATGAAATTGATGCTAAGAAATTGTCCTACTCATGGTTTAAATCTTTGGATGATCATACAAATTTTTTATGCGGGATTGAATTTTGTCTCTAGAAATCTTTTAGATTCCGTCGTGGGTGGTACTTTTATGGAAATTACTTTGGGTGAACCTACTAAATTGCTAGATAATATCATGGCAAATTATTCGCAATGGCATACCGAAAGAGCACATACTAGTAAAAAAGTTAATTCAGTTGAAGAAATTAGTACTTTGAGTGATAAGGTTGATGCTTTGATGAAATTGGTTGCTAGTAAAAATGCTCCTATTGATCTTAATGATGTGCCTTTGTCTACTTTGATTGAGCAAAATAGTGATTCCGTAGATGTGAACTTTGTCTCGCGAAACAATTTCAATAATAATGCTTATAGAGGTAATTTTAATCCTAGGCCTTTTCCTGGAAATTCCTCTAATAATTATGGTAATTCCTATGGTAATTCCTCTTACAATAATAATAGGAACACCTCTGATCTTGAGAATAATATTAAAGAATTTATCAACGCAAAAGGCTTTCAATACCACGATAGAAGAAAAGTTGAATAAGATTGATGACATGTCTAGAAGCATTGATAGAATTTCTCATGATGTTGAAAATCTCAAGTTAAAAGCTTTTGTGCCTAAGATTGATGAATCTATTAAATCTTTATATGTCTTTATGGATGAAAGTAAGAAAAGAACCGCTATGCTTAGAGCTAAAAGAGAAATCTTAGAAAAATCGTTTTCTAGTGATTGCCTTCATAAGAAAGATGAAGATCTTAAAGTGATTGGTGTTTCTACTATTGATTCCTTGTTTAGTAATATTAAAATTGATGATAAAGGGACTGAAGTAGAGTCAACTTTAGCTAGAAGGCGTCCCAATAATTTGGAGGGTGAAAATCTTGATGAAAATTTTGCTAAAAGTGGGTTTGAAGAGATCAAAACTTTAACTAGTGATGTGCCCACTATTTTGGATTGCAAAGACTTTAATTATGATAGTTGCTCCTTGATTTAATGTATTTCTTTTCTGCAATCCATGTTGAATTCACCCCATGCTTATGAGCAAAATAAAGCTTTTACTAAACATATCGTTGATGCCATGATGAAATCTTTTGAAGAAAAGTTGGAGTTGGAGATTTCTATTCCTAGAAAATTACATGATGAGTGGGAACCCACCATTAAGGTCAAGATTAAAAATTATGAGTGCTTTGCTTTGTGTGATTTGGGTGCTAGTGTTTCCACGATTCCGAAATCTTTTTGTGATGAGCTTGGTCTCACCAATATTTAAGAATGTTCTCTTAATTTGCATTTGGCGGATTCTAATATTAAAAAGCCTTTGGGAAGAATTAATGATGTTCTTATTCTTGCAAATAGGAACTATGTGCCTATTGATTTTATTGTGCTTGATATTGATTGCAATCCGTCTTGTCCCATTATACTTGGTAGACCATTTTTACGCACTATAAGTGCCATGATTGATATGAAAGAAGGCAATATTCATTTTCAATTTCCACTAAGAAAGGGTATGGAACACTTCCCTAGAACAAGAATTAAGCTACCATATGAATCAATCATGAGGGCATCCTATGGATCCAAAACCAAATATGACAACACTTGAATCTATGCGTTATGCCTAGCTAGGGGCGTAAAACGATTGCGCTTGTTGGGAGGCAACCCAATGAATAAATTATTTTTGCTTTTTCCTTTCTGTTTTTGAGTGTTGACACAATTATGCCTCTGTTATGATTGTGTTTTTATGGTTTATTTAGTGGTTGTGCCAAGTAGAGCCTTTAGGATTATTCATAAGATGAGTAGAAGCGATGCTGAATCTGAAACAGAAACTTTGCGTCCAGTATTTGAATTTTCATTTTGTTCTGGAACGTTATCTTGAGCTGAAATTTTAACACAGTGTTTCTATACAAATTCCTTACGTTGTCCTAACGTTTCAGAATTTTTTGAGTTACATAAGTATGGTTATAGCACAGATTACTGCAGACTGTTCTGTTTAAGACAGATTCTGTTTTTGTTGCATTGTGTGCTTGTTTTGATGAATCTATGGGTTAAATTGAAGGGTATTAGCCATGGTAAAGTTAAAATACAGTAGGTATAATGCAATAACAAAATATGAATGAGTTTGCAACAGTACTTGAAGTAGTGATTTGCTTTATTATACTAACGGATCTCACGAAGATTTTGTTGAGTTTTGTGTGATTGAAGTTTTCAAGTTTTGGGTGAGATCACGATGGATGAAGGAATAAGGAGTGATACGAGCCTAAGATTGGGGATGCTACAGCACCCCCAAGATATATCCAAATAGGAACAAGCAACTATTCTAGGGGATGCCCCCGAGTGGCATCCCCTCTTTCTTCTATCAACCATCGATATTTTACTTGGAGCTATATTTTTATTCGTCACATATCATGAGTTTTGCTTGGAGCGTCTTGTATCTTTGCTTGCTTTGCTTGTTAGTTTTTCATTTGTATCCTTGCTGTACACACCTATTTTGGAGAGCCAAAATTATGCTATGATTTGTTAGAATTGCTCTCTATGCTTCACTTAAACTTTTTGAGCTATAGAATTGCTCTAGTGCTTCACTTATATCCTTTTGAGCACTGTGTGCTTGGAATTTTTGTAGAAATACTCTCATGCTTCACTTAGATTAATTTGAGAGTTAGTAAATTTTGAAGAAATCCTCTCATGCTTCACTTATACCTTTTTGAGAGATGAAATCTTTATGCTCATGTGCTTCACTTAGATTTGTTTGAGCTTGTCAAAAAAGCAATGGTAATTTATGAAACTAGTCCCAAAGTGATAGATATACAAGGATGATATAATAAAAACTTCCATGAAGATCATTGGGCAAATTAAACTTGATTCCTTGTAATAGTTTTGAAACATGATGATAGTAATATGTGAGTCATGTTAGTGAGTAATTATGCTTGAGTAGGAATATTGGTGTTAAGGTTTGTGATTCCCTATGCAAGTACGAAAGTCAATAGTTATACAATGAAATTACATCCTACTTTTGGTGCATTATTCGGTATTAGTTATGCTCAATGCTCACTTATGTGAATTTTTGTTTCTTGGTTTGGTTGCTTCTCAATCTATTTGCTAGCCTCCATTTGTACTAAGTAGAAATACTACTTGTGCATCCAAAATCCTTAAACCAAGTTTTGCCTTATGAGTCCACCATACCTACCTATATGTGGTATTTCCATGCCGTTCCAAGCAAATTTGTATGTGCCATCTCTAAATTTTCTCTTTTGTGTGCTCGTACCGCTCATGAAACGGTGGGGAGTGTCCAGTATTATTCCATGCTAGATGTGTTATTCTCAAGATGAGTGTTTATTCACTTGTCATTGCACGAGAGTGTGGCGGTAATAGGGATGCCCATTCCCGAAATGAAAAAGAAAAAAAATATTTACTTTATGTTGTCAAATAATAAATTCCTTGGGAAGTGTTGGTATGGAATGCAACCGTGGATACGGCCCGCCATGGAAAGTGAAAGTTTGGTGGAAAAAGGAATAAACTTTATTTTCTGTTTGGGAACCGCCTATGATATATCTAGCATGGAAACTATTGTGAGCTACTTTGTCATTTTCATTGACAGGAAAAGCATGCCACCCAAATTTTTTCTTTCTCAATTTAAAACTTTGAGCTCTGGCACATCTACAAATCCCTACTTACCTCTGCGAAGGGCCTATCTATTTGCTTTATGCAATTTTTATTTTTACTTTGAGTCTCCATCTTCTCTTATAAGTACCAACTAGGGGGCACTATGATCGTACTTGAGCATTGGGTATAGCTAATATTTGAGTGTGTTTCATGAATGGATCAATGATTGAGCATGATGGGCTAGGGATAACTTTCTTTAGTGTTGATATTTTGAAAGACATGGTTGCTTGTTGACATGCTTGAGTATTGAAGTCATTATGTTAAAACTAGACTATTGCTTTGAATCATCTACAAGTCCAGATGTCCATGCTATACAAAAGAAAAGAATATGATGAACATGTTAGGCAGCATTCCACATCAAAAATTCTGTTTTTATCATTTACCTACTCGAGGACGAGTAGGAATTAAGCTTGGGGATGTTGATACGTCTCCAACGAATCTATAATTTTTGCTTGTTCCATGTTGTTATATTACCATTCTTGGATGTTTTACAATCATTTTATAACAACTTTATAACATTTTTTGGGACTAACCTATTGACATAGTGCCAAAGTGCCAGTTGCTGTTTTTGCTTGTTTTTTTACTTCACAGAATATCAGTACCAAACAGAGTCCAATCGCGATGAAACTTTTTGGGGATTTTTTTTGGACCAGAAGACACCCAGTGGGCCAAAGAAGTGCCGGAGACGTGGGCCGTGGAGACCACAACCCACCTGAGCGCGCTAGGGGGGGCCCGGTGCACCCTGATGGGTTGTGCCCTCCACGGGGCCCCTCTCCACCGCCTCTGATGCCTATAAATTCCCAAATATTCCGAAAACCCTAGGGGAGTCGACGAAACACAATTCCAGCCGCCGCAAGTTCCAGAACCTCAAGATCCAATCTAAACACCATCACGGAGGGGTTCATCTTCCTCATAGGTGCCTCTCCGATGATGCGTGAGTAGTCCACCATAGACCTACGGGTCCGTAGGCAGTAGCTATATGGCTTCCTCTCTCTCTCTCTCATGATTCTCAATAAAATGGTCTGTTGGAGATCTATTTGATGTAAACTTTTGCGGTGTGTTTGCTGGGATCCGATGAATTTTGAGTTCATGATCAGTTTCTATCCATGAATATTATTTGAGTCTTCTTTGATCTCTTATATGCATGATTGCTTATATCCTTGTATTTCTTCTTCGAATCTTTGGTTTAGTTAGGCCGACTAGATCGATTTTTCTTGCCATGGGAAGAGGTGCTTTGTGATGGGTTCGATCTTGCGGTGTCCTTTCCCAGTGACAGAAGGGGCAGCAAGGCACGCATGTATCATTGCCATTAAGGATAACAAGATGGGGTCTATTCCTACATGAATAGATCTTGTCTATATCATGTCATCGTTCTTATTGCATTACTCTGTTTTTCCATGAACTTAATACACTAGATGCATGTTGGATAGCGGTCGATGTGTGGAGTAATAGTGGTAGATGCAGGCAGGAGTCAGTCTACTTATCTTGGACGTGATGCCTATATAATGATCATCGCCTTGGATATCGTCATGACTATTCGATTTTCTATCAATTGCCCAACAGTAATTGGTTCACCCACCGTGTGCTATACTCATGAGAGAAGCCACGAGTGAATCCTACGGCCCCCGGGTCTACTTTTCCAACATATTGCTTTCAGATATATCTTTTTGCCTCTTTGTTTTCAGATCTACAAAACCAAAAACCCAAAAATATATTGCTGCATATTTTATTTGCTCTTCTTATTTTGTGTTCTTGAGAGATCTACCTCTCCTATCTATCACTACCTAATCTATCTTTTTACCGTAGAGAGATTGACAACCTCTCTTACGCGTCGGGTTGCAAGTATTTGTTAGTTGTGTGCAGGTGCTGCTTATTGGGTGGTGGTGATCCTCCTACTGGTTCGATAACCTTGGTTTCATAACTGAGGGAAATACTTACCGTCGCTGTGCTGCATCATCCCTTCCTCTTTGGGGAAATACCGATGCAGTTTCAAGCCACGTCAGTGCACATACTCAACCATCATTTAGTCTTCTATGATTGCTAACACTCACAGCATACCCATGAGCAAAAAGTTTCAACCGGACACATACAAAGATAGGGGCTTATAGTTTCGCCTCCCAACGTATTCACCTCAAGGGTGATGTCAACAATAATAACTCATGCCCACTCACATCCAACTGGTATGTGCCTAGATCTTTCCTCACCACATGATGCTTGCAAAAGAAAAAGTAAAAAGGAATAGGGAAGAATAGTGGACTCTTGCATAAAAGTAAATACATGAAAGTAAAAGATAGTCCCTTCACAGAGGGAAGCAGAGGTTGTCATGCGCTTTTTGGTTTGTATGCCCAATCCCTTAATGTAAAAGAACGTCACGCTATATTGCCCCTATGATAGCAACCTTTATTATGCAGTCCATCACTTTTATTACTTTGCCATTATAAGTTCTTATAGCGCTCAATTTTCTCTTACACTAATTGATCAAAACACATTTAGAAGCAATTTTTATTGGCTTATTGCACTGATGACAACTTACTTGAAGGATCTTACTCGATCCGTAGGTAGGTATGGTGGACTCTCAAATAGTGAATTTGGGTTTGGGTTTTTGGATGCACAAGTAGTATCTCTACTTAGTGCGGAATTTTTGGCTAGCAAAGATATTGAGCAAGCACCGCATGTTGAAGGATCTATGACAATATAACTTCTATGTGGATATGAACAAACATAAATCATTACGTTGTCTTCCTTGTCCAATGTCAACCATTTTGACATATAATATTTAATGGGGGCTCACAATCATAAAAGATATCCAAGATAGTGTATTTGCATGTGAATCTTCTCTTCCCTTATTAATTCTTTCATGAATTGCATCATTGACCAATGCTATGTTTGTCAATCTCCAATAAATTTTACTACTTATACTTTTCTTTATGTGATGTCATTACTCACCATAAGATTAGCATATGATCTTTTTCATTTATTTCTCTTTCCTTTTATTTTGATTGCAACAAGAAAGTATGGAGGCAAAAACTCAAACTAAATTTTATTATATAACTCTCACTCGATTACATAGATAGGTAGACCACGAGGCTAACACACGAAAATAGATCATGCTAAACTTTTATTCAACCAAATCAAAAGGAAACTAAAGATCAAACTAGAATAGGTAAAGGTGAATAAAAGTGATGGTGATACGATACCGGGACACCTCCCCCAAGCTTGGCTCAAGCCAAGGGGAGTGCCCATACCCGTGTTCTCAAGTCTCCTTTGGTGGTGGTGAGAAGAAGGTGGTGGTGATGATGCAGCCTTCTTCTTCAACTTATATTTGAGCATAAAATTTTCCTCCCTTAGATCATCATTCTCCAACTCGAGCTTTAATATCTTTTTGCATAATGCCGCCATGCTCTCCTGCAGAAAACGAGATGGGATAAATTGGAACCCAGGTTTGTATCCTCTAGGGATGCTCGACTTCTTGAATTCCACATGCATGTCTCCGGGTTGAGGTAGTGGGTCATCCTCTTCCTGAGAGCTATCATCCTTTGTTTCCTCCATGGCAGCGTCTTCCTCCTCAGCTAAGGTCCATCCATAATGCTCCACTTCTCCATAGATCTTGGGGTTTGCAACATAGTCAGCAACATAGCTCTCCCCCTCTGAATTTTGAGACGACATATTTTCAGATCTATTAGGAAAACAACACGAAACTAGAACATAAGATTTTTCTGCGATGCGGCCGTCAAAATAGTCGGAAACTTGGGGATGATGCAGCACAGCGACGGTAAGTATTTCCCTCAGTTATGAAACCAATGTTATCAAACAAGTAGGAGGATCACCACCACCCAATAAGCAGCACCTGCACACAAATAACAAATACTTGCAACCCGACGCGAAAGAGAGGTTGTCAATCTCTCTACGGTAAAAAGATAGATTAGGCAGTGATAGATAGGAGAGATAGATCTCTCAAGAACACAAAATAAAAAAGGGCAAATAAAAAGTGCAGCAATATATTTTTGGGTTTTTGGAATAATAGATCTGAAAACAAAAGTGGCAAAACGATAGATCGGAAAGTAATATGTTGGAAAAGTAGACCCGGGGGCCGTAGGTTTCACTAGTGGCTTCTCTATTGAGTATAGCGCACGGTGGGTGAACAAATTACTATTGGGCAATTGATAGAAGATCAAATAATCATGACGATATCCAAGGCGATGATCATTATATAGGCATCATGTCCAAGATAAGTAGACCGACTCCTGCCTGCATCTACCACTATTACTCCACACATCGACCACTATCCAGCATGCATCTAGTGTATTAAGTTCATGGAAAAACGGAGTAATGCAAGAAGAACGATGACATGATGTAGACAAGATCTATTCATGTAGGAATAGACCCCATCTTGTTATCCTTAATGGCAACGATACATGCGTGCCTTGCTGCCCCTTCTGTCACTGGGAAAGGACACCGCAAGATCGAACCCATCACAAAGCACCTCTTCCCATGGCAAGAAAAATCGATCTAGCTGGCCTAACTAAACCAAAGATTCGAAGAAGAAATACGAGGCTATAAGTAATCATGCATATAAGAGATCAATGAAGACTCAAATAATATTCATGGATAGAAACTGATCATGAACTCAAAATTCATCGGATCCCAACAAACACACTGCAAAAGTTTACATCAAATAGATCTCCAAGAGACCATTGTATTGAGAATCAAAAGAGAGAGAGGAAGCCATCTAGCTACTGTCTACGGACCCGTAGGTCTATGGTGGACTACTCACGCATCATCGGAGAGGCACCTATGAAGAAGATGAACCCCTCCGTGATGGTGTTTAGATTGGATCTCGAGGTTCTGGAAGTTGCGGCGGCTGGAATTGTGTTTCGTCAATTCCCCTAGGGTTTTTTGAATATTTGAGAATTTATAGGCATCAGAGGCGGTGGAGGGGGGCCCTATGGAGGGCACAACCCATCAGGGCGCGCAGGGGGCCCCCTGGCGCGTCCTGGTGGGTTGTACTCTCCACAGCCCACCTTCCTGGCACTTCTTTGGCCCATTGGGTGTCTTCTGGTCCAGAAAAAATCTCCAAAAAGTTTCGTCGCGATTGGACTCCGTTTGGTACTGATATTCTGCGAAGTAAAAAACAAGCAAAAACAACAACTGGCACTTTGGCACTATGTCAATAGGTTAGTCCCAAAAAATGATATAAAGTTGTTATAAAATGATTGTAAAACATCCAACAATGATAATATAACAGCATGGAACAAGCAAAAATTAGAGATACGTTGGAGACGTATCAACATCCCCAAGCTTAATTTCTACTCGTCCTCGAGTAGGTGAATGATAAAAACAGAATTTTTGATGTGGAATGCTGCCTAACATGTTCCTCTCATATTCTTTTCTTTTGTATAGCATGGACATTTGGACTTGTAAATGATTCAAAGCAATAGTCTAGTTTTAACATAATGACTTCAATACTCAAGCATGCCAACAAGCAACCATGTCTTTCAAAATATCAACACTAAAGAAAGTTATCCCTAGCCCATCATGCTCAATCATTGATCCATTCATGAAACACACTCAAATATTAGATATGCCCAATGCTGAAGTACGATCATAGTGCCCCCTAGTTGGTGCTTTATAAGAGAAGATGGCGACTCAAAGTAAAAATAAAAATTGCATAAGTAAATAGATAGGCCCTTCGCAGAGGGAAGTAGGGATTTGTAGAGGTGCCAGATCTAAAAGTTTTAAATTGAGAGAGAAAAATATTTTGGGTGGCGTGCTTTTCCTGTCAACGAAAACGACAAAGTAGCTCACAATACTTTCCATGCTAGATATATCATAGGCGGTTCCCAAACAGAAAATAAAGTTTATTCCTTTTTCCACCAAACTTTCACATTCCATGGCGGGCCATATCCACGGTTGTCTTCCATACCAACACTTTCCAAGTAATTTATTATTTGACAACATAAAGTAAATATTTTTTCTTTTTCATTTCGGGAATGGGCATCCCTATTACCGCCGCACTCTCGTGCAATGACATGTGAATAAACACTCATCTTGAGAATAACACATCTAGCATGGAAAAATATTGGACACTCCCCACCATTTCATGAGTGGTACGAGCACACAAAAGAGAAAATTTATTTTGAAAATTTAGAGATGGCACATACAAATTTGCTTGGAACGGCATGGAAATACCGCATATAGGTAGGTATGGTGGACTCATAAGGCAAAACTTGGTTTAAGGATTTTGGATGCACAAGTAGTATTTCTACTTAGTACAAATGGAGGTTAGCAAATAGATTGAAAAGCAACCAAACCATGAAACGAAAATTCACATAAGTGAGCATTGAGCATAACTAACACCGAATAATGCACCACAAGTAGGATGTAATTTCATTGCATAACTACTGACTTCCGTACTTGCATAGGGAATCACAAACCTTAACACCAATATTCCTACTAAAGCATAATTAATCACTAACATGACTCACATATTACTATCATCATGTTTCAAAACTATTACAAAGAATCAAGTTTAATTTTTCCAATGATCTTCATGAAAGTTTTATTATATCCTCCTTGGATATCTATTACTTTGGGACTAGTTTCATATATTGCCATTGCTTTTTGACAAGCTCAAACAAATCTAAGTGAAGCACATGAGCATAAAGATTTCATCTCTCAAAAAGGTATAAGTGAAGCACGAGAGGATTTGTTCAAAATTTACTAACTCTCAAATTAATCTAAGTGAAGCATGAGAGTATTTCTACAAAAATTTCCAAGGATGCCGTGCTCAAAAAGATATAAATGAAGCACTAGAGCAATCCTATAGCTCAAAAAGTTTAAGTGAAGTATAGAGAGCAATTCTAACAAATCATAGCATAATTTTGGCTCTCCCAAATAGGCGTGTACATCAAGGATACAAATGAAAAGCTAACAAGTGAAGCAAGCAAAGATACAAGACGCTCCAAGCAAAACTCATGATATGTGACAAATAAAAATATAGCTCCAAGTAAAATACCGATGGTCATTAGAAGAAAGAGGGGATGCCACTCGGGGGCATCCCCAAGCTTAGTTGCTTGTTTCTCTTTGGATATATCTTGGGGGTGCTGTAGCATCCCCAAGCTTAGGCTATTTTCACTCCTTATTCCTTCATCCATCGTGATCTCACCCAAAACTTGAAAACTTCAATCACACAAAACTCAACAAAATCTTCGTGAGATCCGTTAGTATAATAAAGCAAATCACTACTTTAGGTGCTGTTGCAAACTCATTCATATTTTGTTATTGCATTATACCTACTGTATTTTAACTTCACCATGGCTCATACCCTTCAATACAACCCATAGATTCATCAAAACAAGCACACAATGCAACGAAAACAGAATCTGTCTTAAACAGAATAGTCTGCAGTAATCTATACTCTAACCATACTTCTGTAACTCTAAAAATTCTGAAAAATTAGGACAACGTAACTAATTTATATAGCAACACTGTGTTAAAGTTTCAGCTCAAGATCACGTTCCAGTTAAAAATGAAAATTCAAATACTGGATGCAAAGTTTCTGTTTCAGATTCAGCATCGCTTCTACTCATCTTATGAATCATCCTAAAGGCTCTACTTGGCACAAACACTAAATAAACCATAAAAACACAATCATAAAAGAGGCATAATTGTGTTAACACTAAAAAACAGAAAGGAAAAAGGAAAAATAAATTTATTCATTGGGTTGCCTTCCAACAAGCGCTATCGTTTTACGCCCCTAGCTAGGCATAACACATAGATTCAAGTATTATCATCTTTGGTTTTCAACTCTTCAATCACACAACTAGATTTCTTCAAGGATTTAGCATGTATATTCTCGATGACAACACTCCTAGGAAGGAAACCAGAAAATTCATTCTTGTAAATAGGGTCTCTTATGATTCCAACAAAGTCGGGATGAATACTAATCATTTTAAGATCTCCCTTGTGCCCACTAGGTGTAACAACTTTGTTCTTAGTGACTTGCGTGGTCTTGCCAATTTTTACGGGAGTTTTTTCAATAGTTTTGATAGAAGAAAAAGCCGAACCCAAATTACTAGAAATCTCTTCCAACTTATCAATCCGGTAATGACTCTCTTCTACCCTTTCGTTAACTACGGTTTCTTTTGGCTTTAGCAATCTAATGGAATCTCCCGCTTTAGCCCCAATTTTATTAGCAAGACTATGCATTTTATTATCCAAATCTTCAAGATGTTCTTTGGTAATCAGCTTCTTTTCAATAGCATATAATCTTTCCATAACGTGTTCGAGAGTTAAAGTTGTTTCATTGATCATAATAGGTGGTGATCCCACTAAACTTCCCAAGGCATTAAAAGCATCCAAAGATGGACACATCAAGAAATTCCCACTAGTAATCGTATCAAGGACGAATCTATACCAAGTGGTGATGCCAACATAAAAACTGCGAAGAAGAAAAACGGTGGATTGCTGTGACACCCCCAATTTGACCGTACACTAATCATACACGCAAATGCGTACGACCAAGATTAGGAACTCACTGGAAGATATCACAACACAACTCTAGACACAAATTAAAGTCATACAAGCTTCATATTACAAGCCAGGGGCCTTGAGGGCTCGAATACATAAGCTCAAATTCAACAAGACAGCGGAAGCAAAAATATCTGAGTACAGACATAAGTTAAACAAGTATTGCCTTAAGAAGGCTAGCACAAACATAACAGCGGATCGAACGAGGCGAGGCCTCCTGCCTGGGAACCTCCTATCCTACTGCTGGTCGGGTCCAACCTCCATGTAGTAGTAGGCTCCGGCGGTGGTGTAGTAGGCATCTCTGGCGTACTCCATCTCCTGGGCTCCGTCATCTGAACGCGGTAATCGTATCGAGGGGGAAAGAGAATGCAAAGCAACGGTGAGTACACTTCCAAAGTACTCGCAAGACTGACATCAGAACTATGCTAAGTATGCGTCATTATCAAGGGAATGGGGGTTATATCTGGACTGACTGCAAAAAGCAAGAATGAGAGGGGGAAGGCCTAGTCCTATCGAAGACTAGCATCTTCAACATCTTGCAGCATTAGAAGAGTGTAGAATGGTAACTCATATGTAACAATATCATTGTAGCAATTTTATTAAGTAACCACGCCCAGAGATCCTTCCTCGACTCCCTGCAAGAAAGCAATCTCGGAGCCAACATTCATTTCAAATTATCACTTTTAGTTATATTAGCTCGGGATACAACTCCAAGTCGTCCTGTTACCGTGGACATGGCTATTCGAATAGTTAATTTCATCCCTGCAGGGGTGCACCACGTTTTCCATCACGCTTGATCACCTTTGGCCAGACACATTTTTCTGGGTCACGCCCGGCCTCGAAGATCAACACGTCGTCGCCCTACCTAGGCTCAACAGAGAGGCCAGCCCGCCGGTCTAAATCCTAAGCGCGCAGGGGTCATGGGCCCACTCACCCTTTGCACTCCTGCACAATGCGAGGGCGGCCGAGGTCAGTCCTAGCATCACTTAATACAAGATCAATGCCGTTGCGGACCACTCGGGCACGCGCCGCTCCATTGCTGACGTCCGAAGAGCTTCGGCTGATACAACGTCGCCGAGTACCCATAACTTCTCCCACGTGAAGGTTAGTGCGAAAAGGTCAAATGACCAACTCAGATCAAATACCCAAACCATTAGCATTTTATTAATTGCAGTGAGGAGCGCGATACACGATATGTGGTCCCGTCGCCCCATCTCGAGGTCTTGTGGCAAGGGCCAAGAATGCCCGGCCACGCCCCGTCGTATTACACCAACACCCTCCGGTCATCCTGACCTCATCATGTATCCTCCGGTCATCCTGACCTCATCATGTATCAACAGTAAAGTAAATGTAACCGTGTGTATATAACACCAAGGGGGAAACCCGAGGGATTAACCTCGAAGGATCCCACCTGATGTAACCGTCAAGGTGACCAGAGAGGATTCACCCTCGATGGTCTACAATTGAGGGGTTGCACGACAGAGTCATCGTCGGGAGTGGTGAAGGAGGAATCACCCTCGATAACCACGACCAACTAGATGCGCTACAAAGTTAGCTTCATGAGTACTTCACGAGGTGTCACCCTCGGTACTTGATAGTAGCTCTGCAGAGTCGTACAACTAAGGGGTGTGCGGTGAAAGTGACGGGCATGGCTGGTCGGTCGGTTGACCGAGTCTTCGAGTCGACGATGAAGAAGCAGGGGCAACTGGGATTAAGGGGGTCACAGGGGATTCATTGATCAACCTATACTAAGCCATTGATTTAATAGCAGGTATAGTAGCAGTTTATCAAAAGCAGGCTATGCATCAGAATAGGAGCTAGCTAATACAGTAGCAAAATCTAATGCAAGAATGAGAGGAAAAGAATTGGGCGATATCGGAATGCTAAAGGGGGTTTGCTTGCCTTGCTGCTCTGCTGCAAAGGCCTGATCGTCAACGGTGTAGTCGTACCCGGCAGCAGCGTCAGTCTCGGGGTCTACCGGTAAGAACAGGGGGGAGAAACAATAAATATAAGCAGACAAATGCAACACGATGCATGACATTGCGATATGCAGAGCTAGACATGCTCTAACGCAGTACTACACATCACGGACGGATCGGAATAATATCTGACGATATTTCCCGGGTCTCGGGCCACTACCGGACAGATGAAACGGATGGAAAAGTTCCATGTTCGTTATGATAGGAGCACGTGACAGACGAACGAACATCGTATTCGGATTCGTGGGATTTTTCTGAACAACTTTCATATATAAATTATTTTCATCTGAGTTACGGTCTATTTTATATTAATTTTTGAAGTTTAAACAATATTCTGAAATTCCTTTTATTTATTAATTAAATTATCCAAAAGAATAAATGCTGAGTGTACCCAGGTTTGTACCCAGTCAGCCCACATAGTGGCTGACTGGTGGGTCCTGTTGACTGAGTCAATTGACCAGTCAGCAGAGGCTGACTGGTAGGCCAGATGCCCAGTCAGCAGGTTGACTGGGTCAAAATGATCCAGTGCAACAGTGGGCGGGCCCCACTTGTCAGTTTAGTTAAGTTAACTAAAACATTTCATTAGGGTTAATTAAATTGGGGCCCGGTTGTCATTGGCACATTCAATTGCCTGGGTTAATTTCTAACCTAAACTTAACTGCTACAGCGGTGGCCCCACATGTCATAGGGTGATGGGGGGTTAGTGGTTAAACCCGTGGGGCCCACGTGGGTTTAAACGCCGGCGCGCGCCGTAGCAGCTCCGGCGACCACCAGAAACGGCGGCGCTGCAAGGGAAAGGCGCACATGCCACCATTTTGTGCGCCGCAACCACCCACGAGACGCGGAAGCTCGCGCGCGTCTACCTAAGCCATCGGCGACACCGGGGGTGACCAGAAACGGCAGAGGCGGTGAGGCCGAGCGGTGGCCGGAGTTCGGCCGTGGTCAAAATGTGGCGGGAGCGGCGAGGGGGGGTAGCTGGGGGCTGGACTCGACGCAGCACGGGCCTTGGAGCGCGCCAGTGGCTCGCGTGGGTGCCCGGGAGCACGCATGGCTCGCGTGCGACGGCCATGGCGGTAGGCAGAGCTCGGAGGCGAGGCACGCTAGGTAGAGGGGTACCGGGAGCAAGGAGGGAGAGGGGAGCGAGGCGGCGCTCACAGTGGAGCTCGAGGGAGGTCTCGGGGAAGCCGGGGGGGCTGTAGATGGGCGGATCGAGGGCAATGGTGACGCGGCCGCGGCGGTAAAGAGCGCTTCGAAGGCGGCATCCGGTGGCTTCACCGCCCCGATCTAGAGGCGTTGGCGACGTGGTCGAAGGCGAGGATCCTCCCGGACCTGCTCGAGTGCCTCAAGGTGGCCGATGGCCGCGCCAAATGGCGGGCGGCGGCGACGGATGCGCCCCGGCGAAGTGGGCAGCGAGGATAGAGCGTGTGGGAGAGGGGAAAGGTGGGCGCTAGGGTTCGGCGAGGAAGCAGGGGGTTTGTAGGTGTCATGGAGGCGCCAGGGTGCCGCTGTATGGCCGCCCCGTGGACATCGGTGTCGCGGACGGGCACCCGGCGTCCAGCGTGCCTCGGTGAACAGAGATAGAAGGAGGGGGAGGGAGTTGGGCTGGGTCCGTGCGGTGGGCCAAGGCCCAAGGGGAGGGAGGGGCCCTTTTCCCCTCGTTTCTTTTATAAACCTTACTGTTTTTTTTATAAAAAGCTACTGCTTTGATTTAATTTTAGTACTAAAAGACTTTTGCAAAAATGTGGAACTTGGTCCATTATTCAACTTGCTATTTATAGCACTGCCACAAAAAGTTTTATGAGCATTGGAATTTGTTTGAGATTTACATAAATTAAAAGGCATTCAAATAATTGGTTTCCCTTTGTCATAATTGTTTTTAAGGCACCAAAACACTTTGCAAAATGTTGGTTATAATTTTATAATTGCTTATGGAATATCTGTAACCCATTCATGATTTTTGTTTTCTGATTTGCCAAAATATTTAAACCACTTCTTTTAAAAGAATAATGAAAATCATTAGGGATTGAAAAAGGGGGGGATTCTATTGTGATCAAACATTGTTTAGGAAAATAATTTGGCATAAATCTCATGGCTACTGTAGCATAAACACAAGCATTACTGTAGCTGAATCCAGGAGTGTCACAACTCTCCCCTACTAAAAGAAATTCTCGTGCCGAGAATTAAGAGGTAGACGTAAGGGGGAAAGTTTGGTTACGAAATTCTAACGAATCTTCTCGTTCTTGGCTGTTCTCATCGAAGAAGTCGATCCCTTTCGTTGATGTCTTCAATTCTCCGTTTCAGGTCATCTTGAATAAGTCGTCATCCTCCCTTCAGGATCTTCATCATCCTACGTATGCGATAAGAAGGGAAACTCTGGAAGAACGAATCTAAACAAAGTTGGGCATCTGACGGTGAACTCAGGAAGATTACAAGAATTATTCCTCGAGTTATAACTCAGGGAATTCATTGAGAGCAAAAAGCTATGGTACAAAAGCTTCAAACGGGTAGGCAATCAAACGATGCCTGATCAGAAGGCGAAAGGGGTTCAGAGCAACGAGAATAAATATTGTGTCTGATACTAGAATAGATCATCCCTTGCCCGGTGGATCGGGAATTACATACGAAGCCAAGTGCAAAGGATACTTTGGAATCAAAGAGGTACAGGAGAGTCAGGTTTCGATCCTGTGGAACTGTGGGTTATGGGCCCACCATGTGGGTTAAGAATAGGAAGAGCGGTGACATCTTGCACGGTCATGGTAGCAAGACATGTCAGAGGATAGCTTGTCAGTTATGTTGGCAACAACGTCGGTACCAAGGGCGGGGGACGAATAGAACCATTTTCCCGCTCGTTGAAACGAGGCGGACCAATAGGCAAAGTTCTCGTCCACCTGCAGTTACCGGAATGTTATCAACAATAGTAACAGGGCCTTACTGGCAGAATTGATCACCGAGGTGTTTACCTAAGCAGGGAATTACCACTGTTCAGATAACTTAGAGTATAAGAAAGGTTGAACAGACCAATGGAAGGGAAATGTGTTTATACCCAAGTATTTTGAGTATACCTTTCCCAAAGACAAAAAGGAGCATGATGTACATGACAGGACATCAAGTACATCACCATTTAGGTAAGGGGGGGGGGGAGGAATTCATGATATTACCCATACAATGGCGTTTGGATAATTGATCAAGAAACATTTAGCACTGCGGTTCCTATGTTCTTGTTGATGATTGAAGTATCACAGCCATGCTTCGGGGAAGCATCAACATGGTCATCAGGTAAGATCAGACGTTGGGGACACAAAGGATCTATCAGGAACAACTTATAAAAAAAGTCATACAATTTTCTCATGGAAGAAAGGCTAATCTTGTTGAACAAGATACTGCAACAATAGGTCCCACGGCCAGGTGTGGTAACCATAACATCACCTTACCGAGTCACGTAGAGACCAATGTTATACCCCTTTGAAAAATACCCCAACCATCATATCTGACTGAGATTCAGATCTGGTTGGTGTCAGGATTCTTTAGACTTAGCAGGCCTGAGAAGAAAAGGATGCAACACAGATCTACGAGATGATGTTGCAAGAATCTCGGAATGAACGATGTAAGCAAGCCTTGAATCATTAGCCAGACTGCAAGACATATGAACACAAGGACAAGACATTCATGCCCACATGGAAGTTTCTAGAATGGAATGCAATCAAGTTTTGGTTGGGGACCATCATAGAGGATATCAAAGTTCCATGTGTAAGTCTGGACTAGCTCTTACGAGGAACTTCTTTTCCCCGATCAAAACAATCAGTGGCTTGGCGTGCTAGGAAATACATATGGGGTGAAGGTAGCAAATCTATCAAACCATAGAATACTTCGCACATGCAAGAATGAATTGGAACGATTCTAGAGGAAGTGAAACAAAACTTTCTCATAATCACAATGGCAAGATGCACGTGAACTTAGAGAAAAACATTTCCTTTATCAAACATATCCTTCATGAGCTAGACGCAAAGATAATGCTTTCAAGGTTTCCAACACTAGCTTCAGTGTTCAGCATGAACCACGACGGAGAAGAGGATGTGGCTGATGGGCTCAGCAACAATTCGTCGAGATTCCCACAAAGATGGATCTCCACGATTGAGTGAACAAAACCAGATGATATATTGAGGTATGCCCGAGGGAAACATCCACAATTAAACATTAATCGAAAGGTGCTCCCAAAATCCGGACTAAGTAGCACGACCAATGTTAGAATGTTGATTCAACAGCCAACACACTAAGGATGGACTTATTGTTCATTAACTCCAAGGTAATAGAGTTGCTATGCCATAAGTGTTGAATTTACACATCACAGTCCATTTGTCGATAATCCGGTTAGAACAACACGGGAACTAAGAAAAGAAAAGTGATGGCAAGGAGTATCACCATATCAAGAATTCTTAAGACGTGTGAAATCCTCACGACATTCTCGACAAAAGATGGTAATGCCCCAAGATAGAACAAAACACAAAATGGCTAGAAAGGAGCTTAAGGTTCACCCAAAATAAGACCAAGTCTTCATTTGGAAGGAAGGCAAAGGTGTCGTCAAAGACAAAACCAATTACCAAGGCAAGGATGCTACTTATCATCATGAATCTAATTGATATCCTGGAAGAGCCCAGAATGCTGATGAGGATCATGACACATTTGTCGAGAAGTCTCATGAAGATGTAATCGATCAGCGACGACATCAAGCAAAGAAATGGTGAAGCAAAAAGTTGTCGGAACCACAGATGCGGATGCTAGCTCAAAATCGAAATAGCCTTTCAAGACAACCAACATGACGTTGAAAGCTCGATGTAAGATTAATGCACTATTGGAATGGTGCTTCAGGGATGAAGGACATAGATAGCATGGTCAAGCTTTAGCATGACGATGATGATGTAGCCTAATAACTTGGAATGGCATGATCGAGTACAAACCCATAAGCAAAGAAGAATACTGAGAGTTGTTGAATCGCAATGCAGACTCGATTCAATTATAGGTGTCCTTGAGTGTCCAACAACTCAGAACACGAGGAAAATGAAACCAATGAAGGAAAACATAGCTGATGAGGAGCTTATAAGAAGCTATGTAGCTCCATGATTTTCTCAAGATACTAAGGGTAAAAATCGGATGTAGATCAGACCGATGTATCGATCTGCAGAAGACAAGTGCTTAAACTGGTCTAAAAATGGGATCAAAGAAGAACAATCATGGTCGGGACCACGGTTGTAAAGTATCAAATCACAGATACAAGGTCAAATCAAACAAAGAGAAAGATTATTGTTACGAGAAGCTCCTATGATAAGATCAACATTGTTTCCATGGGCATGAACATAGGGTACAAGGTTGACTCCCACTTCATCAATGCATCACCTTCCATTTACTCCTCGCTTTCGATGAGGTTGTAGCTTTGAAAGATTATCCGGCAAAACACCAGAAGAGTAGGACTCGTGAAAACCCTCAGGTTCACACGGAGTAACGAAGGCATAGGTTCAACCCATCGGGGCTTCTTAGGAACATATACCACAAGCTTCAAGAGTAATTAACACATGCTTGACAACAGAGCATGGCTGACAAAAGCATAGGATACAACTTATCAGAGGGAGAAGACACAATTTACCAATGGCATCATGTATCAGGGGAAGAACACCACAAGAATTTAGAAGGTGAAGGATGCTATCGGATAAAAACCCAACAATGGTTTGGCATCCCACAAAGGGATCTGATATGAGTATCGGAACTCAATCAGTGGAAGAAAGAATGCAAGGCATCAGATTATAGAACATCCAATTAATTCGATGCTTAAATAACCAAAGGAATTGAGATTTCTCAATGTGTGTATCAGAATCAGATGCTCCGATCAAATACAAGTAAGCTGAATGGACTTAGATGGACAATCAATCTAAGTTGATTTGTCGAGAACCAACTCATGTTTGGAAAGACGTCTGGGCCGGACATATAATTTATGAGAAACAAGTGATGACTGCGTGCATCCACACACATGTTGAATCAATAAAATCAAATGACAACCACAAAGGATTTAATGAATATTGCTAGACATACAGAATTAACCATAATGCAAGCAGGTGAGAAAGGTCAAGAGCAAAGGCTAATGAGGATTTTCAGAAGATCGAATAGCAATTGGAAGGATTTTCTAAAACCCATGACAACTGAGGACGAACGAATCCTTGGTAAGCATAGGGGAGGTGATGGTAGAAGCGAATCGCAAGAGCGATGAACACAAGTTCTCGAGAGAACATCGAGAGTATCTTCGGAGTCTTCTGATGAATCAAGCCATCATCAGGAATGAGGGGCTCTCCGGGAGGAAGTAGTTACGAGAACCTAGAGTTAGAGTTAGCAAAATCTTTAACCCGAAAGAGAAGAGAGATCAGAACCCAGAGTATAGACGAGGAATAAAAGATCCTAATACCACCCGATTGAGATGTGAGCCCGTAAGCCACACAACTATGTTAGTAAAAGTTTTTCAATGACTAGACTCGACTTCGGCCAAGGAGTTGGAAAGGGGGCTACCTACAGGCAGTCGGCTCTGATACCAACTTGTGATGCCCCCAATTTGACCGTACGCCAATCATACACGCAAATGTGTACGACCAAGATTAGGGACTCACTGGAAGATATCACAACACAACTCTAGACACAAATTAAAGTCATACAAGCTTCATATTACAAGCCAGGGGCCTCGAGGGCTCGAATACATAAGCTCAAATTCAACAAGTCAGCGGAAGCAAAAATATCTGAGTACATACATAAGTTAAACAAGTTTTGCCTTAAGAAGGCTAGCACAAACATAACAACGGATCGAACGAGGCGAGGCCTCCTGCCTGGGAACCTCCTATCCTATTGCTGGTCGGGTCCAACCTCCATGTAGTAGGAGGCTCCGGCGGTGGTGTAGTAGGCGTCTCCGGTGTACTCCATCTCCTGGGCTCCGTCATCTGAACGCGGTAATCGTATCGAGGGGGAAAGAGAATGCAAAGCAACGGTGAGTACACATCCAAAGTACTCGCAAGACTGACATCAGAACTATGCTAAGTATGCATCATTATCAAGGGAATGGGGGTTATATCTGGACTGACTGCAGAAAGCAAGAATGAGAGGGGGAAGGCCTAGTCCTATCGAAGACTAGCATCTTCAACATCTTGCAGCATTAGAAGAGTGTAGAATGGTAACTCATATGTAACAATATCATTGTAGCAATTTTATTAAGTAACCACGCCCAGAGATCCTTCCTCGACTCCCTGCGAGAAAGCAATCTCGGAGCCAACATTCATTTCAAATTATCAATTTTAGTTATATTAGCTCGGGGTACTATAGGGTAACGCAGCAGAAAACAAAAATTTTCCGACCTACGCACCAGCCCAGGACCACTATGGAGACTGCATACAAGGTTTGATCTTTTTCGTTACCGACTCGTAGCGCAGCGGAAGTAGAGTCGATGACGATCGGTAGTGCAGATCCCCGCAGCTAGGATTTACAACCTCCCAACCGCGAGGATGTATACCCTCATCTGCCCCTCGGACAGCCCTCCGGGAGGCGGTCAGACAGTCCCCCGGACGGTGTCGCGGACAGCCCTTCGGGAGGACCTTCGAAACTCGGACGGTCACTCGGACAGCCCTTCGGGAGGACCTTCGAAACACGGACGGTCACTCGGACAGCCCTTCGGGAGGACCTTCGAAACTCGGACAGTCACTCGGACAGCCCTTCGGGAGGCACTCTCGAACTAAGACTGAAACAACGATCTCTCTATAGAGTTGCACACATACGGTGTCAACTATCCGGCAGGGCTTCGCCGTCCAGAACTAGTTCCTGCCGGAACCCAGACAGCCTTTCGGCTCTACGAAACTATTTCGCTGGGAGGGAGAGAGAAGCCAGACAAGTCAATGGCATGTGTATGAGAGCAAGGATGAGGTTTGGTCAGCCCCCTCACCTCCTATTTATAGGAAAACCAAGGGGTAGTGTGCCTCCACAAATTACCAAAAACCCCCATGCAAAAGGGTTCACATGAGGGTGTTATGGACAAAATGGGGTGCCATGTGGAGCTCCAAGGAGCTCCACCCATCTTGGCCGGCCACACCCTTGGGGGCCCCCCATGAGGGGCTTCCTTGGCCCCCAAGGCCTTCTAGAAGCCTTTTGGGAAATATCCCAAAAGGTGGTTTTTGCATAAATATCCAAAAAGCACTTTCACTATTCACGACGACATTTTTCAGCGTCCGTTCGAACTGAAAAAATTTATGTGGGCTTAGAACATTTCCAGTACCCACTAAAATAATTTTCAATGTGTTCCGGAACAATTCCGGATTAGTGATTTTCATCTGCGAAAAGCATCTGAAGTGGTTCCGGCAGCTCCGGAACATTTCCGTTTTTTCTTCCGGAAAATTCCCAGAAGTTTCCAGAATGATTCTGGCACCCTCCAAGAATTATCAGGCATGTGCCAAAACCAATTTGACTTAATGGTATCCCCTAAAACAACTTTTCAGTTTTACCGAAACTGTTCCGGTGTTCTCTCTGCGGAACTTTTCCGCTGTCCGAAACTTTTCCGGTGATTTTCTCTCAGACTCCCTGTCTAGTATTCAACAGATAGATGACCCTTAAGCGTGTGACCCTATAGGTTCGGTGAAGTATAGACATGACCCGGAACCCCTTCCGATCAATGATCAACATCGGAGCCGTGGACACCCATATTGACCCCTATACCCACACGAATGAATATTCGAGTGAACCTCCAGTTACCGTGTGCTATTCCTGTTGCTTCGCGATATGTTACAAATACCCGAGGTGAGACATGTTGGCATCCCCGTGGATCAACAACTTGTCCACTATGCAAGTTACCTCGTTACCGGTATTGTTCTCTTTTCTCGTTACCGTGTTCCGGCATCCCCGTGATCAAATCACAAAGTGTCTGGCCAGATGATGATGGATACCGTAACACCAAGAGGGCCCAGAGATATCTATCCATCGTCGGAGGAGCAAATCCCAATCTTGATCTATCATGTTACTTGACATACTTTCCCATGAACCCGTAAGCCGCCGTAATAGCCATCCAGTCACGGATGACATTTAACAACCCCAAAGTTCATGAATCAAGCATGAAGAAACTTGATACTCTCATGGTCTGAGGAATCATGCAAACGTTAACCATCTCTGTGTTATTAACCATTTAACTTTTGACGAATGTATCTCATAGCATAACATCAATTCGGGTCGATTCAACACAAATGTTCTTCTAACATTGTGCCCTCAAAGTTTACCGTTTATTATTCCACACGTGCATATGAGTCTTCCTCCGAGCCTCGTGGTTATTGTAGACTCGAGAACCATAGCAGTTATAGCATGGAACATAAACCTAATTATGAACAGGGAGATAATCAATAACATTTATTATTGCCTCTAGGGCATATCTCCTACAGACTCCCACTTGCACTAGAGTCAATAATCTTGTTAATGCTAATGCACTTTACACCTGTGGCACACTGGTGTAAAATATGCTTCGCATGTGGTATAGCCTGATGTACAACGGATCTGACGACTTCAGCTCCGTGTGTAACTTTGCATATCCTTGCATTTTCACACTTTCACAAAATTCATATTTTGTGTGGACTTGGCTTTGCATATGTGTGAATCATTGGTCGAAACCTGATTCCTCAGACTGAGCTATGGAGCAACTATCTGCAATAGTGTCCCATAGACCAAAGCCCTTGGAACCATACTAAGTTCATGAATGAACTATATGATTCAACAACTTCTTTGTCGCTTCTAAAGCATCAACATACTTAGCCTTTGTTATAGAATTCGCCACAGTATCTTGTTTGGAACAATTTCCAACTACCGTGCCACCATGTTGTGTATTACACAAAACCCTTAATTTAAATCGAAAATCGCATGGAGCATTGATGAAGACTGTATCGATGTAATTACTTACAACAAGCACTTCATAATCTCTGCTTGCGAGAAAACATGTCATCAGTACTGCTCTAGTACTCAATGACATCTTTCACTGTTGTCCCATGATCAGTACTTTGATCACTTTGGTATGTATACTCGCAACAACTTTGGAGTATTGGACATATCTGGTTGTTTTTACATACCATGGAATACATGATTAATCCAAACACAAGAGTGTGTGGAATCACCATCATGTATTTTGCTCATCAGTGTTTTGGGACACCGAGTCTTGCAAAAACTCTTTCCATGTGACTTCGGCAAGAATCACTCCTTGACGTTTTTCAATGCTAAAAGGTTTTAGCATTTTGTCAATATGTATCTTTGCTCAGCCCCATTAGGTAAATCTATCTCCATAGATCATCATGCCTAATATCAAGGCTATTTAGCCCAAGCACTTCATCGAAAAAAAAACTATTTTCAAATGAAGTCCTAATTCGTGTCAAGAAATTTATTTCCAATTAACAATGTGTCAAGCACACAAGGTTTTTAGAAATATTATTATGCTCCCACTTATTTTCTTGAATCACAAGCATCTTCATTACCCATTGATGAAGTCAAAAACCCTTTTCGACCATTTCATCAAAACACGAAGATTCCAACTCCATTTTGCTCTCTTCTGTCCATTGCTGGAACTCTGAAGTTTGCATACTTACTAGCATCCTCTGGACTGAAAAAATACCTTGGACTGTAACACATGCAAGTCCTTGGTTACATTTCCATCAGATGGAAATCCTTTCGTCATCCATGTTTCATATCTCACGATTGAAATATGTATTAATTGCTAGTTCAACCCGAACCGACTTTAAGCATCGCTACGGTGAAACAACCTCATCATAGTCAACTCCTTGAACTTGTTATTTCAACAAGTCGAGCTTTATGGATAAAACATTTTTATTCGTATCAGTTTTTAGTTCCATAAATATTCGTTAGACTCTAAGCCTTCCGAAAGGTGTATCAAGATTTTAATCTTGAAACATTTATATGGAAACTATCTCGGATTGTATTGGCATTTAGCCAATTTCGGAGTTAGGGCCCATCACCCCTTCCTTGTGTATCGTAGGTATATTGTTGTCCAACAACAATATCTTGTTTGCGCACCTGAGAGGTTTGCACGAGCCTTGCCTACGTGGTTCAGCTGCAAGTTTGACCGAAGTCCATACATTTTATTGTAGAGACTTCTGTATCAGTCGCAGTAGGAAACTCCGGAATCACTTCCATGGTTCCTTTCCTTTGACCTGATGACGAAGATACTGGTTATCTCGTCGAGTTGCACTGTCCTCCCACTCACTTTTTGTAAGAACTATTCTCTTTAAAAGCATACCGTTTTGTGGCAAAATCCTTTGCCTCGGTATAGTGGTGGGGGAATACCCAATGACTTGGGATAACCTACAAAGCAGCACTTGTCTGATTTGGAATAGGTTTGTAACCTTTTACACAAGCCCCATATTCCAAATGTTAAGAAAAGATATAACATGGTTGGGCGTACCATACCATGACGTCATTTCAACAGACCCGATGGAGCTCTTTTCAGTGTAAAAGCCGCAGTCTCTAAAGCATCACTTTAAAAGGGATAATGGCAAATTTATTTATGTCATCTTTGATCTTACCATGTCATAAATGGTTCGATTACATCTTCACGGACTTTTCACTTGCAGTGGTGTTCCGGGAGGTGCAAGTTATGAAACCCCTTTCACAACTCATCAGACATTCGCTAAACTTGTAACTCAAATATTCCTTTCCGCAATCAATTTGCAGAAACATAATTTTCTTGTTACAATAACTTCTACTTCATTTTTTAAAACCTTATGAATGAATTCAAAAGATCCAGACTTACATCTCAACAATTAAATATCCATATATCTACTTGAGTCATTTCTGAAGATAGATAAATCCACTACTTGCAACAACATTTATTGGACTACACACATCATAATGTATGATCACCAATATGTTCTTTGCTCGTTCCTTATGGCATGTGAACGGTATTTCAGTCACTTCACTTTTCAGAGGAAAGTTGCAAGTTTCAGATGATTCAAAATCAAACGACTTCAAAATCCATCATAATGGAATTTTCCATGTGGGTTTCTCCAATGTGACCAAATGCAGTGCCACACTTGTGTGGTATTCTTTTAGTCTTGCGACATTTAGCGTCAGTGTTATGGATGTATCATATTTCCATCAATATTCATAACATACATCCCATCTAGGATGGAAACATGGCCCTTCATGTTATTCATAATACTGAACAACAATTGTTGTTTTTATGAACAACTCTTTTGCAACAAACATTGTGCAATGGGCTAGAGTGTATGAAACTCTAAAATGAATTATGAAAGTAAACCCAGAGGTAATGTATTATTATCAATATTCATAACACACGTCTCATTCATAATGAAAGTATGGCCCTTATGTTATTCATAACACCGAACATCAAAAGTTCTCTTATGAACAACCTTCTTGCAAGATACCTTATGCAAAGGGCTAGAGTGTGAAACTCTAAATGAATTATGAAAATAAATACATAGGTAATACACCGATGGAAGGTATAGTAACATGTACTATGTTCCCAGCGCGTATCTAAACCTCATTTCCGACAAGTCCTTTAGGCCGTAGTAGTTCTTACATCGAGTTGCAACTGAATGCAATCGAGCGGGTATCTTTGTGATCAACTCACAATACCCAAGAATTAGTGATTAACATGTTTAACCATAATTCCCAAGAACTATATTTTTGACTAGCCTTCTATACATCAAAAACTTGTATGACATTCATACATGAGCTGGATATTCCAGTCTTCTTTCTTTCCGCCTTCATACTTCTAACAGTTTAACTTTCAGTATTTCTCCTACTCTCAGAAGAAGCATCCAACTTAAGAGTGGCGTTAGCCCCGGACTTCCTAGGCGTGAAAAGTTTCACTAACACCCTTCGGACACTTCCTTTCTCTTTGAGTTGTTGTTTTATTCACCTTCATATCATATGACAGGCGTTCTTCTGGATCCCTTTTTTTATCAGTCCAATGTATAGTAAACACTTTACTAATGTTTTGCAAACAAACATTGCTTTGGATATCTCATATCTTTTAGCCTTTGTCTGTCTCTGAAAATGATTTTCAGATTCCATGAATATCACATAACTATCCAAACTTTCGAAGTTCGGGTCTCATGGAAGCAAACATATTTCACTTGACCGTAACGGAATTTTAGCTTTTGGATCGAAGGACGAGAGTCATATCATCCATAGCATTAGCGGGAGAATACCAAAAGTATGCGATAGGACAAAGTCCTTCTCAGCACTCTTGAGGACAATCCTCATATTATGTTACCAACCGTAAAGTTTTAACCAGATATTTAACAGCTATTCAATTTTAATAGGGAAGGTGGAAACGCGAGCCATTCTTCTACAACTATTATGCAAACCACACTTAGACAAAGTTCATAATCAATTGCACTGAGAATTAAACAAGGTAATTCTACAGTGCGCTCCCACTCAAATAAATATCTCTCATAATTGATTGTGAGTGATTCAAGATCCAAATTACAATTCAACGCCAAGGATGTATCCATCTCAAGTGACGAGAATTGCAATCGGTAGGCCAACTTGCCAATCACATCTCTATGTGACTCCTGTTCATCTTTCGATGGGCGTGTTCCGAGCTCAGGACTTTCAAGCTAGAACGTCAAGACAACCAAGTGATCTCGCTGCGAGGTCTCAACTCACCCGCCTCACACATCCCTAATCGTTCGTACCCATGTATCCATGGCGCACCCCGAAAAGTTAGGTGCCGTGACGGTGCTACACTTGGGAGAACACTAACTACTTGATATTTTTGTGAGAGATCACCCTAATAAAAGTGACTACCGCGCAACCAAAAGGGTGCATCATAAGGGATAAACATCTCAGGCAATTCATAATAGCATGATATGGTATAGCCCTTTCTGACGGAGAAGTCTTGTATTTCTTCGTCTTCGGCATTTGCGTCGGTGTTTACCTTCGCGAAGATTGCCACCACCTTGTCGATGCACCAGATAATATTGCTATCTCTATAGCTAATAAAATAAGTGCATTACTTAAGGTTGACATGCAGGTCATTAAAGTGACAATCATATGGCTCCAGCCATCATGCCGAATCATGACACGCAGGTCATGTTAATCAATTTACATCATATAGTCATCTCATACATAATCAAATTATTATGAGCACTGCTATACCACATCATATGCACATGCAAACCATCCTGCAAAACCAAGTTAGACGCCTCTAATCAGTTCATGCAAAATTTTATTTTACGTGGCTTCTAAGGTTTCGAAACAAAACGAAGCTACCAACATCCATCATCAAGCATGATAATCCAAGTTTCTAGATTAACTTGCGGGGTGTATGAAAACATGAGATAATAAAATCTTGAGCCCCATACTAAACTTCGTCATACGCATGACCCTCGTGCAGATCATATCTGCATTGCCCTTTCGTCTGCGAAATTTCATCTTTCTTTTTAACTACGGTGGAATTCAATGAACTGTTAGCACTTCGTTGATCAATCAGGATCGCGGATTGCCAGAACATTGAAACTCCACCATGCTGTTATCAAGATCAGAAATATGTAAATCTCAGGGAATCAACAAGAACATCGGGTAACAGATTTCATCTGCTACCCACACAAATAATTTTCATTAATAGAACTCATCTACTACCTAATTATATTGTGCAACACCCATATATCTCTATGTATTCTAGATCGCAACCTGCATCTACGCATAGCCCGGCTCATGATGGCACTGTTGGGTAACGCAGCAGAAAACAAAATTTTTCCGACCTACGCACCAGCCCAGGACCACTATGGAGACTGCATACAAGGTTTGATCTTTTTCGTTACCGACTCGTAGCGCAGCGGAAGTAGAGTCGATGACGATCGGCGGTGCAGATCCCCGCAGCTAGGATTTACAACCACCCAACCGCGAGGATGTATACCCTCATTTGCCCCTCGGACAGCCCTCCGGGAGGCGGTCGGACAGTCCCCCGGACGGTGTCGCGGACAGCCCTTCGGGAGGACCTTCGAAACTCGGACGGTCACTCGGACAGCCCTTCGGGAGGACCTTCGAAACTCGGACGGTCACTCGGACAGCCCTTCGGGAGGACCTTCGAAACTCGGACGGTCACTCGGACAGCCCTTCGGGAGGCACTCTCGAACTAAGACCGAAAGAACGATCTCTCTACAGAGTTGCACACATACGGTGTCAACTATCCGGCAGGGCTTCGCCGTCCAGAACTAGTTCCTGCCGGAACCCAGACAGCCTTTCGGCTCTACGAAACTATTTCGCTGGGAGGGAGAGAGAAGCCAGACAAGTCAATGGCATGTGTATGAGAGCAAGGATGAGGTTTGGGCAGCCCCCTCACCTCCTATTTATAGGAAAACCAAGGGGTAGTGTGCCTCCACAAATTACCAAAAACCCCCATGCAAAAGGGTTCACATGAGGGTGTTATGGACAAAATGGGGTGCCATGTGGAGCTCCAAGGAGCTCCACCCATCTTGGCCGGCCACACCCTTGGGGCCCCCCATGAGGGGCTTCCTTGGCCCCCAAGGCCTTCTAGAAGCCTTTTGGGAAATATCCCAAAAGGTGGTTTTTCCATAAATATCCAAAAAGCACTTTCACTATTCACGACGACATTTTTCAGTGTCCGTTCGAACTGAAAAAATTTATGTGGGCTTAGAACATTTCCAGTACCCACTAAAATAATTTTCAATGCGTTCCGAAACAATTCCGGATTAGTGATTTTCATCTGCGAAAAGCATCTGAAGTGGTTCCGGCAGCTCCGGAACATTTCCGGTTTTTCTTCCGGAAAATTCCCAGAAGTTTCCAGAATGATTCTGGCACCCTCCAAGAATTATCAGGCATGTGCCAAAACCAATTTGACTTAATGGTATCCCCTGAAACAACTTTTTAGTTTTACCGAAACTGTTCCGGTGTTCTCTCTGCGGAACTTTTCCGCTGTCCGAAACTTTTCCTGTGATTTTCTCTCAGACTCCCTGTCTAGTATTCAACAGATAGATGACCCTTAAGCGTGTGACCCTATAGGTTCGGTGAAGTATAGACATGACCCGGAACCCCTTCCGATCAATGATCAACATCGGAGCCGTGGACACCCATATTGACCCCTATACCCACACGAATGAATATTCGAGTGAACCTCCAGTTGCCGTGTGCTATTCCTGTTGCTTCGCGATATGTTACAAATACCCGAGGTGAGACATGTTGGCATCCCCGTGGATCAACAACTTGTCCACTATGCCAGTTACCTCGTTACCGGTATTGTTCTCTTTTCTCGTTACCGTGTTCCGGCATCCCCGTGATCAAATCACAAAGTGTCTGGCCAGACGATGATGGATACCGTAACACCAAGAGGGCCCAGAGATATCCCTCCATCGTCGGAGGAGCAAATCCCAATCTTGAGCTATCAAGTTACTTGACATACTTTCCCATGAACCCGTAAGCCGCCGTAATAGCCATCCAGTCACGGATGACGTTTAACAAACCCCAAAGTTCATGAATCAAGCATGAAGAAACTCGGTACTCTCATGGTCTAAGGAATCATGCAAATGTTAACCATCTCTGTGTTATTAACCATTTAACTTGTGACGAATCTATCTCATAGCATAACATCAATTCGGGTCGATTCAACACAAATGTTCTTCTAACATTGTGCCCTCAAAGTTGCTGGCATAGACATGCCCATGATCAGGAAAACAGAACCATCATGCAACACTTGAGCTAGTCTTAGAGGCCAGACTAGGAATACATTTTACCGTTTATTATTCCACACGTGCATATGAGTCTTCCTCCGAGCCTCGTGGTTATTGTAGACTGGAGAACCATAGTAGTTATAGCATGGAACATAAACCTAATTATGAACAGGGAGATAATCAATAACATTTATTATTGCCTCTAGGGCATATCTCCTACAGATACAACTCCAAGTCGTCCTGTTACCGTGGACACGGCTATTCGAATAGTTAATTTCATCCCTGCAGGGGTGCAGCACGTTTTCCATCACGCTTGATCACCTTTGGCCGGACACACTTTTCTGGGTCACGCCCGGCCTCGAAGATCAACACGTCGTCACCCTACCTAGGCTCAACAGAGAGGCCAGCCCACCGGTCTAAATCCTAAGCGTGCAGGGGTCATGGGCCCACTCACCCTTTGCACTCCTGCACGATGCGAGGGTGGCCGAGGTCAGTCCTAGCATCACTTAATACAAGATCAATGCCGTTGCGGACCACTCGGGCGCGCGCCACTCCATTGCTGACGTCCGAAGAGCTTCGGCTAATACAACGACGCCGAGTACCCATAACTTCTCCCACGTGAAGGTTAGTGCGAAAAGGTCAAATGACCAACTCAGATCAAATACCCAAACCATTAGCATTTTATTAATTGCGGTGACGAGCGCGATACACGATATGTGGTCCCGTCGCCCCGTCTCGAGGTCTTGTGGCAAGGGCCAAGAATGCCCGACCACGCCCCGTCGTATTACACCAACACCCTCCGGTCATCCTGACCTCATCATGTATCCTCCGGTCATCCTGACCTCATCATGTATCAACAATAAAGTAAATGTAACCGTGTGTATATAACACCAAGAGGGAAACCCGAGGGATTAACCTCGAAGGATCCCACCTGATGTAACCGTCAAGGTGACCAGAGAGGATTCACCCTCGATGGTCTACACTTGAGTGGTTGCACGACAGAGTCGTCGTCGGGAGTGGTGAAGGAGGAATCACCCTTGATAACCACGAACAACTAGCTGCACTACAGAGTTAGCATCATGAGTACTTCACGAGGTGTCACCCTCGGTACTCGATAGTTGCTCTGTAGAGTCGTACAACTAAGGGGTGTGCGGTGAAAGTGACGGGCATGGCTGGTCGGTCGGTTGACCGAGTCTTTGAGTCTTCGAGTCGTCGAGTCGTCGATGAAGAAGCCGGGGCAACTGGGATTAAGGGGTCACAGGGGATTCATTGATCAACCTATACTAAGCAGTTGATTTAATAGCAGGTATAGTAGCAGTTTATCAAAAGCAGGCTATGCATCAGAATAGGAGCTAGCTAATTGAAAGCACATTTTCTCCCTTGGTGGTTTTGGTAATTAATAACAACATATATGTCATTGAACTAATGTTTCCACTAAGCATATTTCAGGAAAAGTTCAATGATAGGGATGGCAAAAGGATTGTGGAGAACCCCAAGATGCAAGGAAATGGATTGGCAAAGATTCAAGCAAGGGGACTCTACATTTTACTTTGTGAGAAATCACGTTGAGTCCATAGGAAAGCCAATACTATTAAAAGGGGGTAAGGTACTGTTGGTGAACAAGATGCTCCACGTGCACAAGAGATAGTCGCCAAAAACACCCACAAGCTCTTCCACAAAAGTCTGTCCAAAGCCAAATATCCAAAATCGGTGCAACCAACATTTCCCACTCGGTGCCACCGATTCCCAAACTCAGACAGACCCATGCCAAACCCTAGCACATCGGTGCAACCGATTCCACTTCGGTGCCACCGAGTTTGGGTTGCCAACTTTCTGTTACCTCGATTCACAAAATCGATACCACCGAGTTTTCTGGATCGGCGTCACCGAGTTGCGCAATCTGACCGTTGGTCACCTAATCGGTACAATCGAGAATTATATATCGGTCTCACCGAGATTCAAAAGTTACTGCCTTTTGGTCACTTCGGTACCACCGATATTAACACATCGGTGTCACCGAGTTGGTCACTTTAGGTGTAACGGTTGGATTTTTGGGGATGCCTATATATACCCCTTCACCACCACCCACTCCAAAGAGAAGCACTCAGAACTATTCCATACTTGCCCTATCCTATTTTCTGAGAGAGAGCCACCTACTCATGTGTTGAAATCAAGCTATTCCACTCCATCCATATGAATCTTGATCTCTAGCCTCCCCAAGTTGCTTTCCACCAAATCAATCTCTTCTACCAAGCCAAATCTGTGAGAGAGTGATTGTGTGTTGAGGAGTCTATCATCTTGAAGCACAAGAGCAAGGAGTTCATCGACATTACCGAGCCTATTACCTTTTGGAGGGTGGTGCCTCCTAGATTGGTTAGGTGTCGCTTGGGAGCCTCCTACTTCGTGTTGTGGAGTTGAACCAAGAAGTTTGTACGGGCAAGGAGATCGCCTACTTCGTGAAGATCTACCCATAGTGAGGCTAGTCCTTCATGGACGGAAGCCGTTATGGAATAGTCAAGGTTGCTACTTCGTGGACCCTTATGGGTGGAGCCCTCCGTGGACTCTCGCGACCGTTACCCTCCGTGGGTTGAAGACTCCATAAACGTGGACGTACGATAGCACCACCTATCGGAACCACGGGAAAAATCTCCGTGTCTACAAATTGCGTTTGATCTTCCTCCCAACCCTCAACTATACATGCTTGTTGTTAATTTCCGCTGCTATACTCTTAGACATGCATGTGTAGGGTGTACTTGACTTGCTATCATTGCTAAAATCTGCCAACACTTAAAATTGGGAAAAGGTAGAATTTTTATTTGGTCAAGTAGTCTAATCACCCCCCTCTAGACATACTTTCGGTCCTACAAGTGGTATCAGAGCTTTGGTCTCCATTGCATTGGTCTCACAACCTAGGAGAGTATGGCGTCTAGTGAGGGAAATTATCACCGTAGAGGTCCATACTTTGATGGCACTAACTTTGCTAGTTGGAAGCACAAAATGAAAATGCATATTCTTGGTCATAACCCCGCTGTTTGGGCTGTTGTCCGTGTTGGCATGCAAGGTGAATTCTTTGGTGATGGAAAGGAACCGGATCGTGAAGCGACCACGGATGAATTGAAGATGTTGCAATACAACGCTCAAGCATGTGACATTCTCTTAAACTGCCTATGCCCCAAAGAATTCAACAAAATTAGCCGTCTTGAGAATGCAAAAGAGATTTGGGATACTTTGGTTGATATGCACGAAGGTACCGAATCCGTGAGAGAATCCAAGTTGGACGTTCTTCAAAGTCAGCTTGACAAGTTCAAGATGAAGGATGGTGAAGGAGTCGCGGAGATGTACTCTAGGCTAGCTCTCATCACCAATGAGATTGCCGGCTTAGGAAGCGAAGAAATGACCGACAAATTCATCATCAAGAAGATACTTCGAGCTTTGGATGAGAGATATGACACCGTGTGCATACTAATCCAAATGATGCCCAAATACAAAGATCTCAAGCCTACGGAAGTCATTGGAAGGATTGTTGCTCATGAGATGACACTCAAGGACAAAGAAGAGCTTCACAACAAGTCTAGCGGTGCTTACAAAGCCACAAGTGATGCTCCCGCAATTTCAAGCGACAACCTTGTCACCAATGAAGAGATAAGCCTCATGGTCAAGAAATTCAACAAGTTCTACAAGAATAGAGGCAAAGAACGAAGTTCCAACTCAAGATATGAAGAGAAGCGTTCGTCAAGTCGTGACCTAAACTGCTACAATTGTGGGAAGCCCAAACACTACTCCAATGAGTGCACGGCTCCCTACAAACGAAGAGAAGAGTCACCTAGAAGACGAAGCTCAAGGAATGAATCACCTCAAAGAGAGAGAAGGAGTAGAGATGATCGCTATGAACGAAGACCCTCAAGGAGAAGTAGGGACTCGGAGAAGAAGGACAAGTACACCAAGAGCTACACAAGAAGAAGACATCAAGCTCATGTTGGTGAATGGGTTTCCGGCTCCGACTCCGACAACAACTCCGAGAGAAGCTATCACTCCAACTCCGACTATAGTAAAGATGAAGGTGTTGCCGGACTTGCACTAGTGACTACCAACTCCTATGATCTATTTGATTCACCAAATGAAGGGAGTGGAAGTTGCTTCATGGCTAAAGGCCCCAAGGTATCACACCCCGAGTATCTTGATTTCAATAGTGATGAAGATGATTTACTTTGTGATGATGACTTGCTCTTTGATGAAACTAGTGATGTTAGTCAAAATGAACTTGATAATTCTCATGCTAGTCAAGATAAGTCGCTTGATGATGATAAGATGAAAATAGAACAACTAACTAAAGAATTAAACACTCTTAAGTTAGCCCATGAAACTACTCTAGAAGATCATAGAGAGCTTGTAAGGACTCATGAGAAGCTACGCTTCGAGAAGCTCACCTTGGAGCAAGAGCATGAGTTTCTTAAAGCTATCAATGACGATCTCTGAAAGAAGACTTCATCCTATCTAGCCAAACGATTACTCTTGTCTACATTCATGCCACAAGTTAAATCTAGACAAACTAGTAACAAAGGCAAGAAAGGTTCTTCATCTAGTAGCAACAATAAAAATGCCAAACCTAATGATGTTGCTTCTAGTAGTTCTATTGATTCCACTAATGATGATTCTCTTAGCCAAGTTACACTTGAGCAAGAAAACGCTTTATTGAAAGGAATTATATAGAAAGGTATCTACAAGAGTCTTGCCATGTGTAAGCAATTTGAGGAAATTGTACGCAAGCACGGAGGATACCGGAAGAACCATGGCATTGGCTACTTCAACGCTAATGGAGTTGAATGGGAAGAAGGTCAATACCCCAAGCCCAAGTTTGTTCCTCAAAAGGAGAAGTATGAACATACTCCTCCCAAGGGAACAAACACTCAAGATTACCTTCCACCACAAGACCACAAGCTCAAGGGCAAGAACAAGCTTCAAGAGGACATTGACTCATATGAAGATGAATCCCAAGCTTTGGTGGAGTGGGTTCCCAAGGCTACTTCAAGCTCAACTTCTACAAGGGCCACTTCAACACCAAGGATCCCCATCAAGTTGATGTGGGTCCCCAAGAAGAAGAACTAGAGAAGTTCTTGAGGGGTGACTCCGCCAATGAAATTCACTCACATTCATTATTGGCAAGAACTAGTTGCAATCAACATCAACATCATGCAATAGTTCAAAGAGTCACACATTCCCTCAAAGGTAAGCAAGGGACAAGGTAATCAACAAATCAATGGACATAATCACACATGTTTTGCACTCCATGTCCATAGATATCCTTGTATTTGTCTCTTGTGTGTTGGGACTAACCCATGTAGGTGAGAAGAGTATGGAAACAACAAGGATACTCCCAACTCTTGGTGATCTTCATCAATCTTGAGCATCCACCACTACCTCATCAACATGAAGTCTTCATCGACAAAACCCAAGGTTAGTTTATCCCTCCTATGGGGGATGTCACATCAAGGGGGAGCTTTACTCTAAGACTTGAGTTAAAGCATCTCTTAGAATGTGACAACATTAAATGCTTTATGTAAAAGTGGTAATCCCACTTGTGCTTAAACGATGAGTATGACCTATGATCAAGTATTCTTACTTGGCTCCTAAGTCAATATACTCATATATAGATGACTCCGGCATCGCCAAAATGCTTGATAGATGCTAGTATGTATGTGCATGTTTGCCATGATTTCATTTGACATCTTATTGTATGAGCATGTTGGTCTGCATTTATTTATCCATTCGAGGACATCCAATTGTTGCTATTTGGTTTTTGATTTTTCTTTTGCCAATTGGATGGACAAGAATGCCTAGGACCACTCTCTAGCTATCTATGCTTTCTTACCTCATATTCTATTCTTGCTGCATCACAAAATTTGAACAAGGACTTTTCGATCTCTCTGTGTGAGGAGCACTCGGAGTTCCGTATCGACCAAGGATTGACCATTAAAACCTCCCAAATGCATCTCGGTGGAACCAACCAATCTCGGTCTCACCGAATGCCTAGGGTTGATATGGTTTTCTATCTCGGTACCACCGATTCCATCTTCTCGGTTACACCGAGTTTCCATGTCAGCTGACAGTTGAGGAACTCAGTGACACCGAAAAGTTAGAATCGGTGTCACCGACAGCCATGGGTTTATATAGAGGCGGACCCGACTTTTGAAATCTATTCTTCAACCGTCGCCCCCTACGAATGTTGGGGAATGTAGTAATAATTCAAAAAATTTCCTACGTGTCACCAAGATCAATCTAGGAGATGCTAGCAACCAGAGAGAGGGAGTGCATCTTCATACCCTTGAAGATCGCTAAGCGGAAGCGTTGCAAAGAACGCGGTTGATGGAGTCGTACTCGCGGCGATTCAAATCGCGGAAGATCCGATCCAAGCGCCGAATGGACGGCGCCTCCGCGTTCGACACACATACAGCCCGGGGACGTCTCCTCCTTCTTGATCCAGCAAGGGGGGAGGAGAAGTTGAGGGAGAGCTCGGGCAGCACGACGGTGTGGTGGCGGTGGAGCTCGTGGTTCTCCGGCAGAGCTTCGCTAAGCACTACGGAGGAGGAGGAGGTGTAGGAGGGGGGAGGGCTGCGCCAGGGGCAAGGGGTGCGGCTACCCTCCCACCCCCCTCTATTTATAGGCTGAAGGGGAGAGGGGGCCGGCCCCCTAGATCCATCTAGAGGGGGGGGGCGGCGGCCAAGGGGGGGAGCTTGCCCCCCAAGTTGGTGGGAGGCGCCTTGGGCCCTTGGGGGGGTGCACCAGCCCACTAGGGGGCTGGTTCCCACCCATATTCAGCCCACGTGGTCCTCCGGGGTAGGTGGCCCCTCCCGGTGGACCCCCGGAACTCTTTCGGTGGTCCCGGTACAATATCGATAAACCCCGAAACTTTTCTGGTGACTGAAACTGGACTTCCCATATATAAATGTTCACCTCCGGACCATTCCGGAACTCCTCGTGACGTCTGGGATCTCATCTGGGACTCCGAACAACTTTCGGTAACCACATACAATTCCCATTACAACTCTAGCGTCACCGAACCTTAAGTGTGTAGACCCTACGGGTTCGGGAACCATGCAGACATGACTGAGACACCTCTCCGGCCAATAACCAATAGCGGGATCTGGATACCCATATTGGCTCCCACATGTTCCACGATGATATCATCGGATGAACCACGATGTCGGGGATTCAATTAATCCCGTTTACAATTCCCTTTGTCCATCGGTATGTTACTTGCCCGAGATTCGATCGTCGGTATCCCTATACCTTGTTCAATCTCATTACCGGCAAGTCTCTTTACTCGTTCCGTAACACATGGTCCCGTGACTAACTCCTTAGTCACATTGAGCTCATTATGATGATGTATTACCGAGTGGGCCCAGAGATACCTCTCCGTCACACGGAGTGACAAATCCCAGTCTCGATTCGTGCCAACCCAACAGAAACTTTCGGAGATACCTGTAGTGTACCTTTTGTTGGGGAACGTTGCATGGGAAACAAAAAATTTCCTACGCACACGCAAGATCTATCCATGATGATGAGCATCTACGAGAGGGAGAGTGAATCTACATACCCTTGTAGATCGCTAAGCGGAAGCGTTAAGAAACGCGGTTGATGTAGTCGAACGTCTCCGCGATCCAAATCGCAAGTCGTCCCTCGATCCGATCACGAACTAGTGCCGAACGGACGGCACCTCCACGTTCAACACACGTACGGCTTGATGACACCTTCACCTCCTCGATCCAGTGAGCGATGGTGAAGTAGTGGTTGAGTTCCAGCAGCACGACGGCGTGGTGATGGTGGTGAGGAACAATCTCTGCAGGGCTTCGCCAAGCGCTACGGAGATTATGACGGAGGAACTAGAGGGTTAGGGTTGCCGCACACGGCTTGGGGAAATCTTTATGTCTTTCGTGTGCTAGCCCTGCCCCTCTATTTATATGTTGAGCCTTGGGGTCTAAACTTGGAGTAAAAGCCTCCTCCAGGTCGGTTTTGCCCGCACAAGGTCGGTTTGGCCCGCAGGGAAAGAGTCCAACTCGGATCCCTGCAGTACCGCACACAAGCGGTAGTACCGCTTTACACAAGCGGTAGTACCGCTTGGGCGGTAGTACCGCTTCATACAAGCGGTAGTACCGCTTATGCGGTAGTACCGCTTCACACAAGCGGTAGTACCGCTTACGCGGTAGTACTGCCTTACCAGCGGTAGTACCGCTTAAGGCAGCAGCAAAACTTCCTTTTGCATTTTCCAATACCTCGTGGGCTTTACCCCTTTGGCTCATATAAAGTGTTGCTGCACCCGAACACTTCGGTAAACATCCGGAACCCCTTCCGGTGAATTCCGGAACCCTTCCGGAGATCAAAACACTATTATCACATATATCAATCTTTACCTCCGGACTATTCCGGAGATCCTCGTCATGTCTGGGATCTTATCCGGGACTCCGAACAACCTTCGGTCACCAACAAAATAACTCAACTATACTAATCGTCACCAAACGTTAAGTGTGTAGACCCTGCGGGTTCGAGAACTATGTAGACATGACCGAGACACCTCTACGATCAATAACCAATAGCGGGACCTGGATGCCCATATTGGCTCCTACATATTCTACGAAGATCTTTATCGGTCGAACCTCTATGTCAAGGATTCAGTTAATCCCGTATACTGTTCCCTTTGTTCTTCGGTATGTTACTTGCCCGAGATTCGATCGTCGGTATCTCTATACCTAGTTCAATCTCGTTACCGGCAAGTCTCTTTACTCGTTCCGTAATACAAGATCCTGTGGCTAACTCTTTAGTCACTTTGCTTGCAAGGCTCATTGTGATGTTGTATTACCGAGTGGGCCCTGAGATACCTCTCCGTCACACGGAGTAACAAATCCCAGTCTTGATCCATGCCAACCCAACAGACACCCTCGGAGATACCTGTAGAGCACCTTTATAGTCACCCAGTTACGTTGCGACGTTTGATACACACAAGGTACTCCTCCGATGTCAGGGAGTTGCATGATCTCATGGTCATAGGAACAGATACTTGACATGCAGAAAACAATAGCAATAAACTGACACGATCAAATGCTACGTTCTTAGTTTGGGTCTTGTCCATCACATCATTCTCCTAATGATGTGATCCCGTTATCAAATGACATCTCATGTCAATGGCTAGGAAACCTTAACCATCTTTGATCAACGAGCTAGTCAACTAGAGGCTTACTAGGGACACAGTGTTTGTCTATGTACCCACACATGTATTTGAGTTTCCAATCAATACAATTATAGCATGGATAATAAACGATTATCATGAACAAGGAAATATAATAATAACCAATTTATTATTGCCTCTAGGGCATATTTCCAACAGTCTCCCACTTGCACTAGAGTCAATAATCTAGTTCACATCACTATGTGATTTACATTGTAATGAATCGAACACCCATGCAGTTCTGGTGTTGTTCATGTTTAGCCCTTGGAAGAGGTTTAGTCATCGGATCTGCAACATTCAGATCTGTGTGTACTTTGCTAATATTTATGTCGTCCTCCTTGATGTAATCGCGGATGGAATTGAAACGTCGCTTTATGTGTCTGGTCCTCTTGTGAAATCTTGGTTCCTTGGCTAGAGCAATGGCACCAGTATTATCACAAAACAGAGTCATTGGGTTAAGCGCACTAGGCACTACTCCAAGATCTGTCATGAACTCCTTCATCCAGACACCTTCCTTCGCCGCCTCCGAGGCTGCGATGTACTCCGCTTCGCATGTAGAATCAGCTACCACGCTTTGCTTGGAACTGCACCAGCTAACCGCACCCCCATTAAGAATAAACACGTATCCGGTTTGAGATTTAGAGTCATCCGGATCAGTGTCAAATCTTGCATCGACGTAACCCTTTACGACGAGCTCTTGATCGCCTCCATAAACGAGAAACATATCCTTAGTCCTTTTCGGGTACTTCAGGATATTCTTGACCGCCGTCCAGTGTTCCATTCCTGGATCACTTTGAAACCTTCCGACCATACTTATGGCAAGGCTGACATCGGGTCTTGTGCACAGCATTGCATACATGATAGAGCCTATGGCTGAAGCATAGGGGATGACACTCATCTTTTCTCTATCTTCTGCAGTCACTGGGCATTGAGTCTTACTCAACTTCACACCTTGCAATACAGGCAAGAACCCCTTCTTGGACTGATCCATTTTGAACTTCTTCAAAACTTTGTCAAGGTATGTGCTTTGTGAAAGTCCTATTAAGCGTCTCGATCTATCTCTATAGATCTTGATGCCTAATATGAAAGCAGCTTCTCCTAGGTCCTTCATTGAAAAACTCTTGTTCAAATATTCCTTCACGCCTTCCAACATTTCTATATTGTTTCCAATCAGCAATATGTCATCCACATATAATATTAGAAACGCTATAGAGCTCCCACTCACTTTCTTGTAAATACAAGCTTCTCCATAAACTTGTATAAACTCGAACGCTTTGATCACCTCATCAAAACGAAGATTCCAACTCCGAGATGCTTGCACCAGTCCATAAATGGATCGCTGGAGTTTGCAAACTTTGTCAGCATTCTCTGGATCGACAAAACCTTCTGGTTGCATCATATACAACTCTTCCTTAAGGAAACCGTTAAGGAACGCTGTTTTGACATCCATCTGCCAAATTTCATAATCGAAAAAGGCAGCTATTGCTAACATGATTCTGACGGACTTAAGCATCGCTACGGGTGAGAAGGTCTCATCGTAGTCAACTCCTTGAACTTGTGAAAAACCCTTTGCCACAAGTCGAGCTTTATAGACGGTGACATTACCGTCCGTGTCCGTCTTCCTCTTAAAGATCCATTTGTTCTGAATGGCCTTACGCCCTTCAGGTAATACTTCCAAAGTCCATACTTTGTTTTCATACATGGATCCCATCTCGGATTTCATGGCCTCTAACCACTTCTCGGAATCCGGGCCCATCATCGCTTCTCCATAGCTCGTAGGTTCATCGTTATCTAACAACATGACTTCTAAGACAGGGTTGCCGTACCACTCAGGAGCAGTACGCGTCCTTGTCGACCTACGAGGTTCGATAGCAACTTGATCCAAAGCTTCATGATCATCATCATTAACTTCCTCTTCAGCTAATGTAGGCTCCACAGAAACAACTTTCTGCGCTGCACTACTCTCAGGTTGAAGTAAAGGTTCAACAACCTCATCAAGTTCTATCTTCCTCCCACTCAATTCTTTCGAGAGAAACTCTTTCTCAAGAAATGTTCCATTTTTAGCGACAAACACTTTGCCTTCGGATCTGAGGTAGAAGGTATACCCAACTGTCTCTTTTGGGTATCCTATGAAGACGCATTTCTCCGCTTTGGGTTCCAGCTTTTCAGGCTGAAGCTTTTTGACATAAGCATCACATCCCCAAACTTTAAGAAACGACGGCTTTGGCTTCTTGCCAAACCAAAGTTCATATGGCGTCGTCTCAACGGATTTCGATGGTGCCCTATTTAAAGTGAATGCAGCTGTCTCTAATGCATAACCCCAAAACGATAGTGGCAAATCGGCAAGAGACATCATAGATCGCACCATATCCAATAAGGTTCGATTACGACGTTCGGACACACCATTACGCTGTGGTGTTCCAGGCGGTGTCAATTGTGAAACAATTCCACACTATCTTAAGTGACTGCCAAACTCATAACTCAGATATTCTCCTCCTCGATCAGATCGAAGGAATTTAATCTTCTTGTTACGATGATTCTCAACTTCACTCTGAAATTGTTTGAACTTTTCAAATGTTTCAGACTTGTGTTTCATTAAGTAAATATACCCATATCTACTTAAGTCATCAGTGAAGGTGAGAAAGTAACGATAACCACCGCGCGCCTCAATGCTCATCGGACCGCACACATCAGTATGTATGATTTCCAATAAGTCACTTGCCCATTCCATTATTCCAGAGAACGGCGTTTTAGTCATCTTGCCCATGAGGCATGGCTCACATGTGTCAAGTGATTCAAAATCAAGTGACTCCAAAAGTCCATCAGCATGGAGCTTCCTCATGCGTTTTATGCCAATATGACCTAAACGGCAGTGCCACAAGAAAGTGGTATTATCATTATTAATTCTACATCTTTTGGCATCAATGTTATGAACATGTGTATCATTACTATCGAGATTCAATAAGAATAAACCCCTCACATTGGGTGCATGACCATAAAAGATATTACTCATATAAATAGAACAACCATTATTCTCTGATTTAAATGAGTAAACGTCTCGCAATAAACAAGATCCAGATATAATGTTCATGCTTAACGCAGGCACTAAATAACAATTATTCAGGTTCATCACTAATCCCGATGGTAATCGAAGAGCGAGCGTGCCGACGGCGATCACATCAACCTTGGAACCATTTCCCACGCGCATCGTCACTTCGTCCTTTGCCAGCCTCCGTCTATTCCGCAGTTCCTGTTTTGAGTTGCAAATGTGAGCAACCACACCGGTATCAAATACCCAGGCACTACAACGAGAGTTGGTAAGGTACACATCAATAACATGTATATCATATATACTTTGTTTGTTGTTGGCCGCCTTCTTGTCAGCCAAATACTTGGGGCAGTTCCGCTTCCAGTGTCCAGTTCCCTTGCAATGAAAACACACAGTTTCTGGTTTGGGTCCAGCCTTGGGTTTCTTCACGAGAGGAGCAACTGCTTTGCCACTCTTCTTGGAGTTACCCTTCTTACCCTTGCCATTCTTCTTGAAACTAGTGGTTTTATTGACCATCAACACTTGATGCTCCTTCTGAATTTCAGACTCAGCGGCTTTCAGCATCGCAAACAGCTCGGCGACTGACTTGTTCATCCCGTGCATGTTATAGTTCAACACGAAGCTCTTGTAGCTAGGTGGCAATGATTGAAGAACTCTGTCAGTGATAGCCTCTGGCGGAAGGGGCATCCCCAATTCAGCCAGACGGGTGGAGTACCCAGACATTCTGAGCACGTGATCACTGATAGACCCGTTCTCCTCCATCTTGCAAGCATAGAACTTATCAGAGATCTCATATCTCTCGATCCGGGCATTCTTCTGAAAGATAAACTTCAACTCCTGGAACATCTCATATGCTCCATGACGTTCAAAACGTCTTTGAAGTCCCGGTTCTAAGCCATACAACATTGCACATTGAACTATTGAGTAATCATCAGAACGAGCCTGCCAGGCGTTCACAACGTCTAGAGACTCAACTGGAGCGGGTGGATCACCAAGCGGTGCATCAAGGACATAAGCCTTCTGGGAAGCCGTAAGGATAATCCTTAGATTACGGGCCCAGTCCACAAAGTTACTTCCATCATCTTTCAACTTAGCTTTCTCTAGGAACGCATTAAAATTCAGGGGTGCTACTGCGCGAGCCATGATCTACAACATAAATATAGCAAAGACAACTTAGACTATTGTTCTAGATAATGAGTTTAGTTAATCATATTACTTTAAAAAAAACTCCCACTCAAATTGACATCCCTCCGGTCATTCGAGTGTAACATGATCCAAATCCACCAACTCAAGTCCGATCATCACGTGAGTTGAGGTGGTTTCAATGGTGAACATCTTCATGTTGATCATATCTACTATATGACTCATGTTCGACTTTTCGGTCTCTTGTGTTCCGAGGCCATGTCTGTACATGCTAGGCTCGTCAAGTTTAACCCGAGTGTTTCCGCACGTGCAACATGGCTTACCCCCGTTGTATGTGAACGTAGAGTCTATCACACCCGATCATCACGGCGTGTCTCGAAACGACGAACTTTCGCAACGGTGCACACTTGGGGAGAACACAATTTTATCTTGAAATTTAAGTGAGGGATCACCTTATAATGCTACCGTCGTCCTAAGCAAAATAAGATGCATAAAAGGATTAACATCACATGCAAATCATAAGTGACATGATATGGCCATGAACTTGTGCTTTTGATCTCCATCTCCAAAGCACCGGCATGATCTCCATCGTCACCGGCATGACACCATGATCTCCATCATCTTGATCTCCATCAACGTGTCGCCATAAGGTTGTCGCGCCGACTGTTGCTTCCACGACTATTCCTAACGTTTAGCGATAAAGTAAAGCATTACATAGCGCTTAATGATTGACACGCAGGTCATACAATAATTAAAGACAACTCTATGGCTCCTGCCAGTTGCCGTACTCATCGACATGCAAGTCGTGATATTCTATACAACACATGATCATCTCATACATCACATATATCTCATCATGTAATTGGCCATATCACATCACAACATACCCTGCAAAAACAAGTTAGACGTCCTCTAATTGTTGTTGCAAATTTTACGTGGCTGCTACGGGTTTGCAAGAACCGTTCTTACCTACGCAAAACCACAACGTGGTGTAGTGATTGCTTTTTGATCTTCTAAAAGAACCCTCTTCATTGAAATCGATTCAACTAAAGTGAGAGAGACAGACACCCGCTAGCCATCTTTATGCAACAAAATTACATGTCAGTTGAAGGAACCTGTCTCGCGTAAGTGTACGCGTAATGTCGGTCCGGGCCGCTTCATCTCACAATACTGCCGAATCAAGTATCAACTAGTAATGGCAAGCAATATGTATACACCCACGCCCACAACTCGTTTGTGTTCTACTCGAGATCTCATCTACGCATAGACCTAGCTCTTGATGCCACTGATGGGGAACGTTGCATGGGAAACAAAAATTTTCCTACGCACACGCAAGATCTATCCATGGTGATGAGCATCTACGAGAGGGAGAGTGAATCTACATACCCTTGTAGATCGCTAAGCGGAAGCGTTAAGAAACGCGGTTGATGTAGTCGAACGTCTCCGCGATCCAAATCGCAAGTCGTCCCTCGATCCGATCACGAACTAGTGCCGAACGGACGGCACCTCCACGTTCAACACACGTACGGCTTGATGACGCCTTCACCTCCTCGATCCAGCGAGCGATGGTGAAGTAGTGGTTGAGTTCCAGCAGCACGACGGCGTGGTGATGGTGGTGAGGAACAATCTCTGCAGGGCTTCGCCAAGCGCTACGGAGATTATGACGGAGGAACTAGAGGGTTAGGGTTGCCGCACACGGCTTGGGGAAATCTTTATGTCTCTCGTGTGCTAGCCCTGCCCCTCTATTTATATGTTGAGCCTTGGGGTCTAAACTTGGAGTAAAAGCCTCCTCCAGGTCGGTTTTGCCCGCACAAGGTCGGTTTGGCCCGCAGGGAAAGAGTCCAACTCGGATCCCTGCAGTACCGCACACAAGCGGTAGTACCGCTTTACACAAGCGGTAGTACCGCTTGGGCGGTAGTACCGCTTCATACAAGCGGTAGTACCGCTTATGCGGTAGTACCGCTTCACACAAGCGGTAGTACCGCTTACGCGGTAGTACTGCCTTACCAGCGGTAGTACCGCTTAAGGCAGCAGCAAAACTTCCTTTTGCATTTTCCAATACCTCGTGGGCTTTACCCCTTTGGCTCATATAAAGTGTTGCTGCACCCGAACACTTCGGTAAACATCCGGAACCCCTTCCGGTGAATTCCGGAACCCTTCCGGAGATCAAAACACTATTATCACATATATCAATCTTTACCTTCGGACTATTCCGGAGATCCTCGTCATGTCTGGGATCTTATCCGGGACTCCGAACAACCTTCGGTCACCAACAAAATAACTCAACTATACTAATCGTCACCAAACGTTAAGTGTGTAGACCCTGCGGGTTCGAGAACTATGTAGACATGACCGAGACACCTCTACAATCAATAACCAATAGCGGGACCTGGATGCCCATATTGGCTCCTACATATTCTATGAAGATCTTTATCAGTCGAACCTCTATGTCAAGGATTCAGTTAATCCCGTATACTGTTCCCTTTGTTCTTCGGTATGTTACTTGCCCGAGATTCGATCGTCGGTATCTCTATACCTAGTTCAATCTCGTTATCGGCAAGTCTCTTTACTCGTTCCGTAATACAAGATCCTGTGGCTAACTCTTTAGTCACTTTGCTTGCAAGGCTCATTGTGATGTTGTATTACCAAGTGGGCCCTGAGATACCTCTCCGTCACACGGAGTAACAAATCCCAGTCTTGATCCATGCCAACCCAACAGACACCCTCGGAGATACCTGTAGAGCACCTTTATAGTCACCCAGTTACGTTGCGACGTTTGATACACACAAGGTACTCCTCCGATGTCAGGGAGTTGCATGATCTCATGGTCATAGGAACAGATACTTGACATGCAGAAAACAATAGCAATAAACTGACACGATCAAATGCTACGTTCTTAGTTTGGGTCTTGTCCATCACATCATTCTCCTAATGATGTGATCCCGTTATCAAATGACATCTCATGTCAATGGCTAGGAAACCTTAACCATCTTTGATCAACGAGCTAGTCAACTAGAGGCTTACTAGGGACACAGTGTTTGTCTATGTACCCACACATGTATTTGAGTTTCCAATCAATACAATTATAGCATGGATAATAAACGATTATCATGAACAAGGAAATATAATAATAACCAATTTATTATTGCCTCTAGGGCATATTTCCAACACCTTTATAGTCACCCAGTTACGTTGTGACGTTTGATACACCCAAAGCATTCCTACGGTATCCGGGAGTTGCACAATCTCATGGTCTAAGGAAATGATACTTGACATTAGAAAATCTCTAGCAGACGAACTACACAATCTTGTGCTATGCTTAGGATTGGGTCTTGTCCATCACATCATTCTCCTAATGATGTGATCCCGTTATCAACGACATCCAATGTCCATGGTCAGGAAACCATGACCATCTATTGATCAACGAGCTAGTCAACTAGAGGCTCACTAGGGACATGGTGTGGTCTATGTATTCACACATGTATTACGATTTCCGGTTAATACAATTATAGCATGAACAATAGAGAATTATCATGAACAAGGAAATATAATAATAACCATTTTATTATTGCCTCTAGGGAATATTTCCAACAGTCTCCCACTTGCACTAGAGTCAATAATCTAGTTACATTGTGATGAATCGAACACCCATAGAGTTCTGGTGCTGATCATGTTTCGCTCGTGGAAGAGGTTTAGTCAACGGATCTACGACATTCAGATCCGTATGTACTTTACAAATATCTATATCTCCATCCTGAATGTAACCACGAATGGAGTTGAAGCGGCGCTTGATGTGCTTGGTCTTCTTGTGAAACCTAGGCTCCTTGGCAATGGCAATAGCTCCAGTGTTGTCACAGAAGAGAGTCATCGGGCCCGACGCATTGGGAATCACTCCTAGGTCGGTGATGAACTCCTTCATCCAGACTCCTTCCTGCGCTGCTTCCGAAGCAGCTACGTACTCCGCTTCACATGTAGATGCCGCCACGACGCTTTGCTTGCAACTGCACCAGCTGACTGCCCCACCATTCAAAATATACACGTATCCGGTTTGTGACTTGGAGTCATCCGGATCTGTGTCGAAGCTAGCATCGACGTAACCCTTTACGACGAGCTCTTCGACACCTCCATAAACGAGAAACATATCCTTAGTCCTTTTCAGGTACTTAAGGATATTCTTGACCGCTGTCCAGTGTTCCATTCCGGGATCACTTTGGTACCTCCCTACCAAACTTATGGCAAGGTTCACATCAGGTCTGGTACACAGCATGGCATACATAATAGAGCCTATGGCTGAGGCATAGGGGATGACACTCATCTTTTCTCTATCTTCTGCCGAGGTCGGGCATTGAGCTGTGCTCAATCTCACACCTTGCAATACAGGCAAGAACCCCTTCTTGGACTGATCCATATTGAACTTCTTCAATATCTTGTCAAGGTATGTGCTTTGTGAAAGACCAATGAGGCGTCTCGATCTATCTCTATAGATCTTGATGCCTAATATGTAAGCAGCTTCTCCAAGGTCCTTCATTGAAAAACACTTATTCAAGTAGGCCTTTATGCTTTCCAAAAGTTCTATATCATTTCCCATCAACAATATGTCATCCACATATAAAATGAGAAATGCTACAGAGCTCCCACTCACTTTCTTGTAAATACAGGCTTCTCCATAAGTCTGTATAAACCCAAACGCTTTGATCACCTCATCAAAGCGAATGTTCCAACTCCGAGATGCTTGCACCAGCCCATAGATGGAGCGTTGGAGCTTGCATACCTTGTCAGCATTCTTAGGATCGACAAAACCTTCCGGCTGCATCATATACAATTCTTCCTTAAGGAAACCGTTAAGGAATGCCGTTTTGACGTCCATTTGCCAGATCTCATAATCATAAAATGCGGCAACTGCTAACATGATTCGGACGGACTTCAACATCGCTACAGGTGAGAAAGTCTCATCGTAGTCAACTCCTTGAACTTGTCGATAACCCTTAGCGACAAGCCGAGCCTTAAAGACGGTCACATTACCATCCGCGTCAGTATTCTTCTTAAAGATCCATTTATTTTCTATGGCTTGCCGATCATCGGGCAAGTCCACCAAAGTCCATACTTTGTTCTCATACATGGATCCTATCTCGGATTTCATGGCTTCAAGCCATTTGTTGGAATCCGGGCCCGCCATGGCTTCTTCATAGTTCGAAGGTTCACCGTTGTCTAACAACATGATTTCCAGCACAGGGTTGCCGTACCACTCTGGTGCGGAACGTGTCCTCGTGGACCTACGAAGTTCAGTAGTAACTTGATCCGAAGTTTCATGATCATCATCATTAACTTCCTCTCTAGTCGGTGCAGGCACCACAGAAACATTTTCCTGCATTGCGCTACTCTCCGGTTCGAGAGGGGGTGCAATTACCTCATCAAGTTCTACTTTCCTCCCACTTACTTCTTTCGAGAGAAACTCTTTCTCTAGAAAGGATCCATTCTTGGCAACAAAGATCTTGCCTTCGGATCTGAGGTAGAAGGTATACCCAATAGTTTCCTTAGGGTATCCTATGAAGACGCACTTTTCCGATTTGAGTTCGAGCTTTTCAGGTTGAAGTTTCTTGACATAAGCATCGCATCCCCAAACTTTCAGAAACGACAGCTTAGGTTTCTTCCCAAACCATAATTCATACGGTGTCGTCTCAACGGATTTAGACGGTGCCCTATTTAAAGTGAATGCGACAGTCTCTAATGCATATCCCCAAAATGATAGCGGTAAATCAGTAAGAGACATCATAGATCGCACCATATCTAATAGAGTGCGATTACGACGTTCGGACACACCATTACGCTGAGGTGTGCCAGGCGGCGTGAGTTGTGAAACAATTCCACATTTCCTTAAGTGCGTGCCAAACTCGTGACTCAAATATTCTCCTCCACGATCAGATCGTAAGAACTTTATTTTCTGGTCACGTTGATTCTCTACCTCACTCTGAAATTCCTTGAATTTTTCAAAGGTCTCAGACTTGTGTTTCATTAAGTAGACATACCCATATCTGCTTAAGTCATCGGTGAGGGTGAGAACATAACGATAGCCACCGCGAGCCTCAACGCTCATTGGACCGCATACATCGGTATGTATTATTTCCAACAAGTTGGTTGCTCGCTCCATTGTTGTAACACCCTGGATTTTGCCCATTTCCTTTTCTTTTGATTTTGGTCTGGTTTTGCTTTTCCGTGGTTTGGTAGTCTTGGAACCTGGAAGGATCACCCTTGATTTCTCTTCCCTAGTGGCTTGCCAACCTCTAAACCCATCCCAATACCTTGCCATTTCCATCTTGGACCAATCCCAATAATCTTCTTCTTGGGAATATTCCTTTTTCTATTAAAGGAATAACCCTGTCTGCCTTGGGTTGTGAAGCAACCCATATCTTCATCATTCCAAAAATTCCCAAATAATTCTCATAAAATCTTTGGGTCAAATCTTCCTCAAATATGTCAAAACCTATCCTTGCCATGTTCAAAAATATCTCTCCAATATTCCTTTTCCTATTCTGCCCCAGATGGCATTTTGTGAAGCAAGTGCCATTTAGCTTTTCTTGTTTGCTCTCAAACTTTTTGGAGACTCTTTCCTATCCATATCATTGCCACATGACAAAATTCAACTCAATTTGGTTGGTAAATATTTCTTGGCAAATTTCCAAAGTTTCTGATCCAAAGGAAGCTTTGTGAAGCAAGTGCTAGCTAAGAGTATGCAAATGAGTTGAAATTTGGCAGGCATCTTTATATGCTCAACTTAACTCTATCCTCAAAAGTTGAGCATCATCCCCTCTTCTATGTGACCACAGCATCAAATCTTTGTTTCTGGTCATATTTCCCTGTTGTGAAGCAACTATATTTTATAGTGCTTCATAATTGCTGGAAATTTACCAGAGCACTCTCATACCCATATAACCTATCTCCACCAAATTTTGGCTCATTCCATCTAGCCATTTTCCCTCAGGAATTTTCCTAAGATTCTGGTCAGAGAGGTCCATTATGAAGGAAGTACCTTTTTGGCTTGCCCAAATGGTATGAAATTTTTATGGCACTCTCATAGGACCAAATCACTCATCTCCTGAAAATTCCAGCTCCATCCAAGCAAGTATATGAGTGCCACATCCAGATTTGCTTTCTGGACCAGTTTGGTCAGTTGCAAAGCAACCCTGTTAAATCTTGGTCCTCTTCCTCTCAAACTTTCCAGGACAGTAGTCCTTCCTACCTTAAACCTCCCAGACATCTTGGTTGGCTCTTATCATCTTCCTGTGGATCACTGATGTGCAGACAAGGTTGATACAGCAAACTTGCAGTGACCATTGCCATCACACCAGTGACCCAATTGCTGATCCATCACCTCCAGGCTGCCTTGGGGAGCAAGGACTACACCCCAGACAAGGTGTGCCAGCCTCTCTTGTCCCCTCCGAGAAAGTGCAGGTGGTGACCACCCTCCTGGCACGCCATGGACGCGAGCTGTGTGTTTGCTAGCTCGGGCCCCTCCTCTGCTCGTCGGTTTCGCATGCCCTATCGTGTCCAACAGCTCCCCCTCGTCGCCCTCTTCTCCCTGGACCCCTCTCCCCCTCCAATCCCTTCCTCCTCGTGCCTCGGCGAGTCCCGTCATCCTCCTGTGCCGCCCGTGTCCGTCGTCGTCTTCCGTTTCGAGCTCTCCCGAAGCCCCCTCTTGCTTCTCCTCGCCCCTGGAAGCCCTGCCGACGTCGCCGCCTCCTTCCACGTGACCCGGAGCGCCAGTGCGGCGATAAGGCCGCCACGGCGGCCGTCCTTATCCGGCTGCTCCGGCCGGCTATAAAAGCCGTGGCCGAGCCCCTCCCCGGGCATCCCCGAGCCTCTCCTTCCCCTCCTCTATCCCCTAGATGCCTCCCCGACTCCTCTCTACCTCGCCGGAATGCCTCCTCGCCTCAATTGCTCGCCATGGCCGCCGCCCTCTCCGGCCTAAATACGCGCAATGCCGAGCCCCTCCCTTTCTCCTGCTACCACCAGAACACCATCCGGAGCCCGGTGATCCTCTTCCTCCTCTCAGTTCGCCGCCGGGATGCTCGAGGCCACGCATCCGAGGCCGTCGCCGCCGTTAGCTTCGCTGCCGTTGTGCTGCTCGCCTCCGGCTGTCCCCGTGGCCGGGGAAACCTCCTACGGGCGTGGCAGGGAGCGGAGCACCCGCCCCGGTCCTCGGCTGGGCTCCTCGTGCGGCGGAACGGCCGAGCCGCGACGGCCGGCTCCCTCTGCCTCCTCCCCGTCGCGAGGTAGAAGAGGAGCTGAGGAGGAGAGAGAGAGAGCTGGCGGGTCCCGCCTGTAAGCAACCCAGCCGCCGGGCCCGCGTGGTATAAGTGGAAGCACATCTCGCCGAATACGCTTTCCATTTGAGAAAGCGTACGCTGCTGCTGCTTCGGGTGAAAATACGCTTCCCCTCAGCTGAATACGTGTTTTGCCCGAAGGCGCTTTCTATTTTAGCCGCCAGGGACTTGTCTGTGAATATTTTTTTACAGATTAGCCCCTGAGTTTCAATGGCCCATATCTTTCCCTCGAAACTCCAATCGAGGTGATTCCAAAGCCCACGTCTTCATCTCGTCGAGCCCGTCATGTTAGTATCATTTTCATGGTGTGTTCACACAGTGCAAATGACCATTCCGCCCTTGCTCGTAAATAGTTCCCCTTCGAGAGAGAACTGTTTCCGGCAATTCCTCCGCGGCCTTTCCGCACTTCCTCCCGGTGGATCCCTCATCCCAGGCAAGCCAGGACACCCATTCCATGAAGTATTTCAATAGCGTTACATATTTAATTGAATTGCTTGCATTTACAAATGAATTACTTTCATTTACTTGATATATGATAATTCATAGTAATTAATCTAAATGCCTAGTTGCTGCCACCCTAAGTATTGTGATGAACCACTATATTGGCTAAATGAACTTAGTGGTTGATCTCGAGTCATCTGTCCGGGCATACTCGTGCAACCACATTTGCCGGTATGGGACGGCCCTGACCGGGTCTGACTGCGTGATCTTTCACCGGTACCTCCAAAGATGGAAGGTTATGCGCGCGCACTACCCTGGCCCGGTAGGCGGCGATAACCTTGTGAGCCCAGTTGATGTTGATTGCTAGCCCGGGAGTCCCCGTTTGGGACAGTAGCCCCCGTTTGGGTCTACATAGTTTGGCCACGACGGTGGCAGGTGTCATGAGGACATAGGGGCCACCCAAAGCTGACCTCCGGGGGAGGAAGAGTGCCGGTGGTACGATGAAAGAGTCACGGGTCAGGCAGGTTTTGTTGAAGCAACGCTGGTCCACCCGAGTGGGATCACGAGGCCAGGTGCTTCATGGTGTGGGTAAAGTGCGCAACCTCTACAGAGTGTAAAAATCTATTCGAATAGCCGCGTCCACGGTAATGGACAGCCCGTCCAGACCTCAGTAGACGGTCAACTGTATCAATGTTAGTAATGATGGAAGAACTCTTCGTATGCTCGGAAGTACTCGATGGCTTATGAGTATTCCGAGGGTTGTGGGACAACCCAGTTGAGAGTAAGTTGATGACTGGTACAGTAAGTAAACCACTTATGCATTTAATATGATAATTGCCATGCTATTGTTTGCTGCATTGTTTGGTTGTCGTGAGCTTGCGAGTACATTCAAAGTACTCACCTGGCGTATCATGCCAGTTTGCAGGTCATGCTATGATTGCTTGCTTGTCGTGGATGTCGAGTTAGCGAGCTAGGATGCGCGTTCCAGCCAGAATCCCTGCGGAGTGGAGTCCATCACCGCAATCGTTGTTCAGCTGCCGAGAGTTACTCCGCTTCCTCAGGTTGTTCCGCTGTTAGCATAGAGCTATCCTGGGTAGGCGTAGTATCGTCGTGCCGATGTAATCCATGAACCCTTGTAATCTTATCCATAGTAATAAAGAGCTGATTTGTTCTATGCCAACAGTGCCGTATTCCAGAAGACTTGTCCCTGGGCTGGAATACGGGGCGTTTCGGTTTCCTCTGAGCCGGGGTGCCACAAGCGTTGGTATCAGAGCAGGTCTGGCTGTAGGACGCCCTAGACCGCGCGAGCGTTAGTAACCGGTATTATAGGATCCAGTTGGTTTGCTGCACTTGTTTGTTGCATTTGTTTGTGCATCGCATGCATATAGACTAGATATTTTATCACTAATGATGGATCTGGTGAGTGTAGGTGGCTTCGGTTTTGTTTCACCACCTGCGCTCTCCAGTTTGCATGCTTGTTCTTTGGTGTGGTGTCATCTCCGTCCCAGCGGAGCGATGCCAAGGTGCTTGGTGTGTCGATCCCTTACATGATTGATGCACCGGTACCACACCAGCTCCTTCTCTTCCGACCCCTATAGTTTCGGTGATAGACATGTTTCTATCCCGGATTGTGCCATCCCATTCATCGCTTTGGGCAACCCTTACTGATCTTAGTTATCAGAACAGGGCAATGCCCGCAAGCCTTCTTTTTCATCATCCCTTCCTGCCATCCATCCTCTGGACGAGGATGGTTTCCTTCCATCCGCTTGATGATGATGTGGTCGTGACCCTTGTGTTCCAACCCACGATCACCAAGTTCGTCCTCGCCACCGTGTCCGTCCAGATGGAACCGGTGTTAAGCCCCTGTTTGGTGTAGCCTTGTTTACACCAACTTCCTTCCACACATTGATTCACTTTCGTGCACACCGCCACAGCATGTTAGACCGTAATACCGGAGTTCTTGCGAGATTTGTGTGCTTAAGTAGGAATGCATATTATTGCTGTGAATCACTGTAGAGTGTGCTATTGCTTGTGTGTTATCTTGATGCTTTGTGTGTTTTTCGTCTCTTTTGCTTTTTCCTTTGGGCCCTTGGTGTTACCTTATTTTCCCCTTATGGAAGTTGCTCACCGACACTGGACTCAAAGAAATCAGTAAAGGCAGTCCTTTGGAAGCTCAGCTCAGCAATATGGAATCTTCAGCAGACTACATTATATCGGGCCTGAAAATAAAGGATATCCTGGCTGGACTGATTAACATCATCAAGTATACATCAGTGCAACCTTCATAGTAGTAATCATCGAAACAGGAAGACGACAGACTGTGTGCCCGATCCACAGAACATTCCACGTCAAAGGTATGATTTACATACGCGGTCGAGTCTGCTATGAGTACAATTTGAACCTTGCTATAGCCGGAAGCAAGTCAGAATGTGCTATGAATTTAGGGTTCAGCAAGTATAGCCGAATACCCTGTTGCATACAACAAGTAACCGACAGCAGGAACATTAAGGGATATATATATATATACACTTAGCCCGCATATGGCAAAAAGGTAAGCCTCAGGTGTAAGCAACCCAGTCCTTCTCCGCAAGCTACCAGAGAAGCGTACTACGCAAGGATTCCTGTGTCTTCCTCGATACGACACACGGACATCTTATGATGCAAGGTACTCGGGCTTCCTCAATAAGATACCGCTGCAGTCTCTAAAGTACCGAGTCTTCCCTAGCAAGTCCTTAAGAGGGAAAACTTCTGAGGTACGGTACCCAGTCTTCTTTAGGAAGCCATTTTGATAAAAACTTCGAGCACGAGCAATTCAGTCCTCCTCGGCAAGAAGATCTCGATGGCTCCCGGCACAAGCTATACAATCCTCGCCAGCGAGGTATCGCATCGACATCAGTACCATCTATTCCATCAATAGTTAGCAGCATATGAGCATGCATTCCAAGGATCAGATTCGCAACAGTTGATCAGAAGGCAAAAGGTCAGTCAGGACAAAGCCTGCTTCAGAAATCAAGCACTCAGCCGCATATACTCAATGGATATGGTGGACATGCTGCCAAGGCCATATGAGTCAATCATACAAGGATGCTAGCCTGGTGAGAATCCGACTATTGCATGAGCTATGTAAGAAGAAGAAGAACGCCGGTTATACACTTCAGTGAGATGACCAACAACCCATGGATAAGCTGTATGGGACACGGATGAACCCTTGCCCGTCTTTCTTTGGTGATGGCACCACGCCTGTGTTCTGAGCCATTTCCGGCCGTCCGGGGTGGATGCCGGCTTTTCTTTCTCTTGTCAGCAACTGACCCGTGTTCTGAGATGTTTTTCGGCCGTCTCGGGTAGCTGTTGAATTTCTTTCTGTAGTAGTGACCCTATGCTCTGAGCTGTTTCTCGGCCGTCTTAGGGAACTGCTACTTTCTTCTTATCGACACCGTCTCATGTTCTGAGCTGCTTTTCAGCCGTCTTGAGTCGGGGTTGAGTAACTCCAGTAATGTCCCAGATCTGAGTTGTAAAGACCATTCTGGTGGCTACTGGTTTATTTGCCGGTTTCATTCAAGGGTTCAGATGGTCGCTACCCTACAGCTACAACTTGTTAAGTAATAGGCCTGCCAGAATATTGTACCTGGCAGCACCCATGGTCATCCGAAGAATCAAGAACACATCAGGCCAAGCTCTGTCAGCTAAGGATCCAGGCAAAGAGAACCATAATGAAGGAGCAAGATTGGCCATACAGGTATAATAATGGTTGCATAGTGCAGATACTCCGGACAGTATGGTTCGGTACCGATCACCATGGGTACACACCCACGGGGTCTATTCCAGTTGCAAGGACCCCATATCAAGTCAACCCGCCCAGCCAGTTACATATTCTCGGAATCGTCAGAAGGGGATATTCGAGCCTGTCAGATGCTCAGAAGGATGATAACTGCCTCAAAGCATGTGTCCTCATCTAGGGAAATCAGGCAAAAGATAACCTGCTGGGGACAAGGTCTTCGTGTTAGGACCCCCGTCAGCCAAGTCTGCAGACAATGCCGTTATAAGGTCATACCCTTTACGCTGGTCATGACAGGCTACAGCCAAGTCATAGATACTGATATGTTGCTAAGGGCAGTGAACCTAGCCAAGATGTTTCCGTAACCCTGCAAGGAGTCCGATTCCGCCAGGAGAACGGTATGATTCATAGCACCACTTGAGTCTGGAGGGCACACAGCCATTTGAAGCCATCCAATGCAAAGAGTAAAAGATTTCGTGTCCACCGAGAGAATTTGTTCACGACTCAATGGGCGGTCGTCCGTATTGGACTTCAACACAACACGTCCATGAGGAACTACTGTCAGACTTGCGAAGGGCACGTAAGTCAGCCGGTGTAATCCATCGCACCCCCAGATAAGTCAACAAACATAAATGGATTGAAGTCAGAGTAACATATGAGAATCCAGTGAAACAAACCACACCAAATCCAGGCGGTGCGTCAAATAAAATCCAGTGGGAGCGTAGTACAAAGGCAAACAGGAAACCCGAGCTGGAAACGGTTTCCTTAAGTGGGAATATTTATGTTTTAACCCTGAGCAACCAAATCTCGAGGACGAGATTTCTTTAAGGGGGGTAGGTTTGTAACACCCTGGATTTTGCCCATTTCTTTTTCTTTTGATTTTGGCCTGGTTTAGCTTTTCCTTGGTTTGGTAGTCTTGGAACCTGGAAGGATCACCCTTGATTTCTCTTCCCTAGTGGCTTGCCAACCTCTAAACCCATCCCAATACCTTGCCATTTCCATCTTGGACCAATCCCAATAATCTTCTTCTTGGGAATATTCCTTTTTCTATTAAAGGAATAACCCTGTCTGCCTTGGGTTGTGAAGCAACCCATATCTTCATCATTCCAAAAATTTCCAAATAATTCTCATAAAATCTTTGGGTCAAATCTTCCTCAAATATGTCAAAACCTATCCTTGCCATGTTCAAAAATATCTCTCCAATATTCCTTTTCCTACTCTGCCCCAGATGGCATTTTGTGAAGCAAGTGCCATTTATCTTTTATTGTTTGCTCTCAAACTTTTTGGAGACTCTTTCCTATCCATATCATTGCCACATGCCAAAATTCAACTCAATTTGGTTGGTAAATATTTCTTGGCAAATTTCCAAAGTTTCTGATCCAAAGGAAGCTGTGTGAAGAAAGTGCTAGCTAAGAGTATGCAAATGAGTTGAAATTTGGCAGCCATCTTTATATGATCAAATTAACTCTATCCTAAAAATTTGAGCATCATCCCCTCTTCTATGTGACCACAGAATCAAATCTTTGTTTCTAGTCATATTTCCCTGTTGTGAAGCAACTATATTTTATAGTACTTCATAATTGCTATAAATTTACCAGAGCACTCTCATACCGATATAACCTATCTCCACCAAATTTTGGTTCATTCCATATAGCCATTTTCCCTAAGGAATTTTCCTATGATTCTGGTCAGAGAGGTCCATTATGAAGGAAGTACCTTTTTGGCTTGCCCAAATGGTATGAAATTTTTATGGCACTCTCATAGGACCAAATCACTCATCTCCTAAAAATTCCAGCTCCATCCAAGCAAGTATATGAGTGCCACATCCAGATTTGCTTTCTGGACCAGTTTGGTTAGTTGCAAAGCAACCCTGTTAAATATTGGTCCTCTTCCTCTCAAACTTTCCAGGACAGTAGTACTTCCTACCTTAAACCTCCCAGACATCTTGGTTGGATCTTATCATCTTCCTGTGGATCACTGATGTGCAGACAAGGTTGATACAGAAAACTTGCAGTGACCATTGCCATCACACCAGTGACCCAATTGCTGATACATCACCTCCAGGATGCCTTGGGGAGCAAGGACTACACCCCAGACAAGGTGTGCCATCCTCTCTTGTCCCCTCCGAGCAAGTGCAGGTGGTGACCACCGTCCTGGCACGCCATGGATGCGAGCTACATGTTTGCTAGCTCGGGCCCCTCCTCTGCTCGTCGGTTTCGCACGCCCTGTCGTGTCCAACAGCTCCCCCTCGTCGCCATCTTCTCCCTGGACCCCTCTCCCCCTCCAATCCCTTCCTCCTCGTGCCTTGGCGAGTCCCGTCATCCTCCTGTGCCGCCCGTGTCCGTCGTCGTCTTCCGTTTCGAGCTCTCCCGAAGCCCCCTCTTGCTTCTCCTCGCCCCTGGAAGCCCTGCCGACGTCGCCGCCTCCTTCCACGTGCCCCGGAGCGCCAGTGCGGCGATAAGGCCGCCACGGCGGCCGTGCTTATCCGGCTGCTCCGGCCGGCTATAAAAGCCGTGGCCGAGCCCCTCCCCGGGCATCCCCGAGCCTCTCCTTCCCCTCCTCTCTCCCCTAGATGCCTCCCCGACTCCTCTCTACCTCGCCGGAATGCCTCCTCGCCTCAATTGCTCACCATGGCCGCCGCCCTCTCCGGCCTAAATACGAGCAATGCCGAGCCCCTCCCTTTCTCCTGCTACCACCAGAACACCATCCGGAGCCCGGTGATCCTCTTCCTCCTCTCAGTTCGCCGTCGGGATGCTCGAGGCCACGCATCCGAGGCCGTCGCCGCCGTCAGCTTCACTGCCGGTGTGCTGCTCGCCTCCGGTTGTCCCCGTGCCCGGCGAAACCTCCTACGGGCGTGGCAGGGAGGGGAGCACCCGCCCCGGTCCTCGGCTGGGCTCCTCGTGCGGCGGAACGGCCGAGCCGCGACGGCCGGCGCCCTCTGCCTCCTCCCCGTCGCGAGGTAGAAGAGGAGCTGAGGAGAGAGAGAGAGAGCTGGCGGGTCCTGCCTGTAAGCGACCCAGCCGCCCGGCCCGCGTGGTATAAGTGGAAGCGCATCTCGCTGAATACGCTTTCCATTTGAGAAAGCATACGCTACTGCTGCTTCGGGTGAAAATACGCTTCCCCTCAGCTGAATACGTGTTTTGCCGGAAGGCTCTTTCTATTTTAGCCGCCAGGGACTTGTCTGTGAATATTTTTTTACAGATTAGCCCCTGAGTTTCAATGGCCCATATCTTTTCGCTCGAAACTCCAATCGAGGTGATTCCAAAGCCCACGTCTTCGTCTCGTCGAGCCCGTCATGTTAGTATCATTTTCATGGTGTGTTCACACAGTGAAATTGACTATTCCGCCCTTGCCCGTAAACAGTTCCCCTCCAAGAAAGAACTGTTTCCGGCAATTCCTCCGCGGCCTTTCCGCACTTCCTCCCGGTGGATCCCTCATCCCAGTCAAGCCAGGACACCCATTCCATGAAGTATTTCAATAGCGTTACATATTTAATTGAATTGCTTGCATTTACAAATGAATTACTTTCATTTACTTGATATATGATAATTCATAGTAATTAATTTAAATGCCTAGTTGCTGCCACCCTAAGTATTGTGATGAACCACTATATTGGCTAAATGAACTTGAGTCACCTGTCCGGGCATACTCGTGCAACCACATTTGCCGGTATGGGACGGCCCTGACCGGGTCTGACTGCGTGATCTTTCACCGGTACCTCCAAAGAGGGAAGGTTATGCGCGCGCGCTACCCTGGCCTGGTAGGCGGCGATAACCTTGTGAGCCCAGTTGATGTTGATTGCTAGCCCGGGAGTCCCCGTTTGGGACAGTAGCCCCCGTTTGGGTCTACATAGTTTGGCCACGACGGTGGCAGGTGTCATGAGGACACAGGGGCCACCCAAGGCTGACCTCCGGGGGAGGAAGAGTACCGGTGGTACGATGGAAGTGTCACGGGTCAGGCAGGTTTTGTTGAAGCAACGCTGGTCCACCCGAGTGGGATCACGAGGCCAGATGCTTCATGGTGTGGGTAAAGTGCGCAACCTCTGCAGAGTGTAAAAATCTATTCGAATAGCCGCGTCCACGGTAATGGACAGCCCATCCAGACCTCAGTAGATGGTCAACTGTATCAATGTTAGTAATGATGGAAGAACTCTTCGTTTGCTCGGAAGTACTCGATGGCTTATGAGTATTCCGAGGGTTGTGGGACAACCCAGTTGAGAGTAAGTTGATGACTGGTACAGTAAGTAAACCACTTATGCATTTAATATGATAATTGCCATGCTATTGTTTGCTGCATTGTTTGGTTGTCGTGAGCTTGCGAGTACATTCAAAGTACTCACCTGGCGTATCATGCCAGTTTGCAGGTCATGCTATGATTGCTTGCTTGTCGTGGATGTCGAGTTTGCGAGCTAGGATGCACGTTCCAGCCAGAATCCCTGCGGAGTGGAGTCCATCACCGCAATCGTTGTTCCGCTGCCGAGAGTTACTCCGCTTCCTCAGGTTGTTCCGCTGTTAGCATAGAGCTACCCTGGGTAGGCGTAGTATCGTCGTGCCGATGTAATCCATGAACCCTTGTAATCTTATCCATAGTAATAAAGAGCTGATTTGTTCTATGCCAACAGTGCCGTATTCCAGAAGACTTGTCCCTGGGCTGGAATATGGGGCGTTCCGGTTTCCTCTGAGCCGGGGTGCCACAATTGTTCCGGAGAACGGAGTCTTAGTCATCTTGCCCATGAGGCATGGTTCGCACGTGTCAAATGATTCATAATCAAGAGACTCCAAAAGTCCATCTGCATGGAGTTTCTTCATGCGTTTGACACCAATATGACCAAGGCGGCAGTGCCACAAGTATGTGGGACTATCATTATCAACCTTACATCGTTTGGTATTCACACTATGAATATGTGAACATCACGTTCGAGATTCAATAAAAATAAACCATTGACCAGCGGGGCATGACCATAAAACATATCTCTCATATAAATAGAACAACCATTATTCTCAGATTTAAATGAGTAGCCATCTCCAATCAAACGAGATCCAGATACAATGTTCATGCTCAAAGCTGGTACTAAATAACAATTATTGAGGTTTAAAACTAATCCTGAAGGTAGATGTAGAGGTAGCGTGCCGACGGCGATCACATCGACCTTGGAACCATTCCCGACGCGCATCGTCACCTCGTCCTTCGCCAGTCTCCGCTTATTCCGTAGCTCCTGTTTTGAGTTACAAATGTGAGCAACCGCACCGATATGAAATACCCAGGAGCTACTACGAGCGCCGGTAAGGTACACATCAATAACATGTATATCATATATACCTTTGACGTTGCCAGCCTTCTTATCCGCTAAGTACTTGGGGCAGTTCCGCTTCCAGTGACCGGTACCCTTGCAATAAAAGCACTCAGTCTCAGGCTTGGGTCCATTCTTGGGATTCTTCCCGGCAACTGATTTACCGGGCATGGCAACTGCTTAGCCGTCCTTCTTGAAGTTCTTCTTACCCTTGCCTTTCTTGAAACTGGTGGTCTTATTCACCATCAACACTTGATGTTCCTTTTTGATCTCCACCTCCGCTGATTTCAGCATCGAATATAACTCAGGAATGGACTTCTCCATCCCTTGCATATTGAAGTTCATCACAAAGCTCTTGTAGCTAGGTGGAAGCGACTGGAGGATTCTGTCAATAACCGAGTCATCCGGAAGATTAACTCCCAGCTGAGACAAGCGGTTGTGCAACCCAGACATTTTGAGTATGTGCTCGCTGACAGAACTATTTTCCTCCATCTTACAACTGAAGAACTTGTCGGAGACTTCATATCTCTCGACCTGGGCATGAGCTTGGAAAACCATTCTCAGCTCTTGGAACATCTCATATGCTCCGTGTTGCTCAAAACGCTTTTGGAGCCCCGGTTCTAAGCTGTAAAGCATGCCGCACTGAACCAGGGAGTAATCATCACTACGCGACTGCCAGGCGTTCATAACGTCTTGAGTTGCTGAGAAAATGGGTGCGTCACCTAGCGGTGCATCAAGGACATATGCTTTCTTGGAAGCTATGAGGATGATCCTCAAGTTACGGACCCAGTCCGTATAGTTGCTTCCATTGTCTTTCAGCTTGGTTTTCTCTAGGAACGCGTTGAAGTTGAGGGCAACATTAGCATGGGCCATTGGATCTACAAGATAGATTGTAAAGACAATTTTAGACTAATTCATGACAATTAAGTTCATCTAATTTAATGAACTCCCACTCAGATAGACATCCCTCTAGTCATCTAAGTGATACATGATCCATATCGACTAGGCCGTGTCCGATCATCACGTGAGACGGACTAGTCATCAATGGTGAACATCTCCATGTTGATCGCATCTACTATACGACTCATGTTCGACCTTTCGGTCTCTCGTGTTCCGAGGCCATGTCTGTACATGCTAGGCTCGTCAAGTCTACCTAAGTGTTTCGCGTGTGGAAATCTGGCTTACACCCGTTGTATGCGAACGTTAGAATCTATCACACCCGATCATCACGTGGTGCTTCGAAACAACGATCCTTTGCAACGGTGCACACTTAGGGGGAACACATTTCTTGAAATTTTAGTGAGGGATCATCTTATTTATGCTACCATCGTTCTAAGCAAATAAGATGTAAAAACATGATAAACATCACATGCAAATCATAAAGTGACATGATATGGCCAATATCATCTTGCGCCTTTGATCTCCATCTTCGGGGCGCGGCATGATCACCATCGTCACCGGCACGACACCATGATCTCCATCATCATGATCTCCATCATCATGATCTCCATCATCGTGTCTTCATGAAGTTGTCTCGCCAACTATTACTTCTACTACTATGGCTAACGGTTAGCAATAAAGTAAAGTAATTACATGGCGTTTTTTATTGACACGCAGGTCATACAATAAATTAAGACAACTCCTATGGCTCCTGCCGGTTGTCATACTCATCGACATGCAAGTCGTGATTCCTATTACAAGAACATGTTCAATCTCATACATCACATATATTTCATCACATCCTTTTGGCCATATCACATCACATAGCATACCCTGCAAAAACAAGTTAGACGTCCTCTAATTGTTGTTGCAAGTTTTACGTGGCTGCTATGGGTTTCTAGCAAGAACGTTTCTTACCTACGCAAAAGCCACAACGGTGATATGCCAATTTCTATTTACCCTTCATAAGGACTCTCTTCATCGAATCCGATCCGACTAAAGTGGGAGAGACAGACACCCGCTAGTCACCTTATGCAACAAGTGCATGTCAGGCGGTGGAACCAGTCTCACGTAAGCGTACGTGTAAAGTCGGTCCGGGGCGCTTCATCCCACAATGCCACCGAATCAAGATAGGACTAGTAATGGCAAGCAAATTGACCAAATCATCGCCCACAACTACTTGTGTTCTACTCGTGCATAGAATCTACGCATAGACCTAGCTCATGATGCCATTGTTGGGGAACGTAGTAATAATTCAAAAAAAATTCCTACGTGTCACCAAGATCAATCTAGGAGATGCTAGCAACGAGAGAGAGGGAGTGCATCTTCATACCCTTGAAGATCGCTAAGCGGAAGCGTTGCAAAGAATACGGTTGATGGAGTCGTACTCGCGGCGATTCAAATCGCGGAAGATCCGATCCAAGCGCCGAACGGATGGCGCCTCCGCGTTCGACACACGTACAGCCCGGGGACGTCTCCTCCTTCTTGATCCAGCAAGGGGGGAGGAGAAGTTGAGGGACAGCTCCGGCAGCACGACGGCGTGGTGGCAGTGGAGCTCGTGGTTCTCGGGCAGAGCTTCGCTAAGCACTACGGAGGAGGAGGAGGTGTAGGAGGGGGGAGGGCTGCGCCAGGGGCAAGGGGTGCGGCTGCCCTCCCACCCCCCTCTATTTATAGGCTGAAGGGGAGAGGGGCCCGGCCCCCCTAGATCCATCTAGAGGGGGGGCAGCGGCCAAGGGGGGGAGCTTGCCCCCCAAGTTGGTGGGAGGCGCCCCCACCCCCTAGGGTTCCCAACCCTAGGCGCCTTGGGCCCTTGGGGGGGTGCACCAGCCCACTAGGGGGCTGGTTCCCACCCATATTCAGCCCACGTGGTCCTCCGGGGCAGGTGGCCCCTCCCGGTGGACCCCCGGAACCCTTTCGGTGGTCCCGGTACAATACCGATAAACCCCGAAACTTTTCTGGTGACTGAAACTGGACTTCCCATATATAAATGTTCACCTCCGGACCATTCCGGAACTCCTCGTGACGTCCGGGACTCCGAACAACTTTCGGTAACCACATACAATTCCCATTACAACTCTAGCGTCACTGAACCTTAAGTGTGTAGACCCTACGGGTTCGGGAACCATGCAGACATGACTGAGACACCTCTCCGGCCAATAACCAATAGCGGGATCTGGATACCCATATTGGCTCCCACATGTTCCACGATGATCTCATCGGATGAACCACGATGTCAGGGATTCAATTAATCCCGTATACAATTCCCTTTGTCCATCGGTATGTTACTTGCCCGAGATTCGATCGTCGGTATCCCTATACCTTATTCAATCTTGTTATCGGCAAGTCTCTTTACTCGTTCCGTAACACATGATCCCGTGACTAACTCCTTAGTCACATTGAGCTCATTATGATGATGTATTACCGAGTGGGCCCAGAGATACCTCTCCGTCACACGGAGTGACAAATCCCAGTCTCGATTCGTGCCAACCCAACAGACACTTTCGGAGATACCTGTAGTGCACCTTTATAGTCACCCAGTTACGTTGTGACGTTTGATACACCCAAAGCATTCCTACGGTATCTGGGAGTTGCACAATCTCATGGTCTAAGGAAATGATACTTGACATTAGAAAATCTCTAGCAGACAAACTACACGATCTTGTGCTATGCTTAGGATTGGGTCTTGTCCATCACATCATTCTCCTAATGATGTGATCCCGTTATCAACGACATCCAATGTCCATGGTCAGGAAACCATGACCATCTATTGATCAACGAGCTAGTCAACTAGAGGCTCACTAGGGACATGGTGTGGTCTATGTATTCACACATGTATTACAGTTTCCGGTTAATACAATTATAGCATGAACAATAGACAATTATCATGAACAAGGAAATATAATAATAACCATTTTATTATTGCCTCTAGGGCATATTTCCAACAACGAAACCCTTGCTGCCGAACCAAGGCCCCTGGTCATCGCCTTCATCTTCCCGAGCGCCTCCACCGTTGGAAGTCTCCGCCGTCGACGGAATCCTCTCCCCTGTCGCCGCCGTAGCAAAGTCGTCACCAAGCTAGGGTACAATTTCACCCCCTCTTGCGCTCCAACCTCTGATTCTCGCGCATTAGGGCTTTTCCATTGATAATCCACAGTTTGAGATTGATTCATCCACAAGAAACTCCAGTAGAATAGCGAACGGACGATTTTTTAGGTTTTGCCGTCCGCCACATGAATCTCGGTGGAACCGACGCAAAAGAATCGGTAGCACCAATTCGCTTTTCTGGTCGACTGAGAACAGTCTCGGTGAAACCAAGTGCCCATTTTCAGTCTCACCGAAAGTGGTGCCAAGTTTCTGTTAAGGAGATTGTCTGTCTCGGTAGGTCCAAAATATTTGCTTTGGTTGTACCGACATACATTTGGCAGAATGCAAAACTTGAGAAATTTTAGTTCAATCTTTTGAAAATGTCTGCATTTTGTGATGACTCATCCCTTCCACTCGTCTATACTCTAATTCACTGGGTCAGATATGTCAGATGCTGAAGACAGTCAGAATGATCTCAGAGAGCAGAGTGTTGACATGAGCTCAGGCACTAGTCCTGAGGGGAGCTATGATGACGTTCCTAGTTCTCCTGATTTTTCCAAGGCTGCTACAAGGACAAGGAGGAAGCTCAACTCAGATGAGGAGGATGAGGACTTTATTCCTGAGGAGCTGTCCAAGAAGGAAGATGCTGCCAAGAACACCACTGTTGCTGCTTCTTCTTCCAAGAAGAAGAAAGCCATAAGGAAGGAGTATGCTAGTTCTGAGTCAGCTAGAGCACCAGAGAGCTCTAGGGCAACTTTGACTTTTGAGCCTCCCAAGAAGTCTATGCCTAAGAAGGCAGGTGAGAAGAAGAAGAGCAGAAAGAGGATTATACATGTCATGGGCAGACCTACCTCTATGTATGAGGATCCAGCAGAGGCAGCTGCTGAGGAGGAGGAGGAAGAACCAGTTGCCAAGGCCCCTCCAAAGAAGAAGAAGAAGCTTATGGCAGATGCTATGCCTAAAGCTACCACATCCAAGAGCACCAAGACTGCACCCAAGAAGGCTGCTGCTGAAAAACCCAAGAGGTTCTCCAGAGAGATACCAGCTTCCAGCAAGAACAAGACCTCAACTTTCAGGGAAGCTGAGGATGATGATGATATGACAACTTTGATGAAGCTAAGACCACACCTTCCAGAGCACAATGCCAGCCACTTGCTTGTTGTGGACATGAAGAAGAGGAACGACTCAGGTTTGAGGGAATGGAGAGCCATTGATCCATATGCCCAGAGAAGGAAAACAGCTGTGGACTACAAATTTTATACCAAGGAGCAACAAGATTTCTATGAGACAATCTTGCTTGATAAGAGCCCAGCTGTGAGTGACATGAGATATGTTGATTGGAAGTATATCAAGGAGAATGAAGACTACTTCCCAAGTGTTCAAGACAACTTTCACTGCATTGGATTGGATGAATTTGTTGGCAAGGAATTCACTGCATGGAACGATGAGATGATCATGCAATTCTACTCCACTGCTCACTTCTATGGAGATGGTAGGATTGTGTGATGACTGAAGGAGCAAGGTATGAATCAACTGTTGAGGAATGGGCTTCCATCTTAGGAGTCCCAAAGGTGGAAGAAGGAGATCTGGATGTCTATTCTGAATCCAAGGAGAGCCATGATGCTATGAAGAATATGTACAATGAGATCCCTGCTGCAAACTTGAAATCTCACAAGTTAGGATCCATCTACTTCCTCCAGGCTGGTCTCCGCACCATGAACACCATCTTGAGTCACACCTTGATGCCTAAGTCTGGAGATGACAAGATGATTAGAGGCTATTCCATCAACATGCTGATCCATCTTGATAGACACACCAGGATAAGGGTGATGGACTTGATAGTAGAAACTGTGAAGAGGGTTGCTGCTGATCAGAAGCGCTCATGCTGCTATGCACCCTACATTCAGATGCTCATCAAATCCAAGCTGGAGAAGCACATCTTTGCTCTTGACAGGCCACATTTGCCCCTACAGCCAGATCTAGAGGACAACATTGTGGTGATGAACCCAGATCATCCCACCTCAGCTGCAGCACAGGCAGAAGCAGCTAGAGCCACTAGTGCTCAAATCCCTAGATCCAGGAATGAGCAAATGGATCTCTTGATCAGTACCGTTCAGGGCATGCAGAAAGATATCAAGGAAATCTTGGCGAATCAGCATAGTCTTGTGAGGATCATGGAGAACAGGATTAAGACACTCAATGACAAGGTGGATGGGCTGACCAAGACCGTGAACGAGCTCGAGAAGGAAGTTGATAGCGTGCCCAGTCCCCACACTACAGATGATGAGGATGACTCTCCTCTCAGGCCAGGCACTCAGTTCACTACTCAGGCCAGATCAGCCACAGTGACAGCTCTAGAGTTGAGGCCTTCTTCATCAGCACCTGCTACAGCCTCTTCAGCTCCATCAGCTCCTCCAGTTCCTCCAGTTGCTACTCCAACTCCGTCCATGACGTCTGCTGAAGTCTTCGCTGATGCAGTTCTCTCGACTCCTTCACCAGCTACCGGAGGAGATCAGCCCCAGAAGAACGATTAGCTATATACCTTTGAACTTTTTGGTAACTTGTTGCCAAAGGGGGAGAAGATGTATATAGATCTTTAGGCTTCGATAGAGAGAGCGTTGGTTTTTTATCGTTTTCCAAAACATTTGATCTTTTGGTTTGTTGGTGTTTGATCATACACTTGATGTGTATTGCTACTACTTCCTATCATTATGATGCTTATGAGATGATCATTCACCTTTTCTTGATTGTGTTGTGCTATGATATTCATTCTCATTATTCTCGCACACCACCAAGTTGTATGTGACATGAAAGAGTGCCCCATGTACCTAATCGATTGTGCATTTGCATTCAAACGCAAATTTAAAATAATGCACAAATTTAGGGGGAGCTCTTGCTTATCACATACTTATCAAAGCGACGTTTATATTCATTGATTATATCATATGTCGAAGCTTTGATCTATATGTTGTCATCAATTACCAAAAAGGGGGAGATTGAAAGCACATTTGCTCCCTTGGTGGTTTTGGTAATTAATAACAACATATATGTCATTGAACTAATGTTTCCACTAAGCATATTTCAGGAAAAGTTCAATGATAGGGATGGCAAAAGGATTGTGGAGAACCCCAAGATGCAAGTAAATGGATTGGCAAAGCTTCAAGCAAGGGGACTCTACATTTTACTTTGTGAGAAATCACTTTGAGTCCATAGGAAAGCCAATACTATTAAAAGGGGGTAAGGTACTGTTGGTGAACAAGATGCTCCACGTGCACAAGAGATAGTCACCAAAAACACCCACAAGCTCTTCCACAAAAGTCTGTCCAAAGCCAAATATCCAAAATCGGTGCAACCAACATTTCCCACTCGGTGCCACCGATTCCCAAACTCAGACAGACCCATGCCAAACCCTAGCACATCGGTGCAACCGATTCCACTTCGGTGCCATCGAGTTTGGGTTGCCAACTTTCTGTTACCTCGATTCACAAAATCGGTACCACCGAGTTTTCTGGATCGGCATCACCGAGTTGCGCAATCTGACCGTTGGTCACCTAATCGGTACCACCGAGAATTATATATCGGTCTCACCGAGATTCAAAAGTTACTGCCTTTTGGTCACTTCGGTACCACAGATATTAACACATCGGTGTCACCGAGTTGGTCACTTTAGGTGTACCGGTTGGATTTTTGGGGATGCCTATATATACTCCTTCACCACCACCCACTCCAAAGAGAAGCACTCAGAACTATTCCATACTTGCCCTATCCTATTTTCTGAGAGAGAGCCACCTACTCATGTGTTGAGATCAAGCTATTCCACTCCATCCATATTAATCTTGATCTCTAGCCTCCCCAAGTTGCTTTCCACCAAATCAATCTCTTCTACCAAGCCAAATCTGTGAGAGAGTCATTGTGTGTTGAGGAGTCTATCATCTTGAAGCACAAGAGCAAGGAGTTCATCGACATTACCGAGCCTATTACCTTTTGGAGGGTGGTGCCTCCTAGATTGGTTAGGTGTCGCTTGGGAGCCTCCTACTTCGTGTTGTGGAGTTGAACCAAGAAGTTTGTACGGGCAAGGAGATCGCCTACTTCATGAAGATCTACCCATAGTGAGGCTAGTCCTTCGTGGACGGAAGCCGTTATGGAATAGTCAAGGTTGCTACTTCGTGGACCCTTATGGGTGGAGCCCTCCGTGGACTCTCGCGACCGTTACCCTCCGTGGGTTGAAGACTCCATAAACGTGGACGTACGATAGCACCACCTATCGGAACCACGGGAAAAATCTTCGTGTCTACAAATTGCGTTTGATCTTCCTCCCAACCCTCTACTATACATGCTTGTTGTTACTTTCCGCTGCTATACTCTTAGACATGCATGTGTAGGGTGTACTTGACTTGCTATCATTGCTAAAATCTGGCAACACTTTAAATTGGGAAAAGGTAGAATTTTTATTTGGTCAAGTAGTCTAATCACCCCCCTCTGGACATACTTTCGGTCCTACACTAATACAGTAGCAAAATCTAATGCAAGAATGAGAGGGAAAGAATTGGGCGATATCGGAACGCTCAAGGGGCTTTGCTTGCCTTGTTGCTCTGCTGCAAAGGCCTGATCATCAACGGTGTAGTCGTACCCGGCAGCAGTGTCAGTCTCGGGGTCTACCGGTAAGAAGAGGGGGGAGAAACAATAAATATAAGCAGAAAAATGCAACACGATGCATGATATGGCGATATGCAGAGCTAGACATGCTCTAACGAAGTACTACACGTCACGGACGGATCGAAATAATATCTGACGATATTTTCCAGGTCTCGGGCCACTACTGAACAGATGAAATAGATGGAAAAGTTCCATGTTCGTTATGATAGGAGCACGTGACACACAAACGGACTGCGTATTCGGATTCGTGGGATTTTTCTGAACAACTTCCATATATAAACTATTTTCATCCGAGTTACGGTCTATTTTATATTAATTTTTGAAGTTTAAACAATATTCTGAAATTCCTTTTATTTATTAATTAAATTATCCAAAAGAATAAATGCTGAGTGTACCTAGGTTTGTACCCAGTCAGCCCACACAGTGGCTGACTGGTGGGCCCTGTTGACTGAGTCAACTGACCAGTCAGCAGAGGCTGACTGGTGGGCCAGATGCCCAGTCAGCAGGTTGACTGGGTCAAAATGATACTATGGAACAGTGGGCGGGCCCCACTTGTCAGTTTAGTTAAGTTAACTAAAACATTTCATTAGGGTTAATTAAATCGTGCGGGGCCCGGTTGTCATTGGCACATTCAACTGCCTGGGTTAATTTCTAACCTAAACTTAACTGCTACAGCGGCGGCCCCACATGTCAAAGAGTGATGGGGGGGGGGTTAGTGGTTAAACCCGCGGGGCCCACCTGGGTTTAAACGCCGGCGCAGCTCTGGCGGCCACCAAAAACGGTGGCGCTTCACGGGAAAGGCGCACATGCCACCATTTTGTGCGCCGCGACCACCCACGAGACGCGGAAGCTTGCGCGCGTCTACCTAAGCCATCGGCGACACCGGGGGTGGCCGGAAACGGCAGAGCCGGTGAGGCCGAGCGGTGGCCGGAGTTCGGCCGTGGTCAAAATGTGGCGGGATCGACGAGGGGGGGGGGTAGCTGGGGACTGGACTCGACGCAGCATGGGCCCTGGAGCGCGCCAGTGGCTCACGCGGGTGCCCGGGAGCACGCATGGCTCGCGTGCGACGGCCATGGCGGCAGGCTGAGCTCGGAGGCGAGGCACGCTAAGTAGAGGGGTACCGGGAGCAAGGAGGGAGAGGGGAGCAAGGCGGCGCTCACAGTGGAGCTCGAGGGAGGTCTCGGGGAAGCCGGGGGGGCTGGAGATGGGCGGATCGAGGGCAATGGTGACGCGGCCGCGGCGGTAAAGAGCGCTTCGAAGGCGGCATCCGGTGGCTTCACCGCCCCAATCCAGAGGCATCGGCGACGTGGTCGAAGGCGAGGATCTCCCGGACCTACTCGAGCGCCTCAAGGTGGCCGATGGCCGCGGCAAATGGCGGGCGGCGGTGACGGATGCGCCCCGGCGAAGTGGGCAGCGAGGATAGAGCGCGTGGGAGGGGGGAAAGGTGGGCGCTAGGGTTCGGCGAGGGAGCAAGGGGGGTTTGTAGGCGTCGTGGGGGCGCCGGGGTGCCACTGGATGGCCGCCCCGTGGACATGGGCATCGCGGACAGGCGCCCGGCGTCCAGCGCGCCTCGGTGAACAGAGGTAGAAGGAGGGGGAGGGAGTTGGGTTGGGCCCGTGCGGTGGGACAAGGCCCAAGGGGAGGGAGGGGGCCTTTTCCCCCCATTTCTTTTATAAATCTTACTGTTTTTTTATAAAAAGCTACTGCTTTGATTTAATTTTAGTACTAAAAGACTTTTCTAAAAATGTGGAACTTGGTCCATTATTCAACTTGCTATTTATAGCACTGCCACAAAAAGTTTTATGAGCATTGTAATTTGTTTGAGATTTACATAAATTAAAAGGCATTCAAATAATTGGTTTGGCCTCTATCATAATTGTTTTTAAGGCACCAAAACACTTTGCAAAATGTTGGTTATAATTTTATAATTGCTTATGGAATATCTGCAACCCATTCATGATTTTTGTTTTCTGATTTGCCAAAATATTTAAACCACTTCTTTTAAAAGAATAATGAAAATCATTAGGGATGGAAACAAAAGGGGGATTCTATTGTGATCAAACATTGTTTAGCAAAATAATTTGGCATAAATCTCATGGTTACTGTAGCATAAATACAAGCATTACTGTAGCTGAATCCAGGGGTGTCACAATTGCTTATGGATAGATCTATTATGAGCATTACAAATCATATACCAAGCATCTTTTAGGTTCTCCCCTCCCCTTTGCATAAAATTAAGAACCTCATTATCGGGAGTACATGCAATAAAGGAAGAACTAGCCAATGACAAGGCAAGAGATCTGACGAGAAAAAGGCAAATGAAAAAGAGGGCGAATAAAACGGCAAATTTGGGTGAAGTGGGGGAGAGGAAAACGAGAGGCAAATGGCAAATAATGTAATTGCAAGGAGATGAGATTTGTGATTAGGAACCTGGTAGATGATGATGGAGTCTCCTCGGCGCCTGAGATTGGCACGTAGAAGAGACCTCTTCCTCCCCAGCAAAGGCGCCAGAAATTCCTTCGACATGGCTTGAGATTGCGTCGGTATTTCCCCAAAGAGGAAGGGATGATGCAACACAGTGACGGTAAGTATTTCCCTCAGTTATGACACCAAGGTTATCGAACCAATAGGAGGATCACCACCACCCAATAAGCAGCACCTGCACACAAATAACAAATACTTGCAACCTGACGCGAAAGAGAGGTTGTCAATCTCTCTACGGTAAAAAAATAGATTAGGTAGTGATAGATAGGAGAGGTAGATCTCTCAAGAACACAAAATAAAAAAGGGCAAATAAAAAGTGCAGCAATATATTTTTTGGGTTTTTGGAATAATAGATCTGAAAACAAAAGTGGCAAAAAGATAGATCGGAAAGTAATATGTTGGAAAAGTAGACCCCAGGGCCATAGGTTTCACTAGTGGCTTCTCTCATGAGTATAGCACACGGTGGGTGAACAAATTACTATTGGGCAATTGATAGAAGATCAAATAATCATGACGATACCCAAGGCGATGATCATTATATAGGCATCACGTCCAAGATAAGTAGACTGACTCCTGCCTGCATCTACCACTATTACTCCACACATCGACCACTATCCAGCATGCATCTAGTGTATTAAGTTCATGGAAAAACGGAGTAATGCAATAAGAACGATGACATGATGTAGACAAGATCTATTCATGTAGGAATAGACCCCCTCTTGTTATCCTTAATGGCAACGATACATGTGTGCCTTGCTGCCCCTTCTGTACTGGGAAAGGACACCGCAAGATCGAACCCATCACAAAGCACCTCTTCCCATGGCAAGAAAAATTGATCTAGCTGGCCTAACTAAACCAAAGATTCGGAGAAGAAATACGAGGCTATAAGTAATCATGCATATAAGAGATCAAAGAAGACTCAAATAATATTCATGGATAGAAACTGATCATGAACTCAAAATTCATTGGATCCCAACAAACACACAGCAAAAGTTTACATCAAATAGATCTCCAATAGACCATTGTATTGAGAATCAAAAGAGAGAGAGGAAGCCACCTAGCTACTGTTTACGGACCCGTAGGTCTATGGTGGACTACTCACGCATCATCGGAGAGGCACCTATGAAGAAGATGAACCCCTCCGTGATGGTGTTTAGATTGGATCTCGAGGTTCTGGAACTTGCGGTGGCTGGAATTGTGTTTCATCGACTCCCCTAGGGTTTTCCGAATATTTGAGAATTTATAGGCATCAGAGGCGGTGGAGGGGGGCCCCGTGGAGGGCACAACCCATCAGGGCACGCCGGGGCCCCCCTGGCGCGCCCTGGTGGGTTTTGGTCTCCTTGGCCCACTTCTCCGGTACTTCTTTGGCCCACTGGGTGTCTTCTGGTCCAGAAAAAATCTCCAAAAAGTTTCATCGCGATTGGACTCCGTTTGGTACTGATATTCTGCGAAGTAAAAAACAAGCAAAAACAGCAACTGGCACTTTGGCACTATGTCAATAGGTTAGTCCCAAAAAATGATATAAAGTTGATATAAAATGATTGTAAAACATCCAACAATGATAATATAACAGCATGGAACAAGCAAAAATTATAGATACGTTGGAGACGTATCAACATCCCCAAGCTTAATTCCTACTCATCCTCTAGTAGGTAAATGATAAAAACAGAATTTTTGATGTGGAATGCTGCCTAACATGTTCCTCTCATATTCTTTTCTTTTTTATAGCATGGACATTTGGACTTGTAGATGATTCAAAGCAATAGTCTAGTTTTAAGATAATGACTTCAATACTCAAGCATGCCAACAAGCCACCATGTCTTTCAAAATATCAACACCAAAGAAAGTTATCCCTAGCCCATCATGCTCAACCATTGATCCATTCATGAAACACACTCAAATATTAGCTATGCCCAATGCTCAAGTACGATCATATTGCCCCCTAGTTGGTGCTTCGCAGAGGCCCTTCGCCGAGGGAAGTAGGGAATTGTAGAGGTGCCAGATGTTGGGTCCCTTTTCTGGGATTAAATCACAGAAGAGCCCTCGAGTCCTACCAGCCCCAAGAACCACTGGTGGACTCCCTTGATATAGATAACCAGTACAAATATAATATTACACAGGGTTGAGTCAGGGTGACTCAACAAATTTATTACAAACTTGCCAATATACTACGGTGGTGGAATATGACAGTGGTGTGGTGGTACTGTAATACTGATAGAATAAAATAGAGCCAAGTGTCAGTGTGAGACTTGACTACTATATTTGTGTAGCGGAAGCTCAGCGGATGGTACATGTGGTAGACTCCTATATCACAGGTGGTCTGATTGGGACTCCTCTAAGCATCGGGCTCGCTAGCGCAATCCTCCTCCATAAGCTCGTCCTCCTCCAAGTCTGGCCAAGTAAATAGCCAGGGACAAGCCAGTGAGTACGTTGGAATGTACTCGCAAACATAATGAACAAAAGATATACTGAATGCATATGCTCATGGTGTGAAATGCTCGTGCTATCCATAACATATATATGCATGCTGGCAGAGTTAAATCATGGCATGATAAAATTTGTAACACGTACAGAAGTGAAGCGTTAGTGGTAAGAAAACATAAAGGAAAATGCCGGTCGGATGTCTAAAAATGACACCACGGTAGGTCTTGAAGAGAAATGCCAAACAGGTGTCCACAAGAGTAGTGGCGAGACATACCACCTGTTAAACTCGAGGGACGCCACGAGAGGTCTTGAAAAGAAATGCCAATTGGGTGTCTAAAAGAGAGATCGGACGAGACAGGACCATCCGAGAACTCAAGCGACGCCACGAGAGGTCTTGAAAAGAAATGCCAAATGGGATTCCACAAGAGTAGTGGTGAGACAAAACCGCCTATGAACTCGAGGGACGCCTCGTAAGGTCTTGAAAATAAAATTGAATGTCCGGGGTAGTCTAGCCAGCCCCTGAGACACTCAGAAAATATAATAAGAGAAACGGGTTAGTCCACAATAATATTCATATCATCAGTAATACACTCATGATAATATTAGTAGCGACAAAAATTAATCCTGCAAAATAATCATGCTTGATGTTAATTATTTTCCTCCAAAGACTGACACCGGGACCGACACTTGACCCACCCAGCTAACGTCCTTGACCGTGGACATGGCTATTCGAATAGATATAACTCTGCAGAGGGTGTACTCTTTACCCACGTGTATGAGGTTTCTTTAGTCAGTACCGTGACACTGACTAATTCCCATTACGGTCTTTGGGTTGAAAACACACCTAACCAGCACACACCAGATTAACCGTCCGGATGCCAGGAATCACCCAAAACATCTTTCCAGAAAAACTCTAAGATGGGGAGACCATCGTCCTGCATGGGATCACTATTCATACGCGCGGATTACAAGGGGGGACCCCCTCTCGGCTACATGCCGGAAACACCCATGCCCCCTGACCCGATGACAGGATTTAGTCCATGGCCATGGAAACCCTCATCGTGGCCCTCTATGTGGTGTGTACCCGGTCAGGGGTTAACAACTTACTAAGCCGTACCTTCCTAACGGAAGGACCCGTGGCAGCACGGTATACAGCTAGGTGTAACGGAACAAGACCCGATCTAGGTCGACTCAGGAGGTGTTATTAATATGACCGGTATGCTCCACATATGTCACGTGACAGCACCGTGTCAAAAATCGCCTGTGCCCACCGGCACGTCTAGGGCAGGAGTACACTCCTGGTTTTCACCATATCCATACGTTAGCAGGATGCCATGATGCATGCAAGAATTCACAAGGTGACATGACCAATGCGTGCTCTCACTATTCACTACACATGTGATGCAATATTAAACCGATGCAACCATGCATGCACTTCACCATATCCCAAGTTCAAAAATGCTTGGCTTGTCCAAAGTAGTCAGTGGAAAACCCCTCCAAATTTCCAGCAAAGTTTTCTTCTTCTTTTTCTGAAAAATCCAAATTTAAATTCAAATCAAAATTTCATCACAGTACAAAAACTTGTCTCAAAATATTTTTACTTAAATACTAGAAAAAACTAGAGAGAAAAATAAGAATAACAGAAAAAGAATCAAGTAATTTGCAAGTGTAGTTTAAAAACTAGAAGCAGTCAAAGTTGTGGTCAATTCTGTTTTTATTAAAAACAGAAAAATAAAACGATTCAGTGGAAGTACACTTCCCAGAGGTGAAAGCGTAAATAACAGAATACATTTTCTGTTTAAGCGCAGAAAAGGTGAGAATGCTGACGGGTGGGGTCCACCCGTCAGGTTCAAATTTAAACGCGCTCGCGCGCTTGCACAGAAGGAAGACGGCGATCACCGGCGACGATCGCCGGTGTTCCTAGGGGCGGAGATGGTGCATTCGTGCTCGAGGTGGGATTCCGCACCGGTAGGAGTAGGTGGTGGTCGCCGGCGATCACCAGGACGCCGGTGAGGTCGACGCCGGCGGGCGGTAGTTCGGTCGATGCTGGAGTTCGCCGGAGAGAGCCTGGAAGTTGGAATTGAAGCACGGGATCGGTGAGTGGGTGTATGAGTAGGCTACTAGCAAGTTTTGAGCAGTGGAGGTGGAGTGGTGGCGATGAACGATTCGGAGACGGAGGCGGCGGAGCGGTGGCCGGAGAGGAGGAAGAAGCCCTCCCCGAGGTCGGGGAGGTGCACGGGAGGGCGATTGGGAGGCGATGTGGGTGATGTGAGTAATCGCCGAGGCTCGGGGGCCCCTTTTATATGCGATCCGAGGGTGGCCGGCGAGGGCGGATAACGCCGGAGTTACTCCGACCGGCGAGGTAGGTCAGGGCGGTGGTCAGGGGCGGCGAGGGGTTAATGCGGACGGTGGAGTGCTCTGGAAGAATCGGTGTGGACGAGCTCGAGCTCCTCGGCCTCATCCGCGGCGAGGTGTCCGCATGGGTGTGGCGGCCGTGCCCAGCTCCGGCGACTGCCAGGCGGGGTCCAGGCGGCGTGGTCGGCGTGGAGAAGGTGCGGAGGGGGAGCCGCGTGGAGAGGAAGTAGGTGGAGAGAGCGGTAGGAGGAGTGAAGAAGGCGGGCGCGGTGCTGATCCCCTCGGCTTGCCGTGCATGAGCTCGGTGGTCGTTGCACCGGCCGGCTACTGTGTCGTCGGCGGTGAGCTACTGACAGGAGGGGTCACGACGGCTCAGTTAAGAGGGTGGGAGGCGTGGATGAGAAGGAGGGCGATGGAGTGGCGTGCACGGCGCCGTTTCCCCCTCTCTCTGAACTTCTTCAGTTTTTTCTAAAATTTTTGACAGTGCTACAGTGTGCCCACCAAGTGTATGTTTAAATGCCAGAGAGGTCTAGGTATTTTAGGAATTTGCAGGGATTTTTGTGGTGGGGTGTTGATGCATAAAAGAGAGTCTGGTAAAGTTTCAGAATTTTTGGAGTTATAAAAATTGAGTTTGTATCAGAAAGATTGAATCTGGTCCAAATTTGAGTTGAATGAAAATTGAAATATTTGAATTGTGGCAACCAAAGTTTTTGGTGAAATGGGTTATAAGTACTGTCTAGTTGCTAGGATAATTTTTTGTGGAGGCAGTAATGTTGTGGAAATTATAGTTCCTTTGTAACCCAAAGAAACCATGGATATTGCAAATTCCATTTTTGGAATTTGTTCAAAATAAGAAAAATATTTTTGTGGGGTGGAAAGAAGTTGGTTCCTGTCCTAGGAAGTGTGAATGACTAATAGTATAATTGAGGAGTGGTGGAAAGATTGTTGGATGGATTTTGGAAGTGTTAGAAGAAAAGAAAAGGGCTTCTCCTTAGAATATGTTTAATTATATAAAAAACTTTTCTAAAAAAATTCAACAGAAGAAAGAAATTAGGATCAAAATGGTTTTCAAAGAATTCATTTTAAAGAAAAGATATTGAAAATTCCAGAAGAATATTTTTGGGGTGTTACAGCACCTACCCCCCTTAAGAAAAATCTTGTCCCCGAGATTTCAGCTGTCCCTCAAACAGATACGGATATTCAGTCCTCAGGTGATCCTCTCTTTCCCAGGTTGCTTCTTCCTCGGTGTGATTGCTCCACTGAACCTTGTAAAATTTTATCACATTCTGCCGGGTCCTCCGTTCAGACTCCTCCAGAATTTTTATTGGTCGTTCTCTATATGTGAGGTCTGGTTGAAGATCTAAGTTTTGATGTTTTATTTGCTTGTCCGGGTTACTGACACATCTCCTTAGTTGTGACACGTGAAACACATCATGAACATCTGATAATTCAGCGGGTAACTCTAGTTGATAGGCAACCTTGCCCCTCCTTGCAATTACTCTGAACGGTCCAATAAACCTCGGTGCCAATTTTCCTTTGACTTTAAATCTCTGTAGCCCCCTTGTTGGAGATACTCTGAGATATACGTATTCCTCTAGTTCAAAGCTAACCTGACAGTGTTTTTGGTCATAGTAGCTCTTCTGACGGCTCTGAGCCGCTCTCAGTCTGTCCTGAATAAGCTTCACTTTTGTTTCTGCTTCCTTAAGAATTTCTGGGCCGAAAATTCAGCTATCTCCGGTTTCAGACCAATTGAGTGGGGTACGGCATCGTCGTCCGTACAGGGCTTCGAAGGGTGACATCTTTAAAGTGGCTTGGTAACTGTTGTTATATGAGAACTCCGCGTATGGTAAACTGTCTTCCCAGCTGGCACCGTAAGTGAGCACACATGCTCTTAGCATGTCCTCCAATATCTGATTTACCCGCTCAGTTTGTCCTCCGGTCTGTGGGTGATATGCTGTACTGAATGTCAGTTGAGTCCCTAAAGCTTGCTGTAGGTGCTCCCAAAACCTAGAGACAAATTGGGTGCCTCTATCGGAGACTATGGTCTTGGGTACTCCGTGTAAGCAAACAATCCGGGAGAGGTATAGCCTGGCAAGCCTCTGTGTTGAGTATGTAGTTTTCACTGGAATGAAATGTGTCACCTTGGTTAATAAATCTGTTATAACCCAGATAGCATCATTTCCGTGCCGTGACCTTGGCAAACCGATGATAAAATCCATTCCTATTACATCCCATTTCCATTCAGGCACTCTGAGTGGCTGCAATAGTCCTGCTGGCCTCTGATGTTCTGCTTTTACACGCTGACAAGAATCACAGCGTGCAACGTACACGGCTATGTCTCTCTTCATCCCGTGCCACCAAAATCTTTCTTGTAGATCCTTGTACATTTTGATTCCTCCTGGGTGAATAGAGTACGGAGTAGTGTGAGCCTCTGTCAAAATTTGTTGCTTTAAATCCTCTTCGTTTGGTACGCATAATCTCTTTCCGAACCATAAAATTCCCTGACTGTCTATGGTGAATTCGGATGCCTTGCCCAATTTTATTTTCCTCTTGATTCCCTCAATACTTGGGTGTCCTTTTTGGGCTTCTTTGATCTGATCTTCTAATGTTGGTTTTATTTAGCTGAGTAATAGTCCCTTCCGTGACTAGTATCATGTTGAGTTTGCCAAATTCCTGGTTGAACTCATGCTGTGTGAATTGCGCACTGCCGTCATGGGTGCATGGGTTTCTGCTCAGAGCGTCTGCTACAACATTTGCTTTACCAGGATGGTAATGAATTCCCACATCATAATCCTTAATCAATTCAAGCCAGCGACGCTGTCTCAAGTTTAATTCTGGCTGGGTGAAGATATACTTAAGACTTTTATGGTCCGTGTATATCTCACATCGATTACCTAGAAGGAAATGTCACCATTCCTTGAGTGCATGTATTACTGCTGCTAATTCCAAGTCATGGGTGGGATAATTTTCTTCGTGTCATCGTAGTTGTCTTGAAGCATATGCTACAACTTTCCCCTCTTGCATTAACACACATCCAAGACCTTTCCTGGATGTGTCACAATATATCTCAAAAAAAATTTGCACATCGGGCACGACCAGAACGGGTGTTGTTGTCAACCTCTTTTTCAATTCTTGAAAACTTTTCTCACAGGCTTCGGTCCATTCAAACTTCTTATCTTTTTTGAGTAACTGGGTCATGGGTTTGTCTATGGTGGAGAATCCTTTGATAAATCTCCGGTAATAACCAGCCAGACCAAGAAAACTTCTGACCTCTGTCACGTTTGTGGGTTGCTTCCATCCCAAGACATATTTCACTTTACTCGGGTCCACTGCTATTCCATCCCGTGTCAGTACGTGTCCAAGAAAACCAACTTCCCGTAGCCAAAATTCACACTTGCTGAATTTGGGTATAATTGATTTTTCCTTAATTCTTCCAAAACTATCCGAAGATGTTGCTCATGTTCTTCCGGCGTCTTGGAGTAAATGAGTATATCGTCAATAAATACAACCACGAACTTGTCCAAATATTTCATGAAGACCTTGTTCATGAGATGCACAAAATAAGCAGGAGCGTTGGTTAAGCCAAAAGGCATTACTATGAACTCATATAATCCATATCTGGTGGTAAAGGCGGTCTTGGGTATATCTGACAATCGGATTTTTAATTGATGGTAGCCTGACCTCAAATCTATTTTTGAGAAAACCTTGGCTTCTGCTAGTTGTTCGAACAAGTCATTTATCCTGGGCAGTGGATATTTATTTTTGATGGTGACCATATTAAGTGCCCTGTAATCAATACATAGCCGTAGGGTACCATCCTTTTTCTTGGCAAATAAAACTGGCGAACCCCACGGTGATGAGCTAGGTCGAACATAACCTTTTTCCATAAGTTCCTTAATCTGTTTTTTTAACTAAGCCAGTTCTGTCGGAGCCATACGGTATGGCTTCTTATATATGGGGGTTGTTCCAGGTGCCAATTCAATAACAAGTTCAATTTCGCGGTCCGGGGGCATTCCTGGTAGCTCCTCAGGAAATACATCGGGGTATTCACAGACTACAGGGACCTTACTTAATTCTGACATATCCACTTGATTTAATTTTCCTTGTGATGTAGAAATCCCCCTTGTGCCAAACTTTATTGTTTTCCCTTGGTAATTTGTGAGAGTCACTGTGCGGTTGTAGCAGTCTATGAAACCTTTGTTAGTAGTTAACCAATCCATTCCCAAAATAATGTCCAGATCGACTGCTTCCAGTACAATGAGGTTGGCTAAAAATCTCATTCCTTTGATTTCAATGCTCACATCCTTGCAGTACCATTGTGTGTTTTGATTTGATCCCGGGGACTGAATAACCATGGAATTTTGCAAAGGCAAAAAAGAAAACTGATTCTCCGAAGCAAATCTTTTGGAAATGCATGAGTGGGAAGCTCCAGAATCAAATAAGACTGTAGCATTAATTGAGTTGACAGAGAACGTACCAAACACAATATCTGGTGCATTCTGTGCTTCCTCAAAGGTCACATGGTTGAGATGCCCCTTCCTTTGGTTGTTATTGGGGTTGAAATTGTTGCGTCTTGGAGCTGTATTTATACCGCGGCCATTGTTGTTGGTCTTGGAAGTGTTGTTTCCCTGTTTTGGGCATTGTCTGGAGTAATGCCCCTCTTCTCCGCAGGCATAACAGGTGATACCAGGACGGAACGCTGTATCTTTGGTCCTGTTGTTGAAGGCACTGCGGTTCTGCTGTGGTGCTGTAACTGCTGGTCGGGGTGCCATAGGCCTCTGAAATTCATTCCTGGGCCTGTTGTTGCGAACCTGTGCTGACTGGTTCATACGGCGCTTGCGAATTTCGTTCATGTTGCGGTGTTCGTTTTCCAGTATGATGGCCTTGTCTACCAGTGTCTTAAAATTTGGAAAGGTATGGACCACTAGTTGGCACTTCAGGGACGAGATAAGTCCGTCAAGAAATTTTTCCATCTTCTTGTTTTCTGTCATGTATTCGTCATTGGCGTACCGGGCCAGCTGAGTAAACTGGTCCAGGTATTGCGTCACTGTGGTGCCTCGCTGCTTGAGATCCTCAAACTCCCTTTTCTTCAATTTCATAATGATGTTGGGAATATCTGCTCCCTGGAAATTTTCCTTGAATTGTTCCCATGTCATATTTGCTCCATTGGGGTGCGTGTGACACAAATTCTCCCACCATGATGCTGCTGTTCCAGAAAAATAGTGCGGAGCATATAGCACTTTTTCCTGATCCGTACACTGGGCGATAACCAATTTCCTTTCCATATCACTTAGCCAATCGTCTGCCTCCAACGGTTTGTCGGTGTGAGTAAAGACCGTTGGTTTTGTCTTCTGCAGTTCAGATAACTTGGATCTGGGTTGGTTCTGCTCCTGGTGATTCCCCATATTGATTAAGTGCTACATCATCTCTTGGTGTTGTTGCTGGCTTTGCTCGTACAGACGGCATACTTGTGAGAATGCTGAGTCGTTACTCTGTTGACTTGTCTGTCCCTGTGTAAAATTATTTCCCATTTGTCCAAAGGTGTCCTCTGGCGGATTTGGCATGGAACGAGTCCAGGGGCGATGCATTTTCTTTCTAGGGGTATTTGTGTAACACCGATGAGAAAAGAAGTGACAGGGAAGGAAATAAATTTTTTTTAGAGACTGAAAATAATTCCCTCCCCAAAATTGTAAGTGCAAAAAGTAACAGATTATATCACACAAGCAGATTTAATTATGCATGCCAGATTTTATCATACAAGCATGGTTTAATTATACAAGATGCTTGCAGAGACTGTATATTACACGACCACTTATTTAAACTAGCGTGCTACTCCGCCCTCTCAGCGTGCTGTGATCTGGGTCTACTAATGCATGAGATGCATGCTAAAAATGTTAGTACTGACTCGAGTGCTAGCGATCGTGCCTAGGGCTTCCTACAGTCAGCCTGGCTCTGATACCAAGATTTGTCGGGCCCCTTTTCTGGGAATAAATCACAGAAGAGCCCTCGAGTCCTACCAGCCCCAAGAACCACTGGTGGACTCCCTTGATATAGATAACCAGTACAAATATAATATTACACAGGGTTGAGTCAGGGTGACTCAACAAATTTATTACAAACTTGCCAATGTACTACGGTGGTGGAATATGACAGTGGGGTGGTGGTACTGTAATACTGATACAATAAAATAGAGCCAAGTGTCAGTGTGAGACTTGACCACTATATTTGTGTAGCGGAAGCTCAGCGGATGGTACATGTGGTAGACTCCTATATCACAGGTGGTCTGACTGGGACTCCTCTAAGCGTCGGGCTCGCTAGCGCAATCCTCCTCCATAAGCTCGTCCTCCTCCAAGTCTGGCCAAGTAAATAGCCAGGGACAAGCCAGTGAGTACGTTGGAATGTACTCGCAAACATAATGAACAAAAGATATACTGAATGCATATGCTCATGGTGTGAAATGCTCGTGCTATCCATAACATATATATGCATGCTGGCAGAGTTAAATCATGGCATGATAAAATTTGTAACACGTACATAAGTGAAGCGTTAGTGGTAAGAAAACATAAAGGAAAATGCCGGTCGGATGTCTAAAAATGACACCACGGTAGGTCTTGAAGAGAAATGCCAAACGGGTGTCCACAAGAGTAGTGGCGAGACATACCGCCTGTTAAACTCGAGGGACGCCACGAGAGGTCTTGAAAAGAAATGCCAATCGGGTGTCTAAAAGAGAGATCGGATGAGACAGGACCATCCAAGAACTCAAGCGACGCCACGAGAGGTCTTGAAAAGAAATGCCAAACGGGTGTCCACAAGAGTAGTGGCGAGATAAAACCGCCTATGAACTCGAGGGACACCTCGTAAGGTCTTGAAAATAAAATTGAATGTCCGGGGTAGTCTAGCCAGCCCCTGAGACACTCAGAAAATATAATAAGAGAAACGGGTTAGTCCACAATAATATTCATATCATCAGTAATACACTCATGATAATATTAGTAGAAACAAAAATTAATCCTGCAAAATAATCATGCTTGATGTTAATTATTTTCCTCCAAAGACCGACACCGGGACCGACACTTGACCCACCCAGCTAACGTCCTTGACCGTGGACACAGCTATTCGAATAGATATAACTCTGCAGAGGGTGTACTCTTTACCCACGTGTATGAGGTTTCTTTAGTCAGTACCGTGACACTGACTAATTCCCATTACGGTCTTTGGGTTGAAAACACACCTAACCAGCACACACCAGATTAACCGTCCGGATGCCAGGAATCACCCAAAACATCTTTCCAGAAAAACTCTAAGACGGGGAGACCATCGTCCTGCATGGGATCACTATTCATACGCGCGGATTACAAGGGGGGACCCCCTCTCGGCTACCTGCCGGAAACACCCATGCCCCCTGACCCGATGACAGGATTTAGTCCATGGCCATGGAAACCCTCATCGTGGCCCTCTATGTGGTGTGTACCCGGTCAGGGGTTAACAACTTACTAAGCCGTACCTTCCTAACGGAAGGACCCGTGGCAGCACGGTATACAGCTAGGTCTAACGGAACAAGACTCGATCTAGGTCAACTCAGGAGGTGTTATTAATATGACCGGTATGCTCCACATATGTCTCGTGACACCACCGTGTCAAAAATCGCCTGTGGCCACCGGCACGTCCAGGGCAGGAGTATACTCCTGGTTTTCATCATATCCATACGTTAGCAGGATGCCATGATGCATGCAAGAATTCACAAGGTGACATGACCAATGCATGCTCTCACTATTCACTACACATGTGATGCAATATTAAACCGATGCAACCATGCATACACTTCACCATATCCCAAGTTCAAAAATGCTTGCCTTGTCCAAAGTAGTCAGTGGAAAACCCCTCCAAATTTCCAGCAGAGTTTTCTTCTTCTTTTTCTGAAAAATCCAAATTTAAATTCAAATCAAAATTTCATCACAGTACAAAAACTTGTCTCAAAATATTTTTAATTAAATACTAGAAAAAACTAGAGAGAAAAATAAGAATAACAGAAAAAGAATCAAGTCATTTGCATTTGTAGTTTAAAAACTAGAAGCAGTCAAAGTTGTGGTCAATTCTGTTTTTATTAAAAACAGAAAAATAAAACGATTCGGTGGAAGTACACTTCCCAGAGGTGAAAGCGTAAATAACAGAATACGTTTTCTGTTTAAGTGCAGAAAAGGTGAGAATGCTGACGGGTGGGGTCCACCCGTCAGGTTCAAATTTAAACGCGCTCGCGCGCTTGCACAGAAGGAAGACGGCGATCGCCGGCGACGATCGCCGGTGTTCCTAGGGGCGGAGATGGTGCAGTCGTGCTCGAGGTGGGATTCCGCACCGGTAGGAGTAGGTGGTGGTCGCCGGCGATCACCAGGACGCCGGTGAGGTCGACACCGGCGGGCGGTGGTTCGGTGGATGCTGGAGTTCGCCGGAGAGAGCTTGGAAGTTGGAATTGAAGCGCGGGATCGGTGAGTGGGTGTATGAGTAGGCTACTGGCAAGTTTTGAGTAGTGGAGGTGGAGTGGTAGCGATGAACGGTTCGGAGAGGAGGAAGAAGCCCTCCCCGAGGTCGGGGAGGTGCACGGGAGGGCGATTGGGAGGCGATGTGGGTGATGTGAGTAATCGCCGAGGCTCGGGGGCCCCTTTTATATGCGATCCGAGGGTGGCCGGCGAGGGAGGATAACGCCGGAGTTACTCCGACCGGCGATGTAGGTCAGGGCGGTGGTCAGGGGCGGCGAGGGGTTAATGCGGACGGTGGAGTGCTCTGGAAGAATCGGTGTGGACGAGCTCGAGCTCCTCGGCCTCATCCGCGGCGAGGTGTCCGCACGGGTGTGGCGGCCGTGCCCAGCTCCGGCGACTGCCAGGCGGTGTCCAGGCGGCGTGGTCATCGTGGAGAAGGTGCGGAGGGGGTGCCGCGTGGAGAGGAAGTAGGTGGAGAGAGCGGTAGGAGGAGTGAAGAAGGCGGGCGCGGTGTTGATCCCCTCGGCTCGCCGTGGATGAGCTTGGTGGTCGTTGCACCGGCCGGCTACTGTGTCGTCGGCGGTGAGCTACTGACAGGAGGGGTCACGACGGCTCAGTTAAGAGGGTGGGAGGCGTGGATGAGAAGGAGGGCGATGGAGTGGCGTGCACAGCGCCGTTTCCCCCTCTCTCTGAACTTCTTCAGTTTTTTCTGAAATTTTCGACAGTGCTACAGTGTGCCCACCAAGTGTATGTTTAAATGCCAGAGAGGTCTAGGTATTTTAGGAATTTGCAGGGATTTTTGTGGTGGGGTGTTGATGCATAAAAGAGAGTCTGGTAAAGTTTCAGAATTTTTGGAGTTATAAAAATTGAGTTTGTATCAGAAAGATTGAATCTGGTCCAAATTTGAGTTGAATGAAAATTGAAATATTTGAATTGTGGCAACCAAAGTTTTTGGTGAAATGGGTTATAGGTACTGTCTAGTTGCTAGGATAATTTTTTGTGGAGGCAGTAATGTTGTGGAAATTATAGTTCCTTTGTAACCCAAAGAAACCATGGATATTGCAAATTCCATTTTTGGAATTTGTTCAAAATAAGAAAAATATTTTTGTGGGGTGGAAAGAAGTTGGTTCCTGTCCTAGGAAGTGTGAATGACTAATAGTATAATTGAGGAGTGGTGGAAAGATTGTTGGATGGATTTTGGAAGTGTTAGAAGAAAAGAAAAGGGCTTCTCCTTAGAATATTTTTAATTATATCAAAAACTTTGCTAAAAAAATTCAACAGAAGAAAGAAATTAGGATCAAAATGGTTTTCAAAGAATTCATTTTAAAGAAAAGATATTGAAAATTCCAGAAGAATATTTTTGGGGTGTTACACCAGAGCTCAAAGTTTTAAATTGAGAGAGAAAAATATTTTGTGTGGCATGCTTTTCCTGTCAACGAAAACGACAAAGTAGCTCACAATACTTTCCATGCTAGATATATCATAGGCGGTTCCCAAACAGAAAATAAAGTTTATTCCTTTTTCCACGAAACTTTCACATTCCATGGCGGGCCATATCCACGGTTGCCTTCCATACCAACACTTTCCAAGGAATTTATTATTTGACAACATAAAGTAAATATTTTTTCCTTTTTCATTTCGGGAATGGGCATCCCTATTACCGCCGCACTCTCGTGCAATAACAAGTGAATAAACACTCATCTTGAGAATAACACATCTAGCATCGAAAAATATTGGACACTCCCCACCGTTTCATGAGCGGTACGAGCACACAAAAGAGAAAATTTATTTTGAAAATTTAGAGATGGCACATACAAATTTGCTTGGAACGACATGGAAATACCGCATATAGGTAGGTATGGTGGACTCATAGGGCAAAACTTGGTTTAAGGATTTTGGATGCACAAGTAGTACTTCTACTTATTACAAATGGAGGCTAGCAAATTGATTGAGAAGCAACCAAACCAAGAAACGAAAATTCACATAAGCGAGCATTGAGCATAACTAACACAGAATAATGCACCACAAGTAGGATGTAATTTCATTGCAAAACTATTGACTTTCGTACTTGCATAGGGAATCACAAACCTTAACACCAATATTCCTACTAAAGCATAATTAGTCACTAACATGACTCACATATTACTATCATCATGTTTCAAAACTATTACAAAGAATCAAGTTCAATTTGTCCAATGATCTTCATGAAAGTTTTGATTATATCCTCCTTGGATATCTATCACTTTGGGACTATTTTCATATATTGCCATTGCTTTTTGACAAGCTCAAACAAATCTAAGTGAAGCACATGAGCATAAAGATTTCATCTCTCAAAAAGGTATAAGTGAAGCACGAGAGGATTTGTTCAAAATTTACTAACTCTCAAATTAATCTAAGTGAAGCATGAGAGTATTTCTACAAAAAAATCCAAGCATACCGTGCTCAAAAAGATATAAATGAAGCACTAGAGCAATCCTATAGCTCAAAAAGTTTAAGTGAAGTATAGAGAGCAATTCTAACAAATCATAGCATAATTTTGGCTCTCCCAAATAGGTGTGTACAGCAAGGATACAAATGAAAAACTAACAATCAAAGCAAGCAAAGATACAAGACGCTCCAAGCAAAACTCATGATATGTGACGAATAAAAATATAGCTCCAAGTAAAATACCGATGGTTGTTAGAAGAAAGAGGGGATGCCACTCGGGGGCATCCCCAAGCTTAGTTGCTTGTTCCTCTTTGGATATATCTTGGGAGTTCTGTACCATCCCCAAGATTAGGCTCTTTTCACTCCTTATTCCTTCATCCATCGTGATCTCACCCAAAACTTGAAAACTTCAATCACACAAAACTCAACAAAATCTTCATGAGATCCGTTAGTATAATAAAGCAAATCACTACTTTAGGTGCTGTTGCAAACCCATTCATATTTTGTTATTGCATTATACCTACTGTATTTTTACTTCACCATGGCACATACCCTTCAATACAACCCATAGATTCATCAAAACAAGCACACAATGCAACGAAAACAGAATCTGTCTTAAACAGAATAGTCTGCAGTAATCTATACTCTAACCATACTTATGTAACTCTAAAAATTCTGAAAAATTAGGACAACGTAAATAATTGGTATAGAAATACTGTGTTAAAATTTCAGCTCAATATCACGTTCGAGTTAAAAATTAAAATTCAAATACTGGACGCAAAGTTTCTGTTTCAGATTCAGCATCGCTTCTACTCATCTTATGAATCATCCTAAAGGCTCTACTTGGAACAAACACTAAATAAACCATAAAAACACAATCATAACACAGGCATAACTGTGTCAACACTAAAAACAGAAAGGAAAAAGAAAAAATAAATTTATTCATTGGGTTGCCTCCCAACAAGCGCTATCGTTTTACACCCCTAGCTAGGCATGACGCATAGATTCAAGTATTATCATCTTTGGTTTTGAACTCTTCATCACACAACTAGATTTCTTCAAGGATTTAGCATGTATATTCTCGATGACAACACTCCTAGGAAGGAAACCAGAAAATTCATTCTTGTAAATAGGGTCTCTTATGATTTCAACAAAGTCGGGATGAATACTAATCATTTTAAGATCTCCCTTGTGGCCACTAGGTGTAACAAATTTGTTCTTAGTAACTTGTGTGGTCTTGCCAATTTTATGGGAGTTTTTCAATAGTTTTGATAGAAGAAAAAGCCGAACCCAAATTACTAAAAATCTCTTCCAACTTATCAATCTGGTAAGGACTCTCTTCTACCCTTTCGTTAACTACGGTTTCTTTTGCCTTTAGCAATCTAATGGCATCTCCCACTTTAGCCCCAATTTTATTAGCAAGATTATGCATTTTCTTATCCAAATCTTCAAGATGTTCTTTGGTAATCATCTTCTTTTCAAGAGCATATAATCTCTCCATAACGTGTTCGAGAGTTAAAGTTGTTTCATTGATCATAATAGGTGGTGATCCCACTAAACTTCCCAAGGCATTAAAAGCATCCAAAGATGGACACATCAAGAAATTCCCACCGGTAATCGTATCAAGGACGAATCTAGACCAAGTGGTGATGCCAACATAAAAACTGCGAAGAAGAACAACGGTGGATTGCTTATGGATAGATCTATTATGAGCATTACAAATCCTATACCAAGCATCTTTTAGGTTCTCCCCTCCCCTTTGCTTAAAATTAAGAACCTCATTATTGGGAGTACACACAATAAAGGAAGAACTAGCCATAATGACAAGGCAAGAGATCTGACGAGAAAAAGGCAAACGAAAAAGAGGGCGAATAAAACGGCAAATTTGGATGAAGTGGGGGAAAGGAAAACGAGAGGCAAATGGCAAATAATGTAATTGCAAGGAGATGAGATTTGTGATTAGGAACCTGGTAGATGATGATGGAGTCTCCTCGACGCCTGAGATTGGCATGTAGAAGAGACCGCTTCCTCCCCGGCAACGGCGCCAGAAATTCCTTTGACGTGGCTTGAGACTGCGGCGGTATTTCCCCAAAGAGGAAGGGATGATGCAACACAGCGACGGTAAGTATTTCCCTCAATTATGAAACCAAGGTTATCGAACCAGTAGGAGGATCACCACCACCCAATAAGCAGCACCTGCACACAAATAACAAATACTTGCAACCCGACGCGAAAGAGAGGTTGTCAATCTCTCTACGGTAAAAACATAGATTAGGTAGTGATATATAGGAGAGGTAGATCTCTCAAGAACACAAAATAAAAAAGGGCAAATAAAAAGTACAGCAATATGATTTTGGGTTTTTGGAATAATAGATCTGAAAACAAAAGTGGCAAAAAGATAGATTGGAAAGCAATATGTTGGAAAAGTAGACCCGGGGGCCGTAGGTTTCACTAGTGGCTTCTCTCATGAGTATAGCACACGGTGGGTGAACAAATTACTGTTGGGCAATTGATAGAAGATCAAATAATCATGAAAACATCCAAGGCGATGATCATTATATAGGCATCACGTCCAAGATATGTACACCGAATCCTGCCTGCATCTACCACTATTACTCCACACATCGACCGCTATCGAGCATGCATCTAGTGTATTAAGTTCATGAAAAAACGGAGTAATGCAATAAGAACGATGACATGATGTAGACAAGATCTATTCATGTAGGAATAGACCCCATCTTGTTATCCTTAATGGCAACGACACATGCGTGCCTTGCTGCCCCTTCTGTCACTGGGAAAGGACACCGCAAGATCGAACCCATCACAAAGGACCTCTTCCCTGTTGGAAATATGCCCTAGAGGCAATAATAAAGTGGTTATTATTATATTTCCTTGTTCATGATAATCGTTTATTATCGATGCTATAATTATATTGATTGGAAACTCAATTGCATGTGTGGATACATAGACAACACTGTGTCCCTAGTATGCCTCTAGTAGACTAGCTTGTTGATCAAAGATGGTCAAGGTTTCCTGGCCATAGACATGAGATGTCATTTGATAATGGGATCACATCATTAGGAGAATGATGTGATGGACAAGACACAAACTATGAACGTAGCATATGATCGTGTCAGTTTATTGCTATTGTTTTCTGCATGTCAAGTATCCTCACTGACACCGGAGGAATACCTTGTGTGTATCAAACGTCGCAACGTAACTGGGTGACTATAAAGATGCTCTACAGGTATCTCCGAGGGTGTCTGTTGAGTTGGCACGGATCAATACTGGGATTTGTTACTCGGTGTGACGGAGAGGTATCTCAGGGCCCACTCGGTAATACAACATCACAATAAGCCTTGCAAGCAAAGTGACTAAAGAGTTAGCCACGAGATCTTGTATTACGGAACGAGTAAAGAGACTTGCCGGTAACGAGATTGAACTAGGTATAGAGATACCGACGATCGAATCTCGGGCAAGTAACATACCGAAGAACAAAGGGAACATCATACGGGATTAACTGAATCCTTGACATAGAGGTTCAACCGATAAAGATCTTCATAGTTCCACCACCATCGCCGCCACGCCGTCGCGCTGTCGGAGAACTCGTCTACCTCTTCGCCCCTCTTGCTGGATCAAGAAGGCGGAGATCGTCATCAAGCTGTCCGTGTGCTGAACGCGGAGGTGCCGTCCGTTCGGCGCTAGATCGGGACAGATCGCGGGACGACTGCGTTTTGGATCGCGAAGACGTTCGACTACACCAACCGCGTTTCTTAACGCTTCCCGCTTAGCGATCTACAAGGGTATGTAGATCCACTCTCCCTCTAGTAGATGCTCATCACCATGGATAGATCTTGCGTTTGTCGGTTCTGAATCCGGCATATCTCGTAGTAGGGGTCCTAAGCTAGGCGTCTTGGAGCGATGGTAACATGGACACAGGATTTTACCCAGGTTCGGGCTTTCTCGAAGAGATAATACCCTACGTCCTGCTTTTGATTGTATTCATATGGGGGATAGTACATAGTACAGGTATCTACCACGAGATTGTTGTAATGAATATGAGATTGAGATTGTCTATTGACTAGCCTGGCCTCGGTTTATATAATGCACCATAGGCCTAGGGTTCAGAGGAGTCCTTGTCTTGTGCGCCAAGTCTTGTGGAATCTCCCTTGTATGCATCATGGGCTCTCCGAACTGGCCCATTAGTGAATCGCCCTGGGGGTCCTCGGCCCGACCCACTGGTCGGGAGACGACGTGGTGAGTACCCCCTAGTCCAGGACACCGTCAGTAGCCCCCTGAACCGGTCTTCAAGTTGGGGACGCTCCTCGGTTTTTCCGAACTGTTCTTCATCTTCAGCCGTCGGTCTTGAAAATTGGTTCAACAAATCTTCCCATCTACGATCTTAAGGATCGCCGAGGTGTATCTGAAGAGTTCACACGTCGGGCATTCGAGGAGCCCCTTTAAGTTCTCGGCCATTATCAATGCCTTGTTATTTTTATGCCATATCTCGGGTTTTAAGTGCTTCCCGTGTGGCGGTGTCCTCTTGCGTCCGATCTCCAACGCCGAACTGCATCCGAGGTATCTTTTCGTAGCCGAGCTCCAACGCCGGTCTGCGTCCGAGCTCCAACGCTGGTCGGCATCCGAGGTGTCATAGATTACCTCGGTCTCTGAAAATTTATAGGAGTCAATCCGAGCTTAAATGCTGGAAATGCCCTCTATGGAGCCAGCCACTTGCGCCCGAGCTTTATGCCGGACTGCTTCCGAGGTGGTGCACCACCCCGACCGTAGGCTGATTTTTTGTGGATATTTTCGATTGGTACAATTTATTCTCTGCCGAGATATATAGCCAGTAGCCCTCAAGGTGCGTGTCGGTCTAAAACCCGGGATGCACCTGAAGGATAAAACAAAACCACTAATCCCAGTAGCCCCTGAGACTTAGGTCGATTTGCAAAATTGGCCTAAGGATCAAGTCCTTTCTCGGCAGCATACTTAGGAACAGAAACGCGGTGCGCCTAGTTTCCCAGACTTAGGTTGGGTGCGGCCGACCAACCCGATGATCGATTCTCTATGGAAACAGTATTGCACTTTGAATTTGCTGCATTGAATAGGCAGTGCAGTAGCCCCCGAGCCTTAATTTGGGCACGGGTGGTCGAATTAAGGATCGATATTTATGTGACACAAACTTTGTTACGTTTGACACAATTTATGTGTAATGATTCTATGTATCCAAGTACTTTACATCATTAATGCTCGGATCCGCATTGTACAAGACTTTGTTGACCGACCATCGGCTTCAACCTCCTTGGCTAGTAGCCGAGGAGTGTTTGCCCTACTTTATAAAGCCTTTATAAGGGCAAAGATTTACGGCAAACAAGGCAATCCGGCCATATGGTTTTATAAACAAAGGTACGCAGAGAGATATGTTATATTACTATTTAACGTAAGAAACATCTTCTGGGAAAAATAGTTCCTTTATAAGTTCCTTTTCCCAGGCTATCATGTTGACCATGATCGTGAAACCTCAACTCCGATCAATGTGGGAGGAAAATATTGAGGATTTAGTTCGGGGAAAGTTTCCGAACTCTGTGGTCCTTAGTGAACCTAAATTTTCACTTCCGTCGTTGCCGACCAATTATATTCTTAAGAGATGGCTAGCTTTCGGCTTCACCCAGTCTGAGGTACTAACACGGATGACCCGGAAGTAACAATCGCATAGGTGCTCCCTTTACCCCCTAGCCGAACAATCGGGAACGTAGGGGATAAGCACAGGAGCCAGGCAACCCAGCTTGGCCAAAATCTGAAGTCAAATTGATGCATATTTATGGCCTTATAATGATTATTATGGAAGGCAGCACTCGCATATTGAATACAAATGCTTTTATGCTATATACTATTTTGGCTCCTTTGTGACCCTTTATCATTTGAGAGTGGCCCATCGTCGGCTTCTACCCCTTTGTAGATGCTACGCAGGGTGTTTCCGGAGTAACAAGACAACCCTTAGCCGACGTCTCGGTGCCCGGAGGCGGTTGTGTTAGCGGAAACGAGGCAATCAGATATCTAGGCTTTATAACTTTCACTTAGTCATAGGAACATATGTTTGGGGGCAACTTAATAGCCCCCGGTATATGTCGACTCCTCGGATTATTCGTGGTCGAACCACCCACAACTTGGCCTTTTCAAGAAAGAGAGACCCTTCGTTTTACTCGGATAACCTCTATCGGCTATATTTGGTTGAACACCGCCTGCGGTTCGCTGACCGATTTACACTTGTTGTGACAGTCAGCTTTCGGCTTTCTCCAACTGAGGCACTTAACCAGTTAAACCGGAAGTGACAATCGCAGTTGTTCTCCCTTTACCCGTTAGCCGAACAAAGCAGAAACATAAAGGGTAAGCACAGGAGTCGGGCAATCTAGCTATAGACCAAAGACACAACTCGAAATCAATGCATATACATGCGAAATACCGAGGACATTTTGCCGAGGACTGCATGGAGTACCTCGGTTTTTGGTGGGTTCGGTGCTAATCGCAGACCCCCTTTAATATTGCCGATGCGTGAAATGCATCTGGCGTTGTACTGCGAGAGTTATGCTCGGAAATACCAAAAAACTTATGCCAAGAACTTTATGTTTAGATAAAAGAAAATTGTGCCAATCCGAAATTGGTCTAAAATTTAATATGTGCTTCGGTCGTTTTTTAACATGATACATCCGATCTCCGGACTCCAATCGGGTCAGCCTTTGGCTTCAACCTCCATATCCCGAAGGCGGAGTGTTTCTCGGAGGCCTGTTTAGTGAACTAAACTCGAGCGGCTTTAAGAAGAAACCAGGCTATCCGGCTATTGACCACACACTAGTGTCGGGAAAAGGAGTAGTAGAAAAAGACTTTGCAACGACCAAGAAGAAAACACATTTATTATAAAACGGCTCATACAAATTTAAGAGCCCTGGTTAAATCGGGTAAAGAAATTTTTAACAGTTTTTTTTTGTTTAACAAAAAACATAATGTTTGGTTGAACCGAACAAAAAGTAAGATTTCAAAGAGAGCTGAGCACGAAAGCGACTTAGCTGATTAATGTGCTCGGTGCGGTCTGGGGTTGTAGCGGGATGAAGACGTAGTCCTCGGCCTTGCCGAGGTCCCAGCCCCCAAACCCCAGGTAATCGAGCTAAGAGCTCAGGTCGAGAAGTGGCAACGCAACACGGTTGCTGCGGCGAGGCGAAGTCCCCGGTCCAGCCGAGGAGAGTAGTTCGGCAGCGTGACGGTGAAGTCCCCAGTTATCATGGAAAAAGAAAGTGTTTTTAACAAACAAACTTTTTCATTTAACACAAATATAATGCTTGGTCGAACCAAACAAAAGTTAAAAATTGAAAAAAAGTTGAGCATGAAAGCAACTTAGCTGGTTAATGTGCTTGTGACGTGTGTCGAGCTTGTAGTGGGTCAAGGTCCCGGCCCCCCAAGCCAGTCCCGAGGTGCCCGGGCGGAGAGCTCGGCTTGATGAAGTGGTGATGCAACACGGTCGATGTGATGACGTGAAGCCCCAGGTCCAGCCGAGGAGATGAAAGTGGTCGGTTGGTGACGCAGAAGTCCCTAGAGCAGCTTGATGAAGAGATGGAGAAGCCCCTGGTCTAGCCGGGGTGTTGGAGCAGATCGGCGGAGAGATGCTGGAGCCTCCATGTCAGCCGACGTGTTAGAGTAGATCGGCGTGGTGGTTATTGGCTTGAAGAAAAGGCGGCACGTCGGTGCTAACACAGGTCAAAATTTGTGACGCGGTCGATGCCAGCTTGATGAAGTGACCGCGCGGCAATTCCGGTGTGCCAGCCCCGTGCAATCCGTGGAGAGGAAGGGGGTGCCGCGTGGAGAGGAAGTAGGTGGAGAGAGCGGTAGGAGGAGTGAAGAAGGCGGGCGCGGTGTTGATCCCCTCGGCTCGCCGTGGATGAGCTCGGTGGTCGTTGCACCGGCCGGCTACTGTGTCATCGGCGGTGAGCTACTGACAGGAGGGGTCACGACGGCTCAGTTAAGAGGGTGGGAGGTGTGGATGAGAAGGAGGGCGATGGAGTGGCGTGCACGGCGCCGTTTCCCCCTCTCTCTGAACTTCTTCAGTTTTTTCTGAAATTTTCGACAGTGCTACAGTGTGCCCACCAAGTGTATGTTTAAATGCCAGAGAGGTCTAGGTATTTTAGGAATTTGCAGGGATTTTTGTGGTGGGGTGTTGATGCATAAAAGAGAGTCTGGTAAAGTCTCAAAAATTTTGGAGTTATAAAAATTGAGTTTGTATCAGAAAGATTGAATCTGGTCCAAAATATTTGAATTGTGGCAACCAAAGTTTTTGGTGAAATGGGTTATAGGTACTGTCTAGTTGCTAGGATAATTTTTTGTGGAGGCAGTAATGTTGTGGAAATTATAGTTCCTTTGTAACCCAAAGAAACCATGGATATTGCAAATTCCATTTTTGGATTTTGTTCAAAATAAGAAAAATATTTTTTTGGGGTGGAAAGAAGTTGGTTCCTGTCCTAGGAAGTGTGAATGACTAATAGTATAATTGAGGAGTGGTGGAAAGATTGTTGGATGGATTTTGGAAGTGTTAGAAGAAAAGAAAATGGATTCTCCTTAGAATATTTTTAATTATATCAAAAACTTTTCTAAAAAAATTCAACAGAAGAAAGAAATTAGGATCAAAATGGTTTTCAAAGAATTCATTTTAAAGAAAAGATATTGAAAATTCCAGAAGAATATTTTTGGGGTGTTACACCAGAGCTCAAAGTTTTAAATTGAGAGAGAAAAATATTTTGGGTGGCGTGCTTTTCCTTTCAACGAAAACGACAAAGTAGCTCACAATACTTTCCATGCTAGATATATCATAGGCGGTTCCCAAACAGAAAATAAAGTTTATTCCTTTTTCCACCAAACTTTCACATTCCATGGCGGGCCATATCCACGGTTGCCTTCCATACCAACACTTTCCAAGGAATTTATTATTTGACAACATAAAGTAAATATTTTTTCATTTTTCATTTCGGGAATGGGCATCCCTATTACCGCCGCACTCTCGTGCAATAACAAGTGACTAAACACTCATCTTGAGAATAACACATCTAGCATCGAAAAATATTGGACACTCCCCACCGTTTCATGAGTGGTACGAGCACACAAAAGAGAAAATTTGTTTTGAAAATTTAGAGATGGCACATACAAATTTGCTTGGAACGACATGGAAATACCGCATATAGGTAGGTATGGTGGACTCATAGGGCAAAACTTGGTTTAAGGATTTTGGATGCACAAGTAGTACTTCTACTTATTACAAATGGAGGCTAGCAAATTGATTGAGAAGCAACCAAACCAAGAAACGAAAATTCACATAAGCGAGCATTGAGCATAACTAACACCGAATAATTCACCACAAGTAGGATGTAATTTCATTGCAAAACTATTGACTTTCGTACTTGCATAGGGAATCACAAACCTTAACACCAATATTCCTACTAAAGCATAATTAGTCACTAACATGACTCACATATTACTATCATCATGTTTCAAAACTATTACAAAGAATCAAGTTCAATTTGTCCAATGATCTTCATGAAAGTTTTTATTATATCCTCCTTGGATATCTATCACTTTGGGAATATTTTCATATATTGCCATTGCTTTTTGACAAGCTCAAACAAATCTAAGTGAAGCACATGAGCATAAAGATTTCATCTCTCAAAAAGGTATAAGTGAAGCACGAGAGGATTTGTTCAAAATTTACTAACTCTCAAATTAATCTAACTGAAGCATGATAGTATTTCTACAAAAAAATCCAAGCATACCGTGCTCAAAAAGATATAAATGAAGCACTAGAGCAATCCTATAGCTCAAAAAGTTTAAGTGAATTATAGAGAGCAATTCTAACAAATCATAGCATAATTTTGGCTCTCCCAAATAGGTGTGTACAGCAAGGATACAAATGAAAAACTAACTAGCAAAGCAAGCAAAGATACAAGATGCTCCAAGCAAAACTCATGATATGTGACGAATAAAAATATAGCTCCAAGTAAAATACCGATGGTTGTTAGAAGAAAGAGGGGATGCCACTCGGGGGCATCCCCAAGCTTAGATGTTTGTTCCTCTTTGGATATATCTTGGGGGTTCTGTATCATCCCCAATATTAGGCTCTTTTCACTCCTTATTCCTTCATCCATCGTGATCTCACCCAAAACTTGAAAACATCAATCACACAAAACTCAACAAAATCTTCGTGAGATCCGTTTGTATAATAAAGCAAATCACTACTTTAGGTGCTGTTGCAAACACATTCATATTTTGTTATTGCATTATACCAACTGTATTTTTACTTCACCATGGCACATACCCTTCAATAAAACCCATAGATTCATCAAAACAAGCACACAATGCAACGAAAACAGAATCTGTCTTAAACAGAATAGTGTGCAGTAATATATACTCTAACCATACTTATGTAACTCTAAAAATTCTGAAACATTAGGACAACGTAAATAATTGGTATAGAAATACTGTGTTAAAATTTCAGCTCAAGATCACGTTCGAGTTAAAAATTAAAATTCAAATACTGGACGCAAAGTTTCTGTTTCAGATTCAGCATCGCTTCTACTCATCTTATGAATCATCCTAAAGGCTCTACTTGGAACAAACACTAAATAAACCATAAAAACACAATCATAACACAGGCATAACTGTGTCAACACTAAAAAACAGAAAGGAAAAAGCAAAAATAAATTTATTCATTGGGTTGCCTCCCAACAAGCGCTATCGTTTTACACCCCTAGCTAGGCATGACGCATAGATTCAAGTATTATCATCTTTGGTTTTGAACTCTTCATCACACAACTAGATTTCTACAAGGATTTAGCATGTATATTCTCGATGACAACACTCCTAGGAAGGAAACCAGAAAATTCATTCTTGTAAATAGGGTCTCTTATGATTTCAACAAAGTCGGGATGAATACTAATCATTTTAAGATCTCCCTTGTGGCCACTAGGTGTAACAAATTTGTTCTTAGTAACTTGCGTGGTCTTGCCAATTTTTATGGGAGTTTTTCAATAGTTTTGACAGAAGAAAAAGCCGAACCCAAATTACTAAAAATCTCTTCCAACTTATCAATCCGGTAAGGACTCTCTTCTACCCTTTCGTTAACTACGGTTTCTTTTGCCTTTAGCAATCTAATGGCATCTCCCGCTTTAGCCCCAATTTTATTAGCAAGATTATGCATTTTCTTATCCAAATCTTCAAGATGTTCTTTGGTAATCATCTTCTTTTCAATAGCATATAATCTCTCCATAACGTGTTCGAGAGTTAAAGTTGTTTCATTGATCATAATAGGTGGTGATCCCACTAAACTTCCCAAGGCATTAAAAGCATCCAAAGATGGACACATCAAGAAATTCCCACCGGTAATCGTATCAAGGACGAATCTAGACCAAGTGGTGATGCCAACATAAAAACTACGAAGAAGAACAACGGTGGATTGCTTATGGATAGATCTATTATGAGCATTACAAATCCTATACCAAGCATCTTTTAGGTTCTCCCCTCCCCTTTGCTTAAAATTAAGAACCTCATTATTGGGAGTACACGCAATAAAGGAAGAACTAGCCATAATGACAAGGCAAGAGATCTGACGAGAAAAAGGCAAACGAAAAAGAGGGCGAATAAAACGGCAAATTTGGATGAAGTGGGGGAGAGGAAAACGAGAGGCAAATGGCAAATAATGTAAATGCAAGGAGATGAGATTTGTGATTAGGAACCTGGTAGATGATGATGGAGTCTCCTCGACGCCTGAGATTGGCATGTAGAAGAGACCGCTTCCTCCCCGGCAACGGCGCCAGAAATTCCTTTGACGTGGCTTGAGACTGCGGCGGTATTTACCCAAAGAGGAAGGGATGATGCAACACAGCGACGGTAAGTATTTCCCTCAATTATGAAACCAAGGTTATCGAACCAGTAGGAGGATCACCACCACCCAATAAGCAGCACCTGCACACAAATAACCAATACTTGCAACCCGACGCGAAAGAGAGGTTGTCAATCTCTCTACGGTAAAAACATAGATTAGGTAGTGATATATAGGAGAGGTAGATCTCTCAAGAACACAAAATAAAAAAGGGCAAATGAAAAGTATAGCAATATGTTTTTGGGTTTTTGGAATAATAGATCTGAAAACAAAAGTGGCAAAAAGATAGATTGGAAAGCAATATGTTGGAAAAGTAGACCCGGGGGCCATAGGTTTCACTAGTGGCTTCTCTCATGAGTATAGCACACGGTGGGTCAACAAATTACTGTTGGGCAATTGATAGAAGATCAAATAATCATGACAACATCCAAGGCGATGATCATTATATAGGCATCACGTCCAAGATAAGTACACCGACTCCTGCCTGCATCTACCACTATTACTCCACACATCGACCGCTATCGAGCATGCATCTAGTGTATTAAGTTCATGAAAAAACGGAGTAATGCAATAAGAACGATGACATGATGTAGACAAGATCTATTCATGTAGGAATAGACCCCATCTTGTTATCCTTAATGGCAACGACACATGCGTGCCTTGCTGCCCCTTCTGTCACTGGGAAAGGACACCGCAAGATCGAACCCATCACAAAGGACCTCTTCCCTGTTGGAAATATGCCCTAGAGGCAATAATAAAGTGGTTATTATTATATTTCCTTGTTCATGATAATCGTTTATTATCGATGCTATAATTCTATTGATTGGAAATTCAATTGCATGTGTGGATACATAGACAACACTGTGTCCCTAGTATGCCTCTAGTAGACTAGCTTGTTGATCAAAGATGGTCAAGGTTTCCTGGCCATAGACATGAGATGTCATTTGATAATGGGATCACATCATTAGGAGAATGATGTGATGGACAAGACACAAACTATGAACGTAGCATTTGATCGTGTCAGTTTATTGCTATTGTTTTCTGCATGTCAAGTATCCTCACTGACACCGGAGGAATACCTTGTGTGTATCAAACGTCGCAACATAACTGGGTGACTATAAAGATGATCTACAGGTATCTCCGAGGGTGTCTGTTGAGTTGGCACGGATCAAGACTGGGATTTGTTACTCGGTGTGACGGAGAGGTATCTCAGGGCCCACTCGGTAATACAACATCACAATAAGCCTTGCAAGCAAAGTGACTAAAGAGTTAGCCACGAGATCTTGTATTACGGAACGAGTAAAGAGACTTGCCGGTAACGAGATTGAACTAGGTATAGAGATACCGACGATCGAATCTCGGGCAAGTAACATACCGAAGAACAAACGGAACATCATACGGGATTAACTGAATCCTTGACATAGAGGTTCAACCGATAAAGATCTTCATAGAATATGTAGGAGCCAATATGGACATCCAGGTCCCGCTATTGGTTATTGACCGTAGAGGTGTCTCGGTCATGTCTGCATAGTTCTCGAACCCGCAGGGTCTGCACACTTAAGGTTCGGTGACGTTTCGGTATAGTTGAGTTATGTATGTTGGTGATCGAAGGTTGTTCGGAGTCCCGGATGAGATCCCGGACGTCACGAGCAGCTCCGGAATGGTCCGGAGGTAAAGATTGATATATAGGAAGTCCCATTTTGGTCACCGGAAAAGTTTCAGGTAATTCCGGTAATGTACCGGGGGTGCCGGGAGGGTTCCGGAGGGCCATCGGGAGGGGCCACTCACGCCGTGAGGCCACGTGGGCCTTAGGGGTGGCGCACCAGCCCTTAGTGGTCTGGGCAAGCCAGCCCCTAAGGGCCCATGCGGCTAGGGTGAGGGGAAAGGGAAAAAACCCAAGTGGGGAAGGGAAACTCCAAGTAGGAAAGGAATCCTACTTGGAGTAGGATTGGAGGTGGACTCCTCCACCTCCTCCTGGTTCGGCCGACTCCTAGGGGAAACCCTAGGGGCGCCAGCCCCTCCCCTCCCTCCTATATATACTAGAGGGGAGAGAGGGACAAGACACCCAAGCCACGGTGCAGCCCTCTCTCCCCAATAGATCGTCTCCTCTAGTTTTCGGCAGTGCTTAGGCGAAGCCCTGCCGGAATAGTTCCACCACCATCGCCGCCACGCCGTCGCGCTGTCGGAGAACTCTTCTACCTCTTCGCCCCTCTTGCTGGATCAAGAAGGCAGAGATCGTCATCAAGCTGTCCGTGTGCTGAACGCGGAGGTGCCGTCCGTTCGGCGCTAGATCGGGACAGATCGCGGGACGACTGCGTTTTGGATCGCGAAGTCGTTCGACTCCACCAACCGCGTTTCTTAACGCTTCCCGCTTAGCGATCTACAAGGGTATGTAGATCCACTCTCCCTCTAGTAGATGCTCATCACCATGGATAGATCTTGCGTTTGTCGGTTCTGAATCCGGCATATCTCGTAGTAGGGGTCCTAAGCTAGGCGTCTTGGAGCGATGGTAACATGGACACAGGATTTTACCCAGGTTCGGGCTTTCTCGAAGAGATAATACCCTACGTCCTGCTTTTGATTGTATTCATATGGGGGATAGTACATAGTACAGGTATCTACCACGAGATTGTTGTAATGAATATGAGATTGAGATTGTCTATTGACTAGCCTGGCCTCGGTTTATATAATGCACCATAGGCCTAGGGTTCAGAGGAGTCCTTGTCTTGTGCGCCAAGTCTTGTGGAATCTCCCTTGTATGCATCATGGGCTCTCCGAACTGGCCCATTAGTGAATCGCCCTGGGGGTCCTCGGCCCGACCCACTGGTCGGGAGACGACGTGGTGAGTACCCCCTAGTCCAGGACACCGTCAGTAGCCCCCTGAACCGGTCTTCAAGTTGGGGACGCTCCTCGGTTTTTCCGAACTGTTCTTCATCTTCAGCCGTCGGTCTTGAAAATTGGTTCAACAAATCTTCCCATCTCCGATCTTAAGGATCGCCGAGGTGTATCTGAAGAGTTCACACGTCGGGCATTCGAGGAGCCCCTTTAAGTTCTCGGCCATTATCAATGCCTTGTTATTTTTATGCCACATCTCGGGTTTTAAGTGCTTCCCGTGTGGCGGTGTCCTCTTGCGTCCGAGCTCCAACGCCGAACTGCATCCGAGGTATCTTTTCGCAGCCGAGCTCCAACGCCGGTCTACGTCCGAGCTCCAACGCTGGTCGGCATCCGAGGTGTCATAGATTACATCGGTCTCTGAAAATTTATAGGAGTCAATCCGAGCTTAAATGCTGGAAATGCCCTCTATGGAGCCAGCCACTTGCGCCCGAGCTTTATGCCGGACTGCTTCCGAGGTGTTGCACCACCCCGACCATAGGCTGATTTTTTGTGGATATTTTCGATTGGTACAATTTATTCTCTGCCGAGATATATAGCCAGTAGCCCTCAAGGTGCGTGTCGGTCTAAAACCCGGGATGCACCTGAAGGATAAAACAAAACCACTAATCCCAGTAGCCCCTGAGACTTAGGTCGATTTGCAAAATTGGCCTAATTATCAAGTCCTTGCTCGGCAGCATACTTAGGAACAGAAACGCGGTGCGCCTAGTTTCCCAGACTTAGGTTGGGTGCGGCCGACCAACCCGATGATCGATTCTCTATGGAAACAGTATTGCACTTTGAATTTGCTGCATTGAATAGGCAGTGCAGTAGCCCCCGAGCCTTAATTTGGGCACGGGTGGTCGAATTAAGGATCGATATTTATGTGACACAAACTTTGTTACGTTTGACACAATTTATGTGTAATGATTCTATGTATCCAAGTACTTTACATCATTAATGCTCGGATCCGCATTGTACAAGACTTTGTTGACCGACCATCGGCTTCAACCTCCTTGGCTAGTAGCCAAGGAGTATTTGCCCTACTTTATAAAGCCTTTATAAGGGCAAAGATTTACGGCAAACAAGGCAATCCGGCCATATGGTTTTATAAACAAAGGTACGCGGAGAGATATGTTATATTACTATTTAACGTAAGAAACATCTTCTGGGAAAAATAGTTCCTTTATAAGTTCCTTTTCCCAGGCTATCATGTTGACCATGATCGTGAAACCTCAACTCCGATCAATGTGGGAGGAAAATATTGAGGATTTAGTTCGGGGAAAGTTTCCGAACTCTGTGGTCCTTAGTGAACCTAAATTTTCACTTCCGTCGTTGCCGACCAATTATATTCTTAAGAGATGGCTAGCTTTCGGCTTCACCCAGTCTGAGGTACTAACCCGGATGACCCGGAAGTAACAATCGCATAGGTGCTCCCTTTACCCCCTAGCCGAACAATCGGGAATGTAGGGGATAAGCACAGGAGCCAGGCAACCCAGCTTGGCCAAAATCTTAAGTCAAATTGATGCATATTTATGGCCTTATAATGATTATTACGGAAGGCAGCACTCGCATATTGAATACAAATGCTTTTATGCTATATACTATTTTGGCTCCTTTGTGATCCTTTATCATTTGAGAGTGGCCCATCGTCGGCTTCTACCCCTTTGTAGATGCTACGCAGGGTGTTTCCGGAGTAACAAGACAACCCTTAGCCGACGTCTCGGTGCCCGGAGGCGGTTGTGTTAGCGGAAACGAGGCAATCAGATATCTAGGCTTTATAACTTTCACTTAGTCATAGGAACATATGTTTGGGGGCAACTTAATAGCCCCCGGTATATGTCGACTCCTCGGATTATTCGTGGTCGAACCACCCACAACTTGTCCTTTTCAAGAAAGAGAGACCCTTCGTTTTACTCGGATAACCTCTATCGGCTATATTTGGTTGAACACCGCCTGCGGTTCGCTGACCGATTTACACTTGTTGTGACAGTCAGCTTTCGGCTTTCTCCAACTGAGGCACTTAACCAGTTAAACCGAAAGTGACAATCGCAGTGGTTCTCCCTTTACCCGTTAGCCGAACAAAGCGGAAACATAAAGGGTAAGCACAGGAGTCGGGCAATCTAGCTATAGACCAAAGACAAAACTCGAAATCAATGCATATACATGCGAAATACCGAGGACATTTTGCCGAGGACTGCATGGAGTACCTCGGTTTTTGGTGGGTTCGGTGCTAATCGCAGACCCCCTTTAATATTGCCGATGCGTGAAATGCATCTGGCGTTGTACTGCGAGAGTTATGCTCGGAAATACCAAAAAACTTATGCCAAGAACTTTATGTTTAGATAAAAGAAAATTGTGCCAATCCGAAATTGGTCTAAAATTTAATATGTGCTTCGGTCGTTTTTTAACATGATACATCCGATCTCCGGACTCCAATCAGGTCAGCCTTTGGCTTCAACCTCCATATCCCGAAGGCGGAGTGTTTCTCGGAGGCCTGTTTAGTGAACTAAACTCGAGCGGCTTTAAGAAGAAACCAGGCTATCCGGCTATTGACCACACACTAGTGTCGGAAAAAGGAGTAGTAGAAAAAGACTTTGCAACGACCAAGAAGAAAACACATTTATTATAAAACGGCTCATACAAATTTAAGAGCCCCGGTTAAATCGGGTAAAGAAATTTTTTACAATTTTTTTTTGTTTAACAAAAAACATAATGTTTGGTTGAACCGAACAAAAAGTAAGATTTCAAAGAGAGCTGAGCAAGAAAGCGACTTAGCTGATTAATGTGCTCGGTGCGGTCCGGGGTTGTAGCGGGATGAAGACGTAGTCCTCGGCCTTGCCTAGGTCCCAGCCCCCAAACCCCAGGTAATCGAGCTAAGAGCTCAGGTCGAGAAGTGGCAACGCAACACGGTTGCTGCGGCGAGGCGAAGTCCCCGGTCCAGCCGAGGAGAGTAGTTCGGCAGCGTGACGGTGAAGTCCCCAGTTATCATGGAAAAAGAAAGTGTTTTTAACAAACAAACTTTTTCATTTAACACAAATATAATGCTTGGTCAAACCAAACAAAAGTTAAAAATTGAAAAAAAGTTGAGCATGAAAGCGACTTAGCTGGTTAATGTGCTTGTGACGTGTGTCGAGCTTGTAGTGGGTCAAGGTCCCGGCCCCCCAAGCCAGTCCCGAGGTGCCCGGGCGGAGAGCTCGGCTTGATGAAGTGGTGATGCAACACGGTCGATGTGATGACGTGAAGCCCCAGGTCCAGCCGAGGAGATGAAAGTGGTCGGTTGGTGATGCAGAAGTCCCTAGAGCAGCTTGATGAAGAGATGGAGAAGCCCCTGGTCTAGCCGGGGTGTTGGAGCAGATCGGCGGAGAGATGCTGGAGCCTCCATGTCAGCCGACGTGTTAAAGCAGATCGGCGTGGTGGTTATTGGCTTGAAGAAAAGGCGGCATGTCGGTGCTAACACAGGTCAAAATTTGTGACGCGGTCGATGCCAGCTTGATGAAGTGACCGCGCGGCAATTCCGGTGTGCCAGCCCCGTGCAATCCGTGGGGCGACGATGCCGAACTCTTGGTCGGGTTGCCAAACTCTTGGTTGGGTTGCCGAACTCTTGGTTGCCTTGCCGAGGTGATGAATCTGAAGAGGTTGACCTCGACTCGATAAAGCGACGATCTAGCGGAGGTCGACAGCCGTGGAGCAATGTTGTCGGGCCGGTTTGACATCGGCACGATGGTGAAAATTGCCTCAAAAAAGACTTAAAATTTGTGGGTACGTGTTTGAGAACAACACAATACCCTAAAAAAATATTCCTTCAAAAAGGATGTCAAATATCCCGTTCATGAAGAAAGATGAATTCGGGTCGGATTCGTTTTCGCGCAGGAAACAGATCCGAAAATTGACGCACTCATCGGGCCGTTCCCGGAGTTTGAACGGTCGGATCGAGCTGAAATTTTGAGGGGTTGTCGATATGGGAATTCCGCAGAGGATCAAAGATTGGATCTTCGAAAGGATGAATGAGCTGGGCGCTGGACTCCTTGCCCTAAAGTCGTCTAGATTCACGTCCAGATTTGACAGGGCTCCGGTATATTGTAGATCGCCGGAGATTCCTCCACCGGAACGCCACGAAATTTTGCAGGGTTGTTCTAGACTCAATTCCGCAGAATTCCACCGAAGCAATCATCAAAACGACACTCGAGGAGGCGGGGACAACGAACATGAATCCGCTGTCCAGAAAAATTACATGATCGCGCGAGGGCAATGTTGACGTTGAGCCCCCGAGCACCATGGAGGATTCTTCCATGATCTTGGTTGAGATTGGAGTTGATGTTGATGAAGACACCCGTCCGATCTATATGATCCAATGTGGAGCGCAGTCTTCGGCATAGCCAAGGTGACCAGTCAAGCCGGCGACGAAGATGCCGACGTTGACGATGTAGCTCGGTTCCGACGCGTAGATCGCGATGGAGCCGATCTAAATTCCCATCGCACCACGGTGACTACCCAGTAGGCTCTCAATGAAAGCACCAATGTCGGTTCTGAATCCGGCATATCTCGTAGTAGGGGTCCTAAGCTAGGCGTCTTGGAGCGATGGTAACATGGACACAGGATTTTACCCAGGTTCGGGCTCTCTCGAAGAGATAATACCCTACGTCCTGCTTTTTATTGTATTCATATGGGGGATAGTACATAGTATAGGTATCTGCCATGAGATTGTTGTAATGAATATGCGATTGAGATTGTCTATTGACTAGCCTGGCCTCGGTTTATATAATGCACTGTAGGCCTAGGGTTCAGAGGAGTCCTTGTCTTGTGCGCCAAGTCTTGTGGAATCTCCCTTGTATGCATCAAGGGCTCTCCGAATTGGCCCATTAGTGAATCGCCCTGGGGGTCCTCGGCCCGACCCACTGGTCAGGAGACGACGTGGTGAGTACCCCCTAATCCAGGACACCGTCAGCATGTGCGTAGGAAATTTTTTGTTTCCCATGCAACGTTCCCCAACAGTGGTATCAGAGCCAGGTTTATGCGTAGATGAGATCACGAGTAGAACACAAAGGAGTTTGTGGGCGTTGATGCTCAGATTGCTTCCTCCCTTGGTCTTTTCTTGATTCAGCGGTATTGTGGGATGAAGCGACCCGGACCAACCTTATTCGTACGCTTACGAGAGACCGGTTCCATCAACTGACATGTGACTTTGTTGCATAAATATGGCTGGCGGGTGTCTGTCTCTCCCACTTTAGTTGGATCGGATTCGACAAAGGCGGTCCTTGAGAAGGTTGAATAGCAATTTGTGCATCACCGTTATGGTTTTTGCGTAGGTAAGAATCGTTCTTGCTAGATACCCGTAGCAGCCACGTAAAACATGCAACAACAATTAGAGGACGTCTAACTTGTTTTTGCAGGGTATGTTGTGATGTGATATGGCCAATTACATGATGAGATATATGTGATGTATGAGATGATCATGTTTTGTATAGAATATCACGACTTGCATGTCGATGAGTACGGCAACCGGCAGGAGCCATAGGGTTGTCTTTAATTTATTTTTGCCGTTTTGCTTTACTTTATCGCTATGGGTTAGCAATAGTCGTAGAAGCAACAGTTGGCATGACAACCTCATGGCGACATGTTGATGGAGATCAAGATGATGGAGATCATGGTGTCATGCCGGTGACGATGGAGATCATGCCAGTGCTTTGGAGATGGAGATCAAAAGCACAAGTTCATGGCCATATCATGTCACTTATGATTTGCATGTGATGTTAATCCTTTTATGCATCTTATTTTGCTTAGGACGACGGTAGCATTATAAGGTGATCCCTCACTAAAATTTCAAGATAAAATTGTGTTCTCCCCGAGTGTGCACCGTTGCGAAAGTTCGTCGTTTCGAGACACCACGTGATGATCGGGTGTGATAGACTCTACGTTCGCATACAACGGGTGCAAGCCAGTGTTGCACATGCGGAACACTCGGGTTAAACTTGACAAGCCTAGCATGTACAGACATGGCCTCGGAACAAAAGAGACCAAAAGGTCGAACATGAGTCATATAGTAGATATGATCAACATGAAGATGTTCACCATTGAAACCACCTCATCTCACGTGATGATCGGACTTGAGTTGATGAATTTGGATCATGTGACACTCGAATGACCAGAGGGATGTCAATTTGAGTGGGAGTTTTTTTTAAGTAATATGATTAACTAAACTCATTATCTTGAACAATAGTCTAAGTTGTCTTTGCAAAATTGATGTTGTAGATCAATGGCTCGCGCAGTAGCACCCCTGAATTTCAATGCGTTCCTAGAGAAAGCTAAGTTGAAAGATGATGGAAGTAACTTTGTAGACTGGGCCCGTAATCTAAGGCTGTGTTTGGTTGAGCTGTAGATTCCGAAAAAGCTGCTGCGAGCTGTGAGCTGTCAGAAAGCTGCTATGAACTTTCAGCTGTGGAAAAGCTGAAAGCTGTTTGGTTGAAACAACTGTGAAACTATAGATTTGGCTGTGAATTGTGTGTAGTGCCCCTCAAGACTAAGTAAACTAGTCATCAACCCGTGCATCTAACCTAGTCTCAACCTTAAAATAGACTATTGAAAAATTACAAACTAACCCATTATTTTCTCGTAAATAATTACAATGGTGTCTCACGGAAGTCGTAGCCCAAAATTTTATGCAAAACGAGTGATTTTACTTATTTTATGTGATTTTACTATTAATTTTGACTATGACTCTATAAGAATATGATTAATGACCTAGCTATATAAGCTATATATGTATGTAATGTCACACACTTGCAATAATCATACGAGTCCTTTCTCTAACAAATACATACATCTAATTCAATGCTCACACATTTACGATGTCAAAGTAGTAATTAAATAGAAATACATGTACATGTACTGATACAGATTTGAACAATCGAAACCTTCCAGATGATGTATTATCACCTATATATGTACACGAGAATGTGGGCTGCATATAGTTCACCGGTGGACATATACATACTACTATACTAGACAGTGTCCTATCTCTGAAATTAACATCTCTCTGAAATTACCATACTATTGTGCTAGACAGTGCTCGATCTATCTCTGAAATTAGCACATAGCAAGCACAACCAGCTGAAGTAGAGCACGCATGCGCACAAGCACTGCTCGCATGCCAAGCAGAGCATGAACGCAGCTGGCTAGATCAGAGCAAGCACGCAGCCATCTTACGGGTCCGCGCTCGCTGCGGCCGGGTCCATCTAATTCCCGGCGACGGGCCTCACCGCGGAGCTCCACGCCGACGGCCGCGTCAAGGTATCTGGGATGCTGAGGAGCGGAACTGCTCGAGCGGCGGCGGGATGGGAAGGGCTCGAGCCTCGAAGCCTGGTGTGGCGGCGGGGCGGCGTATCATCCGACCCGATGGGTGGCGCCGCGGCGGAGGCCCTGCCGGAGTGGCGGCAGCGGCTAGGAACCCTAGCCCGTGCGAGGGGAGAAGGAAAGCAGGAGGCCGTTGGTGTTGTTCTGTCGAGGGTGAGGGTAAAAAACGAACCGGTACTGACTTGGGAGTGGCAGCGTGGGTAATTTTTGCCCAGAATCAGATTCTCACAGCTGAGAAGTTGGGGTCGAGCTGCTGCGGAAACTACACTAGTGAGAAGCTGCAACTTTTTAGAATCTGCTGTGAGCTGCCGCCCCTTTGGTTCAGATTCTGCTTTTGCAAAGCAGAAGTTGGCTTTCGAAGCCGAACCAAACACAGCCTAAGGATTATCCTTACGACTTCCCAAAAGGCTTATGTCCTTGATGCACCGCTTGGTGAACCACCCGCTCCAGTAGAGTCTGCAAACGTTGCGAACGCCTGGCAGACACGTTCTGATGATTACTCAATAGTTCAATGTGCAATGTTGTATGGCTTAGAACCGGGACTTCAAAGACATTTTGAACGTCATGGAGCATATGATATGTTCCAGGAGTTGAAGTTTATCTTTCAGAAGAATGCCCGGATCGAGAGGTATGAGACCTCCGATAAGTTATATGCTTGCAAGATGGAGGAGAACGGGTCTGTCAGTGAACACATACTCAAAATGTCTGGGTATTCCACCCGTCTGGCTGAATTGGGGATGCCCCTTCCGCCAGAGGCGATCACTGACAGAGTTCTTCAATCACTGCCACCTAGCTACAAGAGCTTCGTGTTGAACTATAACATGCACGGGATGAACAAGTCAGTCGCCGAGCTGTTTGCGATGTTGAAAGTCGCTAAGTCTGAGATTCAGAAGGAGCATCAAGTGTTGATGGTCAATAAAACCACTAGTTTCAAGAAGAATGGCAAGGGTAAGAAGGGTAACTCCAAGAAGAGTGGCAAAGCAGTTGCCCCTCCCGTGAAGAAACCCAAGGCTGGACCCAAGCCAGAAACTGAGTGCTTTCATTGCAAGGGAACTGGTCACTGGAAGCGGAACTGCCCCAAGTATCTGGATGACAAGAAGGCGGCCAACACCAAACAAGGTATATATGATATACATGTTATTGATGTGTACCTTACCAACTCTCGTAGTAGTGCCTGGGTATTTGATACCGGTTCGGTTGCTCACATTTGCAACTCAAAACAGGAACTACAGAATAGACGGAGGCTGGCAAAGGACGAAGTGACGATGCGCGTGGGAAATGGTTCCAAGGTTGATGTGATCGGCGTCGGCATGCTCGCTCTTCGATTACCATCGGGATTAGTGATGAACCTGAATAATTGTTATTTAGTGCCTGCGTTGAGCATGAACATTATATCTGGATCTTGTTTATTGCGAGACGGTTACTCATTTAAATCAGAGAATAATGGTTGTTCTATTTTTATGAGTAATATCTTTTATGGTCATGCACCCAATGTGAGGGTTTATTCTTATTGAATCTCGATAGTGATGATACACATGTTCATAACATTGATGCCAAAAGATGTAGAATTGATAATGATAGCACCACTTTCTTCTGGCACTGCCGCTTAGGTCATATTGGTGTAAAACGCATGAAGAAGCTCCATGCTGATGGACTTTTGGAGTCACTTGATTTTGAATCACCTGACACATGTGAACCATGCCTCAAGGGCAAGATGACTAAAACCCCGTTCTCTGGAACAATGGAACGGGCAAGTGACTTGTTGGAAATCATACATATTGATGTGTGTGGTCCGATGAGCATTGAGGCGCGCGGTGGTTATCGTTACTTTCTCACCTTCACTGATGACTTAAGTAGATATGGGTATATTTACTTGATGAAACACAAGTCTGAAACGTTTGAAAAGTTCAAGCAATTTCAGAATGAAGTTGAGAATCATCGTAACAAGAAGATTAAATTCCTATGATCTGATCAGGGAGGAGAATATCTGAGTTATGAGTTTGGCAGTCACTTAAGACAATGTGGAATTGTTTCACAATTAACACCGCCTGGAACACCACAGCGTAATGGTGTGTCCGAACGTCGTAATCGAACCTTATTGGATATGGTGCGTTCTATGATGTCTCTTGCCGATTTGCCACTATCATTTTGGGGTTATGCATTAGAGACAGCTACATTCACTTTAAATAGGGCACCATCGAAATCCGTTGAGACGACGCCATATGAACTGTGGTTTGGCAAGAAGCCAAAGTTGTCATTTCTTAAAGTTTGGGGATGCTTATGTCAAAAAACTTCAGCCTGAAAAGCTGGAACCCAAAGCGGAGAAATGCGTCTTCATAGGATACCCACAAGAGACAGTTGGGTATACCTTCTATCTCAGATCCGAAGGCAAAGTGTTTGTCGCTAAAAACGGAACATTTCTTGAGAAAGAGTTTCTCTCGAAAGAATTGAGTGGGAGGAAAATAGAACTTGATGAGGTTGTTGAACCTTTACTTCAACTTGAGAGTAGTGCAGCGCAGAAAGATGTTTTTGTAGAGCCTACATCGGTTGAAGAGGAAGTTAATGATGATGATCATGAAGCTTCGGATCAAGTTGCTATCGAACCTCGTAGGACGAGAAGGACGCGTACTGCTCCTGAGTGGTACAGCAACCCTGTCTTAGAGGTCATGTTGTTGGACAACGATGAACCTACGAGCTATGGAGAAGCGATGATGGGCCCAGATTCCGAGAAATGGTTAGATGCCATGAAATCCGAGATGGGATCCATGTATGAAAACAAAGTATGGGCTTTGGAAGTATTACCTGAAGGGCGAAAGGCCATTCAGAACAAATGGATCTTTAATAAGAAGACGGGGGCGGACGGTAATGTCACCGTCTATAAAGCTCGACTTGTGGCAAAGGGTTTTTCACAAGTTCAAGGAGTTGACTACGATGAGACCTTCTCACCCGTAGCGATGCTTAAGTCCGTCAGAATCATGTTAGCAATAGCTACATTTTTCGATTATGAAATTTGGCACATGGATGTCAAAACAGCGTTCCTTAACGGTTTCCTTAAGGAAGAGTTGTATATGATGCAACCAGAAGGTTTTGTCGATCCAGAGAATGCTGACAAAGTTTGCAAACTCCAGCGATCCATTTATGGACTGGTGCAAGGATCTCGGAGTTGGAATCTTCGCTTTGATGAGGTGATCAAAGCGTTCGGGTTTATACAAGTTTATGGAGAAGCATGTATTTACAAGAAAGTGAGTGGGAGCTCTATAGCGTTTCTAATATTATATGTGGATGACATATTGCTGATTGGAAACAATATAGAAATGTTGGAAAGCGTGAAGGAATATTTGAACAAGAGTTTTTCAATGAAGGACCTAGGAGAAGCTGCTTTCATATTAGGCATCAAGATCTATAGAGATAGATCGAGACGCTTAATAGGACTTTCACAGAGCACATACCTTGACAAAGTTTTGAAGAAGTTCAAAATGGATCAGTCCAAGAAGGGGTTCTTGCCTGTATTGCAAGGTGTGAAGTAGAGTAAGACTCAATGCCCAGTGACTGCAGAAGATAGAGAAAAGATGAGTGTCGTCCCCTATGCTTCAGCCATAGACTCTATCATGTATGCAATGCTGTGCACAAGACCCGATGTCAGCCTTGCCATAAGTGTGGCCGGAAGGTTTTTAAGTGATCCAGGAATGGAACACTAGACGGTGGTCAAGAATATCCTTAAGTACCTGAAAAGGACTAAGGACATGTTTCTCGTTTATGGAGGTGATCAATAGCTCGTCGTAAAGGGTTACGTCGATGCAAGCTTTGACACTGATCCGGATGACTCTAAGTCTCAAACCGGATACGTATTTATTCTCAATGGGGTTGCGGTAAGCTGGTGCAGTTCCAAGCAGAGCGTGGTAGCTGATTCTACATGTGGAGCGGAGTACATCGCTGCCTCGGAGGCGGCGAAGGAAGGTGTCTGGATGAAGGAGTTCATGACAGATCTTGGAGTAGTGCCCAGTGCACTAAACCCAATGACTATGTTCTGTGACAACACTGGTGCCATTGCTCTGGCCAAGGAACCAAGGTTTCACAAGAGGACCAGACACATAAAGCGACGTTTCAATTCCATCCACGATTACATCAAGGAGGAGGACATAAATATTTGCAAAGTGCACACGGATCTGAATGTCGCAGACCCGATGACTAATCCTCTTCCAAGGGCTAAACATGATCAACACCAGAACTGTATGGGTGTTAGATTCATTACAATGTAAATCACATAGTGATGTGAGCTAGATTATTGACTCTAGTGGAAGTGGGAGACTGTTGGAAATATGCCCTAGAGGCAATAATAAAGTGGTTATTATTATATTTCCTTGTTCATGATAATCGTTTATTATCCATGCTATAATTGTATTGATTGGAAACTCAATTGCATGTGTGGATACATAGACAACACTGTGTCCCTAGTATGCCTCTAGTATACTAGCTTGTTGATCAAAGATGGTCAAGGTTTCCTGGCCATAGACATGAGATGTCATTTGATAACGGGATCACATCATTAGGAGAATGATGTGATGGACAAGACCCAAACTATGAACGTAGCATATGATCGTGTCAGTTTATTGCTATTGTTTTCTGCATGTCAAGTATCTGTTCCTATGACCATGAGATCATGCAACTCACTGACACCGGAGGAATACCTTGTGTGTATCAAACGTCGCAACGTAACTGGGTGACTATAAAGATGCTCTACAGGTATCTCCGAGGGTGTCTGTTGAGTTGGCATGGATCAAGACTGGGATTTGTTACTCTGTGTGACGGAGAGGTATCTCAGGGCCCACTCGGTAATACAATATCTTAAGCCTTGCAAGCAAAGTGACTAAAGAGTTAGCCACGGGATCTTGTATTACGGAATGAGTAAAGAGACTTTCCGGTAACGAGATAGAACTAGGTATAGAGATACCGACGATCGAATCTCGGGCAAGTAACATACCGAAGAACAAAGGGAACATCATACGGGATTAACTGAATCCTTGACATAGAGGTTCAACCGATAAACATATTCGTAGAATATGTAGGAGCCAATATGGACATCCAGGTCCCGCTATTGGTTATTGACCGTAGAGGTGTCTCGGTCATGTCTGCATAGTTCTCGAACCCGCAGGGTCTGCACACTTAAGGTTCGGTGACGTTTCGGTATAGTTGAGTTATGTATGTTGGTGACCGAAGGCTGTTCGGAGTCCCAAATGAGATCCCGGACATCACGAGGAGCTCCGGAATGGTCCGGAGGTAAAGATTGATATATAGGAAGTCCCGTTTTGGTCACCGAAAGGGTTCCGGAGGGCCATCGGGAGGGGCCACTCACGCCGGGAGGCCACGTGGGCCTTAGGGGTGGTGCACCAGCCCTTAGTGGACTGGGCAAGCCAGCCCCTAAGGGCCCATGCGGCTAGGGTGAGGGGAAAGGAGAAAAACCCCAAGTGGGGAAGGGAAACTCCAAGTAGGAAAGGAATCCTTTTTGGAGTAGGATTGGAGGTGGACTCCTCCACCTCCTCCTGGTTCGGCCGACTCCTAGGGGAAACCCTAGGGGCGCAGCCCCTCTCCTCCCTCCTATATATACTAGAAGGGAGAGAGGGCCAAGACACCCAAGCCACGGTGCAGCCCTCTCTCCCCAATAGATCGTCTCCTCTAGTTTTCAGCAGTGCTTAGGCGAAGCCCTGCCGGAATAGTTCCACCACCATCGCTGCCATGCCGTCGCGCTGCCAGAGAACTCGTCTACCTCTTCGCCCCTCTTGCTGGATCAAGAAGGCGGAGATCGTCATCAAGCTATACGTGTGCTGAATGCGGAGGTGCCATCCGTTCGGCGCTAGATCGGGACGGATCGCGGGACGGCTGCGATTTGGATCGCGAAGACGTTCGACTACACCAACCGCGTTTCTTTACGCTTCCCGCTTAGCGATCTACAAGGGTATGTAGATCCACTCTCCCTCTCGTAGATGCTCATCACCATGGATAGATCTTGCGTGTGCGTAGGAAATTTTTTGTTTCCCATGCAACGTTCCCCAACATTCCCATGGCAAGAAAAATCGATCTAGCTGGCCTAACTAAACCAAAGATTCGAAGAAGAAATACGAGGCTATAAATAATCATGCATATAAGAGATCAAAGAAGACTCAAATAATATTCATGGATAGAAACTGATCATGAACTCAAAATTCATCGGATCCCAACAAACACACTGCAAAAGTTTACATCAAATAGATCTCCAAGAGACCATTGTATTGAGAATCAAAAGAGAGAGAGGAAGCCATCTAGCTACTGCCTACGGACCCGTAGGTCTATGGTGGACTGCTCACGCATCATCGGAGAGGCACCTATGAAGAAGATGAACCCCTCCGTGATGGTGTTTAGATTGGATCTCGAGGTTCTGGAACTTGCGGCGGCTAGAATTGTGTTTCGTCGACTCCCCTAGGGTTTTCCAAATATTTGAGAATTTATAGGCATCAGAGGCGGTGGAGAGGGGGCCCGTGGAGGGCACAGACCCATCAGGGCGCGCCAGGGGCCCCCTGGCGCGCCCAGGTGGGTTGTGCTCTCCACAGCCCGCCTTCCTGGTACTTCTTTGGCCCACTGGGTGTCTTGTGGTCCAGAAAAAATCTCCAAAAAGTTTCGTCGTGATTGGACTTCATTTGGTACTGATATTCTGCGAAGTAAAAAAACAAGCAAAAATAGCAACTGGCACTTTGGCACTATGTCAATAGGTTAGTCCCAAAAAATGATATAAAGTTGTTATAAAATGATTGTAAAACATGCAACAATGATAATATAACAGCATGGAACAAGAAAAAATTATAGACACATTGGAGACGTATCAGCGTACCTGAGATATAGTGCTTAATTCTTTGTCCATTGACCACCTTCGGGTTAGTACCTTCGGTATTATTAATCTTGATAGCTCCAGAACGATAAACCTCTTCAATAATATATGGCCCTTCCCATTCGGAGAGAAGCTTACCTGCAAAAAATCTTAAACGAGAGTTGAACAAAAGAACATAGTCTCCTATTTTGAATTCCCGCTTTTGGATTCTTTTGTCATGCCATATTTTTACTTTTTCTTTGAATAGTTTGGTATTTTCATAAGCTTGGGTTCTCCATTCATCTAGTGAGCTAATATCAAATAGCCTCTTCTCACTGGCAAGTTTGAAATCATAATTGAGTTCTTTAATTGCCCAAAATGCTTTATGTTCTAACTCTAGAGGCAAATGAGAAGCTTTTCCACATACCATTTTGTATGGAGACATACACATAGGATTTTTATAAGTTGTTCTATAGGCCCAAAGTGCATCATCTAGTTTCTTAGACCAATTCTTTCGAGACCCATTGACAGTTTTTTGTAATATCAATTTTATTTCTCTATTGCTAAGTTCGACTTGACCACTGGATTGAGGATGATAGGGGGATGCAATTCTATGGTTAACATCATATTTAGCAAGCATCTTACGAAAAGCACCATGGATAAAGTGTGAACCACCATCAATCATTAAGTATCTAGGGACTCCAAAGCTCGGGAAGATAACCTCTTTAAGCATTTTAATGGAGGTGTGGTGATCAACACTACTAGTTGGAATAGCTTCTACCCACTTAGTGACATAATCAACAACAACCAAAATATGAGTGTACTCGTTAGAGGAAGGAAAAGGTCCCATATACTCAAAACCCCAAACATCAAATGGCTCAACAACAAGCGAATAATTCATAGGCATTTCCTGACGCTTACCGATATTACCAATTCTTTAACATTCATCACAAGAAAAGACAAACTTATGGGCATCCTTGAAGAGAGTAGGCCAATAAAAACCAGATTGCAATACCTTGTGAGCAGTTCTATCTCCCGCATGATGTCCTCCATAAGCTTCGGAATGACATTTCCGTAGGATTTGTTCCTGTTCATGATCAGGTACGCAACGTCTAATAATACCATCTACTCCTTCTTTATAAAGACGTGGGTCATCCCAAAAGTAATGTCTTAAATCAAAGAAGATTTTTTCTTTTGTTGGTATGTGAAGCTAGGTGGTATATATTTAGCAACAATGTAATTAGCATAATCAGCATACCAAGGAGTGTTTTGAGAAACATTTATTGCAGCTAACTGTTCATCGGGAAAGCTATCATCAATAGGTAGTGGGTCATCAAGAATATTTTCTAACCTAGACAAGTTATCGGCTACGGGGTTCTTAGCTCCCTTCCTATCAACGATATGTAAGTCAAATTCTTGAAGCAAGAGAACCCACCTAATAAGTCTAGGTTTATCATCTTTCTTTTCCATAAGATATTTTATAGCAGCATGATCGGTGTGAACAATAACTTTGGAGTCAACAATATAGGATCTAAATTTATCACAAGCAAACACAACGGCTAAAAATTCTTTTTCAGCGGTAGCATAATTTCATTGGGCACTGTCTAGAGTTTTGCTAGCATAATGAATAACATTCAATTTCTTATCAACCCTTTGTCCTAGAACATCACCAACAGCATAATCACTAGCATCACACATAATTTCAAAAGGCAAGTTCCAATTAGGTGGCTGAACGATAGGTGCAGAGGTTAAGGCTTTCTTGAGTGTTTCAAAGGCTTCCACATAATCATCATCAAAAACAAAAGGAATATCCTTTTGCAAAAGATTAGTAAGAGGCCTTGAAATTTTAGAGAAGTCTTTAATGAACCTCCTATAGAAACCAGCATGACTAAGGAAACTACGAATACCTTTAATATATTTAGGACATGGCATTTTCTCAATTGCATCAACTTTAGCTTTATCCACCTCCATACCTCGTTCAGATATTTTATGCCCCAAGACAATACCTTCATTAACCATAAAGTGGCACTTCTCCCAATTCAAGACAAGATTAGTTTGTTCACATCTCTGCAAAACTCGATCAAGGTTGCTTAAGCAATCATCAAAAGAAGTCCCGTAAACGGAAAAATCATCCATGAAAACCTCCACAATCTTTTCACAAAAGTCAGAGAATATAGCAGTCATACATCTTTGAAAGGTATCAGGTGCATTGCATAAACCAAAAGGCATACGTCTATAAGCATAGGTTCCAATAGGGCAAGTAAAGGTGGTTTTCTCTTAATCAGATTGTGATACAGGTATTTGAGAGAAACCAGAATATCCATCTAGAAAACAAAAATGTGTGTGCTTAGACAATCTTTCTAGCATTTGATCAATGAAAGGCAGAGGGTAATGATCTTTTCTAGTAGATTTATTTAATTTCCTAAAATCAATTACCATTCTATAGCCAGTGACAATTCTTTGTGGAATGAGTTCATTCTTATCATTAGGAACAACGGTAATACCTCCTTTCTTAGGGACACAATGAACGGGACTTACCCATCTACTATCAGCTATGGGATAGATTATACCTGCTTCCAGAAGCTTTAATATTTCAGTTCTTACCACTTCTTTCATCTTAGGATTCAATCGCCGTTGATGATCGACAACAGGTTTAGCATCAGGTTCCATATTAATCTTGTGCTGACATAGAGTGGGACTAATGCCCTTAAGATCATCAAGAGTATATCCAATAGCAGCCCGGTGCTTCCTTAGAACTTTTAATACTCTTTCGTCTTCATGTTCTGAAAGGTTAGCACCAATAATAACATGATATATCTTTTTCTCATCAAGATAAACATACTTCAAAGTGTTAGGCAATTGCTTTAATTCAAACACAGGATCAGCTTTAGGTGGAGGAGGACCTCCAAGAGTTTCAATAGGCAAATTGTGTTTCAGGAGAGGTTGTTGTTCAAAGAAAATTTTATCTATTTCATTTCTTTCACGCAAGTGCATATCATTTTCATGGTCAAGCAAATATTGTTCTAATGGATTAGTAGGAGGCACGGCAATAGAAGCAAGACCAATTATTTCATCCTTACTAGATAACGCTCTATCAAGAGGTTGTCTACTAAACTTGGAAAAATTAAACTCATGAGACACACCACCAAAACTAACACCGACAGTTTGTTTTTTGCAATCTATCTTAGAATTAACGGTGTTTAAGAAAGGTCTACCAAAGATAATGGGACAAAAGTTACTTGTGGGGAACCAAGAACTAGAAAATCAGTAGGGTATTTTACTTTCCCACACAAGACTTCAACATCTCTAACAATCCCAAGTGGTGTGATGATGTCTCTATTAGCAAGTTTAATAGTAACATCAATGTCTTCTATTTCAGCAGGTGTTATTTCATTCATAATTTCTTGGTATAAGGTAAAAGGAATAGCACTCACACTAGCACCCAAATCACATAAACCATGATAGCAATGATCTCCTATTTTGATTGAGACAATAGGCATGCCCTCTATGGGTCTATGTTTATCTTTTTCATCAGGTTTGGCAATTCTAGCAGCTTCATCACAGAAGTAGATAACATGCCCATCAATATTTTCTACCAAGAGATCTTTAACCATAGCAATACTAGGTTCTAATTTAACTTGCTCAGGGGGCTTAGGTGCTCTAATATTACTCTTACGAACTACAGTTGATACCTTAGCATGTTCCTTTATCCTAACAGGAAAAGGTGGTTTTTCAATGTAAGCGGTAGGCACAACTGGATCAACATTGTAAATGATGGATTCATCTTTAGCTATGACCGATTCTTTAATTTCTTCTTTAATAGGGGGATGATATTTAAACCACTTCTCCTTAGGGAGATCAACGTGAGTAGCAAATGCTTCACAGAAAGAGGCTACTATCTCAAAGTCAAGTCCATATTTAGTGCTAAACTTGTGAAAAGCATCGGTATTCATAAAAGATTTAACACAATCAAACTCAATCTTCATACCTGACTCATTACCTTCGTCGAGTTCTCAATCTTCAGAGTTGCATTTAATTCTTTCTAAGAGATCCCACTTGAATTCAAAAGCCTTCTTTATAAAAGAACCAGCACAAGAAGTATCGACCATGGATTGATCATTATGAGAAAGCCGAGCATAAAAATTCTGAATAATAACTTCTCTCGGGATGTCATGATTGGGGCATGAATATAACATTGACTTAAGCCTCGTCCAAGCTAGAACGATGCTTTCTCCCTCACGGGGCCAAAAATTATATATATAATTCCGATCACGATGAACTAGATGCATGGGATAAAACTTTTGGTGGAATTCCAATTGCAAACAATTCCAGTTCCATGATCCAATATCATCGCATAGCCAATACCATGTCAATGCTTTTCCCTTCAAAGATAAAGGGAAAACCTTCTTCTTAGCTTCATCTCCGTGTAAACCTGCAAGCTTAAATAATCCACAAATTTCGTTCACATATAATAGGTGCATATCAGGATGTTCAGTTCCATCTCCTGCATAAGGTTTAGCAAGCAGTTGTTCTACCATACCCAAAGGAATTTCATAACCAATATTTTCAGTAGGTGCGGTAGGTTGAGGGGCAACTAATTGTGGTTCTGGTCGAGGTGAAGATACCCCGAACAAACCCCTCAAAGGATTGTTTTCCATAGTAGCAAGTAACAATAAATTTCAGCACGTAGTATAAGTTTTTCATTACAGATTTCCACTTACCATGAGCGCTTGACTCCCCGGCAACGGCGCCAGAAAAGAGTCTTTATGACCCACAAGTATAGGGGATCAATCGTAGTCCTTTCGATAAGTAAGAGTGTCGAACCCAACGAGGAGCAAACGGAAATGACCAGCAGTTTTCAGCAAGGTAATTTCTGCAATCACTGAAATTGTAGGTAACAGATAGTTTGATAGCAAGATAATTGGTAACGAGCAAGTAACGGTAATGGTAAATAAAGTGCAGCAAGGTAGCCCAATCCTTTTGTGGCAAAGGACAGGCCAGAACAGTCTCTAGTAATACGCAAAGTGTTCTTGAGGGTACACGGGAATTTCATCTAGTCACTTTTATCATGTTGGTTTGATTCGTGTTCGCTACTTTGATAATTTGATATGTGGGTGGACCGGTGCTTGGGTGCTGCTCTTACTTGAACAACCTCCCACTTACGATTAACCCCCTCGCAAGCATCCACAACTACGAGAAAAGTATTAAGATAAAATCTAACCATAGCATTAAACGTTTGGATCCAAATCAGCCCCTTACGAAGTAGCACATAAACTAGGGTTTAAGCTTCTGTCACTCTAGCAACCCATCATATAATAACTACTCCACAATGCATTCCCTTAGGCCCAAGGATGGTGAAGTGTCATGTAGTCGACGTTCACAAGACACCACCAAGGGAATCACAACATACATATCATCAAAATATCAAACACATATCAAATTCACATGATTACTTGCAACATGACTTCTCCCGTGTCCTCAAGAACAAAGGTAACTACTCACAAATAATATTCATGCTCAAGATCAGAGGGGTATTGAATAGCATAATGGATCTGAACATATAATCTTCCACCAAATAAACCATATAGTAATCAACTACAAGATGTAATCAACACTACTCGTCACCCACAGGTACCAATCTGAGGTTCCGGTATAAAGATTGAACACAAGAGATGAACTAGGGTTTGAGAGGAGATGGTGTTGTTGAAGATGTTGATGACGATTGGCCTCCCAAAGATGAGAGGGGTGTTGGTGATGACGATGGCTTTGATTTCCCCCTTCGGGAGGGAAGTTCCCCCGGCGGAATCACTCCGCCGGAGGGCAAAAGTGCTCCTGCCCAAGTTCCACCTCGAGACGGCGGCACTCCATCCCGAAAGTCCTATCCTTATTTTTTCTAGGTCAAAAGAGCCTATATACCAGAAGATGGGCACCGGAGGTAGGCCGAGGAGGGCACAACTCACCAGGGCGCACCTGGGGGCCCAGGCATGCCCTGGTGTCTTTGTGCCCACCAGGGTGGCCCCCTGATACGTCTCCAACGTATCTATAATTTTTGATTGTTCCATGCTATTATATTATCTGTTTTGGATGTTTTATATGCATTAATATGCTATTTGATATTATTTTTGGGACTAACCTATTAATCTAGTTCCTAGTGCCAGTTTCTGTTTTTTCCTTGTTTTTGAGTATTGCAGATAAGGAATATTAAACGGATTCCAAACGGAATAAAATCTTCGGAATGATTTTTCTTGGACCAGAAGGAACCTACCAAGCTTGGAGACCAAGGCAGGAGAGCCGCCGTGTGGCCACAAGCCACAGGGGCGCGGCCAGGGGGGTAGGGCGCGCCCCCCTGGCTTATGGGCCCACGGCAGCCCTCCTAACCCTACTCTTCGGCCTATAAATTTCCAAATATTCCCTGGATACCAAAGAGAGCCACGATAATACTTTTCCGCCGCCAAGAGCCTCTGTTCCCGTGAGATACCATCTGGGGACCTTTTCCGGTAATCTGCCGGAGGGGGATTCGATCACGGAGGGCATCTACATCAACTCCATTGCCCCTCCGATGATGCGTGAGTAGTCCACCACAGACCTTCGGGTCCATAGCTAATAGCTAGATGGCTTCTTCTCTCTCTTTGCTCTTCAATACCATGTTCTTCATGATCTTCATGGAGATCTATTCGATGTAATACTCTTTTGTGGTGTGTTTGTCAAGATCCGATGAATTGTGGGTTTATGATCAGATTATCTATGAATATTATTTGAGTCTTTTCTGAATTCTTATATGCATGATTTCATATCTTTGCAAGTCTCTTCGAGTTATTGGTTTGGTTTGGCCAACTAGATTGGTAATTCTTGCAATGGGAGAAGTGCTTAGTTTTGGGTTCAATCTTGCGGTGTCCTCACCCAGTGACATAGTAGGGGTAGCGAGGCACGTATTGTATTGTTGCCATCGAGGATAAAAAGATGGGGTTTTCATCATATTGCTTGAGTTTATCCCTCTACATCATGTCATCTTACCTAATGTGTTACTCTGTTCTTCATGAACTTAATACTCTAGATGCAGGCAGGAGTCGGTCGATGTGTGGAGTAATAGTAGTAGATGCAGAATCATTTCGATCTACTTGACACGGACGTGATGCCTATATGCATAATCATTGCCTTGGATATCGTCATAACTATGCGCTTTTCTATCAATTGCTCGACAGTAATTTGTTCACCCACCGTAATATTTGCCTTCATGAGAGAAGCCTCTAGTGAAACATATGGCCCCCGGGTCTATTTTCCATATTATACTTTCAGATCTAAAACCAAAAATACCAAAAAATATCTTTCTGCAATCTTTTTACTTTAGTTTTACTTTACTTTCAAGCAATCTTTTCTATCTATCTCTATCAGATCTCATCCTTGCAAGTAACCGTGAAGGGATTGACACCCCTTTATAGCGTTGGGTGCAAGTGTTTGATTCTTTGTGTAGGTACATCTATTGGGGACTTGCTTGTATCTCCTACTGGATTGATACCTTGGTTCTCAACAACTGAGGGAAATACTTATCTACTTTGCTGCATCACCCTTTCCTCTTCAAGGGAAAACCAACGCATGCTCAAGAAGTAGCAAGAAGGATTTCTGGCGCCGTTGCCGGGGAGATCTACATCAAGCCTACCAAGTACCCATCACAAACTCATCTCTTGCATTTACATTATTTGCCATTTGCCTCTCGTTTTCCTCTCCCCCACTTCTAAAACGATTTTCGAAAAGATTTGCCTTTTTATTCGCCCTTCTTCCGTTCGTCTTTTCGTTTGCTTTTTGCTGGCTTGTGTGCTTTATTGCTTGCTTTGTCACGATGACTCAATGTCGTGGGAAACGAACACCTATGGGATCAAGGAGATCCCTTACGGTTCGGCAAGGGGAGAGGGTTGCACAAAGAGCAGAACTAACGAACAGCACGCGGGGGATTTACCCAGGTTCGGGCCGCACGGATGCGTAAAACCCTACTCCTGCTTTGATTGTATTATTGTGGATGTTCTTGGCCAAGTTCTGGGAGCTACAGTAGCAGCTACGCATGCAGAATGGGCTTTCGAAGTGCCCCCCCTCCCTGTACGTCTCGGCCCTCCTTTTATATTAGTCAAAGGGGCTACCACAGTGACGTACAAGATAAGGCATGAGGTGGAAAGTAACTACAGTGTTACCACAGTATTATCATACCTAACCCTGACGGCTTAGGACAAACTCATTAAATGCACCGTGAGGTGTCCGTCGAGGTGTCCCTCGGCTTCTCGGGCTTGGAAAAGCTTTACAGGGGATGGGCAAAAGCAGCCATCCCATCAACACCGCTTAAGCATCGCGTGGCCAGCATTACGCCACGTCACCATGAGGACAAGCCCTAAACGACAAGGCTGGCCGCTGCACTGGAGCGATAGCGCTGTACTATGCAGAGCCTTGCCGGGGCTGAATCCTTGCCGGGGCTGAATCCTTGCCGGGGCTGAATCCTTGCCGGGCCCGGGGCTTGTCGGGACCGAATCCTTGCCGGGCCCGGGGCTGGCCTGGCGCGAGGCCTTGCCGGCAAGGGTCTTGCCGGGCCTCCGCAACCCTTTGGTCTTCTGTTTTCTGGTCTGATCGTTGACTTGAATGTCTCCTTGTCGTCTTAGTCTCGTGATTACTCCTAGCTATTCCCCGGCAAGGCTTGCCGCGGAACGGCTACAACTGCCCGTGCACAAGTAAGGGGTACTAAAAAGACCCATACTTTGGTACACCGACAGGAGCCCCCGGGCCTAGGCCATACACGGGTGCCAGGCCTGTTGGGCTAGGCCCAAAACAGTGTACGGGCACGCGTGGCAGGGAATAACTACTCGTAATCATTATCTCTTTTACCATGCCCCCCCCACTATGCGCATTAATCGCGCGACGTGAGAGACGTGGGCGGAAACTCCGCTGTAAAAGCGGGCGGTAAAGAGCCCGCCTCGCGCCTTCCCCATAAAAAGGGAATCGCAGAGGGCACTGCTCATTTACCCCCTCCGCCTTTCCAATCTCAATCTCAGAGCCGTCGCCATCGTCTTCTTCCTCGCGCCCAAAGCAGAGCCTTTCTCCCTCCACCCGCCTCCACCGCGCTCTCGACGTCTTCAGCGCCCACTTCCATAGCCACTATGCCGCCCAAGCTGAGCAAGGGCAAGGCGGCGGAAGCGGCCGCCGCGGCGGAGAGCAAGCTGGTGAAGATGCGGAAGGAACGCGCCGTGTTCCCCTCGACGCTTGATGCGGAGACCTTGAAGAAGAGGTACCAGTTCGCATGGGCGACTGAGACCACGGCGCATCCAGCCATCAAAGTGAGTGTAGCTTCTCGCAAGGCAAAGCCAGGAGACTATCCCTTCTTTGCCGATTACTTCTGGTGCGGCCTCTGTCCCCCGTACTCGGATTTCTTCGTAGATATCATGCTCACCATCACCACCACCAGGATACTGCGCCTCAGGGCTGCCGGGCTGAAGGTGGAGATGATTGCTTCAGATTTCCTTCGCCGGCGCATCGCCCCACTGCAGAACAAGGGGCGCCCTGCCTGGGAGTACATGAACGCTGCCGACGTCATGAGGGTGCGGCCTGGGCTAGATAATGAACTGACAGCCATGGGGCACGCAGCCCTCTGCCAACAGCTCTTCAATTCTGGATCAGTGGGAGACTTGCCGGCGGGCGTCGTCCCACTATGCAACAACTCATCACTGACCTCCATCATCGCCATGATGCCGGCGTTTAATGCCCATAGCATCGACGAGAGGTGGATCGAGCCGTCCGCGGAGCAGGCGCTGGCGTTCTTTGACAGCTTGACGGAGAAGGCCATCCGCGCGGAGAACCTTGTCCGCGCCACCACGGAGGAGGAGCTCGCCTACATCGCCAACAGGGCGGAAGAGGCGAACCTTGCCGAAGAAGCCGGCAGCGCTGAGTCCAGCGAAGGCGAGGACTTGCTGCTGGAAGATCTTGCCGGGCGAGACGAGGCTGCCGGGGAGCCAAGCGGAGCCGCTGCCGGGAGCTCTTCTGCCGGAGGCGCCGCCGAAGAGGAAGAAGAGGAGGAGGAAGAGCCCCCAGCTCTTCAACACAGAAAGAGGCGCGTCCTCCGGAAGAACGCCACTGGCGCTCCAGCCTGCCAACCTCCCTCAAGCAGCGAGGCTTCCGGGAAAGGGGCGGCTGGCGAGGCCACGCCGCAACCTGTCGCTGCCAAGCGGCCCAGGGCCAATCCTCCTCCTCCTCCGTCAGGAACTGCGGCGAGGGTCGGCTTCGACCTCTCCGCCATCAGCTCTGAGGAAGAAGAAGAAGAGTAAGAGTCCCGCCACAGCCTTGATTCTCGTCCTTCTAGTTTTGCTTGATTAACTTGCTCTGTTTTTGCCTCCTCAGGGATGCGGAGACTCTGGCACAGAGGGTGGCGAAGAGGGCCAAGACCTCAACAAGCGTCGAGCCGCCGGCAAGCACCTCGGGCGCGCCAGAAACGGTTCTCGTCAGCTCGGAGTCAAGCCCAGAACGCAACCCTCGATGCAGTCCTCGACGCAGCCCCCGGCGCAGCCCCCAGCGTGAGTCTTCTACTCACTACCCACTGGCGCGTGCCGGGGTGTGCATCTTCTCTGCTGACATCTCCAGGCGTGCAGGAGCGGAGCAACAGCGAGAAGCGACAGCAGGAGCTGCCTCTGCCATGCCACCTCCGTCGACCACACCGCCCAGGGGTGAGTCTTCGGGCAAGCTCTACCGCGACGATGAGGAGGGGCCGGCAAGCGTAAGCTTCGGCAACCCCTTCCTTGACGCAGGTAAAGTTACCTGCCCCAAAGAATTCTTGTCGCTTTGGTTTTTCTTCTTTTTGTCTTCTTGGACTTCCTTCCCAGCTTCATCTTAATCAAGTTCTTGGCTTTCAATCTTCTTCTGACAGAGCTCATGGATACTGACGCCGTCATTGAAGAGACCGCCAAGGATGCCGCCACTGAAGCCAGCAAGGTTGCTGCCGAAGAGGCTGCCAAAGCTGCTGCCGCCGAGGCTGCTGCCGTTGAGGCCACCAAGGCCGCTGCCGCCGAGGCCGCCAAGGTTGCTGCCGCTGAGGCCGCCAAGGCCGCCGAGGGCGCCGGCGAGGAGACCCGCGGCAATACTGACGGCGCTTCCGCCGCAGGAGCGCCAGGCGCTTCTACTGCCACGGGGCCCTCGACTGCCGAAGACCAATCCTCGTCGTTCCAGGCCCCTCCCTCAAGCCAATATATCAGGGCCGGCAAGAACGTTGTCAGCATGCCGGGGTCGGCAAACATTGAAGAGCTGGTTGAAGGGGAACATCTTGACGGGGAAATCACCGTCGCTGCCGTCAGTGAGCCCAAGGAGGAGCAACTACTTCAAGCCATGAATGACAATTATCAGAAGCTCCAGACGCTCTATCGCGCCCGGAAGGAGAAACTGGACTCCCGGGCAGCGCTCGTCGAGGCCGCGGAAGGAGACTTCCAACAACGCGTCACGGAGACACAGGCTTGGTATGGCGAGGCCCTCCAAGAGCTGAATATTTATCGGGAGCAGCTGGCGGAAGAGCGGAACGTCCTCCTGCTGAAGCAATCAGACATCGAGAAAGCGCAGGAGGAGGCCGCCCAGCAAGCCGCCGCGGCAGAAGCCCTCTTGACGCAGCGCCGCATCAGCCTTGACGCCCAAGAAGAGGACCTTGCCGCCCGCGAGGCGGCGCTTGCCGCCAAGCTTCGCAACAAGGATGAAGAGCTCGAAAGTCTTGTCGCGCGGCGGGTCCAGGAGCTTGAGCAGAAACACTTGAAGACGCTCAGAGCTCTAACTGAAGACCACGCCGGCAAGCTCAAAGAGGCCCTCGACGCTGCCGGAGCTGCGGAGACCGCCAAGAACTTGCTGGAGGAGAAGACGAAGCAGCTGGAGGTCGCTCTCGAGGACCACGGCAAGAAGGTCTCAACACTCGAGGCCGAGAGAGACAAGGCTCTCCACAGCCTGATGGAGACACAGGCCGCCGCATCCGCGAGGATCCAGCAGCTCTCCTCCGCCAAGGACTCCATTGAAGATCTGAAGCTAAAGCTATCCACGCTGGAGGAGTCTCTTGAGGCCGCCCGAGTTCGCGAGAGGACTCTTATCAAAGACCTCCATGACGAACAGGAGCTGCTCCAGAACGCCGCCACCACCCACAACGAGTACACTTCAAGCGTGAAGCTCTGGACTGCCAGGCTGGCGGACGTCGCCGAGAAGCTTGGCGCGGAGCTGGAGACCATGGACTTGCCGGGCTTCGAATACTCAGTCGACGACAACATATCCTCAAGCGCCAGGCTAACCATGTTCTTCGACAAGCTCGTCGACGCCCTCAAGCTACTCTAGGCGAATCAGACAAGCAAGCTGGCCGACGAATCTCGGAAGCTCTACCAGCTCGTCCTCCGCAAGGTGTTGATGAAGGTGGCGTACAGGAACCCTGGCGTCGACCTCTCCAAAGCCTTGAAGAGCTTGCCGAAGGACGCGGACGTCAAGGCTCTCGAGGAGCTTGTCGCGCCCATCGTCGATCGGGTGAGCCAGGTGAAGAGGGTCGAGGGCGATCGCCGGGATTAACTGTAGCCTCCTATCTCTTCCTCATCTTGCCGCCAGCATTCCATGTCAAAGACAATTCGTCTTATGTCAGAAACGCGGCAAGCACTAGATGTAATATAACTTGCTCTCTTTGAATTATGGCATGCTATTCCCTTTGTTCAATTTCTCTTTGTATGGCGTGTACCCTACGCTTTGCTGGGAACTTGCCGGAGCATAACCCTGTTGCGAGCGCTGGATTCGGGTCGTCAGCAGCTTGCGGGTAGTGCTGCTCACGGCAAGAAATCTTGACGCTTTTAGCGCGGCCACCTAGACTGTTGAGCGGACTCGAAACAGAGTAGGGGCGCAGCCGATCACGACAAGATTCCATCGCGTGCAGGTTTTCCATACAAAGCCGAAATCGTTCAAGGTAATACAGCCTTACAAAAATCAAAATCTGCTTAAGGGGTTTAGCAACTTAGCTCTGCTTTTTGTCGCTATTCCTTTTCTTCCGGCAAGGCGCCAACCTTTGAGAAAAAGAAAGAAGAGAAAATAAAGGTATGGAACCCTGACGGTTCGTTAGCTCTTACCGGGATCAAGTGCGATACATATCTCAGATAATACATGCATATAGAATGACATGAAATCAACAAGAGATGTAAAGCACACAGATCTCATTAAAATATGCACAGGGATGTGTCTGCTCTGTACAAAGGATTACATGCCAGCGGCAACACTTGTACAGAATGGCGTTGCCGGGATCTTGCCGGAGCGTTACGCTGCCGCGAGCGCTGGATTCGGGTCGTCAGCAGCCTGCTGGCCGTATCGCTATCACAGCAAGAAACCCGAACAACGGCGCCTTACGGGTAGAACTTGCGAAGGTGCTCGATGTTCCAGGAGTTGCTTACTGGCAAGCCCTCTTCGGTCTCCAGGCGGACAGCGCCAGGCCTGGTGACTCGCACTACTCGGTAAGGGCCTTCCCACTTCGGCGTCAACTTGTTGGAATTCTTGGCCGACTGAACGCGCCGAAGAACAAGGTCGCCTTCCTCAAGACTCCGGGCGTGAACCTTGCGGCTATGGTAGCGGCGCAAAGCTTGCTGGTAGCGAGCGGCTCGCATAGCAGCCCGAAGACGGTTCTCCTCAAGGAGCAGCGCGTCATCTTGCCGCAGCTGCTCTTGCTCAAGCTCATCATAAGCGAGCACTCGAGGTGACCCGTATATGAGTTCCGTGGGGAGAACTGCCTCCGCTCCGTAGACCAGAGCGAAGGGCGTCTGGCCGGTGGCTCGATTTGGCGTCGTCCTGATCGACCAAAGAACCGCCGGCAACTCATCAATCCAGCGTCTTCCATGCTTGTGCAGCTTGTCAAAAGTTCTGGTCCGGAGACCACGCAGCACCTCAGCGTTTGCCCTCTCCGCTTGGCCATTGCTTCTCGGGTGAGCAACAGAGGCAAAACAAATCTTGCCGCCAAGGTCTTGGACGTACTGCATGAAGGTGCGGCTTGTGAACTGTGTACCGTTGTCAGTGATGATCCTGTTCGGCACACCAAAACGGCACACAATCCCCTTGAAGAACTTGACTGCTGACTGTGCTGTCACCCTCCTCACTGCTTCCACTTCTGGCCACTTCGTGAACTTGTCGATAGCAACGTACAAGTACTCGAAGCCCCCGGCAGCGCGGGGGAAGGGACCCAGTATGTCGAGCCCCCAGACCGAGAAGGGCCAGGAGAGAGGGATCGTTTGGAGAGCTTGAGCTGGCTGATGAAGTTGCTTCGAATGAAATTGGCACGCTTCACACTTGGTTACTAGTGCCGTTGCATCCTGGAGGGCAGTAGGCCAGAAGAATCCTTGCCGGAATGCCTTGCCGACAAGGGCTCTTGAGCCTATGTGGGATCCACATACGCCCCCATGAATCTCTGCCAACAGCTCTAGTCCGTCCTCCCGAGGGATGCACTTCAATTTCACACCGTTGGGTCTCTTTCTGTACAGGACGTCGTCGACGAACTGGTACATACTTGACTGACGGGCTACTTTCTCAGCTTCTTCCTGCTCCTCAGGGAGTTCTCCTGTCTAAAGGAAATGGACTATTTGCTGTGCCAATGCCGGAGCCTGTGGCTCGACGACAAGGACTAAAGGCAACTCTTCAGCTGCGGGAGCATTTGCTTCTACGGCAAGAACCTGAGGCTCTTGGCGGAGCAGCTGCTCACCGGCAACTGGTATTTCTTCGGCAGCAAGGGCGCTTGCTTCGGCGGCAAGAACCAGAGGTTCTGCGCGAAGCCGCTGCTCACCGGCAACCGGTATTTCTTCGGCAGCAGGGGCGCTTACTTCCGCGGCAAGAACCTGAGGTTCTACGCGAAGCCGCTGCTCACCGGCAACCGTGTCGTTCCCGGCAAGATCCTTGCCGGGGGCTTCGGGAAGCCTTGCCGGGAAGTGCTCGCCGGTACTTAACTTTCTTCTCTTATCAGGCCTTGTCGATGGCGACACGGATGGTTGAGTCAAGCGGAGCACAAAAGTCCCTGGTTCCACAGGTAGCTTGAGTGCGGCACGCTTCGACAGGTCGTCGGCAATGCTGTTCTCTGATCGAGGAACATGCTCTGTCCGAAGACCGTCAAAGCGCTCCTCCAGCTTCCTCACTTCATCGACGTATGCTTCCATCAGCGGGCTCTGATAATCTTTGTTGACCTGCCTCACGACGAGCTGGGAGTCACCCCTGACGATGAGCTTCCTGATCACAAGGTCTGCCGCGATCCTGAGACCGGCAAGCAGTCCTTCATACTCTGCCGTGTTGTTGGTCGATCTCTCCCGGGGAAAATGCATCTGGATGACGTACTTGAGGTGCTCTCCGGTGGGTGCGACAAGCAGCACGCCGGCACCGGCGCCTTGCAGCGAAAAGGCTCCATCAAAGTACATGATCCATTCGCGATCTGTTTCCTTGCCGGGAATCGCTGATTCTCGAACTTCGTCGTCTGGCGTTGGGGTCCATTCTGCAATGAATTCTGCCAAGGCCCTGCTCTGGATAGTTGAAGAACTTTCAAACTTGAGACCAAAGCATGACAGCTCCAACGCCCACTCCACGATCCTGCCGGTTGCTTCTGGGTTCCGGAGAATCCGTTGTAGCGGAAAGCGAGTGACGACGGTGATCTCATGTGCTTGGAAGTAATGGCGCAGCTTCCTCGAGGCCATGAGAAGGCCGAAGAGCAAATTCTGCACACCAGAATACCTCGACCTAGCCCCCTGCAACAGGGAGCTGACGAAATAGACTGGGCGCTGCACCATCTTCTTCTTCTGCACTGCCTGACTTGACTGCGCGGGTCTTTCCTTGTCGGCACCAGACTTTGCCGGGGCTGGCCCCGGCAAGTCGCTTGGCGGGCCTGCCGTTGCCGCTGCATCTTCCTCTGCTTTTCTCTCTGCCACCAGCGCAGCACTAACCACTTGATTCGTTGCCGCCAGATATAGCAGCAACGGCTCTTGTGGTCTAGGCGCGACTAGTACTGGCGAAGAGGAGAGGTACTTCTTCAAATCCTGCAGCGCTGCCTCCGCTTCTGGAGTCCATTTCATTGGGCCTGCCTTCTTCAAAATTTTGAAAAACGGCAGGGCGCGCTCAACAGACTTTGAGATGAACCTACTCAAAGTAGCGACGCAGCCGGCAAGGCGGTGCACATCCTTAACTCGTCTTGGCGCTTCGATCTGCTCAATTGCCTTGATCTTGTCGGGATTGGCTTCAATTCCACGCTGAGATACAAAGAACCCGAGAAGCTTGCCGGATGGGACGCCAAACACGCACTTCTCGGGATTGAGCTTCAGGTTGATCCTGCGCAGATTTGCAAATGTCTCCTCCAGATCTTGAATGAGCGTTGCCTTGTCCTTGGTTTTGACCACTATGTCATCCATGTAAGCTTCCATATTTCTATGCAGCTGGGCCCCGAAACCAATCTGGACAGCTCTAGCGAAGGTCGAACCAGCACTTTTCAACCCGAAAGGCATACGCAAGAAGCAATATGTGCCACACGGGGTGATAAATGCGGTCTTCTCTTCGTCTTCTTTCGCCATGAAGATCTGGTGATAGCCTGAGTATGCGTCAAGAAATGACAGCAAATCGCAGCCGGCAGTGGAATCCACAATCTGGTCGATGCGCGGCAAGGGAAAGGGATCTTTTGGACAGGCTTTATTGATATCTGTAAAGTCAATACATAGCCTCCATTTACCATTCGCCTTGCGCACAACAACTGGGTTGGCCAACCATGTAGGATGGAGGACTCCTCTAACCAGGCCTGCCGCCTCAAGCTTCCTAATCTCTTCCGCAATAAACTCTTGCCGCTCCAAGGCTTGCTTCCGCACCTTCTGTTTGACGGGCCGCGCGTGGGGACAGACAGCTAGGTGGTGCTCAATTACCTCCCTGGGAACACCGGGGATGTCAGATGGTTGCCATGCAAACACATCGACATTCGCCCGCAGGAAGGCAACGAGCGCGCCTTCCTATTTGTCATCAAGGGTGGAGCTTATGGTGAAGGTTCCCCCCGTCCCGTCCTCCTTGGCGGGCACCTTCTTGGTCTTAGGCGGAGCAGCCTTGGATTTCTTGATCTGGCCGGTAGAGCTCTCTGGGGCACCCTCGACGGCAGCGCAGCACTCTGGAGAGGCGCGCTTGCCGGAGTTTGTACCAGAGGTCTTGCCGGGCTGCTTCTTCTTGCCGGGATCTTGAGCGGCAGGAGCATGCGCCTTGGCGGCGGACGCTGCAACTGCTTCCCGGTAGAGCTTGTCGGTGCAAATGAGCGCGTCTTTCTTGTCGGAGTGGACAGTGATGACGCTCATTGGACCGGGCATCTTCAAGACGTTGTAGGCGTAGTGCGAGGCCGCCATGAACTTAGCCAGCGCTGGGCGGCCAAGGATTCCATTGTATGGCAATGGAATCCTGGTGACGTCGAAGACGACCTTCTCCGTCCTGAAGTTCAGCTCGCTGCCGAAAGTTACCGGTAGCGTAATCTTGCCTTTCGGCTGGTTCCTTCCCGGATTGACCCCTTGGAAAGAACCTGTCTCCTCGAGATCTTCGTCGGGAATTTGCAGCCTCTTGATCACATCGGGCGAGATCAGGTTCAGGCCGGCCCCACCGTCAACTAACATTTTCGTCACCTGGAGGTTGCGAATCGTTGGTGAAACCAACAACGGCAAGCACCCGACCGCAGTTGTGCGATCAGGGTGATCCTCGGCGTCAAAAATGATAGGCGTGAGGGACCACTTCAGTGGCTTCCGGGAATCGAGGGATGGCTCTGCTGCATTAATCTCACGCGCCCACTGCTTGAGCTGGCGGTGAGAGGAATGCAACGAAGCGCCCCCGTCGACGCACATGGCCTCTGTAGCCTTCTGGAACTCGTGTTCGCTGGACTCGTCGCCCTCTGCATCGTCATCATCATTTCCTTGTTCTTTGGCGCGGCCCCGGGCAGGCTTCTCTTGCTGCGGCCTGGGCTTGCCGCGACGACCTCCTCGACCGCGCTTCCTGCCAGACCCTCCGGCACCATCTTGGGCTCTTTCCTTGTCGCGCCTTTCGTACTCGGCGCGCTGCTTCTCGGCAAGCTCCTCAACTTGCTGGCAGTCTTGGAGATCATGGCCCTTGGTACAGTGGATCTTGCAGTACTGCTTGCCGGATCCTTCTGGCTTGTCGGCAGCCGCCAAGGCCTGACACGCCGCACACCCGGCAACCTCCTTGCCGGGGTCGTCGGTCTTGGACTTCTTGGCGGTGCCGGTGTTGCCCGAACCTTCAACGGCAAGCACGGCCTTGCCCTTGCGCTTCTTGTTCTTCCGCCGCCCCTTTCTTGCCGGGGCAGGAGCGTCTTCGCTATCGGAGTCGACTCCAGCGCCAGCGTTCTCGCCGGGGAGTCTCCTTCCTTCTTCTGCCCGAGCACATTTGTCGGCCAAGGCGTAGAGCTCGGTGACATCTCTGACTTTGTTCATCGCCAACTCCTCCCGCATCTTATGATTGCGCACATTCTGATGAAAGGCGCTCATGACGGCGGCGGGATGAACGTCAGGAATGTTGTGCTGGATGCGGCTGAACCTCTGGATATACTTGCGCAAAGTTTCGCCCTCCTTCTGGGGAATGATGTGCAGATCACTCTCCTGGCCAGGAGCTTGATGGCCGCCGGTGAAGGCGCCAACAAACTGATGGCACAGGTCGACCCAAGAAGAGATGGAATTCTCGGGCAGGTGCATCAACCACGATCTCACGTTGGGCTTCAGTACCAACGGAAAGTAGTTGGCCATCACCTTATTGTCACGAGCCCCGGCAGTCTGCACCGCGATGGTGTAGATGCTCAAGAACTCGGACGGATGGGTCTTGCCGTCGTACTTCTCCGGTACTTCCGGCTTGAAGGAGCGGGAGCTAGGCCACTGGACTTGCCGCAGCTCACGAGTAAACGCTGGGCAACCCACCTCGTAAGGTAGGCAGCCAGGGTACCCTGGCGCGGGCTCGTCAACAGAGGTCCCAGCGCGCTTGTCGGACTGGCGACGCGCTTCCCTTCGGCGCTCGATGGTGGTTCGAGCGTCCTCCTTCTTCCGTTCCCGAAGAACGTGACGTTGATCACGGCGAACCCGCGGGTCAGACGATGCCGTGGAATCATCCTCACGGGCGCCGGTCCGCCGAGTTAACGACCGCTCTTGATGCAGCGAAGGGGAACGCAACGTAGTCGTTCCAGCTCCGATCTTCTCTCCATCGCCACGCACCAGCCTAGACAACTGCAGCCGCGAGGGTTCACCCTACTGCGGTACGTCGTTGTTGGCTAGGCCGATGAGGCTCTGGATAGCGGCTCGCCACTCGTCTAGCTTCTCCGCGGCGGGAGGGAAGTCTAGGAGCAGCTGAGCTCGCGCCAATGCCTCTGCTGGCGTAGGCGGCGGCGACAGGTGCGAAGAGCGTGAGGTGCTCAAACTCCTAACAGGGTTAGAAGGAGCACCATCACGACTCTGCACCCGCGCGCGGCTTCCACCAGCTCGCTGGCGCGGATCTTGGCCCTGCGCACCCTGGGAGTGATGCGCAGGGGTCTTCCCATGCGGACGCCCAGAACCACCAACGTCTTGAGGCCGCACGTCACGCACGTCCTGAGAAGGTCGCGGTGCATGCGCCGGTGTATTCGTCCTGGAAGGCGCCGCTCCATCCTTGGAAGTCGTTGCACCACCCGCAGGTTGCGCAGCTCCATCCTTGGACCTGTTGCTCGTCCGGCTCGGATCGCCGGAACGCCGTGGAAGCTCGGAGCCTCCACCTCCTCCACCCGCGTCTACCCCGTCGCCTGCGCGCGCAGCATCAGGCACGATGGATGCGGATGGACCAACCGCCGTGAAACCCTTCTTCTTGGGAGCCATGGTGGTGAAGATGATCAAAGATCTGATGCGCTGATCACTAGATCAGGTTCGCACAACCTCGATCCCCCTACCTGGCGCGCCAAAGATGTCGTGGGAAACGAACACCTATGGGATCAAGGAGATCCCTTATGGTTCGGCAAGGGGAGAGGGTTGCACAAAGAGCAGAACTAACGAACAGCACGCGGGGGATTTACCCAGGTTCGGGCCGCACGGATGCGTAAAACCCTACTCCTGCTTTGATTGTATTATTGTGGATGTTCTTGGCCAAGTTCTGGGAGCTACAGTAGCAGCTACGCATGCAGAATGGGCTTTCGAAGTGCCCCCCCCCTCCCTGTACGTCTCGGGCCTCCTTTTATATTAGTCAAAGGGGCTACCACAGTGACGTACAAGATAAGGCATGAGGTGGAAAGTAACTACAGTGTTACCACAGTATTATCATACCTAACCCTGACGGCTTAGGACAAACTCATTAAATGCACCGTGAGGTGTCCGTCGAGGTGTCCCTCAGCTTCTCGGGCTTGGAAAAGCTTTACAGGGGATGGGCAAAAGCAGCCATCCCATCAACACCGCTTAAGCATCGCGTGGCCAGCATTACGCCACGTCACCATGAGGACAAGCCCTAAACGACAAGGCTGGCCGCTGCACTGGAGCGATAGCGCTATACTGTGCAGAGCCTTGCCGGGGCTGAATCCTTGCCGGGGCTGAATCCTTGCCGGGCCCGGGGCTTGTCGGGACCGAATCCTTGCCGGGCCCGGGGCTGGCCTGGCGCGAGGCCTTGCCGGCAAGGGTCTTGCCAGGCCTCCGCAACCCTTTGGTCTTCTGTTTTCTGGTCTGATCGTTGACTTGAATGTCTCCTTGTCGTCTTAGTCTCGTGATTACTCCTAGCTATTCCCCGGCAAGGCTTGCCGCGGAACGGCTACAACTGCCCGTGCACAAGTAAGGGGTACTAAAAAGACCCATACTTTGGTACACCGACACTCAAGAGAATACCAAGTTGTGTGACTTTTCCAATACTAATAATAATGATTTTATTAGTACTTCGATTGCTCCCGCCACTAGTGCGGAATCTTATGAAATCAATGCTGCTTTGCTTAATCTTGTTATGAAAGAACAATTTTCCGGCCTTTCCAATGAAGATGCCGCATCCCATATAAATACTTTCGTTGAGTTGTGTGGTATGCAAAATAAGAAAGATGTGGATAATGATATTGTTAAATTGAAGCTATTTCCGTTCTCACTACGAGATCGTGCTAAAACTTGGTTTTCATCTTTGCCTAAAAATAGTATTGATTCGTGGAATAAGTGTAAAGATGCTTTTATTTCCAAGTACTTTCCGCCCGCTAAGATCATCTCCCTTAGGAACGATATAATGAATTTTAAGCAACTTGATCATGAGCATGTTGCACAATCTTGGGAGAGGATGAAACTAATGATTAGAAATTGCCCCGCGCATGGTTTGAGTTTATGGATGATTATACAAATTTTCTATGCTGGATTGAATTTTGCATCTAGGAATCTCTTAGATTCTGCCGCGGGTGGTACTTTTATGGAAATCGCATTAGGAGAAGCTACTAAACTCCTAGATAATATTATGGCAAATTACTCTCAATGGCGTACCGAAAGATCTCCTACTAGTAAAAAAGTGCATGCTATTGAAGGAATAAATACTTTGAGTGAAAAGATGGATGAATTGATGAAATTGTTTGCTAGTAAGAGTGCTCCTATTGATCCTAATGATATGCCTTTGTCTTGTTTGATTGGAAATAATAATGAATCTATGGATGTGAACTTTGTTGGTAGGAACAATTTTGGTAATAACGTGTATAGAGGTAATTTCAATCCTAGGCCGTTTCCTAGTAATTCCTCTAATAATTATGGTAATTCCTACAGCAACTCTTATGGAAATTATAATAAGATGCCCTCTGATCTTGAGAATAATATTATAGAATTTATTAGTTCGCAAAAGGGTTTCAATGCTATGATTGAAGAAAAACTGCTCAAGATTGATAATTTGGCTAGGAACGTTGATAGAATTTCTCTTGAGATTGATTCGTTGAAAATTAGATCTATTCCACCCAAGCATGATATTAATGATTCTTTAAAATCTATGAGAATTTCTATTGATGAGTGTAAGGAAAGAACCGCTAGAATTCGTGCTAAGCGTGAATGTCTTGAAAAAGTGTGTTCTCGTGATAATATTGATGAAGATCTTAAAGTAATTGATGTGACTCCTATTGAATCTTTGTTTTCTAAAACAAATCTTGATAAATATGGGACTGGAGATAAGTCAACTTTAGTTAAAAGGCGTCCCAATGATTCGGAGTTTATAGATCTTAATGCTAAGATTGATAAAAGTGGGATTGAAGAGGTCAAAACTTTAAATAGCAATGAACCCACTCTTTTGGATTTAAAGGACTTTAATTATGAGAATTGTTCTTTGATTGATTGTATTTCCTTGTTGCAATCCATGTTGAATTCTCCGCATGCTTATGATCAAAATAAAGCTTTTACTAAACATATCGTTAATGCTATGATGAAATCTTTTGAAGAAAAACTTGAGTTGGAAGTTTCTATACCTAGAAAGCTTTATGATGAGTGGGAACCTACTATTAATATTAAAATTAAAGATTTTGAGTGCCATGCTTTGTGTGATTTGGGTGCTAGCGTTTCCACGATTCCGAAAACTCTATGTGATGTGTTAGGTTTCTGTGAATTTGATGATTGCTCTTTGAATTTGCATCTAGCGGATTCCACTATAAAGAAACCTATGGGAAGGATTAATGATGTTCTTATTGTTGCAAATAGGAATTATGTGCCCATAGATTTCATTGTTCTTGATATAGATTGCAATCCTACATGTCCTATTATTCTTGGTAGACCTTTCCTTAGAACGATTGGTGCAATTATTGATATGAAGGAAGGAAACATTAGATTTCAGTTTCCATTAAGGAAAGGCATGGAAAACTTTCCTAGAAAGAAAATTAAATTGCCTTATGAATCTATTATGAGAGCTACTTATGGATTGCATACCAAAGATGACAATACCTAGATCTATTGCGTTTTGCCTAGCTAGGGGCGTTAAACAATAGCGCTTGTTGGGAGGCAACCCAATTTTATTTTTGCTTTCTGTTTTTTGTTTCTCTTTTGGTGTGTTTTGCACATTATTACTTCTGTAGTAATTGTGTTTTTATGTTTTTATTAGTGTTTGAGCCAAGTAAGACCTTTGGGATGGTCTACGGTGATTGTTGATTTGATTTTGCTGAAAAACAGAAACTTTTGCGCTCAGTCCAGGAATTTTATAAATTCACTGGAACGTGATTTTGATCTGAAATTTTGTCAAAAGACTGATATGAAAATTGCACTGGTTGTCCTAATTTTTCAGAATTTTTGGAGTTACAGAAGTATTCGAAGTCTACATATTGCTACAGACTGTTCTGTTTTTAACAGATTCTGTTTTCTTTGTGTTGTTTGCTTATTTTGATGAATCTATGGGTTGTATCGGGGGGTATGAACCATGGAGAAGTTAGAATACAGTAGGTATTACAAAAATATAAATAAATAATGAGTTCAAAATAGTACCTAAAGTGGTGATTTATTTTTCTTATACTAACGGATCTCACGAGTTTTCTGTTGAGTTTTGTGTTGTGAAGTTTTCAAGTTTTGGGTAAAGATTTGATGGACTATGGAATAAGGAGTGGCAAGAGCCTAAGCTTGGGGATTCCCAAGGCACCCCAAGCCATATTCAAGGATACCAAAGAGCCTAAGCTTGGGGATGCCCCAGAAGGCATCCCCTCTTTCGTCTTCAATCCATCGGTAAATTTACTTGAGGCTACATTTTTATTCACCACATGATATGTGTTTTGCTTGGAGCGTCTTGTATGATATGAGTCTTTGCTTTTTAGTTTGCCACAATCATCCTTGCTGCACATATCTTTTTGAGAAGGACACGCTGAATCGTGAATTTATTAGAATACTCTATGTGCTTCACTTATATCTTTTGAGCTAGGCAATTTTGCTCTAGTGCTTCACTTATATCTTTTTAGAGCACGGTGGTGTTATGTTTTATAGAAATAATTGAACTCTCGTACCTCACTTATATTATTTTGAGAGTCTCTAAACAGCATGCTAATTGGATTAGGTTATGAATTTGGTCCTAAAATAATAGGCATCCAAGAGGGATATAATAAAAACTTTCATATTAAGTGCATTGAATATGATGAGAAGTTCGGTTCCGTGCATATAGTTTTGAGATGTAGAGATGGTAATATTAAGAGTTATGTTAGTAAGTAATTGTGGATTAGTAGAAATACTTGTGTTAAGGTTTGTGATTCCTGTAGCATGCACGTATGGTGAACCGTTATGTAATGAAGTCGGAGCATGATTTGTTTAATGATTGTCGTCCTTTGTGTGATGGGTTGGGAGCGCGCGATGGTTTACTCCTACCAACCTCTCCCCTAGGGGCATGCGTGTAACACTTTGCTTCGATGACTAATAGACTTTTGCAATAAGTATGTGAGTTCTTTATGACTAATGTGAGTCCATGGATTATACGCACTCTCACCCTTCTACCTTTGCTAGCCTCTCTAGTACCGCGCAACTTTCGCCGGTGCAATAAACCCACCTTCCTCAAAACAGCCACCATATATTTTCCTCAAAACAGCCACCATATTTACCTATTATGGCATTTCCATAGCCATTCCGAGATATATTGCCATGCAACTTCCACCGTTCCGTTTATTATGACACGCACCATCATTGTCATATTGCTTTGCATGATCAAAAGACAGCTAGCATGATGTTTTTATGGCTTGTCCGTTTTTGATGTCATTTGCTATGCTAGATCATTGCACGTCCCGGTACACCGCCGGAGGCATTCATATAGAGTCATATGTTGTTCTAAGTTTCGAGTTGTAAGTAAATAAAAGTGTGATGATCATCATTATTAGAGCATTGTCCCATGAGAGGAAAGGATGATGGAAACTATGATTCCCTCACTAGATGGGATGAGTCTCCGGACTTTACAAAAAATAAAAGAGGCCAGCGAAGCCCAAATAAAAAAAAGGAGGCCAAAGATGCCCACCAAAAAAAAGAGAAAAAAAAATGAACGAGAGAAAAGAGAGAAGGGACAATGCTACTATCCTTTTCCACACTTGTGCTTCGAGTAGCACCATGTTCTTCATGATAGAGAGTTTCCTATTTTGTCACTTTCATATACTAGTGGGAATTTTTCATTATATAACTTGGCTTGTATATTCCAATGATGGGCTTCCTCAAAGTGCCCTAGGTCTTCGTGAGCAAGCGAGTTGGATGCACACCCACTTAGTTTCCTTTTGAGCTTTCATACACTTATAGCTCTAGTGCATCCGTTGCATGGCAATCCCTACTCACTCACATTGATATCTATTGATGGGCATCTCCATAGCCCGTTAATATGCCTAGTTGATGTGAGACTATCTTCTCCTTTTCCCTTGCACCTCCACCACATTCTATTCCACCCATAGTGCTATATCCATGGCTCACTCTCATGTATTGCGTGAGAGTTGAAAAGGTTTGAGAACATAAAAGGGGTGAAACAATTGCTTGACTTGTCATCGGGGGTGTGCATGATTTAGATACTTTGTGTGGGGAAGATGGAGCATAGCTAGACTATATGATATTGTAGGGATAACTTTCTTTAGCCATGGTATTTTGAAAGACATGATTGCTTGTTAGTATGCTTTAAGTATTATTGTTTTTATGTCAACATTAAGCTATAGTATTGAATTTTACGGATCTGAATATTCATGCCACAATAAAGAATATTACGTGGATAAATATATAAGGTAGCATTCCACATCAAAAATTCTGTTTTTATCATTTACCTACTCGAGGACGAGCGGGAATTAAGCTTGGGGATGCTTGATACGTCTCCAAAGTATCTATAATTTTTGATTGTTCCATGCTATTATATTATCTGTTTTGGATGTTTTATATGCATTAATATGCTATTTTATACTATTTTTGGGACTAACCTATTAATCTAGTGCCAGTTTCTGTTTTTTCCTTGTTTTTGAGTATTGCAGATAAGGAATATTAAACGGAGTCCAAACGGAATAAAATCTTCAGAATGATTTTTCTTGGACCAGAAGGAACCTACCAAGCTTGGAGACCAAGGCAGGAGAGCCACCGTGTGGCCACAAGCCACAGGGGCGCGCCCAGGGGGGTAGGGCGCGCCCCCCTGGCTTGTGGGCCCACGGCAGCCCTCCTAACCCTACTCTTCGGCCTATAAATTCCCAAATATTCCCTGGATACCAAAGAGAGCCACGATAATACTTTTCCGCCGCCAGGAGCCTCTGTTCCCGTGAGATCCCATCTGGGGACCTTTTCCGGTAATCTGCCGGAGGGGGATTCGATCACGGAGGGCATCTACATCAACTCCATTGCCCCTCCGATGATGCGTGAGTAGTCCACCACAGACCTTCAGGTCCATAGCTAGTAGCTAGATGGCTTCTTCTCTCTCGTTGCTCTTCAATACCATGTTCTTCATGATCTTCATGGAGATCTATCCGATGTAATACTCTTTTGCGGTGTGTTTGTCGAGATCCGATGAATTGTGGGTTTATGATCAAATTATCTATGAATATTATTTGAGTCTTTTCTGAATTCTTATATGCATGATTTCATATCTTTGCAAGTCTCTTCGAGTTATTGGTTTGGTTTGGCCAACTAGATTGGTAATTCTTGCAATGGGAGAAGTGCTTAGTTTTGGGTTCAATCTTGCGATGTCCTCACCCAGTGACATAGTAGGGGTAGCGAGGCACGTATTGTATTGTTGCCATCGAGGATAAAAAGATGGGGTTTTCATCATATTGCTTGAGTTTATCCCTCTACATCATGTCATCTTACCTAATGCGTTACTCTGTTCTTCATGAACTTAATACTCTAGATGCAGGCAGGAGTCGGTCGATGTGTGGAGTAATAGTAGTAGATGCAGAATCGTTTCGGTCTACTTGACACGGACGTGATGCCTATATGTATAATCATTGCCTTGGATATCGTCATAACTATGCGCTTTTCTATCAATTGCTCGACAGTAATTTGTTCACCCACCGTAATATTTGCCTTCATGAGAGAAGCCTCTAGTGAAACCTATGGCCCCCGGGTCTATTTTCCATATTATACTTTCAGATCTAAAACCAAAAATACCAAAAAATATCTTTCTGCAATGTTTTTACTTTAGTTTTACTTTACTTTCAAGCAATCTTTTCTATCTATCTCTATCAGATCTCATCCTTGCAAGTAACTGTGAAGGGATTGACACCCCTTTATAGCGTTGGGTGCAAGTGTTTGATTCTTTGTGTAGGTACATCTATTGGGGACTTGCTTGTATCTCCTACTGGATTGATACCTTGGTTCTCAACAACTGAGTTAAATACTTATCTACTTTGCTGTATCACCCTTTCCTCTTCAAGGGAAAACCAACGCATGCTCAAGAAGTAGCACCCCCTCCGGTAGTTCTTTGCTCCAGTATTTTTTATTAATTCCAAAAATATTCTCCATAAAGTTTCTGCTTCATTGGAATTGTGCAGAATAGGTATCTCTGATGTGCCTTTTCAGGTCCAGAATTCCAGCTGCCGGTATTCTCCCTCTTTGTGTAAACCTTGCATATTATGAGAGAAAAGGCATTAGAATCACTCCCTAAAGCATTATTATTCAACAAAACATAATAAATAACAGTAGGAAATCATGATGCAAAATGGATGTATCAGGCCACATTAAATTAAATGCACACACCAAATTACAGAGCACATTTGCATCTCTCAGAAGAATTGCACAGAGATAGCACATAGGGGTTTACAGGGATGCACTATTGGATTAGAATCCCCTATGCATTACAACGATAATCTCACATATTTTTATGTTTTCATGCATGTCAGGTATTGAACATGATCATAATGAATATGAGAATGGGCGCACGAGAAACATATTGCAAAACAATCCATTGGCTAACAATCTTGGCATCAAGGGATTGAGATCCTGTCTGGATGCAATGGAACCCACACGCTCCCCATCTACATATTCCATTTCAGAATATGATCCTAATGAAGATTCTAACTTGGATAGAGACCCAAGTCGATTTAGCTCTCTAGATGAGTTAGTCGTCAGATGCCCAATCTTATTCACACATCAAGGTGCGTGCTCTAACTTGGCAAGGTTGTATTGGTCGCACTTATCTTTCATATGATGTCTTGCATTACTTATGCTTAGTTCACACATTATATATGAAAATATGCCATGCCTATTCATTTTCAGTACATGTTCCATGTGTCACCATACCATGTTTTTTCATTCAAATGTTGTTCTTTCGTAACAGATGTCCAAAAGGAAGAGGGTGATTGCAGATCCCGAACGAGTACAAACAAAGTATTTGGAAAAGGCAGTGATACCCGATAAATCAGATAGCACCCCAGTTCTAGTGGCCGTAGCAGCCCCAAAAAACACAGCCAAATTATTGCATACTTTAGCCCTACTGCACTGGCCATAGCATCAGCTTCATCGCACAGGACTCGCACTGTACAAAAAGGTATGCCAATTCCAGTTGCCATAGCAGGAACTGTACCACGGGAAACCACCACTCAAAAAAGCGGACCTACTCCACTGGCCCAAGCCCTATTAGAACTGCAGACATCCCAAATTCATGCATACAGGAACCCCAGTCCATCTATTCCCGGTTTAAATCTCAATGCTTTCATTGTTGTTACGAACTTTGTGCGCATCTTTCCATCATGGGAAGATTATTGTCAAGACAGACACCAATTTCAAATCTTCCTCCGCAACTTACGTGTAAGTAATGTTATTCATGGTAATTACTGTCGAGCTATCTGCTGACTCAACACAACATTCATTCCATTTCTTTTAAGTAGGCGAGTACCGACCCTGAATAGCCATGACGAGCAAAGCATGGTTGCGCTTTTCAAGCGTGCATTGTGGCAGTATCGTTAGTACCTGAGGGTAACACACTTTGATTGCAAGCCTCGAAATGAAATTTCTGTAAAGTCTCCTGAAACATATTTACAAGATGCTGAATGGAATAAGATTGTTACACATTGGTCTCGTGCCCAGCCTCAGGTGCTATCATATAAATCAAAATTTGAACTCCTATATTTTCTGCATGTGCCTTACCATCTCTGTTGTACGAAACCTGCTTGCAGATGAATATCCATTCTCAAGGGTTCATAGGATCTCCGAACAATATTGTGCACTGCATTGCTCTTGTCGGTACCTCTTGCCCTTTACACCATTGTAAGAGCACATTTCTCCATGTGTGGTTTTGGTAATTGATGACAATCCCTGTGGACTAATGGTTGCCTTGAGTTATATTCGAAGGATTTGTCCATATGCACTTCTTGAATTCCATCTGTTGATTTCAAGGAGTTTATATGGTGACCAAGATGGTACCCAAGGTTTTATCCAAAGATTGGTCATAGATAAGATATGATACATGGTTGATCAAGACTAAGTCAAAGAGTGAATTAAGTTGATCAACACACAAAGTGTACAAGATGTACCAAGAGGGATCAAGTGATGTCATGGTATGGTAAGTATTGTCTATTACGCTTTGTGTACTAACCCATGGTCTACGTGAGAGTTCTATGTGGGGTTAGTTATGTTTCCATGGGCTTGCGTCAAGAGGAAGATCTCATACAACCCATGGAGGATGACATCAAGTGGTGATCGTCATTAAGATTGCGGTGAGCAAGTTCAAGTGGAGCATCACGAAGAGATCATGCTTGAAGCTTGCCGTCCATTGTGGTGACAATGGATTTGTGAAGATATGGCGAAGAGTGGCTCACCCATAGTGGACTATGGGGGAGCAATCAACTAGTCTTCATCGAGCCAACACAATCAAGAAAGTTGGTCCATCTTGAGGAAGTCAAGATCGTGATCATCTAGCTCAAGTGGACTATGTGCAAGGTATAGGTTTGCCCTTGATAGGTTTTCTATTTTACCGGTCTCATGGTGGTTGTTGGGAGACTGGGTTATAGGATCGATTGTCGTACTATCAAGGGGGGGCTCTCAAGTGAGTAGCTTGATCGTATCGTTCGTTGAGATCTCAAACCATTTGCATCCTTGCATCATATTTCTTGGTTCTTGTTTGGTGTTTCTATTTGTGAGTTTTCGAGCTTATGGTCATCTTCATGACAAGCTCAAGTCCATCGAAAACAGAGTCCATATGCATCTTCTAGGATGTTTTCGATGTTGGAGTTTTTGTCGGTTCTTCATTCATAGAGGTTTCACATCTATATATAATTGGCATTTCTACACATCGCTGTTGGATAGCTCTTGTCATCCTCTATCCAACAAACTTGAGTTTTCTCAATTCAGAGCTCGTATGCGAAAGTTATGGCAGTTTCTTTCTCACGACAGTTTTCAGCACTCAGGCGGTAGTACTGCTTCTATGGAGCGGTTATACCGTTGGGTGGTTCTGGCACCCGGTGCGGGGCACCAGACATGTCTGGGGTACCGCGCCACCAGAACGGTAGTAGGGGTGGTAGTAACAAGCGGTAGTACCGCTGCCCCCCTACTATTGCTTGGATCTGCCCCTCCTACAACGCCAGCAGTAGTACTGCTGGCAGGAGCGGTAGTACCGCTCAGACGGCACTACCACCTCCTTGACTGAGTCAGCTGTGGCCAACGAGTAGGTCTTCCGTGCGGGCGGAAGTACCGCTCCTCGGAGCGGTACTACCGCTAGTATGCGGCTAGTAAGTGGGTAACGGGCAGATTCCCTTCCCCCTATAAAAGGGGGTCTTCTTCCCCAATGGTTCTTATCTCTTGAGCTCGTGTTCTTTCCCCATTGTTGACCTTCTTAGAGCTTGCTAACTATCAATCCCTCCAATGATTCTTGCTCCTTTTTGAGGGAAAAGAGAGAGGAGATCTCGATCCACATTTCCACCAATCACTTTCTCCTCTTTGTGAGGGGAACCCCTTGGATCTAGATCTTGGAGTTCTTTGTGAGCTCCTGTTCTTCCTCTCATATTCCTCCACAACTTTTGTTATTGTGGTGGGATTTGGGAGTGACGGACTTGACCACTTCGTGTGTTCTTGCCATTGCATTAGTTGCATCGGTTTGAGTTCCCCACGGTGATACGTGGAAGTGAGAAGTTGAGAAGCTTATTACTCTTGGGTGTTTGGGCACCCTAGAGCTTGTGCCTCTTGGGTGCTTTAGCACCCTAGACGGTTGGTGGTGCCCCGGAGCTCAATCATTGTGGTGTAAAGCTCCGGGCAAGCATCGGGGTCTCCAATTAGGTTGTGGAGATTGCCCTGAGCATTTGAGGTCTCCTCGAAGCCACAATCCATTGTGGTGAAGCTTCGTGGTGTTGTTGGGAGCCTCCAATTAAGTTGTGGAGTTTGCCCCAACCTTGTTTGTACGGGTTCGGTGACCGCCCTTGTGACACCCTGATTTTTGACAACTTTTTCTTTTCAAAATCTTTTGGGTTTTATTTGCAAACTTGGTTGATTTTCAAATCTTTTCAATTGATTTGGATCTGTGAATCTTTGAATCTTTTCCCAAGTAACCCAAAACCCTCATCATCTTACCAAAACCTTTCTACACCTCTCCTGGATCAATTTCCAATATTTAATCTTTTTCAATAATCCTTTTCCTTATTTGGGAAATTATGTCATCACTATGGGTTGTGAAGCAACCTATAGTTTGGATGATCAATAAATTCCCAAACTTTTCCCACATCTTCTCATCATCATATGATTCCATAATCTTCAAAAATATTCAATTTCCCAATGTAAAATTTTGGCTAGAATAATTATTTCTTCTCTGGTCAGAATTGGTCCTTTGTGAAGCAACCCCTATTTTCCTGTCTCAGAAAATTCTCAATAGATTCCCCAAGCTCCTAGGGATCCTATCTAGCCCCAATATTCAAAAATATCATCTGGTCCAGTACAATTTTTCAGCAGAAAAACTCTGACAAATTTCTGCCCATTTCAAACCTTTGTGAAGGAGGTGCTAGCTAGAGGTGCTCCATTGCTCTCAAATTTTTATGGCATCTTCTATATCTCAAATAACTTCCCTCCACCAAGCTTCATCTTCAGCGGATCATTTTTGTGAGTGCCACAAGCCCAATTAGATTCTGTACCAGAATTGTGGTTTACAAAGGAACTATGCTCAAATCTTTCTCAAACCCTTCCAAACTTTGCCAGTTTGTAGTACTTCCAAAGTAGATCACTCTGGACATCTCCCCTGGCTTCATCTCCAGCTCCTCTCATCTCCAGACCTCTCTCAAGTCTGTAGTCAGGAACTATAGGTGAAGCTACCCATCAAACCAGAGTGAATCTGGTCAAGGCAGTGGCACAAGGAGACTAGATGGTCGAAGGACGACGCTGTGGACAAGGTACGGCAGGCTTGCGTGGCCTCCTGGTGGCCGCACCCGTGGTGAGCACGGTGCTGGCATGCCAGGGCGCGCGCTCTGCACGGCGCCCGCGTCGGATGTGCTCGCCCGAGCCGTCCCTCGCTGCCGCCCCTTGTCCCTTGGTGCCGACAGCGCTCCTGACCAACGCGTGGCCCCTCTCGAACCCTCCTGACCGCTGGCGAAGGTCGCCGCCGCTCCCGGCCAAGCTCCACCACGGGCAAAACAGTGAGCTTCCACCACTGTGGTTGTCTGCGAGCCATTAATGGCGCCGGACCCGTCCCGTCGCTTCCCCCTGCCCTCTCCCATCTCATCGACGCTCCCGGATAGCCAGCTCGCCGTCCTTGCCCCGACGACGTGGTCACAGCGCCGATAGCTCCAGAGAGCTCGCCTGCCTTCGCCTCCCGCCTATATAAGGCCATGCCCCGCCCCTCCGAGCACCTCACCTCACCTCCGCCATCTCCAATCGGCCTCCCGAGCAACGAGCCACGGCCGAGAGGCCCTCTGGCCTCGAATCTCACCGGAGCTCCGCCGTTGGTAGCAACCTCGCCACCAGCACTTCCCGTTTTTCCCAGCCTCAATCGACCTCACTCTTGAGCTCAGGGCATTCCCCTGGTGCTCCACGACCCTCTGCCCAAGCAAATCATCGCCGGAACCGCCGTCTCCGACCTCACCCGAACGCCGCCGCCGCCGGAGAAGAAGGGGACGACGTCATCCGACCTCCTTTAGCCAAGCTACGGGTACGTACTTGCTCGCCGTCGAGCGCCCGTTCCATTCCTGTAGTCGCCAGACCTCGCCGCCGTCTCTATCGCCGGCAACCATCGCCAGAGCCCCGCCCGTCTCGGTCCCTCCTCTCCCTCTCTGTTTAAATCCAATAGGCCCCACCTGTTAGCGGCCCACGCCCGCGCCCGAAGCGGTATGAGTGGAGGAGTATTCAGAGAATACGCCTTCGACGTGGCCGCTGGAGGTTTTCTGGTATTTTCTGAATTTCATTTATTTAATTCATTTTGACCAGCAACTTTGACCTTGAATAACTTTTTATCTATAGCTCCAATTCAGTTGATTCTTTTTGCATTGTGTTTGTATTGACCCCCTTTTATTTCTGACCAAGTTTGGTATTTTTCTCTTCTCCACAGAATTTCTGGTTAACAAAAATGCATTATGTGACATTTTCTTTTGCATTTTAAAAATGTTTTCAGAAGGAAACTTTGGTGATTTTGAAGACCAGGAGTGTTTGAACAACCCAACAGAGCAAGGCAAGCCATGATACCCATTTCATGAAGCATTTCAATAGCATTGCATATTTTCATACATTATGCTTATTTATTTGCTATAGGTTAATTCATAGTAATTTATTTAAATACTTAGTTGCTTATTGTGATGAACCACTATATTTGAAATAAACTTAGTGGTTGATCTTGAGTCACCTGTCCGGGCTTAACCGTGCAACCACATTTGCCGGTATGGGACGGCCTTGACTTGGTCTGATCGCGTGCTCTTTCACCGGTACCTCCAAAGAGGGAGGGTTATGCGCGCGTGCTACCCTGATCAGGTAGGCGGCGATAACCCTATGAGCCAGTTGAGTATTGTGCCGGCGTCCCCATTTGGGACAGTTTAGTTTGGCCACGACGGTGGCAGGTGTCATGAGGACACAGGGCCACTCAGGGCAGGACTCCAGGGGAGGATGAATGCCGGTGGTACGATGGGAGAGTCACGGGTCAGGCAGGTTTCGTTGAAGCAACGATGGTCCACCCGAATGGGATCACGAGGCCAGGTGCTTCATGGTGTGGGTAAAGTGTACAACCTCTGCAGAGTGTAAAATCTATTCGAATAGCCGCGTCCACGGAATTGGACAGCCCGTCCAGACCTCAGTAGGTGGTCAACCGTAACAATGTTAGTAATGATGGAAGAACTCTTCGTATGATCGGAAGTACTCGATGGTTTATGAGTATTCCGAGGGTTGTGGGACAACCCGGAAGAGAGTAAGTTGGTAACCGATAACAGTAAGTGAATTGCTTAAACTTTTAACATGATTGCCATGCTATTGTTTGCTGCATTACTTGGTTGTCGTGAGCTTGCTAGTACATTCAAAGTACTCACCTGGCGTATCATGCCAGATGCAGGAGAAGCCGAGGACGGAAGTCCCGATGGTTCATGCTACGATAGTTAGGATGTGTTCACAGCAGTGTCCCTGTGGATGGAGTTGCCGCTATATTCTGCTACGCCGTAGAAGTACTTAGTAGTTCCGAGGCCCTGCTATGTTCCATAAATAATGTGGATACTGTCATAGCACCGAGGGTGCCTTTGGCCTCGCTATCATTGTAAAATATGAGCTTGTACCCGACATCTATCAATAAAAGTTCTGTTCTGTTCTGTACCAAGTTGGTGTGTGTTCCCAGAAGACATGATCTCTGGGTTGGAAACACTGGTAAACCGGTTCTCTTAGCCGGGGTGCCACAACGCTTGGTATCAGAGCCGTGCTGACTGTAGGACACCCTAGTCAACACGTGCTAGAACCACGATTAGTGTAGGGTCTTGAGTGTGCATCTTGCTTGCTGCATTTGATTGTTGCATAGCATGCATCATGATTCATTGTTTTACTAACTGTGGCATTGTGAGTGTAGATGGCACCAGTTCCATACCACTACCATTTTGAGCCTACACCATCCACCTTTCCAGTACTGCTCCGGAATGTCTGGCTTCGACTGTACCCCCACGGCGAAGATCCTGTGTACCAGGTGTTTCGGGAGCAGCTTGCTGAGTCAGTGTATGAGTATCACGCAGAGGCTTTTCTGATCACGAGCTCAGACCTTGGTAGCTACTCCCGCTCTTCCAAGGGCGGAACGGCTTCCACCCCGGAGTTGGCGATCCAGTTTGCTGCGATGGAGGCTCTCACTGACTTGCGCTTCCACGAGGTCGAGATGCAGACTCATCCAGGTTTCTTCCACTATCCCACCCTATCGCCTACGACAGGGCGAGTCATTTTCGCACCAGTTGACCCGGCGTGTGACCGTGCGACTTCTGTTATGGCTCGTTATCTGAACGCCAGTTATCGCACGATCATATCCTTGGCTGAGGAGCTATCTCGTGTCCTAGGGGCACTCGCAGCAGTGGCTCCAGTTCCACCTCCACCTCAGCCTATCTTTCCACCTATGTATCCCCCACCAGTTCCACCTCCACCTAGGTTTGAGGCTCCTTCTAGCTCTACTGTGCCACCAGGCTTTTCGTCTGGTAGCCGTCGTGAGACCCCGGTAGAGTGGGCCTCACTCCTAGCCACTCCAGCTGCTCCGATGCTGAGGTGTCATGCTCCTTCTTCCCCGGAAGGAGAACCATCCCAGCAGCGTCGGCGTGTTTCCTTTGATCCAGAGGATGAGATCCATATCATCAGTTCCAACTCCGACTCAGGATCAGATGACGAGGAGTCTTCAGTCTTTCAGTGTTCGTGCCATCCGCGCCACTAGAGTGGAGGCTTGAGCTGTAGTGCATGCATCCTTGCATATGTCAACTGCCGTATGAGCAGTCTAGCCATGATATTCCCCTACTAGCTTGCCATGTATGATGTTGGGTTATCTTGTATAATTATGTTGTTTGCTTTATTCGCCTTTTTCGCGTATTTTCCTTCTGGTGTCATATGACTGTGCTTCCCTTATGGATGTTGCTCATCGATTCGGTATTTTGCAATGGGAACAAAATTTAGGATGAAGAGAAGTTGTAGTCAAGGCGGCGATGGAACCCCCGTTCGTCGATCTGCCAGACAAGCAGGACAACCACCGGAAGATTTACCACCTCCACCACCTCAAGCACCGACCACTGATCAGATTAAGAGAATGTTTGAGGAGAAAAGAAACCAGGACATTATGGGATTTCTGAAAAGCATGCAGACTATGGTGGGCCAGAATCACCACCACAATGGAACACATTCCAAGTTGTCTGACTTCCAGCGCACCAAGCCACCCATTTTGGTCAAGCTGTGGACCCTATAGAAGCGGATGATTGTCTAAGGACTATAGAAAAGAAGCTGGACATAGCCCGATGCGAAGAATCAGACAAGGTTCCTTTTGCCACTCACTATCTGGAAGGGCCAGCAGCTATATGGTGGGACAATACAAAGGCAACATGGCCTTCTGGAGAAGACATCTCCTGGGAGAAGTTCAAGGAGCTATTCCGCAAATATCACATCCCTACTGGCATAATGAAGGTGAAGCAAAGGGAGTTCCTTGCTCTTACACAAGGAAACATGTCTGTGGCAGAATATCTGAATAAGTTCAACAATCTGGCACGGTACTCTACCCATGACGTGTCCACTGAAGAACGGAAGATAGATCGGTTCCTGGGAGGACTAAACCACACTCTTTGTTGTCAGCTCTGCATGTTGGATTTTCCGGACTTCCAAACCTTGGTGAACAAGGCTTTCATAGCCGAAAGGGAGCATAAGTCCGGGTATGATGACCGCAAGCGGAAGTTTGAACCTAAGAAGGACAACCGTGAGCCGTTTGCGTAGAAGCCACGTACCTGGCAGCCAGGCCCATCGGAATACAAGCCTACATGGAGCAGTGGCAACAAAAACAATAAGATCTTGAGCCAGAACAAGACCTTCGGCAAACAGCCAGTGATGGAGGACTGCCGCCGCAACAACACCTGCTTTACTTGCGGCCAAAGCGGACACTACTCCAAACAGTGCCCCGCCAACAACGTGAAGCCATCCTCTGACGTCAAGCCGCAGGTCAACACTATTGGACGCCGCCCCAATCATAACTTCAGCCACGGACGCGTCCACCATATCTCCGCTGAGGAAGCCTGCGAAGCTCCAGAAGTAGTCCTCGCTATGTTTTCTGTTAACGACATACCCGCAGTAATTTTATTTGATTCTGGGGCTTCCCATTCATTTATTTTGCGGAGTTTTGCCACCCTGCACAAATTTTCTCCTTCGATTTTGTACAAGATCATGGTGGTACAATCCCCTGGCTCCCTGCTCAGAACAAATCTGATATACAGAGATCTGGAAATTTTGATACATGGAGTTAAATTTCCAGCTGCACTCATTGCCATTGAATCTTCGGGATTGGACGTAATACTGGGGATGGACTGGTTGACACCCCATCAGGTGTGCATCAACTATGCCACCAGGACAGTAACGCTGGTTAACCCGGCAGGACAAACAGTCCAATTCCTTGTCAGCAAGATGATGTCAAGAAAAGGAATGGCATACCAGGCTACCGGTACGGATATGAACTTGATTCTGGTAGTTTGCGAATTTCCGGATGTATTCCCCGAGGAATTACCAGAGATGCCACCTGACCGGGAATTGGAGTTTGCAATCGAAGTGGTTCCCGGTACCGCTCCAATTTACAAGAAATACTACCGTATGCCAGGTCCAGAGTTGGCAGAACTAAAGAAGCAGCTAGATGAATTGTTGCAAAAGGGGTACATTCGCCCAAGCATTTCGCCATGGGGATCACCGGTACTATTTGTCAAGAAGAAGGATGGAAGTCTACGAATGTGCATAGACTATCGCCAGCTGAATGAGGTCACCATCAAGAATAAGTACCCGCTCCCTCGCATTGATGATTTGTTCGACCAGCTGAATGGAGCACGGGTATTCTCTAAGATTGACCTCCGAACCGGGTATCATCAGCTCAAAATCAGAAAAGAAGATATACCTAAGACAGCTTTCACCACCCGATATGGTCTGTATGAGTTTACAGTCATGTCATTTGGACTGACAAATGCTCCAGCTTATTTCATGAGCATGATGAACAAGGTCTTCATGGATTTCCTGGACAAATTCGTGGTGGTGTTCATCGATGATATCCTGATATATTCCAAGGATGAAGAGGAGCATAAACAACACCTCCGTGCTGTCTTGGAAAGGTTAAGGACTCATCGTCTGTATGCCAAATTCAGTAAATGTGAGTTTTGGCTAAAAGAGGTGGGATTCCTGGGGCACATTCTGTCAGAACAAGGAGTAGCTGTCGACCCCAGCAAAGTAACTGCAGTACTGAATTGGAAGACACCAGCCTCGGTGACCGAAGTCCGTAGCTTTCTGGGATTGGCAGGCTACTACCGTCGTTTCATAGAAGGCTTCTCCAAGATAGCTAAGCCACTGACAGAATTGCTAAAGAAAAATCAAAGGTTTGTCTGGACGACGGAATGTGATAGCAGCTTTCTAGAGCTAAAGACAAGGCTAACGACAGCACCTGTCTTAGTCCTTCCAGACATTCACAAGAGCTTTGACATTTACTGCGATGCTTCCAGACGAGGAATCGGCTGCGTACTAATGCAAGAAGGAAAGGTTGTAGCGTATGCATCCAGACAACTACGACCTCATGAGGAGAACTATCCCACGCATGATTTGGAATTAGCAGCCGTGGTTCATGCCTTGAAGATTTGGAGGCATTACCTCATTGGACAACGTTGTGAAATATACACGGACCATAAGAGTCTCAAGTATATTTTCACTCAACCAGACCTGAATCTCAGGCAGCGAAGATGGCTTGAACTAGTCAAGGACTATGACATTGGAATAAACTATCATCCGGGAAAGGCTAACGTGGTCGCTGATGCCCTCAGCAGAAAATAGGGCACAGTAAATGCAATAATGGGAAGTCTCCATCCAAGATTACAAGAAGAATTCACTGAGCTCAACATGGTTCTATGCAGCCCAATTACCCCGGATACCTTGGAAATTACCCCAACGCTTATGGAAGAAATTAAGAAGGCCCAAGAGCCAGATGAAGGAACAAAAGAGATCAAGGAGCTGATTCCAAAAGGGAAGGCCAAGTCCTTCCGCGTGGATGACCAAGGCACTTTATGGTTTGAGAAACGGATATGTGTGCCCGATCAGAATTACCTGAGGCAGCAAATACTCAGGGAAGCTCATGAGTCCGCATACTCTATCCACCCGGGAGGCACAAAGATGTATCAGGATCTGAGAGAGACATTTTGGTGGCCAGGAATGCGAAGGGATATAGCATACTATGTCGCCTGCTGCGACATCTGCAACAAGGTCAAGGCGGAACACCAGAAACCCGCTGGGCTACTACAACCTTTACCGGTTCCCCAGTGGAAGTGGGACGACATATGTATGGACTTCATTGTTGGACTACCCAAGTCAACAAGAGGCGATGATGCTATTTGGGTCATTGTGGATATACTCACAAAAGTGGCTCACTTTATTCCGGTAAAGACCACTTTCAACGCAAACCAGCTTGCACAACTCTACATGTCCCGGATAGTCAGCCTCCATGGAGTACCCAAGTCTATCACCTCAGATAGAGGCTCCCTACCTCAGCATTCTGGCTGCGATTGCATCAAGCTTTGGGAACCATGCTGAAGCATAGCACGGCGTACCATCCGCAGACAGATGGACAGACCGAAAGAGTAAACCAGATACTGGAGGATATGCTTCGGTCCTGTGCCCTCACCCATGGACCCAAATGGGAAGACAGCCTACCCTATGCGGAATTCTCCTATAACAACAGCTACCAGTCCAGTTTGAAGATGTCACCGTTTGAGGCACTCTACGGGCGGAAGTGCCGCACCCCCTTAAATTGGTCCCAGACAGGAGATAGCCGTATCTTCGGCACGGACTTGATGCTCGAGGCTGAGAGACAGGTCAAGGACATTCAGGAGCGTCTTCAAGCAGCCAAGTCCCGTCAGAAGAGTTACTATGACCCAAAGCACCGGGAAGTGACCTTTGAACCCGGAGAATATGCGTACCTCCGAGTAACCCCCATGAAGGGAGTAAAGAGATTCCATACTCGGGGAAATCTGGCACCAAGATATATCGGTCCCTTTCCAGTGGTTGCTAGAAGAGGCAGAGTGGCATATTAGTTAGAATTACCATCAGAGTTATCAGATGTGCACGATGTCTTCCACATATCACAGTTAAGGAAGTGCATTGCACCACCAATTAAGGAGGCAGATATGAGTGAGCTAGAACTGGCTAAGGATCTGACCTATGAAGAGAAACCCGTCAGGATCTTGGATGAGATGGAAAGGACTACCAGGAGTAAGGTGATTAAGTTTTACAAGGTGCTATGGGAGCACCATACTGAGGAAGAGGCTACCTGGGAAAGAGAAGATTTTCTAAGATCCGCATATCCGTACTTGTTCCCTGAGCAACCGAATCTCGAGGACGAGATTCATCCTAAGGGGGGTAGGTTTGTGACACCCTGATTTTTGACAACTTTTTCTTTTCAAAATCTTTTGGGTTTTATTTGCAAACTTGGTTGATTTTCAAATCTTTTCAATTGATTTGGATCTATGAATCTTTGAATCTTTTCCCAAGTAACCCAAAACCCTCATCATCTTACCAAAACCTTTCTACACCTCTCCTGGATCAATTTCCAATATTTAATCTTTTTCAATAATCCTTTTCCTTATTTGGGAAATTATGTCATCACTATGGGTTGTGAAGCAACCTATAGTTTGGATGATCAATAAATTCCCAAACTTTTCCCACATCTTCTCATCATCATATGATTCCATAATCTTCAAAAATATTCAATTGCCCAATGCAAAATTTTGGCCAGAATAATTATTTCTTCTCTGGTCAGAATTGGTCCTTTGCGAAGCAACCCCCATTTTCCTGTCTCAGAAAATTCTCAATAGATTCCCCAAGCTCATAGGGATCCTATCTAGCCCCAATATTCAAAAATATCATCTGGTCCAGTACAATTTTTCAGCAGAAAAACTCTGACAAGTTTCTGCCCATTTCAAACCTTTGTGAAGGAGGTGCTAGCTAGAGGTGCTCAATTGCTCTCAAATTTTTATGGCATCTTCTATATCTCAAATAACTTCCCTCCACCAAGCTTCATCTTCAGCAGATCATTTTTGTGAGTGCCACAAGCCCAATTAGATTCTGTACCAGAATTGTGGTTTACAAAGGAACTATGCTCAAATCTTTCTCAAATCCTTCCAAACTTTGCCAGTTTGTAGTCCTTCCAAAGTAGATCACTCTGGACATCTCCCCTGGCTTCATCTCCAGCTCCTCTCATCTCCAGACCTCTCTCAAGTCTGCAGTCAGGGACTGTAGGTGAAGCTACCCATCAAACCAGAGTGAATCTGGTCAAGGCAGTGGCACAGGGAGGCTAGATGGTCGAAGGACGACGCTGTGGACAAGGTACGGCAGGCTTGCGTGGCCTCCTGGTGGCCGCACCCGTGGTGAGCACGGTGCTGGCATGCCAGGGAGCACGCTCTGCACGGCGCCCGCGTTGGATGTGCTCGCCCGAGCCGTCCCTCGCTGCCCCCCCCCCCCTTGTCCCTTGGTGCCGACAGCGCTCCTGACCAACGCGTGGCCCCTCTCGAACCCTCCTGACCACCGGCGAAGGTCGCCGACGCTCCCGGCCAAGCTCCGCCACGGGCAAAATAGTGAGCTTCCGCCAATGTGGTTGTCCGCGAGCCATTAATGGTGCCGGACCCGTCCTGTCGCTTCCCCCTGCCCTCTCCCATCTCATCGACGCTCCCGGACAGCCAGCTCGCCGTCCTTGCCCCGGCAACGTGGCCACAGTGCCGATAGCTCCAGAGAGCTCGCCTGCCTTTGCCTCCCGCCTATATAAGGCCATGCCCTGCCCCTTTGAGCACCTCACCTCACCTCCGCCATCTCCAATCGGCCTCCCGAGCAACGAGCCACGGCCGAGAGGCCCTCTGGCCTCGAATCTCACCGGAGCTCCGCCGTTGGTAGCAACCTCGCCACCAGCACTTCCCCTTTTTCCCAGCCTCAATCGACCTCACCCTTGAGCTCAGGGCATTCCCCTGGTGCTCCACGACCCTCTGCCCAAGCAAATCATCGCCGGAACCACCGTCTCCGACCTCACCCCGAACGCCGCCGCCGCCGAAGAAGAAGGGGACGACGTCGTCCGACCTCCTTTAGCCAAGCTACGGGTACGTACTTGCTCGTCGTCGAGCGCCCGTTCCATTCCTGTAGTCGCCAGACCTCGCCGCCGTCTCTATCGCCGGCAACCATCGCCAGAGCCCCGCCCGTCTCGGTCCCTCCTCTCCCTCTCTGTTTAAATCCAACAGGCCCCACCAGTCAGCGGCCCACGCCTGCGCCCGAAGCGGTATGAGTGGAGGCGTATTCAGAGAATACGCCTTCGACATGGCCGCTGGAGGTTTTCTGGTATTTTCTGAATTTCATTTATTTAATTCATTTTGCCAGCAACTTTGACCTTGAATAACTTTTTATCTATAGCTCCAATTCAGTTGATTCTTTTTGCATTGTGTTTGTATTGACCCCCTTTTATTTCTGACCAAGTTTGGTATTTTTCTCTTATCCACAGAATTTCTGGTTAACAAAAATGCATTATGTGACATTTCCTTTTGCATTTTAAAAATGTTTTCAGAAGGAAACTTTGGTGATTTTGAAAACCAGGAGTGTTTGAACAACCCAACAGAGCAAGGCAAGCCATGATACCCATTTCATGAAGCATTTCAATAGCATTGCATATTTTCATACATTATGCTTATTTATTTGCTATAGGTTAATTCATAGTAATTTATTTAAATACTTTGCTGCTTATTGTGATGAACCACTATATTTGAAATAAACTTAGTGGTTGATCTTGAGTCACCTGTCCGGGCTTAACCGTGCAACCACATTTGCCGGTATGGGATGGCCTTGACTTGGTCTGATCGCGTGCTCTTTCACCGGTACCTCCAAAGAGGGAGGGTTATGCACGCGTGCTACCCTGATCAGGTAGGCGGCGATAACCCTGTGAGCCAGTTGAGTATTGTGCCGGCGTCCCCGTTTGGGACAGTTTAGTTTGGCCACGACGGTGGCAGGTGTCATGAGGACACAGGGCCACCCAGGGCAGGACTCCGGGGGAGGATGAATGCCGGTGGTACGATGGGAGAGTCACGGGTCAGGCAGGTTTCGTTGAAGCAACGATGGTCCACCCGAATGGGATCACGAGGCCAGGTGCTTCATGGTGTGGGTAAAGTGTACAATCTCTGCAGAGTGTAAAATATATTCGAATAGCCGCGTCCACGGAATTGGACAGCCCGTCCAGACCTCAGTAGGTGGTCAACCGTAACAATGTTAGTAATGATGGAAGAACTCTTCGTATGATCGGAAGTACTCGATGGTTTATGAGTATTCCAAGGGTTGTGGGATAACCCGGAAGAGAGTAAGTTGGTAACCGATAACAGTAAGTGAATTGCTTAAACTTTTAACATGATTGCCATGCTATTGTTTGCTGCATTACTTGGTTGTCGTGAGCTTGCGAGTACATTCAAAGTACTCACCTGGCGTATCATGCCAGATGCAGGAGAAGCCGAGGACGGAGGTCCCGATGGTTCGTGCTACGATAGCTAGGATGTGTCCACAGTAGTGTCCCTGTGGATGGAGTTGCCGCTATATTCCGCTACGCCGGAGAAGTACTTAGTAGTTCCGAGGCCATGCTATGTTCCATAAATAATGTGGATACTGTCATAGCACCGAGGGTGCCTTTGGCCTCGCTATCATTGTAAAATATGAGCTTGTACCCGACATCTATCAATAAAAGTTCAGTTCTATTCTGTACCAAGTTGTTGTGTGTTTCCAGAAGACATGATCTCTGGGTTGGAAACACTGGTAATCCGGTTCTCTGAGCCGGGGTGCCACAGCCCTCAAGGGTCCCTTAGTGGAATCACGACATCTTGCATTGTGCGAGGGCGTGAGGAGATTACGGTGGCCTTAGTGGTATCTTGGGGAGCATTGTGCCTCCACAGCGCTCCAAATGGAGATTAGCATCCGCAAGGGTGTGAACTTTGGGATACATCGTCGTCTCTGCATGCCTCGGTTATCTCTTACCCGAGCCCTTTACTTATGCACTTTACTTTGTGATAGCCATATTGTTTCATGTTATATATCTTGCTATCACTCAGTTGTTTATCTTGCTTAGCATAATTTGTTGGTGCACATAGGTGAGCCTAGTTGTTTTAGGTTTTGTGCTTGACATATTAAATGCTAGTTTTATTCCGTATTTGTTCAAGCCTAAACTGTAATTATTTTAAAGCGCAATAAACCCAATGGTCACGAAGTTCTGCATTGCTCTTGTAAGTACATGTTGTCATGTACTCCCTCCATATCAAATTAACTGTTGCTCAATTGGATGTATTTAGTACTAAAATAGTGCTAGATACACTATTTTAGCGACAAGTAATTCCGTACATAGGTAGTAATACTGCACTTACATTGACAAACAGTTGATTGTGTAGCATTACTCTGCGTCTTATCTGCCACGCCCTCCATTTTCTCCAAATTATCATATCTACATTTACTCTTAGCAAAATGTTGAATAAAGCCAATGCCACATCACAAGTTAAGGTCTGCATTGCTCTTGTCAAAACCTTTTGCCTTGTAACGTTGTACTTAATTGATAGCTTTTTGATTATGTATCATCACTCTGCATATGAGCTTCATTATCTTCTATTTATTCCAATATTATTAGATATATATTTACTCTTTACAATATGTAGAATAAAGGCAACGCTTATGAAGATGTTTCTTTGGTGAATTTCTTGAATTATCCTTCTAGCGACATGAAAAAGGGCTTTGTAGAGACCATGTTAACTTGTAATGTAAGTCCATACTTCTCAAGCCTTCTAACTTTGTTCTAGTATAAATTTGGATAGGCATCATTTCCTCCACTGCTGTTTAGTTTGGTGTTTGCACTAGATTGCAAGTTTGCAACAACTGCCAGCCTCAAATTGTACTTGTAAAAACATGTTCCTTATTCATACCATCCACATTAATCAGAATAGATCCATTGATTTTCTTTAGACCCGCATGTCTTCATGTGTTCTAGATCCCTAATCCGGTGGTGTGGTGACGCTGCCCACGCTTGCATCATCTCATTTCCTGCTTTGTCTTAACTAGATTTGCCAATGATACGGACAATGCAATATCATGTTAATGCTATTTTAAATTGTATCTCTTAATTTGCCAGTATAAAATGGAATGGAATTGATAGCACACTGGCCATGGTTTCTTATATATGTGTGAAACCTGTTATCTGTCTCCTTGTCTCTCCTTCAAAGTAATATCTCTGACTCCAGGCAAAACTATAAGGAAGAGAGTGAGCCAAACCCATTACTGGTACCTATCACTTATATTGCAGCGAAGAAGGCAAACCATCTTGAAGATATTATGACAAGCCCAAATTCATGTCTTGATGAAGACAGTGAGTTCAAGCTACTTACCAGTAGATGTGACACAAGCTTGGTGAAGTTGCTGCCTGAACCAGTTCGACTTCTTCAGTCTCAACTTCAAGCAGCAAGACTTGATTCAGCTCAGCTCCGACTTGAAGTCGATACTCTAACGAAGATCATAGAGAACACTCGTGCATGCATTATTGCTAAGCAGCTAGAGTGTGAGGATATAATGTTCAGACAACTGAGGTCTCATCAGCTTGCTCTGTTGCTTGCATTGAAGCACAAAGGGAAGGGCTAACATTTCTTGAACTGTGTTGAAGTGTTGTTGGTTATGTATATTATTTTTGGCGTGTTTATTTGCACATGTGGCAACCTTTATGCCCAGTATATGTATTTGTGGTCTGGTTGCACTTTATTATCACTAGTGGCGAACTTTGATGCCTAGTGGATGTAATATGCCGTAATTTTTTTATTGTATAGTCTAGGTTTATTCTTAGTCAGTATGTTGTCAGTTAGGCTGAAAGCTACGACGGAGGTCAACGGCCAAAACGGTATCGGTCTGTCACCAATATATAACAAGAAATTAAGCTACGCAAACGGGCCAGCCCTTAACTCACTATATATGGGCCGAATCATGGGCCTATAATCATCTTGGGTCATTAGCAGGCCTAAACTTGAAGTCGGTTTGGGCCTTTAACAGGCCGAGTAAACTGCGGGCCTTAATTGGGCCAGAAACAACCTTGGGCTTTTGACAGGCTGAAATTTAGATTGGGCTGAATTGTGCATAACATTTAACGGGCCGACGGCAGGCATAATTTTTACGCCGGCCCAACTACATAACGGGCCGTTAACAGGCCCAAATTTTGCTCAGGCCTAGGTTGGCCCAGTCACATGATGGGCTGTAAGCAGGCCAGATGAGAACCGGGCAATAATTAGGCCCAACTTTATCACGGGCCTATAACAGTCTGATAGTCAGGTTGGGCTGAAATTTATCCATGAAGTTTATGGGTCATTAAGAGGCCGAAAGTCACTTCGGACGAGAAATGGGCCCAAATGCAGCACGGGACGTTAAATGGCCGAAAGTGAAACCGTGATAAAAACGGCCAAGTTACACAAAGGGTCATTAACAGGCCGAAACAAACGTCGGGCTGAATTGGGTCAAACTGTTAAATTGGCCTTTAACGGCCCGTAATATAAATCGGGCCTTCAATGGGTCCAAAAACAGACTGGACTGTAAATGGGTCGGATCTGATATGGGACGTAAATTGGCCCAAAACATGGATGGCTGTTAATGGACCAGATCTGATATGGGACGTAAATTGGCCAAAAACATGGATGGATGTTAATGGGCCGGTTTGTGGGCCTTTGACTGGGTCGGCCCCTTTAACATAAATGGGTCACTATTGGGCCTTGCCACGTATCGACGCCTGATAGGCGCGTGTCGTCCATTGGGGGCATGACATATGTCGAATCGTGGAGCTGACACGTGGTCCCATTGGCGAATGGAAAAATGACACGTGGAAAATCGTCATTGGTCGGGGCTTTTAACGGGTATCAGATCCAAAATCGGCACCCGATAGCTTAACGGTGACCCGTTATGGTGGCTGCCACGTGTCGGTTACCCTTGACAAAATCACTTCTACGACGCGTCATTTAATGTCATGGAAGTGGACACTTCCGTGATGATAATTTGAGTATTGTCATGGAACACTTCTAAGACAACACATGTATGACTATATATCTTCATTCAGTCATAGAATCATCATGGATGTACATGCGTGACAGAAAACGTGACCTACTGTGACAAACATGTATTATCACGAAAGTGGGTTTTTTTTGTAGTGTGATCCTTTTATTTAGTTAGAGTGTTTGGTATTTTTCCAGTGTTTAATGCTTTCTCTTGTTACTGTATATGCTCTTAGTGATCTCTGCCTTGTTTGTATACAACTATGAATTTGGCTAAGTGCTTGTGATGTGCTTGTGTCCTATATACAGATAAGTACCTAGTGTGAGTGTTGTGCTAGTGTTCTGCATATAGTAGATATAATGTTCATGCTCTATCATGATATGAATTCTTCATACTGTTATATATGGACACTATTTCCTCTTGCCCAGTTCCCTCTCTTCTAATTCTGTTAATGAACAGATGCTTTCTTGGTGCCAGTCTTTCCCTTTTCTCTTTGTCTCTTCTAAAATCTGATAAGAGCAGATAATACACTTGTCTCTCCCCATTCTTTCTTTCTCTCCTTCTCTCACTGATAAGCACATGTGCTCCTTGAGCTTGCCATGCCTATGATGCTGGTCCGAGGTTACCCTCACTGGGGTTTGATACTACCAATGCTGCACTTCCCCCATGCTCCAATGATGAATAAGTTCTAGTATTTCTAGACTTATCTGAGGACAAAATCACCTAAATCCTATCTTAGGGTTATATAGCTTAATCTTGGGGGATTCTGGCAAAACTCCTTCTTGGGATGTGCCTCCTCCTCCTTGTTGCTTCACTCTTCTCATAGGAATTATGGGTTTGGTCAAACTCTTGTTTGATGTAATTTGCATCATGTGGATATGTAGCCTTCCTCCACATATGGGTTGTCCTATCTATAGTGTTTTGGCTTGTGGTGTGTAGTTGACACCACTCCTGTGACTCAACTATTACCTTTTGAACCTGCTGCTTAGTGTTTTCCTCCTCTAGTTCATCCTAATCCACATAACCAGTCGGCTGTCCCCAATAAATACGCATTTCTGGACTGGATCGTTATCTTCTCCTTGGCTTTGTTTTAATTACTAAAGTAGTTCTTCTGATTACTCACTGGCGTTATTTTCTTGAATTGATTTTTTTATTGTTGGCTTGGTCTTTTAGTAACTTAGTTTGTCTTGGTCGGCTGGACTCTAAAGTGCCAGTTGTGCCCTTCGTATTTTTGTTTGAAAATTGAGCTGGTGTTGTTGTTATGCTGTTTTTAGTTGTTACTTATGACTTGGCTCTGTTGTTGTTTGTTGGATTTGTGAGCTAGCTACGAATACAACCATTGACTTATACATTTCCACTAGACCATGCTCCTCTTATACTTGATCTGCCACTGCTGATCACTCCTGGCACTTGATCATCTACTATTCTATTGGTCACTTCACCGTGTATTTGGTCATTTCCACTGTTTCTTAGTTGGTTGTGTTGCTGATCCTCTTAGTCACATTTTACTTAGGGGTTTTGGACTAGTTCCAAATTCCTAACTCACCAGCTCATACATTAATGCATTTCCCATAGGGGAATGCAACATTTTAACCATAACACAATTCCTTTTTGGTCCATGTTTGTTTTGTAGGTCGTGATCAAGATGAAAAGAGGATCAAAAGAAGAAGAAGATTAGAGGGAGATTCAGTATAGGTTTAGTCTAGGTTTTATTTCCTTTCTTCTTTAGTTATTTCCTTATAAATGCAAGAAACTTCGTATTTGTATTATATCAATAAAATGTATTGTATCATTATCCAAATTGCTTACTTTGTAATATCACTCAATATTGATATTCTTTATTAGTTATAAAGTTTTTTATCCGTTTCATTTTGTATTATCAAACTTATAATTAAGTTTGCATTATTTATTTATTATAATAAAGCTTGATTCCTATTTCTCTATTCTTAATTATATTATTGAAATGCATTTCCATTTCATAAATGAAATGCACTTTTGCACTCAAGACCTTTTGTAATCCCTTATTTGAACTCTAATCCCATATACTCATAAATGAGCAAAGGTCATGCCCAAATTTAGATATGAATCCAAATTTATTCTAAGTTCAAATGAAAACTTCATATTTACCCTGGGTTTTTTGGATGATAAATGCAATGCTCAAGCCGGAAAAAAAATCCCGCTCTCTCTAAACTACGAGTTATTACATGATGATTTATGAAATGACCATTTATAAAACGTGGTGCCCATAACATTGCTTAACATCCCGGCTGGAGTTGGTCTTTGCATCAATGGCGCAATGGGCCATCTAGTAGTTGTAGAAAATGTAATTTAATCAATGGATAACTATAATTTGTTCGCCACACCATGTTTTCTTTTGGAGAGAAACCACTAGTGAACCTATGGATCTCGGTCCATCTTCCTATTATATTCTTTCAGCCTCGATCAAACGCTCTTTTCAATTTGTTGCTTTTACCTTTCCATGGCAATCAAATATTTCATACACTTGTGCCTTTAATCCTTGTAACTAGCAAAGCCAATGAGACTGACAACCTTGGTAGCTTTGTTGGGGCCAAGGCAGTTTTGTATGTGTGTGTGTGCAGGTGCTAATCATTGTTTGTATTACTAAACACGTCTTAGTTCGATAAACTTTGAAGCCATTTCGGGGAAATTACCGCTTACTACAAACACTTGCACTTGAGGCCCAACATCTTCAAGTTGAGAGAAAACAAACCCGAGCCGCCGAATCAGATCGAGAGAGGGATTGTGTCGTGCGAGTCAGGGAAGAGAGCTTGTTCCACGTGGTCCGTTTTTTTCCGACGTACTACCCTGCTTGGCATAAACATAAAATAGGCCATTCTCTGAGACCGATGGGTTTCGATTTCTTTGATGAACCAATCATGGGACTAGGCCTTCGAGGCGGAACCGACCCATTACGTTCCATCCTACGATGACAGAAACCAAACACGCCCACAAGGACTGCCGAATGTTGGCATACAAGCTCATATTGGCTAACAAGTTTTACCAGCCAGCCAAGCATGCCCTGGTGACGTAGATATCATGTCAGATAAATCGCACTACATTAACAAATCAACTATTAGTCAAAATCTCGTCCTAGCTAAACTATCAAGCAGTATGATTAGCCCACGCAGGCCATCCCAATACATCGTCAGTCCTCCCCGGGCCACCAACACCTACCTCCGTAGAAAATGGACTGAAAACCGGGCCTGAAATCTCATGGGTCAAACTAACCATAGTAGCCAGCCAACTAATCGCCAGTTTCTCAAGAAAAAAAGGCAACTAATCGCCAGATTAAGGTATCTGCCAATACCTCTTTCCAGTCCGTCCGCAACTCAGCGCCCGTCGACGAGTGACGCCTACTCCTAGTTTAATCCGCTAGCTGATGAGAGGCACGCTAAACTTGCCACGCGACCTGGCCTAACCCGTGCGCGCCTACGTGTGCGCCTGACCTGTCCTCTTTTAGATCTCGCGACGTAAACAAGATTTAATCCAGGCTCAGCGTCGCGCCAGCTGAGGTAGGTCTTCCAAAGTTGTCACTTTCGGAAAATGTTAATGTAATGTCAAAACGACAGTGTGATGCGAAATGGCGGGGCGGAAGGGGCAGTGCGACTACGTACGCGGCGCCTATGGTTGGTCCGTCGAGATTGTTTAATCACGGGGCCGTTTTGAGCTTGTGGCTGTGAAATTTCGGAGCTGTTTTAGTTCTTCCAAACAAATGAGGGACTATGACTATATGCCTCGTTTTTTTTTTTTTGGCAAAGCTGTAACTAAACTTGTCATCGTTGCACTGTTATGTTATATGCTCCAAATTTAACTATAAAGATAAAAGCTAATTTCTGACGAGCGAGGGGAGCGAGCCCGTCGCCGGTAGGCTTGGACCGAAGCGGAGCTTAACTAAACTTTATCTTTATACTTCGGCGTCTGATCAATGTGTCGTATCTCTAACATGCACCGTCATTATAGCTCCTCGATAATGAACTACATCGAGAGAGGCAATCGCCGAAGTACCTACGAAGAATCTTGTTGAATCACCGCAATAATAGACCACTCTTATGGCGGAGATTTGCAATCATGCTAAATGTATCATCGCGGGGGTCAACCCGATCTAGGCAAGCATCCACACTAGTGCCACCAGATCAAGCCGATAATTTAGCTCGCAAAGGATCGAAAAGGTTGTTATAGAAGGTGAAGTTATCGAAAAACCATACACGTAGAACCACGCCCTCCACGAAGGAATTGGGGCTGAAGAACCTTTATTCGAGGTGGCATTGTCATCACCGTCGGAGCGATACCAAACCTAGTATTGCATAAAGGATGAGAGACAAGAATCCAAGGCGAAAGAGATAAGAGATACTCCCTCCGTCCCATAATGTGTAACATTATGGGACGAAGGGAGTACTTAGGTAAGTCTAGGTGTACCTATTTAACCAGCTGTCATAAAACTTGAAGCTAATTCGAGACAATTGGAATGGCTTTCTAGAGTTAAAAGAGCTCAATGATTCTGGAACGTACTGTCCTCATTTGATCGCAACAATTGATGTACTAGCTTGCGCATCATATATTCATGTATATATGACACATAAGTTTGACAGTGATCGGTACATGAAGATTATGTGGCTGCGACCTGCGAGGGTTTGTACAAAAAGAAATCGATCGGTTTCATTAATTTCCTTTTCAAAATATACAGCGAATTCATACATCAACAACACCAAACATCTTACACTCAACAGTTAACACACATGATCTCCTAATAATTAATCAACAATCCTCCCATTTCCCCCATTTTACCCTTATGGAATGGACCTTTCAAAATAGGTATCATCCATAGCACCACCCCAAAAATTGTATGTGTATGTGCATACTTTTTTGGGTACATACATACGTATGTATTCGTGTGCCAGATATGTACGTATGTACGCACAGCCCTACGGCCAACAGGTCAAATATACGGACGCCGTGTAGACGACCAGTCAAACAGACGTGGGTGCGTCGTGCGTGCGTGCATGCATGAACGGCACGATCACACGCTACGAGTGAGCTCCTTGGAGCCGACACGTGGCGCCGGCTCTTCGGTCATGAGCTCCCGCAGGCTGGGCTTGAGGCGCGCCCGGTAGAACTCCTCGTACTCGGCCGCGCCGCCGGACTTGCGCCGCACCTCCACGACCACCAGCTCCGGCGTCAGCTCGTAGATCTCCGCGGCCACCGCCAGCGCGCCGTTGGCGCCCTCGCGCGTCCCCTCCATGATCACCGAACCGTCCTCCCGAGCCCGCACCGCCATGCCCGCCGCCGCGGCCGTCCGCTCCAGCGCCGCCAGGATCTGCTCCACCGGCGCGGCCGACACGAACCGCGCGGCGTTCTGCTGCTGCTCGCCCTCCCCGCTGCTCCCCTCGCAGCCGCCGTCCTCGAACAGCCCCGAGAGGTCGAACCCCGGGGAGAAGGAGATGAGGTCGAACGCGTTCAGGCTCGACCGCCGCCGCGAGCTCCCGCCCAGCTGCCCGAACCTCCCTTCCAGCAGCGACGGCGCCGATCCGCACGACGTCATCCCTCCCGATATCTTCTGTTGCTGCTCGGTCGCGTCGCCGTAGTCGCTGCCGTCCGTCGTCCGCGGGGTGTCGGGCGGCGAGGTGGGCGCATAAGCGTCGCCGTCGTCGAGGTCGAAGCAGGTGAAGGAGCGGTCGTCCTCGATGCGGAAAGAGAAGCGGCGGAATCCGACCTTGAACCATTCGTTGTCCATGATCTCGTCGACGGTGGCGCGGCGCGGCGGCTTGGTTTCGAGCACGCGGTGCATGAGGCGGAGGAGCTCCGGGGAGAACGACTTGGGGCAGCGGAAGTCGCCCCTGTGGATCTTGCGGTACATGCCGACGAGGTTCCGGTCCTGGAAGGGGAGGTAGCCGGCGCCGAGGACGAAGAGCACGACGCCGCAGGACCAGAGGTCGGCCTTGGCGGCGTCATATCCTCGGCGGGACAGCACCTCGGGGGCGACGTACGCCGGGGTGCCGCAGAAGGTGTGAAACAGCCCGTCGTGGCGCATCTGCTCGGCGACGGCGGAGAGGCCGAAGTCGGAGACCTTGAGGTCGCCGGCGTCGTCAACGAGGAGGTTCTCAGGCTTGATGTCTCGGTGGTACACCCCGCGCGCGTGGCAGAAGGCGACGGCGGAGACCAGCTGCTGGAAGTAGCGCCGGGCCTCGGCCTCCGGCAGGGGGCCCTTGGCGACCCGCGCGAACAGCTCGCCGCCGCGCACGTACTCCATGACGAAGTAGATGCGGAGCTTGGTGGCCATGACCTCGTAGAGCTGCACGATGTGCGGGTGGCGCACGCGGCGGAGCGCGGCGATCTCGCGCTTGATGTGCGCCGTGAGGCCGGACTTGAACACCTTCTCCTTCTCGATCACCTTGATGGCCACCTCCTCGCCGGTGGCCACGTTGCGCGCCTGGTACACCTTGGCGAAGTTGCCCTGCCCCAGCATCCTCCCCACCTCGAACCGCCCCAGCAGCAGCGCCTTCTTCCCCTCGCGCCCGCTGGCCCCGCCGGCCATGGCCCTGCCGCTGCTCACCTTGCTTGCCATCCGCGCCATTGATCGACGTACGAGCAAGAATCCAATGAAACGAAAGAACTTCACTAGCAACCTAACTGCAAAGAATGGACCGAGAGGAGAGAATTTCCTTCAAAAATTTGAAAATTTCCCTTCGACAAAAGAATGGGAGAACTGAATATGGGGGGAGAGGAGAGAATAGAATGGAGACATGGGACGCTGTTTAAATAGATGCCCCAAGGACTGAGGTGCTTGAAGAGTTTCAAACTGAAAAAACTCTAAAGAAAAGTTTGACTTTTTGGTAATCTTTTTTCATTAGTCTCCGTGAACAATTCTTATAGGTGAGATTTTGCATTTCTTTACTCCATTGCAGTGAATTATAACACGCAAATAAGTTTTCGTGTTCTCAAGTCAATTGATTTTCCTTTCTGCAGTGTGCAAAAAGGCAAATTCTACTATGCAGAAAGGAAAGAGTGTCTGAATATGTGACAGCCTAGAGCTAATTTGGGCATTGATGGTGAGACGGCCGATCCGACCGTTCATTTTTGGATTATGGTGCTATCTTGGCCGTTGGTTCCGAGTAAGGATCTTGATCTGCAGATGATCAGTTCAGAGCTCTCTTTTCAGCGTAATGATACTGTCGTTTAGTCGGAAAATAGTTAGATGTCAAAATCTTCATTTGACAGTTTGATGGAAACTAATACGAGTCCAGTTTTGATTGGACCAGATGGTCGGTGCGGTATGACATTTCAACATTTGACAGGCATATTGTTGCTATCCTCCACGTAGGAGGAAGGTTGGTGGGTCACCACTTAAACAATGTTTATTGTGTTCGTCAAGAAACTTTGGCACAGAGTCCTTGGATGCCACCTGTTTGTCCTGACAACTATTTAACTCTTTTGAGATCTAGAAAGAAAATAGAAACCAAAAATGTGTCATTATTTTGATGAATATGATTTCGCAAAAATTCTCCATAACCAGAATAGACTTGTAGATACTTTGGCAAGCTGTGTGGCTACATGGAGGGCCTCGATTAAATCTTGCCTCTAGATTGTAACACAACAATTTTGGAATAAAACTCTCTTTTACCCCGTAAAAAAAAGAGTAGCCTTAACTCCGAGTTCACATATTTCTCACACGTTGCACTTGGAGGAAAAGGGGCAATGTACATGGGAAAGGATTCTTCGGAGCCTCAGAGGTTGTTTGAAAAATTCCCAACAAAAGTTAATATCAGATAACACCACACTCTCTGCTAGATTTTTTCAGACACAGAACAGTGGCCTTTTTGCTGCTCCAAGGTCAGTTGGTCTCAAGAACACAAGCAGAAGGAATGTCCCAGATCCTCCTGTGTCGTGTGGTCGTAGCAGCCTCCCAGATTGCCAGGGGACGGTTTACGTTGAGCCTATTCATTTCCATCCCTCCCTCCTTCCCTCCAAACAAACACAAGAAACTACTTTTCCACAGTGCCCGTGTCCATTATTTGACTTTGCGATTCTTTTCGCAAATCACAAGGGCGCGCTGCATGGTCGACACGATGAAACTTTCACGGGCTTAAACAAAACGGAAGGAAAATCATTATGGCTACCTCTTGGCACGTAGAAAATGCCCAGAGAAAACTTCAAGAACTGATAAACATTTGGCAGAAATGTACTTAAAAAACGCAATAGTATGGATATATAACTATGGATGGGGCACCCGGGCCTGGCATTACACGTCAGATCCAACACACGGGCAGGAAATTGATGTGACCACCACTAATATCCGCCAGCCCAACAACACGGAAGGAGGCTGCAGAAATTTTCCTGTATGGCCTTTCTGCCATATATAAAACTGGGTGCTTCTGTTTTAGTTCCCTATTGCAGCTCTGGTCAAATGCAATTTGCAAGCTATTTAGGTTAGGTTGGGTTACCCCCATCAGAATTTGCAGGTATGTCGGTGCGTTTCTGGCTAAAAGTATGCGTGAGGAGCTAGATTACTGAATTTCAGCTACAGGGGTCAGGACACACGGGACAGTCCATTTGTCCATACCCTGTAAACCTTTCTATTATCCGCTCATTCTTTTCTCCAAAATGCAAGTAGCCTTGCAGTGCCATTATTATTTTGTGCATAGCCCTTTTAGGCTGGGCTACCTACCTAGTATGCTCTGATGGAAGTTGAGAGTCCTTGGATTTGAATGCTGGTAAGTATAGCTGCAATTGTAAGTAGCATTAAGAAGGGGTACCAGTAACTGAAATGTCCTGTTGAACTGTTAGTGCAGCAACCAGCAAGGCCAGTGGACCTACATCATCATCAGAAGCACATGATGAACAATGTAAGACGTAACAGTGTCGTTCAGGATTTCTACCAGTGCATCAAGATAAAGAAAACATGAGGCGATGTTTTCAACATTTATCGTCGGCAGTTTACATTTCGGATCTGTAAATGTGGCGGTCCGGCATTGTGCATTTCATACGGAATGACAGCAGCAAACCAGAAACCGTAATATACCTAGCATGATCAACAGCTGACACAAACATCCACTATCACATTTCACCGAATGCAGTAGTGGCACACAACAGAACGAACAAAAATGCGTGTACGTGATATGCCAGGAAAAATGCAACAACGAGAAATTAACTACACACGCCAAAAAAATGCATGTTGACACTTGACAAGCATAAGGCCTAAACAAATATATACTGAAGAAGGTTGTTTGAAGTCCGGCTCCATTGACGAGATGGGTTCAATCCGGTGGTGGCATATCTGCTCCTAACAACTCTACTTTCAGCCAAAAGTTACCCAAAAACGATATGATTATTTGGTCTGGAAGACACAAAGAACAATGGTAGCATATAGGCCAAGGAGATAAGTACAGATTTTGTCTATCAGAACCAACTGCTGGTTTATAGGTACAAAGCAGCTACACTATTATAATTTGTACGCAAGGATAGCATTCCACAGCACTTTAAAGGCCGACACGCTTCTCGACCTTCTGGATCTGATTCAAGAATATCCAAGTCATCTACATACAAGATGTCATTAGGTAAGTTTGATAGGCATGAAGTTGAAGAGTTGACTATTAAGTAGAGAAACACCATGCATTAGTTGCATTACCATGACATGTGGAGCAATCCTGACACAGTATACCGGAAAGCCAGTGTAGAACTTAAATGGACCACCACTCTTCAAGGTCTTCATTGCACAGTCAAGAGATCCAGTGTATGGATACTTTCCAGTAGCATCAGGTTGCATCTTCTGAATCTGTGTCTTAACATAGTCGAAGGGCAGACTGCAAGCAGACGCGAAGAATCCTGAAACAGCACTGGCCCCTACAAGAGAAATTCAATATATCATATAAATGCTAGGGTGTTCCGACACAAGAGTGCGCCGCCGCCCATTCTTCTCGACATCATCCTTGAGGAAGCCAAACTTTGGGTTATCGCGGGTGCTAAGAAGTTAGGGCTTATTATTTTGCGTGAGTGATTGTCATGCCGTGAATGTGGCTGCTTGTAACACTCTAAACTCTCTTCTTATTTAATGGATGAGGCAAATCTTATGCCTCCGTTTCGAAAAAATATATATATATCATATAAGGAATGTGTAGAGAAAACGGCAGGATAATGGGAGTATCAGGACCACGTAGTCTTAACGGAATGAAAAGACAAACATAACACGGTGAAAAACTATAGCAAAAAAGCCTGACATCAAAGTGTGTAATGAAAGGCATATGAATGAAAAGTTATTTAGGTAGCAGTGCACTGCTTACTTGACACATGTGATATACTCCCTCCGTTCCGAAATATAGGTAGTTGGGGAGTTTTTCCGACCAGGTGAAATAGTAAGGAAATTACGTTGCTACCCTCAATCGTCTTCCACCTCCGCTGCCCACCTCCATCCAGCCCTCACCTCCGCCCAGCCCTCATCTCCTCCGCCCCCACCTCCGCCCAGCCCCCACCTCCTCCGCCCCCCACCTCCGCCGCCCTGCTCCTGCCCCCCTCCCCAACACCTCCGTTGCCCTGCTCCTCCGCCCACAACCTTCTATCGCGCCAAGCAGGAACATACATGGCTGGAGCAGCAGCATCTCCAGCTATGACTTGAGCAGCAGATCAGCAGGGAGTAGATTCACCAGCTTCGTGGAAGCAGATCAGTAACTCCTTGCTCAGGAGCTCCGTGGAAGAAGTAACGTCCTGCTCCTCCGCTCCAAATCACCAACCCCAGCAGAGCATATCACTTGAGGCTTCAGCAGCAGCAGTAACTCTAGCAGATCAGCAACAACTCTAGCAGATCAACAGCAACTCCATGATTTGAACAGAAATTTGTTGTTTATACTGTGAAATGTCTAAACTTCAAAAAGATTTGAACATAATTTATAAACAAGAGTACTCCTGGAGTATTTTGCTGTCACATTTTTAAACAGGAGTACTCGAAAAAGGAGCAAGCAGTAAACACAGTTTTTAACAAACACTTGCTATAATCCATGAGTATTATTGCCTCTGTAAGCTAGCTCAACTACTGAAGATTTACTGAAATCTTCAGTAGTTGAGCTAGCTTACAGATGCAATAATTTCAGTAAATTAGTTAAAGTTAACTGAATATTTAAATTTGACCATTTAATGTTGTACTCCATCTGACTTAGTTTAATTAAAGTAACAAAAAAGGTTTCAGTTAATTTAAAGTAACAGAGGCAAAACTTTTTCTAATGCTACTGATGCATGACAATATGTGTGCCAAAGAGTTCCTGCTACTCCTCTACACCATCACAAGGAAACAATTCCTTCACTGTTTGTAACTACTCCCATCCAGTACTGTGTAGCCTTGGCAGATTGTGAGAAGAGTGAACCAGCCAGCCATGTCCATGGACCACACACAATTTTGAGTTTTCTGTGAGAGATGTTTCAGAAAAAAGGTTTCAGTTAATTTAATTAACAAAAAATGGTCTCGGTTAATTTAAATTAACTGAAAAGATTTCAGTTAATTTGAATTGCTCCTGCAGCAGCAGAAAAGGTTTAAGTCCTACACATTTTACTCCATTTATTTAAGCACTTGCTACACTAAAACAGCAGCACTTGCTACACTAAAACAGCAGCAGAAAAGGTTTCAGTAGTGATTCAACTACTGCAACCAAATTCAGAGAATTAACTATGCAACCAAATTCAGAAAACTAATTGAATCTTTTCAGTGAATCAACTACTGCAACCAAATTTGGATAATTAAGTATGTAGAGATACGAGTACTACTGCCAAACTACCGCAAATTTTTCCTTATTACTCCTGCAAAACTAACTGAATCTTTTCAGTGAATCAACTACTGCAACCAAATTCAGATAATTAAGTATGCAGAGATACGAGTACTACTGCCAAACTACTGTAAATTTTTCCTTATTACTCCTGCAAAACTAACTGAATCTTTTCGGTGAATCAACTACTGCAACCAAATTCAGAGAATTAAGTATGCAGAGATACAAATTCAGAGTTTCTTGGCCTATTGCAACTACCGGCACTCCCTGTTTCTTGGCCTGTTGCAGAAAGACAGCAAGCAACCAAATTCGATGGATATGCCGAGGCCGCCGGGCGAGGGCGCGTTCCGGATTCTTGGCCTGCTGAAGCAGCCGGAGGCGGGCCACGACGGCGCGTGCTTCCAGATGGTCGAGAGCGACGTCGTGTGTCCGCCTCGGTGCACGCCGTGACGCGGAGCTTCGGGCTGTCGTTGTTCCTCGCGGAGGGTCGCGTCGGCGGCGTCCGGGAGCAGCTGCTGCATGCGGCGGGGGTGGCCCTGGCCGTGCCTGCGAACCCGGGCCACGGAGAGGAAACCACATCAGCGAGGGAAGAAGGGGGAAGAAGAAGAGGAGAGTGGGCCGGACCGAGCAGGGGGAGAGCGGCATCTCCCTGCGACAGCAGCGAGGGAAGAAGAAGAAGAGGGGGGTGGCGTACCGTAGCTGCTGCCGTTGCAGAGCGAGTCGCCGCGCTTCGGATCCACCCGCCGGAAATAAAAACGAGACCTTGGCACGGCGACAGCGGCAGAACGAAGAGGCCAGTGGAGAGTCGGCGAAGACGCGAGAGGAAGAGGCGGAGGCGACGAGTGCGAGGGAGGGGCGCTGGCGGCGCGTGCGAGGGAGAGGCGGCTGCGGCGGCGAGCGGTGAGGGATTCAACTGAGCGAGCGACAGAGTGGGTGAGTGAGGGAGAGAGTGCGCGAGCGACGGAGTGGGTGAGCGAGGGTAGTTTAGGAAAGAACGAAAACATTTGTACGTGACGAATTTTGTACTACAGATCGTAAAACGACCTATATTTTGGTACAGAGGGAGTAAATCTTTTATATTTTTATGGAAAAATGGCAAGGAAGGTCCATGCAAATCTGTCAACAGGAGCACAAACTAAGCAAATGGAAGGCTAGTTTCAGCATGACTATCATCATGCAGATAGCTTCAACAGGTCAGCAGAGCATTCAAACCTATAGGTTTTCTTTTGAAATGAAATTGACTGGAGTGCTGCCTCATCTATTAAGGAAGAGTGAGTTAAGCATACAGATGGGAAGATGCACCTTGCAACATGAGGTCGGCTAACGAACTAAGCGAAGAACCGTGCTAGAAATCCAGAGATCATAACTGAAGTTTAGAACATGGCGGAATAGTTGAGGTGGCCACAGTAGTTCTACACTGAATCATTTCCTGGTTCTAGCATTTTATTCTTTTATCTCCTCCAGACAATGCACTAAAGATGCCATAGAGTCCATGGCCTATAGATAGCATGACCAGCATGTCACTCTGCTTCACGTCTCAAAATGCACAGGCATTTCTCAGAAGAGAAATGGTAAAAAAAAATGCATTAAATTTAATGAAACTAAATAATCTTACCAAGCATTGTAGAAAGTTCACCGGCACCAAGTTTGTCTCTAAGCAACTCAACACTCTGATCATAGGAGGCAAGCATGCCCATGTTTAGTGACATCGCTCTTGCTACAGTCGGACCTGCGCCCTTCCAAAGTGCCAGAACACCTTCATCAGCAATAATACGGTAAAGTGCATGAAAAGCATTCTTATAGTGGCGGCGCTGGGCTGCTGGCAAGGTTGAATCAGCCTGCATCCTAATGAGTGCCAAATCCGCAGGACTACCAAAGCACGCTCCAATCGCTCCAGCAGTAAGACCAATAGCAGCCTTCTGGACTAGGGGCAGTGGTTTTCCTCCGTTTGCTTCAACTGCTTTATTTGTTAGAACCCTGAGAAAATACAGAGTGAAGACATAAAACTGAGTCAAACATTGAACAGCAGCTAGTGTAGTCAGGATCTAACTTCTAAGATAAAACAGGATCAAATAGCTGACAGATTATGTGTAAGTGTTTTTCCTGAAAACTCTTTATAGTAACAACATGACAGCTACTATATTTTATTCCATCTCCGGGAGTGATGAATCTTACAACTTCAACTTTACCTTAATATCAGTATTTCCACTTGAAAATCTTTTCAATAGAACTCGATAAATCATGAATAAACCATTGTTGATTCAGAAGTTATCCTACAACTGATGAGTCATGCCAAAGTGCATACTTAGATGGTAAAAAATGCTTGGCTCTACAACGACTAACGATAGGTAGCAAGCATTACCATAAAAAGTTATTCAAAATATCTAAACTACTACTACATGAGACACAATCATTTGATACAAAATGGTATTTCACACTGTTTATGCATTTTCCATTCACCAGCTTAAAGGTCAGACATACTATCAATGTCAAATTCACAAACCTTCATGTGCAAGCTATTAGATCTTAAAAAACTTAAAGTTACTGATGAATTCAATTAACGGTTTACGTACAAACCTGAAGGAACCAAGTCGAGCGGTTGTATATGTCGCTTGCCTTAGCAAGCCAGCAGATAATCCCTGCACAAATGAAATGCCTGTCATAACCGTAATAGACTAATTCTCTAGCAAATGGAGTAACACAGTTTTGTCACCAAATTGCAGTACATGCCACATTCACAAGATCAATAATTCAATACTCAACACGATGGCCAGAATCTGTATGACAGAAGACCTAAGAGGACACACCTTGTAGAAGGAACCAACTCCCTCATTAGCAAGCATCTTCTTGGTGACACTAGTTGCAGAGCCCTCGCCCAATTGGATCTTCACCTGAAACAAAACAGCAACCATCAACTAAGTGCCTGGATCCTAGAGACTTAGACCGAATAACACTCCACGAAAGAGAAGACCTAAGAGCAGGCAGGTCTCATGGGAGCCAAGGCTTTAACAACAATATTACAAGAAAAATCCCCATAAGGTATAGTACAGATGGGCTACGTCCTATGATCCTACGCCATGAATAGAAAACAGCATCTTCTCGGAACTCCGAAGTAAACTAAATACGAGAAAGTGCAATATGAACTAGACCTGATTAACCGGTTTCCCCAAGCTCTAGTGTCTTTTTTTCTGTTTGGGATTTTTCTCTCTCTCGATTCCCCTGATTAACTGGGATATGTTACGTTTTGGGGGGTCCAGTTTTCCTTATAAACTGGACCATCTCTATTCTTCTTAACGAACTGCTGGAACCCCTGCCCTCTGCAATGAGGTTCTTCAAAAAAAACCTAGACCTGATTAATGTACTCATTGTTGACACCTGATTTTGGCACGATGCAAAATACAGTAAAGGTGGGCTCAAGCGGCAAGATCTTCTATACGAGAAAGTTCATATTGCCGGCATGATAGGCTTGCCGGCATGGAATCTTACCGCCCGAGTAAAAGCTTGCCGGTGTGGCAAGGAGACGGCCCGGCAAGGAGGCAATCCGGCAAGGAGACGGCCCGGCAAGGAGGCAATCCGGCAAGGAGACGGCCCGGCAGGGAGGCAATCCGGCAAGGAGACGGCCCGGCAAGGAGGCGATCCGGCAAGAAGACGGCCCGGCAAGGAGGCGATCCGGCAAGGAGGCGGCCCGGCAAGAAGATAGCCCGGCAAGGGGATGACCCGGCAAGGAGGCCCGGCAAGATACCCTGATGGTACTCCTGGGAAGGCGACAGCTCGTCGAAGACCGGGGATCAAGATCAAGACAGCTTCTAGAGCGGTACTACCGCCTGTATAAGCGGTACTACCGCTTGGGCAGGACTACCGTGTTTTACTACCGCATCGACTACCGCTTACGAAAATACTTCTGGAATCCCGAGGACCCCAAGCGGAAGTGGCGCGGCACTCCAGGGCGGTACTACCGCTGGCCTAGAGCGGTACTACCGCTTGTCGACGCATAGATTCAGGCAGGTTCGGTTTGAATCCGAGTTAAGCTAGAGCTAGGACTCTAGGACGTGAATTGATGTAATTCTCTTGTAAGGAAAGCCTAGATGAATCTATAACTTGTACGGGAAGTCCAACCCCCTCTTAAATAGAAGAGGTGATGGCCGATTGAAAACACGCAATCGAACAAACACATCTACATCTTTTTACCCTACTTTTATCCCTCTCCCTTGTATCTTTCTTCTCGTTCTTCGTTCGTTCTTCTTGTTGCAGGACGGCGAACCTCGAGGCCCTAGGGGCGAGCGAATCGACCTAGGGCAGCCCATCGTCCATCCGTGACTCCTGACGGGTTCCATCCCGGAGAAGCGGTGCGTTGGGTCTACAAAAGCGCCTGCCGGATTGTCTTGCGTATCGCGCTTCCGGCAGGCCTCCCACGGTGCGAGCTGCGGAGCATCTCCCTCGGCGCCGCGGGTACGCGTGACGCGTTCGTGTGTCAACACACTTTTTGGCGACTCCGCTGGGGACGAAAGATCAAGAATCATCATCAACCATGTCAAATCTTCCCCAGCCCTCAGAAGTTAGCGCCGATAACATCATTAAGCCCGGTCTTGATGAGCTATCGGAGGAACATCGCCAGGCCTACGATGCGCTCAAGAAACAGCGTGAAGAGGCTTTTGAGGCGCTCAAGAAGAAGCGTGAGGAGGATTTGGAGGCGTTCCTTTCAAGTTTCAAGAAGGACCGCCAAGGCAACATCACTCCGATTGGGGAAATCAGGTTACCTCCTCCCATTGATGAACAAGATGAAATCACTGTGAGCAAAGTTTTTTCTCCTGAGCAACTGGCTGTGATTGAAAGTCTTGTTAGTAAGGGTAATGTGATGGCGTACAATTCTTTCGTGGCAAATACCAATGCTCAGAAAAATATGCCGCCGTCATCTAGTGGTAATGTTGGTGTATCCATTAGCCCAGAAAAACCTAATCCAACTTTACCTATATCATCGACACCTCCCATGCAACAACATTACAATTTGCCGATGAATTTTTATCCTAGCCAAACCAATCAACTTGTGGCCGCACCTACATACCCTAATCCTATTATGAGTGTGCCCAATTCGGCGTCTACGCCGAATTACTTTGTCACATCACCTATGAATACAAGCATGTTTGGTCTTCCGCCGAATTATGTTTCGGCGCCTACTCCACAAGTCGCATCACTAGCTAGTTCCCAAGTTGCTCCTATGTCATTGCCACAAGCATCTTCATCTACCTCGGATCCAATTTTAGCCAAATTAAGGGAGGATTTGCATAAGATGTTTCAAGAAACTTTCGGAAACAAGCCGAAAGTAAAGAGTCGTGTGTATCAAAAGCCTTATCCTGAACACTTCGACACAGTTTTGTACCCTCCAGGTTATAAGGTTCCTGATTTTGTCAAATTTAGTGGAGAGGGCACAAAAACAACTTGGGAGCATGTGAGTCAGTATCTAGCACAGTTGGATGAAGCAAGTTCCATAGAAGAATTGAAAGTGCGGTTATTTCCCTTATCTTTAACTGGCACCGCATTTTCATGGTTTGCTGCTTTGCCACCTGGCTCAATTCTCTTATGGTCGCAACTAGAGCAAAAGTTTCATGATCATTTTTATAGTGGCGACAATGAGCTTAAGTTATCACATCTTACATCGGTTAGGCAAAAGCATGATGAATCGGTCACCGATTATGTCAAAAGATTTAGAGATATAAAAAACCGATGCTATAGCTTAGTGATAACCGAAAGAGACTTGGCGGATCTTGTCCTTAATGGTTTGAAAACTCACATTAAGGAGAGGCTAGAAAGTTATGAATTTTTAAATATTAACCAAGTCTTGCAGAAAGCTTTGGCTCAAGAAAGCCGAAGTAAAGAGATCCATAGGTCAACAACCGATCGTCCTAGAATGCATATGCTTGATTATAATGATGAATATTCGGACGATGAGGTTGATGTCTGTACCACTGAATTTGTTTGGTCCTCAAAGGCCAAACCCTATGCATGCAATGCTCTTAAGCCGATTCGTAAGAATCGTGATGAGGAGATGAAATTTACTTTTGATATATCCAAGTGTGATAGAATATTTGATGCTCTCTTGCAAGAAAAGATGATTAGAATATCACACGCCATACCGCCGTTTGAGGAGCTGAAACGGCGTGCTTATTGCAAATATCATAATTCATTTTCTCATGCTACTAATGATTGCAATGTTTTTCGGAGACAGATACAATCGGCCATTAATGACGGACGATTGAGTTTTTCTGAGATGCAAGTTGATAAACAGCCCTTCCCAATGAATACCATGACTTTGGAGGGGAAGAAAATGTTAATTCGGCCTAACATAGCCGAATCAGCTAATAAAAACAATATTGTCATTGGTGAGCCCAGGAAGAACAAAGATGGCGACAAGATCTTGGGGAGGCAAGTCGTGCTTGAGAAGCAATCCGATGGTGGAGAGGTAATCAAGATCACCATAAAAAATCCTGCACTCGGGGGGCAACCGCAAGTACAAGAGGATACTCATGTTGAATTTATCAAGCCCAAGAATTCAGAAGTTGGCAAGCGTAAAAGGAGTGAAGCTAAGCACAAGCGAATCAAGCCAACCTTTGATATGTTGCTATCTAAATATGCAAGTCGAGCGGCCGGTTCTAGCTCCAATCGGCCATCATATTCAAAACGTTCAAGATCACCTCCGAAGCAAGAGTTTCGACACTATGCAAGGCCATATGGGTCATGGGCACCGGCACCATGGATGTCGCCACCCCCCTATGCGCCATATTACATGGGAGACTTCAATGGAGGATGGGGGCAGCCCCCAATGGCTCCTTATGCTTTTCATATGGGGTGGACAACACCTAGAAGGCCTGCTCACAAAAAGTTTTATTATCCTACACAAGGCCGTTCAAGCCATGGTGCTAATCGGCCAACAAAAAATTCTCCAAGCGAAGCAGAATCTAGGGATCCCAAGTATATTCAACCTAAGTGGTGTCCTCCCGGTCTGTCCAAGACACAAAAAAGGAGATTACAACGTATGAGGAGACGCGAGAAGGCGGCGCATGAAGTAGAAGAGCAAAAGGACGAATTGTTCAATAAAATTCGGCCCGTGGCGCCCACAAAACAAGTGTGGAGGCCTAAACAAAAAGGAAACGCAGATGTCTCTACACTAGCTACAACAGCACCTACGCCACCAAAAAAGGATGATGCAGCCCTTATTACATCGTCCACGCCACCTGAAACATCCCCTTTTATTGAGGAAATTTTAAGTCCAATATACACATTGGGAGATGAAGATGAGATGGAGGATTTTGAATCTACGCCGGTTCGGGATGGTGGCAATCGACTTCAAGATATATACTTATCATCTTAAACACAAACATGGCCGATATATGATTATCGCCCTAAGCACATATAAATGGCCGATGGAGTGTTGACATCGTCCTTAGAGCAAGCTCTATGTGAATTATTTTTCGGCACACAAGCTTTGCCGAAAAACAGGGGGGCATGTGTTGACACCTGATTTTGGCACGATGCAAAATACAGTAAAGGTGGGCTCAAGCGGCAAGATCTTCTATACGAGAAAGTTCATATTGCCGGCATGATAGGCTTGCCGGCATGGAATCTTACCGCCCGAGTAAAAGCTTGCCGGTGTGGCAAGGAGACGGCCCGGCAAGGAGGCAATCCGGCAAGGAGACGGCCCTGCAGGGAGGCAATCCGGCAAGGAGACGGCCCGGCAGGGAGGCAATCCGGCAAGGAGACGGCCCGGCAAGGAGGCGATCCGGCAAGAAGACGGCCCGGCAAGGAGGCGATCCGGCAAGGAGGCGGCCCGGCAAGAAGATAGCCCGGCAAGGGGATGACCCGGCAAGGAGGCCCGGCAAGATACCCTGATGGTACTCCTGGGAAGGCGACAGCTCGTCGAAGACCGGGGATCAAGATGGACGTGCCGGCTCATCAAGACAGCTTCTAGAGCGGTACTACCGCCTGTATAAGCGGTACTACCGCTTGGGCAGGACTACCGTGTTTTACTACCGCATCGACTACCGCTTACGAAAATACTACTGGAATCCCGAGGACCCCAAGCGGAAGTGGCGCGGCACTCCAGGGCGGTACTACCGCTGGAAGCGGTACTACCGCTGGCCTAGAGCGGTACTACCGCTTGTCGACGCACAGATTCAGGCAGGTTCGGTTTGAATCCGAGTTAAGCTAGAGCTAGGACTCTAGGACGTGAATTGATGTAATTCTCTTGTAAGGAAAGCCTAGATGAATCTATAACTTGTACGGGAAGTCCAACCCCCTCTTAAATAGAAGAGGTGATGGCCGATTGAAAACACACAATCGAACAAACACATCTACATCTTTTTACCCTACTTTTATCCCTCTCCCTTGTATCTTTCTTCTCGTTCTTCGTTCGTTCTTCTTGTTGCAGGACGGCGAACCTCGAGGCCCTAGGGGCGAGCGAATCGACCTAGGGCAGCCCATCGTCCATCCGTGACTCCTGACGGGTTCCATCCCGGAGAAGCGGTGCGTCGGGTCTACAAAAGCGCCTGCCGGATTGTCTTGCGTATCGCGCTTCCGGCAGGCCTCCCACGGTGCGAGCTGCGGAGCATCTCCCTCGGCGCCGCGGGTACGCGTGACGCGTTCGTGTGTCAACACTCATAAATACAAAAACCAATTAGAATCTTGTGAAGGTTCATATTCCGATGAAATACATCAGGAATAAATCAACAAAGCCTCAAATCCAGTAGGCAACATTTTCTTTCTAGGGATAGTCAACTACAACCAAACTCCCAGACGGCCAGACCTGACTCCATAGTTTTGAAACAAACTTAGACCTCACTCCAGTTTCTCAAAATTCCCACATACATACCTTGACCATACCGCGACGCGACATTTCCAACCAAATGGAGCAACACTCTCCTTGAACGCAAAATATCAAACAGCTCGCCTACGCAGACACACTCCTCTGTCCCCTCGCCATTCCGCAAATGAAGCGCAGAGCTAGGACTGCCCAGCTCTCAAGCAGAGCGCCCAGCTCCACTAGCCGGCCATCGTGCATACATACCTTGACCATGTCGATGGGCTGGATGACGCAGGTGGCGAGCATGCCGGAGGCGCCGCCGTTCACGAAGGGCTTCACCGTCTTCCAGACGCCGCTGGCCGCCAACGCCGTCTGCGGCGGCTGCTGCTGCTTCGCGTCCGCCATCTCCTCCTCCTCGTATCAACTCCCACTGATCGTTGAGCTAGGAGGAGCTCCCGCGCTGCGGCCTGGGCTTCCGGAGAAGCAGAGGTGGTGGGAAGCAGAGGACTAGGAGGCGACGGGGACGTGTGGTATCGTGGCTGGATACCTCGGCGTGAGCCACGAGCCCACGGGCAATTTTCCTCCTCTCGCCGCTCCCTTGGTGTGCGCGAATCATTTCCGGTGAAATGCGATAAGCCGCATCGCCTCCGCCGTTCGCACCCGCTTCGCATCGGCAGCATGTGGCATGTGGCAAGGGTGGGTGGGGCCATGGACGGGGAGGGCAGTGATATGTACTACTATCGCGTTTAGGGCATTTCGAACACGGACTCCGTGTTTAGTTACTTTCTCAGTATGGCAGCTTCGACACACTGGTTATTGCCACTATCTGGTCGTTGTGGAAGCAACGCAACGCGAGAGTGTTTAGGAGGTTGGACCAGATTAGATCAGCTAGACAACTCGCCTCACTAGTTCTAGATGAGATTCATGGCTGGCACATGGCAGGAGTAGGACGTCTACAGCATCTGGCGAGAGAGTAGCGTGTGTGTAGGACGGGTGTTGTCTATTTCAAGTGTTCGTACTCGATATTAGTCTCTTGTAAATGTCTTTGCTCCCTTCTATAAAAATACGGTACGCCATTGGCGTACTTTCAAAAAAAAAATAGGAGAAAAACGAGATAGGCTGAGGAGGACCTCATTGAGGAAATACAGGATAAGGCCTCGTTTGGTTCATAGGATTAGAATATCATATGAATAGGAATATCATAGGAAGTGAGATGACATGCATCTCAGTTCCTATAAAGAAAGACATGTCATTTGATGCATAGGATAGGAATTTTTTCATTGAGTCTAGGCTAATGTTTTTTTTCCTATGAAATGTGAAGGATTGGTTCCTATCCTATATAGGAATAGGAATCCATTCCTACAAACCAAAGGGCTTCATAGGATTTTTTTCCTTTGACAATCCTATCCTATGAAATTCCTACAACATTCCTACAAATCAAAGGAGGCCTAAAGTATAATGTTTGTGTGTCGTTTGGTTGCCTGTATGTAGGGTTTTGTCATCAGAAAGCAATTTTTATCCAATGTTTGATTTCATATGTGCATGATGATTAGGAGTTAACAACTACACTTAACATAGAGATTACACTAGAACACACACGTGCTTCGACCGCAGACTGGACGACTACGATAGAGGAACCACGGGCACGACTACTGGTCGGCGCCAGTGCCGCCGTGACACCGGTGTACCAGTAGCCGCATGTCGGCTTTCAGCTCAATCTCGACCTCACCCCCTGCCTCCTCGTTCCGTCGGCGACCAACGCTACTGAAGCAGCACCGAGCCACACCGTCCGATGTTCCTCTCTGCCCTTTCTTGTCTCTCTATCCATACATCTCTCGTTTCCCTGAACTCTCTCTTTCTCTATCTCTGCTTGGTCAGGAAGCATCGTCATGGAGGCCAGGAGCCCGAGCTCCTCAAGCCGCTCCCCAAGAGGCCCTCCTATCGACGTGCTGCTCATGCCAGAGCCTCACCGCTGTCGTGCCAGAGGACCACCAAGCTCCACCGCGCGCGTCGTCCATGGAGTAGTGCTCGAACACGGCCGAGCCTGTGCTCCTCCCCGTCGCTGGGCCAATCAGCATCAGCATCAGCCTCCCAAGGTCCCCCGCACTCCCCTCGACCCTCATTTCTTCTTTTCCACGCACGCGTGCCCATGTTAATCAGGAGCGTCATGGATGACCAACCACGAAGCTTGCAGCCGCCGTCGTGGATTGTCCCGTGCCTGTCCGACGACGAAGCGCGCAATACGAAAGTCGTGTCAAACAGCGAGGTGAAACTACTCCTCAAAGAAAACTTCAAACGATCTACCATGTCTCACGAATTTGTCAAAAATCATGCAAAAAAGCTTCAAATATGAACACGAAATTGAGCATATAGAGTGAACGAAATTACGATCTGATCACCTGAATGGAATCAGAACATCGAGGTGCATATTTTTCGTGTATAACTTATTGCAAACCGAAGCACGGTTGTGTAGAAGGGTTGAAGGATATTAAAGAGGTGCGAAAATACATACTAACTACGTACATACATGCCTAGCCAGAGCCACTCATGTGGGCTCCAGAGCATCGCTCGGGCCTGGCTCGCTGGAAACTGCCAATTTGAGCGTTTCCAGCGATGCAGGCCCAACGATGCTTAAGAACCGTGCGATACAGGACCAATAATGTTTGCATATAACCAAACAGCCCAACACGAAAAAGAGTTGCATCCAGTGGGCCTGGTTGTGCCATATGTTGGCTACCAAACGCTCCCTTAAATGCGAACCAATATGTGCTTGGATGGTTAGGAGGACAGTGATATCCCCAGCTCACTCGGGTTTAAGTTCTAGTGCTCGCGTTATTCCTTGTATTATTTTAGGATTTTTTATGATGCACATTCAGTGGAAGGAGATGTTTCCGTCGATTACGAGGCGTCTGTGGTGACTTTGTCAATCTCAAGATTATATGCCGGCTCACTCCCTCGGATGTGCTCATAGTGGTAGAGTATGTATGTGTGTTCATAGGGATAAGTGTATGCGCGTATATATAAGTGCTTGCGCATGTAGTGTGTTATAAATACGGACTCGTAAATTAGACACGAGACTTTCACGAACAGTGTTACGGGAGCCTACCATCCAATCGTGTGTCTTAAATGTCCAGACGTGTTTCAAACTAAATTTAAACAAACCACGCAATTTTTATTTTAGCCGGACAAAATTCATTATATTTTCAACATATTTCAGCCAAACAAAAACCAGACGACACTCTTTTAACCTAGGCTAAATCTTTGCCAACAGTGGTGGTGTCCGTGATCCACGTCTTGTATTTCTCATGTCCGACAAGCTCAACGGTCAGAGCTCTGGGAAGTGAAGCTGCGGGAAAGGAAGAATAGGACATGGGATGGAAGGCGTACCCACGTCCCATGTTCTACTCTTCCTTGCCGGAGTTCGTCGTGTAGACGGCGTTGGACCGGCCTCGTAGTCACTGTGACGGGCACGAACCGAAAGGGTGGCGCACCAGCGTGATGCTGACGGCGTCTGCGGTCGCTTACACCTTCTCTTCATCCGCCTCTGTGCCGAACAGGGTGCCCCTTTTCGCCCACAGGATGCTCGGCCGCCATCGCTTGCGGTGGATATCACGGTGCTGTGCATGGGCTGGTATAGCACCCGCTGCTCATCCAGGAAGCTCGGATCCTCCGCAACCATGGTCATGACGGTATCGTTGTTCGCCTGCTCGCCGGTGAGTTGTCCCTCCACGAGCCAATGCTCATCGAGGATCCGAAGGTTGTAGTGTTGGTCCTCATGTGTCTGCTGGAACACCAACAGTTGCGGGTTGCAGCGCTGACTGCTCCTTCACCATGGACCGGCACTGGCGGGGCGCCGGCCCGTGTCGGCGCGTCCTCCATCATCAGGTTGTCCTCGCCCACCTCCAACGTGCTAGTTGGCAAGCCGGCCTATATCTGTGGTGCACGTCAGGCCTGCCAGCCAACCGCAAGGGCGATTAACTCGTGTCTCTGCTTCGTCGAAAGGTTATACCAACGCTCTAGAGCTCAGTCATGGCGGAGGTGGTGCACCAAGGAGCAAATGAATCAGATGTGGTGCTCTGCGGATGGTGTTGGGCGCGTCCGCGTATAAATAGCGGGCATCGACCAGGCCAAGCGGTGGGGTGTGTCAGTGCTGACGCCAAAGTTGGTTTCTCGACCGTCGTGCATGTTTAATACCGGTGGGCGGACAGTCGTGCAACCAATTTGAATGTTGCTGAAGCCGCCCAGTCTCGTCTAGTCATGTCTCTCCGACATTGAACAGGTGCTGAGACCGGGAACCAGGCGCATGCGACACTTCAATGCCGGCTTTGGTGATCGGTCGTGTTCGCTCTGGACTATCATGCATGCACTGCTCTGGGATGGCATTTAATGTGACGCGGAGAGAGGAGATGCGTTGGCGCCAGAGAGGGCGAGATGATTTGGGTGTGACTGAGGTCAAACGCGTACATGGTAGCGGTCCAGACGGCTCGGTCAGGATGTTTGTAGACGATTTTGAAGGTCCGCGTTGGAGATGCCCTTAGTTTTTTTTCTAACTGCTATGATTGTATTCACTGCGGGCATCCACAATAGAGCCCTATAACAGGGCACCAAAAAGTAGATTTTACATCTTATGTAAAAAAAGAAATTACTCCAACAACAACCCTATAATTGGGCACTAAACTACACCAATAGCCACCTTAAAATAGGGTACTACAATTGCATACATATTGACACATATTCATAGCAAACTCATCTCAGATGAATACAAAACAAATAAAACACAAATACTACAAACATAACATCAAATTCATCAATCCACAACAAGAAATTATTGCATTGTTCATCACACGATGTAACAAACATAGAGATAAAACTAGGGATGTTGTTCCCCATCCATGTCCATCATTCTCCATGAGATCTTTCGAAGATCTTCGTGTGTATCGGTATATCAAATGTGATGGTACGCTTCAACAAAGCATCAGATTCGGTCTTCCCTTCTACGCGGTTTCACCGGTTTCCTCATGATTTAATAGAAGGTGTAATCTAAATCTTTCGCATGCCCATTCTTAATGATTATATTGTGTATGATCATGTAGATTGTGATGATGTACCAAAGTATCTCTTGATTCCAAAACCTAGTCGGTCCTCGCACAATAGCAAATTGGGCTTGCAAAATCTCAAACGCCCTCTCGACATATTTCCTAGCGTCCGCTTGAGCATTATGATAGTAGAGTTCTTTCTTACCTTGGGGGCTTGAAATTGGCCTCACAAAAGTAACCCACTTAGGATATATTTCACCCCCTAGATAGTAGCCCATGTTGCATGTGCGACCATTTTCTTATAAATCCATTGGTGGTGATTCTCCATTGGCTAAGTTGACAAAGATATGTGATCGCTTGTGCACATTGACGTCATTGCAAGAACCAGACATTCCAAAGTATGCATGCGAAATCCATGTCTCTTGACCAGCCACGGCCTCAAGAATGGCATATGAATTGCACATGCCATGTTGTAGGGAAGTTCTTCCACTTCCAGTGCATGCAATCAATGGAGCCAAGCATACCCGAAAATCCATGGGATTTGTTCATCTACAAAAGCCTTGTTGTATCCTAAGAATTGGGTGCTCTCAAATACTCTGGCATGAACACCTCACCCCTCGCCTTTGCAAATTTATTAACGTAAAAGATTGAAGTGTTCTCTCCTGTTGCCAAGTTATCATCAATGAAATCGGACGGAACACCATATGCCATCATACACAATGTAGAAGTTGCCTTTTGGATGGTGCTATGTCCAAAACTTTCGGTGCAATTCCTCCTCTGCTCAAAGGTCCAATTATGTTGCTTCACACAGTTGGCAATGTGATGGAAAAAATCCATTGAATCCCAAACCAGCGGCTAAAGTATCGCTCGGGATACACCAGAGATGGAAAAACATAGTTGTGCATCAATGTGTGCCTCTTTCCTACCCTTCTGAATCAACTCATGCGTGAAAACGAAACCACCATGCTGCAGCTTCTTTTCTTGTGTGTCATGATATCAAAGCAACGTCCTCCACTTCGCTCATGTCATATTCATCTTTGGATGATGAATCACCCCACGTAGAACACGAATTAGTCGAACTCATTTACAATGTAATAATTTTAAGTGATTTCTATTTATGTGCCCTTCCTTCCTTAGTTGTGCTCAGTTTTACCCAAGGCATCTAACTTTCCTCAATTTTTCCCTCCACCTCGTGCGTCATTCTCGGAGCCTTGCCGTCGGTCAAAGCAGTTGACCGTTCTCTGCTCAGTTACTAACGAGTGGGGCCGGAGATCTTTGGACAGGTGGGCCGTTCTATGACCGCTTTTGACGTTTGGGACATGGGCTAGGTGCCATAGCCCGACCCCGAGCGAGCCGCATGCATCCCCACCCAGCCCCATGTCGTCCTGCGTCACCGCCACCGTGCCCCTAGCAGCCCCGCTGCACACTCCGACTGTCCACCTGATCTCCGATGTCAAACCGAAGAGGTTCTATCGACGATCGGCCCTTTCTCTCGTATGCAGGGAAAAAAGGTGATCGTTGGCCGACCGGTACGTTTCGAATCCAATCCCTAGCAATTAGGATCCGTCTATAAGTATATTGAATGGGCGATTGAGCGATTGAATTGTCGTGCATTGGGTCGGTCTAGTTTGCAATCATTATGGACATTTATTTAGGATTGGATCCGAATAAGCGAGTTCATTTTTAGTTCTTTGATTTGCAAATCTGGTCTTTGATTGATGGAAAGTAGGTCCGAGCTGGAAGAGGGCGACGTATTTTGTTTTGCTTCAGGGATCAGCTCTTGCTGGGCAAGTGCAAGGAGCTATGCTCTTGGTTTCCGAGCGTGAAATCTCTCGTGTTGCACGCACTTGGCCTGGCGATGGAAGTGACGAGGGAAGAGCGGAAGCGGTTACTTCCTTAAGGCAAGGGGGCGGTCCCAGTTGAGATTCTCCTGTGGGCAATGGCAGAGGCTATGGAGTCTTCAGATCGTCGACAGCGAGGCCGCTAGTACGAGTACCATTTCTGCCTCTACTCGCCGAATCCAGAGGCGGAAGGGACGGTGAATTGCGTATTATTCAGGCCATCGATGAGTTGATGGAGGAGGAGGATAGCAATGAGGAGTGGGATGAAGACGAGGAGAGCTATCAGGGGGGTTGGAGATCATCGCACAGGAGGATATAGAAGAGGAGTGCTATCAGGGGGTTGGAGATCATTGCACGGGAGGAGGGCGCCCACAAGGAGTGCTATCAGGGGGGTTGGAGATCATCACTCATCTTGGTCAAGCAGACATGAATTTAGCATTTAACGTGGACGACGAGGATGAGCAGATGCTTGACCAGGAGCAGTTGGAGGGTGATGACGGCAATGATCTGGCACTGGTCACCGTGGAGGCCTGTTGGAAATATGCCCTAGAGGCAATAATAAAATAGTTATTATCATATTTCCTTGTTCATGATAATCGTTTATTATCCATGCTATAATTGTATTGATTGGAAACTCAGATACATGTGTGGATACATAGACAACACTGTGTCCCTAGTGAGCCTCTACTAGACTGTCTCGTTGATCAAAGATGGTTAAGGTTTCCTGACCATGGACATGAGTTGTCATTTGATAACGGGATCACATCATTAGAAGAATGATGTGATGGACAAGACCCAACTGTAAGCATAGCATCTGATCGTGTTAGTTTATTGCTACTGCTTTATCCATGTCAAGTATTAGTTCCTACGACCATGAGATCATGCAACCCCCTGACACCGGAGGAATGTCGTGTGTGTATCAAACGTCGCAACATAACCGGGTGACTATAAAGTTACTCTACAGGTATCTCCGAGGGTGTTTGTTGGGTTGGCGTGAATCGAGACGGTGATTTGTCACTCCGTATGACAAAGAGGTATCTCTGGGCCCACTCGGTAATACAGCATCACAAGAAGCTTGCAAGCAATGTGACTAAGGAGTTAGTCACAAGATCTTGTATTACGGAATGAGTAAAGAGACTTGCCGGTAACGAGATTGAACTAGGTATGGAGATACCGACGATCTAATCTCGGGCAAGTAACATACCGATGGACAAAGGGAACTGCATACGGGATTGGTTGAATCCTTGACATCGTGGCTCGACCGATAAATATCTTCGTAGAATATGTAGGAACCAATATGGGCATCCAGGACCCGCTATTTGTTATTGGCCGTAGAGGTGTCTCGGTCATGTCTGCATAGTTCTCGAACCCGCAGGGTCTGCACACTTAACGTTCGGTGACGATTTGGTATTATTGAGTTATATATGTTGGTGACCGAAAGTTGTTCGGAGTCCCGGATGAGACCCCAGACGTCACGAGGAGTTCTGGAATTGTCCAAAGGTAAATATTGATATATAGGAAGTTGGTATTCGAGTTCCGAAAAAGTTTCGGGACCTACCGGTTTTGTGACGGAGATGTCGGAAGTGTTCCGGGGGTCCACCTGCCCCGGAGGGCCCCATGGGCTGTGAGAGGGGGCACACCAGCCCTTGGTGGGCCGGGCCCCTCCTCCCTTCCCCCTATATATATGAGAGGAGAGGGAGGACAGCCACACCACAAGCCATGGCACAGCCCTCCCTCTCCCGTAGATCGTTTTTCTCCTCTAGATTCGTTTCGGTAGTGCTTGGAGAAGCCCTGCCGGGACAGCTCCACCACCACCGCCACCACGCCGTCGTGCTGCCGGAGAACTCATCTACCTCTCCGCCCTTGCTTGCTGGATCAAGAAGGCGGAGACGTCATCGAGCTGTACGTGTGCTGAACACGGAGGTGCCGTCCGTTCGGCGCTAGATCGGAACGGAACAAGATTGGATCGCGGGACGGATCGTGATTGGATCGCGAAGACGTTCGACTACACCAACCGCGTTTCTTAACGCTTCCTGCTTAGCGATCTACAAGGGTATGTAGATGCACTCCCCCTCTCGTAGCTGTTGATCTCCATAGATAGATCTTGGGTGTTCGTAGGAAAAATTTTGTTTCCCATGCAACGTTCCCCAACAGTGGCATCATGAGCTAGGTCTATGCGTAGATAACATGCACGAGTAGAACACAAAAGAGTTCGTGGGCGTTGATGTTCATATTGCTTACTTCCTTAGTCTTATCTTGATTCGGCGGTATTGTGGGATGAAGCGACTCGTACCAACCTTACTCGTCCACGTACGAGAGACCGGTTCCATCGACTGACATGCACTTGTTGCATAAACATGGCTGGCGGGTGTCTGTCTCTCCCACTTTAGTTGACTCGGATTCGACAGAGGCGGTCCTTGTAGAAGGTTAAAAGGCAACTTGATTATCACCGTTGTGGCTTTGCGTAGGTAAGAATGGTTCTTACTAGTTACCCATAGCAGCCACGTAAAAATTGCAACAACAAAGTAGAGGACGTCTAACTTGTTTTTGCAGGGCATGTTGGGATGTGATATGGCCAATGGCATGATGTGATATATGTGATGTATGAGATGATCATGTTTTTGTATAGATCATCACAACTTGCATGTCGATGAGTACGACAACCGGCAGGACCATAGGGTTGTCTTTAATTATTTTCACCATTTTTTGCTTACTTTATCGCTATGAGTTAGCTATAGTTGTAGAAGCAATAGTTGGCGCGACAACCACATGACGACACGACGATGGAGATGATGATGATGGAGATCATGGTGTCATGCCGGTGACGATGGAGATCATGCCAGTGCTTTGGAGATGGAGATCAAAAGCACAAGATGATGGCCATATCATGTCACTTATATGATTTGCATGTGATGTTTATCCTATTTATGCATTTTATTTTGCTTAGAACGACGGTAGCATTATAAGATGATCCCTCACTAAAATTTCAAGAAAAATTGTGTTCTCCCCGAGTATGCACCTTTGCAAAGGTTCGTCGTTTCGAAGCACCTCGTGATGATCGGGTGTGATAGACTCTACGTTCGCATACAACGGGTGTAAGCCAGATTTACACACGCGGAATACTTGGGTTAAACTTGACGAGCCTAGCATGTACAGGCATGGCCTCGGAACGCAGGAGACCGAAAGGTCGAACATGAGTCATATAGTAGATATGATCAACATGAATATGTTCACCACTGAAGCCGCCTCATCTCACGTGATGATCGGACTTGGGTTGGTGGATTTGGATCATGTTACACTTAGACAACCTGAGGGATGTTGATTTGTGTGGGAGTTCTTTAGTAATATGACTAATTGAACTCATTATCATGAACATAGTCTAAAGTTGTCTTTGCAAAATTATGTTGTAGATCAATGGCTTACGCAGTAGCTCCCCTGAATTTTAATGCGTTCCTAGAGAAAGCTAAGTTGAAAGATGATGGAAGTAACTATGCGGACTGGGTCCGTAATCTGAGGATTATCCTCACGGCTTCGCAAAAGGCTTATGTCCTTGATGCTCCGCTTTGTGTGCCACCCCTCCAGCGTTGTCTGTGGACGTTGTGAACGCCTGGCAGGCACGTTCTGATGACTACTCTATAGTTCAGTGCACCATGTTGTACGGCTTAGAATCGGGACTTCAAAAGCGTTTTGAACGCCATGGAGCATATGAGATGTTCCAGGAGTTGAAGTTAATATTTCAAGCAAATGCCAGGATCGAGAGGTATGAGACCTCCGATAAGTTCTTCGCCTGCAAGATGGAGGAGAATAGTTCTGTCAGTGAGCACCTACTCAGAATGTCTGGGAACTACAACTGTTTGAATGATTTGGGAGTCCAGCTTCCGCCCGAAACTGGCACTGCCAGAATTCTCCAGTCACTACCACCTAGCTACAAAGGCTTCGTGATGAACTATAATATGCAAGGATGGAAAAGTCTGTCTCCGAGCTGTTCGCGATGCTGAAAGTCGCGGAAGTAGAAATCAAAAAGGAGCATCAAGTGTTGATGGTGAATAAAACCACTAGTTTCAAGAAAGGCAAGGGAAAGAAGGGAAACTTCAAGAAGGGTGGCAAGCAAGTTGCCGCTCCCGTGAAGAAACCCAAGGCTGGACCCAAGCCTGAGACTGGGCGTTTCTATTGCAAGGGAACTGGCCCCTGGAAGCGGAATTGCCCCAAGTACCTAGCTGATAAGAAGGCTAGCAACGTCAACAAAGGTATATTTGATATACATGTTATTGATGTGTACCTCACTAGCTCTCATAGTAGTGCCTGGGTATTTGATACCGGTTCGGTTGCTCATATTTGTAACTCGAAATAGGAACTACGGAATAAACGGAGGCTGGCGAAGGATGAAGTGACGATGTGCGTCGGAAATGGTTCCAAGGTTGATGTGATCGCCATCGGCACGCTCGCTCTTCAATTACCATTAGGATTAGTAGTAAACCTAAATAATTGTTATTTGGTGCCTGCGTTGAGCATGAACATTATATCTGGATCTTGTTTATTGCGAGATGGTTATTCATTTAAATCAGAGAATAATGGTTGTTCTATTTATATGAGTAACATCTTTTATTGTCATGCACCCAATGTGAATGGTTTATTCTTGTTGAATCTTGATAGTAGTGATACACACATTCATAACATTGATGCCAAAAGATGCAAAGTTAATAATGATAGTACCACTTTCTTGTGGCACTGCCGCTTAGGTCATATTGGTGTAGAACGCATGAAGAAGCTCCATGCTGATGGACTTTTGGAATCACTCGATTTTGAATCGCTTGATACATGCGAACCATGCCTCATGGGTAAGATGACGAAAACCCTGTTCTCCGGTACAATGGAGCGGGCAAGTGACTTGTTGGAAAACATACATACTGATGTGTGCGGACCGATGAGTGTTGAGGCGTGCAGTGGATATCGTTGTTTTCTTACCTTCACTGATTATTTAAGTAGATATGGGTATATTTACTTGATGAAACACAAGTCTGAGACATTTGAAAAGTTCAAGGAATTTCAGAGTGAAGTAGAAAATCATCGTAACAAGAAGATAAAGTTTCTACAATCTGGTCGTGGTGGAGAATATCTGAGTTGTGAGTTTGGTATGCATTTGAGACAATGTGGAATTGTTTCACAACTAACGCCACCTAGAACACCACAGTGTAATGGTGTGTCCGAGCATCATAATCGTACCCTATTGGATATGGTGCGATCTATGATGTCTCTCACTGATCTGCCACATCGTTTTGGGGTTATGCATTAGAGACAGCCGCATTCACTTTAAATAGGGCACCATCAAAATCCGTTGAGACGACACCGTATGAATTATGATTTGGCAAGAAACCTAAGTTATCGTTTCTTAAAGTTTGGGGCTGCGACGCTTATGTGAAAAGGCTTCAACCTGATAAGCTCGAACCCAAAGCGGACAAATGCGTCTTCATAGGTTACCCTAAGGAAACAGTTGGGTATGCCTTCTATCTCAGATCCGAGGGCAATGTGTTTGTTGCTAAGAACGGGTCCTTTCTCTAAAAAGAGTTTCTCTCAAAGAATTGAGTGGGAGGAAGGTAGAACTTGATGAGGTTACTGAACCGTCACTTCAGTTGGATAGTAGCGTGACGCAGAAAGATGTTTCTGCAGCGCCTACACCAAGTGAAGAGGAAGCTAATGATGATGATCATGAAACTTCAGATCAAGTACTACTGAGACACGTAGGTGGACAAGGAATCGTACCGCCCCTGAGTGGTATGGCAATCCTGTCTTGGAGCTCATGTTGTTAGACAACAGTGAACCTACGAGCTATGAAGAACCGATGGTGGGCCCAAATTCAAAGGAATGGCTAGAGGCCATGAAATCCGAGATAGGATCCATGTATGAAAACAAAGTGTGGACTTTGGAGGACTTGCCGTATGATCGTAATGCCATACAGAATAAATGGATCTTTAAGAAAAAGACGGACGCGGACGGTAGTGTCACCGTTTATAAAGCTCGACTTGTTGCAAAAGGGTTTTCACAAGTTCAAGGAGTTGACTATGATGAGACTTTCTCTCCCGTAGCGATGCTTAAGTCCGTCAGGATTATGTTAGCAATAGCTGCATTTTTTGATTATGAGATCTGGCAGATGGATGTCAAAACAGCGTTCCTTAATGGTTTCCTTAAGGAAGAGTTGTATACGATGCAACCAGAAGGTTTTGTCGATCCTAAAAATGCTGACAAAGTGTGCAAGCTCCAGCGATCCATTTATGGACTGGTGCAGGCATCTCGGAGTTGGAATCTTCGCTTTGATGAGGTGATCAAAGTGTTTGGGTTCATACAAGTTTATGGAGAAGCTTGTATTTACAAGAAAATGAGTGGGAGCTCTATAGCATTTCTAATATTATATGTGGATGACATATTGCTAATTGGAAACAATGTAGAACTTTTAGAAAGCGTGAAGATATATTTGAACAAGAGTTTTTCAATGAAAGACCTCGGAGAAGGTGCTTACCTATTAGGCCTCAGGATCTATAGAGATAGATCGAGACGCTTAATAGGACTTTCACAAAGCACATATCTTAATAAGGTTTTGAAGAAGTTCAAAATGAATCAGTCCAAGAAAGGGTTCTTGCCTGTCTTACAAGGTGTGAAGTTGAGTAAGACTCAATGCCCAGCGACTATAGAGGATAGATAAAAGATGAGTGTCATCCCCTATTCTTCAGCCATAGGCTCTATAATGTATGCGATGCTGTGCACAAGACCAGATGTCAGCCTTGCCATAAGTATGGACGGAAGGTTTCAAAGTGATCCAGGAGTGGAACACTGGACAAGGGTCAAGAATATCCTTAAGTACTTGAAAAGGACTAAGGAAATGTTTCTCCTTTATGGAGGTGATCAAGAGCTCGTCGTAAAGGGTTACGTCAATGCTAGCTTTGACACAGATCCAGATGACTCTAAGTCTCAAACCAGATACGTATATATTCTGAATGGTGGAGCAGTAAGCTGGTGCAGTTCCAAGCAAAGCGTGGTAGCTGATTCTACATGTGAAGTGGAGTACATCGCTGCTTCGGAAGCGGTGAAGGAAGGAGTCTGGATTAAGCAGTTCATGACAGATCTCGGAGTTGTGCCCAGTGCACTGGATCCGATGACTCTCTTGTGTGATAAAACTGGCGCCATTGCTGTAGCCAAAGAGTCCAGGTTTCACAAGAGGACTAGACACATAAAGCGCTGCTTCAATTCCATCCGCGATTACATCAAGGAGGAGGACATAAATATTTGCAAAGTACATACAGATCTGAATGTTGCAGACCAGTTGACTGAGCCTCTTCCACGGGCAAAACATGATCAGCACTAGAACTCTATGGGTGTTAGATTCATTAAAATGTAAATCACATAGCGATGTGAACTATATTATTGACTCTAGTGCAAGTGGGAGACTGTTAGAAATATGCCCTAGAGGCAATAATAAAATAGTTATTATCATATTTCCTTGTTCATGATAATTGTTTATTATCCATGCTATAATTGTATTGATTGGAAACTCAGATACTTGTGTGGATACATAGACAACACTGTGTTCCTAGTGAGCCTCTACTAGACTAGCTCGTTGATCAAAGATGGTTAAGGTTTCCTGGCCATGGACATGAGTTGTCATTTGATAATGGGATCACATCATTAGAAAAATGATGTGATGGACAATACCCAACCGTAAGCATAGCATCTGATCGTGTTAGTTTATTGCTACTGCTTTATCCATGTCAAGTATCACTTCCTATGACCATGAGATCATGCAACTCCCTGACACCGGAGGAATGCCTTGTGTGTATCAAACATCGCAACGTAACTGGGTGACTATAAAGGTACTCTACAGGTATCTCCGAGGGTGTCTGTTGGGTTGGCGTGAATCGAGACGGGGATTTGTCACTCCGTATGACAAAGAGGTATCTCTGGGCCCACTCGGTAATACAGCATCACAAGAAGCTTGCAAGCAATGTGACTAAGGAGTTAGTCACGGGATCTTGTATTACGGAACGAGTAAAGAGACTTGCCGGTAACGAGATTGAACTAGGTATGGAGATACCGATGATCGAATCTCGGGCAAGTAACATACCGATGGACAATGGGAACTGCATACGGGATTGATTGAATCCTTGACATCGTGGTTCGACCGATAAATATCTTCGTAGAATATGTAGGAACCAATATGGGCATCCAGGACCCGCTATTTGTTATTGGCCGTAGAGGCCGCCGCCCCCTAGGGGTGGGAACCCTAGGGCACCGGCCCCCTCCTCCCTTCCCCCTATATATATGAAAGGAGAGGGAGGGCAGCCGCACCACAAGCCACGGCGCAACCCTCCCTCTCCCCTAGATCGTTTTTCTCCTATAGATTCGTTTTGGTAGTGCTTGGCGGAGCCCTGCCAGGACAGCTCCACCACCACCGCCACCATGCCGTCGTGCTGCCGGATAACTCATCTACCTCTCCGCCCTTGCTTGCTGGATCAAGAAGGCGGAGACGTCATCGAGCTGTACGTGTGCTGAAAGCGGAGGTGTCGTCCGTTCGGCGCTAGATCGGAACGGAACAAGATTGGATCGCGGGATGGGTCGTGATTGGATCGCGAAGACGTTCGTCTACACCAACCGTGTTTCTTAACGCTCCCGCTTAGCGATCTACAAGGGTATGTAGGTGCACTCCCCCTCTCATAGCTGTTGATCTCCATAGATAGATCTTGGGTGTTCGTAGGAAAATTTTGTTTTCCCATGCAACGTTCCATAACAAGGCCAAGGCTAGCTGGCAGACTACTCCGATAGTGGTGGAGCGGTATGAGTTCTCGCCGCAGTTTAAGCAGAATGCTCAATGCTCCAACCGCCGCCTAGTTCAACATCTTAAGCGTATCAAGTAGTTTATTTTGTTGTTTGTAGCTAGTGCCGAGGATCCAAACCGTGGATGCCCTTTCAACTGAAAGGAAACAATATGTTATTTCAATGTGTTTAATAAGTAGTTGTATGCTATGTTTTGGATTTCATACATTGAGTGGGTTTTGCATGTTTAAACATAGAGTTCAACATGCAAAAATTGCCAAAAGCAGCAACATGCAAAACTTACCAAAAATAGCAACGTGCAAAACTTACCAAAAACAACAACATGCAAAACTGATTGAAAATTGGGTCAAACTTGTAAGGTTGACTTTTCAAAACTTGTTGTATTGCAAGTTTATGATTTTCCCACTTACTAATGCACACGAGAGGGCTTCATGCACAAGGATTTGATTTTTTGATTTTTTTTCATTTTCTTTGACTTTTCCCAAAATGGGGTCAAACTTGCAATGTTGACCATCCATACAAATTGGCTTTGAATTTCAAATTTGGTGATCCAAAGTGGATGCACCACCAATATTAGAGCATAAAATTATTATTTTCAATTTTCTAGACCAAACTACATCACACTTGTTGTTCAAATTTGAGCAAGTTTTGATAATTCCCTAGAAATCCAATAAATCTTTGAAATATAGCAATAATACTCTTAAATTCATGAAACTTGGTCAGGGGTCTTCCAATGGGGTCTAATTTCTATGAAAAAAGGGAAACACCAAATTTTCTAACTTATTTCGGGTACTTCCTTCACAAAAAAATCCATTCCTCGCAGATGGAAAATGAAAATAATATTTTTTTGTTACATAAAAATTATTTTTTCTATGGCAACATTGTTGACAATGGTAACACCCATGCATGTGCCAAATTTGAACATGTTATCATGGATTATGTCATGAAAGTGGCTATGGCCATGGGGATATCCCTTGAAATCCATGCAACTTCATACATGCCATTTTGTGAAGTTTTTTTAAAAACTTATGGTATTGCAAGTTTATGATTTTTCCCATTTACTAGTGCACACAATAGGGCTTCATGCACAAGGATTCGATTTTTTGATGCTTTTTTCATTTTGCTATGATTGTTTTTCCAAAATGGGTCAAACTTGCAATGTTGACCATCCATACAAAATGGCTTGGAATTTCAAATTTGGTGATCCCAAGTGGATGCACCCCCAATATTAGAGCACAAAATGATTTTTCCAATTTTGTAGACCAAGATACATCACACTTGTAGTTCAAATTTGACCAAGTTCTAATAATTCACTTGAAATCCAGTAAATCTTTGAAATATAGAAAGAATACTCTCAAATTCATGAAACTTGGTCAGTGGTCTTCCAATGGGGTCTAATTTATGAAAAATGGAAGCACCGAATTTTCTAACTTATTTCAGGTACTTCCTTCACAAAAAGCCATTTCTAGCACTTTGAAAATGAAAATAATATTTTTTATAGAAAAAAATATTTTTCGTACGACAGCATTGCTGACAATGGTAACACCCATGCATGTGCCAAATTTGAACATATTATCATGGACTATGCCATGAAAGTGGCTATGGCCATGGGCATATTCCTTGAAACCCATGCAACTTCATACTAGATAGGCCATTTTGTGAAGGGTTTTTTCTTCCAAAATTTGTGGTATTGCAAGTTTATGATTTTTCCGACTTACTAGTCACACAAGAGGGCTTCATGCAAGTTTATGATTTTTTGATATTTTATTTCATTTTCTTTGTTTTTTCCCAAAATGGGGTCAAACTTGCAATGTTGACCATCCATACAAAATGGCTTGGAATTTCAAATTTGGTGATCCCAAGTGGATGCACCACCAACATTAGAGCATAAAGTGATTTTTTCCAATTTTCTAGACCAAACTACATCACACTTGTAGTTCAAATTTGAGCCAGTTCTCATAATTCACTAGAATTCAAGTAAATCTTTGAAATATAGCAATAATACTATGAAATTCATGGAACTTGGTCAGTGGTCTTCCAATGGGATCTAATTTCTATGAAAAAAGGAAACACCAAATTTTCGAACTTATTTGAGGTACTTCCTTCACACAAAAAGCCATTTCTGGCACTTGGAAAATGAAACAATAATTTTTGATACAAAAAAATATTTTTTTTCCTATGGAAACATTGTTGACAATGGTAACACCCATGCATGTGCAGATTTGAACATGTTATCATGGACTATGCCATAAAAGTGGCCATGGCCATGGGCATGTCCCTTGAAATCCATGCAACTTCATACTAGATAGGCCATTTTGTGAAGTTTTTTTTTCAAAACTTATGGTATTGCAAGTTTATGATTTTCCCACTTACTAGTGCACACAAGAGGGCTTTATGCACAAGGATCAGATTTTTGAGCCTTTTTTCATTTTCTTTGTTTTTTCCCAAGATGGGGTCAAACTTGCAATGTTAACCATCCATACAAAATGGCTTGGAATTTCAAATTTGGTGATCCCAAGTGGATGCACCACCAACATTATAGCATAAAATGATTTTTTTTCAATTTTCTTGACCAAACTACATCACACTTGTAGTTCAAATTTGAACAAGTTCTGATTAATTCACTAAAACACCAGTAAATCTTTGAAATATAGCAATAATACTTTGAAATTCATGAAACTTGGCCAGTGGTCTTCCAATGGGGTATATTGTTTATGGAAAATGGAAACACGAAATTTTCTAACTTATTTCAGGTACTTCCTTCGCAAAAAGCCATTTCTGGCATTTGGAAATTGAAAATAATATTTGTTGTTGCAGTAAAAATTATTTTTCCTATGACAACATTGTTGACAATGGTAACACCCATCGATGTGCCAAATTTAACTATTCTTTGATTTTCTTGAAAATAAAAAATAATATTGTGATCTATTGTGTTGAGACAATTTGTAAAAATTATGTCGCTACTTATAAAAAATATAATTTCATTATAGCAAGACCATCTATTCTCACTTTGTGAAAGAGATGATCAAATATCACAAATATTAGCTCATCTCCTTCACAAAGCGACCATTGATCCTCTTATTACAATAGAGGTAATTTAGTGCATCTCACTAGTGCAGAAAAGCCTAGCTATGGCGTGGACACCCGACGCCACCAATATGGCACTAGTGTTAGAAAATAGTGGTGGCGTTGGAGCCGACGCCAGTAGTATATTACATGTTGCTGGCGTCCACGTGGCCAACGTCAGCTATACATATATACTACCTTTTTCGTGCGTTATTGTCCAACGCCAGCAATTTGTTTTTTTTATAATAAAAAACACTACTTCAGAAACTATGATCTTAAACTTCACAAAAGGTACTGATCAATTAAACATACTCATAAAATTAATAAGAGTTTAAAATTTAGTACCGGTCAACTAAACATACTCATAAACTTCATAGTTTAGAACTTCACAAAAGGTACTGAACTAATTAAACTAATCTTTATCAAGGATTATCCTCAGCTCGTGCATCTTCTTTCGATTGCTCTCTCCATCTTTTTTGAAGTGAGCAACGTCTGTCTGTAGGTCAATCCTCTCTGTCCTTAGTTATTTTTTCTCCAGCTTTAGTTTATCCCTCTCCTCTATCAACTTATCCCTCAGCTCCCTCAGTTTGTTTGACTTAGTGAGGGCATTAGCACTCTCTGTGAGTAGACTATCCCTTTCAGTCTTCACTGTGTCATTGTTTTCTTCCAGTTTTTTGATACTCCACTCTGACTCCTCTAAGTGCCACGGATTCCACTTCTCTATGTCGTACATCGATTCGTTGTGGCTTGATGAATTGTCCATATGTGTTGTTTCAAATTATGTACACAAGCAAATTAAAACTTGTAATAAAAGCTCACCATCTTAGAATGAAGAATTTAAAAATAACATGCAGAATTTTTAAAGCTCATATGTGTACTACGAAAATATCTAAACCATCAAAACATGATGCTACTGCAAACGATGAAAAGGAATAGAGCAGAATCGATTCATATGCTACTGCAAACGATGTGCAATCTGGCGAAGGGAACCAACCTAATCCTAACTAATGCTAAACATTTCAATTGATGCTAGGACGTAACCAAGCATTATTTAACTCCAAATATCTATAATTTCTTAATACATGATATCTAATTATCTATTGATTGCATCTCGTGGTTAATGTTCAAATCACCCCCGTTTAGTGGAAATGATGAATATGAGGATTCTAAGAACCAAGGTAATAGCCGGACCATAATTTAGTTGTTATGCAAACTCCTAATAAAACAATTATGCCACTAATTAATAAGTAAAGTCCCAAGGTATTCAGATCCTACCAAAATCCACTAGCAAGTTAGCTATTTTGATCAGATCCTACCAAGAGGTAGATCTCACCTGCGGGGTTGGGAGGTGGCGGCGGCCGCGCTGGTCCGGCGGTGACGCGCGGTGGTGTCGAGAGGTGGCGGCGGGGACGCGCGACGGGTCGGGAGGTGGCGGCGGCCGCGCTGGTCCGGCGCCGACGCTCGGCGGGGTCGGGAGGTGGCGGCGGCGGCGGGTGAGAGAGAGGGGCCAGGGGAGAGGCCAGAGAGTGAAATGTGATTTTCTTTGACTGGGCCAGGGGCTGTTAAAATGGACTGGTGCTGGCATGGTATAATGGGCCACGACAGTACAATCTGTACCAGAAAAATAAAAAAAAATGCAATTACCTATGTTGGAAGTTATAACCGCAACGCCAACACTAACGTTGTATCACTGTCGTACAAATTTGTCCAATGCCAGCACTATCTGAAAAATATTGTGTCGGTGTTGCTTAGAAATGGCGCACCACCAACATAAGTTGTGGCTAGCCATTTCTCCACTAGTGTCTGATCCTCTTTGGTATTTAAGGTGGTGAGTGAGCCTCTTGAGCGGTGATGTGGGACTAAAGAGCAACATTTAGTACGGTGTGGTGGGCATGGGGACGCTTGGGCAATGTTTGTGGGCTAGCATTTTAGGTAATCCTATCATAGTAAAAATGTCCATGTTTTTGTAAAAAAATCCATTAAATTCACAATTAGTTTTCGAGATGGTTTACAAATTTTGGATTGGAACTAAATTCGAAACTTATTAAAAAACAAAGAAAAGGAAAGAAATAAAAGGGAGGGAGGGAGAGAGAGAGAAGAGAACTTACCTAGCGGCCCAACACTGTACAACCCAGCCCACCTAGGGACAACACCGTATTCAACCTCGCGCCCAGAGGGAGAGGACGACGCGTTCGGGAGCCTGCTCCTGCTTCGCACCTTCGAGGCCTTCTTCGTAACCAACTCTACGCGAAAAGACAAGCACTATACCACTAGTTCGAACCTATCTAATAACCATCACTTTCCCCTCCTCTTACTCACTACCCAACCATGACCGAGAACGCTATGACTGCTCCGACGTCAACCAACATAGCCACTTTGCTCTCCAAGCCTAAGTACCATGTCCTTTAGCTCCTAGTCGACTCCGTTAACCTATACGACGAAGATCGCTAGATCAGACGCCATGAATCGCCGCCATCGTCACTTTCTTCGCTCTCTCCATCCTCGACCGCCGATGTCGATTTGTCGCCTACAACCCATCCCAGAGCTCCCTAATGTGCTCTTATACGTCTCCAACATATCTATAATTTTTGATTGTTCCATGTTGATATATTATCATTCCAGGATACTTTTTGAGTATTTATTTATCAATTTATATTATTTTTGAGCACTAACCTATTGATCCAGTGCCCAGTGCCAGTTGTTGTTTTCTGCATGTTTTTGGTTTTTTAGGTTTACAGTACCAAATGAAGTCCAATTGCCCTGAATTTTTTTTATGATTTTTTCTGGACCGAAACGAGACCTAGAAGCTTCGGGAGAAGACCGGAGGCCGCATGAGGGAGGCACAAGCCAACAGGGCGCGCCCAGGGGGTTGGCGCGCCCTGATGGCTTGTCCCTCCCTGGTGGCCCTCCTACCCCTGTTCTCTGGCCTATAAATTCACATATATTCCATAAAACCTAGAGGTCATCCCAAAATACTTTTTCCGCCGCCGCAAGTCTCTGTTCCGCCGTGATCCCATCTGGAGCTCCGTTCCAGCATCCTGCCGAAGGGGGGATTGATCACGGAGGGCTTCTTCATCAACCTTGCTGCCCTCATGATGATGTGTGAGTAGTTCACCACAGACCTACGAGTCCGTAGTTAGTACCGAGATGGCTCTCTCTCTCTTGATCTTCAATACAATGATCATCACATCTTCACTTTGATCTATGCGATGTAACTCTTTTGTATGGTGCGTTTGTTGGGATCCGATGAATTGTGGGTTTATGTTCAGATTATTCATGAAAATATATTGAATACTTGCCGGTATTTTATTTGCATGATTGTTATAGCTTCATAATTCTCTCTGATTTATTGAAATAGTTTGGCCAACTAGATCGATACTTCTTCAGTGAGATGGGTGCATTGTAGTGGGTTCAATCTGGTGGTGCTCTATATCCCAGTGACAGAAGGGGACAAGACACATCTTTGTATTGTTGCCACTAAGGATAAAACAATGGGGTTAGTTCATATTAATTGAATTCTCTTTGTCTACATCATGTCATTTTTCTCCAAGCATTACTCTGCTTTACTCAATACTCTAGATGCATGTTGGATAGCGGTTGATGGGTGGAGTAATAGTAATAGGTGCAGGCAGAAGTCGGCCTATTTTCTTATGGACATGATGCCTATATGCATGTTCATTGCAGTGAATATCACATAACTATGTGCATTTCTATCAATTTCCCAACAGTAATTTGTTTACCCGCCGTATGTTTCCTTCATGAGAGATGCCACTAGGGAAAACTATGGCCCCCGGGTCTATTCACTTATATATTTACGAAACCTATCAATACCTTGCTGCCATTATTTACTTTTTATTTTATTTTGCAATTTATAATTATATACTATCATCTACACACTTCACTTGCTTGCAAATAACGAGATCAAGGGGATTGACTGTTGGGGAACGTTGCATGGGAAACAAAAAATTTCCTACGCACACGCAAGATCTATCCATGGTGATGAGCATCTACGAGAGGGAGAGTGGATCTACATACCCTTGTAGATCACTAAGCGGGAAGCGTTAAGAAACGCGGTTGATGTAGTCGAACGTCTTCGCGATCCAAATCGCCGAGCGTCCCGCGATCTAATCACGATCCGTCCCGATCTAGCGCCGAACGGACGGCACCTCCGTGTTCAGCACACGTACAACTCGATGACGATCTCCGCCTTCTTGATCCAGCAAGAGGGAGTAGGGAGGTAGATGAGTTCTCCGGCAGCGCGACGGCGCGGCGGTCTTGATCTAGCGCCGAACGAACTATTCCGGCAGGGCTTCGCCTAAGCACCGCCGAAATTAGAATAGAGGAGAAAACGATCTAGAGGAAGTAGAGGGAGCACGTGGCAATTAGGGTTAGCTCTCCCCTCTAAATCCTCTAGTATATATAGGAGGGAGTGAGGGGAGGAGGCAGCCTCAAACCCTCAAGGGTTCGGCCGAAATAGGAGGTGGAGGAGTCCTACTCCAATCCTACTAGGAGTAGGATTCCTCCTCTCCACTTGGAAACCCTTTCCACCTTTCCACCTTTGGGTTTTTCCCACCCCTAGCCGGATGGGCCTTAGTGGGGGGTTCGGCCAGCCCACTAGGGGCTGGTTTGACTCCTCCCACAGCCCATGAGGTCCTTTGGGTCGAGACACCCTCCCGATGGCCCCCGGTACCCTCCCGGCACTCCCGGTACACTACCGAAGTACCCGAAACTTTTCCGGTGACCAAAACAGGACTTCCTATATATCAATCTTTACCTCCGGACCATTCCAGAGCTCCTCATGACGTACAGGATCTCATCCGGGACTCCGAACAACCTTCGGTCACTACCATACATAACTCTACTATACCGAAACGTCACCGAACCTTAAGTGTGCAGACCCTGCGGGTTCGAGAACTATGTAGACATGACCGAGACACCTCTACGGTCAATAACCAATAGCAGGACCTGGATGCCCATATTGGTTCCTTCATATTCTACGAAGATCCTTATCGGTTGAACATCTATGTCAAGGATTCAGTTAATCCCGTATGCTATACCCTTTGTTCTTTGGTATGTTACTTGCCCGAGATTCGATCGTCAGTATCTCTATACCTAGTTCAATCTCGTTACCGACAAGTATCTTTACTCGTTCCGTAATACAAGATCCCGTGGCTAACACTTTAGTCACATTGCTTGCAAGGCTTGTTGTGATGTTGTATTACCGAGTGGGCCCTGAGATACCTCTCCGTCACACGGAGTAACAAATCCCAGTGTTGATCCATGCCAGCTCAACAGACACCTTCGGAGATACCTGTAGAGCATCTTTATAGTCACCCAGTTACGTTGTGACGTTTGATACACACAAGATACTCCTCCGGTGTCAGTGAGTTGCATGATCTCATGGTCATAGGAACAGATACTTGACATGCAGAAAACAATAGCAATAAACTGACATGATCATATGCTATGTTCATATTTTGGGTCTTGTCCATCACATCATTCTCCTAATGATGTGATCCTGTTATCAAATGACATCTCATGTCCATGGCTAGGAAACCTTGACCATCTTTGATCAACAAGCTAGTCTACTAGAGGCACACTAGGGACACAGTGTTGTTTATGTATCCACACATGTATCAGTGTTTCCAATCAATACAATTATAGCATGGATAATAAACGATTATCATGAACAAGGAAATATAATAATAACCACTTTTATTATTGCCTCTAGGGCATATTTCCAACAGTCTCCCACTTGCACTAGAGTCAATAATCTAGCTCACATCACTATGTGGTTTACATTGTAATGAATCTAACACCCACACTACAGGAATCAGGCATTTTGCCATCAGGTCTCTACAGACGGCAAAGAGCGAATCACAGCCGGCAAAAGTTTTGCCGTCAGCCCTTGACGGCAAACAATGCCAGCATATACAAAGCCGGGAAAGGGAAGGTTTGCCGTCAGCAACTTTGTGACCAGACGGCAAAAAATGTGCCGTCAGTGGGCACGGGTAGACGGCAAAATTTTGGCAGCAGACGGAATGGCCTGTTTGGACGGACAGCGTTAGCCTCTTTTGCCGTCTGCTAATTCGGCACCAGACGGCAAAGCACCTCACATATTTGCCGTCTGCTGTTGGCGCACAGACGGCGAAGCCAACCATCGTTTGTGCCGTCTGCTAATGTAGCACCACACGGCAAAGCACCTCACATCTTTGCCGTTAGCTGCTGGTACACAGACGGAAAACCCATCGCCCAGTTCCCACAATGGGGCGCCACGTGCTCTTTTTGCCGTCATGTTCATGACGGCAAAGAGGATGCACTTTTTTTGGGGTTTTAAACCTCAGGTTCAACATGTTGTTTTGACAATATAACAATATAAATAGACAATATAAAAATATATTTTGACAATATAACAGTACATATCACAGTAATGATTCCTTACACATATAGCATAATCCATATATATATATCCATATAGCACAGTCCATAACACATCCATATATATACCCATATAGCACAGTCCATAACACATCCATATAGCACAGTCCATAACACATCCATATATATACCCATATAGCACAGTCCATAACACACCTATATAGCACAGTCCATAACACATCCATATATATACCCATATAGCACAGTCCATAACACATCCATATATATACCCATATAGCACAGTCCATAACACATCCATATAGCATAGTCCATAACACATCCATATATATATCCATATAGCATAGTCCATAGCACATCCATATAGCATACTCCATAGCACATCCATATAGCATACATACATCCATCCATATCGCATATGAACATATGTATATATATAGCGGACATCACCACATAATATTTGGCACTATGATAAATCACTTCATGTCCATATCATAGTCCAAAGAGCATTCATATGGCAACCTACAAGATGAAATCATGTACATATGTGAAATTTTGGCACACAATAAAATAAAGGGCGTTATGTCCACAACAACAAAATAAGGTGCCTTAAATCATGAAGATGTCAAACAGACAAAAGAAAGTACTTCAAGACCCAACAAAATAAATAGTGATCCATATCACACCATATCCATATAGTCTCTAGTTATAAGTTTGATCTTCAAATGGTTCGAATGGTAATAAATCGACACTTGCAAGTTTAACACTCTAAATCATGAAGAACTTCATGAATAGTCTCTAGTTGTAAGTTTGTTCTTCAAATGGTTCGAATGGTAATAAATCAACACTTGCAAGTTTCTAAACACACCATATCCATATTCCATTGCAAGTTTCCAAAAAAATAGCTTCTACCCCATAAGGGGTTTCTTTAACACTTGTCAAATTTTGAAGATGTCAAATTTAACACTTTAAATCACGAAGAACTTCATGAATGGTCTCTAGTTATAAGTTTGATCTTCAAATGGTAATAAATCAACACTTACAAGTTTCTAAGTCATGAAGATCTCTAAGTCATGATAATACGTACAAATGGTTTGATTGAAATGGTTTGATATAAACCATGAAGATCTTGAAGTGGTCTCTAAATCATAAATACATAGCTTCAAATGGTCTCTAAATCAAGAAAATATATAGCTTCAATAATTCATAGCTAATGGGTCAAATGATCTTTACTTGTCAGTTTCTAAATCATGGACATATATTCAAATGATCTCTAAATCATGAAGATCTTCAAGTGGTCTCTACTTGTAAATGAGATATGGAGGCACTAACCATAGTAGATCTCAAAGATGCGGAGAACCATTAGGGTTATTGCTACTTAAGCCAGGAGCATGTGAAGATCCAGCATTATTCGATCCATGGGTCGATGGATGCTACATGAAGTATTACATGGTTAGCATGACACTCGAACTAAGAAATGCAATAATGATCCTTGCAAGTATTTCAGTTAACTAACCGTAGGGCGCAGAGTAAGGGCAGACATATCGAAAGCGGGCATACCATTCTGGGTGCAATAAGCCTGCAAGTAAGAGGAGTGAAGGTTAAATACCGGTAGTGAAAGACTACATGTGTTGGCTATTAAGGAATTGTGCTTGGCTATTAAGGAACTAACCGTAAACATCTGAAAGTTTTGAGTATTTTGTGCCCACAACGCCTGCTGCGTCCTCTGATCAGCCAGTCGCCTCTCCTCCGCCCTCTCCGCCGCCCTCTCCTCCGTCGCCAGTCGCCTCTCCTCCGCCCTCTCCTTTGCCTCCAGTCGCCTCTCCTCCACCCTCATCTCCACCAATAGTCGCCTCTCCTCTGCCAACTTCTCCTCGAGTAGGGACTACAAAATATGGCATCGCAATCACATCAAATCCAACATTATGTAAGAATTACAAAATGCATATGTAGAAGGACTTGTATAAAATACCTCCATCTCAGCCCTTGCCGGAGTCGCGCGTTCACATACAAAAGATTTTGCGAGACCTACCCGAGCCTTGTGCTCAGGTAGAGTGCGAGTGGAGGACCTAGAAAACATGCCTCCTCCAATCGCTTCCTGGCCATGTTTCCTCCCTTGTCCAGCGATCATAACCAACTCGTGGTCAAGGGGCTCCGATGCCACGTCATAGTCAGGCCCTCTCAGCTTTGTTGCCATCTCTCTAACTTTGGTCAGCCGATTGTAGGCGGTATTACTGGTGTACGCGGACGATGTGTCACATGGATCGTAAGGCATGGCTTTTATGAACGATGCCTTATAGGACAAAGCATACCCAACGAAAAGGTTGGGCTCCGAAGCCTTGTTGTGACGCGCCTACAACCAAACCAACATGATTAGGAATTCATCACAAGGATTAATTGGCAACATGTATGACAAGAAAGAACTTATGAAGAACAAATCGATGGGAGGAAAGATATACCCAACATTTCGTGAATCCCTTAAGGCTCAAGTTGCCTTGATGGTGTGGTGGATCAATCATTGCCTTTCGTTGATTTTTGTAATCAATGTGTTTCAACATATACTCTTCAGAACACCAGTAGTCCACAATCCGCTCCCAGCACTCACCCTTATCGACACACCATCTAGGAGTAGCCTATTTTATCATTTGCATCTCATATACGTCAAAAAGAAATTGAGTGCCAGCCAGTTGAGGAAATAACAAGGATGAACATGATTTATTTACCTGCATGTACTCCTCCTTCTCAAGAAAGATTTTCGTAGCTGGTTTCTTAGTAGTCATCTTAATGCCCTTAGATGCCTTATAAGAACGGACGGCAATAATGCGCGCATCATAGAACATATTGCGCACAAGCTTCTTACAATGAATGTTGACGTTTGCTTGTGCCTCCTCCAACTTTCCATCCTCGCATCTATAGAAATCCTGCAAATACACGTGAGATCAAACGAGATTAGAAATTAACTAGCTATGGATTATGTATGCAATGTGTGAAGTAAACTTAATGATTACCCAAATTTCGGCAAAGACCCGCTCGGCTTTGTTGTGAACCTCAATGTTGTTGAATGTACCAACATCCTCACAGGCTCTGTAGTGGTCCCAAGTCCATGCTACCTCCGGAACATTGCCCTCCCCTGGCAAAGTAACCATGCCAGGGAAATGCTCCTTAAGGAGGATCCCAATGACGCCGTTCACGAGCCGGTACTTACCCGGCTCCTCATCTCCAGCTTCCGTCCAAGCGCTATATAATGAGAAGCCAAAGTTATGAGCAATTGTTGCATACATTGAAGGTAGAAAAATGGGAAGCCAAAGTTTGTTACCTTACTCCATATGGAGTAATGCACGGCCTCTGCTCGACAGGTTTCCCTCGTTCCGGGAGCCTTGCTGCACCACGCAGGAACATAGACTGACCCTCCAGAACTATGATTAAACCATCATCCTCCTCCTCCCCGTCCTCAGGCACGGGTGAGCGAGACACCGGCTCCTCCACCCGTTCCTCCTCAGACACGGGGGAGTGAGACACCGGCGCCTCTAACCTCCCCTCCTCAGGCGGTGTCGCGGTAGGTGGTGGCGAGCGAGGCCGAACCGGGTTTCTCTTAGCCTTTCCTCCACGTCCAACTTTTCCTCGGCCTCTTCCTCACCGAGGCCGAGGATGAGAGGGTTCCTTAAGAGGATCGGCGAGAAAACTGGTGAGCAAATTTCTCGCTATCTTGATTGGGGCCTTCTCTGTCGTAGCACTAACAGTCCTTTTCCGATGCAGGCCCACCATGCTTCACTCACCTACAACGACAAATAGTAAAGCAATTAGTATGAATAAAACATTATAGTTCAAATAAATAAGCATAAGTTCAAAGAAAAAATTGGAATGAGAATTACTAAGGCAATTATAGCACAAATACAACTTTATAGTTCAAATAAATAAGCATAAGTTCAAACTATTAAAAATTCAACATTACAACATGTTCGGGATCATGGTAAAGTAACTAGTACAAAATCAACATTACAGCTCAACATTACAACTAAAAATAGTCGGGATCATCTGGATCACAATCCGCCTCTTCTTCTTCCTCTTCTGCTTCCTCGTCATCATCAGTATCACGCGTGTCGTCAACGATGTTGTCGGAGTGTTGGCCGTCATCGTCACCATCATCGGCAATGCCTTGACGTAAGCTCTCAAGCATTGATAGGTCTTCCACGTTCGTAACCTCTTCTTCCTCCTCTTCTGCTTCTTCTTCTTCGTCATTGTCAATGTGTACTTCCGTGCATGCATGGATGTTGCGACGGCCTCTAGGCCCATGTTCTTCTTGGAAGAATTCTCCATCATATGTGTCGGGGTTGATGTGAGGTTGATAATCCTCTTCACTGGGGGAACATTGTTTACCACGTGGCGGCACATCATACACGACATCCCAACCCTTAAGATGTGCCTTCTTTTGGCATGCGTACTTGAGATAGAAAACTTGTGTCGCTTGTTGAGCCACAATATAGACATCCTCGCATTCTAATTTGCTGTCTTGTCGAATTTCGACTAGCCCAATATCATCTCTCCGCCTAACCTTCTCCGGATCGAACCAATGGCATTTGAAGACAACGACTTTTGGAGGATTTGCCCCAAAGTAATGTAGTTCGTATATTTCGTCAAGTCTTCCATAATACTCAACTCCATTGCAAACAGCTGACACTCCGGTGTTTCTTGAGCCCGACGTTCCTCGTTCTCATGTGTGCGGAAGAGATACCCATTGATGTTGTATTTATCGAACGTACCGACCTTATAGTCAAAGCCATTAGCAACTTGTTTCAACTCGTTGTCCAATATTGACGTACCCTACAAGTTTAAGCGGGAAGGATCGGTGTATTAATCGCACGTAATACCAACTAATTAAGTTCTTCCATAATACTAAGTATATATACCTTTCCTCTGAACCAAGAAATGAAACCGTAATTGTCGTCTCCGTTGCCAACAAGAAGCTCATAATCTTCGAGTGAATCACGTTCGACCCCTCCATTTGATAATTGAGCAACGAATTCACTGAGCAATGAGAAATTAGCGGAGTTAGACACAAACATATGAGTAAATGTTACATGATGTACCAATCACTTACTCAATGTATGGCCGCACTTCTTTTAGGTTGGTGAGGATATACAACGTAAGCGAGCTCCACTCTTTCAGAGCCAAAATCTTTGAACCAGAAGCACCCACAGGTGTGAGTTGCCCTTTGAAGAGGCTGAGCTTGGATTCATGTTTGGGGTCGCCGGTATTGTGACGAGACTTTGTATTATGCAAGCTTGGAATATTGGCTGCATACCGTGATGTCGTGAAGTTTGTCACCTCTTCCGCCAAGAATGCCTCGGCTATGGATGCTTCAATTCTACATTTATTTCTACATTTAGCTCGAAGAGTCTTTTGCATTCTCTCAAGTCCATAGCACCAACCGTTCTGCACAGGGCCACCCAATCTTGCCTCAGACGGGAGGTGTAAAATCATATGTTCCATCGGATTAAAGAAGCCTGGTGGAAATATCTTCTCTAGCTTGCAGAGCAACTCAGGTGCCCGTTTTTCCATGTCATCTATCACAGTAGGAGATACTTCTTTAGCACAAAGAACACGGAAGAAATAGCTAAGCTATGCCAATACTTCCCAATCATCCTCAGGGATATAGCCTCGAATCATCACCGGCATTAACCGCTCAAGCCATATGTGCCAATCATGACTCTTCAGCCCGTTGAGCTTCAATTTATCAAGATTCACTGCCCTCATTAGATTCACTGCATACCCATCGGGGAACAACAAAGTTTTGAACCACATGAGTATCTCCTTCTTTTGTTCCCTAGTAAGAACAAACCTGGCCTTTGGCGTCCTCCAGTTTTTCCTGCCCTCGGGTTGCCGCAAGTTTTGTTCAGGTCTATCACATAGCTTCATCACATCAAGTCTAGCCTTAGGATTATCCTTTGTCTTCTCAGAAATGTTAAACAATGTGCCAAAAATGGCCTCGGCGATATTCTTTTCAGCGTGCATTACATCAATGTTATGCGGAAGCTCGAGCTGGTGGAAGTAGGGGAGATCCCATAAGCATGGATCATGAGTCCATGCGTGTTCTTCATTATATCCCAAGAAATACCCTGGACGGTTGGGATCAGGCTGGAGAGCGCTTAGTTGATCACGAATCTGTTCACCCGTCATCTCAGGTGGTGCCGAGTGTTCGACAACTTCACCTTTCATGAAGTTCTTCTTGTCTTGTCTGAATGGATGGTCAGGCGACAAATGTTGTCTATGGAAATCGAAGCAAGAATACTTGTGACCATGTTGCAGCCAACGACACTGAAGGTTTGCCTTGCATCTGGGGCATGGGAACCTCCCATGCACAGACCACCCCATGAAAAGTGAAAACGCCAGTAGGTCATGCGTTGAGTACTGGTACCAAACATGCATTTTGAAGTTTTTCTTGCTAGCAGCGTCATATGTCTGTATCCCATTCACCCAAGCTTCTTTCAAGTCATCTATCAGTGGTTGGAGGTACACATTTATATTCTTCCCCAGATACTTGGGCCCTGGAATTATCAACGATAGGAATATGTGCTTGCGTTGCATTAGGACGCCAGGGGGGAGGTTGAGGGGAACAACAAACACAGGCCAACAACTATATGTCTTTGAGACAAAACCAAACGGATTGAACCCATCGAGTCCGATGGCGACTCGGCCATTCCTTGCCTCTTCTGCTTTCTCAGGATGTAATCGGTTGAAATTCTTCCATGCTTGGGCACAAGACGGATGTATCAGCATTGGTCTCCCATGATCATCCTTGTCGCGTCTCATCCCATATTTCTGCCATACCATTTGTTTGGCCGTATCTTCGTTCAAGTAAAGGCATTGAATTCTTGGCAGGATTGACAGATACCGAAGAACATTTGCGGGGAATTTGGTTTGCTTCTTTGTACCATCACCGAGGACTCTCTCGATATACCTAGAGGAGCAGCACTTGGCACGGTACTTGTCGTCTACATACTCTTTCGTAAATAAGACGCATCCGTTTGGGCAAGCGTGTATCTGCTCATACGGCATCTTAAGTGCACGTAGGGTTTTCTTTGCTTCATACCAGCTTTTAGGCAGTTTGTGACCTTTAGGGAGAGAGAGACCCCAAGAAGTCATCATTGAATCAAAGTTAGCTCTGCTCATGTTGAACTGGGTCTTCATAGACATTGCTTGTCCGATGGCATCTAGCTGGCACCGATCTGTGTAGTCGTGAAGAGGTTGTTGTGACGAATTCAACATTTCTAAGAACGCCCTCGCAGACTCCTCTGGTTCTTCCTCTGATCCCGCATCACGTGCATCGTTGAAGTCAGCTACCATGTCATTCATCCCGGTACCATTGTCGTCGGTGTGCCGACGCACCACCTCCTCTCTACTACGTTCAGTCTCGCCATGAAAGGTCCACCGGGTATACCCAGGCTTAAACCCATGCTTCTGCAGGTGTAAACACATCGTCTTCTTTGACTGTTCCTTATAGTTTTCATAGTTCAAGCAGGGACACCAAGTTTTTCTCTTGCCACTAGCAAATGTTGCCTCTACGAATTCATTGGTCTTGCCCACCCACTCAGCGGTCATGTCACCCTGACTAGGGTGGCCAGTGTACATCCACTCACGATCATCCATACCGCTACTTGCACTGACAATACGGGCACCAAATTCATATTCATCAAGTTATATATAATGTAATTAAGACTAGATACATAACTAATTACTTTTGTCATATTATTTACGCCACAATTTTATTTTTTACCATACAAAAGGGAAACGGGCATTCATGGATTGAATCCTATCTCTAATAGGTAAAGATCTGTCCTAATCCCACCCGAGTACGTGTAGATTGGGTTCATTCCCTGTGCTCTACTCCGGTCCGAGGCAAAATTTCGACAGCACCTCCCCGCTGTTCTCCAGATACACGTCTCGGCAACAAGCCGAGAGAATGTGTACCCGGAGAACAACGGGGTGGCGCTGACGAAATTTTGCCTCAAACCGAAGTAGAGCATGGGAAACGAAACCCAATCTACACGTACTCGGGCTGTCCATGGATAACGTGGACAATTCGAAAGGATGACGGTTATAAATATGCAAAGACATGCATATTTATATATGCCGTCCTTTCGAATGGGAGATGCCTAGGTTACGAGACTTGACATGAAAGTAAAATCTAGTCACATTGGCACGATGACTGGAACAGAGCAAAATAGGGGAGGGGATGACAGTCGAGCTCACCCCTAGTAATACGATGACGACGACGAGACCAACTGTGCTCCTGGAGGTGAAGAGAAGATCCCTGCACATGAACAACACCAACATAAGCACGCACACATCACCGACATATATCAATATCACATAGAAATAGATCAAATATGGTCTCACAAATACACTGAAATCTATTATAAACAAGAGTCAAACAAGCCATCACGTTTCGTCCACATATATTAAATTATCTTGATTGTCAATTTAATATATTAATGGTTAGGATTTAAAAGATATAGTGTTACATACAAATATAGTTATGTACAAACAAATAGGCATGCCACGTAAAAATAGCTTGACACGTCTATCCAAGACAATCAGACCTATCCCGCAAAAAAAAAACAATCAGACCTGAACGTACATAGCATTGGAAATTACGGTTGCCATCTCCTATAGAAAAAAGACTCGGTTTCCAAAGAGCTTTAAAAAAGCACGGCTGCCATAGAGCTAAAAAAGCACAGCTGTATAAAGAATCTGAGCACCCTAAAATAGAGACTCCGATCACCATACTACTAATAATGTCATCTCTGATTTCAGAAAAAAAACATTGTGATATGCTGATATAAAGATACTAAGCATGTGCCTTGCCTAAATTTAAGATGATGAATACAAAAAATAGACTGAGAACAGGAAGAATGTGTCTTGCCTAAATTCCTAACATTAGCAGCTACTCCCTCAATTCCTAAATATAAGACGTGTATGAGTTCATCTACTCCCTCAATTCCTGAATACTGATTATGAGTTCATCTACTCGATGGATCGATGGATGGGCTTGGGGGGCAGAGGTTGCACGGCCCTGGGGGTGGGGGGGCAGAGGTTGCACGACCCTGGGGGGGGGGGGGCAGAGGTTGCACGGGCGGGGGGGGGGGGGGGGGCGGGGGGGGCAGAGGTTGCACGGGCGGGGGGCGGGGGGGGGGGGGGGGGCAGAGGTTGCACAGGCGGGTGGGGGGGCGGGGGGGGGGGGGCAGAGTTTGTACCAGGCGGACAGGGGCGGGGCACGGGAGGCCTGGATCCGGAGCGGTGACCGACGATGACGGGCACGACCGGCTTTGGTCCTTGGGGGCGGCGGGCGGCAACCGGCGTGGAGGAGCCAACCGGTCGGTCTCCTCTCTCGCCGTGGGGCGGGAATTGAGCGGCGGGATGGCCTATCGGCGGTGAGGAACCCTAGAGAGCCACAACAATGAGAGGTGAGGTCGCGCGCGGGGAACGGTTCGGCTGTGGTGTGGCTGGGTCTTTTTTTTCTTCATTTGCTCACTCTTTGTCTTTTTTATAAGATTTTCACTCTTTGCCGTCATCAGTGTAGTGAGCAGAAGGCAAAATTACCTTTGTTGCCGTTAGCTGGCCCAAATCCAAGACAGCAAAACCTATATCCGTTTGGGCCCGTTAGACGCAGTTGTGGACAACTTTTTTGCCGTCAGCCACAGTGGGGGAAGATGGCAAAGATGCAATCTTTGCCGTCATTTGCACAAATAGTTGACGGCAAACCTGCCTTTGCCGTGTGTTGCCTTTCGCCGTCAGTTTTTGTGATTTTTTTCCTACAACATTTTTTTGCCGTCTGCCCATGACGGCAAAATAACCATTTGCCGTCTACCCCGACGATATGCTGACGGCAAAGAGGATACATGTCGGCAAAATAGCTGATTCCTGTAGTGCCATACAGTTCTGGTGTTGATCATGTTTAGCCCTTGGAAGAGGTTTAGTCATCGGATCTGCGACATTCAGATCCGTGTGTACTTTGCAAATATTTATGTCGTCCTCCTTGATGTAATCGCGGATGGAATTGAAACGTCGCTTTATGTGTCTGGTCCTCTTGTGAAACCTTGGTTCCTTGGCTAGAGCAATGGCACCAGTGTTGTCACAGAACAGAGTCATTGGGTTTAGTGCACTCGCCACTACTCCAAGATCTGTCATGAACTCCTTCATCCAGACACCTTCCTTCGCTGCCTCTGAGGCAGTGATGTACTCCGCTTCGCATGTAGAATCAACTACCACGCTTTGCTTGGAACTGCACCAGCTTACCGCGCCCCCATTGAGAATACGTATCCGGTTTGCGACTTAGAGTCATCCGGATCAGTGTCAAAGCTTGCATCGACGTAACCCTTTACGACGAGCTCTTGATCACCTCCATAAACGAGAAACATGTCCTTAGTCCTTTTCAGGTACTTCAGGATATTCTTGACTGTCGTCCAATGTTCCATTCCTGGATCACTTTGAAACCTTCCGGACATACTTATGGCAAGGCTGACATCGGGTCTTGTGCACATCATTGCATACATGATAGAGCCTATGGCTGAAGCATAGGGGACGTCACTCATCTTTTCTCTATCTTCTGCAGTCACTGGGCATTGAGTCTTACTCAACTTCACACCTTGCAACACAGGCAAGAACCCCTTCTTGGACTGATCCATTTTGAACTTCTTCAAAACTTTGTCAAGGTATGTGCTCTGTGAAAGTCCTATTAAGCGTCTCGATCTATCTCTATAGATCTTGATGCCTAATATGAAAGCAGCTTCTCCTAGGTCCTTCATTGAAAAACTCTTGTTCAAATATTCCTTCACGCTTTCCAACATTTCTATATTGTTTCCAATCAGCAATATGTCATCCACATATAATATTAGAAACGCTATAGAGCTCCCACTCACTTTCTTGTAAATACAAGCTTCTCCGTAAACTTGTATAAACCCGAACGCTTTGATCACCTCATCAAAGCGAAGATTCCAACTCCGAGATGCTTGCACCAGTCCATAAATGGATCGCTGGAGTTTGCAAACTTTGTCAGCATTCTCTGGATTGACAAAACCTTCTGGTTGCATCATATAAAACTCTTCCTTAAGGAAACCGTTAAGGAACGCTGTTTTGACATCCATCTGCCAAATTTCATAATCGAAAAAGGTAGCTATTGCCAACATGATTCTGACGGACTTAAGCGTCGCTACGGGTGAGAAGGTCTCATCGTAGTCAACTCCTTGAACTTGTGAAAAACCCTTTGCCACAAGTCGAGCTTTATAGACGGTGACATTACCGTCCGCGTCCGTCTTCCTCTTAAAGATCCATTTGTTCTGAATGGCCTTACGCCCTTCAGGTAATACTTCCAAAGCCCATACTTTGTTTTCATACATGGATCCCATCTCGGATTTCATGGCCTCTAACCATTTCTCGGAATTCGGGCCCATCATCGCTTCTCCATAGCTCGTAGGTTCATCGTTGTCCAACAACATGACCTCTAAGACAGGGTTGCCGTACCACTCTGGAGCAGTACGCGTCCTTGTCGACCTACGAGGTTTGATAGCAACTTGATCCGAAGCTTCATGATCATCATCATTAACTTCCTCTTCAACTGATGTAGGCTCTACAGAAACATCTTTCTGCGCTGCGCTACTCTCAGGTTGAAGTAAAGGTTCAACAACCTCATCACGTTCTATCTTCCTCCCACTCAATTCTTTCGAGAGAAACTCTTTCTCAAGAAATGTTCCGTTTTAGCGACAAACACTTTGCCTTCGGATCTGAGATAAAAGGTATACCCAACTGTCTCTTTTGGGTATCCTATGAAGACGCATTTCTCCGCTTTGGGTTCCAGCTTTTCAGGCTGAAGCTTTTTGACATAATCATCACATCCCCAAACTTTAAGAAACGACAACTTTGGCTTCTTGCCAAACCACAGTTCATATGGCGTCGTCTCAACGGATTTCGATGGTGCCTATTTAAAGTGAATGCAGCTGTCTCTAATGCATAACCCCAAAACGATAGTGGCAAATCGGCAAGAGACATCATAGATCGCACCATATCCAATAGGGTTCGATTACGACGTTCGGACACACCATTACGCTGTGGTGTTCCAGGCGGTGTCAACTGTGAAACAATTCCACAGTGTCTTAAGTGACTGCCAAACTCATAACTCAGATATTCTCCTCCTCGATCAGATCGTAGGAATTTAATCTTCTTGTTACGATAATTCTCAACTTCACTCTGAAATTGCTTGAACTTTTCAAACGTTTCAGACTTGTGTTTCATTAAGTAAATATACCCATATCTACTTAAGTCATCAGTGAAGGTGAGAAAATAACGATATCCACCGCGCGCCTCAATGCTCATCGGACCGCACACATCAGTATGTATGATTTCCAACAAGTCACTTGCCCGTTCCATTGTACCAGAGAACGGCGTCGTAGTCATCTTGCCCATGAGGCATGGCTCACATGTGTCAAGTGATTCAAAATCAAGTGACTCCAAAAGTCCATCAGCATGGAGCTTCTTCATGCGTTTTACGCCTATATGACCTAAACGGCAGTGCCACAAGAAAGTGGTATTATCATTATCAATCCTACATCTTTTGGCATCAATGTTATGAACATGTGTATCATCATTATCAAGATTCAATAAGAATAAACCCCTCATATTGGGTGCATGACCATAAAAGATATTACTCATAAAAATAGAACAACCATTATTCTCTGATTTAAATGAGTAACCGTCTCGCAATAAACAAGATCCAGATATAATGTTCATGCTTAACGCAGGCACTAAATAACAATTATTCAGGTTCATCACTAATCCCGATGGTAATCGAAGAGCGAGCGTGCCGACGGCGATCACATCAACCTTGGAACCATTTCCCACGCGCATCGTCACTTCGTCCTTTGCCAGCCTCCGTCTATTCCGCATTTCCTGTTTTGAGTTGCAAATGTGAGCAACCGCACCGGTATCAAATACCCAGGCACTACAACGAGAGTTGGTAAGGTACACATCAATAACATGTATATCATATATACCTTGTTTGTTGTTGGCCGCCTTCTTGTCAGCCAAATACTTGGGGCAGTTCCGCTTCCAGTGACCAGTTCCCTTGCAATGAAAGCACTCAGTTTCTGGATTGGGTCCAGACTTGGGTTTCTTCATGGGAGGGGCAACTACTTTGCCACTCTTCTTGGAGTTACCCTTCTTACCCTTGCCATTCTTCTTGAAACTAGTGGTTTTATTGACCATCAACACTTGATGCTCCTTCTGAATCTCAGACTCAGCGACTTTCAACATCACAAACAGCTCGGCGACTGACTTGTTCATCCCGTGCATGTTATAGTTCAACACGAAGCTCTTGTAGCTAGGTGGCAATGATTGAAGAACTCTGTCAGTGATCGCCTCTGCTGGAAGGGGCATCCCCAATTCAGCTAGACGTGTGGAATACCCAGACATTTTGAGTATGTGTTCACTGACAGACCCGTTCTCCTCCATCTTGCAAGCATAGAACTTATCGGAGGTCTCATACCTCTCGATCCGGGCATTCTTCTGAAAGATAAACTTCAACTCAAGGAACATATCATATGCTCCATGACGTTCAAAACGTCTTTGAAGTCCCGGTTCTAAGCCATACAACATTGCACATTGAACCATTGAGTAATCATCAGAACGAGCCTGCCAGGCGTTCACAACGTCTGGAGACTCAACTGGAGCGGGTGGATCACCAAGCGGTGCATCAAGGACATAATCCTTTTGGGAAGCCGTAAAGATAATCCTCAGATTACGGACCTAGTCCACAAAGTTACTTCCATCATATTTCAACTTAGCTTTCTCTAGGAATGCATTAAAATTCAGGGGTGCTACTGCGCGAGCCATGATCTACAATATAAATTTTGCAAAAACAACTTAGACTATTGTTCAAGATAATGAGTTTAGTTAATCATATTACTTAAAAAACTCCCACTCAAATTGACATCCCTCCGGTCAATTCGAGTGTCACATGATCCAAATCCACCAACTCAAGTCCGATCATCACGTGAGTTGAGGTGGTTTCAATGGTGAACATCTTCATGTTGATCATATCTACTATATGACTCATGTTCAACCTTTCGGTCTCTTGTGTTCCGAGGCCATGTCTGTACATGCTAGGCTCGTCATGTTTAAACCGAGTGTTCCGCGCGTGCAACACTGGCTTGCACCCGTTGTATGCGAACGTAGAGTCTATCACACCCGATCATCACGTGGTGTCTCGAAACGACGAACTTTCGCAACGGTGCACACTCGGGGAGAACACAATTTATCTTGAAATTTAAGTGAGGGATCACCTTATAATGCTACCGTCGTCCTAAGCAAAATAAGATGCATAAAAGGATTAACATCACATGCAAATCATAAGTGACATGATATGGCCATGAAGTTGTGCTTTTGATCTCCATCTTCAAAGCACCGGCATGATCTCCATCGTCACCGGCATAACACCATGATCTCCATCATCTTGATCTCCATCAATGTGTCGCCATGAGGTTGTCCTGCCGACTGTTGCTTCCACGACTATTGCTAACTCATAGTGATAAAGTAAAGCAAAAACGGCGAAAATAATTAAAGACAACCCTATGGCTCCTGCCGGTTGCCGTACTCATCGACATGCAAGTCGTGATATTCTATACAATACATGATCATCTCATACATCACATATATCTCATCATGTAATTGGCCATATCACATCACAACATACCCTGCAAAAACAAGTTAGACGTCCTCTAATTGTTGTTGCAAGTTTTACGTGGCTGCTACGGGTATCTAGCAAGAACAATTCTTACCTACGCAAAAACCACAACGGTGATACAAAAATTGCTATTCAACCTTCTCAAGGACCGCCTTTGTCAAATCCGATCCGAATAAAGTGGGAGAAACAGACACCCGCCAGCCATCTTTATGCAACGAAGTTACATGTCGGTTGATGGAACCGGTCTCACGTAAGCGTACGAGTAATGTTGGTCCGGGCCGCTTCATCCCACAATACCGCCGAATCAAGAAAAGACCAAGGGACGAAGCAATCTGAATATCAATGCCCACAAACTCCTTTGTGTTTCTACTTGAGATCTCATCTACACATAGACCTAGCTCATGATGCCACTGTTGGGGAACGTTGCATGGGAAACAAAAATTTTCCTACGCACACGCAAGATCTATCCATGGTGATGAGCATCTACGAGAGGGAGAGTGGATCTACATACCCTTGTAGATCGCTAAGCGGGAAGCGTTAAGAAACGCGGTTGATGTAGTCGAACGTCTTCGCGATCCAAATCGCCGAGCGTCCCGCGATCTAATCACGATCCGTCCCGATCTAGCGCCGAACGGACGGCACCTCCGCGTTCAGCACACGTACAGCTCGATGATGATCTCCGCCTTCTTGATCCAGCAAGAGGGAGCGGGGAGGTAGACGAGTTCTCTGGCAGCGCGAAAGCGCGGCGGCGATGGTAGTGGAACTATTTTGGCAGGGCTTCGCCTAAGCACCACCGAAATTAGACTAGAGGAGAAAACGATCTAGAGGAAGTAGAGGGAGCACGTGGCAATTAGGGTTAGCTCTCCCCTCTAAATCCTCTAGTATATATAGGAGGGAGGGAGGGGAGGAGGCAGCCTCAAACCCTCAAGGGTTCGGCCGAAATAGGAGGTGGAGGAGTCCTACTCCAATCCTACTAGGAGTAGGATTCCTCCTCTCCACTTGGAAACCCTTTCCACCTTTCCACCTTTGGGGTTTTCCCACCCCTAGCCGCATGGGCCTTAGTGGGGGGTTCAGCCAGCCCACTAGGGGCTGGTTTGACTCCTCCCACAGCCCATGAGGTCCTTTGGGTCGAGACACCCCTCCCGATAGCCCCCGGTACCCTCCTGGTACTCCCGGTACACTACCGAAGTACCCGAAACTTTTCCGGTGACCAAAACATGACTTCCTATATATCAATCTTTACCTCCGAACCATTACGGAGCTCCTCGTGACGTCTAGGATATCATTCGGGACTCCGAACAACCTTCGGTCACTACCATACATAACTCTACTATACCGAAACGTCACCGAATGTAACACCCCAAAAATTTTAATTTGGTTTTTTGCCAAAAATTCCTTATTGGTTTTGGAGGAGGTTATCTGAATTTTTATTTTTCCAAAAAGAATCTCCTTCTAAAAACTTTTGATGACAATTCTTTTTGAGACTTTTCTCAACTTTGATTCTGGTCTTAAGTGTTTTTCATCTTGTGTTATTTCAACACAAATATTCTTGGGATTTTTTTTGCCTTTTCTTTTATTAAAAAGGGATTTCTTTAATTATGGGATTTATCCTTTTCTATTCATAAGAATTCCTATTCCACTCTCTTGCCATAACCCATATTGAAAATTTTCCTCCAAAAACTTCCCTCCCTACTTTGGATCAAGTCAAGCAACCAATTCCAGCAGGTTTCAACCTCTTTTTGATTTTTATTCTATTTAATTCTTTCTCAAATCATTTTCTGTCATTTTCCTGGACTCTTTTGATTTACAAAGGAAGTACCAGATTTCTTTGAGCTTTGACCCCAAGAAAATTTCCCCAGCTTCTCTTTAGTACCCACTACCAATATCACCAAAAATCTGCTGGTCCATAGTTCAAAATTTTCAAATTCTGTTCGCTGCAAGTTTGGACCAGATTTACAAATTTTGATGGAATTCATCTTTTCGTTCTTCCAAAAATTCTGACAAAAATCAGGGAGCCTCTAGATGCATCAAGAGACCTCCTCACCAAGTTTCAGCTCCAGAAAATTTTTCCACGTGCCAAAATCATTTCGTCGAACAGATTCAGTGCACTGTTCATTCGATTCAGAAAAGTTCAGAGGAGGCAGTGTCGCGTTCGTCAGGCGGTAGCGATGATCTCGCCAGTAGCTGCCTTGGCGCCTTCCTCCCTATTGCTCCTTCTTATCCTGATCGCCGCATGGTTCCTTGGCCGGTTGTGGGCGTCGGTGGCGTCCCGTCGCGTCAACTCCGGCGGCTTCCGCAGCGGCAGAACCGCCCGTGGCGGCCGTCAGAAGCCAGCGTCGCAGAACGCCGTGCTCCGCACCGCCCAAACCACCAGCGGCCTACGCGTGTCCAGCTCCTCGCCAGAGAATGCTGCAGGGACGAGGCCATGGCCTGAGAGGCGCAGAGCGCGCTCTCTGCCACCGACGAGCCCGTACGCCCCGTTCCGTCGAGGTCTTGGGTGTAAGCCAAATTGGACCTGGTTATTCCTTCGAATGGAACCAGCAGACCAATCCGATGATGCCCAGTCGCCTAATCCCTCTGTCCATCCCCTGCCTCGCCGTAATTTCTCGCCGTCGTTATCCCGTTCTCGGGCACCCTCCTCGATCCGGCTATAAATAGAGGCCCCGAGCTCTCCAACCACTCCATAACCTCTCCTCCACTCCTCAGAGCCTCGCCACACTCACCAGAGGGCCTCGGGAGAGTCTTCTTCTCCGACTCCGGCCGCCCCGATCCCTTCGGGCTCCGGCTCGATTCACCCTGGTGAGTGCGTCCCCGCCGCCCAAACTTTGCCAGTAGCCTTCTTTTCCACTGCCCGTTCTAACCCATTCATCAATTCGAGGTCAGAAGCTCTCTCCGGTGAGATCCACCACCGCCCGACGCCGTCGTCCGCCGGAGAGGAAGAGGCCGTCGCTGCGGTGCCTCCCGTCGACTCCTTCCACTTCTCCCCGACGCGGAACACCTCCCTGAGCACGCCGGTACTCCTTTCCCTCTCTGTCTCGCAGCAGTTCGTCGCCGGCGATCGCCGCAAGTTTCTGGCGCCGGCAAGCCTCTTTTTGAACCTGACATGCGGGACCCCCTTGTCAGCCTCTATTGGTTATATCCGAACCGTTTTCTGAAAGCGCCTTCGGGAAAAATACGTTTCTTCTGGAGTTGGCGTATTTCAGCCGAAGCGTTTTCTGTTTTATTCAGTTTGCCCCCCTGGACAGTTTTCTGTTTATAACAGATTAGTCCCTGGTTTTAAAACCTTAATAACTTTTAAACAAAAGATGATTTTTAGTTGATTCTTTTTTTGTCATCTTTATTTTTCTGTCTAGTTTTTTGTCATATTTATTTGAAAAATATTTGGAACAACTTTTATACGCGCACGGTATTTACGTTAGTATTTGTATATGTGTATATCGTAGATACCGAAGAAGGAGACGGTGCCGTCAACTTCGCCGAGTTAGACTCCGACTACTCGGAACCAGGCAAGCATGTTTGAACCTTTGATGTGACGAGTGTTTTACATGTTTGCTTGCATGGTGTTTTTTTTTCATGACATGTTTATGGAAGCATCTGATGAATGTTGTTATTCATAAATGATGGGTGGCAAGTGAGCCACAAAACTTGATGAGATATGAGACAACCTAGTCATGTTGTGGCATGATAGGTTGTACGCCGGTATTGTTGGAGTATGCCGGTATTAACAAAGAAAACTGTTTAACTCCAGTGTTGACATGGATCGAGTCTTGTCCAGGTTCACCTTCTTTTCGTGCTGCCACATGTTTTCTGCAAAGAATACGGTTTAGTAAGTTGCAAACCTCTTTCCATGTACACACCAAATAGAGGGGCCGTGATGAAGGTACCATGGCCATGGATTAAAGCCAGTCATCCGGTCAGGGGGCATGGGTGTTTCCGGTTGGACCGAGAGGGGGGCACCCCTTAGAGCGCGCGATATAAATTTGATCCCATGCTATTCGAGGTCGTGGCCTCCCCGTCTTAAAGTTTTTCTTGAACGTTGCCTAGGGTGATTCCTAGCATCGGGATGTAAAACGGGTGTGTACTGGTCAGATGTGTTTTCTTCTAAAATACCGTAGACGGAACTAGTCCTTTGTGACTACTGAAATCCGTTGACTGTGGGTAAAGAGTACAACCTCTGCAGAGTCAAAACTATTCGAGTAGCCGTGTCCACGGTCAAGGACGTTGGTTGACGGGTCAAGTGTCGGTCTCAGTGTCAGTCTCTGGAGAACTAATATGTTAAACAACAGAAGTAAATTTGGCTGAATGTTATTCCTGTGGATGGACTAACCCGTTTATTATTGTGATATGCCGGGTATTCCTTGGGATGGTGTTACCTCCTGGATTACTCGTATTTTGAATGTTACTGATATAAGCCCTTTATGTGGCGTCGCTTCAGACGCCCGACTGTGGCACTGCTGTATTTACTTTTCGATATAAGCCCTTTATGTGGCGTCGCTTCAGACGCCCGACTGTGGCACTGCTGTATTTACTTTTCAATATAAGCCCTTTATGTGATGTCGCTCAGACGTCCGACTGTGGCATGCTTGTCATTTACTTTTGATATAAGCCCTTTATGTGATGTCGCTCAGACGTCCGACTGTGGCATGCTTGTCATTTACTTTTAATATAAGCCCTCTATGTGATGTCGCTCAGACGTCCGACTGTGGCATGCTTGTCATTTACTTTTTATATAAGCCCTTTATGTGATGTCGCTCAGACGTCCGACTGTGGCATTCATGTTATTTAAATTTTGACATAAGCCCTTTATGTGGTGTCGCTCCGACGCCCGACTGAGGCATGTCTTTTATTCCTTACCTTTCGAGGCGTCGCTTCAGACACCCGATCGGTCTTCTTCTATTTTATTGGGATTTCGGGAGGACTACCGCCCGACTTCCTTTCCTTACTCTTGCTGTGCAAATTTAAATGCCTGTGTGTGTATTACTAATCCTGCTCATGTGCATCATGTTTGCATTTGTTATATCTTATGTCCAAACTATTTGCGAGTACATTCAAAGTACTCACTGGCTTGTCCCTGGCTATTGTTTTGGCCAGATGTGGACGAAGGCGATCTTATGGATGAAGAGTACGATAGCGAGTCCGACGCCTAGAGGAGTCCCAGTCAGTCTCTTGCGATCCTGGAGTTTGCCACTTGTATTATATACGCTTCCGCCACCCAAATAAAATCATCAAGCCTCACCCCGACGCTTGATGAGCTGTAAGATATGAGAGTTATGTCACCCACTCCACTCTGACATACCCACCACTCTTTTTATTTTTACGAGTCAGTAGTTATGCCACCACATCCATTGTGACATATCCGCCATTATGTGTAATATTGGCGTGCTTGTAATAAATTGTTGAGCAGCCTCCGCTCAACCCTGTATAATATTAAGTACTACTGGATTTCTGTATCAAGGATTTGTCTACCAGTAAGAAGGATTTTCTGTACTGGCCGGACTATTAGGGCGTTTTTTCAATAAACGTTTTATTGGAAAACCGGCCTTGACAACCTTGGTACCAGAGCCAGGCTGACTGTAGGAAGCCACTAGGTGCGATCGCTAATCGGTTATTAGTGTAATAAGGTTATTTTAGCATTATACACCTGCCATCTTAGCCACCGCACGCCGCCTGCCGACTACTGAGGAGTTTGACCGAGTCATTGCAACTACTCCAGTTAGCGCTGCACCACCGGCCACACCCACACCAGCTCCTCAGCCCATCACTCCGCGCTTAGAGCCTATTCCTGAGGAGGAGGTTGAGTCTCCAGCACCTCTGGGACTTACCCTCGGCAGGCCAAGGGAAGTTGTTACCATCTCCAACTGAGTGCGCCGAGCAGTAATGGGTTGTAGCAGCTTGTGTGATATGTTTATATGTATATAGGCTTGGAGAGAAGTAGTTTGTTTGCGCATCATGTAGGAATATGGAGAAGTGCACTAGCCTAAATAACATGTCAGGAGTGTGTACGCGCATCCTGAGTGATATGATGTATATTATGCTTGCTGTAAGATATGTACTGAGCGGTCCTTCTCCGTGCGCAATCAAATATTTTCTTGAAAAATCTTGGAGTATTTGAAATCTCTGCCTTTGCAAAATTATTTATTTTGCCCCTCAGATTTGTTTTCCCTTGGGTTCTGCAAAAAAATACTCCAGAGTGGAAAATGCATCGTCCCTGGACTCGTTCTATGCCAAGTCCACCAGAAGAAAATTATGGTACCCAGACAGGCAACAATTTCACACAGGGACAGTCAAGTCAGCAAGACAGTGAAGCAGCATTTTCCCAAGTCTGCCGTCTTTATGAGCAAAGCCAGCAGCAGCATCAAGAAATGATGAATCATATTATCAATATGGGAAATCACCGCGAACCATACCAGCAGCATTCCAAATTATCTGAACTACAAAAGACACGTCCTCCAACTTTCTCACACACTGATAAACCTCTTGAGGCCGATGATTGGCTTCGAGACATTGAGAGGAAATTAATTATTGCTCAATGTTCGAACCGTGAGAAGGTACTCTATGCACCTCACTACCTTACTGGAGCAGCTGCATCATGGTGGGAAAATTTCCTACACATGCACCCCAATGAAAACAACATCACCTGGGAGGAATTTAAGGAAAATTTTCGTGGGGCGCACATTCCCAAAAGTGTTATGAAGATCAAGAAAAGTGAGTTTGATGACCTCAAGCAGAGAACCATGACAGTGACTGAGTACAACAGTCAGTTTACTCAATTATCTCGCTATGCCAATGAAGAACATATGACTGAAAATAAAAAGATGGAAAAGTTTCTGGACGGTCTGGCACCAGCACTAAAATGCCAACTGGTCGTTCACACCTTCCCAGATTTCAAGACCCTTGTGGACAAGGCCATTACACTGGAAAATGAGCGCCGCAGCTTGGATGATTTTCGCAAGCGCAAAAGGGACAAGACTGCTCATGCTCGCAACATCAAGAACAAGAATGATTTCCAGAAAAATGGGGCGAACAAATCCTCAACCAATGTTTTGCGCCCAAATAAAAAATTCCATGCAAGGGACAAGGATTTTACATATCGCCCAGGCGTTACCTGTTTCGCCTGTGGAGAAGAAGGACATTATGCCAGGCAGTGTCCAAAGCCAAGAAACTCGGCTCCCAAGCCGAACAACAATGGAAATAATTCAGCTCCCAAGCGCAACAATTTCAACCCCAATAACAACCACAGGAAGGGTCACGTGAACCATGTGACCAAGGAGGGAGCACAGAATGCCCCAGATATCGTACTCGGTACGTTTCCTGTCAACACAATACCTGCCCTGGTTTTGTTTGATTCTGGAGCTTCTCATTCGTTCATTTCCAAGAGATTTGCTTTGCAACATGATTTTCCGATTCTCCCCTTGGAAAATTCTATGACTATCAAGTCCCCCGGGATTAAGCAAATTACTCAAAGTTACTGCCAAGGTGTGGTTATTGAAATTAAAGGATTGAAGTTTTGGGCAAACCTCATTGTACTAGAAAACAAGGGACTGGATGTTATTCTTGGAATGGATTGGCTAACAACAAATAAGGGTTTTATTGACTGCTTCAATCGGACAGTGACTCTCACTCATCATCACGGGAAGACCATAAGAATTGCAGCTCAAGAAAGGCCAATTTCACTTCAACCAAGACTAAACAAGGTAGATATTTCTGGACTAAGCAAAGTTCCGGTGGTCTGTGAATTTCCAGATGTATTTCCAGAAGAGCTACCAGGTATGCCACCCGACCGTGAAATAGAGTTCATCATTGAACTAGCACCTGGCACCGAACCTATCTATAAGAAACCATACAGAATGGCACCATCCGAGTTGGTAGAATTGAAGAAGCAAATAAAAGAATTACTGGACAAAGGTTATATCAGGCCCAGCTCCTCACCATGGGGATCACCAGTATTATTTGCCAAGAAAAGGGATGGAACTCTGAGATTATGTGTGGACTATCGAGCACTGAATATGGTCACCATCAAAAACAAATATCCACTGCCACGAATAAATGATTTATTTGACCAGCTCGCACAAGCCAAGGTTTTCTCAAAAATTGATGTGAGGTCAGGATACCATCAATTAAAGATACGGACAGAAGATATTCCGAAGGCAGCATTCACCTCCCGATACGGGTTATATGAATTTACAGTGATGCCGTTCGGACTGACAAATGCTCCTGCATATTTTGTGCATCTCATGAATAAGGTGTTTATGAAATATATGGACAAATTTGTTGTGGTGTTCATTGATGATATTTTGGTATATTCCAAGACACCGAAAGAACACGCTGAACATCTCAGAATCGTACTGGGAGAATTAAGAAAACATCAATTGTACGCCAAATTCAGCAAATGTGAATTCTGGTTAAAACAAGTTGGTTTTCTAGGCCACGTACTAACCCTAGAAGGTGTTGCCGTGGACCCAGAAAAAGTCAAAGCTGTACTTGAGTGGAAACAACCAGCCAACGTAACAGATGTTCGAAGTTTTCTAGGAATGGCTGGATATTACCAAAGATTTATTGAGGGATTTTCCACCATAGCAAAACCTATGACCCAACTACTCAAGAAGGATAAGAAATTTGAATGGACTGATGCCCGCGAGAAAAGTTTTCAAGAGTTAAAGAAGAAACTAACAACAACACCAGTATTGGTCATACCAGACATACACAAAATTTTTGAAGTATATTGCGACGCGTCCAGGAAAGGTCTTGGATGTGTACTAATGCAAGATGGTAAAGTGGTCGCTTATGCTTCAAGACAGCTTCGACGACATGAAGAAAATTATCCTACCCATGACTTGGAATTGGCAGCAGTTATGCACGCACTCAAGGAGTGGCGGCATTTTCTGCTTGGAAATCGTTGTGAAATATATACGGACCATAAAAGTCTCAAATATATTTTCACACAGCCGGAACTCAATTTATGACAACGACGCTGGTTGGAATTAGTAAAGGATTATGATGTTGGTATTCACTACCACCCAGGCAAGGCAAATGTCGTGGCAGATGCTCTCAGTAGGAACCCAAGCTCAAGCAGCAGCAGTGTACAAAATTTGAGACCTGAGTTTCAGTGGGAATTTGCAAAACTCAACATGGTTTTAGTCACAAAAGGCACTGTGGCAAATTTGGAAATTCAGCCCATCTTGATAGAACAGATTAAAGAAGCTCAACACGGACACCCCAGCATTGAAGGCATAAAAAGAAAAGTGAGTATGGGCAAGGCCTCAGAATTTGTCGTAGACGACAAAGGAATATTATGGTACGGAAACAGGCTATGCGTACCAAATATAGAGGACCTCAAACAACAAATTTTAGCTGAAGCCCACACCGCTCCATATTCAATCCACCCAGGAGGAACTAAAATGTACAAGGACATTCAGGAAATTTTTTGGTGGCACGGTATGAAAAGGGATATAGCCTCATTCATTGCATGTTGTGATTCATGTCAGCGCATTAAAGCCGAGCACCAAAAACCAGCAGGATTATTACAGCCTAATAGGATACCTGAATGGAAGTGGGACGAAATTGGAATGGATTTTATTGTCGGGCTACCTCAGTCACGACATGGAAATGATGCCATATGGGTCATCACCGACAGGTTAACCAAAGTGGCACACTTTATTCCAGTAAAGACAACCCACACCACACAGAAGCTTGCCAGACTTTATCTCAATCGTATTGTCTGTTTGCATGGAGTTCCAAAGACTATAATATCCGACAGAGGCACTCAATTCGTCTCCAGATTTTGGGATCATTTACAACAAGCTCTGGGAACTCAACTAGTATTCAGTACAGCATACCACCCCCAGACCGGAGGACAGACTGAACGTGTGAACCAAATTCTAGAAGACATGCTAAGAGCATGTGTTCTCACCTATGGAACCAGTTGGGAAGAAAGCTTGCCATACACCGAATTTGCGTACAACAACAGTTACCAAGCCAGTCTACAAATGGCACCTTTTGAAGCCATGTACGGGCGAAGATGCCGTACCCCATTAAATTGGTCAGAAACAGGAGACAGCCGTATCTTCGGTCCAGACATGCTCAAGGAGGCCGAGGAAAAAGTTAAACAAATCAGGGATCGACTCAAGACAGCCCAAAGTCGACAAAAGAGTTATTATGATCAAAAACATCGTGAAATCAGTTTCGAACCCGGTGATTACGTATACCTACGAGTATCCCTGATGAGGGGCCTGCAAAGATTCAAAGTTAAAGGAAAGCTGGCACCACGATTTATTGGACCCTTCTGTATAATTGCACGAAGAGGCACAGTAGCCTACCAGCTAGACCTACCCGAAGAACTGTCAGACGTCCATGACGTATTTCACATCTCACAATTGAGGAAGTGTGTGAGCAACCCAGAGAAGCGTGTATCTCATGAGAGTATTGACGTTCAACCAGACCTCACATACCGAGAACATCCAATAAAAATATTGGAAGAGTCTTAAAGAAGGACCTGTCAGAATTCAATCAAGTTTTTCAAGATTCGATGGAGCAATCACACTGAGGATGAGGCAACATGGGAAAGAGAGGATTTTCTTCGGGCAGAGCACCCACACCTGTTTGAGGATCAGCTGAAATCTCGGGGACGAGATTTTTCCTAAGGGGGTAGCTGTTGTAACACCCCAAAATTTTTAATTTGGTTTTTTGCCAAAAAATCCTTATTGGTTTTGGAGGAGGTTATCTGAATTTTTCTTTTTCCAAAAAGAATCTCCTTCTAAAAATTTTTGATGACAATTCTTTTTGAGACTTTTCTCAACTTTGATTCTGGTCTTAAGGGTTTTTCATCTTGTGTTATTACAACACAAATATTCTTGGGATTTTTTTTGCCTTATCTTTTATTAAAAAGGGATTTCTTTAATTATGGGATTTATCCTTTTCTATTCAAAAGAATTCCTATTCCACTCTCTTTCCATAACCCATATTGAAAATTTTCCTCCAAAAACTCCCCTCCCTACTTTGGATCAAGTCAATCAACCAGTTCCAGCAGGTTTCAACCTCTTTTTGATTTTTATTCTATTTAATTCTTTCTCAAATCATTTTCTGTCATTTTCCTGGACTCTTTTGATTTACAAAGGAAGTACCAGATTTCTTTGAGCTTTGACCCCAAGAAAATTTCCCCAGCTTCTCTTTAGTACCCACTACCAATATCACCAAAAATCTGCTGGTCCATAGTTCAAAATTTTCAAATTCTGTTCGCTGCAAGTTTGGACCAGATTTGCAAATTTTGATGGAATTCATCTTTTCTTTCTTCCAAAAATTCTGACAAAAATCAGGGAGCCTCTAGATGCATCAAGAGACCTCCTCACCAAGTTTCAGCTCCAGAAAAATTTTCCACGTGCCAAAATCATTTCGTCGAACAGATTCAGTGCACTGTTCATTCGATTCAGAAAAGTTCAGAGGAGGCAGTGTCGCGTTCGTCAGGCGGTAGCGATGATCTTGCCAGTAGCTGCCTTGGCGCCTTCCTCCCTATTGCTCCTTCTTATCCTGATCGCCGCACAGTTCCTTGGCCGGTTGCGGGCATCGGTGGCGTCCCGTCGCGTCAACTCCGGCGGCTTCCGCGGCGGCAGAACCGCCCGTGCGGCCGTCAGAAGCCAGCGTCGCAGAACGCCGTGCTCCAAACCGCCCAAACCACCAGCGGCCTACGCGTGTCCAGCTCCTCGCCAGAGAACGCTGCAGGGATGAGGCTGTGGCCTGAGAGGCGCAGAGCGCGCTCTCTGCCGCCGACGAGCCCGTACGCCCCGTTCCGTCGAGGTCTCGGGTGTAAGCGAAATTGGACCTGGTTATTCCTTCGAATGGAACCAGCAGACCAATCCGATGATGCCCAGTCGCCTAATCCCTCTGTCCATCCCCTGCCTCGCCGTAATTTCTCGCCGTCGTTATCCCGTTCTCGGGCACCCTCCTTGATCCGGCTATAAATAGAGGCCCCGAGCTCTCCAACCACTCCATAACCTCTCCTCCACTCCTCAGAACCTCGCCACACTCACCAGAGGGCCTCGGGAGAGTCTTCTTCTCCGACTCCGGCCGCCCCGATCCACTTCGGGCTCCGGCTCGAGTCACCCTGGTGAGTGCGTCCCCGCCGCCCAAACTTTGGCAGTAGCCTTCTTTTCCACTGCCCGTTCTAACCCATTCATCAATTCGAGGTCAGAAGCTCTCTCCGGTGAGATCCACCACCGCCCGACGCCGTCGTCCGCCGGAGAGGAAGAGGTCGTCGCTGCGGTGCCTCCCGTCGACTCCTTCCACTTCTCCCCGACGCGGAACACCTCCCTGAGCACGCCGGTACTCCTCTCCCTCTCTGTCTCGCAGCAGTTCGTCGCCGGCGATCGCCGCAAGTTTCTGGCGCTGGCGAGCCTCTTTTTGAACCTGACATGCGGGACCCCCTTGTCAGCCTCTATTGGTTATATTCGAACCGTTTTTTGAAAGCGCCTTCGGGAAAAATACGTTTTCTTTTGGAGTTGGCGTATTTCAGCCCGTACATGGCTTGATGAGATATGAGACAACCTAGTCATGTTGTGGCATGATAGGTTGTACACCGGTATTGTTGGAGTATGCCGGTATTAACAAAGAAAACTGTTTAACTCCAGTGTTGACATGGATCGAGTCTTGTCCAGGTTCACCTTCTTTTCGTTCTGCCACATGTTTTCTGCAAAGAATACGGTTTAGTAAGTTGCAAACCTCTTTCCATGTACACACCAAATAGAGGGGCCGTGATGAAGGTACCATGGCCATGGATTAAAGCCAGTCATCCGGTCAGGCGGCATGGGTGTTTCCGGTTGGACCAAGAGGGGGGCACCCCTTAGAGCGCGCGATATAAATTTGATCCCATGCTATTCGAGGTAGTGGCCTCCCCGTCTTAAAGTTTTTCTTGAACGTTGCCTAGGGTGATTCCTGGCATCGGGATGTAAAACGGGTGTGTACTGGTCAGATGTGTTTTCTTCTAAAATACCGTAGACGGAACTAGTCCTTTGTGACTACTGAAATCCGTTGACTGTGGGTAAAGAGTACAACCTCTGCAGAGTCAAAACTATTCGAGTAGCCGTGTCCACGGTCAAGGACGTTGGTTGACGGGTCAAGTGTCGGTCTCAGTGTCAGTCTCTGGAGAACTAATATGTTAAACAACAGAAGTAAATTTGGCTGAATGTTATTCCTGTGGATGGACTAACCCGTTTATTATTGTGATATGCCGGGTATTCCTTGGGATGGTGTTACCTCCTGGATTACTCGTATTTTGAATGTTACTGATATAAGCCCTTTATGTGGCGTCGCTTCAGACGCCCGACTGTGGCACTGCTGTATTTACTTTTCGATATAAGCCCTTTATGTGGCGTCGCTTCAGACGCCCGACTGTGGCACTGCTGTATTTACTTTTCAATATAAGCCCTTTATGTGATGTCGCTCAGACGTCCGACTGTGGCATGCTTGTCATTTACTTTTGATATAAGCCCTTTATGTGATGTCGCTCAGACGTCCGACTGTGGCATGCTTGTCATTTACTTTTAATATAAGCCCTCTATGTGATGTCGCTCAGACGTCCGACTGTGGCATGCTTGTCATTTACTTTTTATATAAGCCCTTTATGTGATGTCGCTCAGACGTCCGACTGTGGCATTCATGTTATTTAAATTTTGACATAAGCCCTTTATGTGGTGTCGCTCCGACGCCTAACTGAGGCATGTCTTTTATTCCTTACCTTTCGAGGCGTCGCTTCAGACACCCGATCGGTCTTCTTCTATTTTATTGGGATTTCGGGAGGACTACCGCCCGACTTCCTTTCCTTACTCTTGCTGTGCAAATTTAAATGCCTGTGTGTGTATTACTAATCCTGCTCATGTGCATCATGTTTGCATTTGTTATATCTTATGTCCAAACTGTTTGCAAGTACATTCAAAGTACTCACTGGCTTGTCCCTGGCTATTGTTTTGGCCAGATGTGGACGAAGGCGATCTTATGGATGAAGAGTACGATAGCGAGTCCGACGCCTAGAGGAGTCCCAGTCAGTCTCTTGCGATCCTGGAGTTTGCCACTTGTATTATATACGCTTCCGCCACCCAAATAAAATCATCAAGCCTCACCCTGACGCTTGATGAGCTGTAAGATATGAGAGTTATGTCACCCACTCCACTCTGACATACCCACCACTCTTTTTATTTTTACGAGTCAGTAGTTATGCCACCACATCCATTGTGACATATCCGCCATTATGTGTAATATTGGCGTGCTTGTAATAAATTGTTGAGCAGCCTCCGCTCAACCCTGTATAATATTAAGTACCACTGGATTTCTGTATCAAGGATTTGTCTACCAGTAAGAAGGATTTTCTGTATTGGCTGGACTATTAGGGCGATTTTTCAATAAATGTTTTATTGGAAAACCGGCCTTGACACCGAACCTTAAATGTGCAGACCCTGCGGGTTCGAGAACTATGTAGACATGACCGAGACACCTCTACGGTCAATAACCAATAGTGGGACCTGGATGCCCATATTGGTTCCTACATATTCTACGAAGATCCTTATCGGTTGAACCTCTGTGACGCCCTGGTTTTGTGCTACAGTAATCTCTGTAATTCAGCTACAGTAATCCCACGCTAATGTTGCCACGTCACCGTGTTTACTGTTGTTAAACTCGCGTTGGTTCAAACCCCGTTTGATTCCGTTGCAAATTTAATTCGTCCGAAAAGTGGATTTTAAAAGTTTTGTGAAACTGAAAATAAAAATGTTGGATGGGTTGCAAATATTCCCTAAGATTTTATAAAATTGAACCCGACATTTTTGGAATTATTTTAGAGCCTCTAAATAATTAAAACAGACACTGTTTAATAAAAATTAAAAAAAGAAAAAGAAAAGGCCTAATTGGGCCGAAAAGGGCCGGCCCAGCCGGCGTCTATAAGGGGGCCAGGGGCAACCCTAGCGCCCCCCAGCCCCGTCGCTCGCCCCCCCCCCCCGCCGCCGCTCGTGCCCCCCCCCCCCTGCGGGACCGAGCTGGCCCCCAGGCGCTCGCGCCCGTTCTCCCCCCCCGCCGACGGGCACCGACCCGGCCGCCCCCTGCCGTTTCCCCCCTCCCCCGCCGACCCGCGCCGGCCGGCCCGCACCGCCGCGCCGCTCCACCTCGTCCCCGCGCTCGCCGCCCCGCCGCCCGTCGCCCTCGCCCCCGTCGCCCGCCGGCGACCCGCCGCCCCCAGTGAGCGCTCCCCCCCACCCCCCCGCCAGCCGCCGGCTGCCGTCGCAGCTGCTGCCGCCGCCATTGCGCGTGCGCATGCGTGCGGTGCGTGTGTGTGTGCGGCATTGTGTGTGCGTGTGTGCTGTGTGTATATGCATACGCATACGTATACGTATTGTGCAAAAAAAGAAAAAAAAAGAAAAAGAAAAAGGGAAATAGAAATAGAAATAATAATAATAATAAAATAAATAGATAAATAAATATATTTAATAATATTAATAATTAATTAATTAGATTAATTAATTAGGTAATTAATTAATTAATTAGGTGGTTAAGATTAAATAGATTAATTAATTAATCTGTTAATTAATTTAAATAATCAATATTTACTGTTTTGGATAATTCGAATTTAATAATTAAATTAATTTCAGAATATTATTAAATCTTTAATAATTAATATAAAATAAACCGTAGCTCGGATTAAAAAGTTTTGAACATGAAAGTTGCTCAGAATAATTCTACGAATCCGACTATGCTGTCTGTTCGTCTGTCACATGCCTCTAGCATAGCAAACATGGAACTTTTCCATCGTTTCATCTGTCCGGTATAAGCCAGAGACCCGGGAAATATCGTCAGATATTCTTCCAACCCGTCCCCTACGTGTAGTACTGCGTTAGTGCATGTCTAGCCCTGCATATTGCCATGTCATGCATCGTGATGCATTTGTCTGCCTTGTATTTATTGTTTATCCCCCCCTCTTCTTACCGGTAGACCCCGAGACTGACGCTGCTGCCGGGTATGACTACGCGACTGATGATCAGCCTTTTGCCGCAGAGCAGCAAGGCAAGCAAACCCCCCTTGAGCATTCCGATATCGCCCATTTCTTTCCCTCTTAATCTTGCATTAGAATTTCGCTACTGTATTAGTTAGCTCCTATTCTGATGCATAGCCTACTTTTGATAAACTGCTACCATACCTGCAATCATATCAACTGCTTAGTATAGGTTGATCAATGAATCCCCAGTGACCCCTTAGTCCCAGTTGCCCCTGCTTCTTCATCGACGACTCGACGACCCGAAGACTCGAACACTCGGTCAACCGACCGACAAGCCAGGCCCCTCACATCACCGCACTCCCCCTTAGTTGTACGACTCTGCAGCGCTACTATCGAGTACCGAGGGTGACACCTCGTGAAGTACTCATGATGCTAGCTCTGTAGTGCAGCTAGTCGGTCATGGTTATCGAGGGTGATTCCTCTTTTACCACTCCCGACGATGACTCTGTCGTGCAACCCCTCAAGTGTGGGACCCTCGAGGGTGATTCCTCTAAGTCCACCTTGATGGTTTCATCGAGCGGGACCCCGTGAGGGTGATTCCTCAGGTTCCGTCTTGATGTTTTATACACACAGTTACTATGACCGGGTTACTAAAACATGTTGGTGATGGGTCGGCCCTGAGGGGTACCCACGGTTTGATGATGATGAGGCGTGGACTGGCGAGAGAGGCCTTTGCCACACATCCTCGAGGCGGGGCGACGGACCGCACTTCATGGGTCGCGCTTTCCTCGCATTAATAAAATGCTAATGGGTTGGGTATTTGATCTGAGTTGGGTCGTTGGCCTTTTTACGCACCAAACCATCGCGTGGGAGAAGTTATGGGTACTCAGCGTCGTTGTATCAGCCGAAGCTCTTCGGACGTCAGCAATGGAGCAGCGCACGCCGGATTGGACTGGACGGTGCAGCTCTTGGACTGGAGTGTACTAGGTCTGTTTCTGGCCGCCCACGCATCGTGCAGGAGCGCAAGGGCAAGTGGGCCCACGAACCTGCGTGCTTAGGATTTAGACCGGCGGGCTGGCCTCTTCGTTGAGCCTAGGTGGGGCGACGACGTGCTGCTATCCCGAGGCCGGGCATGACCCAGGAAAGTGTGTCCGGCCGGAGGTGATCAGGCGTGTTGGAAATGCGGTGCACCCCTGCAGGGATGAATAAACTATTCGAATAGCCGTGTCCACGGTAACAGGACGACTTGGAGTTGTGCCTTGACCTTATACAACTATAATTGTGATTTAATTTGAAATGAATGTGGCTCCGAGATTGCTTCCTCACAGGGAGTCGAGGAAGGATCTCTGGGCGTGGTTACTTAATAAAATTACTACAATAATTTGACTATATATGTTATGCCAGTCTACTCTCTTCTAATGCTGCAAGATGCTGAAGATGCTAGTCTTCGATAGGACTAGGCCTTCTCCCTATTCTTGCTTTCTGCAGTCAGTCCAGATATAACCCCTCCCCTTGATAATGATGCATACTTAGCATAGTTCTGATGTCAGTCTTGCGAGTACTTAGGATGAGTACTCACCGCTGCTTTGCCTTCTTTTTCCCCCTCGATACGATTGCCGCGTTCAGACGATGGAGCCCAGGAGATGGAGTACGCCGGAGACGACTACTACACCACCGCTGGAGCCTACTACTACGTGGAGGCTGGCCCCGACGCTCAGGAGTAGTTAGGAGGTTCCCAGGCAGGAGGCCTCGCCTCTTTCGATCCGCTGCTTATGTTTGTGCTAGCCTTCTTAAGGCAAAACTTGTTTAACTTATGTCTGTACTCAGATATTATTTGCTTCCGCTGACTCATGCTTGTCGAGCTTTGTATTCGAGCCCTCGAGGCCCCTGGCTTGTAATATGAAGCTGTATGACTTTAATTTGTGTCTAGTGTTGTGTTGTGATATCGATCAGTGAGTCCCTAATCTTGGCCGTACGCATTGCGTGATTGATTAGTGTACGGTCGAGAATGGGGGCGTCACAAGTTCGTATCAGAGCCGACTGCCTATAGGTAGCCCCCTTTCCAACTCCTTGGCCGAAGTTGAGTCTAGTCATTGGAAAACTTTTACTAACATAGTTGTGTGGCTTATGGGCCCACATCTCAATCGGGTGGTATTAGGATCTTTTATTCCTCGTCTATACTCTGGGTTCTAATCTCTCTTCTTTTTCGGGTTAAAGATTTTGCTAAATCTAACATTAGGTTCTCGTGATCACATCCACTAGAGATTGTTTCGTCGACAATTGTTTTCTCTTGAAGTATGATGCACGCACTGTCATTTGACATCTTGAATCTCCTTGTTATAGATGCGTCCCACTAGGCAGATTGTTCGTCTGACCTTTGCGCACGATACGACTGGGTTCCCGGCCATTCTGGTCGGCCTCTTAAAGAAGCTGGGATATCGCTGGTACCCCGAGTACACTGTTTACGAGGACTACCGCGAGTTCAACCAGGAACAGTATGAGGCTGAGATGGTTATCTGGGATCGACGGGACCTCTCCATCACTGAGTTGCACACCTTCCGTGGCATTGGAGTGACTGTTGAGATGGCAGTACAAGATGCTGCCTATGCTGCTATTGTTCGTCTCCGTGTAGTGAACCCTTGTTTGGAGGAGACGGCATACAGATACATACCGTATGCTCCTGCTGGAGTTGATACTGCGGCCGACGCTGAGGTCTTGACCCCTTTCGCGCCGCAGCGCAACGACCGATCCTACACTGCTGTCTGCACCCCCTACGTGAGTCGTCGTTACGACCCACAGGTTCTGGTCCAGTACACTGAGGCACTGGATCGCACTGTCAGGGCTCTTAACTTCGAGCTGTACGCCACCCGAGCTCGTCTTTATCAGGCTATGGAGCAGTTGTTGCCAGCAGTCCGTGCGAGGATACATCCGGAGCACATCCTCTACCCGCCTCAGACTGAGTTTCCTCCAGGTCTTGAATGGCCTGAGGTTGGAGGTCGTACTCCGGCACGTGGACCTGCGCTCCCGCTTAATATGCAGATTCTGCATCAGAGTGTGCACGGGATGCAGGACCCTGCCACCAGGTTTCACATTTAGGGTCACGTGCAGTTCCGTGGTTACTTTCGTTGTCCCCGACGTTGATGTAGCATATCGCTATGTCTCGTTGTTGTATCCCTCCACCGCGTGCCTGCGTGCCGCCTAGTTGTCTAGGTTAATTTCATGCCGGACCTATCGTCTATTTTGTAACGAACTTATGGTTTGTAATAGACCTATGTATGGATATGTATGTTGAAATTTGAACTACTATGTCGTATTTATTGCACTTCCTTCTTTGTGCAATTTACTTCATGAATGATTCATTGGTTTTGCAATTACCAAATGCTAAACTACCACTGTTAAAATTTGACAGAATGGTTAGGCCAGCTGGTCGTGGTCGTGGTGCGCCTGAACCACCACCACCACCGGACTACATGGCTGGTATGATGCAACAGTTTGAACTGAATCGCCAGTTTATGCAAGGGCTGATGGACCAGATCCCGAGGCCGAATATGAATCAGCAGCCAGCCCCAATGACTCTGCAAGACTTCATGCGCCTCAACCCTACGACCTACCACAGCTCAACTCAGCCGCTTGACGCAGATGACTGGCTCCGTGACATCACTTTTGAACTGGAGTCTTCAGGCGCCCCAGTAGCTAACTATGTCACCTTTGCTTCGTACTTTCTGAAGGGCCCCGCTGCTCAATGGTGGGACAGCCATAGGCGCTCTCAGCCTGTTGGAACAATCACCACCTGGCCAGAGTTCCAAGCTGCGTTCCGTGCTCTTCACATTCCTCAGGGAATGATGGATAAGAAGAAGCGTGAATTCCGCAACTTAGTCCAGGGCAACAAGACTGTGGATGCTTATCAGCGGGAATTTCTGGACTTATCTCGCTATGCTGAAGAAGACGTTGCAACTGATGCTCGCAGGCAGGAGAAGTTCCGTGAAGGCCTCCACCCGGATATCAAGCTGGCACTCATTGCTCAAGACTTCGGTAACTTTGCCACCTTGGTGAACAAGTCTATTATAGTGGAAACAGGTCTGCAGGACTACAAGGACAGCAGCAAGCGCAACCGTGACATGGGCTCATCTTCGGGCTCATCTGCTCAGAAGCACAAGATCTGGATCCCCCATAACATGTATCATGCACCGCCTCCTACTCCGAGGCCGTCCTATGCTGCACCTCGCCTGCCTCCACCCCCACCTAGGCAACCGAGGCTCCCTGCTCCGCCACCACGAGCTCCTGTTCCCCCTTCTCGTCCTGAGGATGGGCTGTGCTTCAAGTGTGGTCGTCCAGGACACCGTGCTAGAGAATGCAGGCAGAATCAGAATCAACTTGCACTGCCTACCAACCAGCCCCGCAACAACAATGCCAGGCCTGCTCAGGGACGTGTTCAAGCCAACAATATTGTTCTGAATGAAGTTCAAGACCAGCCTACTACTGTGATGGGTACTCTTCTCGTCAACTCAGTACCAGCTTCTGTATTGTTTGATACAGGAGCATCGCATTCTTTTATGTCTGAAGATTTCGCATGCATGCATGACATTAAGTGTGAAGAGATGAGCGACCCAATAGTGGTAAACACCCCCGCGGGCCAATGTCGGACCTCCATTAATAGTCCCAATGTCACCATTGAAATTGAAGGGTTGGAATTCCATGCCTCCCCCATAATGCTGAAGTCTTCCAATATCGATCTCATTTTCGGAATGGATTGGTTGAAAGCGCATACCGCTTCTATTGTTTGTGACACCAAAACCGTCCACCTCCTACATCCTTCGAATGAGATCATAAGCTATCATGCTCATCTTGTTCGGAATGCTGAAGCCCGACTATATGCTATGAATGCATTAAATGAGTCACCCCTCGAAGGGATTGAAAACATTCCAGTTGTCCGGGATTTCCAAGATGTTTTTCCGGAAGAACTTCCAGGGATTCCCCCCGCTAGAGCTGTCGAGTTTGTCATCGACTTGGTACCTGGTACCACTCCTATAGCCAAGCGTCCGTATAAGATGCCACCACATGAACTCCTTGAACTTAAGCAAGAAATTGACAATTCGCTTCGTCTGGGTATCATTCGTCCAAGTTCCTCTGCTTGGGGAGCACCTTCTCTCTTTGTCAAGAAGAAAGATGGTACGAATCGGTTGGTCCAAGATTACCGTCCCATCAATCAAGCAACGATTCAAAACAAATATCCGCTTCCTCGGATCAACGATCTGTATGATCAACTTGCCGGTTCAGCAGTGTATTCAAAACTCGACTTGAGGTTGGGTTACCATCAGATCCGGGTTCGCGAAGAGGATATTCTGAAGACTGCATTTGTTACTCGCTATGGTTCATACGAGTACACCGTCATGTCCTTCGGCTTAACCAATGCTCCAGCAACCTTCTCTCGCCTGATGAACTATATATTCATGGATTATCTCGATAAATTCGTCGTGGTTTATCTGGATGATATCCTGGTTTACTCCAAGAATAAAGAAGAGCATGCTGAACATCTTCGTCTTATACTGGAGAGGCTTCGAGAACATCAACTTTATGCAAAGTACTCAAAGTGTGAGTTCTGGATGGACGAAGTAACCTACCTTGGTCATGTGATTTCCAAGGATGGTATTGCGGTCAACCCTGAACGAGTTCAGGCTATTCTTGACTGGACTCCCCCGAAGAATGTCAAGCAAGTCAGAAGTTTTCTCGGACTCGCTAGCTATTGCAGTCGATTCGTCGAGAACTTCTCCAAGATTGCAAAGCCCTTGACCAATCTGCTTCACAAAGGTGTTAAATATGAGTGGACAAAAAAATGTCAGGAGAGCTTTCAGGCACTTAAAGACAAACTGACGTCTGCTCCAGTGCTTGCTCCTCCGGATACTCGTAAGGACTTCGTCATCTATTGTGATGCTTCACGTCAAGGAATGGGTTGTGTCCTAATGCAAGAACGCAGAGTGGTTGCTTATGCATCTCGTCAATTGCGTCCTCATGAAGAGAACTACCCAGTTCATGACCTTGAACTAGCAGCAGTAATTCATGCACTGAAAGAGTGGCGACAATACCTTGTTGGTAATCGTTGCGAGATCTACACTGATCACCAAAGTCTGAAGTACCTGTTTACTCAGCCAGATCTGAATCTCCGTCAACAGAGATGGATGGAACGAATAGCAGATTACAACGTGGGAATTTCTTATACACCTGGCAAGGCTAATGTAATGGCTGATGCTTTGAGCCGCAACTCGTACTGCAATCACCTTCAGGTTCATAAGGTTCATCCCCGTCTTCAAGAAGAATTCGCAAGCTGAACCTCCATATTGTTCCTCAGGGTTATCTCACTCCCCCTCCCGAAGGGTCCTACAAAATGAACCTCCACGTTGTTTCCCAGGGTTCTCTTAATACCCTGGTTGCTAAACCAGATCTTGTGGACGTCATCAAGTGGATCCAGAAATGTGACAGTGAAGTCGAGAGGATTAAATTCGATCTCGCAGAAGGAAAGCCCTCACCCTTCACTATTGCTGAGGATGGCGCTTTGTACTTCAAGGGCCGCCTAGTGGTACCGAGTAAGGAGGAAAACAATGATTTGACTCCGGAGGTCATGAAGGAAGCACATGACACTCCGCTGTCTATTCATCCTGGTAGCACCAAGATGTACCAAGACATTCGTCAAAGATTCTGGTGGTCTAACATGAAGCAAGACATTGCACGCTATGTTTCAGAATGTGACATTTGCCGTCGTATCAAAGCAGAACATCAATGGCCTGCCGGAACTCTGCAACCTATTTCTATTCCTGAATGGAAATGGGATCATGTTGAAATTGGACTTCATTACTGGTTTTCCCAGGTCGCAGAAAGGTAATGATGCTATTCTTGTCGTCATTGACCGACTTTCCAAAGTTGCACATTTTCTGGCCGTCAAAGAAACGATCACTGCTAGTCAGCTGGCAACTCTCTACATGTCCAGAATTGTTTCACTTCACGGTATTCCACTGGTTATCAGTTCAGACCATGGCAGTTTATTCACTTCAAGATTCTGGGCAAGTTTCCAGGAAGCTATGGGAACTCATTTGTCATTCAGCACCGCTTTTCATCCACAATCCCAGGGACAAGTTGAAAGAGTCAATCAAATTCTCGAAGACATGCTTCGAGCATGTGTCATTTCTTTCGGCAAGAAATGGGAGGAATCTCTCCCGTATGCTGAGTTTTCCTACAACAATAGCTATCAAGCTAGTCTGAAGATGGCTCCCTTTGAGGTGTTATATGGACGTAAGTGTCGAACTCCTCTGAATTGGTCAGAAACTGGGGAACGTACACTTATCGGTCCGGATATTATCCAACATGCCGAAGATCAAGTCCGTATTATTCATGCAAATCTAAAGGCTGCTCAGTCTCGTCAGAAGAGTCAGTATAACCGTCATCACAAAGATATGGTCTATCAACCTGGCGAAAAGGCTTATCTTCGAGTCATGCTAATGAGGGGAACACACCGCTTTGGAATCAAGGGCAAGCTGGCTCCTCGATATATTGGTCCTTTCACAATTCTCGAAAGGCGTGGTAAAGTGGCATATCAATTGGAACTACCGTCAAACCTTTCTTAGGTTCACGATGTGTTCTATGTGTCACAACTTCGTCGCTGCTTCAAGGATTCTATCCGAGCAGTGGATCATGATATGCTTGAGCTGCAACAAGACCTTTCTTACAAAGAGCAACCAGTCCGCATTCTCGACGAAACTGAACGTCGGACTCGTCAGAAGGTTACCAAGTTCTTCAAGGTGCAGTGGGCAAATCATTCTGAAGTTGAAGCCACTTGGGAACGCGAAGATCATCTTCGTGCAGAATACCCCGGGCTTTTTCCTTCTACTTCTTAATTCTCAGGACGAGAATTCTTGTTAGTAGGGGAGAATTGTGACGCCCTGGTTTTGTGCTACAGTAATCTCTGTAATTAAGCTACAGTAATCCCATGCTAATGTTGCCACGTCACCGCGTTTACTGTTGTTAAACTCGCGTTGGTTCAAACCCCGTTTGATTCCGTTGCAAATTTAATTCATCCGAAAAGTGGATTTTAAAAGTTTTGCGAAACTGAAAATAAAAATGTTGGATGGTTGCAAATATTCCCTAAGATTTTATAAAATTGAAACCGACATTTTTGGAATTATTTTAGAGCCTCTAAATAATTAAAATAGACACTGTTTAATAAAAATTTAAAAAAAAGAAAAGGCCTAACTAGGCCGAAAAGGGCCGACCCAGCCGGCGTCTATAAGGGGGCCAGGGGCAACCCTAGCGCCCCCAGCCCCGTCGCTCGTTTCCCCCCCCATGCCGCCGCTCGTTTCCCCCCCCATGCCGCCGCTCGTCCCCCCCCCCCCCCCCCCGCGCGACCGAGCCAGCCCCCAGGCGCTCGCGCCCGTTCTCCCCCCCGCCGACGGGCACCGACCCGGCCGCCCCCCCCCCCCGCCGACCCGCGCCGGCCGGTCCTCCCCGCCGTCGCCCCGCCGCCCGTCGCCCGCACCGCCGCCGCTCCACCTCGTCCCTGCGCCCGCCGCCCGTCGCCCTCGCCCCTGTCGCCCGCCGGCGACCCGCCGCCGTCGTTCGCCGCCCCCCAGTGAGCGCCCACCTCCCCCCCCCCCCCCGCCGGCCGCCAGCTGCCGTCGCCGCTGCCGCCGCCGCCGTTGCGCGTGCGTGTGCGTGCGGTGCGTGTGTGTGTGTGCGGCAGTGTGTGTGCGTGTGTGCTGTGTGTGTATGCATACGCATACGTATACGTATTGTGCAAAAAAAAGAAAAAGAAAAAGGGAAATAGAAATAGAAAAAATAATAATAAAATAAATAGATAAAAAATATATATTTAATAATATTAATAATTAATTAATTAGATTAATTAATTAGGTAATTAATTAATTAATTAGATGGTTAAGATTAAGTAGATTAATTAATTAATATGTTAATTAATTTAAATAAACAGTAATTACTGTTTTGGATAATTCGAATTTAATAATTAAATTAATTTCAGAATATTATTAAATCTTTAATAATTAATATAAAATAAACCGTAGCTCGGATTAAAAAGTTTTGAACATGAAAGTTGCTCAGAATAATTCTACGAATCCAACTACGCTGTCTGTTCGTCTGTCACATGCCTCTAGCATAGCAAACATGGAACTTTTCCATCGTTTTCATCTGTCTGGTATAAGCCAGAGACCCGGGAAATATCGTCAGATATTCTTCCGACCCGTCCGCTACGTGTAGTACTGCGTTAGTGCATGCCTAGCCCTGCATATTGCCATGTCATGCATCGTGATGCATTTGTCTGCCTTGTATTTATTGTTTCTCCCCCCTCTTCTTACCGGTAGACCCCGAGACTGACGCTGCTGCCGGGTATGACTACGCGACTGACGATCAGCCTTTTGCCGCAGAGCAGCAAGGCAAGCAAACCCCCCTTGAGCATTCCGATAGCTCCTATTCTGATGCATAGCCTGCTTTTGATAATCTGCTACCATACCTGCAATCATATCAACTGCTTAGTATAGGTTGATCAATGAATCCCCAGTGACCCCTTAGTCCCAGTTGCCCCTGCATCTTCATGGACGACTCGACGACCCGAAGACTCGAAGACTCGGTCAACCGACCGACAAGCCAGGCCCCTCACATCACCACACTCCCGCTTAGTTGTACGACTCTGCAGCGCTACTATCGAGTACCGAGGGTGACACCTCGTGAAGTACTCATGATGCTAGCTCTGTAGTGCAGCTAGTCGGTCGTGGTTATCGAGGGTGATTCCTCTTTTACCACTCCCGACGATGACTCTGTCGTGCAACCCCTCAAGTGTGGTACCCTCGAGGGTGAATACTCTAAGTCCACCTCGATGGTTTCATCGAGCGGGACCCCGTGAGGGTGATTCCTCAGGTACCGTCTTGATGTTTTATACACACAGTTACTATGACCGGGTTACTGAAACATGTTGGTGATGGGTCGGCCCTGAGGGGTACCCACGGTTTGATGATGATGAGGCGTGGACTGGCGAGAGAGGCCTTTGCCACACATCCTCGAGGCGGGGCGACGGACCGCACTTCATGGGCCGCGCTTTCCCCGCATTAATAAAATGCTAATGGGTTGGGTATTTGATCTGAGTTGGGTCGTTGGCCTTTTTACGCACCAAACCATCGCGTGGGAAAAGTTATGGGTACTCAGCGTCGTTGTATCAGCCGAAGCTCTTTGGACGTCAGCAATGGAGCGGCGCCGGATTAGACTAGATGGTGCAGCTCTTGGACTGGAGTGTACTAGCTCTGTTTCCGGCCGCCCACGCATCGTGCAGGAGCGCAAGGGAAAGTGGGCCCACGAACCTGTGCGCTTAGGATTTAGACCGGCGGGCTGGCCTCTTCGTTGAGCCTAGGTGGGGCGACGATGTGCTGCTATCCTGAGGCCGGGCATGACCCAGGAAAGTGTGTCCGGCCGGAGGTGATCAGGTGTGTTGGAAATGCGGTGCACCCCTGCAGGGACGAATAAACTATTCGAATAGCCGTGTCCACGGTAACAGGACGACTTGGAGTTGTGCCTTGACCTTATACAACTATAATTGTGATTTAATTTGAAATGAATGTGGCTCCGAGATTGCTTCCTCGCAGGGAGTCGAGGAAGGATCTCTGGGCATGGATACTTAATAAAATTACTACAATAATATGACTATATATGTTATGCCAGTCTACTCTCTTCTAATGCTGCAAGATGCTGAAGATGCTAGTCTTCGATAGGACTAGGCCTTCTCCCTATTCTTGCTTTCTGCAGTCAGTCTAGATATAACCCCTCCCCTTGATAATGATGCATACTTAGCATAGTTCTGATGTCAGTCTTGCGAGTACTTTGGATGAGTACTCACCGCTGCTTTGCCTTCTTTTTCCCCCTCGATACGATTGCCGCGTTCAGACGATGGAGCCCAGGAGATGGAGTACGCCGGAGACGACTACTACACCACCGCTGGAGCCTACTACTACGTGGAGGCTGCCCCCGACGCTCAGGAGTAGTTAGGAGGTTCCCAGGCAGGAGGCCTCGCCTCTTTCGATCCGCTGCTTATGTTTGTGCTAGCCTTCTTAAGGCAAAACTTGTTTAACTTATGTCTGTACTCAGATATTATTTGCTTCCGCTGACTCGTGCTTGTCGAGCTTTGTATTCGAGCCCTCGAGGCCCCTGGCTTGTAATATGAAGTTGTATGACTTTAATTTGTGTCTAGTGTTGTGTTGTGATATCGATCAGTGAGTCCCTAATCTTGGCCGTACGCATTGCGTGATTGATTAGTGTACGGTCGAGAATGGGGCCGTCACAACCTCTATGTCAAGGATTCAGTTAATCCCGTATGTTGTACCCTTTGTTCTTCGGTATGTTACTTGCCCGAGATTCGATCGTCGGTATCTCTATACCTAGTTCAATCTCGTTACCGACAAGTCTCTTTACTCGTTCTGTAATACAAGATCCCGTGGCTAACACTTTAGTCACATTGCTTGCAAGGCTTGTTGTGATGTTGTATTATCGAGTGGGCCCTGAGATACCTCTCCGTCACACGGAGTAACAAATCCCAGTCTTGATCCATGCCAGCTCAACAGACACCTTCGGAGATACCTGTAGAGCATCTTTATAGTCACCCAGTTACGTTGTGACGTTTGATACACACAAGGTACTCCTCCGGTGTCAGTGAGTTGCATGATCTCATGGTCATAGGAACAGATACTTGACATGCAGAAAACAATAGCAATAAACTGACACGATCATATGGTACGTTCATATTTTGGGTCTTGTCCATCACATCATTCTCCTAATGATGTGATCCTGTTATCAAATGACATCTCATGTCCATGGCTAGGAAACCTTGACCATCTTTGATCAACAAGCTAGTCTACTAGAGGCACACTAGGGACACAGTGTTGTTTATGTATCCACACATGTATCAGTGTTTCCAATCAATACAATTATAGCATGGATAATAAATGATTATCATGAACAAGGAAATATAATAATAACCACTTTTATTATTGCCTCTAGGGCATATTTCGAACATTGACAACCCTCTTGCCCGCGTTGGGTGCAAGTGTTTGTTCTTTTGTGTGCAGTCGCTGAAGACGGATGTTGATTATTATTCCTATTGGTTCGATAAACCTTGGTTCTTAATCGAAGGAAATACTTATCTGTATTGTGCTGCAATTACCCATTCCTCTTCACGGAAAACCCAACGCGGGTCACAAGGATCAGGAAGAATTTCTGGCGCCGTTGCTGGGGAATATCATCACCAACTATCAAGTAACTTAGCACAAATTATCATTCACTTGTTTTTCCTTTTATTTGTTTTTATATTTAGTTTGCTTCATAAAAAACAAAAATACAAAAATATTTATCTTTGCTAGTTACTAGTTTACTTCTTTGCTTGCTAGTTTACTTGTCTTGCTTGTTACTTTGCTTGTTCGGTCACCATATCTCAAGATACTACTAAGTTGTGTGACTTCTCAAATACTAATAACAATGATTTTATTAGTACTCCTATACCACCCGCCACTAGTGCGGAGGCTTTTCATATTAATGCTTCATTGCTTAATCTTGTGATGAAAGATCAATTTTTGGGAAGTCCTAATGAGGATCCCGCAGCTCATCTTAATACTTCTGTTGAACTATGTGATATGCAAAAGAAAAATGATATGGATAATGATGTTGTGAAATTAAAATTATTTCACGTTTCACTAAGAGATAAAGCTAAGGCTTGGTTTTCATCTTTACCACGTAATAGTATTGGAACATGGGATAAGTGTAAAGATGCTTTTATTGCCAAGTATTTTCCTCCTGCTAAGATCATCTCCCTTAGAAATCAAATTATGAATTTTAAACAACATGATCAAGAACATGTTTCACAAGCTTGGGAGAGGATGAAATTGATGATTAGAAATTTCCCTACTCATGGTTTAAACTTGTGGATGATTATCCAAAACTTCTATGCTGGACTAAACTTTGTGTCTAGAAATCTTCTAGATTCTTTTGCAGGTGGTACCTTTATGGAAGTGACCTTAGGAGAGGCCATAAAACTTCTGGACAACATCATGACAAACTACTCTCAATGGCATACCGAAAGAGCTCCAACTGGTAAGAAGGTAAATTCTGTTGAGGAAATCGCTACTTTGAGTGAAAAAGTGGATGCTCTTATGAATATGGTTGCTAGTAAAAACACTCATATTGATCCAAATGATATGCCCGTGTCTACTTTGATTTATCAAAATAATGATGCTATTGATGTGAACTTTGTCTCGCGAAACAATTTCAACAACAATGCCTATAGAGGAAATTGCAATGCTATACTATACCGTATCCCGATAACTCCTCTAATAATTATGGCAACTCTTATGGTAATTCTTATGGAAATCCTTCTACAAATGCCAATATGATACCTTCTGATCTTGAGAACACAATTAAAGAATTTATTAGTTCTCAAAAGGTTTTCAATACTATGGTATAAGAAAAGTTGCATATGATTGATGCTTTGGCGAAAAACATGGATAGAATTGCTCTTGATGTTGAAACTCTTAAAAATAAAACTTTGCCACCCAAGCATGATTTTAATGAGACTATTAAATCTATCCAAATTTCTATTAATGAAATTAAGGAGATGACCGCTAAGTTAAAAGCTAAGCGGGAATTATTAGAAAAGGCTCTTCCACCCGGTATCATGATGAAGATCTTAAAATGATTGGTACTTATCCTATTGAATATTTATTTACTTCTCTAAATATAAACGATAAAGGGACTAGAGTTGAGCCAACTCTAGCTAGAGGGAGTCTTGTTTGCTTGGTGAGTGATAATTCTAATGATAAAACTGAAAAGGTGGGTTTGGAGAGGTTAAAACTTTAACTAGTGATGTGCCCACTATCTTGGATTACAAGGAATTTATATGAAAGTTTATCTTTAGTTGAATTCATTTCCTTGTTGCAAACCAATATTAGCTCACCCAATGCTTATGAACAAAACAAGGCTTTCACTAATCATATAGTGGAAGCGATGATAAAAGCTTATGATGAGAAACTTGAACTAGAATTTTCTGATCCTAGAAAATTGCATTATGAATGGGAACCTAATATTAAAATAAAGATAAATAAATATGAATGCAATGCTTTGTGCGACCTTGGTGCCAGTGTTTCAACTATACCTAAATCTCTATGTGATGTACTTGGTCTCTCGAATATTGAAGTTTGTTCCCTTGACTTGCATCTTGCGGATTCTACCATCAAGAAACCTTTAGGTAGAATAAATGATGTTCTCATTGTTGCAAATAAAAATTATGTTCCTGTATATTTTATCATGCTTGATATTGATTGCAATCCTACTTGTCCAATAATACTTGGAAGACCCTTCTTACGAACTACAGGTGCAATTATTGATATGAAAGAGGGAAACATAAGGTTCCAATTTCCATTAAAGAAAGGGATGAAACACTTCCCTAGTAAGAGAATTAAACCACCTTAAGAATCAATCATGAGAGCTACTTATGGGTGTAGTGTCAAAGATGACAACACTTGAAACTATGCATTATGCCTAGCTAGGGGCATAAAACAGTAGCGGTAGTTGGGAGGCAACCCAATAGTTATCTTTAATTTTTGCTTTTTACTTTCTGGTGGTTTTTATAAAATAATTATTCACTATGTAATTATTATGTTTTTATGTTTTAATTAGTGTTTGTGCCAAGTAAAGCCTTTGGGATGACTCACGAGATGAGAAGAATTGATACCGTGCAAAAACAGAAACTTTAACATCCAGTGCAGAATTTCTATGATTTTACTGGAACGTCGTTTTGATCTGAATGTTTTACACAATATTTATATATGAATTATTCAGGTTGTAATAATCGTTCAGAATTTTTAGAGTTGTAGAAGTATAGGTTCTCTACAGATCTTTACAGACTGTTCTGTTTTAGACAGATTCTGTTTTTTGCTTGCATAGTTTGCTTGTTTTGATGATGCTATGGATTGTATCGGGGGGTATAAGCCCTGGAGAAGTTAGAATAGAGTACCTATTATGCAATAATTAAATACAAATCAATTTATAACAGTACCTAAAGTATTCGATATGTTGCTTATACTAACGGATCTCACGAAGTTTTATTGAGTTTTGTGTGATTGAAGTTTTCAAGTTTTGGGTGTTATCAGGATGGACGAAGGAATAAGGAGCAGAAAGAGCCTAAGATTGGGGATGCCCAAGGCACCCCAAGGCAATACTCTAGATACTGAAGCGTCTAAGCTTGGGGATGCCCCGGAAGGCATCCCCTCTTTCGTCTCAATCCATCGGTATGTCACTTGGAGCTATATTTTTCTTCGTCACATGATATGAGTTTTGCTTGGAGCGTCGTTAGCTTTTGTTTGATTTTGCTTTTTTTTTTTAGTTCCCACAATCATCGTTTAGATAGACACACCTATTTGAGAGATACACACCTTCATCATAATTTATTAGAATACTCTATGTGCTTCACTTATATCTTTTGAGCTTAGCAGTTGCTCTAGTACTTCACTTATATATTTTTGAGTACAGTGGCATATAGATTTTGTAGAAATAATTGCACTCTTATTCTTCACTTATATTTGTTTGAGAGTTAATAAATAGTGACAGTAATTTGCATGGGTCATAAGATTAGTCCAAAAATAATAGGTATTCAATGAGTGATAATCAAAACCTTCATGTAGCACATTAAAGAGAAATCTTGGGTTAATGATATTGATGTGGTAATGTGAAAGGGTGTGAGTTCATGGTTGTCAGTTCGTAGAAGTATCAGTATTAAGAGGTGTTAATTTCCCATTTGTCTAAATATTAGAAAAGGGCATGGTGGGGATGTGTGAGCATTTCTATTCCTCGTTGAAATCCTAGTGTTGTTTCGGGTCGGAGGCGCGCGATGGTTAACTCCTCCCAACCTCCCCCCTCGGGGCATGCGAGTAGTACTTTGATTTGTGATAAAACTAATAAAACTTTTCAATAAGTATATGAGTTCTTTATTACTAATGTGAACCCGTGGACATACGCAATCTCACCACCTCATATTTTGCTAGCCTCTTCGGTACCGTGCATTGCACATTCTCACCTCGAGGATCGGTGCGAACTTCGCCGGTGCATCCAAACCACATGACATGATATGCTATGTCACACATAACCTTCTTATATCTTCCTCAAAATAGCCAGCATACCCACCTATTATGGCATTTCCATAGCCATTCCGAGATATATTGCCATGCAAATTCCACCGTTACATCATATGACTAGTTCATTCATCATCATATTGCTTTACGTGATCATATAGAGCTAACATAGTATTTGTGGCAAAGCCACTGTTCATCATATTTTTGATACATGTCACACTATATCATTGCACATCATGGTACACTTCCATAGGCATTCGTATTGAGTAATATTGTTTCATAGTACTTCATATCAGGTTTTCATGTTGAGTTGTAAGTAAATAAAAGTGTGATGATCATCATTAGAGCATTGTTCCAGTGAGGAAATAAAAATGGCAGAGGCCAAGTGAGCCCACCATCAAAAAAATGAAAAAAATGAAAAAAATGAGAGAAAAAGAGAGAAGGGACTTTGCTACTATCATTTACCACACTTGTGCCTCAAAGTGGCACCTTGTTCTTCGTATAGAGAATCTCATGTTATGTCATTTTCATATGCTAGTGGGAATTAATTTCATTATTAAAAACTTGGCTTGTATATTCCTATGACGGGCTTCCTCAAATGCCCGAGGTCTTCATGAGCAAGCAAGTTGGATGCACACCCCACTTAGCTTCATTTGAGCTTTCATACACTTATAGCTCTAGTGCATCATTTGCATGGCAATCCCTACTCCTTGCATTGACATCTATCAATGGGCATATCCATAGCCCGTTGATACGCCTAGTTGATGCGAGACTTTCTTCTCCACTTTTTACCCCTTTGATATCTACCACCATATTCTATTCCACCCTTATGCTATGTCCATGGTTCACGGTCATGTATTGCGTGAAGAATAAAAAGTTGATGCACATTGAAAAAGTACGATCCAATTGCCTGACTTGGACACCGTGGTGCTTGACATTTGTATTACTGTGGTGAAGACGGAGCCATGCCTTACTAATATGATAAAATGAATGGGGGTAAACATTCTTTTAGGATCGTATACTTTGAAAGATCGATGATTATGCTTGTGCCTATAAATATTATGTTGATGTTTGTTGATTCATCGTTTCTCAATGAGCATACATGCAAAAGATTACATATAGGGTAGCATGTCACATCAAAAATTCAGTCTTTATCATTTACCTACTCGAGGACGAGCAAGAATTAAGCTTGGGGATGCTGATACGTCTCCAACGTATCTATAATTTTGGATTGTTTCATGCTGATATATTATCATTCTAGGATAATTTTTGAGTATTTATTTACCAATTTATATTATTTTTGAGCACTAACCTATTGATCCAGTTCCCAGTGCCAGTTGATGTTTTCTTCATGTTTTTGGTATTTCAGGTTTACAATACCAAACAAAGTCCAATTGCCCCGAAACTTTTTTAAGATTATTTTTGGACCAAAAGAAGACCTGGAAGCTTCGGGAGAAGACTGGAGGCCACACGAGGGAGGCACAAGCCAACAGGGCGCGCCCAGGGGGGTTGGCGCACCCTGATGGCTTGTCCCTCCCTAGTGGCCCTCCTACCCCCGTTCTCTGGCCTATAAATTCACTTATATTCCAAAAACCCTAGAGGTCACCCCGAAATACTTTTTTCCGCCGCCGCAAGTCTCTGTTCTGCCGTGATCCCATCCGGAGCTCCGTTCCGGCACCCTGCCGGAGGGGGGGTCGATCACGGAGGGCTTCTTCATCAACCTTGCTGCCCTCATGATGATGTGTGAGTAGTTCACCACAGACCTATGTATCCGTAGTTAGTACCTAGATAGCTCTCTCTCACTCTCTTTTGATCTTCAATACAATGATCATTGCATCTTCGCTTTGATCTATCCGATGTAACTCTTTTGTACGATGTGTTTGTCGGGATCCGATGAATTGTGGGTTTATGTACAGATTATTCATGAAAAGATATTGAATACTTGTTGGTATTTTATATGCATGATTGTTATAGCTTTGTAATTCTCTTCGATTTATTGAAATAGTTTGGCCAACTAGATTGATACTTCTTCAATGAGAGGGGTGGGTTGTAGTGGGTTCAATCTGGCGGTTCAATCTGGCGGTTCAATCTGGCAGAAGGGGACAAGAAATGTCTTTGTATTGTTGCCACTAAGGATAAAACGATGTGTTTAGTTCATATTATTGAATTCTCTTTGTCTACATCATGTCATTGTTCTCCAAGCATTACACTGTTTTACTTAATACTCTAGATGCATGATGGATAGCAGCCGATGGGTGGAGTAATAGTAATAGGTGCAGGCAGGAGTCGGCCTATTTGCTTATGGACGTGATGCCTATATGCATCATCATTGTCGTTTATCACATAACTATGCACTTTTCTATCAATTGCCCAACAGTAATTTGTTTACCCGCCGTATGTTGCCTTCATGAGAGATGCCACTAGGGAAAACTATGGCCCCCGGGTCTATTCACTTATATATTTACAAAACTTATCAATACTTTGCTGCCATTATTTACTTTTTATTTTATTTTGCAATTTATAATTATCTACTATCATCTACACACTTCACTTGCTTGCAAATAACGAGATCAAGGGGATTGACAACCCTCTTGCCCGCGTTGGGTGCAAGTGTTTGCTCTTTTGTGTGCAGTCACTGAAGACGGTTGTTGATTGATATTCCTATTAGTTCGATAAACCTTGGTTCTTAACTGAGGGAAATACTTATCTGTATTCTTTGCAATTACACGTTCCTCTTCACAGAAAAACCAATGCAGATCACAAGTATCATGCTCAACAACCTTACCGTGAGCTCCAAAGATTTTTCCCACTCTCCTTGTCAACATTTTCGTGATGTACTGCCATCAATTGCAAGCTTGCTTTTCTGATCACACATGAGCTCATGAAGATGCACCGGTGACCATTTGGTCATGTGCTTGTGTCAAACTGCAACACAAGCAGCTGTAGAACAACACCAGCACAAAAAATCATTCGAATCCTTGCTATAGCTTGGTTGCCTACAACTCTGGCCACGATGGCACTCACACACTGCCTTTGTTTGCGTCCACCCCCAGCCACCCTGATACCACCCCTCGACGCGCACAAACACCAACTACCGGGAGAGGCCAAGATATCGTCCAGCCATCGCTGGAATCAGTCAGACGAGAACCTCTGCTCTGCCGTGCTCTGCGTCGGTGACTAGCCGCTGGTTGGCTGATGTGGTCATACTTTATAGTGGCCCACATGTTGTTTTCTGATGGTCCTACTCTAACGTTCAAAGGGGTTGACCCAATGGAAATGATGCATTCGGCCATATGTGAGGTTCAGGTATATAGATTTGGGCAAAAGTGAGCATGACTTAGAGGGTTGGGCAAAACTGAGGAGAACTATGGAAGGGGGAGCATGAAAATAGAAATCCCTAATTTTAATTACCATCTACTCATTTCTCCAGAATCAACAACAAAAAAGAAAGAAGCAAAAATAAATTACATTCTACGTAATTCCTAAACACCTGGAGTGTGAGGAGGAGGAAACCGGCCAGCGGCGCGTAGGGGCCTATGTGGTCGCCGTGCCAGGATGAATTGGTCACATTGACATCGGGAAGGGCCTCATAGCCGCAAACAGGTAAACTTCGCAGCCAAAAGTCCACGGCTTTGACAATGGCCAATGCAAGACAGGTACTATCCTCGGTAGCGGCGGTCGCAAGATCACCAGAGGTCTCTCTGTAGCCACTAGTGCATATTCGTGGCCTGCTGCGGGATGATGAATGCCATTACAGGCGGTGGAAGGCAGCGATCAGCTGGAATCACACTTGAATCCAGCGTAGTGGCTTCCCAAATCGGCATGCCAGCGGGCTGCTCACGGCCGTCTAGAGCAGCAGGGGTTGGTCCACGGAGTCACGGCTGTGGCTATGCCGAAATTGATAAGCGGTGGTTGGAGGTTGAGGCGGGGGCAGTTGCACGCATGAATTTTCATCTGACAGTTATGTTGGAAATATGCCCTAGAGTCAATAATAAATTGTTTATTATCATATTTCCCTGTTCATGATAAACGTCTATTATCCATGCTATAATTGTATTGATCGGAAACTCAGATACATGTGTGGATACATAGACAACACCGTGTCCCTAGTGAGCCTCTACTAGGCTAGCTCGTTGATCAAAGATGGTTAAGGTTTCCTAACCATAGACATGAGTTGTCATTTGATAACGGGATCACATCATTAGGAGAATGATGTGATGGACAAGACCCAAACCGTAAGCATACCATTTGATCGTATCACTTAGTTTGTTGCTACTGCTTTCTTCATGTCAAGTATCTGTTCCTAAGACCATGAGATCATGCAACTCCCTGACATCGGAGGAATGCCTTGTGTTCATCCAATGTCACTTCATAACTGGATGATCATAAAGGTGCTCTACAGGAATCTCTGAGGGTGTCTGTTGGGTTGGCATGACTGGGATTTGTCACTTCGTATGACGGAGAGGTATCTATGGGCCCTCTCGGTAATACAACATCACAAGAAGCTTGCAATCAATGTGACTAAGGAGTTAGTCACGGGATCTTGTATTACAGAATGAGTAAAGAGACTTTCCGGTAACGAGATTGAACTAGGTATGGAGATACCGACGATCGAATCTCGGGCAAGTAACATACCGCTGGACAAAGGGAACTGCATACGGGATTGACTGAATCCTTGACATTGTGGTTCGACCGATAAAGATCTTCGTGGAATATGTACAAACCAATATGGGCATCCAAGTCCCGCTATTGGTTATTGACCAGAGAGGTGTCTCGGTCATGTCTACATGATTCTCGAACCCGTAGGGTCCGCACGCTTAAAGATCGATGACGATACAATATTATTGGGTTATGTATGTTGGTGAGTGAATGTTGTTTGGAGTCCCGTATGAGATCCTAGACATGACGAGGAGATCCGGAATGGTCCGAAGGTAAAGATTTATATATGGAAAGTTGTTTTCAGTGTTCCGGAAAAAGTTTCAGTTTTTCGGTATTGTACCGGGAAGCTTCCACAAGGTTTCGGAAACTTTCGGAGGAGTCCGGAAGTCCGCCAAGGGTTCCACCACATCCCAAAGGTCAGCATGGGCTGTGGGGAGGCGCCCTGGCCTTATTGGGCCAGGCGCACAAGTCGCTCAAGGCCCATGCAGTTGGGAAAGGTGGAAAGTCCACCTTTATATGGAAGGGAAGGAGGAGGACTAGGATTCCACCTCCCCCCCTTGGCTGCGCCCCTAGGGCTTGGAGGGGCTGTCCTCCGCAACCCTCCACCTATATATAGAGGGGAGGGGCACCCCAAGAGGATACACCAAGCCCTTGGTGCCCCTCTCTCTCCCGTTGCTCCGTTGCTCCTCCATTCACAGTTCTAGTAGCGCTTGGCGAAGCCCTGCTGGCATTGCTCCACGACCATCTCCACCATGCCGTCGTGCTGGTCAAGATCCCATCTACTACTCCACCCTCTCTCACTAGATCGAGGAGGCGGAGACGTCATCGAGCTGCACGTGTGCTGAATGCAGAGGTGCCGTCCGTTCGGCGCTGGATCGGATAGGATCGCGATTGGATCGTGAAGAGTATGACTACATCAACCTGGTTATATACGCTTCTGCTTAGCGATATAGAAGGGAATGTAGATACACTCCCCCTCTCATAGCTATGCATCTCCATGGATAGATATTGCGTGTGCGTAGGAAATTTTTTGTTTCCCATGCCACGTTCCCCAACAGTGGTATCAGAGCCAGGTTTATGCGTAGATGATATGCACGAGTAGAACACAAACTGTTTGTGGGCATTGATGTTCAGATTGCTTACCTCCTTAGTCTTATTTTGATTCAGCGATATTGTGAGATGAAGCGGCTCGGACCAATCTTACTTGTCCTCACACAAGAGACCGGTTCCACCGACTGACATGTGACTTGATTGCATAAAGGTGGCTGGCGGGTGTCCGTCTCTCCCACGTTAGTTGAATCGGATTCGACAGAGGCGGTCCTTGTAGAAGGTTAAAAGGCACCTTGAATATCACCGTTGTGGCTTTGCGTAGGTAAGAACGGTTCTTGCTAGTTGCCCATAGCAGCCACGTAATACTTGCAGGGCATGTTATGATGTGATATGGCCAAGACGTGATTTGATATATGTGATGTATGAGATGATCATGTTTTGTAATAGTTATCACGACTTGCATGTCGATGAGTATGGCAACCGGCAGGAGCCATAGGGTTGTCTTTAATTTGTTTTGTGCCATTTGCTTTATCGCTATGAGTTAGCAATAGTTGTAGAAGCAATTGTTGGTGCGACAACCACATGACGACACAATGATGGAGATAATGATGATGGAGATCATGGTGTCATGCCGGTGACGATGGAGATCATGCTGGTGCTTTGGAGATGGAGATCATGTAGGACCGAAAGTATGTCTAGAGGGGGGTGATTAGACTACTTGACCAAATAAAAATCTTTTCCCAATTTTAAGTGTTGGCAGATTTTAGCAATGATAGCAAGTCAAGTACACCCTACACATGCATGTCTAAGAGTATAGCAGCGGAAAGTAACAACAAGCATGTATATAGTAGAGGGAAGGAAGGAAGATCAAACGCAATTTGTAGACACGAAGATTTTTCCCGTGGTTCCGATAGGTGGTGCTATCGTACGTCCACGTTTATGGAGTCTTCAACCCACGGAGGGTAACGGTCGCAAGAGTCCACGGAGGGCTCCACCCATAAGGGTCCACGAAGTAGCAACCTTGACTATTCCATAACGGCTTCCGTCCACGAAGGACTAGCCTCACTATGGTTAGATCTTCACGAAGTAGGCGATCTCCTTTCCCGTACAAACTTCTTGGTTCAACTCCACAACACGAAGTAGGAGGCTCCCAAGCGACACCTAACCAATCTAGGAGGCACCACCCTCCAAAAGGTAATAGGCTCGGTAATGTCGATGAACTCCTTGCTCTTGTGCTTCAAGATGATAGACTCCTCAACACACAATCATTCTCTCACAGATTTGGCTATGGTGGAAGAGATTGATTTGGTGGAAAGCAACTTGGGGAGGCTAGAGATCAAGATTCATATGGTAGGAATGGAATAGCTTGATCTCAACACAAGGAAATGTGGCTCTCTCTCAGAAAATATGATGGGGCAAGTATGGAATAGTTCTGAGTGCTTTTCTTTCGAGTGGGTGGTGGTGAAGGGGTATATATAGGCATCCCCGAAAATCCAACCGTTACACCTAAAGTGACCAACTCGGTGACACCGATGTGTTAATCTCGGTGGTACCAAAGTGACCAAAAGGTGACAACTTTTGAATCTCGGTGAGACCGATATATAAATCTCGGTGGTACCGATTAGGTGACCAACGGTCAGATTGCGCAACTCGGTGACGCCGATCCAACAAACTCGGTGGTACCGATTTTGTGAATCGAGGTAATAGAAAGTTGGCAACCCAAACACGGTGGCACCGAAGTGGAATCGGTTGCACCGATGTGCTAGGGTTTGGCATGGGTCTGTCTGAGTTTGGGAATCGGTGGCACCGAGTGGAAAGTGTTGGTTGCACCGATTTTGGATATTTGACTTTGGACAGACTTTTGTGGAAGAGCTTGTGGGTGTTTTTGGTGACTATCTCTTGTGCACGTGGAGCATCTTGTTCACCAATAGTACCTTACCCCCTTTTAATAGTATTGGCTTTCCTATGGACTGAAAGTGATTTCTCACAAAGTAAAATGTAGAGTCCTCTTGCTTGAAGCTTTGCCAATCCATTTACTTGCATCTTGGGGTATTTCCACAATCCTTTTGCCATCCCTATCATTGAACTTTTCCTGAAATATGCTTAGTGGAAACATTAGTTCAATGACTTATATGTTGTTATTAATTACCAAAACCACCAAGGGAGCAAATGTGCTTTCAATCTCCCCCTTTTTGGTAATTGATGACAACATATAGATCAAAGCTTCGACATATGATATAATCAACGAATATAATCGTCGCTTTGAGAAGTATGTGATAATCAAGAGCTCCCCCTAAATTTGTGCATTATTTTAAATTTGCGTTTGAATGCAAATGCACAATCAATTAGGTACATAGGGCACTCTTTGATGTCACATACAACTTGGTGGTGTGCGAGAATAATAAGAATGAACATCATAGCACAACACAATCAAGCAAAGGTGAATGATCATCTCATAAGCATCATAATGATAGGAAATATTAGCAACACACATCAAGTGTATGATCAAAACACCACCAAATCAAAAGATCAAATGTTTTGAAAAAGCGATAAAAACCAAACGCTCTCTCACTCGAAGCCAAAAGATCTATATACAACTTCTCCCCCTTTGGCAACAAGTTACCAAAAAGTTCAAAGAGATATAGCTAATCGTTCTTGGGCTGATCTCCTCCGGTGGGTGATGAAGGAGTTGAGAGAACTGCGTTGGCGAAGATGTTGGCAGACGTCATGGACGGAGTTGGTGTAGCATCGGGAGGTACTGGAGCTGATGGAGCCGAAGAGGCTGTAGCAGGTGCTGATGAAGAAGGCCTCAACTCTGGAACTGGCACTGTGGCTGATCTTGCCTGGGTAGTGAAGTGAGTGCCTGGCCTGAGAGGAGAGTCATCCTCATCATCTGAAGTGTCGGGACTGGGCATGCTGTCAACTTCCTTCTTGAGCTCATTCATGGTCTTTGTCAGCCCATCCACCTTGTCATTTAGAGTCTTGATCCTGTTTTCCATGATCCTCACAAGACTATGCTGATTTGCCAATATGTCCTTGATGTCCTTCTGCATTCCCTGAACGGTTGTGACGCCCGGATAATTAAGCTACAGTAATCCCCTGCTAATGATGCCATGTCACCACTGTTACTGTTGTTAATCTCGCGTTAATCCAAATCCTATTCAAATTCAAATTCAAATTAAAGTCAAGATTCAATTTTGTCAAACATGAAAACAAAAAAATGTTCAAAGTGTGGCAAAAATTCTCTGGATAATTGTCATGTTGAAACCACATTGTTATAAAATATTTAAATGCACTAAAGTATATAAAGCAGCAACTTAAACAATTAATTAGATGCCTTTTATAATTTATAAAATATCAAACTATTTTATTTAGGAGTGAAACTTTTTGTGGCAGAGGGCTGATTTAAAACACTAATTTAGGTGTTGGTCTCATATTTTTATAAATCTAAAATCTACTAATAATAAAATAAAACAGTAGCAAAAGAAATAAGTAATAAAAATAAAACTAGAACTAAAAAAAAACCCCCGGCCAACTGGGCCAACCGGCCCAGCCAGCCGGCCCACGCGGCACACCCCCGGCGGCTACTAAGCCCCACAGGGCAAAACCTAGCGAGCCTCCCAGTGCCCGAACCCCCCCTTCCCGCTTCCCCCCCGCTGCCGCGCGGCTGCTCCCGGGTGCCCGCCCGATCCTCCCCCCCGCTGCCCCCCCCCCCCGCCGACGCGCGTGACCTGGCTGCCCCGAGCCACCGCGGCCGCCCCCCCCCCCCCCGCGCGCACTGACGGGTCGCGCCGGCCCCGACCGCGACGCGGCCCGCTCCGCCCCCCCACACCCCGCGGCGACGACGCGGCTGGCCCGACGCCGCCGCCCGTCGCTGGACCGCCGCACCGACCCCGACCCGCCGCCGCCGCCCTACTCGGCCCCCCCAGTGAGCTTCGTCGCCGCTGCCCCCCCCCCCCCCCCCCCCCCCCCCCCGCCGGCGGCCACCGCGTCGTGCCGCGCCGGCCGGTGCGCGCGCGCGCGCGTACGTGTGTGCGTGCGCATGTGTGTGCATGTAGTGCATGTGTGTGTGGGCTGTCCCACTAACAAGTGGGGCCCACACCCTGTTAAAAATAAAATAAAAATAAAAACAATAATAAAAATAAATAAATAAAAACATATTAATAATAATAAAGAATTGGTTAAATTAATTACTTAATTAATTAGTGAATTAATTGATTAGGTAATTAATTAATTAATTAATTAGATAATTAAGATTAAATAGATTAATTAAGTAATCTGTTAATTAATTAATTAAACAGTATTTTACTGTTTTGGATAATTCGGATTAAATAATTAAATTAATTTCAGAATATTATTAAATCTTTAAAAATTAATATAAAATAAACCGTAGCCCGGATTAAAAAGTTTTGAACATGAAAGTTGCTCAGAATAATTCTACGGATCCGACTACGCTGTCCGTTAGTCTGTCACATGCCTCTAACATAGCAAACATGGAACTTTTCCATCGATTTCGCCTGTCCGGTAGTAGCCCGATACCCGGAAAATATCGTCAGATATTCTTCCGATCCGTCTGCGACATGTAATACTGCGTTATTGCATGCCTAGCCCTGCATATTGCCATGTCATGCATCGTGATGCATTTGTCTGCTTTATATTTATTGTTTCTTCCCCCCTCTTCTTACCGGTAGACCCCGAGACCGACGCTGCTGCCGGGTACGACTACACCGTTGACGATCAGCCCTTTGCCGCAGAGCAGCAAGGCAAGCAACCCCCCCTTGAGCATTCCGATATCGCCCATTCCTTTCCCTCTTATTCTTGCATTAGATTTTGCTACTGTATTAGTTAGCTCCTATTCTAATGCATAGTCTGTTTTTGATAAACTGTTACTTTACCTGCAATCATAACAACTGCTTAGTATAGGTTGATCAGTGAATCCCCAGTGACCCCTTAGACCCAGTTGCCCCTGCTTCTTCATCGACGACTCGACGACCCGAAGACTCGGTCAACCGACCGACGAGCCAGGCCCCTCACATCACCGCACACCCCTTAAGTATGGCACTGCAGAGCTACTACCGAGTGCCGAGGGTGATACCTCACCTAGCACTCCCGGTGTTAATTCTGTAGCGTAGCTAATCGGTCGTGGGTATCGAGGGTGATTCCTCCTTCCCATTTATCGATAGCAACTCTTGCCATACACATACCTCGAGTGGGATCCATCGAGGGTGATTCCTCGGATATCCACTTGGTGTATAAACACACAGTTACTTCAACTTGACTTTGTTTACATGTGAAAGACGGGACTGGAGGGACAGGCGGTACCACCCTGGTTGAGGTGGACCTGAGTTCCCGACAGTCTTGAGACGGGTCGGCCCCAAGGGTACCCGTGTGTGAGATGTGGTGGGATGCGCCGGTAAGGCATCCGGGTTATGTTGAGGCGTGGACGGGCAGGAGAGGTCCTTGCCACACATCCTCGAGACGGGGCGACGGGACCGCAATTTATGGGTCGCGCTTGCCCTGCACTAATAAAATGCTAATGGGTTGGGTATCTGATCTGAGTTGGGTCGTTGGCCTTTTTACGCACCAAACCATCGCGTGGGAGAAGTTATGGGTACTCACCGTCGTTGTATCAGCCGAAGCTCTTCGGACGTCAGCAATGGAGCGGCGCGCGACGGATTGGACTGGACGGTGCAGCTCTTGGACTGGAGTGTACTAGGTCTGTTTCCGGCCGCGTACGCATCGTGCAGGAGTGCAAGGGCAAGTGGGCCCATGAACCTGCGCGCTTAGGATTTAGACCGGCGGGCTGGCCTCTTCGTTGAGCCTAGGTGGGGCGACGACGTGCTGCTATCCCGAGGCCGGGCATGACCCAGGAAAGTGTGTCCGGCCGGAGGTGATCATGCGTGTTGGAGATGCGGTGCACCCCTACAGGGATGATTAATCTATTCGAATAGCCGTGTCCACGGTAACAGGACAACTTGGAGTTGTACCTTGACCTTATACAACTATAATTGTGATTTAATTTGAAATGAATTGTGGCTCCGAGATTGCTTCCTCGCAGGGAGTCGGGGAAGAATCTCTAGGCGTGGTTACTTAATAAAATTGCTACAATAATATGACTATATATGAGATACCAGTCTACTCTCTTCTAATGCTGCAAGATGCTAAAGATGCTAGTCTTCGAGAGGACTAGGCCTTCTCCCTATTCTTGCTTTCTGCAGTCAGTCCAGATATAACCCCTCCCCTTGATAATGATGCATACATAGCATAGTTCTAATGTCAGTCTTGCGAGTACTTTGGATGAGTACTCACCGCTGCTTTGCTTTCTCTTTCCATCTCGATACGATTGCCGCGTTCAGACGATGGAGCCCAGGAGATGGAGTACGCCGGAGACGACTACTACACCACCGCTGGAGCCTACTACTACGTGGAGAGTGCTGACGCTCAGGAGTAGTTAGGAGGTTCCCAGGCAGGAGGCCTCGCCTCTTTTGATCCGCTGCTTATGTTTGTGCTAGCCTTCTTAAGGAAAAACTTGTCTAACTTATGTCTGTACTCAGATATTATTTGCTTCCGCTGACTCGTGCTTGTCGAGCTTTGTATTCGAGCCCTCGAGGCCCCTGGCTTGTAATATGAAGCTGTATGACTTTAATTTGTGTCTAGTGTTGTGTTGTGATATCAATCAGTGAGTCCCTAATCTTGGTCGTACGCATTGCGTGTATGTTTAGCGTACGGTCGAGATCGGGGGCGTCACAAGTTGGTATCAGAGCCGACTGCCTGTAGGTAGCCCCCTTTCCAACTCCTTGGCCGAAGTTGAGTCTAGTACTTGAAAAACTTTTACTAACATAGTCGTGTGGCTTACGGGCCCACGTCTCAATCGGGTGGTATTAGGATCTTTTATTCCTCGTCTATACTCTGGGTTCTGATCTCTCTTCTCTTCGGGTTAAAGATTTTATTAACTCTAACTCTAGGTTCTCGTAACTACTTCCCCCAGAGAGCCCTTCATTCCAGATGATGGCATGATTCATCAGAAGACTCCGAAGATACTCTTTGAAGTTCTCTCGAGAACTTGTGCTCATCGCCTTTGCGATTCCCTTCCTCCGTCAACCCCTGTGGATGACCACATACAATTGTCGCTCATACTTTCATATCCAGTTGCTCTTGTTATTACAAGGTACATCGAATTATCTTATCGGAGATTCGTTCTTCCTCGGTGGATCATGTGTTTCTCAGAATTCTTTGAAACGCTATTCGATCTCCCAAAATCCTCAGTAGCCTTTTGCTCTTGACCTTTCTCACCTGCTTGCATTATGGTTAATTCCATATGTCTAGCAATATTAAGTAAATCCTTTGTGGTTTTGATTTGATTTTATTGATTCAACCTGTGTGTGGATGCACGCAATCATCAGTTGTTTACCATAAATTATCCGTCCGGCCCAGACGTTTTTCTAAACATGAGATGGTTCTTGACAAATCAACCTTGATTGATTGCCCATCTAAGTCCTTTCGTCTTACTTGTATTTGATCGGAACATCTGTTTCCGATACACCAATTTGGAAATCTTAATTCCTTTGGTTAATTAAGCATCAAAATTATTCAGATGTTCTATAAACTGATGCCTTGCATTCTTCCTCCCACTGATTGAGTTCCGATACTCATATCAGATTCCTTTGTGGAATGCCAAACCATGTTGGATTGTTATCCGACAACATCCTTCACATTCAAAATCCTTGTGAGTTCTTCCCCTGAGGCATGATGCCATTGGTAAATTGTGTCCACTCCCTCTGGTAAGTTGTATCCTATGCTTTTGTCAGCCATGCTCTGTTGTCAAGCATGTGTTAATCCTTTTTAAGCTTGAGGTATATGTTCCTAAGATGCCCCGATGGGTTGAACCTATGCCTTCCTTAATTCGTGTGAACTCAAGAGTTTTCACGAGGCCTACTCTTCTGATGTTTTGCCGGATAATCTTTCAAAGCTACAACCTGATTTGATACTTTACAACCGTGGTTCCGACCATGACTGTTCTTCTTTGATCCCCATTTTTAGACCAGTTTAAGCACTTGTCCTCTGCAGATCAATACATCGGTCCAAGCTTTAATTCTGATCTACATCCGAGTATTACCCCTGGTATCTCGAGAAAATCATGGAGCTGCATAGCTTCTTATAAGCTCCTCATCAGCTATGTTTTCCTTCACTGATTCCAGTTTCCTCGTGTTCTGAGTTGTTGGACACTCAAGGACACCGATAATTGAATCGAGTCTGCATTGCGATTCAACAACTCTTAGTAATCTTCTTTGCTTATGAGTTTGTGCTCGATCATGTCTTTCCAAGCTGTTTGGCTACATCATCGTCGTCATACTAAGGCTTGACCGTGCTATTTATATCCTTCATCCCCGGAACACAATTCCAACAGTGCTCTAAGCTTACATCGAGTTTGCAACGTCATGTTGGTTGTCGTGAAGGCAATTTCGACTTTGAGCTAGCACTCTAATCTGTGGTCCCGACCACCCTTCGCTCCATCTTTTCCTTATTTGATGACGTCACTGGTTGATTACATCCTCAAGAGACTTCTCGGCAATTGTGTCGTGATCCTCATGAACATTCTGAACTCTTCCAGGTTATCAATTAAATTCCTGATAGGAAGTAGCCCCTTGCCTCCTTGCTAATTTGTGTTGCCATCGACAACATCCTTGTCATCCTTCCAAACATCAACTTGGACTTGTATTGGTTGAACCTTAAATTCCTTGCTAGCCATCTTATGTTATGTTCTATCTTTGGGTATTACCATATTTATGGGAGCGCCTTTCGATTAATGTTTAATTGTGGATGTTTCCCTCGGGCATACCTCGATATATCATCTGGTTTTGTTCACTCCATCATGGAGATCCACCCTTGTGGGAATCTCGACGAATTGTTGCTGAGCCCACCAGCCACATCCTCTTCTCCCTCGTGGTTCATGATGAACTTTTAAATTAGTGTTGGAAACCTTGAAAGCATTATCTTTGTGTCTAGCTCATGAAGAATATGTTTGATAAAGGAAGTGTTTCCTCTAAGTTCACGTGCATTTTACCGCCGTGATTACGAGAAAAATTGTCTCGCTTCCTCTGGAATCGTTCCAATTCATTCAGGCATGTGCGAAGTATTCTATGGTTTGTTAGATTTGCTACTTTCACTCCATATGTATTTCCTAGCACGCCGATCCACTGATTGTTTTGATCGGGGAAAAGAAGTTCCTCGTCAGAGCTAATCCAAACTTACACATGGAACTTTGATATCCTCTATGATGGTCCCCAACCAGAACTTGATTGCATTCCATTCTAGAAAACTTCCATGTGGGCACGAGTGTCTTGACCTTGTGTTCATATTTCTTGTAGTCTGGCTAATGATTCAAGTCTTGCTTCTATCGTTCATTCCAAGATTCTTGCCGCACCGCCTCGTAGACGTGTGTTTCATCCTTTTTCCTTCTCAGGCCTGCTGAGCCTAAGATATCCTGACACCAACCAGATCTGAATCTCGGACAGAAATGATGATTGGAACATTATCAAGAATTATAACTTTGGTCTTTACTACTCGGTAAGATGATGTTGTAGCTAGCACACCTGGCCAGATGACCTATTGTTATAATGCTTTGTTCAGCAAGGGTTGCCATTCTTCCATGGGGGAATTGTAAGACTTATTTTATAAGTTGTTCCTACTGGACCCTTTGTGTATCCAAACTCCATCCTTTACTCGAAACACCATATCATTGCTATCCCGAAGCATGGATGTGGTATATCGATCATCAAAAGGAATAATGTAAGCTAAAAATGCTAATTGTTTCTTGATTAATTTTCCAAGCACCATTGTATGGGAATGTCATGAATTTCCTCGCCCCTTTTTCCTAAATGGTTATCTACTTCCTATTCTGTCATGTATATCATGCTCTGTTTTTCCTTGGGAAAGATATACTCCTAAAACTTGAGTATAACCACCTTTTCCTTTCCATTGGTCTGTTAATGTGATAGACACATTTTCCTTTCCATTGGTCTGTTTAATGTGATGAACACATTTTCCTTTCCATTGGTGTGGTTGATCTAATAATCACATTTTCCTTTCCATTGGTCTGTTTAACCTTTCTTGAGATTATATGATCTAAGGAGTAATAATTCTCTGCTTAGGTAAACACCTCGGTGAACTAGTCTGTCAGTAAGATCCTGTTACTATTGTTGATAACATTCCGGTAACCGCCGGTGGACGAGAACTTTGCCTATTGGTCCGCCTCGTTTCTACGAGCAGGAAAATGGTTCTATTCGTCCCCCGCCCTTGGTACCGACGTTGTTGCCAACATATCTGACCAGCTATCCTCTGACACGTCTTCTTTCATGACCATGCAAGTTGTCACCGCTCTTCCTGCTCTTGACCACATGGTCGGCCCATAACCCTCAGTTCCACAGGATCGAAACCTGACTCTCCTGTACAGCTTTAATTCCAAAGTATCCTTTGCACTTGGCTTCGTACGTAATTTCTGAGCCACCGACCAAGAGATGATCTATTCTGGTATCAGACGCAATAATTATTCTCGTTGCTCTGAGCCCCTTTCACCTTCTGATCAGGCATCGAATGATTGCCTACCCCTTTGAAACTTTGGTACCACCGCATTTTTCTCTCAATAAATTCCCTGAGTAACAACTCGAGAAATAATTCATGACTTCTTCCTTGAGTTCAGTGTCAGGTGCCCAACTTTGTGGAGATATATTCTTCCAGAGTTTTCCATCATATCGCATTCGTAGGACGATGAAGATCCCGAAGAAAGGATGACGACTTCATCATGATGCCCTGATACAGCAAGTTAAAGACATCAATGCCATGGATCAACCTCTTCGAGAAGAGCAACCAAGAACTAGAAGACTCGTTAGAATTTCGTAACCAGAACTTTCCCTTACTCTACCTCTTAATTCTCGGGACGAGAATTCTTGTTAGACGAGGAGAATTGTGACGCCCGGATAATTAAGCTGCAGTAATTCCCTGCTAATGATGCCATGTCACCACTGTTACTGTTGTTAATCTCGCGTTAATCCAAATCCTATTCAAATTCAAATTCAAATGAAAGTCAAGATTCAATTTTGTCAAACATGAAAACAAAAAAATGTTCAAAGTGTGGCAAATATACTCTGGATAATTGTCATGTTGAAACCACATTGTTATAAAATATTTAAATGCACTAAAGTATATAAAGCAGCAACTTAAACAATTAATTAGATGCCTTTTATAATTTATAAAATATCAAACTATTTTATTTCAGAGTGAAACTTTTTGTGGCAGAGGGCTGATTTCAAACACTAATTTAAGTGTTGGTCTCATATTTTTATAAATCTAAAATCTACTAATAATAAAATAAAATAGTAGCAAAAGAAATAAGTAATAAAAATAAAACTAGAACTAAAAAAAAAAACCCCGGCCAACTGGGCCAACCGGCCCAGCCAGCCGACCCACGCGCCCCACCCCCGGCGGCTACTAAGCCCCACAGGGCAAACCCTAGCGAGCCCCCCAGTGCCCGAACCCCCCCTTCCCGATTCCCCCCCCCCCCCCCGCCACCGCGCGGCTGCTCCCGGGCGCCCGCCCGATCCTCCCCCCCCCCCCGCCGACGCGCGTGACCCGGCTGACCCGAGCCGCCGCCCGCCGCTAGACCGCCGCACCGACCCCGACCCGCCGCTCGCCGCCCCGCCGCCTCTTCCCCACCGACCGCCGCCGCCGCCGCCCTACTCGGCCCCCCCAGTGAGCTCCGCCGCCGCTGCAACCCCCCCCCCCCCGCCCGCCCGCCCGCCGGCGGCCACCGCGTCGTGTCGCGCCGGCCAGTGCGCGCGCGCGCGTGTACGTGTGTGCGTGCGCGTGTGTGTGCGTTGTGCGTGTGCGTGTAGTGCATGTGTGTGTGGGCTGTCCCACTGACAAGTGGGGCCCACACCCTGTTAAAAATAAAATAAAAATAAAAACAATAATAAAAATAAATAAATAAAAACATATTAATAAAAATAAAGAATTAGTTAAATTATTTAATTAATTAATTAGTGAATTAATTGATTAGGTAATTAATTAATTAATTAGATAATTAAGATTAAATAGATTAATTAAGTAATCTGTTAATTAATTAATTAAACAGTATTTTACTGTTTTGAATAATTCGGATTAAATAATTAAATTAATTTCAGAATATTATTAAATTTTTAAAAATTAATATAAAATAAACCGTAGCCCGGATTAAAAAGTTTTGAACATGAAAGTTGCTCAGAATAATTCTACGGATCCGACTACGCTGTCCGTTAGTCTGTCACATGCCTCTAGCAGAGCAAACATGGAACTTTTCCATCGATTTCGCCTGTCCGGTAGTAGCCCGAGACCCGGGAAATATCGTCAGATATTCTTCCGATCCGTCTGCGACGTGTAATACTGCGTTATTGCATGCCTAGCCCTGCATATTGCCATGTCATGCATCGTGATGCATTTGTCTGCTTTATATTTATTGTTTCTTCCCCCCTCTTCTTACCGGTAGACCCCGAGACCGACGCTGCTGCCGGGTACGACTACACCGTTGACGATCAGCCCTTTGCCGCAGAGCAGCAAAGCATGCAACCCCCCCTTGAGCATTTCGATATCGCCCATTCCTTTCCCTCTTATTCTTGCATTAGATTTTGCTAATGTAATAGTTAGCTCCTATTCTAATGCATAGCCTGTTTTTGATAAACTGTTACTTTACCTGCAATCATACCAACTGCTTAGTATAGGTTGATCAGTGAATCCCGAGTGACCCCTTAGACCCAGTTGCCCCTGCTTCTTCATCGACGACTCGACAACCCGAAGACTCTGTCAACCGACCGACGAGCCAGGCCCCTCACATCACCGCACTCCCCTTAAGTATGGCACTGCAGAGCTATTACCGAGTGCCGAGGGTGATACCTCACCTAGCACTCCCGGTGTTAATTCTGTAGCGTAGCTAATCGGTCGTGGGTATCGAGGGTGATTCCTCCTTCCCATTTATCGATAGCGACTCTTGCCATACACATACCTCGAGTGGGATCCATCGAGGGTGATCCCTCGGATATCCACTTGGTGTATAAACACACAGTTACTTCAACTTGACTTTGTTTACATGTGAAAGACGGGACTGGAGGGACAGGCGGTACCACCCTGGTTGAGGTGGACCTGAGGTCCCGACAGTCTTGAGACGGGTCGGCCCCAAGGGTACCCGTGTGTGAGATGTGGTGGGATGCGCCGGTAAGGTATCCGGGTTATGTTGAGGCGTGGACGGGCAGGAGAGGCCCTTGCCACACATCCTCGAGACGGGGCGACGGGACCGCAATTTATGGGTCGCGCTTGCCCCGCACTAATAAAATGCTAATGGGTTGAGTATTTGATCTGAGTTGGGTCGTTGGCCTTTTTACGCACCAAACCATCGCGTGGGAGAAGTTATGGGTACTCAGCGTCGTTGTATCAGCCGAAGCTCTTTGGACGTCAGCAATGGAGCAGCGCGCGCCGGATTGGACTGGACGGTGCAGCTCTTGGACTGGAGTGTACTAGGTCTGTTTCCGGCCGCCCACGCATCGTGCAGGAGCGCAAGGGCAAGTGTGCCCACGAACCTGCGTGCTTAGGATTTAGACCGGCGGGCTGGCCTCTTCGTTGAGCCTAGGTGGGGCAACGACGTGCTGCTATCCCGAGGCCGGGCATGACCCAGGAAAGTGTGTCCGGCCAGAGGTGATCAGGCGTGTTGGAAATGCGGTGCACCCCTGCAGGGATGAATAAACTATTCGAATAGCCGTGTCCACGGTAACAGGACGACTTGGAGTTGTGCCTTGACCTTATACAACTATAATTGTGATTTAATTTGAAATGAATGTGGCTCCGAGATTGCTTCCTCGCAGGGAGTCGAGGAAGGATCTCTGGGCGTGGATACTTAATAAAATTACTACAATAATATGACTATATATGTTATGCCAGTCTACTCTCTTCTAATGCTGCAAGATGCTGAAGATGCTAGTCTTCGATAGGACTAGGCCTTCTCCCTATTCTTGCTTTCTGCAGTCAGTCCAGATATAACCCCTCCCCTTGATAATGATGCATACTTAGCATAGTTCTGATGTCAGTCTTGCGAGTACTTAGGATGAGTACTCACCGCTGCTTTGATTCTTTTTCCCCCTCGATACGATTGCCGCGTTCAGACGATGGAGCCAAGGAGATGGAGTACGCCGGAGACGACTACTACACCACCGCTGGAGCCTACTACTACGTGGAGGCTGCCCCCGACGCTCAGGAGTAGTTAGGAGGTTCCCAGGCAGGAGGCCTCGCCTCTTTCGATCCGCTGCTTATGTTTGTGCTAGCCTTCTTAAGGCAAAACTTGTTTAACTTATGTCTGTACTCAGATATTATTTGCTTCCGCTGACTCATGCTTGTCAAGCTTTGTATTCGAGCCCTCGAGGCCCCTGGCTTGTAATATGAAGCTGTATGACTTTAATTTGTGTCTAGTGTTGTGTTGTGATATCGATCAGTGAGTCCCTAATCTTGGCCGTACGCATTGCGTGATTGATTAGTGTACGGTCGAGAATGGGGGCGTCACAAGTTGGTATCAGAGCCGACTGCCTGTAGGTAGCCCCCTTTCCAACTCCTTGGCCGAAGTTGAGTCTAGTCATTGGAAAAGTTTTACTAACATAGTTGACCTTATACAACTATAATTGTGATTTAATTTGAAATGAATTGTGGCTCCGAGATTGCTTCCTCGCAGGGAGTCGGGGAAGAATCTCTGGGCGTGGTTACTTAATAAAATTGCTACAATAATATGACTATATATGAGATACCAGTCTACTTTCTTCTAATGCTGCAAGATGCTGAAGATGCTAGTCTTCGATAGGACTAGGCCTTCTCCCTATTCTTTCTTTCTGCAGTCAGTCCAGATATAACCCCTCCCCTTGATAATGATGCATACTTAGCATAGTTCTGATGTCAGTCTTGCGAGTACTTTGGATGAGTACTCACCGCTGCTTTGCTTTCTCTTTCCCCCTCGATACGATTGCCGCGTTCAGACGATGGAGCCCAGGAGATGGAGTACGCCGGAGACGACTACACCACCGCTGGAGCCTACTACTACGTGGAGAGTGCCGACGCTCAGGAGTAGTTAGGAGGTTCCCAGGCAGGAGGCCTCGCCTCTTTCGATCCGCTGCTTATGTTTGTGCTAGCCTTATTAAGGCAAAACTTGTCTAACTTATGTCTGTCCTCAGATATTATTAGCTTCCGCTGACTCGTGCTTGTCGAGCTTTGTATTCGAGCCCTCGAGGCCCCTGGCTTGTAATATGAAGCTGTATGACTTTAATTTGTGTCTAGTGTTGTGTTGTGATATCAATCAGTGAGTCCCTAATCTTGGTCGTACGCATTGCGTGTATGTTTAGCGTACGGTCGAGATCGGGGGCGTCACAACGGTAGTGATCAAGAGATCCATTTGCTCGTTCCTGGATCTAGGGACTTGAGCACTAGTGGCTCTAGTTGCATCTGCCTCTGCCTGTGCTATAGCTGAGGTGGGATGATATGGGTTCATCTCCACGACATTGTTCTCAAGATCCGGCTGTAGGGGCAAGTGTGGCCTGTCAAGAGCAAAAATGTGCTTCTCTAGCTTGGAGTTGATGAGCATCTGAATGTAGGGTGCATAGCAGCATGAGCGCTTCTGATCAGCAGCAACCCTCTTCACAGTTTCTACAATCAAGTCCATCACTCGTATCCTGGTGTGTCTATCAAGATGGATCAGCATGTTGATGGAATAGCCTCGAATCATCTTCTCATCTCCAGACTTAGGCATCAAGGTGTGCCTTAAGATAGTGTTCATGGTGCGGAGGCCAGCCTGGAGGAAGTAAATGGATCCTAACTTGTGAGATTTCAAGTTAGCAGCAGGGATCACACAGTACATATTCTTCATAGAATTATGGCTCTCCTTGGATTCAGAATAGACATCCAAGTCACCATCTTGCACCTTTGGGACTCCTAAGATGGCAGCCCATTCCTCAACAGAAGACTCATATCTTGCTCCTTCAGTCATCCACACGATCCTACCATCTCCATAGAAGTGAGTAGTGGAGTAGAATTGCATGATCATCTCGTCGTTCCATGCAGTGAATTCTTTGCCAACAAATTCATCTAGGCCAATGCAATGAAAGTTGTCTTGAACATTTGGAAAGAAATCTTCATTTGCCTTGATGTACTTCCAATCAACGTATCTCATGTCACTCACAGCTGGGCTCTTATCAAGCAAGATAGTCTCATAGAAATCTTGTTGCTCCTTGGTATAAAACCTATAGTCCAGAGCTGTTTTCCTCCTCTGGGCATATGGATCAATTGCTCTCCATGCCCTCAAACCAGAATCCTTCCTCTTCTTCATATCTTCAGCAAGAAGGTGGCTGGCATTGTGCTCTGGAAGGTGTGGTCTAAGCTTCATCAAAGCAGTCATGTCATCATCATCCTCAGCTTCCCTGAAAGTGGAGGTTTTGTTCTTGCTGGAAGCTGGGATCTCTCTGGAGAACCTCTTAGGCTTTTCAGCAGCAGCAGCCTTCTTGGGAGCAGACTTGGTGCTCTTGGAAGTGTTAGCCTTAGGCATAGCATCTGCCATAAGCTTCTTCTTCTTCTTGGGAGGGGCCTTTGCAGCTTGCTCTACCTCCTCCTCTTCAGCGGCAGCCTCCTCTGGATCCTCAAACCTAGAGGTAGGCCTGCCAATAACATGGATAATCCTCTTCCAGGCTTTCTTTTTCTCCCCTGCCTTCTTAGGCATAGATTTCTTGGGAGGCACAACTGTCATAGTTGCTTTGGAGCTCTTTGGTGCTCTGGTTGTCTCAGAGCTGGCATATGATACGCCTCCACCGTATCTACTTTTCAAAACTCTTTTGCCCTTGTTTTGGACTCTAATTTGCATGATTAGAATGGAACTAACCCGGACTGACGCTGTTTTCAGCAGAATTGCCTTTTTGTTATTTTTGTGCAGAAATAAAAGTTCTCGGATTGACCTGAAAATTTACGGAGAATATTTTTGGAATTAATAAAAAATACTGGCGAAAGAATCAACTGCAGGGGGCCCACCACCTGGCCACAAGCCAGGGGGGCGCTCCCACTCCCCTAGGGCGCTCCCCTGTGGCTTGTGGGCCCCCTGTTGCTCCTCTGACCTCGTTTCCACTCCTATATATTCCTATTTACGGAGAAAAAAATCAGAGAGAAGAGTTCATCGCGTTTTACGATACGGAGCCGCCGCCACCTCCTGTTCTTCCTCGGGAGGGCAGATCTGGAGCCTGATTTGGGCTCCGGAGAGGGGAAATCGACGCCGTCGTCATCACCAACCATCCTTCATCACCAATTTCATGATGCTCTCCGCCGTTCGTGAGTAATTCCACCGTAGGCTTGCTAGACAGTGATGGGTTGGATGAGATTTACCATGTAATCGAGTTAGTTTGGTTAGGGTTTGATCCCTAGTATCCACTATGTTCTGAGATTGATGTTGCTATGACTTTGCTATGCTTAATGCTTGTCACTAGGGCCCGAGTGCCATGATTTCAGATCTGAACCTATTATGTTTTCATGAATATATATGTGTTCTTGATCCTATCTTGCAAGTTGTAGACACCTATTACGAGTTATGATCCGCATCCCCCAGGGTGACAATAACTGGGATTCTTTCCGGGGATTACCGTAGTTTGAGGAGTTCATGTATTCACTAAGTGCTAATGCTTTGGTCCGGTTCTCTATTAAAAGGAGGCCTTAATATCCCTTAGTTTCCATTAGGACCCCGCTGCCACGGGAGGGTAGGACAAAAGATGTCATGCAAGTTCTTTTCCATAAGCATGTATGACTATATATGGAATACATGCCTACATTACATTGATGAATTGGAGCTAGTTCTGTGTCACCCTATGTTATAACCGTTGCATGATGAATGCCATCCGACATAATTGTCCATCACTGCTCCATTGCCTACGAGCTTTTCCTATATTGATCTTTGCTAAGTTACTTTTCCGTTGCTACTGTTACAATCACCACAACACTGCTACTGTCGCTTTTGCCATCGTTACTGTTACTTCCATACTACTTTGCTACTAAATAATTTGCTGCAGATATTAAGTCTTTCAGGTGTTGTTGAATTGACAACTCAGCTGGTAATACTCGAGAATATTCTTTGTCTCCCCTTTTGTCGAATCAATAAATTTGGGTTGAATACTCTACCCTCGAAAACTGTTGCGATCCCCTATACTTGTGGGTTATCAAGACCTTTTTCTGGCGGCGTTGCCGGGGAGCATAGCTCTATTCTCTGAGTCACTTGGAATTTATATCTGTTGATCACTATGAAGAATCTGAAAGATGCTAAAACTAAGATCTACCCCTCAACTACGAGGACAGGTAAGGAACTGCCATCTAGCTCTGCACTTGATTCACCTTCTGTTATGAGTAAATTTGCGACACCACCACCTGCTAGTAATTCTGATATGTCGCAAGTAATTGATGATGCTACTTCTGCTATGCATGATGCTTATGATGATACTTTGCTTGATAATACGGTGCCACTGGGTGAATTTCTTGATGAACAAATTGCTAGAGTGAACGCTGAAACTGATGATATCTCTGAATCTGATGAAATTATTGAAACTGAACACTATGATACACCTGCTAGACCTAGCTCTCCTAGATATGAATTGCCTGATATCCCTGAAGGTTATGTTATGGAAGGAGAGGTAGCTAGGGACTTTCTTGCTTGTAAGGATAGAGATTATCTTAAGAAATTGCTTCGCAAGTGGAAAGAAAAATCTTTGAATGCTAGAATGCAATATGATCCTAAGTTTGCTACTTCACCTATCTTTGTTACTGATAAGGATTATGAATTCTCTGTCGATCCTGAGTTAATTACTTTGGTTGGATCTGATCCTTTCCATGGTTATGAATCTGAAACTGTTGTGGCACATCTTACTAAATTGAATGATATAGCCACCCTATTTACTCATGAGGAAAAATTCGCTATTATTATATTCTTAAGTTGTTTCCTTTCTCATTAAAGGGTGATACTAAGATATGGTTTAATTCTCTTGCTCCTGGTTGCGTGAGTAGTCCCCAGGATATGATATATTACTTCTCTGAAAAATATTTTCCTACCCATAAGAAACAAGCTGCCTTGCGGGAAATATTTAAATTTGTGCAAATTGAAGAAGAGAGTCTCCCACAAGCCTGGGGGAGGCTTCTCCAATTACTTAATGCTTTGCCTGATCACCCTCTCAAGAAAAATGAAATACTTGATATCTTTTATAATGGACTAACCGATGCTTCTAGGGACCACCTAGATAGTTGTGCTGGTTGTGTTTTCAGGGAACGAACTGTTGAACAAGCTGAACTACTATTGAATAATATATTGAGCAATGATAATGATTGGACTATTCCCGAACCACCTCCAAAGCCAACTCCGAAGAAAAGAGGTATTCTATTTCTCAGTCCTGAAGATATGCAAAAGGCAAAGAAATCTATGAAAGAAAAAGGTATTAAAGCTGAAGATGTTAAGAATCTACCACCTATTGAAGAAATACATGGTCTTGATAACCCGACACAGGTAGTAGAGGTAAATTCTCTCCGTAGATTTGATGAAGGAGGTATTCCCTATAATAAGTCTGCTAGCCAATGCTTGGATGAGTTTGATAATTTTATTGTGAAGCAAGAAAATTTCAATGCTTATGTTAGTAGACAATTGAAACATAATGCTTATATGCTTGATCGCTTGGGTGATTATTTGAGTAGAACTGTCAATGATCTTAAGCTTATTAGTAAACATGCTTCCATGGTAACTACCCAAGTAGAACAAGTACTTAAGGCTCAAAATGATTTGCTTAATGAAATGAATAGTAAGAACAATGATCATTCTGTTAAAGTTGTGACTAGAGGTGGTAGAATGACTCAGGAACCTTTGTATCCTGAGGGCCATCCTAAGAGAATTGAGCAAGATTCTCAGAGAGTTAATACTGATGCACCTACTCGTTCCAATAAGAGTAGGAAAAAGAATGACGATAGGACTTTGCATGCTGCAAGTGAACCTGTTATAGATACACCTGAGAATCCAAATGATATTTCTATTTCTGATGCTGAGACACAATCTGGTGATGAACATGAGCCTAGTGATAATATTAATGATGATGTTCATGTTGATGCTCAACCTAGTAATGATAATGATGTGGAGATTGAACCTGCTGTTGATCTTGATAACCCACAACCTAAGAATAAGAGATATGATAAAAGAGACTTTATTGCTAGGAAGCATGGTAGAGAAAGAGAACCATGGGTTCAAAAACCCACGCCCTTTCCTCCTAAGCCATCCAAGAAAAAGGATGATGAAGATTTTGAGCGCTTTGTTGAAATGCTTAGACCTGTCCTTTTGCGTATGCGCTTGAGTGATATTCTGAAAATGTCTCCTTATGCTAAGTTTATGAAAGATATTGTGACAAATAAAAGAAAGATATCGGAAGCTGAGATTTCCACCATGCTTGCTAACTATACTTTTAAGGGTGGAATACCAAAGAAACTAGGAGATCCCGGAGTACCTACTATACCATGCTCTATTAAAGGAAATTATGTTAAAACTACATTATGTGACCTTGGAGCTGGTGTTAGTGTTATGCCTTTCTCTTTATATCATAAACTTGATTTGAATAAGTTGACACCTACTAAAATCTCCTTGCAAATGGCTGATAAATCAACTGCTTTACCCATCTGTATTTGCGAGGATGTGCCTGTTGTGGTTGCAAATGTTACTATTCTAACGGACTTTGTTATTCTTGATATTCCCGAGGACGACAGTATGTCGATCATCCTTGGTAGACCCTTTTTGAATACTGCAGGGGCTGTTATTGATTGCAACAAGGGCAATGTCACTTTTCATGTTAATGGTAATGAGCATACGGTACACTTCCCGAAGAAACAACCTCAAGTTCATAGTATCAACTCCATTGAAAAGATTTCAACGATTATTATTGGGGACTTTGAATTCCCTCTTCCTACTGCCGAAAAGAAATATGATATACTTATTGTTGGGGACATGCATATCCCCATTGAGGTAACCTAGTGTTATTCGAAAATTCTCCGGTTCCATGTCCTTCGGAAAAAGTTTGTCAATAAGACTTGATCAATCTTATTGATGCATTCTTTTTGATGAGCATGAGATGGATGAATTTAGAAAGCACAACCTTCTGTACCCAACTTTTATTTTCTGTTCCTTAGTTTCAATTAAGTGAAAATGCTATTATTTCTCTGTTTTCCATTTTATCCGTGCAATAGAAAAATGACCTGAAAATAAAAGTCCTCAGAATTCCCTAAAAATTTAGTATGATTTTTCTGGAATATTTTAGAATTTTTGGCACTGAGTATGCATCAGGAGGCTGCACCAGTGGGCCACAAGCCTGCAGGGCGCGGCCACCCCCCTGGGCGCGCCCCCCTAGCTTGTGGGTCCCACGTGGGGCCCCCTCACTTATTACAGCCACCATCCACTTCGTCTTCACCCAGAAAAAATCCCACCATTGCTCAAACCCGTGTTCTAGCTCATTTTGCTGCCATTTTCGATCACCTTGCTCAAAGCTCCATTTGCAAAACTGTTTTAGGGGATTGCTCATCGGTATGTGACTCCTCCAATGGTCCAATTAGTTTTTGTTCTAGTGCTTTATATATTGCAAATTTTTGCTGCTGTGGTGACCTTGTTCTTGAGCTTGCATGTCAAATTTGTATGGTCCCAAGTAGTTCTGATGCATGACATAGCTTCTAGGCACTTGTGGGAGTAGTTGCTATGAGTTTTGTTGAGTTTTGTTTACTTTTAATTAGAGTCACCAAAAATTTCAGAAATTTTTCAGAGAAAGAAAAGATGTTAAGGAGAATATACCAAGGTGGTTCCTCGAGCAAGAAGACCCCGAGGCTCGCGTTACGCGAGCCCGACTTTGAACCATCGAGGGAAGCTCAAGTGCGGCCTTGTGAATGGCCGTCGGATCAGTTCATGGACAATGCCGGGTTCAAGGAAGAGTTTTATGCGTACATAAGGAATGCTGGCCTTGAAGATTTTATTTCAGACCGATGCAAGCAATATTATCAACTCACCGATTCTTTCGTGCGGAGGTTTGAATTTTCATCCAGGCGTAATTCTCATTCTGTTCTATTCGATCTTTATGATAAGTCCTATACCATTGACCTAGAGGATTTTAACGATGCATGCAAAATTCCACAGTGGGGTAGCCATAGCGATCCTCATAAAAATGAATATAATGATTTCCTTGCTAGCATCACGGTGGGAGAAACTAGAACCATTACACAAGCTACTTTGGGGAGCATTCACTTTTCTGCCATACATTATTTTGCTCTCTTCATAGGTAGATGCATTAACGGTAAACATGACCATAGCCACCTTTGCGTACCTGATCTCAGTATTCTTAAAAGTGCGGTCATGGGAGATAGACGATATAACTTAGGGGCTATTATCGTTAGGAGATTACATCTTAACGCTAAGGATGGAGATTTCTTTGGTGGAATTTATGCCACTCGTGTAGCTAAGTATCTTGGGGTACCCATAAGAGAGAATGATATTGAATTACCCCCTGCTTTTCTTGATTATGAGGCTTTGGTGCGCTACCAGTTCCTTGAGAGGGACGAACAGTCCATCCTGTACCGACTAATTTTTGACAGACAGCATGCTGTCCATATTACTCTTCTTGCTCCTGCCTTCTTTAACTTTCAGGAAAAACGAAGACGCTTTATAACCAGAGAGGAGGCAAATGAGTATGAGGGAGAGGCGGAAGCCGCTCGCCTCCACGCTGTAGCTGTTCAGGCAGTAGCTGCCGCAGTCCAGTACCACCCCAATTATGACTTCGGATATTATCCGGGCCAGCCGTGGCCCTAGACCAACTTAGGCCAAAAGCCTAAGCTTGGGGGAGTACGTATTTCTCACCGACATTACATTCACGTTCACACACTCATCTCAGTTGTCGGTGTTCATACTTTTTCATTGTATCATCCATGGTAGTTTATTTCTTCTTTATGCTTTCTTCTTGTGTGTTTGATTAATCTTGAAAAAATCCAAAAAATTAGTTCTAGCTTTACCTTCTAGTTTGTTTAGTTGTAGTATTAAAAGAAAACCCAAAAAGATTTCTCATTCTGCTTTTGCTTGTTGGGAGTTTTCCCGTGTAAATAGTTTTGTTTTCTTCTTTGGGTCGTAAGGAGAAGACCACGATGAAAATATTGAGTGGCTCTCGTATGCACTATTGTTTATCTAACAGAGAGCCCATATTACCTTGCCTTCTCCCTTGAGTTATCATTTGCAGATTCCAGCTTAGTCCAATGCACGTGCACTCTTATTATTATTCATATCGTTCGGTCGTGCAAGTGAAAGGAAATAATGACGATATATGATGAAATGACTGAGATGGAGAAAAGCTGGTATGAACTTGACCTATTTTGTTTTTGTAAATATGATTAGCTCATCGTTCAGGATTCAGCTCAATATGGGTTGAACATGTTTGCAATGACAATTAGAGATTATAGTTACTCATGCCATGCTTAATTAGCTAAGAGTTAATAATGGTTTGTTTTGAGTGCCAACATGCATATTAAAATGGTTGTGATGTAGTATGATAGAATGGTATCCTCATCTGAATGATTCGAGTGGCTTGACTTGGCACATGTTCACGCATGTAGTTGAAACAAAACCAACTTAGCCTCCACGATGTTTATGTTCATGGTGATTTATATCCTACTCATGCTTGTATTCAATGTTGGTTAATCTCAAAGCATGTCTATGATTGTTGTCGCTCTCTAGTTGGTCGCTACCCAGTCTTTTGCTAGCCTTCACTTGTACTAAGCGGGAATACTGATTGTGCATCCATCTCCATAAACCCAAAGTTGTTCCATATGAGTCCACCATACATACCTATATGCGGTATTTACCTGCCGTTCCAAGTAAATTTGCATGTGCCACTCTCCAAACCTTCAAATAAATATTCTGTTTTGTATGCCCAAATCGCTCATGTAGTGACTGGGGGCTGTCAGTATCTTCCATGCTAGGTGGGTTATTCTCACGAGATGTGTTTATTCACTATCATTCACGAGAAAGTGGCTGGTATTTGGGATGCACAGTCCCACGCTCAAAATTCAAATCAATATATAATAAACAAAAGTCCCCCAAGATTGTGTTTGTATGGACGGTACCCGTGGATTCGGCCCGCCGTGGAGTGTGACTGATTTGGTGGAGGGGGAGTAAAAACTTTACTATTCTGTTTGGGAACCGCCTATAATGTATCTAGCATGGAAGATATCGAGATCTCTTAGTTGTTATGTTGGCAATGAAAGCATACCGCTCATAATTATTATTCTTCCCTGTTTTAAAAGTTTGAGCTCTGGCACCTCTGCAAATCAATGCTTCCCTCTGTGAAGGGCCTATCTATTTTACTTTACTGTTGAGTCATCACCCTCTCACAAAAGGCACCAGTTAGAGAGCACTCCCGTCATTTGTATGCTTTGCTATTAATTGATTTTGGGTATGAGTATGACTGGATCTTTTTTACCATGAATTACAATGTCTAGTCAGTCCTTGTTCTCCAGAGGTGCTCTGCATTTATGTTTTGCGGTCTCAGAAAGGGCTAGCGAGATACCATTATGTCATATTGTATCATGATTGTTTTGATAAAATTGTTGTCATCCGAGACTTATTATTATCGCTCGCTAGTTGATTATGCCATTGATATGAGTAAATGTGAGACCTAAATGTTATTGTGAATGTGGTTAGTTCATAATCTTTGCTGAAAATCTGCACATCAGTTAGACATATTTACAACAGCAAGATCAAACAGAGTTTGCAAAAGTTTTTCTTTATCACTTTCAGTTTATCAACTGAATTGCTTGAGGACAAGCAAAGGTTTAAGCTTGGGGGAGTTGATACATCTCCAACGTATCTACTTTTCCAAACTCTTTTGCCCTTGTTTTGGACTCTAATTTGCATGATTTGAATGGAACTAACCCGGACTGACGCTGTTTCCAGCAGAATTGCCTTGGTGTTATTTTTGTGCAGAAATAAAAGTTCTCGGATTGACCTGAAAATTTACGGAGAATATTTTTGGAATTAATAAAAAATACTGGCTAAAGAATCAACTGCAGGGGGCCCACCACCTGGCCACAAGCCAGGGGGGCGCGCCCACCCCCCTAGGGCGCGCCCCTGTGGCTTATGGGCCCCGTGTTGCTCCTCCGACCTCGTTTCCACTCCTATATATTCCTATTTACGGAGAAAAAAATCAGAGAGAAGAGTTCATCGCGTTTTACGATACGGAGCCACCGCCACCTCCTGTTCTTCCTCGGGAGGGCAGATCTGGAGCCTGATTTGGGCTCCGGAGAGGGGAAATCGACGCCGTCGTCATCACCAACCATCCTTCATCACAAATTTCATGATGCTCTCCGCCGATCGTGAGTAATTCCATCGTAGGCTTGCTGGACGGTGATGGGTTGGATGAGATTTACCATGTAATCGAGTTAGTTTGGTTAGGGTTTGATCCCTAGTATCCACTATGTTCTGAGCTTGATGTTGCTATGACTTTGCTATGCTTAATGCTTGTCACTAGGGCCCGAGTGCCATGATTTCAGATCTGAACCTATTATGTTTTCATGAATATATATGTGTTCTTGATCCTATCTTGCAAGTTGTAGACACCTATTACGAGTTATGATCCGCATCCCCCAGGGTGACAATAACTGGGATTCTTTCCGGTGATTACCGTAGTTTGAGGAGTTCATGTATTCACTAAGTGCTAATGCTTTGGTCCGGTTCTCTATTAAAAGGAGGCCTTAATATCCCTTAGTTTCCATTAGGACCCCGCTGCCACGGGAGGGTAGGACAAAAGATGTCATGCAAGTTCTTTTCCATAAGCATGTATGACTATATATGGAATACATGCCTACATTACATTGATGAATTGGAGCTAGTTCTGTGTCACCCTATGTTATAACCGTTGCATGATGAATGCCATCCGACATAATTATCCATCACTGCTCCATTGCCTATGAGCTTTTCCTATATTGATCTTTGCTAAGTTACTTTTCCGTTGCTACTGTTACAATCACCACAACACTGCTACTGTCGCTTTTGCCATCGTTACTGTTACTTCCACACTACTTTGCTACTAAATACTTTGCTGCAGATATTAAGTCTTTCAGGTGTGGTTGAATTGACAACTCAGCTGCTAATACTCGAGAATATTCTTTGGCTCCCCTTGTGTCGAATCAATAAATTGGGTTGAATACTCTACCCTCGAAAACTGTTGCGATCCCCTATACTTGTGGGTTATCAGCATACTCCTGCCTTATAGCTTTCTTCTTCTTGGAAGAAGTGGCAGCATCATCAAAACTCTCTTCAGGGCTAGTGCCTGAACTCATGACAATATTCTCCTCTCTGAAGTTGTTCTCACTGTCATGTGAAGCAGACATCTCTGACCCTGTGAATAGAGTGTAGAAGAGTGGAGAAGATGAGTCATCACAAAATGCAGACATTTTCAAAAGATTGAACTGAGATTTCTCAAATTTTGCATTCTGCCAAATGTATGTCGGTACAACCTAGGCAAAATTCTCGGACCCACCGAGACAAACAACCTACTTTCCAGAAACTTGGCACCATTTTTGGTCACACCGAAAATTGGTACTCGGTTCCACCGAGGTGTTCTCAGTTGGCCAGAAAAACTGAATCGGTGCTACCGATTCTTTATCATTGGTTCTACCGAGATTCATGTGGCAGACGGCAAAACCTAAAAAATCGATCGTTCGCTATTCTACTGGAATTTCTAGAGGATAGGGAGGTTTGCAATCGGTGGATTATCGATAAAGTTATCTCCAATGCGAAAGAATCGGACGGGGAGCGCAAGGAGGGCCGGATCCATACCCTAGCTTGGTGAAGGATCCGCTAAGACGACGGCGGCGGAGATTCCCAATGGCGAGACGCTCGGGGAGGCAAGGGTGACGACCAGGGGTCCGGAGCGGCAGCTTAGTGTTGGAGGAAAACGGTTTCTTGAGATTGAATTACAAAAGTCGTTTCCGCCAGGATATATACCCTTCGCTGTCGGTGACACCGGTTCGAGATTTTTGGTGTCACCGAGTTTCTCAACTGTCAGCTGACAGGGAAACTCATGTAACTGAGAATAAGGAATCGGTGTTACCGAGATTGAAAATCCAGATCAACCCTAGGCATTCAGTGAGACCGAGAATTTTGGTTGGTTCCACCGAGATGCACTTGGGAGGTTTTAATGGTCAGTCCTTTGTCGATACGGAACTCCGAGTGCTCCTCACATAGAGGGATCGAAAAGTACTTGTTCAAATTTTGTGATGCAGCAAGAATAGAATATGAGGTGAGAAAGCATAGATAGCTAGAAAGTGGTCCTAGGCATTCTTGTCCATCCAATTGGCAAAAGAGAAATCAAAAACCAAATAGCAACAATTGGATGTCCTCGAATGGATAAATAAATGCAGACCAACATGCTCACACAACAAGATGTCAAATGAAATCATGGCAAACATGCACATACATACTAGCATCTATCAAGCATTTTGGCGATGACGAAGTCATCTATATATGAGTATATTGACTTAGGAGCCAAGCAAGAATACTTGATCATAGGTCATACTCATCGTTTAAGCACAAGTGGGGTTACCACTTTTACATAAAGCATTTAATGTTGTCACATACTTATGAGATGCTTTAACTCAAGTCTTAGAGTAAAGCTCCCCCTTGATGTGACATCCCCCCATAGGAGGGATAAACTAACCTTGGGTTTTGTCGATGAAGACTTCATGTTGGTGAGGTAGTGGTGGATGCTCAATGTTGATGAAGATCACCATGAGTTGGGAGCATCCTTGTTGTTTCCTTACTCTTCTCACCTACATGGGTTAGTCCCAACACACAAGAGACAAATACAAGGATATCTATGGACATGGAGTGCAAATCATGTGTGATGATGTCCATTGATTTGTTGATTACCTTGTCCCTTGCTTACCTTTGAGGGAACGTGTGACTCCTTGAACTATTGCATAGAGTTGATGTTGATTGCAAATAGTTCTTGCCAATAATGAATGTGAGTGAATTTCATTGGCGGAGTCACCCCTCAAGAACTTCTCTAGTTCTTCTTCTTGGGGACCCACATCAACTTGATGGGGATCCTTGGTGTTGAAGTGGCTCTTGTTGAAGTTGAACTTGAAGTAGCCTTGGGAACCCACTCCACCAAAGCTTGGGATTCATCTTCATATGAGTCAATGTCCTCTTGAAGCTTGTTCTTGCCCTTGAGCTTGTGGTCTTGTGGTGGAAGGTCATCTTGAGTGTTTGTTCCCTTGGGAGGAGTATTTTCATACTTCTCCTTTTGAGGAACAAACTTGGGCTTGGGGTATTGACCTTCTTCCCATTCAACTCCATTAGCGTTGAAGTAGCCAATGCCATGGTTCTTCCGGTATCCTCCGTGCTTGCGTACAATTTCCTCAAATTTCTTACACCTGGCAAGACTCTTGTAGATACCTTTCTCTATAATTCCTTTCAATAAAGCGTTTTCTTGCTCAAGTCTAACTTGGCTAAGAGAATCATCATTAGTGGAATCAATAGAACTACTAGAAGCAACATCATTGGGTTTAGCATTTTTATTGTTGCTACTAGATGAAGAACCTTTCTTGCCTTTGTTACTAGTTTGTCTAGATTTAACTTGTGGCATGAATGTAGACAAGAGTAATCGTTTGGCTAGATAAGATGAAGTCTTCTTTCGGAGATCGTCATTGATAGCTTTAAGAAACTCATGCTCTTGCTCCAAGGTGAGCTTCTCGAAGCGTAGCTTCTCATGAGTCCTTACAAGCTCTCTATGATCTTCGAGAGTAGATTCATGGGCTAACTTAAGAGTGTTTAATTCTTTAGTTAGTTGTTCTATTTTCATCTTATCATCATCAAATGACTTATCTTGACTAGCATGACTAGCTTCGTCTTCTAGGTGATTCTTCTCTTCATTTGTAAGGAGTCGTGCACTCATTGGAGTAGTGTCCGGGCTTCCCACAATTGTAGCAGTTTCGGTCACGACTTGACGAATGCTTCTCTTCATATCTTGAGTTGGAGCTTCGTTGTTTGCCTCTATTCTTGTAGAACTTGTTGAATTTCTTGACCATGAGGCTTATCTCTTCATTGGTGACAAGGTTGTCGCTTGAAGTTGCGGGAGTATCACTTGTGGCTTTGTAAGCACCGCTAGACTTGTTGTGAAGCTCTTCTTTGTCTTTGAGTGTCATCTCATGAGCAACAATCCTTCCAATGACTTCCGTAGGCTTGAGATCTTTGTAGTTAGGCATCATTTGGATCAATGTGCACACGGTGTCGTATTTCTCATCCAAAGCTCGAAGTATCTTCTTGATGATGAATTTGTCGGTCATTTCTTCGCTTCCTAAGCCGGCAATCTCATTGGTGATGAGAGCTAGACTAGAGTACATCTCCGCGACTCCTTCACCATCCTTCATCTTGAACTTGTCAAGCTGACTTTGAAGAACATCCAACTTGGATTCTCTCATGGACTCGGTACCTTCCTGCATAACAACCAAAGTATCACAAATCTCTTTTGCATTCTCAAGACGGCTGATTTTGTTGAATTCTTCGGGGCATAGGCAGTTGAAGAGAATGTCACATGCTTGAGCGTTGCATTGTAACATCTTCAACTCATCCGCGGTCGCTTCACGATCCGGTTCCTTTCCATCACCAAAGAATTCACCTTGCAAGCCAACAAGAACAACAGCCCATACGGCGGGGTTATGACCAAGAATATGCATTTTCATTTTGTGCTTCCAACTAGCAAAATTAGTGCCATCAAAGTACGGACCTCTACGGTGATAATTTCCCTCACTAGACGCCATACTCTCCTAGGTTGTGAGACCAATGCAATGGATACCAAAGCTCTGATACCACTTGTAGGACTGAAAGTATGTCTAGAGGGGGGGTGATTAGACTACTTGACCAAATAAAAATATTTTCCCAATTTTAAGTGTTGGCAGATTTTAGCAATGATAGCAAGTCAAGTACACCCTACACATGCATGTCTAAGAGTATAGCAGCGGAAAGTAACAACAAGCATGTATATAGTCGAGGGTAGGAAGGAAGATCAAACGCAATTTGTAGACACGAAGATTTTTCCCGTGGTTGCGATAGGTGGTGCTATCGTACGTCCACGTTTATGGAGTCTTCAACCCACGGAGGGTAACGGTCGCGAGAGTCCACGGAGGGCTCCACCCATAAGGGTCCACGAAGTAGCAACCTTGACTATTCCATAACGGCTTCCATCCACAAAGAACTAGGCTCACTATGGGTAGATCTTCACGAAGTAGGCGATCTCCTTGCCCATACAAACTTCTTGGTTCAACTCCACAACACGAAGTAGGAGGCTCCCAAGCGACACCTAACCAATCTAGGAGGCACCACCCTCCAAAAGGTAATAGGCTCAGTAATGTCGATGAACTCCTTGCTCTTGTGCTTCAAGATGATAGACTCCTCAACACACAATCACTCTCTCACAGATTTGGCTATGGTGGAAGAGATTGATTTGGTGGAAAGCAACTTGGGGAGGCTAGAGATCAAGATTCATATGGTAGGAATGGAGTAGCTTGATCTCAACACAAGGGTAGGTGGCTCTCTCTCAGAAAATATGATGGGGCAAGTATGGAATAGTTCTGAGTGCTTTTCTTTCGAGTGGGTGGTGGTGAAGGGGTATATATAGGCATCCCCAAAAATCCAACCGTTACACCTAAAGTGACCAACTCGGTGACACCGATGTGTTAATCTCGGTGGTACCGAAGTGACCAAAAGGTGACAACTTTTGAATCTCGGTGAGACCAATATATAAATCTCGGTGGTACCGATTAGGTGACCAACGGTCAGATTGCGCAACTCGGTGACGCTGATCCAACAAACTCGGTGGTACCGATTTTGTGAATCGAGGTAACAGAAAGTTGGAAACCCAAACTCGGTGGCACCGAAGTGGAATCGGTTGCACCGATGTGCTAGGGTTTGGCATGGGTCTGTCTGAGTTTGGGAATCGGTGGCACCGAGTGGAAAGTGTTGGTTGCACCGATTTTGGATATTTGACTTTGGAAAGACTTTTGTGGAAGAGCTTGTGGGTGTTTTTGGTGACTATCTCTTGTGCACGTGGAGCATCTTGTTCACCAACAATACCTTACCCCCTTTTAATAGTATTGGCTTTCCTATGGACTCAAAGTGATTTCTCACAAAGTAAAATGTAGAGTCCTCTTGCTTGAAGCTTTGCCAATCCATTTCCTTGGATCTTGGGGTATTTCCATAATCCTTTTGCCATCCCTATCATTGAACTTTTCCTGAAATATGCTTAGTGGAAACATTAGTTCAATGACTTATATGTTGTTATTAATTACCAAAACCACCATGGGAGCAAATGTGCTTTCAGATCAAAAGCACAAGATGATGATGGCCATATCATGTCTCTTATATGGTTTGCATGTGATGTTTATCCTTTTATGCATCTTATTTTGCTTAGGACGACGGTAGCATTATAAGATGATCTCTCACTAAATTTCAAGAAAAAATTGTGTTCTCCCCAAATTATGCACCGTTGCGAAAGTTCATCGTTTTGAAGCACCTCGTGATGATCGGGTATGACAGACTCTTCGTTCGCATACAATGGGTGTAAGCCAGTTTTACGAATGTGGAATACTTGGGTTAGACTTGACGACCCTAGCATGTACAGACATGTCCTCGGAACACGGAGACTGAAAGGTCGAACATGAGTGATATAGTAGATATGATCAACACGGAGATGTTCACCATTTAAACCACCTCATCTCACGTGATGATCGGACTTGGGTTGGTGGATTTGGATCATGTCACACTTAGACAACCTGAGGGATGTTGATTTGAATGGGAGTTCTTTAGTAATATGATTAAATGAACTCATTATCATGACCATAGTCTAAAGTCTTTAGAATATTATGTTGTAGATCAATAGCTCGCGCTGTAGCTCCCCTAAATTTTAATATGTTCCTAGATAAAGGCTAAGTTGAAAGATAGTGTAAGCAATTGTGCGGACTGGGTCCGTAATCTGAGGATTATCCTCACTGTTGCACAGAAGGCTTATGTCCTCGATGCACCGCTCGGTGTGCTAACCCCTCTAGCATCGTCTGTGGATGTTATGAACGTCTGGCAGACACGTTCTAATGACTACTCGATAGTTTAGTGCGCCATGCTTTACGGCTTAGAATCGAGGCTCCAAAGACGTTTTGAACGGCATGGAGCATATGAGATGTTCCAAGAGATGAAATTGGTATTTCAGGCTCATGCCCGTATTGAGAGGTATGAGACCTCTGACAAGTTCTTTGCTTACAAGATGGAGGAGAATAGCTCAGTAAGTGAGCATGTGCTCAGAATGTGTGGGTGCTACAATCGCTCGAATCAAGTGGGAGTTAATCTTCCAGATAAGATAGTGATTGACAGAGTTCTCCAGTCACTATCACCAAGCTACTATAGCTTCGTGATGAACTATAACATGCAAGTGCTGGAGATGATGATCCCTGAGCTATCCATGATGCTTAAGGCCGCAGAGGTAGAAATTAAGAAGGAGCATCAAGTGTTGATGGTTAACAAGACCACTAGTTTCAAGAAGGGCATGGGCAAGAAGGGAAACTCCAAGAATGGCAAACCAGTTGCCGCCCCAGTGAAGAAACCCAAGGTTGGACCCAAACCCGAGACTACGTGCTTATATTGTAAGGGGAACGGCCACTGGAAGCGGAGCTGCCCTAAGTACTTGGCAGATAAGAAGGCTGGCAACGTCAACAAAAGTATATTTGATATACATGTTATTGATGTGTACCTTACTAGTACTCGTAGTAGCGCCTGGGTATTAGATACCGGTTCAGTTGCTAATATTGGTAACTTGAAACAAAATCTGTTGAATAAACGGAGACTAGCTAAGGGCGAGGTGACGATGTGTATTGGAAGTGTTTCCAAGGTTGATGTGATCACCATCGCACGCTCCCTCTACCTTCTGGATTAGTGTTGAACCTAAATAAATGTTATTTGGTGTCTGCATTGAGCATGAACATGATTAGATCGTGTTTATTGCTATACGGTTATTCATTTAAGTTAGAGAATAATGGTTGTTCTGTTTACATGAATAATACCTTCTATGGTCATGCACCCAATGTGAATGGTTTATTGAATCTCGTTTGTAGTGACACACATGTTCATAATATTGATGCCAAAAGATGCAAAGTTAATGATAATAGTACCACATGCTTGTGGCACTGCCGCTTAGGTCATATTGGTGTAAAGCGCATGAAGAAACTCCATGTTGATGGATCTTTGGACTCACTCGATTTTGAATCGCTTGAGACATGCAAACCATGCCTCATGGGCAAGATGACTAAGACCCTGTTTTCCGAGACGATGGAGCGGGCAAGTGACTTATTGGAAATAATACATATTGATGTATGCAGTCCAATGAGTATTGAAGCACGCGGTGGATATCGTTATTATCTTACCTTCATCGATGATTTTAGTAGATAATGGTATGTTTACTTGATGAAACATGATACGTCCATTTTACATCATGCTTTTATATTGATATTTATTGCATTATGGGCTGTTATTACACATTATGGTACAATACTTATGCATTTTCTCTCTTATTTTACAAGGTTTACATGAAGAGGGAGAATGTCGGCAGCTGGAATTCTGGACTGGAAAAGGAGCAAATATGAGAGACCTATTCTGCACAACTCCAAAAGTCCTGAAAAGTTACGGAGAATTATTTTGGAATATATCAAAAATATTGGGCGAAAGAAATACCAGAGGGGACCCACCAGGAGGCCACAAGCCTGGGGGGCGCGCCCCTGTGGCTTGTGGGCCCCCTGGCAGCCCTCCGGTGCCCATCTTCTGCTATATGGAGGGTTTTGACCTGGAAAAAATCAGAAGAGAGCTTTCGGGACGAAGCGCCGCCGTCTCGAGGTGGAACTTGGGCAGAATGAATCTAGGGCTCCGGCGGAGCTGTTCTGCCGGGGAAACTTCCCTCCCGGAGGGGGAAATCGAAGCCATCGTCATCACCAACGATCCTCTCATCGGGAGGGGGTCAATCTCCATCAACATCTTCACCAGCAGCATCTCTTCTCCAAACCCTAGTTCATCTCTTGTATCCGATCTTTGTCTCAAAACCTCAGATTGGTACCTGTGGGTTGCTAGTAGTGTTGATTACTCCTTGTAGTTGATGCTAGTTGGTTTACTTGGTGGAAGATCATATGTTCAGATCCTTAATGATAATTAATACTCCTCTGATTATGAACATGAATATGCTTTTTGAGTAGTTACGTTTGTTCCTGAGGACATGGGATAAGTCTTGTTATAAGTAATCATGTGAATTTGGTATTCGTTTGATATTTTGATGAGATGTATGTTGTCTCTCCCCTAGTGGTGTTATGTGAACGTCGACTACATGACACTTCACCATTATTTGGGCCTAGGGGAAGGCATTGGGAAGTAATAAGTAGATGATGTGTTGCTAGAGTGACAGAAGCTTAAACCCTAGTTTATGCGTTGCTTCGTGAGGGGCTGATTTGGATCCATATGTTTCATGCTATGGTTAGATTTATCTTAATTCTTTTTTCGTAGTTGCGGATGCTTGCGAGAGAGGTTAATCATAAGTGGGAGGCTTGTCCAAGTAAGGGCAGCACCCAAGCACCGGTCCACCCACATATCAAATTATCAAAGTAACGAACGCGAATCATATGAGCATGATGAAAACTAGCTTGACAGAAATTCCCATGTGTCCTCAGGAGCGCTTTGATTTATATAAGAGTTTGTCCAGGCTTGTCCTTTGCTACAAAAAGGATTGGACCACCTTGATGCACCGTTGCTACATTTGTTACTTGCTATCCGTTATGAATTATCTTATCACAAAACTATCTGCTACCGATAATTTCAGTGCTTGCAGAGAATACCTTACTGAAAACTGCTTGTCATTTCCTTCTGCTCCTCGTTGGGTTCGACACTCTTACTTATCGAAAAGGACTACGATAGATCCCCTATACTTGTGGGTCATCAAGACTCTTTTCTGGCGCCGTTGCCGGGGAGTGAAGCGCCTTTGGTGAGTGGAATTTGGTAAGGAAAAATTTATATAGTGTGCTGAAATTTACTGTCACTTGTTACTATGGAAAATAATCCTTTGAGGGGCTTGTTCGGGGTATCTTCACCTCGACCGGAAGCACAAAGAGTTGCTCCTCAACCTACTGAACCTACTGAAAATATTTATTATGAAATTCCTTCGGGTATGATAGAGAAACTGCTAGCTAATCCTTATGCAGGAGATGGAACACTACATCCTGATTTGCACCTGATCTATGTGGATGAAGTTTGTGGATTATTTAAGCTTGCAGGTTTGCCCGAGGATGATGTCAAGAAGAAGGTCTTTCCTTTATCTTTGAAGGAGAAGGCATTGACATGGTATAGGCTATGTGATGATATTGGATCATGGAACTACAACCGCCTGAAATTGGAATTTCATCAGAAGTTTTATCCTATGCATCTGGTTCATCGTGATCGGAATTATATTTATAATTTTTGGCCTCGTGAAGGAGAAAGTATCGCTCAAGCTTGGGGGAGGCTTAAGTCAATGTTATATTCATGCCCCAATCATGAGCTCTCAAGAGAAATTATTATTCAGAATTTTTATGCTCGGCTTTCTCGTATTGATCAATCCATGCTCGATACTTCTTGTACTGGTTCCTTTATGAAGAAGGATATTGAATTCAAATGGGGTTTATTGGAAAGAATTAAACGCAACTCTGAAGATTGGGAACTCGACGAAGATAAGGAGTTAGGTATAAACCTTAAGTTTGATTGTGTTAAATCCTTTACAGACACCGATGCTTTTCGTGAATTTAGCACTAAATATGGACTTGACTCTGAGATAGTAGCTTCTTTCTGTGAATCATTTGATGCTCATGTTGATCTCCCTAAGGAGAAGTGGTTTAAATATCATCCTCCCATTGAAGTGAAAGTAGTTGAACCTATTAAAGTTGAAGAAGAAACTATTATTTATAATGTTGATCCTGTTATTCCTGCTGCTTATATTGAGAAACCCCCTTTCCCTGTTAGAATAAAGGAACATGCTAAAGCTTCAAATGTGGTTTGTAAGAGCTATGTTAGAACACCTACACCCCCTGACCAAATTAAAGTTGAACCTAGTGTTGCTATGGTTAAAGATCTTGTCGGCATACGACACCTATGGGATCGCGTGGATCCCTTTACGGTTCGGCAGGGAGAAAGGCTTGCAGAAAGAGCAGATCCAGCGAACAACGCGAGGGATTTTTACCCAGGTTCGGGCCGCTGAGAAGCGTAAAACCCTACTCCTGCTTTAGTTGTATTGGATGTGTTTGAACTCTAGCCCCAGGAGCGCTTCCGATGAACAGTACATTCGAGCAGCAGCTACGCATTCAGAATGGGCCAGAAGGTCCTCTCCTCAGTCGCTAGAAGATCCTCTCCCCTTGTAGCTACGCCTTGGGCCTCCTTTTATATGCCAAAGGGGTCACCAACAGTAGCGAAGTACAAGAGGTGTAAAGTTGCTACAGCATTATCATACCTAATACTGACAACTTAGGACAAACGCATTAAATGCTCCGTTGAGGTGTCCCTAACTTTCTTGGGGATGGTAAAAGGGCCCATCCCATCAGCACCGCTTAACCCCATCCGCCGCTAATGCCATGACACGCATCCAGGAGGACAAACCCCGTCTGACAGGCTCGTCGCTGCACTGGAGCGGTGGCAGGGTGGCGGGATCTTGCCGGATGCGAATCTTGCCAGGTGCGAATCTTGTCGGGTCTTCGCTAGCCATCCCGGCAAGCATCTTGTCGGGATCCTAGCCTTCGGTCTTCTGTCTTCTAATCATTGACTTCGATGCTTTCTTGATAGTCTTGTGCTTGTTCCCAGTTGTCCCCCGGCAAGCATCTTGTCGGGAGTCCAACATCGGGTCTTCTCGGTGACCTGCCTGGAGGTCTTCTCCTAATGTGATTTCCATAAAAGTACCACCCACGGCGGAATCTAAAAGATTTCTAGAAGCAAAATTCAATCCCGCATAGAAAATTTGTATAATCATCCATAAACTCAAACCATGCGCAGGGCAATTTCTAATCATTAGTTTCGTCCTCTCCCAAGATTGGGCAACATGCTCATGATCAAGTTGCTTCAAATTCATTATATCATTCCTAAGGGAGATGATCTTAGCGGGCGGAAAGTACTTGGAAATAAAAGCATCTTTACACTTATTCCATGAATCAATACTATTTTTAGGCAAAGATGAAAACCAAGTTTTAGCACGATCTCGTAGTGAGAACGGAAATAGCTTCAATTTAACAATATCATTATCCACATCTTTCTTCTTTTGCATATCACATAACTCAACGAAAGTATTTAGATGGGATGCGGCATCTTCACTAGGAAGGCCAGAAAATTGTTCTTTCATAACAAGATTAAGCAAAGCGGCATTAATTTCATAAGATTCCGCACTAGTGGCGGGAGCAATCAGAGTACTAATAAAATCATTATTATTAGTATTGGAGAAGTCACACAACTTGGTATTCTCTTGAGTCATCGTGACAAAGCAAGCAATCTAGCACACAAGCAAACGAAAAGCAAACGGAAAGACGAACGGAAGAAGGGCGAAAAAAGGCAAATCTTTTTTGGTTTTTCTGAAAATCGTTTTAGAAGTGGGGGAGAGGAAAACGAGAGGCAAATGGCAAATAATGTAAATGCAAGAGATGAGTTTGTGATGGGTACTTGGTAGGCTTGATGTAGATCTCCCCGGCAACGGCGCCAGAAATCCTTCTTGCTACTTCTTGAGCTTGCGTTGGTTTTCCCTTGAAGAGGAAAGGGTGATGCAGCAAAGTAGATAAGTATTTCCCTCAGTTGTTGAGAACCAAGGTATCAATCCAGTAGGAGATACAAGCAAGTCCCCAATCTTCGCACCTACACAAACAATCAAACTCTTGCACCCAACGCTAAAAGGGGTTGTCAATCCCTTCACAGTTATTTGCAAGGATGAGATCTGATAGAGATAGATATAAAAGATTGATAGATAGTAAAGTAAAACAAAAGTAAAAATAATGCAGTGAGGTATTTTTGGTATTTTTGGTTTATAGATCTGAAAATATAATATGGAAAATAGACCCGGGGGCCATAGGTTTCACTAGAGGCTTCTCTCATGAAGGAAAATAATACGGTGGGTGAACAAATTACTGTCGAGCAATTGATAGAAAAGTGCATAGTTATGACGATATCCAAGGCAATGATTATGCATATAGGCATCACGTCCGTGTCAAGTAGACCGAAACGATTCTGCATCTACTACTAGTACTCCACACATCGACCGACTCCTGCCTGCATCTAGAGTATTAAGTTCATGAAGAACAGAGTAACGCATTAGGTAAGATGACATGATGTAGAGGGATAAACTCAAGCAATATGATGAAAACCCCATCTTTTTATCCTCGATGGCAACAATACAAATACGTGCCTCGCTACCCCTACTTTGTCACTGGGTGAGGACACCGCAAGATTGAACCCAAAACTAAGCACTTCTCCCATTGCAAGAATTACCAATCTAGTTGGCCAAACCAAACCAATAACTCGAAGAGACTTGCAAAGATATGAAATCATGCATATAAGAATTCAGAGAAGATTCAAATAATATTCATAGATAAGCTGACCATAAACCCACAATTCATCGGATCTCGACAAACACACCGCAAAAGAGTATTACATCAGATAGATCTCCATGAAGATCATGAAGAACATGGTATTGAAGAACATAGAGAGAGAAGAAGCCATCTAGCTACTAGCTATGGACCCGAAGGTCTGTGGTAAACTACTCATGCATCATCGGAGGGGCAATGGAGTTGATGTAGATGCCCTCCGTGATCGAACCCCCCTCCGGCAGATTACCGGAAAAGGCTCCAAGATTGGATCTCACGGGAACAGAGGCTTCCGGCGGCGGAAAAGTATTTTCGTGGCTCTTTTTGGTATCTTGGGAATATTTGGGAATTTATAGGCCGAAGAATAGGATTAGGAGTGCTGCCGTGGGGCCACAAGCCAGGGGGGCGCCCCCCCCTAGGGCGCGCCCTGGTGGCTTGTGACGCCACGGCAGGTCTCCTGCCTTCATCTCCAAGTCTGATGGGTTTCTTCTGGTCCAAGAAAAATCATTCTGAAGATTTTATTCCGTTTGGACTCCGTTTAATATTCCTTATCTGCAATACTCAAAAACAAGGAAAAAACAGAAACTGGCACTAAGCTCTAGATTAATAGGTTTGTCCCAAAAATAATATAAAATAGCATATTAATGCTTATAAAACATCCAAAACAGATAATATAATAGCATGGAACAATCAAGAATTATAGATACGTTGGAGACGTATCAAGCATCCCCAAGCTTAATTCCTGCTCGTCCTCGAGTAGGTAAATGATAAAAACAGAATTTTTGATGTGGAATGGTACCTAACATATTTATCCATGTAGTATTCTTTATTGTGGCATGAATATTCAGATCCATAAGATTCAAAACAAAAGTCTAATATTGACATAAAAACAGTAATACTTCAAGCATACCAACAAGGCAATTGCGTCCTTTCAAAATAACATGGCCTTAGAAAGTTATCCCTACAAAATCATATGGTCTGGCTATGCTCCATCTTCCCCACACAAAGTATCTAAATCATGTACAACCCCGATGACAAGTCAAGCAATTGTTTCACACATTTTATGTTCTCAAACCTTTTCAACTCTCACGCAATACATGAGCGTGAGCCATGGATATAGCACTATAGGTGGAATAGAATATGGTGGAGGTTATGAAGGAAAAAGGAGAAGATAGTCTCACATCAACTAGTCATATCAACGGGCTATGGAGATGCCCATCAATAGATATCAATGTGAGTGAGTAGGGATTGCCATGCAACGAATGCACTAAAGCTATAAGTGTATGAAAGCTCAAAAAGAAAACTAAGTGGTTGTGCATAAGATGAAAAATCCCACTAGTTATATGAAAGTGACAAAATAGGAGACTCTCTATCATGAAGATCATGGTGCTACTTTGAAGCACAAGTGTGGAAAGAGATAGTAGCATCGTCCCTTCTCTCTTTCTCTCATTTTTTTTTGGTGGGCATCTTTGGCCTCTTTTTTTTATTTGGGCTTCGCTGGCCTCTTTTATTATTTGTAAAGTCTGGAGACTCATCCCAACTTGTGAGGGAGTCATAGCTTCCATCATCCTTTTCTCTCATGGGACAATGCTCTAATAATGAAAATCACCACACTTTTATTTACTTACAACTCAAAAATTACAACTCGATACCTAGAACAAAATATGACTCTATATGCAATATGAAAGTGATGGTGCGTGTCATGAAAAACGGAACGGTGGAAGTTGCATGGCAATATATCTCGGAATGGCTATGGAAATGCCATAATAGGTAGGTTGTTGGGGAACGTAGTAATAATTCAAAATTTTCCTATGTGTCACCAAGATCAATCTAGGAGATGCTAGCAACGAGAGAGAGAGAGAGTGCATCTTCATACCCTTGAAGATCGCTAAGAGGAAGCGTTGCAAAGAACGCGGTTGATGGAGTCGTACTCGCGGCGATTCAAATCGCGGAAGATCCGATCCAAGCGCCGAACGGACGGCGCCTCCGCGTTCAACACACGTACAGCCCGGGGACGTCTCCTCCTTCTTGATCCAGAAAGGGGGGAGGAGAAGTTGAGGGAGAGCTCCGGCAGCACGACGGCGTGGTGGCGGTGGAGCTCGTGGTTCTCCGGCAGAGCTTCGCTAAGCACTACGGAGGAGGAGGAGGTGTAGGAGGGGGGAGGGCTACGCCAGGGGCAAGGGGTGCGGATGCCCTCCCACCCCCCCTCTATTTATAGGCTGAAGGGGAGAGGGGGCCGGCCCCCTTAGATCCATCTAGAGGGGGGGCGGCGGCCAAGGGGGGATCTTGCCCCCCAAGTTGGTGGGAGGCGCCCCCACCCCCTAGGGTTCCCAACCCTAGGCGCCTTGGGCCCTTGGGGGGAGGGGCGCACCAGCCCACTAGGGGGATAGTTCCCACCCATATTCAGCCCACGTGGTCCTCCGAGGCAGGTGGCCCCTCCCGGTGGACCCCCGGAACCCTTTCGGTGGTCCCGGTACAATACCGATAAACCCCGAAACTTTTCCGGTGACTGAAACTGGACTTCCCATATATAAATCTTCACCTCCGGACCATTCCGAAACTCCTCGTGACGTCCGGGATCTCATCCGGGACTCCGAACAACTTTCGGGAACCACATACAATTCCCATTACAACTCTAGCGTCACCGAACCTTAAGTGTGTAGACCCTACGGGTTCGGGAACCATGCAGACATGACCGAGACACCTCTCCGGCCAATAACCAATAGCGGGATCTGGATACCCATATTGGCTCCCACATGTTCCACGATGATCTCATCGGATGAACCACGATGTCGGGGATTCAATTAATCCCGTATACAATTCCCTTTGTCCATCGGTATGTTACTTGCCTGAGATTCGATCGTCGGTATCCCTATACCTTGTTCAATCTCGTTACCGGCAAGTCTCTTTACTCGTTCCGTAACACATGATCCCGTGACTAACTCCTTAGTCACATTGAGCTCATTATGACGATGTATTACCGAGGGGGCCTAGAGATACCTCTCCGTCACACTGAGTGACAAATCCCAGTCTCCATTCGTGCCAACCCAACAGACACTTTCGGAGATACCTGTAGTGCACCTTTATAGTCACCCAGTTACGTTGTGACCTTTGATACACCCAGAGCATTCCTACGGTATCTGGGAGTTGTACAATCTCATGGTCTAAGGAAATGATACTTGACATTAGAAAAGCTCTAGCAGACGAACTAAACGATCTTTGGCTATGCTTAGGATTGGGTCTTGTCCATCACATCATTCTCCTAATGATGTGATCCCGTTATCAATGACATCCAATGTCCATGGTCAGGAAACCATGACCATCTATTGATCAACGAGCTAGTCAACTAGAGGCTCACTAGGGACATGGTGTGGTCTATGTATTCACACATGTATTACGGTTTCCGATTAATACAATTATAGCATGAACAATAGACAATTATCATGAACAAGGAAATATAATAATAACCATTTTATTATTGCCTCTAGGGCATATTTCCAACAGTCTCCCACTTGCACTAGAGTCAATAATCTAGTTACATTGTGATGAATCGAACACCCATAGAGTTCTGGTGCTGATCATGTTTCGCTCGTGTAAGAGGTTTAGTCAACGGATCTGTGACATTCAGATCCGTATGTACTTTACAAATATCTATATCTCCATCCTGAATGTAACCACAAATGGAGTTGAAGCGGCGCTTGATGTGCTTGGTCTTCTTGTGAAACCTGGGCTCCTTGGCAATGGCAATAGCTCCAGTGTTGTCACAGAAGAGAGTCATCGGGCCCGACGCATTGGGAATCACTCCTAGGTCGGTGATGAACTCCTTCATCCAGACTCCTTCCTGTGCTGCTTCCGAAGCAGCTATGTACTCTGCTTCACATGTAGATGCCGCCACGACGCTTTGCTTGCAACTGCACCAGCTGACTGCCCCACCATTCAAAATATACACGTATCCGGTTTGTGACTTGGAGTCATCCGGATCTGTGTCGAAGCTAGCATCGACGTAACCCTGTATGACGAGCTCTTCGGCACCTCCATAAACGAGAAACATATCCTTAGTCCTTTTCAAGTACTTAAGGATATTCTTGACCGATGTCCAGTGTTCCATTCCGGGATCACTTTGGTACCTCCCTACCAAACTTATGGCAAGATTCACATCAGGTCTGGTACACAGCATGCCATACATAATAGAGCCTATGGCTGAGGCATAGGGGATGACACTCATCTTTTCTCTATCTTCTGCCGAGGTCGGGCATTGAGCTGTGCTCAATCTCACACCTTGCAATACAGGCAAGAACCCCTTCTTGGACTGATCCATATTGAACTTCTTCAATATCTTGTCAAGGTATGTGTTTTGTGAAAGACCAATGAGGCGTCTCGATCTATCTCTATAGATCTTGATGACTAATATGTAAGCAGCTTCTCCAAGGTCCTTCATTGAAAAACACTTATTCAAGTAGGCCTTTATGCTTTCCAAAAAGTTCTATGTCATTTCCCATCAACAATATGTCATCCACATATAAAATGAGAAATGCTACAGAGCTCCCACTCACTTTCTTGTAAATACAGGCTTCTCCATAAGTCTGTATAAACCCAAACGCTTTGATCACCTCATCAAAGCGAATGTTCCAACTCCGAGATGCTTGCACCAGCCCATAGATGGAGCGCTGGAGCTTGCATACCTTGTCAGCATTCTTAGGATCGACAAAACCTTCCGGCTGCATCATATACAATTCTTCCTTAAGGAAACCGTTAAGGAATGCCGTTTTGACGTCCATTTGCCAGATCTCATAATCATAAAATGTGGTAACTGCTAACATGATTCGGACGGACTTCAGCATCGCTACGGGTGAGAAAGTCTCATCGTAGTCAACTCCTTGAACTTGTCGATAACCCTTAGCAACAAGCCGAGCCTTATAGACGGTCACATTACCATCCGCGTGAGTCTTCTTCTTAAAGATCCATTTATTTATACTTTGTTCTCATACATGGATCCTATCTCGGATTTCATGGCTTCAAGCCATTTGTTGGAATCCGGGCCCGCCATGGCTTCTTCATAGTTCGAAGGTTCACCGTTGTCTAACAACATGATTTCCAGCACAGGGTTGCCGTACCACTCTGGTGCGGAACGTGTCCTCGTGGACCTACGAAGTTCAGTAGTAACTTGTTTATCCGAAGTTTCATGATCATCATTATTAACTTCCTCTCTAGTCGGTGCAGGCACCACAGAAACATTTTCCTGCGCTGCGCTACTCTCCGGTTCGAGAGGGGGTACAATTACCTCATCAAGTTCTACTTTCCTCCCACTTACTTCTTTCAAGAGAAACTCTTTCTCTAGAAAGGATCCATTCTTGGCAACAAAGATCTTGCCTTCGGATCTGAGGTAGAAGTTATACCCAATAGTTTCCTTAGGGTATCCTATGAAGACGCACTTTTCCGATTTGGGTTCGAGCTTTTCAGGTTGAAGTTTCTTGACATAAGCATCGCATCCCCAAACTTTCAGAAACGACAGCTTAGGTTTCTTCCCAAACCATAATTCATACGGTGTCGTCTCAACGGATTTAGACGGTGCCCTATTTAAAGTGAATGCGGCAGTCTCTAATGCATATCCCCAAAATGACAGCGGTAAATCAGTAAGAGACATCATAGATCGCACCATATCCAATAGAGTGCGATTATGATGTTCGGACACACCATTACGCTGAGGTGTGCCAGGCGGCGTGAGTTGTGAAACAATTCCACATTTCCTTAAGTGCGTGACAAACTCGTGACTCAAATATTCTCCTCCACGATCAGATCGTAAGAACTTTATTTTCTTGTCAGTTTGACTCTCTACCTCACTCTGAAATTCCTTGAACTTTTCAAAGGTCTCAGACTTGTGTTTCATTAAGTAGACATACCCATATCTGCTTAAGTCATCAGTGAGGGTGAGAACATAACGATAGCCTCCGCGAGCCTCAACGCTCATTGGACCGCATACATCGGTATGTATTATTTCCAACAAGTTGGTTGCTTGCTCCATTGTTCCGGAGAACGGAGTCTTAGTCATCTTGCCCATGAGGCATGGTTCGCATGTGTCAAATGATTCATAATCAAGAGACTCCAAAAGTCCATCTGCATGGAGTTTCTTCATGCGTTTGACACCAATATGACCAAGGCGGCAGTGCCACAAGTATGTGGGACTATCATTACCAACCTTACATCATTTGGTATTCACACTATGAATATGTGTAACATCACGTTTGAGATTCAATAAAAATAAACCATTGACCAGCGGGGCATGATCATAAAACATATCTCTCATATAAATAGAACAACCATTATTCTCGGATTTAAATGAGTAGCCATCTCGCATCAAACGAGATCCAGATACAATGTTCATGCTCAAAGCTGGTACTAAATAACAATTATTGAGGTTTAAAACTAATCCCGAAGGTAGATGTAGAGGTAGCGTGCCGACGGCGATCACATCGACCTTGGAACCATTCCCGATGCGCACCATCACCTCGTCCTTCGCCAGTCTCCGCTTATTCCGCAACTCCTGTTTTGAGTTACAAATGTGAGAAACCGCACCGGTATCAAATACCCAGGAGCTACTACGAGCGCTGGTAAGGTACACATCAATAACATGTATATCATATATACCTTTGACGTTGCCGGCCTTCTTATCCGCTAAGTACTTGGGGCAGTTCCGCTTCCAGTGACCGGTTCCCTTGCAATAAAAGCACTCAGTCTCAGGCTTGGGTCCATTCTTGGGCTTCTTCCCGGCAACTGATTTACCGGGCGCGGCAACTGCTTTGCCGTCCTTCTTGAAGTTCTTCTTACCCTTGCCTTTCTTGAAACTGGTGGTCTTATTCACCATCAACACTTGATGTTCCTTTTTGATCTCCACCTCCGCTGATTTCAGCATCGAATATAACTCAGGAATGGACTTCTCCATCCCTTGCATATTGAAGTTCATCACAAAGCTCTTGTAGCTAGGTGGAAGCGACTGGAGGATTCTGTCAATAACCGAGTCATCCGGAAGATTAACTCCCAGCTGAGACAAGCGGTTGTGCAACCCAGACATTTTGAGTATGTGCTCGCTGACAGAACTATTTTCCTCCATCTTACAACTGAAGAACTTGTCGGAGACTTCATGTCTCTCGTGTTCTGAGGCCATGTCTGTACATGCTAGGTTCGTCAAGTCAACCTAAGTGTTTCGCGTGTGTAAATCTGGCTTACACCCGTTGTATGTGAACGTTAGAATCTATCACACCCGATCATCATGTGGTGCTTTGAAACAACGATCCTTCGCAATGGTGCACGCTTAGGGGGAACACATTTCTTGAAATTTTAGTGAGGGATCATCTTATTTATGCTACTGTCGTTCTAAGCAAATAAGATGTAAAAACATGATAAACATCACATGCAAATCATAAAGTGACATGATATGGCCAATATCATCTTGCGCCTTTGATCTCCATCTTCGGGGCGCGGCATGATCACCATCGTCACCGGCACGACACCATGATCTCCGTCATCATGATCTCCATCATCGTGTCTTCATGAAGTTGTCTCACCAACTATTACTTCTACTACTATGGCTAACGGTTAGCAATAAACTAAAGTAATTACATGGCGTTTTTGATTGACACGCAGGTCATACAATAAATTAAGACAACTCCTATGGCTCCTGCCGGTTGTCATGCTCATCGACATGCAAGTCGTGATTCCTATTACAAGAACATGATCAATCTCATACATCACATATATTTCATCACATCCTTTTGGCCATATCACATCACATAGCATACCCTGCAAAAACAAGTTTGACGTCCTCTAATTGTTGTTACAAGTTTTACGTGGCTGCTATGGGTTTCTAGCAAGAACGTTTCTTACCTACGCAAAAGCCACAACAGTGATATGCCAATTGCTATTTACCCTTCATAAGGACCCTCTTCATCGAATCCGATCCGACTAAAGTGGGAGATACATACACCCGCTAGCCACCTTATGCAACAAGTGCATGTCAGGCGGTGGAACCAGTCTCACGTAAGCGTACGTGTAAAGTCGGTCCGGGCCGCTTCATCCCACAATGGCGCCGAATCAAGATAGGACTAGTAACGGCAAGCAAATTGACCAAATCATCGCCCACAACTACTTGTGTTCTACTCGTGCATAGAATCTACGCATAGACCTGGCTCATGATGTCACTGTTGGGGAACGTAGTAATAATTCAAAATTTTCCTACGTGTCACCAAAATCAATCTAGGAGATGCTAGAAACGAGAGAGAGAGAGTGCATCTTCAAACCCTTGAAGATCGCTAAGCGGAAGCGTTGCAAAGAACGCGGTTGATGGAGTCGTACTCGCGGCGATTCAAATCGCGGAAGATCCGATCCAAGCGCCGAACGGACGGCGCCTCCGCGTTCAACACACGTACAGCCCAGGGATGTCTCCTCCTTCTTGATCCAACAAGGGGGGAGGAGAAGTTGAGGGAGAGCTCCGGCAGCACGACGGCGTGGTGGCGGTGGAGCTCGTGGTTCTCCGGCAGAGCTTCGCTAAGCACTACGGAGGAGGAGGAGGTGTAGGAGGGGGGAGGGCTGCGCCAGGGGCAAGGGGTGCAGCTGCCCTCCCACCCCCCCTCTTTTTATAGGCTGAAGGGGAGAGGGGGCCGCCCCCCTTAGATCCATCTAGAGGGGGGGGCGGCGGCCAAGGGGGTTGCTTGCCCCCCAAGTTGGTGGGAGGCGCCCCCACCCCCTAGGGTTCCCAATCCTAGGCGCCTTGGGCCCTTGGGGGGGGCGCACCAGCCCACTAGGGGGCTAGTTCCCACCCATATTCAGCCCACGTGGTCCTCCGAGGCAGGTGGCCCCTCCCGGTGGACCCCCGGAACCCTTTCGGTGGTCCCGGTACAATACCGATAAACCCCGAAACTTTTCCGGTGACTGAAACTGGACTTCCCATATATAAATCTTCACCTCCGGACCATTCCGGAACTCCTCGTGATGTCTGGGATCTCATCCGGGACTCCGAACAACTTTCGGTAACCACATACAATTCCCATTACAACTCTAGCGTCACCGAACCTTAAGTGTGTAGACCCTACGGGTTCGGGAACCATGCAGACATGACCGAGACACCTCTCCGGCCAGTAACCAATAGCGGGATCTTGATACCCATATTGGCTCCCACATGTTCCACGATGATCTCATCGGATGAACCACGATGTCGGGGATTCAATTAATCCCGTATACAATTCCCTTTGTCCATCGGTATGTTACTTGCCCGAGATTCGATCGTCGGTATCCCTATACCTTGTTCAATCTCGTTACCGGCAAGTCTCTTTACTCGTTCCGTAACACATGATCCCATGACTAACTCCTTAGTCACATTGAGCTCATTATGACGATGTATTACCGAGTGGGCCCAGAGATACCTCTCCGTCACACGGAGTGACAAATCCCAGTCTCGATTCGTGCCAACCCAACAGACACTTTCGGAGATACCTGTAGTGCACCTTTATAGTCACCCAGTTACGTTGTGACGTTTGATACACCCAAAGTATTCCTACGGTATCCGGGAGTTGTACAATCTCATGGTCTAAGGAAATGATACTTGACATTAGAAAAGCTCTAGCAGACGAACTACACGATCTTGTGCTATGCTTAGGATTGGGTCTTGTCCATCACATCATTCTCCTAATGATGTGATCCCGTTATCAACGACATCCAATGTCCATGGTCAGGAAACCATGACCATCTATTGATCAACGAGCTAGTCAACTAGAGGCTCGCTAGGGACATGGTGTGGTCTATGTATTCACACATGTATTACGGTTTCCGGTTAATACAATTATAGCATGAACAATAGACAATTATCATGAACAAGGAAATATAATAATAACCATTTTATTATTGCCTCTAGGGCATATTTCCAACATAGGTATGGTGGCTGTTTTGAGGAAGGTATATGGTGGCTGTTTTGAGGAAGGTGGGTTTAATGCACCGGCGAAAGTTGTGCGGTACCAGAGAGACTAGCAAAGGTGGAAGGGTGAGAGTGCGTATAATCCATGGACTCAACATTAGTCATAAAGAACTCACATACTTATTGCAAAAGTCTATTAGTTATCGAAGCAAAGTATGAGACGCATGCTCCTAGGGGAGAGGTTGGTAGGAGTTAACCATCGCGCGCTCCCGACCCTCACACAAAGGTTGACACTCATTAAACAAATCATGCTCCGACTTCGTTACATAACGGTTCACCATACGTGCATACTACGGGAATCACAAACTTCAACACAAGTATTTATACCAATTCACAATTACTCACTAGCATGACTCTCATATTACCATCTTCATATCTCAAAACTATATGCAAGGAATCAAACTTCTCATAGTATTCAATGCACTTAATATGAAAGTTTTTATTATATCCCTCTTGGATGCCCATTATATTAGGACTAAATTCATAACCTAAACCAATTACCATGCTGTTTAAAGACTCTCAAAATAATATAAGTGAGGTACGAGAGTTCAATAATTTTTATAAAATAAAACACCACCGTGCTCTAAAAAGATATAAGTGAATTACTAGAGCAACATTGCCTAGCTCAAAAGATATAAGTGAAGCACATAGAGTATTCTAATAAATTCATGATTAAATGCGTGTCCCCCTCAAAAGATGTGTGCAGCAAGGATGATTGTGGCAAACTAAAAAGCAAAGACTCATATCATACAAGACGCTCCAAGCAAAACACATATCATGTGGTGAATAAAAATATAGCCTCAAGTAAATTTACCGATGGATTGAAGACGAAAGAGGGGATGCCTTCCGGGGCATCCCCAAGCTTAGGCTTTTTGGTATCCTTGGATATGGCTTGGGGTGCCTTGGGCATACCCAAGCTTAGGCTCTTGCCACTCCTTATTCCATAGTCCATCAAATCTTTACCCAAAACTTGAAAACTTCACAACACAAAACTCAACAGAAAACTCATGAGATCCGTTAGTATAAGAAAAATAAATCACCACTTTAGGTACTGTTGTGAACTCATTCTTTATTTATATTGGTGTAATATCTACTGTATTCCAACTTCTCCATGGTTCATACCCCCCGATACAACCCATAGATACATCAAAATAAGCAAACAACACAAAGAAAACAGAATCTGTCTAAAACAGAACAGTCTGTAGCAATCTATAGACTTCGAATACTTCTGTAACTCCAAAAATTCTGAAAAATTAGGAAAATCAGGGAAATTTTTATATCAATCTTGTGTAAAAACTTCAGATCAAAATCACGTTCCAGTGAATTTACAAAATTCCTGGACTGAGAGCAAAAGTTTCTGTTTTTCAGCAAAATCAAATCACAAACACCGTAGACCATCCCAAAGGTCTTACTTGGCTCAAACACTAATTAAAACAAGAAAGCACAATTAATACAGAGGTAATAATGTGCAAAACACTCAAAAACATAAGCAAAAACAAAAGCATAAAAATAAAATTGGGTTGCCTCACAACAAGCGCTATTGTTTAACGCCCCTAGCTAGGCATAACGCAATAGATCTAGGTATTGTCATCTTTAGTATGCAATCCATAAGTAGCTCTCATAATAGATTGATAACGTAATTTTATTTTCTTTCTAGGAAAGTGCTCCATGCCTTTCCTTAATGGAAATTGGAATCTAATATTTCCTTCCTTCATATCAATAATTGCACCAATCGTTCTAAGGAAAGGTCTACCAAGAATAATAGGACATGTAGGATTGCAATCTATATCAAGAACAATGAAATCTACGGGCACATAATTCCTATTTGCAACAATAAGAACATCAGTAATCCTTCCCATAGGTTTCTTTATAATGGAATCCGCAAGATGCAAATTTAAAGAGCAATCATCAAATTCACGGAAACCTAGCACATCACATAAAGTTTTTGGAATCGTGGAAACGCTAGCACCCAAATCACACAAAGCATGGCACTCATAATCTTTAATTTTAATCTTAATAGTAGGTTCCCACTCATCATAAAGCTTTCTAGGTATAGAAACTTCCAACTCAAGTTTTTCTTCAAAAGATTTCATCATAGCATCCATGATATGTTTAGTAAAAGCTTTATTTTGATTATAAGCATGCGGAGAATTCAACATGGATTGCAACAAGGAAACACAATCAATCAAAGAACAACTATCATAATTAAATTCCTTGAAATCCAAAAGAGTGGGTTCATTGCTATTTAAAGTTTTGACCTCTTCAATCCCACTTTTATCAATCTTAGCATTAAGATCTATAAACTCCGAATCATTGGGACGCCTTTTAACTAAAGTTGACTTATCTCCAGTCCCATATTTATCAAGATTTATATTAGAAAACAAAGATTCAATAGGAGTCACATCAATCACTTTAAGATCTTCATCATTATTATCACGAGAACACACTTTTTCAAGCCATTCACGCTTAGCACGTATTCTAGCGGTTCTTTCCTTACACTCATCAATAGAAATTCTCATAGCTTTTAAAGACTCATTAATATCATGCTTGGGTGGAATAGATCTAATTTTCAAAGAATCAATCTCAAGAGAAATTCTATCAACGTTCCTAGCCAAATCATCAATCTTGAGCAATTTTTCTTCAATCATAGCATTGAAACCTTTTTGCGAGCTAATAAATTCTTTAATATTATTCTCAAGATCAGAGGGCATCTTATTATAATTTCCATAATAATTGTTGTAGGAATTACCATAATTATTAGAGGAATTACTAGGAAACGGCCTAGGATTGAAATTACCTCTATACGCGTTATTACCAAAATTGTTCCTACCAACAAAATTCACATCCATAGATTCATTATTATTTCCAATCAAAGAAGACAAAGGCATATCATTAGGATCAATAGGAGCACTCTTACTAGCAAACAATTTCATCAATTCATCCATCTTTTCACTCAAAGTATTTATTTCTTCAATAGCATGCACTTTTTTACTAGTAGGAGATCTTTCGGTATGCCATTGAGAGTAATTTGCCATAATATTATCTAGGAGTTTAGTAGCTTCTCCTGATGTGATTTCCATAAAAGTACCACCCACGGCGGAATCTAAAAGATTTCTAGAAGCAAAATTCAATCCCGCATAGAAAATTTGTATAATCATCCATAAACTCAAACCATGCGCGGGGCAATTTCTAATCATTAGTTTCATCCTCTCCCAAGATTGGGCAACATGCTCATGATCAAGTTGCTTAAAATTCATTATATCGTTCCTAAGGGAGATGATCTTAGCGGGCGGAAAGTACTTGGAAATAAAAGCATCTTTACACTTATTCCATGAATCAATACTATTTTTAGGCAAAGATGAAAACCAAGTTTTAGCACGATCTCGTAGTGAGAACGGAAATAGCTTCAATTTAACAATATCATTATCCACATCTTTCTTCTTTTGCATATCACATAACTCAACGAAAGTATTTAGATGGGATGCGGCATCTTCACTAGGAAGGCCAGAAAATTGTTCTTTCATAACAAGATTAAGCAAAGAGGCATTAATTTCATAAGATTCCGCACTAGTGGCGGGAGCAATCGGAGTACTAATAAAATCATTATTATTAGTATTGGAGAAGTCACACAACTTGGTATTCTCTTGAGTCATCGTGACAAAGCAAGCAATCTAGCACACAAGCAAACGGAAAGCAAACGGAAAGACGAACGGAAGAAGGGCGAAAAAAGGTAAATCTTTTTTGGTTTTTCTGAAAATCGTTTTAGAAGAGGGGGAGAGGAAAACGAGAGGCAAATGGCAAATAATGTAAATGCAAGAGATGAGTTTGTGATGGGTACTTGGTAGGTTTGATGTAGATCTCCCCGGCAACGGCGCCAGAAATCCTTCTTGCTACTTCTTGAGCTTGCGTTGGTTTTCCCTTGAAGAGGAAAGGGTGATGCAGCAAAGTAGATAAGTATTTCCCTCAGTTGTTGAGAACCAAGGTATCAATCCAGTAGGAGATACAAGCAAGTCCCCAATCTTCGCACCTACACAAACAATCAAACTCTTGCACCCAACGCTAAAAGGGGTTGTCAATCCGTTCACGGTTATTTGCAAGGATGAGATCTGATAGAGATAGATATAAAAGATTGATAGATAGTAAAGTAAAACAAAAGTAAAAATAATGCAGCGAGGTATTTTTGGTATTTTTGGTTTATAGATCTGAAAATATAATATGGAAAATAGACCTGGGGGCCATAGGTTTCACTAGAGGCTTCTCTCATGAAGGAAAATAATACGGTGGGTGAACAAATTACTGTCGAGCAATTGATAGAAAAGTGCATAGTTATGACGATATCCAAGGCAATGATTATGCATATAGGCATCACGTCCGTGTCAAGTAGACCAAAACGATTCTGCATCTACTACTATTACTCCACACATCGACCGACTCCTGCCTGCATCTAGAGTATTAAGTTCACGAAGAACAGAGTAATGCATTAGGTAAGATGACATGATGTAGAGGGATAACTCAAGCAATATGATGAAAACCCCATCTTTTTCTCGATGGCAACAATACAAATACGTGCCTCGCTACCCCTACTTTGTCACTGGGTGAGGACACCGCAAAATTGAACCCAAAACTAAGCACTTCTCCCATTTCAAGAATTAGCAATCTAGTTGGCCAAACCAAACCAATAACTCGAAGAGACTTGCAAAGATATGAAATCATGCATATAAGAATTCAGAGAAGATTCAAATAATATTCATAGATAAGCTGATCATAAACCCACAATTCATCGGATCTCGACAAACACACCGCAAAAGAGTATTACATCGGATAGATCTCCATGAAGATCATGAAGAACATGGTATTGAAGAACATAGAGAGAGAAGAAGCCATCTAGCTACTAGCTATGGACCCGAAAGTCTGTGGTAAACTACTCACGCATCATTGGAGGGGCAATGGAGTTGATGTAGATGCCCTCCGTGATCGAATCCCCCTCCGGCAGATTACCGGAAAAGGCTCCAAGATTGGATCTCACGGGAACAGAGGCTTCCGGCGGCGGAAAAGTATTTTCGTGGCTGTTTTTGGTATCCAGGGAATATTTGGGAATTTATAGGCTGAAGAATAGGGTTAGGAGGGCTGCGGTGGGGCCACAAGCCAGGGGGGGCGCCCCCCCCCTAGGGCGCGCCCTGGTGGCTTGTGACGCCACGGCAGGTCTCCTGCCTTCATCTCCAAGTCTGCTGGGTTTCTTCTGGTCCAAGAAAAATCATTCCAAAGATTTTATTCCGTTTGGACTCCGTTTAATATTCCTTATCTGCAATACTCAAAAACAAGGAAAAAACAGAAACTGGCACTAAGCTCTAGATTAATAGGTTAGTCCCAAAAATAATATAAAATAGCATATTAATGTATATAAAACATCCAAAACAGATAATATAATAGCATGGAACAATCAAAAATTATAGATACGTTGGAGACGTATCAGTCACGAACAGCCCTAGAGTTCGTACTAAAATAACACCTTAAGATACACATCAACCAAAACCCTAATGTCACCTAGATACTCCAATGTCACCACGAGTACCCATGGGCTTGATTATACGATATGCATCACACAATTTCAGATTCATCATGTTCAATCCAACACAAAGAACTTCAAAGAGTGCCCCAAAGTTTCTACCGGAGTGTCAAGACGAAAACGTGTGCCAACCCCTATGCATAGATTCCCAAGGTCACGGAACCCACAAGTTGATCACCAAAACATACATCAAGTGGATCAATAGAACATCCCATTGTCACCACGAATATCCCATCGCAAGACATACATCAAGTGTTCTCAAATCCTTAAAGACTCAATCCGATAAGAAAACTTCAAAGGGAAAACTCAATTCATCACAAGAAGATAGAGAGGGGAAAACTCCATATGATTCATCTATATTAATAAAGCTCGCGGTACATCAAGATCGTGTCATCTCAAGAACACGAGAGAGAGAGAGAGAGATCAAACACATAGCTACTGGTACATACCCTCAGCCCCGAGGGTGAACTACTCCCTCCTCGTCATGGAGACCGCCGGGATGATGAAGATGGCCTCCGGTGATGGTTTCCCCCTCCGGCAGGGTGCCGGAACGGGCTCCCGATTGGTTTTTCGTGGCTACAGAGGTTTGCGGCAGCGGAACTCCCGATCTAGGTTTCTTTCTGGGGGTTTTGGTATTTATAGGAATACTTGGCGTTGGAATCAAGTCAGGGGGACTCCCGAGGGACCCACAAGCCAGGGGGGCGCGCCCTAGGGGGGTGCCCCCTAGGCTTGTGACTGCCTCGGGACTCCTCTCCGGTATCTTTTTGCTCCAGTATTTTTTATATTTTCCAAAAATATTCTCCGTAAATTTTTAGCCCATTCCGAGAACTTTTATTTCCGCACAAAAAAAACGACACCATGGTAGTTTTGCTGAAAATAGCGCCAGTCCGGGTTAGTTCTAATTTATTGTAAACATGGCATGAATACTTCATAAATTATAGATACGTTGGAGACGTATCAGCATCCCCAAGCTTAATTCTTGCTCGTCCTCGAGTAGGTAAATGATAAAAGAAATAATTTATGAAGTGTGAATGCTAGCAAGTGCACAAGTTTGATCAATGATAATTCCAATCACCTTTTCTAGCATCAATATAAACCATAAACAGTAGCTCAACTCATAAAACTTCTCATGATCAAGTAACAAGCCATTCACATGTTAAAGTATAGACCAGAAAGTTTCTTGAAAACTAACAAACCATATTCCTAGTCATCGAACAATTGCAATTCATCTTATTTTCAGGAAGGGTCTATGTAAGAGCTTTGATTTAGCAAATTCCACATACTCAACTATCATATAGTCTTCCATGATTATTGTCACTCAAAGCATAGTTTTAGAACAAATAGCATCCATCGAACACAGAGAAAGATAGGGGCTTAATGTTTCGCCTCCCAACTTATTTATCATATAGATAATTGTCAACAATAATAATTCATGATCAAATATATTTGTGTGGATATATATGTCTAGATCATTCCCCAACACATGACGCTTGCCAAGAGAAAAAGATGAAATATAGGAAGTGGTGAAGATCATCATGACTCTTGCATAAAGGTAAGTACTAGAAAGTAAAAGATAGTCCCTTCGCAGAGGGAAGCATTGATTTGCAAAGGTGCCAGAGCTCGAGCTTTTAAAACAGAGATGAATAATAATTTTGAGCGGTATGCTTTCATTGTCAACATAACAACCGAGAGATCTCGGTATCTTCCATGCTAGATACATTATAGGCGGTTCCCAAACAGAATGGTAAAGTTTTTACTCCCCCTCCACCAATCAATCACACTCCACGGCGAGCCGAATCCACGGGTACCGTCCATACAAACAACAATCTTGGGGGAGTTTTGTTTCATTATATTTTGATTTGATTTTTGAGCATGGAACTAGGCATCCCGAATACCAGCCACTTTCTCGTGAATGATAGTGAATCAACACATATCGTGAGAATAACCCACCTAGCATGGAAGATACTGACAGCCCCTAGTCACTATATGAGCGATTCGGGCATACAAAACAGAATATTATTTGAAGGTTTAGAGTTTGGCACATGCAAATTTACTTGGAACGGCAGGTAAATACTGCATATAGGTAGGTATGGTGGACTCATATGGAACAACTTTGGGTTTAAGGGTGTTTGGATGCACAAGTAGTATTTCTACTTGGTGCGGAAGTTTTGGCTAGTATGAGGTGGAAGCAAGCACCACATGTTGGAGGATCCATAACAATATAACTTCTATACAAATATACCCAAACATAACTCATTAAGTTGTCTTCATTGTCCAATTTTAACTAATTTGCTCGAGTTTGAAAATAATAAATGAGCTCACAACCATAGAAGATGTCCAAGATAGTATATTTATATGTGGAATCTCTCTTCCTTCAATATTCTTTCATGACTTGTTCAAGTGACCAATGCGGTGTTTGCTAACTTTCAATAAATTTTACCACCTATACTTATTATGTGTGAAGTCATTACTCCCCATGGGATAAGTATATGAAGCATATTTAATTTCAAATTTACGATATTCAATTCATTCAACCATTTACTCATAGGATATAAGTGAAGCACGAGAGTGAATGACAAACTACTCCAAAAAGATATAAGTGAAGATCAATGCGTAGTCAACAATTAAATAACTATGTGAAGACTCTTTCATCTAAGAATTTCAGATCTTAAGTATTTTATTAAACAGCAAGCAAAAGAAAAAAAAGCACTCCAAGAATAGCACGCATCATGTGAACGAATAAAAATTTAGGCTCAACATAGGCTAACCGATAATTGTTGATGAAGAGAGGTGGGATGCATAGCATCCCCAAGCTTAGATGCTTGAGACTTCTTGAAATATTTACTTGGGGTGCCTTGGGCATCCCCAAGCTTGAGATTTTGTATCTCGTTCAATCCTCTCATATCATGGTTTCACCTATTCTCAAAAACATCTTCCACACAAAACTTGAAAAGAACTCGTGAGATAGGTTAGTACACATAAGAACAAATCAACACTTCATGTACTGCCAAGACATATTGCACAATAATTTTCAAACATCATTTACTGTTTACTATTGTTTCCACAATTTATATCTACCAATATAGGCTATGAAAACCATAGGATAAGTAGATAACAAAACTATGACAGCAATCTGTACAAACAGATCAGTCTGTAGCAATCTATTAAACCAGTGTACTTCTGTAACTCAAAAAATTATGAAAATTTAGGAAATGCGAAATAATTTGTATGACAATACTGTGTAAATTTTTTAGAAACTTACCACGTTCCAGTAAAATATGAAAATTCAAACACTACAGAAAAAGTTTCTGTTTTTACACAGCACACATCAAACATGCAATTCAAGCATCCTAAAAGGCAATTCTTGGAACTTTTTATTGAAAAAGAAGATTATGAATTACACCTAAAAGAAAATAACAAAATATAATGACGATCCAAGCAAAGCACATATTATGTGACGAATAAAAATATAGCTCTAAGTAAGATATACCGATAATGTTGAAGACGAAAGAGGGGATGCCTTCCGGGGCATTCCCAAGCTTAGACGCTTGAGTCTTCCTTGAATATTACCTTGGGGGTGCCTTGGGAATCCCCAATCTTAGGTTCTTGTCACTCCTTATTCTCCTCATATCGGTGTCTCACCCAAAACTTGAAAACTTCAATCACACAAAACTTAACGGAACTTCGTGAGAAGGTTTAGAGTAATAAATAAAGATCATTCACTTAGGTACTGTCAAGACAAGATTCATAATTGTTCTCACATAATACCTACTGTATTATATCATTCCCATAATTTATATCACTGGATATAAGCTATGGGAACACTAAAACAAGCAAACTATGCATGCAAAACAGAATCTGTCAAAAACAGAACAGTCTGTGAAGATCTGTAGTATAACCATACTTCCCTGTCTCTAAAAATTCTGAAAAAATAGAAAAACCTGAAGGATTTGTATATTAAGACTGTGTAAAAATTTCAGATCATTATCACGCTCCAGTAAAAAATTAAAATTCCTGTACTGGAGTCAAAAGTTTCTGTTTTGGTTCAGCATCAATTCTACTCATCTTGTGAGTCATCCCAAAGGCTTTACTTGGCACTTTATTGAAATAAAAGACACAAAACATGATTACTACAGTAGATTAATCATGTGAACACACCAAAACAGTAGGTATAAATATTGGGTTGTCTCCCAACAAGCGCTTTTCTTTAATGCCTTTTTAGCTAGGCATGATGATTTCAATGATGCTCACAAAAAAGATAAGAATTGAAACACAAAGAGAGCATCATGAAGCATATGACTAGCACATTTAAGCTTAACCCACTTCCTATTCATAGGGAATTTTTTAACAAACAATTTATGGGAGTAAGAATCAACTAGCATAGGAAGGCAAAAGAAGCATAACTTCAAAACTTTGAACACATAGGGAGGAAACTTGATATTATTGCAATTCCTACAAGCATATACTCCTCCCTCATAATAATTTTCAGTAGCATCATGAATGAATTCAACAATATAACTATCATATAGAGCATTATTTTCATGATTCATAAGCATAGAAATTTTACTACTCACCACATAAGCAAATTTATTCTCATCAATAGTAGTGGGAGCAAACTCAACAAAATAACTATCATGTCAAGCATAATCCAATTGAAAATTAAAATCATGATGACAAGTTTCATGCTTATCATTATTCTTTATAGCATACATGTCATCACAATAATCATCATAAATAGGAGGCATGCTTTCATCATAATAAATTTGCTCATCAAAACTTGGGGGACTAAACATATCATCTTCAACAAACATAGCATCCCCAAGCTTGTAGCTTTGCATATCATTAGCATCATGAATATTCAAGGAATTCATACTAACAACATTGCAATCATGCTCATCACTCAAAGATTTAGTGCCAAACATTTTAATAACTTCTTCTTCTAACACTTGAGCACAATTTTCCTTTCCATCATTTTCACGAAAGACATTAAAAAGATGAAGCATATGAGGCAACCTCAATTCCATATTTTTTTTGTAGTTTTCTTTTATAGACCAAACTAGTGAAAAACAAGAAACTAAAAGATTTAATTGCAAGATCTAAAGATATACCTTCAAGCACTCACCTCCCCGGCAACGGCGCCAGAAAAGAGCTTGATGTCTACTACGCAACTTTCTTCTTGTAGACTCGTGTTGGGCCTCCAAGCGCAGAGTTTTGTAGGACAGTAGCAAATTTCCCTCAAGTGGATGACCTAAGGTTTATCAATCCGTGGGAGGTGTAGGATGAAGATGGTCTCTCTCAAACAACCCTGCAATCAAATACAAAACATCTCTTGTGTCCCCAACACACCCAATACAATGGCAAATTGTATAGGTGCACTAGTTTGGCGAAGAGATGGTGATACAAGTGTAATATGGATGGTAGATATAGGTTTTTGTAATCTGAAAATATAAAAACAGCAAGGTAGCAAGTAACAAAAGTGAGCAAAAACGGTATTGCAATGCTTACAAACAAGGCCTAGGGTTCATACTTTCACTAGTGCAAGTTCTCTCAACAATACTAACATAGTTGAATCATATGTAAATCCCTCACGTGCGACAAAGAGTTCACTCCAAAGTCACAAATAGCGGAGAACAAACAAAGAAATTATTGTAGGGTACGAAACCACCTCAAAGTTATCTTTTCCGATCAATCGTATGAGCTATCCCTATAAGTGTCACGAACAGCCCTAGAGTTGATACTAAAATAACACCTTAAGATACACATCAACCAAAACCCTAATGTCACCTAGATACTCCAATGTCACCACGAGTACCCATGGGCTTGATTATACGATATGCATCACACAATTTCAGATTCATCATGTTCAATCCAACACAAAGAATTTCAAAGAGTGCCCCAAAGTTTCTACCGGAGAGTCAAGACGAAAACGTGCCAACCCCTATGCATAGATTCCCAAGGTCACGGAACCCGCAAGTTGATCACCAAAACATACATCAAGTGGATCAATAGAACATCCCATTGTCACCACGGATATCCCATCGCAAGACATACATCAAGTGTTCTCAAATCCTTAAAGACTCAATCCGATAAGAAAACTTCAAAGGGAAAACTCCATATGATTCATCTATATTAATAAAGCTCGCGGTACATCAAGATCGTGTCATCTCAAGAACACGAGAGAGAGAGAGATCAAACACATAGCTACTGGTACATACCCTCAGCCCCGAGGGTGAACTACTCCCTCCTCGTCATGGAGACCGCCGGGATGATGAAGATGGCCTCCGGTGATGGTTTCCCCCTCCGGTAGGGTGCTGGAACGGGCTCCCGGTTGGTTTTTCGTGGCTACAGAGGCTTGCGGCGGCAGAACTCCCGATCTAGGTTTCTTTCTGGGGTTTTTGGTATTTATAGGAATACTTGGCGTTGGAATCAAGTCAGGGGGACTCCCCTTGGCTGGTGACTGCCTCGGGACTCCTCTCCGATATCTTTTTGCTCCAGTATTTTTTATATTTTCCAAAAATATTCTCCGTAAATTTTCAGCCCATTCCGAGAACTTTTATTTCTGCACAAAAAAAAACGACACCACGGTAGTTCTGCTGAAAACAGCGTCAGTCCGGGTTAGTTCTAATAAAATCATACCAAAATCATATAGAATTATTGTAAACATGGCATGAATACTTCATAAATTATAGATACGTTGGAGACGTATCAGTCCTCGGGAGCGCTTTGCTTTATATAAGAGTTTGTCCAGGCTTGTCCTTTGCTACAAAAAGGATTGGGCCACCTTGCTGCACCTTTGCTACATTTGTTACTTGCTATCCGTTACGAATTATCTTATCACAAAACTATCTGCTACCCATAATTTCAGTGCTTGCAGAGAATACCTTACTGAAAACTGCTTGTCATTTCCTTCTGCTCCTCGTTGGGTTCGACACTCTTACTTATCGAAAGGACTACGATAGATCCCCTATACTTGTGGGTCATCAAAACACAAGTCTGAAACTTTTGAAAAGTTCAAGCAATTTCAGAGTGAAGTTGAAGATCATCGTGACAAGATAAAATGTCTACGATATGATCGTGGAGGTGAATATCGGAGTTACAAGTTTGGTATACTTTTAAGACAATGTGGAAATTGTTTCACAACTCATGGCACCTGGAATACTACAGTGTAATGGTGTGTCCGAACATCATAGCCGTACTCTATTGGATATGGTGTGTTCTATGATGTCTCTTACCGATTTGCCACTAGCATTTTGGGGTTATGCATTAGAGACAACTACATTCACTTTAAATAGGGCACCATCTAAATCCGTTGAGATGACACCGTATGAATTATGGTTTGGCGAGAATCCTTAGATGTCATTTTTTAAAGTTTGGGGATGCGACTCTTATGTCTGATAAGCTCGAACCCAAAGCAGAAAAGTGCATCTTTACCCTAAAGCAACAATTGGGTATACCTTCAATCATAGATCTGAAGGCAAGGTCTTTGTTGCCAAGAATGGATCCTTCCCAGAGAAGGAGGTTCTCTCCAAAGAAGTGAGTGGGAGGAAGGTAGAACTTGATGAGGTTATTGAACCTTCACTTGAATAGGAAAGTAGTGCATCATAGAAAGATGTTCATGTGATGCGTACACCAATTGAAGAGGAAGCTAATGATGATGAACATGAAACTTCGGATCAATTTACTACCGAACCTCGTAGGTCGACAAGGACATGTAGTGCCCCGAGTGGTACGGTGATCCTGTCTTGGAAGTCATGTTGTTAGACAACGATGAGCCTACGAACTATGAGGAAGCAATGATGGGACCGGATTCCAACAAGTGTCGAAGACCATGAAATCTGAGATAGGATCCATGTATGAAAACCAAGTATGGACTTTGGTAGACTTGCCCGATGATTGGCGGGCCATTAAGTACAAATGGATCTTTAAGAAGAAGACAAACGATGATGGTAATGTCACCATCTATAAAGCTTGACTTTTCGCAAAGAGGTTTCCGACAAGTTCAAGGAGTTGACTACGATGAGACTTTCTTACTCGTAGCGATGCTAGAGTCTATTGGGATTATGTTAGCAGTTGCTACATTTTTTGATTACGAAGTTGGGAAGATGGATGTCAAAACAACGTTTCCTTAACGATTTCCGTGAGGTTGTATGTGATACAACCAGAAGGTTTTGTCGATCCTAAGGATGCTAAAAGGTATGCAAGCTCCAGTGATCCTTCTATGGACTGGTGCAAGCGTCTCGGAGTTGGAATATACGCTTCGATGAGGTGATCAAAGATTTTGGGTTTATACAAAGTTTACGAAGAAACTTGTATTTACAAGAAAGTGAGTGGGAGCACTATAGAATTTCTAATAAGTATATGTGGATGACATATTGTTGATCGGAAATCATGTAGAATTTATGGAAAGCATAAAGAGTTGTTCGAAAGGAGTTTTTCAAAGGAAGACCTGCGTAAAGCTTCTTACATATTGAACATCAAGATCTATAGAGATAGATCAAGACGCTTAATAAAACTTTCACAGAGCACATACCTTAACAAGATTTTGAAGGAGTTCAAAACGGATCAGTCAAAGAAGGAGTTCTTGCATGTATTGTAAGGTGTGAAGTTGAGTAGGATTCAAAGCTCGACCACGGCAGAAGAAAGAGAAAGGACGAAGGTCGTCCCCTATGCCTCAGCCATAGGCTTTGTACTGTATGCCATGTTGTGTACCACACCTGATTTTTGCCTTGCCATGAGTCTGGAAAAGGGGTACTGAAAGCACATTTGCTCCCTTGGTGGTTTTGGTAATTAATAACAACATATATGTCATTGAACTAATGTTTCCACTAAGTCTATTTCAGGAAAAGTTCAATGATAGGGATGGCAAAAAGGATTGTGGAGATACCCCAAGATACAAGGAAATGGATTGGCAAAGCTTCAAGCAAGAGGACTCTACATGTTACTTTGTGAGAAATCACTTTGAGTCCATAGGAAAGCCAATACTATTAAAAGGGGGTAAGGTACTATTGGTGATCAAGATGCTCCACGTGCACAAGAGATAGTCACCAAAAACACCCACAAACTCTTCCACAAAAGTCTGTCCATAGCTAAATATCCAAAATTGGTGCAACCAACAATTCCCACTCGGTGCCACCGATTCCCAAACTCAGACAGACCCATGCCAAACCCTAGCCAGTCGGTGCAACCGATTCTGCCTCGGTGTCACCGAGTTTGGGTTGCCAACTTTCTGTTTAGCCATTTTCAATCTTCGGTACCACCGAGTTTTGCCAGTCGGTCTCACCGAGTTTTTGGACCAACTCTCTGGATAGCCATTCACAAGAATCGGTACCACCGAGAATTGTGAATCGGTACCACTAAGTTTCTGGACCAACTCTCTGGTAAGCCATGGTCAAGAATCGGTACCACCGAGATGTGAATATCGGCGTCACCGTGTTGTGCAATCTGACCATTGGTCACCTAATCGGTACCACCGAGAATTATATATCGGTCTCACCGAGATTCAAAAGTTACTGCCTTTTGATCACTTCGGTACCACCGAGATTCACACATCGGTGCCACCGAGTTGGTCACTTTACGTGTAACGGTTGGATTTTTGGGGATGCCTATATATACCCCTTCACCACCACCCACTCGAAAGAGAAGCACTCAAAACTATTCCATACTTGCCCCATCCAATTTTCTGAGAGAGAGCCACCTACCCTTGTGTTGAGATCAAGCCATTCCACTCCATCCATATGAATCTTGATCTCTAGCCTCCCCAAGTTGCTTTCCACCAATTCAATCTCTTCCACCATAGCCAAATCTGTGAGAGAGTGATTGTGTGTTGAGGAGTCTATCATCTTGAAGCACAAGAGCAAGGAGTTCATCGACATTGCCGAGCCTATTACCTTTTGGAGGGTGGTGCCTCCTAGATTGGTTAGGTGTCGCTTGGGAGCCTCCTACTTCGTGTTGTGGAGTTGAACCAAGAAGTTTGTACGGGCAAGGAGATCGCCTACTTCGTGAAGATCTACCCATAGTGAGGCTAGTCCTTCGTGGACGGAAGCCGTTATGGAATAGTCAAGGTTGCTACTTTGTGGACCCTTATGGGTGGAGCCCTCCGTGGACTCTCGCGACCGTTACCCTCCGTCGGTTGAAGACTACATAAACGTGGACGTACGATAGCACCACCTATCGGAACCACGGGAAAAATCTTTGTGTCTACAAATTGCGTTTGATCTTCCTCCCTACCCTCTACTATACATGCTTGTTGTTACTTTCCGCTGCTATACTCTTAGACATGCATGTGTAGGGTGTGCTTGACTTGCTATCATTGATAAAATCTACCAACACTTAAAATTGGGAAAAGGTAGGATTTTTATTTGGTCAAGTAGTCTAATCACCCCCCCCTCTAGACATACTTTCGGTCCTACAAGTGGTATCAGAGCTTTGGTCTCCATTGCATTGGTCTCACAACCTAGGAGAGTATGGCATCTAGTGAGGGAAATTATCACCGTAGAGGTCCGTACTTTGATGGCACAAATTTTGCTAGTTGGAAGCACAAAATGAAAATGCATATTCTTGGTCATAACCCCGCCGTATGGGCTGTTGTTCGTGTTGGCTTGCAAGGTGAATTCTTTGGTGATGGAAAGGAACCGGATCATGAAGCGACCGCGTATGAATTGAAGATGTTGCAATACAACGCTCAAGCATGTGACATTCTCTTCAACTGCCTATGCCCTGAAGAATTCAACAAAATCAGCCGTCTTGAGAATGCAAAAAAGATTTGGGATACTTTGGTTGATATGCACGAAGGTACCGAATCCGTGAGAGAATCCAAGTTGGACGTTCTTCAAAGTCAGCTTGACAAGTTCAAGATGAAGGATGGTGAAGGAGTCGCTGAGATGTACTCTAGGCTAGCTCTCATCACCAATGAGATTGCCGGCTTAGGAAGCGAAGAAATGACCGACAAATTCATCATCAAGAAGATACTTCGAGCTTTGGATGAGAGATACGACACCGTGTGCACATTGATCCAAATGATGCCCAACTACAAAGATCTCAAGCCTACGAAAGTCATTGGAAGGATTGTTGCTCATGAGATGACACTCAAAGACAAAGAAGAGCTTCACAACAAGTCTAGCGGTGCTTACAAAGCCACAAGTGATGCTCCCGCAACTTCAAGCGACAACCTTGTCACCAATGAAGAGATAAGCCTCATGGTCAAGAGATTCAACAAGTTCTACAAGAATAGAGGCAAAGAACGAAGCTCCAACTCAAGATATGAAGAGAAGCGTTCGTCAAGTCGTGACCGAAACTGCTACAATTGTGGGAAGCCCGGACACTACTCCAATGAGTGCACGGCTCCCTACAAACGAAGAGAAGAGTCACCTAGAAGACGAAGCTCAAGGAATGAATCACCTCAAATAGAGAGAAGGAGTAGAGATGATCGTTATGAACGAAGACCCTCAAGGAGAAGTAGGGACTTGGAGAAGAAGGACAAGTACACCAAGAGCTACACAAGAAGAAGACATCAAGCTCATGTTGGTGAATGGGTTTCCGGCTCCGACTCCGACAACAACTCCGAGAGAATCTATCACTCCAACTCCGACTATAGTCAAGATGAAGGTGTTGCCGCACTTGCACTAGTGACTACCAACTCCTATGATCTATTTGATTCACCAAATGAAAGGAGTGGAAGTTGCTTCATGGCTAAAGGCCCCAAGGTATCACACCCCGAGTATCTTGATTTCGATAGTGATGAAGATGACTTACTTTTGTGATGATGACTTGCTCTTTGATAAAACTAGTAATGTTAGTCAAAATGAACTTGATAATTCTCATGTTAGCCAAGATAAGTCGTTTGATGATGATAAGATGAAAATAGAACAACTAACTGAAGAATTAAACACTCTTAAGTTAGCCCATGAATCTACTCTAGAAGATCATAGAGAGCTTGTAAGGACTCATGAGAAGCTACGCTTCGAGAAGCTCACCTTGGAGCAAGAGCATGAGTTTCTTAAAGCTATCAATGAAGATCTCCGAAAGAAGACTTCATCTTATCTAGCCAAATGATTACTCTTGTCTACATTCATGCCACAAGTTAAATCTAGACAAACTAGTAACAAAGGCAAGAAAGGTTCTTCATCTAGTAGCAACAATAAAAATGCCAAATCTAATGATGTTGCTCCTAGTAGTTCTATTGATTCCACTAATGATGATTCTCTTAGCCAAGTTACACTTGAGCAAGAAAACGCTTTATTGAAAGGAATTATAGAGAAAGGTATCTACAAGAGTCTTGCCGGGTGTAAGCAATTTGAGGAGATTTTCCGCAAGCACGGAGGATACCGGAAGAACCATGGCATTGGCTACTTCAACGCTAATGGAGTTGAATGGGAAGAAGGTCAATACCCCAAGCCCAAGTTTGTTCCTCAAAAGGAGAAGTATGAACATACTCTCCCCAAGGGAACAAGCTTTCAAGATGACCTTCCACCACAAGACCACAAGCTCAAGGGCAAGAACAAGCTTCAAGAGGACATTGACTCATATGAAGATGAATCCCAAGCTTTGGTGGAGTGGGTTCCCAAGGCTACTTCAAGCTCAACTTCTACAAGGGCCACTTCAACACCAAGGATCCCCATCAAGTTGATGTGGGTCCCCAAGAAGAAGAACTAGAGAAGTTCTTGAGGGGTGACTCCGCCAATGAAATTCACTCATATTCATTATTGGCAAGAACTAGTTGCAATCAACGTCAACATCATGCATTAGTTCAAGGAGTCGCATATTCCCTCAAAGGTAAGCAAGCGACAAGGTAATCAACAAATCAATGGACATCATCACATATGCTTTGCACTCCATGTCCATAGATATCCTTGTATTTGTCTCTTGTGTGTTGGGACTAACCCATGTAGGTGAGAAGAGTAAGGAAACAACAAGGATGCTCCTAACTCATGGTGATCTTCATCAACCTTGAGCATCCACCACTACCTCACCAACATGAAGTCTTCATCGACAAAACCCAAGGTTAGTTTATCCCTCCTATGGGGGGATGTCACATCAAGGGGGAGCTTTACTCTAAGACTTGAGTTAAAGCATCTCATAGTATGTGACAACATTAAATGCTTTATGTAAAAGTGGTAACCCCACTTGTGCTTAAACGATGAGTATGACCTATGATCAACTATTCTTACTTGGCTCCTAAGTCAATATACTCATATATAGATGATTCCATCATCGCCAAAATGATTGATAGATGCTAGTATGTATGTGCATGTTTGCCATGATTTCATTTGACATCTTATTGTGTGAGCATGTTGGTCTGCATTTATTTATCCATTCGAGGACATCCAATTGTTGTTATTTGGCTTTTGATTTTTGTTTTGCCAATTGGATGGACAAGAATGCCTAGGACCACTCTCTAGCTATCTATGCTTTCTTACCTCAGATTCTATTCTTGCTGCATCACAAAATTTGAACAAGGACTTTTCGATCTCTCTGTGTGAGGAGCACTCGGAGTTCCGTAATGACAAAGGACTGACCATTAAAACCTCCCAAGTGCATCTCGGTGGAACCAACCCAAAATCTCGGTCTCACCGAATGCCTAGGGTTGATCTGGTTTTCTATCTCGGTACCACCGATTCCATCTTCTCGGTTGCACCGAGTTTCCCTGTTAGCAGACAGTTGAGAAACTCGGTGACACCGAAAAGTTAGAGCCGATGTCACCGACAGCTATGGGTTTATATAGAGGCGGACCCGACTTTTGAAATCTATTCTTCAACCGTCACCCCCTCCAGAACCCTTGCTGCCGAACCAAGGCCCCTGGTCATCGCCTTCGTCTTCCCGAGCGCCTCCGCCGTTGGAAGTCTCCGCCGTCGATGGAATCCTCTCCCCCGTTGCCGCCGTAGCGAAGTCGTCACCGGATTAGGGTACGATTTCACCCCCTCATGCGCTCCAACCTCCGATTCTTGCACATTAGGGCTTCTCCATCGATAATCCACAGTTTGAGATTGATTCATCCACGAGAAACTCCAGTAGATTAGCGAACGAACGATTTTTTAGATTTTGCCGTCCGCCACATGAATCTCGGTGGAACCGACGCAAAAGAATCGGTAGCACCGATTCTCCTTTTCTGGCAAACTGAGAACACCTCGGTGGAACCGAGTGCCAATTTTTGGTGTGACCGAAAATGGTGCCAAGTTCCTGGAAAGTAGGTTGTCTGTCTCAGTGGGTCCGAAAAATTTGCCTCGGTTGTACCGATATTCATCTGGCAGAATGCAAAACTTAAGAAATTCTAGTTCAATCTTTTGAAAATATCTGCATTTTGTGATGACTCATCCCTTTCCACTCTTCTATAATCTATTCACAGGGTCAGAGATGTCTGCTTCAGATGATAGTCAGAATGATCTCAGAGAGCAGAGTGTTGACATGAGCTCAGGCACTAGTCCTGAGGGGAGCTATGATGATGTTCCTAGTTCTCCTGATTTGCCCAAGGCTGCTACAAGGACAAGAAGGAAGCTCAACTCAGATGAGGAGGATGAGGACTTTATTCCTGAGGAGCTGTCCAAGAAGGAAGATGCTACCAAGAACACCACTGCTACTTCTTCATCCAAGAAGAAGAAAGCTATCAGGAAAGAGTATGCTAGCTCAGAGACAGTGAGAGCACCTGAGAGCTCCAGGGCAACTATGACAGTTGAGCCTCCCAAGAAGTCTATGCCTAAGAAGGCAGGGGAGAAGAAGAGAGACAGGAAGAGGATCATCCATGTCATTGGCAGAAAAACCTCAATGTTTGAGGACCCAGCAGAGGCTGCTGTAGAAGAAGAAGAGGAGGAAGAGCCAGTTGTCAAGGCTCCTCCAAAGAAGAAGAAGAAGCTTATGGCAGATGCTATGCCCAAAACTAACACATCCAAGAGTACCAAGACTGCACCTAAGAAGGCTGCTGCTGCTGAAAAACCCAAGAGGTTCTCCAGAGAGATACCAGCTTCCAGCAAGAACAAGACCTCCACTTTAAGGGAAGCTGAGGATGATGATGACATTACTGCTTTGATGAAGCTCAGACCACACTTTCCAGAGCACAATGCCAGCCACCTGCTTGCTGAAGACATGAAGAAGAGGAAGGACTCTGGTCTGAGGGAATGGAGAGCTATTGATCCATATGCCCAGAGGAGGAAAACAGCTATGGACTACAGATTTTATACCAAGGAGCAACAGGATTTCTATGAGACAATCTTGCTTGATAAGAGTCCAGCTGTGAGTGCCATGAGATATGTTGGTTGGAAGTATATCAAGGCAAATCAAGATTACTTCCCAAGTGTTCAAGACAACTTTCATTGCATTGGTTTGGATGAATTTGTTGGCAAGGAATTCACTGCATGGAACGATGAGATGATCATGCAATTCTACTCCACTGCTCATTTCTGTGGAGATGGTAGGATTGTATGGATGACTGAAGATGCAAGGTATGAATCAACTGTTGAGGAATGGGCTGCCATCTTAGGAGTCCCAAAGGTGGAAGAAGGAGATCTGGATGTCTATTCTGAATCCAAGGAGAGCCATAATGCTATGGCCAACATGTACAATGAGATCCCTGCTGCTCATGTGAAGTCTCACAAGCTAGGATCCATTTACTTCCTCCAGGCAGGTCTGCGAACCATCAACACCATCTTGAGGCACACCTTAATGCCTAAGTCTGGAGATGACAAGATGATTAGAGGCTACTCCATCAACATGCTGATCCATCTTAATAGACACACTAGGATAGGAGTGATGGACTTGATAGTAGAGACTGTGAAGAGGGTTGCTGCTGATCAGAAGCGCTCATGCTGCTATGCACCCTACATTCAGATGCTCATCAACTCCAAGCTGGAGAAGCACATCTTTGCTCTTGACAGGCCACATTTGCCCCTACAGCCAGATCTAGAAGACAGCATTGTGGTGATGAACCCAGATCATCCCACCTCAGCTGCAGCACAGGCAGAGGCAGAGGCAGCTAGAGCCACTAGTGCTCAAGCCCCTAGATCCAGGAACAAGCAAATGGATCTCTTGATCAGTACCGTTTAGGGCATGCAAAAGGATATCAAGGACATCTTGGCGAATCAGCATAGCCTTGTGAGGATCGTGGAGAATAGGATCAAGACACTCAATGACAAGGTGGATGGACTGACCAAGACCGTGAACGAGCTCAAGAAGGAAGTTGATAGCGTGCCCAGTCCCCACACTACAGATGATGAGGATGACTCTCCTCTCAGGCCAGGCACTCAGTTCACTACTCAGGCCAGATCAGCCACAGTGCCAGCTCCAGAGTTGAGGCCTTCTTCATCAGCACCTGCTACAGCCTCTTCAGCTCCATCAGCTCCTCTAGTACCTCCAGTTGCTACTCCAACTCCATCCATGACGTCTGCTGAAGTCTTCGCCGACGCAGTTCTCTCGACTCCTTCACCAGCTACCGGAGGAGATCAGCCCCAGAAGAACGATTAGCTATATACCTTTGAACTTTTTGGTAACTTGTTGCCAAAGGGGGAGAATATGTATATAGATCTTTAGGCTTCGAGTGAGAGAGCGTTGGTTTTTATCGCTTTACAAAACATTTGATCTTTTGGTTTGCTTGTGTTAAACTTTGTTGGTGTTTGATCATACACTTGATGTGTATTGCTACTACTTCCTATCATTATGATGCTTATGAGATGGTCATTCACCGTTACTTGTTTGTGTTGTGCTATGATGTTCATTCTTATTATTCTCGCACACCACCAAGTTGTATGTGACATGAAAGAGTGCCCCATGTACCTAATCGATTGTGCATTTGCATTTAAACGCAAATTCAAAATAATGCACAAATTTAGGGGGAGCTCTTGCTTATCACATACTTCTCAAAGCGATGATTATATTCATTGATTATATCATACGTCAAAGCTTTGATCTATATGTTGTCATCAATTACCAAAAAGGGGGAGATTGAAAGCACATTTGCTCCCTTGGTGGTTTTGGTAATTAATAACAACATATATGCCATTGAACTAATGTTTCCACTAAGTATATTTCAGGAAAAGTTCAATGATAGGGATGGCAAAAAGGATTGTGGAGATACCCCAAGATGCAAGGAAATGGATTGGCAAAGCTTCAAGCAAGAGGACTCTACATGTTACTTTGTGAGAAATCACTTTGAGTCCATAGGAAAGCCAATACTATTAAAAGGGGATAAGATACTGTTGGTGAACAAGATGCTCCATGTGCACAAAAGATAGTCACCAAAAACACCCACAAACTCTTCCACAAAAGTCTGTCCATAGCTAAATATCCAAAATCGGTGCAACCAACAATTCCCACTCGGTGCCACCGATTCCCAAACTCAGACAGACCCATGCCAAACCCTAGCCAGTCGGTGCAACTGATTCTGCTTCGGTGTCACCGAGTTTGGGTTGCCAACTTTCTGTTTAGCCATTTTCAGTCTTCGGTACCACCGAGTTTTGCCAGTCGGTCTCACCGAGTTTTTGGACCAACTCTCTGGATAGCCATTCACAAGAATCGGTACCACCGAGAATTGTGAATCGGTACCACCGAGTTTCTGGACCAACTCTCTGGTAAGCCATGGTCAAGAATCGGTACCACCGAGATGTGAATATCGGCATCACCGAGCTGTGCAATCTGACCGTTGGTCACCTAATCGGTACCACCGAGAATTATATATCGGTCTCACCGAGATTCAAAAGTTACTGCCTTTTGATCACTTCGGTACCACCGAGATTCACACATCGGTGCCACCGAGTTGGTCACTTTAGGTGTAACGGTTGGATTTTTGGGGATGCCTATATATACCCCTTCACCACCACCCACTTGAAAGAGAAGCACTCAGAACTATTCCATACTTGCCCCATCCAATTTTCTGAGAGAGAGCCACCTACCCTTGTGTTGAGATCAAGCCATTCCACTCCATCCATATGAATCTTGATCTCTAGGCTCCTCAAGTTGCTTTCCACCAATTCAATCTCTTCCACCATAGCCAAATCTGTGAGAGAGTGATTGTGTGTTGAGGAGTCTATCATCTTGAAGCACAAGAGCAAGGAGTTCATCGACATTGCCGAGCCTATTACCTTTTGGAGGGTGGTGCCTCCTAGATTGGTTAGGTGTCGCTTGGGAGCCTCCTACTTCGTGTTGTGGAGTTGAACCAAGAAGTTTGTACGGGCAAGGAGATCGCCTACTTCGTGAAGATCTACCCATAGTGAGGCTAGTCCTTCGTGGACGGAAGCCATTATGGAATAGTCAAGGTTGCTACTTCATGGACCCTTATGGGTGGAGCCCTCCGTGGACTCTCGCGACCGTTACCCTCCTTGGGTCGAAGACTCCATAAACGTGGACGTACGATAGCACCACCTATCAGAACCACGGGAAAAATCTTCGTGTCTACAAATTGCGTTTGATCTTCCTCCCTACCCTCTACTATACATGCTTGTTGTTACTTTCCGCTGCTATACTCTTAGACATGCATGTGTAGGGTGTGCTTGACTTGCTATCATTGATAAAATCTGCCAACACTTAAAATTGGGAAAAGGTAGGATTTTTATTTGGTCAAGTAGTCTAATCACCCCCCTCTAGACATACTTTCGGTCCTACAAGTACAAGAGTGATCCAAGATTGGATCACTGGACAGCGGTCAAAATTATCCTTAGAGGACTAAGGAAATATTTCTCGGTTATGGAGGTGATAAAGAGTTCGTCGTAAGGGGTTACGTCGATGCAAGCTTTGACACCAATCCGGATGACTCTGAGTCGCAAACCGGCTATATAGCAGAGTAGTCATTTGGAATAGCTCCAAATGGGGCGTAGTAGCAGCATCTATAGTATGACATAGAGATTTGCAAAGTACACACGGATCTGAATGTTGCAGACTTGTTGACTAAAACCTCTCTCACAAGCAAAACATGATCAAATCCTAGAACTCATTGGGTGTGAATCACATGGTGATGTGAACTACATTATTGACTCTACTACAAGTGGGAGATTGTTGGAAATATGCCCTAGAGGCAATAATAAATTCGTTATTATCATATTTCCCTGTTCATGATAAACCTCTATTATCCATGCTATAATTGTATTGATTGGAAACTCAGATACATGTGTGGATTAGACCTGATCATTGGTCGGGCCGGGTCGGGTTCGGGCCGGGCTTTGCAAAGCCCGAAAAAAAAACCAAGCCCGAACCCGGCCTGAAGCCCGAAATGTACTCTTTTTTCAAGCCCGAGCCCAGCCCGAAGCCTGGCCCGAATTCTATTTTTATTGTTTGCACGTGTAATCCCGACCCGAAGCCCAAAAGCCCAGCCCGAAATCCGTAAAAAGAGAAGCCCGAGCCCGGCCCGAACTATCTCTCGGTCTGAAAAATGAAGCCCGAGCACGGCCCGAATGCCAAGCCTGAAGCCCGAAGCCCGGTTTTTTTTGGGCCGGGCTCGGGCCGGGTCATCGGGCCGGGTTGTCCATGCCCAGGTCTAGTGTGGATACATAGACAACATTGTGTCTCTAGTGAGCCTCTACTAGACTAGCTCATTGATCAAAGATGGTTACGGTTTCCTAACCATAGACATGAGTTGTCATTTGATAATGGGATCACATCATTAGGAGAATGATGTGATGGACAAGACCCAAACCGTAAGCATAGCATTTGATCATATCACTTAGTTTATTGCTACTGCTTTCTTCATGTCAAGTATCTGTTCCTAAGACCATGAGATCATGCAACTCCCTGACAACGGAGGAATTCCTTGTGTTCATCAAATGTCACTTCATAACTGGGTGATCATAAAGGTGCTCTACAAGTATCTCCAAGGGTGTCTGTTGGGTTGGCATGGATCGAGACTGGGATTTGTCACTCCGGATGACGGAGAGGTATCTTTGGGCCCTCTCGGTAATACAACATCACAAGAAGCTTGCAATCAATGTGACTAAGGATTTAGTCACGGGATATTGTATTACACAACGAGTAAAGAGACCTGCCGGTAACGAGATTGAACTAGGTATAGAGATACCGACGATCGAATCTCGGGCAAGTAACATACTGCTGGACAAAGGGAACTGCATACAGGATTGACTGAATCCTTGACAATGTGGTTCGACTGATAAAGATTTTCATGGAATGTGTAGGAACCAATATGGGCATCCAGGTCCCGCTATTGGTTATTGGCCGGAGAGGAGTCTCGGTCATGTCTACATGATTCTCGAACCCGTAGGGTCCGCACGCTTAACGTTCGATGACGATATAGTATTATTGGGCTATGTATGTTGGTGATCGAATGTTGTTGAGAGTCCCGGATGAGATCCTGGACATGACGAGGAGCTCCGGAATGGTTCAGAGGTAAAGATTTATATATGGAAAGTTGTTTTCAGTGTTCCAGAAAAAGTTTCAGTTTTTTCGGTATTGTACCGTGAAGCTTCCGGAAACTTCCGGAGGAGTCCGGAAGTCCACCAAGGGTTTCACCACGTCCCAAGGGTCAGCATGGGCTTAGGGGAGGCGCCCTGGCCTTATTGGGCCAGGCGCACAAGTCCCTCAAGGCCCATGCAGTTGGGGAAGGTGGAAAGTCCACCTTTGTATGGAAGGGAAGGAGGAGGACTAGGATTCCACCTCCTCCCCCTTGGATGCGCCCCTAGGGCTTGGAGGGGCTGTCCTCCATGCCCCTCCACCTATATATAGAGGGGAGGGGGCGCCCCAAGAGGATACACCAATCCCTTGGCACACCTCTCTCCCCCGTTGCTCCGTTGATCCTCCGTTCTCAGTTCTAGTAGCACTTGGCGAAGCCCTGCCGGCACTGCTCCACCACCATCTCCACCATGCCGTCATGCTGGTTGAGATCCCATGTACTACTCCGCCCTCGCTCGCTGGATCGAGGAGCCGGATACGTCATCGAGCCGCACGTGTGCTGAACGCGGAGGTGCCGCCCGTTTGGCGCTGGATCGGATTGGATCGCGATTGGATCGTGAAGACTATGACTACATCAACTGCGTTATATACGCTTCCTCTTTGCGATCTACAAGGGTATGTAGATACACTCCCCCTCCCGTAGCTATGCATCTCCATGGATGGATCTTGCGTGTGCATAGGAATTTTTTTGTTTCCCATGCAACGTTCCCCAACAGGTTAGGGCGTCGCACGTTGTCTTTTTTGCGTTTGGGAAGCCGCCATGTAAATTTGCATCACTTGGAGCTTTTGGGCAGCCCAAAATTGACACCACATAATTCTGTGTTTAGGGCGGCTGTTGGAGCTCATTTTTATGTCCAAGTGATGCTAAAATCAATTTCTCGGGCTGAAATGACTGTTAATCAAACATGATGGCCAACAGACATATGTAAAGTAGAGCGACACAATCATGTGTCTCGGCGTTCAAAGCTTTGTTTTAATGCATGAAAAATATCTTTCAGAAGGATTTTTCCTACTCCCTCACGTCAATAATAACATGCACATAAGAGTTGGTGTCAAAAGACTTTGAGACCAGTGGTAGAGCTTGGGCCACAATCCTGATGGGGAAATTGGTTGGGGGCGAGCAAATATAATATTTGGGCTGGCTCATTAGAGTATTTAGCCCATTTATCAAGTGGTATATTTAGAAAAATTCTCTTGGGCGAGAGGAGGGGGTGTCCCAGGATGGCCCTGTAGAAGCTCCTCCACTACTTGAGACACTTCACAACATATTGGTAGTCACCGGTGATCATTATACCGTGTAGGCATAAGGGCATGTTCTGAACCTCTCCAACTCTCAACTCTATGAACTCCACGCCTAAAATCATCTCGAACACCTGAGCTCTGAGAAGCTAACTTCGAGAAGCTGGGGAAACCCAGCTCTAGGAAATCAAAAAATGAGAGTTGATCGTATTTACAACGGTGTCGCCACCGCCGAAGAAAACCATTTGTTCACCACTCGAATCTGCACCTCCACTCGTAAAAAGAAGAAGCATGAGCACAATCAGTAGCCACATCGCCTCCCAGATCGACCCCTCTCTCCCTCAACATCTCTCCCTCTCCAACCGTTGATACGTCTCCAAAGTATCGATAATTTATGAAGTATTCATGCCATATTCAGCTATGTTTACAATACTTTTATATGGTTTTGATGCACTTTACATGATTTATTTAGAACTAACCCGGACTGACACTGTTTTCAGCAGAATTACCGTGGTGTTGTTTTTGTGCAGAAAATGAAAGTTCTCGGAATCGCCCGAAACTTTTTAGTGATTTTTTCTGGAGGAAATAAGCCATATTGGAGCGAAGAACCACCGGAGGGGAGCTACCAGTGGGCCACAAGCCATCAGGGCACGACCCCCCTAGGTCGCGCCCTGATATGTGGTGGGACCCACGTGGCTCCGTTGCGCGTGATTCCAACGCTGAAAAATCCTATAAATCCCAGAAACCGCAGAAATTAACAGAGACTCTCCGTTCCGCCGCCGCAACTCTCTGTATTGACGAAAAACCAATCTGGAGATGTTCCAGTGCCCTGCCGGAGAGGGAAAACCATCACCGGTGGCCATCTTCATCATCCCGGCGGAGGCCATGATGAGGATGGAGTAGTTCACCCTCGGGGCTGAGGGTATGTACCAGTAGCTATGTGTTCAATCTCTCTCTCTCTCTCTCTCTCTCATGTTCTTGAGATGTCACGATCTTGATGTATCACGGGCTTGGTTAATATAGTCGGATCATATGATGTTATTCCCTTGCTACCTTGTTGTGATGAAATGAATCTTTACATATGAGATCTCATTATGTTGGATTGAATATTTTGGTTTGAGAACACTTGATGTACGTCTTGCGTGGGATACCCATAGTGACATTGGGGTATTCTATTGATTCACTTGATATATGTTGAGGCATCAACTTGCGGATTCCGGTGACCTTGGGGATCTATGCATAGGGGTTGATTACACGTTTTCATACCACGTTCTCCGATAGAAATCTTGGGGTGCTCCTTGAAGTTCTTTGTGTTGGATTGAATATGATAGACCTTAAATTGTTTGATGCATGTCATATAATTTACCCACGGATACTTGAGGTGACATTGGAGTATCTAGGTGACATTAGGGTTGATCGATATCTATCATTGGTGTTGTTCTAGTACGATCTCTAGGGCTGTTTGTGACACTTATAGGAATAGCCCAAAAGATTGATCGAAAAGAATAACTTTGAGGTGGTTCTACTACCTACACCAATTTCATCTTATTGTTCTCCGCTAGATAGGAACTTTGGAGTGATTCTTTGTTGCACGTTGAGGGATGATCATATGATTCAACTATGTTAGCATTGTTGGGAGATTGCACTAGTGAAAGTATGAACCCTAGGCCTTGTTTCCAAGCATTAATATACCATTTTGCTCATTGTTTTCTACTTGTTACCTTGATGTTTTTATATTTTCAGATTACAAAAACCTATATCTACCATCCATATTGCACTCGTATCACCATCTCTTCGCTGAACTAGTGCACCTATACAATTTTCCATTGTATTGGGTGTGTTGGGGACACAAGAGATTTCTTGTATTTGATTGCAGGGTTGTTTGAGAGAGATCATCTTCATCCTACACCTCCCACGGATTGATAAACCTTAGGTCATCCACTTGAGGGAAAATTGCTACTGTCCTACAAAACTCTGCGCTTGGAGGCCCAACAAAGTCTACAAGAACAAAGTTGCGTAGTAGACATCAAGCCGTTTTCTAGCGCCGTTGCCGAGGAGGTGAGTGCTTGAAGGTATATCTTTAGATCTTGCAATTAAATCTTTTAGTTTCTTGTTTTTCACTAGTTTGGTTTTATAAAAGAAAACTACAAAAAAATGGAGTTTAGGTTGCCTCAATTCGTCTTTTTAATGTCTTTCGTGAAAATGATGGTTCGGAAAATTGTGCTCAATTGGTAGAGGAAAAATTTATGAAAAAACTTAATGAGAATTCCTTGAATGGTGAGCATGATAGAAATATTGTTACTATGAATTGTCTGAATATCCATGATGCTCATGATGATTGCACTAGTCATGATAAAAAGATTTCCTATAAGCATGTCAATTTTTGTAGAGTGAATAAAATTTGCAAAGACATGCCATATAGGGATGATATATTTTGTAAGAAGCATAAAAATGATCAAACTAATTGGTGGCTTAAAGTGATAGATGAATGTGCCACAAGATTATGCTCTCTTCATCCCATTACTTGTGAACTTTGCAATAGGGTTGGCCATCTTAATTTCCAATGCATGCTTTTTCATGACCGAACCGTTTCCAAATATTGTGATAATTTGATATCCCTTGAACTCTATAATGAACTTTGCCTATTTTTGGGGTGTGAAGAATTATCACATAAAAATGATTGGTTTGATATATTCATTGTTACAAGTGGTAATGAAACTGATCTACAAGAAATCTATATGTTTTGCGTAGTGAATTGCGATCAGAATGCTTATATTGCCAACTATAGAAAGAATGAGAAACCAATAGAATATAAAAGGAATACTAATGAAAGGGTAAAGGTCTCCCAATATCCTCCTATTGTTTCTCGTGATGAATCAGGTTGCAATGAAGAGCTTCCCATCGAACCAATATCTTAAATAAGAAGCTCAAAAGGATTACTCAAACCCACACATAAGGTGGTGAAGAAGAAGAAAAGAAGAAAAGGTAAACGTAAAAAGGTATCCCTCTCAAATAATCTTTCTCCTATCATTGTTGAGAATAAATACGAAAGTAGTGTGGATGATGATACACTTGATGATTATTTTGTTATGCCTACTACTTGTTGTGATGAGGATGATTGGGAAGATAATGATACTCCTTATAATATTGAAAATCTTTTTGGCACCAACTTGGAAAATTATGATGATAATAATTGTTACACTATTGGTGCTATTCATGCTATTGATGATTATCCTAATGATATGCAAACCCATAAGCTTGGGAATGCTATGCTTGATGAGAATGACATATTTGAGAATATATTTGCTGCAATTGATGTGTGTCCCAAGCTTTGGTGATGCTATGCATAATGAAGATGATCTTTTTAGTTCCCCTACTTCGAATGATCAAATTTGTTATGATGATTACATGCCTCCTATTTATGATGATTATTGTGATGAGACTTATGTTATGAAAAGTAGTGATGATTATTATTATACAACTTGTCACAATTATGAATACCCTTTCTATAAACATTACTCTTTTAATGTGGAAACAATTTATAATATTCAAGTCTCCTATGATACTTCCACTACAATGAATGAGAAGAAAATTGCTTATGTGGAGAGTAATAAATTTTCTATGCTTGTAGATCATGAAAAGAATGCTTTATGTGATAGTTATATTGTGAAATTCATTCATGATGCTACTGAAAATTATTATGAGGGATAAACTTATGCTTGTAGGAATTGCAATAATATCAAGTTTCCTCTCTATGTGTTCAAAGTTTTGAAGTTATGTTTGTTTGCCTTCCTATGCTAGTTGATTCTTGTTCCCATAAATTGTTTGCTCACAAAATCCCTATGAATAGGAAGTGGGTTAGACTTAAGTGTTCTTGTCATGAGATTCATGATGCTCTTTTGCATGTTTCAATTATTATTCTTACGTGAGCATCATTGAAATCATCATGCCTAGCTAAAAGGCTTTAAAGAAAAGCGCTTGTTGGGAGACAACCCAACACTTTTACTTTATGTTTTTGTGTGTTAACATGATTAATCTACTGTATTAATCATGTTTTGTGCCTTTTATTTCAATAATGTTCCAAGTAAAGCCTTTGGGATGACTCACAAGATGAGTAGAATTGATGCTGAACCAAAACAGAAACTTTTGACTCCAGTACAGGAATTTTCATTTTTTACTGGAGCGTGATAATGATCTCAAATTTTTACACAGTGTTTATATACAAATTATTCAAGTTTTACTAATTTTTCAGAAGTTTTAGAGACAGGTAAGTATGGTTATACTACAGATCTTCACAGACTGTTCTGTTTTTGACAGATTCTGTTTTGCATGCATAGTTTGCTTGTTATAGTATTCCCATAGCTTATATTCAGTGATATAAATTATGTGAATGGTAGAATACAGTAGGTATTATGTGATAACAATTATGAATCTTGTCTTGACAGTACCTAAGTGAATGATCTTTATTTATTATACTAACCCATCTCATGAAGTTCCGTTAAGTTTTGTGTGATTGAAGTTTTCATGTTTTGGGTGAGACGCCGATATGAGAAGAATAAGGAGTGACAAGAACCTAAGATTGGGGATTCCCAAGGCACCCCCCAAGGTAATATACAAGCAATACTCAAGCGTCTAAGCTTGGGGATGCCCCGGAAGGCATCCCCTCTTTCATCTTCAACACTATCGGTATATCTTACTTGGAGCTATATTTTTATTCATCACATAATATGAGTTTTGCTTGGAGCGTCATTATATTTTGTTTTTCTCTGTTAGATGTTATTTATAATCTTGTTTTTCAATAAAAAGTTCCAAGAATTGCCTTTAGGATGCTTGAATTGCATGTTTGATGTGTGCTGTGTAAAAACAGAAACTTTTGCTGTAGTGTTTGAATTTTCATATTTTACTGGAACGTGGAAAGTTTATGAAATGTTTACACAGTATTTTCATATAAATTATTTATCATGTAATAAATTTTCATAATTGTTTGAGTTACATAAGTACACTGGTTTTATTGATTTCTACAGACTGTCCTGTTTAGACAGATTGCTGTCATAGTTTTGTTATCTACTTCTCCGATGATTTTCATGACTTATATTGGTAGATATAAATTGTGGAAGTGATAGTATACAGTAGATAAGTTTGAAAATTATTATGCAACTTGTCTTGGCAGTACATGAAGTGTTGATTTATTATTATGTGTACTAACCTATCTCACGAGTTCTTTTCAAGTTTTTTGTGGATGAAGTTTTTGAGACTTAGGTAAAACCGGGACATGATAGGATTGAACGAGATACAAAAGCTCAATCTTGGGGATGCCCAAGCCTCCCCAAGTAAATATTTCAAGAAGTCTCAAGCATCTAAGCTTGGGGATGCTACGCATCCCACCTCTCTTCATCAAACAAATATCGGTTAGCCTATGTTGAGCCTAAATTTTTATTTGTCTTCATGATATGTGCTATTCTTGGAATGAATTTTTGTTTTGTTTGCTGTTTGAATAAAATACTCAGATCTGAAAATCTTTATTGAGAGAGAGAGAGTCCTCACATAGCTACTTAATTGTTTGACTACTCATTGATCTTCACTTATATCTTTTGAGAGTAGTTTGAAATTTACTCTTGTGCTTCACTTATATCCTAAGAGTAAACGTTGAATGAATTGAATGACATAAATGTGAAATTATATATGCTTCATATTCTTATTCAATGGGGAGTAGTGACTTCACATACTAGGAGTATAAGCGGTAAAATTTATTGGAAGTTAGCAAACATAGCATTGGTCATTTAAACAATTCATGAAAGAATATTGTAGGAAGAGAGGTTTCACATATAAATACACTATCTTGGACATCTTCTATGATTGTGAAATCCCATTAATTATTTTCAAACTTGATCAAGTAGTTGACGTTGGACAAGGAAGACAACATAATGGTTATGTTTGTTTGTATTCACGTAGCAGTTATATTGTCATGGATCCTCTAACATGTGATGCTTGTTTAGAACCTTTTGCTAGCCAAAACTTCGTACTAAGTAGAAATACTACTTGTGCATCCAAATCCTTGAGCCAAGTTTCTTCCATGAGAGTCCACCATACCTACCTATGGATTGAATAAGATCCTTCAAGTAAGTTGTCATCGGTGCGCAAAGCAATAAAAATTGCTCCTAAACATGTATGATCTTTTATTGTAAGGGAAAATAAGCTTTGTACGATCTTGTGATGACAAAGAAATAAAAGCGATGGACTGCATAATAAAGTTTGCTATCACAAGGGGCAATATAAAGTGACGTTCCTTTTCATTAAGAGATTGGGCATCCAAAAATAAAAAGTGCATGACAATATCTGCTTCCCTCTGCGAAGGGCCTATCTTTTACTTTTATGCAAGAGTCAATAATGTTCATCCCTATCCCAATCTATTAATTCCTTAGTTGGCAAGCATCATGTGGTGGGGAAAGATCTAGACACATATATCCAGTTGAATATAGGTGATCATGATTCATTATTTGTTGACATTATCCCCGAGAAAAATAAGTTGGGAGGCGAAACATTAAGCCCATGTCTTCCTATGTGTTTGACTGAAATTATTTATTCTAAAAATATGCCTTGAGTGTCAGCAATCATGGAAGACTAAATGATAGTTGAGTATTTGGAATTTGCTAAACCAAAGCTCTTACATAGACCCTTCCTGAAAATAAGATGAATTGTAATTGTCTGATGACTAAAAACATAGTTTGCTAGTTTTCAAGAGAGTTTATGGTCTATACTTTAACATGTGAATAACTTGCTACTTGATTATGAGAAATTCTATGAGAAAAAAGTTGCTGGTTATGATGCTAGAAAAAGTGATTGGAATTATCATTGATCAAACTTATATACTATGCCAGCATTCACAGTTCATAAATTATTTCTTTTATCATTTACCTACTCGAGGAGGAGTAGGAATTAAGCTTGGGGATGTTGATACGTCTCCAACGTATCGATAATTTATGAATTATTCATGCCATATTCACCTATGTTTACAATACTTTTATATGGTTTTGATGCACTTTACATGATTTATTTAGAACTAACCCGGACTGACGTTGTTTTCAGCAGAATTACCGTGGTGTTGTTTTTGTGCAGAAAAAGAAAGTTCTCGGAATCGCCTGAAACTTTTTGGTGATTTTTTCTGGAGGAAATAAACCATATTGGAGCGAAGAACCACCGGAGGGGAGCTACCAGTGGGCCACAAGCCATCAGGGCGCGACCTCCCTAGGTCGCACCCTGATATGTGGTGGGGCCCACGTGGCTCCGTTGCGCGTGATTCCAATGCTGAAAAGTCCTATAAATCCCAGAAAGCCCAGAAATTAACAGAGACTCTCCGTTTCGTCGCCGCAACTCTCTGTATCGATGAAAAACCAAACTGGAGATGTTCTAGTGCCCTGCCGGAGAGGGAAAACCATCACCGGTGGCCATCTTCATCATCCCGGCGGAGGCCATGACGAGGAGGGAGTAGTTCACCCTCGGGGCTGAGGGTATGTACCAGTAGCTATGTGTTCAATCTCTCTCTCTCGTGTTCTTGAGATGTCACAATCTTGATGTATCACGGGCTTTGTTAATATAGTCGGATCATATGATGTTATTCCCTTGCTACCTTGTTGTGATGAATTGAATCTTTACCTATGAGATCTCAGTATGTTGGATTGAATATTTTGGTTTGAGAACACTTGACGTACGTCTTGCATGGGATACCCGTAGTGACATTGGGGTATTCTATTGATTCACTTGATATATGTTGAGGCATCAACTTGCGGATTCCGGTGACCATGGGGATCTATGCATAGGGGTTGATTGCACGTTTTCATACCACGTTCTCCGATAGAAATCTTGGGGTGCACCTTGAAGTTCTTTGTGTTGGATTGAATATGATAGACCTGAAATTGTTTGATGCATGTCGTATAATTTACCCATGGATACTTGAGGTGACATTGGAGTATCTAGGTGACATTAGGGTTGATTGATATGTATTATTGGTGTTGTTCTAGTACGAACTCTAGGGCTGTTTGTGACACTTATAGGAATAGCCCAAAAGATTGATCGGAAAGAATAACTTTGAGGTGGTTCTACTACCTACACCAATTTCATCTTATTGTTCTCCGCTAGATAGGAACTCCGGAGTGATTCTTTGTTGCACGTTGAGGGATGATCGTATGATTCAACTATATTAGCATTGTTGGGAGATTGCACTAGTGAAAGTATGAACCCTAGGCCTTGTTTCCAAGTATTAATATACCATTTTGCTTGCTATTTTCTACTTGTTAGCTTGCTGTTTTTATATTTTAAGATTACAAAAACCTATATCTACCATCCATATTGCACTCGTATCACCATCTCTTCGCCGAACTAGTGCACCTATACAATTTGCCATTGTATTGGGTGTGTTGGGGACACAAGAGATTTCTTGTATTTGATTGCAGGGTTGTTTGAGAGAGACCATCTTCATCCTACACCTCCCACGAATTGATAAACCTTAGGTCATCCACTTGAGGGAAAATTGCTACTGTCCTACAATACTATGCGCTTGGAGGCCCAACAAAGTCTACAAGAATAAAGTTGCGTAGTAGACATCAGCCGTACGCAGAACGCCTGGCCCTCGGAGCCTGTAACCAGCGCTGCCACGTCTGGTTCTCCCCATCATCGGCCGGATTCAATCCTCCGCCGACCGATCCATCCAATCCAGCCTCTTCTCCGTTGGACCCCATCCCGTTCACACCCGATATCCCGTAGCCATCCAGGAGCGATGACTCCCATCACCACTAGACACATCACTTGAGAAATTGATGCATGTTATCATCGTCTCTGTACAACTGGATGAAGTGAGTTGGTTCCAGCCGGCCCAAGCTGGCGCTGAATAGGCCAACAACCCCTCTCAGTCCAAGCTAGTGCTGGGAGAAGCTCCTCTCATGCCAAATGAATGTGAATCGCTGGGTGGAGCAAGAAGCTATGAAGAGAAGCTGAATTCATGGAGTTGGAGGAGTTGGGAAGGGTTGCGAATAGGCCATAAGTCTGTTATAAGGGCTAGAGCATTGAGACAACACATACATTCCAAAGACTCTAGGTCTATTACTCCGCGAATGATCACTAATGATGCTCCGAGGTAATATTTGCTTGCATCATGCGCTACCACAACCACTGGCCTGAAGCGTCCATTCCCAGCGTTAGTAGCATGCATCTAGATTAAGCTTCGCCTCCCATCTTCAAGCACCGCCCACTTGAGATGCACAGGGTCGAAAACTGGCAAACTGGAGGTGCACCATATGCTAGTCACCTCAATGTTGGGATTTAATAAGAATCTTCATGAATTACCATTCTACGGGCAAGCCACGTAGCCCACAGTCACCAGAACTTGCATTGGGTCGCTATGCTTCAACCGGTTAACCATAAAAAACAACCACTCATTTGCTTTTGGTTCTTATGTCCAACACATAAAGGCATTGGTTTTTCATCAACTAAGAGAATCTCCAATAGATTATGTAGATGCAAAAATAACTAACTTATACATCTCCGAGGCCCAAAAATCCACCTCCAACAGATGATGTAGATGCAAAAAAAATACATATCCACCTCCCGGAGATGTAAAATACAACACCTGGAGATGCAAATTTGCATCTCCACCTATAGGAGATGTAAAATCCGCGGTCACACGCCAACTGCCCAATTGCCTTCATTCGACTTCCACCCACCCGCCTGCCGCTCACCCATCACTCGCTCGCCTCCCGCCCGCCGCCTGTTGCCGCCATGGCCGACGCCGATCACCCCCCCCCCCCCCCGCGCGCTGCCGCCGTCGCTGGTCTGACCCACCTCGCCGCAGGTGCCACCGGTGCGACCACCTCCCCCAATTCGGCCTCCATCTCCATGCCGCCGCCGCCCAAGATTTGCCGCACCTTGCCCGTTTGATGAGTGATAGTTTTACACTCATTCACCCTTTGTTTAAACCAAGATATTTCAATAAAAAATTTGCTCCAATATTGCTACTAATCACTAATGAATGCAAAGGATTCCGCAAATCCTCTCTTTGATGTGTTTCCATAGGAAATTGGCGAAAAAGGCAAGAAATCATGTGCGAACATGGAAATGAGTGAAAGAGGAGATCAAGAGGAGGCGCACCAGAAGAAACAGAGCAAAAGACAATGTTTCATACGACTGCGAGCGCTTGCATGAGCTGTCGTATGGCATGGAAACTGAGGCGCCTCGTCCACCTGAACATCTTTTTAAAGGGGACTAGGCCAAAATGTTAACCGAACGTTCGCGAGCGAACCAGAACAAAGCCATCTGCATCCCCTTCCATCAACCCTAACCGCCGCCTCTCCATAGCCACCGTCAGCACCATGGTTCATCTTCCTCTAGTTCATACTTGTAATCGTGCTTCGCACAACACAACCATTTTAAGACATATTACCAATCAATCGATCTTCAAGATGTGTTCTTTAATGTTTTCTTCATGTGATCTGATCTCCATGTGTGAGTAGTTCAGTAAGGTATGGGTTGAGGCATAGGCCTTTCAACCCTCTGTATTTTTTACGGGGATCAATGGAAGAGTTGAATTAATGTCTCATATGTGTGAAATAAAATTGTTTCATAGATGTCTCTTGTCTTGTCCATGTTTTTCATCCCTGCAGGTACCCAGGATCATGGAGAGCGAGCCAGAGAGGCAAAGGGCAGGGAGAAAATGAAGTGTTATTCTGAACACTAGTGGCCGATACGTCTCCAACATATCTATAATTTTTTATTGTTCCATGCTGACATATTATCATTCTAGGATACTTTTTGAGTAATAATTTACCAATTTATATTTTTTTGAGCACTAACCTATTGACCCAGTGCCCAATGCCAGTTCCTGTTTTCTATGTGTTTTTACTTTTCAGGTTTACAGTACCAAACGAAATCCAATTGCCCCGAAACTTTTTTATGATTTTTTCTGGACCAAAAGAAGACTTGGAAGCTTCGGGAGAAGACCGGAGGCCGCACGAGGGAGGCACAAGCCAACAGAACGCGCCCAGGGGGTGGCCGCGCCCTGATGGCTTGTCCCTCCCCGGTGGACCTCCTGACCCCGCTCTCTGGCCTATAAATTCAAATATATTCCAAAAACCCTAGAGGGCATCCCGAAACTCTTTTTCCGCTGCTGCAAGTCTCTGTTCCGACGGGATCTCATCTGGAGCTCCGTTCCGGCACCCTGCCGGAGGGGGGATCGACCACGGAGGGCTTCTTCATCAACCTTGTTGCCCTCATGATGATGTGTGAGTAGTTCACCACAGACCTACGGGTCCATAGTTAGTACCTAGATGGCTCTCTCTCTCTCTTTTAATCTTCAATACAATGATCATCGCATCTTCACTTTGATCTATCCGATGTAATTCTTTTGTACGGTGCGTTTGTTGGGATCCTATGAATTGTGGTTTTATGTTCAGATTATTCATGAAAAGATATTGAATACTTTCTGGTATTTTATTTGCATGATTATAATAGCTTTGTAATCCTCTCCAATTTATTGAAATAGTTTGGCCAACTAGATTAATACTTCATCGGTGAGAGGGGTGTGTTGTAGTGGGTTCAATCTGGCGATGCTCTATATCCCAGTGATAGAAGGGGACAAGACACGTCTTTGTATTGCTGCCACAAAGGATAAAACAATGGGGTTACTTCATATTAATTGAATTCTCTTTGTCTACATCATGTCAATGTTCTCCAAGCATTACTCCGTTTTACTTAATACTCTAGATGTATGCTGGATAGCGGTCGATGAGTGGAGTAATAGTAATAGGTGCATACAGGAGTCGGCCTATTTGCTTATGGATGTGATGCCTATATACACATGATCATTGACGCGAATATCGCATAACTATGCGCTTTTCTATCAATTGCCCAACAGTAATTTGTTTACCCACCGTATGCTTACTTTCATGAGAGATGCCGCTAGGGAAAACTATGGCCCCCGGGTCTATTCACTTATATATTTACAAAAGCTATCAATACCTTGATTCCCTTATTTAGTTTTTATCTTATTTTGCAATTTACAATTATCTACACACTTCACTTGTTTGCAAATAACGAGATCAAGGGGATTGACAACCCTCTTGCCCGCGTTGGGTGCAAGTTGTTTGCTCTTTTGTGTGCAGCCGCTGAAGACGGTTGTGGATTGATATTCCTATTGGTTCGATAAACCTTGGTTTCATAACTAAGGGAAATACTTGCCCGTATTGTGCTGTTAATCTTCACGGAAAACCCAATGCAGATCACAAGTATCAGGAAGGATTTATGGCGCCGTTACCGGGGAATATCATCACCAACTATCAAGTAACTTCACACAAATTATCATTCACTTGTTGTTCTCTTTATTTGCTGTTATATTTAGTTTGCTTCATAAAAATTAAAAATACAAAAATATTTATCTTTGCTTACTAGTTTGCTTGAAGTTTCTATCATGTCTGAATTTGAGAAAGTTATTGTTGAGAGTGCTAGTGACTCAGAGGAGGAAAGACCAAAATTTATTGGTACTACTCATGATCCTTCTAAAAATCAAGTTCCTAATAGTAATACTCACACGGTATTAAAATCTAAAATTTATGATGTGGGTAGTGGGAACATTATTGGAAAACATGTTATTCAAGAATTTTTTGAGTGCTCGGGAGCTATTCCTTTTACTAAAGGAACCATACTTGATGAGACAAATTATTATGTGGATGCTATTACCATGCTAATATTGAAGCTAGAAAGAAAGTTTGTGCACCTCCATCCTATGCTTCAAAAGATATTTTTGGGACTTCCGAGTATACATAATCCTAAGATTAAGAAAATTGTCACCATTATCCTCATGCATGAATTTGATTATATAGTGCGGGAAGCAAGAGCCATATTTTATTTTTATAGAGTAAAATCTGAAACTCCCCCTATAGAAGTGATCCTGCATAATAAAGATGCTTTGCGTATGTTGGAATCTAGTAATTGCCAAGGCTTTAGTGAGAATATGAGGAGGGATGTTCCTCCTGAAGAATTAATGCAAGATTTATTCCTCCACACTTGTGATAAATTTGAATGGATTGCTAAAGGAATTAATGAAGGGTTTAGTGAAGATTGGCATGAAAACACTATTAGGGGACCTATCAATGATGAAATTCATGTCTTATATGAAGATTCCTATGATGATGGTGATGTTAGTGATGATATTATAAACCCTTTTGAACATTTGAGCCCTTCAACTAAATTTGTCAAGGGTGATTTGTTAAGTAAGATTTTGGAAGTGCTAGTTTTGAAGGACATGAAGGGGTCCAATACTTGAAACTATGCATTATGCCTAGCTAGGGGCATAAAATGATAGCGCTTGTTGGGAGGCAATCCAATAGTTATCTTCATTTTTGCTTTTTAATTTCTGTTAGTGTGTGATAACATGATTATTGCTACTGTAATGATTGTGTTTTTATGTTTTAATTAGTGTTTGTGCCAAGTAAAGCCTTTGGGATGACTCACAAGATGAGTAGAATTGATACGGTGCAAAAACAGAAACTTTAATGTCCAATGCAGAATTTCTCTGATTTTACTGGAACGTCTTTTTGATCTGAATTTTTACAAAGTATTGATATACAAATTTTTGAGGTTGTACTAAATTTTCAGAATTTTTAGAGTTACAGAAGTATAGGTTCTTTACAGATCTTTACAGACTGTTCTGTTTTAGACAGATTCTGTTTTTGCTTGCATAGTTTGCTTGTTTTGATGATGCTATGGATTGTATAGGGGGTATAAGCCATGGAGAAGTTGGAATACATTAAATATTATGCAATAATGAAATATGAATCAATTTATAACAGTACCTAAAGTATTTGATATGTTGCTTATACTAACGGATCTCACGAAGTTTTGTTGAGTTTTGTGTGATTGAAGTTTTCAAGTTTTGGGTGTTATCACGATGGACGAAGGAATAAGGAGCGGCAAGAGCCTAAGCTTGGGGATGCCCAAGGCACCCCAAGGTAATACTCTAGGAAGACTCAAGCGTCTAAGCTTGGGGATGCCCCAGAAGGCATCCCCTCTTTCGTCTCAATCCATCGGTATGTCACTTGGAGCTATATTTTATTCGTAACATGATATGAGTTTTGCTTGGAGTGTCGTTTGCTTTTGTTTGATTTTATGTTTAGCTTGCCACAATCATTATTTTTCTATACACACCTTTTTGATAGAGACACACCTTCATCATAATTTATTAGAATACTCTATGTGCTTCACTTATATCTTTTGAGCTTAGCAGTTGCTCTAGTACTTCACTTATATCTTTTTGAGCACGGTGGCGTATAGATTTTATGGAAATAATTGCACTCTCATTCTTGAATTATATTTGTTTGAGAGTTAATAAATAGTGATGGAAATTTTCATGGGTCACAAGACTAGTCCAAAAATAATAGGTATTCAATGAGTGATAATCAAAACCATCATGTAGCACATAAAAGAGAAATCTTGGGTTAATGATATTGATGTGGTAATATGAAAAAGGTGTGAGTGCATCATTGTTGATTCGTAGAAGTATCAGTATTAAGAGGTGTTAATTTCACTTTTGTCTAAATATTAAAAAGGCATGGTGGGGATGTGTGAGCATTTCTATTCCTCGTTGAAATCCTAGTGTTGTTCCGCGATGGTTAGCTCCTCCCAACCTCCTCCCTTGGGGCATGCGAGTAGTACTTTGATTTGTGATAAACTAGTAAAACTTTGCAATAAGTATATGAGTTCTTCATGACTAATGTGAAACCATGGACATACGCAATCTCACCACCTCATATTTTGCTAGCCTCTTCGGTAACGTGCATTGCCCATTATCACCTCGAGGATCGGTGCAAACTTCGCCGGTGCATCCAAATCCCGTGACATGATACACTCTCTCACACATAAGCCTCATTATATCTTCCTCAAAACAGCCACCATACCTACCTATTATGGAATTTCCATAGCCATTCCGAGATATATTGCCATGCAAATTCCACCGTCACATCATATGACTACTTCGTTCATCCTCATATTGCTTTGCATGATCATATAGAGCTGATATAGTATTTGTGGCAAAGCCACCGTTCATCGTATTTGATACTTGTCATGCTAGATCATTGCACATCCTGGTACACTGCCAGATGCATTCATATCGAGTCATATTGTTTCATAGTTCTTCATATCAAGTTTTCATATTGAGTTGTAAGTAAATAAAAGTGTGATGATCATCATTGTAAAAAGCATTGTCCCAGTGAGGAAATAAAAATGGGGGAGGCCAAATGAGCCGACCATAAATATAAAAAAATGAAAAAATGAGAGAAAAAGAGAGAAGGGACTTTGCAACTATCTTTACCACACTTGTGCCTCAAAGTGGCACCTTATTCTACATGTAGAGAGTCTCATGTTATGTCATTTTCATATGCTAGTGGGAATCAATTTTCATTATTATAAACTTGGCTTACATATTCCGATGACGGGCTTCCTCAAATGCCCGAGGTCTTCAAGAGCAAGCAAGTTGGATGCACACCCCACTTAGCTTCATTTGAGCTTTCATACACTTATAGCTCTAGTGCATCATTTGCATGGCAATCCCTACTCCTTGCATTGACATCTATCAATGGGCATATCCATAGCCCGTTGATACGCCTAGTTGATGTGAGATTATTTTCTCCACTTTTACCCCTTTGATATCTACCACCATACTATATTCCACCCTTATGCTATGTCCAATGGTTCACGCTCATGTATTGCGTGAAGAATAAAAAGTTGATGCACTTTGAAAAAGTACGATCCAATTGCGTGACTTGGACACTGTGGTGCTTGACATTTGTATTAATGTGGTGAAGGTGGAGTCATGACTTGCTAATACTATAAGATGAATGGGGGTAAACATTCTTTTAGGATCGTATACTTTGAAAGATTGATGATTTTGTTACTTGTGCCTATAAATATTACTATGTTGATGTTTGTTAATTCATCGTTTCTCAATGAGTATACATGCAAAATATTACATATTGGGTAGCATGTCACATCAAAAAATCTGTTTTTATCATTTACATACTCGAGGACGAGTAGGAATTAAGCTTGGGGATGCTGATACGTCTCCAACGTATCTATAATTTTGTATTGTTCCATGCTGACATATTATCATTCTAGGATACTTTTTGAGTACTAATTTACCAATTTATATATTTTTAGCACTAACCTATTGACCCAGTGCCAGTTCCTGTTTTCTGCGTGTTTTTTACTTTTCAGATTTACAGTACCAAACGAAGTCCAATTGCCCCGATTTTTCTTATGATTTTTTCTGGACCAAAAGAAGACCTGGAAGCTTCGGGAGAAGACCGGAGGCCACACGAGGGAGGCACAAGCCAACAGGGCGCGCCTAGGGGGTGTCCACGCTCTGATGGCTTGTCCCTCCCTGGTGGACCTCCTGACCCCGTTCTCTGGCCTATAAATTCACATATATTCCAAAAACCCTAGAGGGCATCTCGAAACACTTTTTCTGCCGCCGCAAGTTTCCGTTCCGACAGGATCCCATCTGGAGCTCCGTTCCGGCACCCTACCGGAGGGGGGATCGATCATGGAGGTCTTCTTCATCAACCTTGCTGCCCTCATGATGATGTGTGAGTAGTTCACCACAGACCTACGGGACCGTAGTTAGTACCTAGATAGGTCTCTCTCTCTCTCTCTCTCTCTCTCTCTTGATCATCAATACAATGACCATCGCATCTTCTCTTTGATCTATCCGATGTAATTCTTTTGTACGGTGCGTTTGTTGGGATCCGATGAATTGTGGGTTTATGTTCAGATTATTCATGAAAAGATATTAAATACTTGCTGGTATTTTATATGCATGATTATTGCAGCTTCGTAATCCTCTCTGATTTATTGAAATAGTTTGGCCAACTAAATTAATACTTCATCGGTGAGAGGGGTGCGTTGTAGTGGGTTCAATCTGGCGGTGCTCTATATCCCAGTGACAGAAGGGAACAAGACACGTCTTTGTATTGTTTCCACTAAGGATAAAAACGATGGGGTTAGTTCATATTAATTGCATTCTCTTTGTCTACATAATGTCAACGTTCTCCAAGCATTACTCCGTTTTACTTAATACTCTAGATGCGTGCTGGATAGCGGTCGATGGGTGGAGTAATAGTAATAGGTTTAGACAGGAGTCAGCCTATTTGTTTATGGACGTGATGCCTATATACACATGATCATTGCTGTGAATATCGCATAACTACGCGCTTTTCTATCAATTGCTGATACTTGTGATCTGCGTTGGGTTTTCCGCGAAGAGGAACGGGTAATTGCAGCACAAAGCGGATAAGTATTTCCCTCAGTTATGAAACCAAGGTTTATCGAACCAATAGGAATATCAATCCGCAACCGTCTTCAGCAGCTGCACACAAATGAACAAACAACTTGCACCCAACGCGGGCAAGAGGGTTGTCAATCCCCTTGATCTCGTTATTTGCAAGCAAATGAGTTGTGTAGATAATTGTTGATAAATATAAATTGCAAAATAAATAAAAAGTAAATAAAGGCAGCAAGGTAAATATAGCGTTTGCGAATATATAAGTGAATAGACCCAGGGGCATAGTGTTCCCTAGCAGCATCTCTCATGTAGGCAGCATACGGTGGGTAAACAAATTAATGTTGGGCAATTGATAGAAAAGTGGATAGTTATGCGATGTTCACAGCAATGATCATGTATATATAGGCATCACGTCCATAAGAAAATAGGCCGACTCCTACCTGCACCTATTACTATTACTCCACTCATCGACCGCTATCCAGCATGCATCTAGAGTATTAAGTAAAACAGAGTAATGCTTGGAGAACGATGACATGATGTAGACAAAGTAAACTCAAACAATATGAATGAACCCCATCGTTTTATCCTTAGTAGAAACAACACAAAGACGCATCTTGTCCCCTACTTTGTCACTGGGTTATAGAAACTCGCCAGGTTGAACCTACCACAAGGCACCACTCCCACCGATGAAATATCAATCTACTTGGCCAAAGCATATCAATAGATCAGAGAGCATTACAAAGCTATAATGATCATGCACATAAGAGATAATATAATTAAGAGGCATCTCAAATACTTTTCATGAATAATCTGAACATAAACCCACAATTCATCGGATCCCAACAAACACACCGCACAATAGGATTACATCGGATATATCAAAGCGAAGATGCGATGATCATTGTATTGAAGATCATAAGAGAGAGAGATTGCCATCTAGGTACTAGCTATGGACCCGTAGCTCTGTGGTGAACTACTCACACATCATCATGAGGGCAGCAACGTTGATGAAGAGGCCCTCCGTGATCGATCCCCCCTCCGGCAGGGTGCCGGAACGGAGCTCCAGATGGCCTCGCGACGGAACAAATACTTGCGGCGGCGGAAAAATGGTTTCGGCACTGCCTCTAGGGTTTTCAGAATACTCCCTCCGTTCCTCGATATAAGGTGTATTTGATTTTCAATAAAATTCCAGAATGTAAGGTGTATTTCTTTTAATTCCCCATAATTCCCTTGCTAGCCCTCCTAAAAAAGGAAAGTATCTCTTTTCTGATTGTCTGTATCTCTCCTTATAGCAAAAGAAGGAAACTATCTCTTTGTCGATTGCATGTAGTATCTCATACTTTCCTGGATAATTGATTCACTTTCCACCAACCAACAAATTTGCCAAGGGTAATTTAGTCTTAACATGTCTATAGTTACGTGCCTTGGTCACCGTGCCAAAAATAATACACCTTACATAAAGGAACGAAGGGAGTATTAGAGAATTTATAGGCCGAAGAGGGACGTCGGGAGGTGCCCGAGGGGGCCACCACATATCTGGGGCCCCCCCCAGGGCGCGCCCTGATGTGTGGTGGGGCCCTAGTGCACCTCTTGGCTTCCTTTCGAAGCTTCTAGGTCTTCATATAGTCCAGAAAAAAACATCAAAAAGTTTCGTGGCAATTGCACTTCGTTTGGTACAGTAAACCCGCAAAGGCAAAAACACGCAGAAAACAACAACTGGCACTGGGCACTGGGTCAATAGGTTAGTGCTCAAAAATATTATAAATTGGTAAATAATGATCCAAAAAGTATCCTAGAATGATAATATATCAGCATGGAACAATCAAAAATTATAGATACATTGGTATCAAGCATCCCCAAGCTTAATTCCTGCTCGTCCTCGAGTAGGTAAATAATAAAAATAGAATTTTTGATGTGACATGCTATTCACTATGTAATCTTATTCAAGTATGCTCATTGAGAAAATATGAATCAACAAATATTAACATAGCAATATTCAAAGTGTAAGAAACAGAATTGTTAATTCCTAAAAGTATACGATTCTCAAGAAATGTTTACCCCCCCCCCCCATTCATCTTATTGTATTAGCAAGGCATGGCTCCATCTTCACCACATTAATACAAATGTTAAGCACCACGGTGTCCAAGTCAGGCAATTGGTTCGTACTTTTTCAATATGCATCAACTTTTTATTCTTCACGCAATACATGAGCGTGAGCCATTGGACATAGCATTTAGGTGGAATAGAGTATGGTGGTAGATATCAAAGGGGTAGGAAGTGGAGAAGATAGTCTCACATCAACTAGGCATACCAACGGGCTATGGAGATGCCCATCGATAGATGTTAATGCAAGGAGTGGGCATTGCCATGCAAATGATGCACTAGAGCTATAAGTGTATGAAAGCTCAAATGAAGCTAAGTGGGGTGTGCATCCAACTTGCTTGCTCATGAAGACCTCGGGCATTTGAGGAAGCCCGTCGTAGGAATATACAAGCCAAGTTTGAAATAATGAATAGGTAATTCCCACTAGCATATGAAAGTGATATATCATGAGACTCTCTACATGAGGAACATTGTGCCACTTTGAGTCACAAGTGTAGTAAAGGATAGTAGCAAAGTCCCTTCTCTCATTTTCTCTCATTACATTGTTTTAAATTTTTTTGAATGGATGGTGGGCTCATTTGGCCTCCCCCATCTTTATTTTCGTCAGGAGTCTCATCTCGACTTATGGGAGAATCATCGTCTCCATCATTCTTTCATCACTAGGACAATGCTCTAACAATGATGATCATCACACTTTTATTTACTTACAACTCAACATGGAGAACTGATATGAAAATATGACTCTGTATGAATGCCTCTGGTAGTGTACCAGGATGTGCAATGATCTAGCATGACATGTATCAAAAACATTATGAAGGTGGCTTTACCACAAATACTGTGTCAGCTCTATATGATCATGCAAAGCAATATAACGATGAACGAACTAGTCATGAGAAGTGACGATGGAATTTGCATGGCAATATATCTCGGAATGGCTATGGAAATGCCATGATAGGTAGGTATGGTGGCTGTTTTTAGGAAGATATAATAAGGCTTGTGTGCAACAGAGCGTATCATGTCACGGGGTTTGGATGCACTGGCGAAAGTTGCACCGATCCTCGAGGTGAGAACGGGCTATGCACGGTACCGAAGAGGCTAGCAAATTATGAAAAGGTGAGATTGCGTATGTCCATGGTTTCACATTAGTCATAAAGAACTCATATACTTATTGCAAAGTTTTATTAGTTTATCATAAATCAAAGTACTAATCGCATGCCCCGAGGGAATAGGTTGGTAAGAGTTAACCATCGCGCGCTTCCGACCCGAAACAACACTAGGATTTCAACGAGGAATAGAAATGCTCGCACATCATCACCATGCCTCTTTAATTTTTAGATGAACAAATAGGTCAACCCCTCTTAATATCGACACTTCTATGGTTTAACAATTATGAACTCACACCTATTTCATATTACTACATCAATATCATTAAACCACAATTTCTTTATATGTGCTACATGATGGTTTTGATTATCACTCTTTGAATACCTATTATTTTTGGACTAGTCTGTATGACCCATGAAAATTACCGTCACTATTTATTAACTCTCAAACAAATATAAGTGAAGAACGAGAGTGAAATCATTTCTTTAAAATCTACACGCCACCGTGCTCAAAAAGATATAAGTGAAGTACTAGAGCAACTGCTAAGCTCAAAAGATATAAGTGAAGCACATAGAGTATTCTAACAAATTATGATGAAGGTGTGTATCTATTAAATAGGTGTGTCCAGCAAACAATGATTGTGGCAAACTGAAATTAAAAGCAAACAAAAGCAAACAACACTCCAAGCAAAACTCATATCATGTGACGAATAAAACTATAGCTTCAAGTGACATACCGATGGATTTGAGACGAAAGAGGGGATGCCTTCTGGGGCATCCCCAAGCTTAGATGTTTGAGTCACCTTTAAAATATTACCTTGGGGTGCCTTGGTCATCCCCAAGTTTAGGCTCTTGCTACTCCTTATTCCTTTGTCCATCAAGATAACACCCAAAACTTGAAAACTTCAATCACACAAAACTCAACAAAACCTCGTGAGATCTGTTAGTATAAGAACATATTGCATACTTTAAGTACTGTTGTAAATTGATTAAAATTTAATAAATGCATAATAGGTACTGTATTCTAACTTCTCCATGGCTTATACCCCCCGATACAATCCATAGTTTAATCAAAATAAGCAACTATGCAAGCAAAAACAGAATCTGTCTAAAACAGAACAGTCTGTATCGATTGTAGAGAACCGATACTTATGTAACTCTAAAAATTCTGAAAAATTAGGAAAACCTCTAAAATTTGTATAGAAACCCTGTGTAAAAATTTCAGTTCATTATAACTCTCCAGAAAAAAATGAAAATTCCTGTACTTGAGTCAAAAGTTTCTGTTTTGTTTCAGCATTGATTCTACTCATCTTGTGAGTCATCCCAAAGGATTTACTTGGCACAAACACTAATTTAAACACAAAAAAATAATCATTACAGAGTAAATAATCATGCTATTAAAAATAAACATAAATTTTAAAGCAAAAAAATTAAGATAACTATTGGGTTGCCTCCCAACAAGCGCTGTTGTTTTATACCCCTAGCTAGGCATAATGATTTCAATGATGCTCACATGAAAGTAAAGAATTGAAACACAATGGAAGCATAATGAAGCATATTACAATCACATTTAATCCTAACCCACTTCCTATGCATAGAAATTTTGTGAGCAAACATATTTCTGGGAGCAAGAATCAACTAGCATAGGAAGGCAAAACAAGCATAACTTCGAAACTTTGAACACATAGGGAGGAAAGTTGATATCATTGCAATTCCTACACACATATGTTCCCCCTCATAATAATTTTCAGTAGCATCATGAAGGAATTCCACAATATAACTATCACATAAAGCATTCTTTTCATGATCTAAAAGCATAGAAGATTTATTACTCTTCACATAAGCAAATTCCTTTTCATTCATGGTAGTGGGAGAAAACTCAACGAAATAACTATCATGTGACAATTGATTGTCATAACCAAATTGAAAATTTAAATCATGATGACATGTTTCATGGTTATCATTACTAATTATATCATACGTGTCATCACCACAATCATCATAATAAATTTGCTCATCAAAACTTGGGGGACAAAAAATATCATCTTCATCAAACATAGCATCCCCAAGCTTGTGGTCTTGCATATCGTTAGCATCATGGATATTCACAGAATTAATACTAACAATATTTCTATCATGCTCATCATTAAAGGAACCCACATTAAGCATTTTTATAAAATTTTCCTCTAACAATTTAGCACAATTTTTTGAATCCTTGTTTTCACGAAAGACATTATAAAGACGAAGCATGTGAGGCAACCTAAACTCCATTTTTTTGTATTTTTTATTTTTATGAGACAAGCTAAATATAACAGCAAATAAAAATAAGAACAAGTGAATGAAAATTTGTGCAAAGTTACTTGGTAGTTGATGATGATATTCCCCGGCAACGGCGCCAGAAATCCTTCCTGATACTTGTGATCTGCGTTGGGTTTTCCGTGAAGAGGAACGGGTAATTGCAGCACAAAGCGGATAAGTATTTCCCTCAGTTATGAAACCAAGGTTTATCGAACCAATAGGAATATCAATCCTCAACCGTCTTCAGCGGTTGCACACAAATGAACAAACAACTTGCACCCAACGCGAGCAAGAGGGTTGTCAATCCCCTTGATCTCGTTATTTGCAAGCAAATGAGTTGTGTAGATAATTGTTGATAAATATAAATTGCAAAATAAATAAAACGTAAATAAAGGCAGCAAGGTAAATATAGCATTTGCGAATATATATAAGTGAATAGACCCGGGGGCCATAGTGTTCCCTAGCGACGTCTCTCATGTAGGCAGCATACGGTGGGTAAACAAATTACTATTGGGCAATTGATAGAAAAGCGGGTAGTTATGCGATGTTCACGGCAATGATCATGTATATATATGCATCACGTCCATAAGCAAATAGGACGACTCCTACCTGCACCTATTACTATTACTCCACTCATCGACCGCTATCCAGCATGCATCTAGAGTATTAAGTAAAACAGAGTAATGCTTGGAGAACGATGACATGATGTAGACAAAGTAAACTCAAACAATATGAATGAACCCCATCGTTTTATCCTTAGTAGCAACAACACAAAGACGCATCTTGTCCCTACTTTGTCACTGGGATATAGAAACTCGCCAGGTTGAACCTACCACAACGCACCACTCCCATCGATGAAATATCAATCTACTTGGCAAAAGCATATCAATAGATCGGAGAGCATTACGAAGCTATAATGATCATGCACATAAGAGATAATATAATTCAGAGGCATCTCAAATACTTTTCATGAATAATCTGAACATAAACCCACAATTCATCGGATCCCAACAAACACACCGCACAATAGGATTACATCGTATAGATCAAAGCGAAGATGTGATGATCATTGTATTAAAGATCATAAGAGAGAGATCACCATCTAGGTACTAGCTATGGCCCGTAGGTCTGTGGTGAAGTACTTTCATGAGAGATGCCGCTAGGGAAAACTATGGCCCCCGGGTCTATTCACTTATATATTTATAAAAGCTATCAATACCTTGCTGCCATTATTTACTTTTTATTTTATTTTGCAATTTATAATTATCTACTATTATCTACACAATTCACTTGTTTGCAAATAACGAGATCAAGGGGATTGACTACCCTCTTACCCGCGTTGGGTGTAAGTTGTTTGCTCTTTTGTGTGCAGCCTCTGAAGACGGTTGTGGATTGATATTCCTATTGGTTCGATAAGCCTTGGTTTCATAACCGAGGGAAATACTTACCCGTATTGTGCTGCAATTACCCGTTCCTCTTCACGGAAAACCCAACGCAGATCACAAGTATCAGTGACATAAAGGTTTAGTACAGTAACACGGATCCCATCCTTGGGGATTCATGAGGTGTAGTCCTTAAAACCCCAAAGCCCTTGGTTGATTCTTGCAATATTAATTATTGCGGTAACCCCGCGCGATGGTTAGTGCCTTCGGTAGGACAACTGATTCTTGATGCAGGACACATGTCGGTCAAGATGTTATTTGGACACATCGCACACTTTGGTTCGTAACAAGCACATCTCGATGGGTGACTTCCAGCGCATAAATTAAGATCATATATGGTCCCAACACAAATACATTGTTGAAAGCACTAAGACCTCATGCTTGTACCTCTTTTTATTATAAGTGTTTCATCACAATTAGCTTGATTGATCCGGTCAAAAGGTGGAATTATTTCTTTAACAATTGCTTGCTAGAGACCATTGCTTCAAGGGAACCTTCCTCTCAAAGGTTCGATAACCTAGGGTCACATCTTAGGGAAATATGTGTGGGGTACTTTCTGTTCCTTTAACGGATCGCTAAAAAAGAAGTATCACCGGTCGACGTCGCACCTGAGCCGCCAGCGAAGAAGTAGCAGGCCACCAAGCCACGCCGTGGAGGTGTGAACCGGACGGCGGGGTGGGGGCGCAACCCAGCGATGAAACCACCTCAGTCGGCCAACATTTCAAAGCCGAACGCGGCTACGTCGGGTGATTGGCTGCCGCCTTTGGCCAAAGAGGCCCTCCTCCACCTCCGACGCCGCCATCGTCGGCCATGGAGGAAGATGTGGTCACACCCACGGCCATCGCATCCAACGTGTTCGACGAAATGTTCCAAAGGTTAAAAAATTCTTTTCATTTCTTTTGTGCACGTGTTTGTTCTTCTAATTTCTGATACAAATAGAATGTGAGATTGATTACGTATACACTAATTTGTAGTCTTGATGATGATGCTTTCATGTGCGCAACAAATGTCTCAAATGATGATTATATCTCTCAAGAGTATGCATCACAAGAATATAAAACTCAATTTGATGATGATAATCTTGACATGGATGAAGAGGGCTTCATTATGAAGGGAAGAACCACAGATTATACCGGTCCCGAAGATGTGTTGATTTGCACTGCGTGGAAAAATCTCTAAAGATGCATCCGTTGGGAGTGACAAACCGCGAATACGTAATTACAACGTATCAAGGAGTACTTTGATGATCGTAATACTTGCGGCCACTTTCGGCCAAAGGACTCTATTCGTCAACATTTGGGCATCATCAACGTCGAATGCGAAAAGTGGGCCATGTCAGTTTCTAAGAACCAGACATTGGGTCATTTGTGACAAGCCTTTGTGAGTTCGGCCAGGGACTAAACACGTCTAGCTTCCTAAGTCATGGATGGAAGAAGAAGAACAAAGGAAGGAACACGTCGGAGTTACCCAGGTTCAGGCCACCGTGTTGGTGTAATACCCTACTCCTGCTCTGTGTTGATATTCCGAAAAGAATGTGTTACAATGAGTTTCATCCCTCGGGGTGAAGGGGAACGCAGCAGAAAACAAAAAAATTCCGACCTACGCACCAGCCCAGGACCACTATGGAGACTGCATACAAGGTTTGATCATTATCGTTACCGACTCGTAGCGCAGCGGAAGTAGAGTCGATGACGATCGGCGGTGCAGATCCCCGCAGCTAGGATTTTACAACCTCCCAACCGCGAGGATGTATATCCTCATCTGCCCCGCGGACAGCCCTCCGGGAGGCGGTCACACAGTCCCCCGGACGGTGTCACGGACAGCCCTTCGGGAGGACCTCCGAAACTCGGACTGTCACTCGGACAGCCCTTCGGGAGGACCTCCAAAACTCGGACGGTCACACGGACAGCCCTTCGGGAGGCACTCTCGAACTAAGACCGAAACTACGATCTCTCTACAGAGGTTCACACATACGGTGTCATCTATCCAGCAGGGCTTCGCCGTCCAGAACTAGTTCCCACCGGAACCCAGACAGCCTTTCGGCTCTACGAAACTATTTCGCTGGGAGGGAGAGAGAAGCCAGAAATGTCATGGCACTTGTATGTGAGAAGGAAGTGAGTGTGGAGGCAGCCCCTCCACCTCTATTTATAGGAAATCCAAGGGGTAGGGTTTCTTGGCCCCCAAGTCTTCTAGAAACCTTTTTGGGAAAATATCCCAAAAGGTGACTTTTCCATAAATATCCCAAAAAGCACTTTCACTATTCACGACGACATTTTTCAGCGTCTGATCGAACTGAAAATATTCATGTGGGCTTAGAACATTTCCAGTACCCACCAAAATAATTTTCAACGTGAGCCGGAACAATTCTGGTTTAGTGATTTTCATCTGCGAAAAGCATCTGAAGCGGTTTCGGCAGCTCCGGAACATTTCCGGTTTTCATTCCGGAAAATTCCAGAAAGTTTCCAGAATGATTCTGGCACCCTCCAAGAATTATCAGGCATGTGCCGAAACCAATTTGACTTTATGGTGTACTCCGAAACAACTTTTCGGTTTAGTGATTTTCATCTGTGAAAAGCAACTAAAGTGGTTCCGGCAGTCCGGAACATTTCCGGTTTTTGTCTCTGAAAAATCTCAGAAGTTACCGGAACAATTCTGGTACCTTCCAATAATTTCCAGGCATGTGCCGAAACCAATTTGACTTTATGGAATACCTTGAAACAACTTTTCAGTTTCACCGGAACTATTCCGATATCCTCTCCGGAACGTTTCCGTTTTGTCCGAAATTTTTTCGGTGATTTTCTCTCAGACTCCCCGTCTAGTATTCAGCAGATAGATGACCCTTAAGCGTGTGACCCTATAGGTTCGGTGAAGTATAGACATGACCCGGAACCCCTTCCGATCAATGATCAACATCGGAGCCGTGGACACCCATATTGACCCCTATACCCACACGAATGAATATTCGAGTGAACCTCCAGTTGCCGTGTGCTATTCCTGTTGCTTCGCGATATGTTATAAATACCCGAGGTGAGACATGTTGGCATCCCCGTGGATCAACACCTTGTCCACTATGCCAGTTACCTCGTTGTCGGTATTGTTCTCTTTTCTCGTTCCCGTGTTTCGGCATCCCTGTGATCAAATCACCCTGTGTCTGGCCAGACGATGATGGATACCGTAACACCGAGAGGGCCCAGAGATATCTCTCCATCGTCGGAGGAGCAAATCCCAATCTTGAGCTATCAAGTTACTTGACATACTTTTCCATGAACCCATAAGCCGCCGTAATAGCCACCCATTTACGGATGACGTTTAACAAACCCCAAAGTTCATGAAGCAAGCATGAAGAAACTCGACACTCTCATGGTCTAAGGAATTATGCAAACGTTAACTTCTCTGTGTTATTAACCATTAACTTATGACGAATGTATCTCATAGCATAACATCAATCGGGTCGATTCAACACAAGTGTTCTACTAACATTGTGCCCTCAAAAATTGCCGGCATAGACATGCCCATGATCAGGAAAACAGAACCATCATGCAACACTTGAGCTAGTCTTAGAGGCCAGACTAGGAATACATTTTACCGTTTATTATTCCACACGTGCATATGAGTCTTCCTCCGAGCCTCGTGGTTATTGCAGACTCGAGAACCATAGCAGTTATAGCATGGAACATAAACCTAATTATGAACAGGGAGATAATCAATAACGTTTATTATTGCCTCTAGGGCATATCTCCTACACGGGGAGGCCACATCCTCCCCTCTATTTATACTACTTTCCGAGGCTCTTGCTCGAGCTCTTATTGGTCGGGGGTGTCATAGAGTAGGCTAGAGTAGCCTGTACTGAAGTGGTATGGCCTGCCAGTGCACGCCTGTACGCGAGATGATAATGGCTGCCGAGGCATTGCATTATACTGTGGTTTATCCTTTGCGTTCCCTTCGTACAACGTGGGCTGTGAAAGGGTACCGCTCCTATAGCATCGTGGAGAGCAAGTAAAGTGCCTTGTAGCCACTGTAGGTGACCTCATCTTCACGGGGACCTTACTGGAGCCCATGCGTCCCGACCTGTCATTCACTCTGTGTCCCTTTGCCGATGCCTGCGGTAAAGGTGAGAGGTATGGACGTCATCCTTTTGTCCGGTAGCGAGATTCTTTCCCCCATGTTGAACGAGATCAGCCCCACGTGCGGCTTCCCGGGAGACCCGCGAAGCGCCTGCCGGGTTGGCTTGTAAGTTGTCAGGATTCCTGAGTCCATCTCCTAGGCGGGAACGGACCTTTTGTCGAGGCCTCATCCTCCCCAGGCCCGTAATACCCTGGTTTTAATTGAGCCGACATGGTTGCTTGTCAAATGTTGAGCGCATGAACCCGAGTAGTTGCGTTGAAAGTGATTTGGTAAGCATTTGCTACTTGTTTGTGTTCTCTCTACATTGCGCAAATATTGAAATGTTCCCTATTTGATGATGACATCTTGTTTGTTTTCTTGTAGAAAATGATTGCGCAAGGATTATTTCGAGAGATCAATAACAAAGGAGAGAAGAGGAAGAAGAAAGGAAAATCTTTCACCTTCCATCATTGCTACAAAGAGCTCAAGGATGAGGAGAAGTGGAAAACTAGAGAAGTTTATGATGCTTCGAAGAAGAAAAGTGTGGTTGTGGAGGAGGATGAAGATGGCAATGGCGAGGATACAAGGAGCCCCACTCCTCACTTGGCGACTAAATCATATAGGTTGGATGGATGTAAAAAAGTGAAGGGGTCCAAGGCCGGAGACAATGATCTTAAAAAAAGATTTGGAATCATTGTCATTGCGAGGAAAGAGTATGCCAAAGAGAAAAAATTATTGAAGCTAAAAGAAATGGAGGAGAGGGGAGAAGTCGAGCGGCCATTTAAGAGAAGAGGGTGACGGCCGAGGAGAGGTTGGCAGCGTCCGAGGAGGGAAAGGTGGAACTAGAGGAGAGGAAGGCGGCGGTCGAAGAGTTCAAGATGGTCGAGGAGAAAGCACTCAAGTTCTTGTTCATGGACACATTGATGACCTTTAGGTTGTCAAAATCGCGACTCAAGTCTTAGAATCTTACGACCTTACGATCCAAACTAGCCCCTCCGATTCTACGATTTTGCTCATAGAATCTAAGTTTCTATAATCCTAGTAGTTATGATTCTATGGTTCATGATCCTACCAATGGAGCTCCGATCCGATTCAGAATCTCGATTCCGACAACTTTGGATGACCTGCAAGGGTACATGGCTATTGCAATTTGCGGTAAGTAGAGTATGTTGATCCCACAGGGAGCGGTGGTGCACTAGTAACTACCAACCCCGCAGCTACGTCGTCACTTACGTGGCTAGGTTCACACCCAGAGCATTATCTGAAAATAGTCTATTCGTTGGTTGCTAGCGGAAATGATAATAAGTGTGGTTTTAACTAAATAACTACGCGGATGTAAAACATAAATAAAACAATGGGTAAAATAAAGGATCGGCGCTTGAGTAAAAAGGGCGTTCTCGAGGTATTTAGAATCATCACTACACGCTCGTTCTGTGAATACTAAGCCACTTTACATGTTTCTCATTGTGGGCGGAGCCGATACAGATATGTGCATACAAAAATATTGGCCACCCCCTGCCGCTTCATGAGCGGTACGAGCACACAAAAAGGAAATTCATTTTGAAAATTAGAGATGGCACATACAAATTTGCTTGGAACGGCATGGAAATACCGCATATAGGTAGGTATGGTGGACTCATATGGAAAAACATCGGTTTAAGGATTTTGGATGCAAAAGTAGTATTTCTACTTAGTACATGTGGAGGCTAGCAAATAGATTGAGAAGCAACCAACCAAGAAACGAAAATTCTCATAAACGGGCATTAAGCATAACTAACACCGAATAATGCACCACAAGTAGGATGTAATTTCATTGCATAACTATTGACTTTCATGCTTGCATAGGGAATCACAAACCTTAACACCAATATTCTTACTAAAGCATAACTACTCACCAACATGACTCACATATTACTATCATCATATCTCAAAACTATTACAAGGAATCAAGTTTATTTTGTCCAATGATCTTCATGAAAGTTTTTATTATATCCCTCTTGAATATCTATCACTTTGGGACTAGTTTCATATGTTGCAATTTCTTTTGACAAGCTCAAACAAATTTAAGTGAAGAACATGAGCATAAAGATTTTCATCTCTCAAAATAATATAAGTGAAGCATGAGAGAATTTCTTCAAAAATTTACTAACTCTCAAATAAATCTAAGTGAAGCATGAGAGTATTTCTTCAAAAATTAAAGCGCACCGTGCTCAAAAAGATATAAGTGAAGCACTAGAGCAATTCCATAGCTCTAAAAATTTAAGTGAAGCACATAGAGCAATTCTAACAAATCATAGTGTAATTTGGCTCTCTCAAATAGGTGTGTCCAGCAAGGATACTTGTGACAAACTAAAAAGAAAAACAAGCAAAGACTCATATAATACAAGACGCTCCAAGCAAAACTCATGATATGTGACGAATAAAAATATAGCTCCAAGTAAAATTACCGATGGTTGTTAGGAGAAAGAGGGGATGCCTTACGGAGCATCCACAAGCTTAGTTGCTTGTTTCTCCTTGAATATTACCTTGGGGTGCCATGAACATCCCCAATCTTAGGCTCTTTTCACTCCTTATTCCTTCATCCATCATGATCTCACCCAAAACTTGAAAACTTCAATCACACAAAACTCAACAAAACCTTCGTGAGATCCGTTAGTACAATAAAGCAAATCACCACTCTAAGTACTATTGCAAACCCATTCATATTTTATTATTGCATTATATTTACTGTATTCTAAATTTACCATGGCTTATACCCCCCTATATAATCCATAGAGTCATCAAAATAAGCACACAATGCAACGAAAATAGAATCTGCCAAAAACAGAACAGTCTGTAGTAATCTGTACTCTAACCATACTTATGTAACTCCAAAAATTCTGAACAATTAGGACAACGTCGGAAATTTGTATATCAATCTTTTTAAAAAAAAATCAGAATTTTTCGTCACATCTGTGATTTTTGAAAATTCTGCTACTAGATGCAAAAGTTTTTGTTTTCCAACAAGATCAAATCAACTATTACCCAACATGATCCTAAAGGCTTTACTTGGCACAAACACTAATTAAAACATAAAAACACAATCATAACAGTAGCATAATTTTGTAAACACTCAAGAACAGAAAGAAAAAGGCAAAAATAAATTTTATTCATTGGGTTGCCTCCCAACAAGCGCTACCGTTTTACGCCCCTAGCTAGGCATAAAGCATAGATTCAAGTGATGTCATCTTTAGTTTTTAACTCCTTCTTAATTTCCGCAGAGGTGTATTTGGTAGGGGGTTTCTCAAATATAACTTGAAACACATTATCCATAGAAATCTTGGCATTATCTAGTTGCCCATCTACATAACCCCTTTGATTTCCGGCTAGTATCCAAGAGTATTGATGATTAACATCATTGAAAACTTGTTGAATCACATCTAAAACGGGAATTTGATTTTTAAGATTCTCATCAAAGATTTGGTTATTACCAAGCAAATGCCTCAAAACGTAATAACTATTATAGAGGATCTCATCTATCACCGGTTTTTCACGGTTCGTACCATAAAAAACAAAGATCTCCCTACCTTCCTGTACTATATGATCAAATTCATTCATCAAGATAAGGGTGGCTATGTTTTTAGCTCTAGGATCTTTTATAACAGGTAATTCATAGAACAATCTTTGCAAGGTAGTATGAGTACGGATAAATATATTCTCAAGTTTCAGAACTAGTGTTGAAATAGCTTCCGCATAAGTTTTAGTTCTTTTAAGTATAGGAGCATCATCACAAGTTAAAGTTCTAACACAATTAAAGAATTCTTGGATGGTTTCTTTTCCTATAATGTTCCCTTGTCCCAGAACAAAAGTTTTAGCATCCAGATTACCAGAACGTCCAATTTTAGGAGTTCTGCCATCATCTGTTTCTGTCATACCAAAATCACTCATGATGATAGGGGCAACCAAGCAAACAAAAAGAGATCCGGTGAGAAAAAGGCGAACGAGAAAGAAGGCGAATAAAACGGAAAATTTTGTGAAGTGGGGGAGATGAAAACGAGAGGCAAATGGCAAATAATGTAAATTGCAAGGGGATGAGATTTGTGATTAGGAACCTGATAGATGTTGATGATGTCTCCCCGGCAACGGCGCCAGAAATTCTTTTGACGTGTTTGAACTGCGTTGGTATTTCCCCAAAAAGGAAGGGATGATGCAGCATAGCGACGGTAAGTATTTCCCTCAATTATGAAACCAAGGTTATCAATCCAGTAGGAGAACCAAGCAACACTATGTAAACGGTACCTGCACACAAAGAACAAAACCTCGCAACCCAACGCGTAAGAGGGGTTGTCAATCCCTCCTCGGTAAAAAGATAGATTGGTTTGTATGAGATTGGATAAATAGATCTTGCAAAAACACAAAATAAAATAAGTAAAGAAAAAGTGCAGCAAGGTATTTTTGGGTTTTTGGAATAATAGATATGAAAGCAAAACGATAAAAGATAGATCAGAAAGCAATATGATAAAAGATAGACACGGGGGGCGTAGATTTCACTAGTGGCTTCTCTCGAGAAAATAGCATACGGTGGGTAAACAAATTACCGTTGGGCAATTGATAGAAGAACAAATAATTATGATGATATCCAAGGCAATGATCAATATATAGGCATCACGTCCAAGATTAGTAGACCGAAACGATTCTGCATCTACTACTATTACTCTACACATCGACCGCTATCCAGCATGCATCTAGTGTATTAAGTTCATGTAGAAACGGAGTAATGCAATAAGAATGATGACATGATGTAGACAAGATCTATTCATGTAGGAATAGACCCCATCTTTTTATCCTTAATAGCAATGATACATATGTGCCTCGCTACCCCTTCTGTCACTGGGTGAGGACACCGTAAGATTGAACCCATCACAAAGCACCTCTTCCCATTGCAAGAAAAATCAATCTAGTTGGCCTAACTAAACCAAAGATTCGGAGAAGAAATACGAGGCTATAAATAATCATGCATATAAGAGATCAAAGAAGACTCAAATAATATTCATGGATATAGATCTGATCATAAACTCGAACTTCATCGGATCCCAACAAACACACCGCAAAAAGTCATTACATCAAATAGATCTCCAAGAGACCATTGTATTGAGAATCAAACAAGAGAGAAGAAGCCATCTAGCTACTGCCTACGGACACGTAGGTCTATGGTGAACAACTCACGCATCATCGGAGGAGCACCAATGAGGATGATGAACCCCTTCGTGATCGTGTTCCCCTTCGACAAAGTGCCGGAATAGGGCTCTAGATTAGATCTCGTGGTTCTGGAACTTGCGGCGGCTGGAATTGTGTTTCGTCGACTCCTCTAGGGTTTCTAGAATATGTGGGTATTTATAGAGCTGAGAGGCGGCGGAGGAGACCCCCGTGGGCCCCACAACTCATCAGGGCGCGACAGGGGCCTCTGGCGCGCCCTGGTGTCTTGTGGGCCCCACGGACATCCCCCCAGGTGCTTCCTTGGCTCCCAAGTTGTCTTCTGGTCCAAAAAAATCTCCAAAAAGTTTCGTGGCATTTGGACTTTGTTTGGTACTGATATTCTGCGAAGTAAAAAAACAAGCAAAAAACAACAACTTGCACTGGGCACTATGTCAATAGGTTAGTCCCAAAAAATGATATAAAGTTGCTATAAAATGATTGTAAAACATCCAAGAATGATAATATAACAGCATGGAACAATCAAAAATTATAGATGCGTTGGAGACGTATCAATGCGGCAGCCCCGTATCACATACGCCACCGCTGTTCTTCCCCACTCCAGATATCAAACGGTGATTAAGGGGAAAGAGGGTCCCCTTGGATGCAGCCAAAGTGGTCTCCGTTTTACCCCCTGCTGCAACGATCCGCTACGAAGGGAGATGGGGCCTGTCACGTCCCCACCTCCGCAACCATATGGTTCGCCAACAGTAATAACCTTCCGTCCAAAATTGGCATACATTGGATGGTCGACTTCACCCAACGTCAAGAAGACTACTAGCATAAACATGTAAAGAGGATATCATATCGCACAAGACAATCGGTACTAGCACATACTAGAGTTCATCTTATTCCCCTAAGAACTAATTAAATTACTCAAACACGGTGATGAAGTACATAGAGATGAGGGATGAGTTACAAGCCAACACAAAGTTGGAGATGGGGACAGGCATGGCGCCGGTGATGAAGAGGGCGTCGGCCCTCTGGCCAGCGCCGGCATGGAGGCACCTCCTCCCTTCCTTCTTCCTTGGCTTGGACCCTCTCTCTATGGTGGAGTTGCTGCAATGGAGGTGTGGTGGCTGTAGATGAGACTTGTGGAGGATGGAGATGGATTGAGCCGGCGGCTAGGGTTGGAGGTCTTCTTATAAGAGGTTTCATCGGGTGTCCTCCGTTGATCTAGGATCGTCCCTTTCATCCAAGGGCTCAAGGGGAGCCAAATCCACATCCAATGGAAGCATTGGTCATCAAGGATCCCGTAGGGAAAAACGGGGACGGAATCGGAGTAAAATCAGGAAAGTTCTGGCCAATTTTCGGAGCTGCCTGAGGGTCATACGACCGCTCAAACGAGCATGCACGCTCGCATGGAAGGATGTCATTCTCACTGGAGCTTCGGGAGCACTTTCATATTTTGATCACAATTTCTGCATACAAACTCCAATTTTGATGTTCTTGGGCTCGTTGGATTGATAGCAAACAGCCCGATGTGTCTGAGACCTTGGATATTCATTTTTTACACTTTAATAAATGTCAAATCATCAAACTCTCCAAAGGGCCTTGATCTGGTGCGTGGAACTTCTCCGGTTTGACCCCTAACTTGGTTCTTTTGATGTCCCAAGTCCATGAACATGTCAACACACCTACAAAGACCGCAAAAACAAAGGAAAACTAATAAAAGTAAAAAGTGTGCAACGAACTTGGTAAAACAAGTATATACCAAAAACTATGCATTGGAGACATGAATAAATGCTAGATGGATATGATATGAGGGATTTTGGCAATAGAATATACTCTGAAAAGTATGCATAAAATTCACTCATCACACATCTACTCGTGATCCCAAGGCAAAGGCGTATGTCAAGCTTTGTCATGATGAAATGACCGTGAAGATGCAAATGCTCATGAGAAGCATGATGGGAGGAGGAGTGGGAGGAGCAATGAATGTGAGGAATGGGAGGTGCCATGGGAGGTGGAATGGGAGGTTCCATGGGAGAATGGGAGGATGAGTGGGAGGTGCCATGTGAGGAGGAATGGGCGGCTGCATGAACATGATGGGAGGTGCCATGAATGGTGTATTCAGTGGCAACATGGGAGGTAGCTTTGGTGGCAACATGGATGATGGCTTCAGTGGCATGAGCGGTAGATTTGGTGGCAACATGGGTGGCATGGGAGGTGGCTTCGGCGGCAACATGAGTGCCATGGGAGGTGGCTTCTATGGCAAGATGAGCGTTATGGGAGGTGGCTCCGACGACAACATGATGAGTGGCATGCATGGGAGGTGGCTTTGGTGGCAACACGATCGGCATGGGAGGTGGCAATGAAGGTGCTTACGATGGAGTTCGCAGGAACGAGACTTCATTGTATTGAAACATCGACAAAGAAGCCATTGATGATGATGATCATACCACCGTCCACAGTGTCACTAGTGACAACAGAGAGGACGGAAATTGAATGCTATGTTTGATGTTTATGTGCATTTAAATTTATTGGACCATGAACTTTGTTTGAGATAATGCACTTTTGGTTGTAGGATTTCAAACTATGAATGACGATGAATTTGTGTTGGTAGAAATTTGAAATTTATTTCTATTTTGATGTTGTACAACGGTTGTACAGTGGCTGAACAGCAGTCGCGCGGCCGTCCGCCAGTTTTTTACATCTCCATTTTTGCATCATCTATTCAAGTTGCACTTTTACATCTCCAATATATATATTAACTATTGAGGTTGCCTCTTTTTTGGAGATGTAAACGGCCTTTTTTGGTGATGTAAATTTTACATCTCCTACTTTTATATCTCCAAATTTGAATCATCTATTGGAGATGCTCTAAGGCATATACACTCTTGGCCATCTTGCACTCAAGCAAAGAATGCCTCCAAGAATCTTAGAATTTTCATACATATAATAATATATCAATTTTAGTATGAGCAGGAGAACCGCGTTGGCAAAAAGGAACAACAATGGGTTAACCAATACAATTTTTTTCTTTTGGTTTTGTTAAATATCAAAATTTCTACACTTTCCAATGATCTCATAGCCAATTTAGAAAATGAAAAATATATATTAAATAATGTAATTTAAAAGGTATTTGCAATTTTTTAAAATAAATTAGAATTTAATAAGTGTGCACATATTTAAAGAATTTATTATGTAATCTAAAAAAGTTCAAAGTGCATTTGAAAAATGTTTAACATTATGTGAAAACATGGCAGTCATGTATTTCAAGAAAATCGGCATGTGTATAGAAAAATGTGAATGTGCATTTAAAATATTGTTCCGCGTCTATTAAAAAAATTCAACGCGTGTTTAAAATGTGTTAATGCATAAGAAACTAAGTTTAAAAAATATTCATGTATTTTAACAGTAAAATTTTAAGGAAAACAGAAAAACAAAAGTAAATTAGAAAAGAGAAATAAAGAATAGAAATATAAATGAAAATAAAATTAAAAATAAAGACCGGAAACTAGAAATGAAAACCAAAAAATGAAAATAGGAAGCAGGAAACTACAAAAGATAAAAGCATGCTCTTGAGATGTGGCTTGTGCGAGGGGTCATATGCAATTCGCTATGGGTAACAACTTTCTAACGATTGCTATGGGTGATAAGAACATGATCTCTACTATCGAAAGGGAGTTTGTATTGCTTCAGAAAAAAGGGAGTTCGTATGTCAAAAGTCCTCTTCTATTCTTGAGCTCAAATGCTCCTTGTTGAACAGTAAAATCTAAAAAATAGTGAAAAAATCAGAATTTCAGCACGAAATGACAATCGTGGAAGTCATGGCAAAAGAATAAAACTTAGCACCCCAAAATGCTTTGAATACGAGCATTTTTGGAGCATCAATTTTGTATTTTTTTACCACAACTTCCATGAATGCATTACTTTATAGTTTTTTGCAAGTACACAAAATATTCGTCGAAGTTTATAAAAAAAGCAAAATTATGATAACCATTTTTTTGGTTTTAATGTTCATCAGGGAGCATTTGAGCTCAGGAGCAGATACTCCGCGTTGGTTTGTATGTTCGCATCCACGCCTCCACCCCTCGCTACGATTCCACCTTTACTGCACCAATTGTTTTACATACAACATCCCTCAAGTAAACCGACAATGACAAAGAAAACAAAAACAAACCCCCTCCTCTCTCGTGCAAGGCTTGTAGGTCAACTCTTCCACACGGCCGCCGCCACCCATCCCCTACCACTACCACCCTTCCACGCGCACACCACCCCACTACCACCCTTCCATGCACATGTGCTTGCTCTCTCATAAGAGTGGTTGGGATCCACCCAAGTGTAAGGGTGATGTAACCTAGCAGTAAGTATTTCCCTCGGTTAGAGAACCAAGGTTTACCGAATCAGTAGGAGTCTCCAAGCAAACAAAGTAAACGATGCCTGCACATGAAACACAAAACAAGCTTGTCCCCAACACGACAAGAGGGTTGTCAATCCCCTTGGGTTGCTAGTCATAAGATTTAAATTGCAAGTGATAAAGATAGTAGGTAGCAAGTAAAAGTAAAAGCAACAGGGCAACAGAGAAATTATTTGTTTTCAGTAAAGGAGAATAGACCCAGGGGCATAGGTTCACTAGTGGCATCTCTCTCAAGCATACAAGTGTGGTATGGTAAACAAATCACAGTTGGGTAGTGATTAGATTGCAATATTTACATTTATGAGTATGATCATTCATGGTATAATCTCATATAGGAATTACGTCCGTGATAGGTAGATCATTAATCCAATTGCATCTACTACTAATACTCCATATCAAGACCACTATCCAGCATGCATCTCAAAGTATTAAGCTTGCAAGAAATAGAGCATTGCAATAAACATGATTACATAATGTTGACAGTAAAATATCAAGCAATATGAAGAAACACCGTCGTTTTATCCTTAGTGGCAACAATACAATATATGTGTCTTTTCCCTTTCTTTCAGTGGGATATAGATCACCGCAAGATTGAACCACTACAGTGCACCACTCTCTCTGAAGATAAACCCATCAAACGTGGAGGCATACAAATCTACTCAATTGTACAACAAGAAAACCTCAAAAGATTCAATTGAATTCAATAAACAATCTGATCACAAAGTGACAATTAATCATCCTAACAAACACATCCATGAATTACGTCAGATGGATCCCGATCATGCGAGGCAGCTCACAAAAACTTGGTACTGAAGGTCAAAAGGAGAGAGAGCCATAGCTATTGCTATGGACCCTAAGGTCCTAAGGGAACTACTCACAGATGATCATGAAGGCAACAAGGTTGATGGAGATGCCTCCGACAATGGATTCCCCTCCGGAAGAGTACTGGAACATGCCGCCAGATTGGATCTCCTCAGAACAGAAGCTTGATGCAGCGAAAAAAATCTTCTAAAAATATCCCGGGTTTCAGTATTTATAGGATTCTTAGGCGGAGGAATGGACGTAAGGTGGTGTAGGTGGGGCCCACATGGCCTGGGGGCACGACCAAGGCCATGACCGCGCCAACTGGCCATGTGGGGCCCTTGTGCCTCCTCTCGTGTCCCTCTGATGCTTCCTGGAACCTTTGTGCCCCCTCCCAAAAAAATTGACATGGTTTTTTAACAAAAAGGTGATTGGGCCCTGTCATGTGACCTAAAATTGCTATACTACAAGAGGCAAATAAAATACATAGAATAACACATGCATATGAGTCCAAAATGCATGGATCTAGAAGCGAATGAAAGGCGGATGCTTACATGATACACACATCCTCCGATATAAAGAACTTTGGTCACCACCATACCGCTTGCATGCCTCAACTCCTATCACCGTTCTTTCGTGTGGACCACCACCCTCTTGCTCGAGTGTCGTCGTATCCTTTTTTCGTCACCGTCTATCCCAACATAGTGGCGATGGTAAACACGACCGACATGTTGCAGGGTTAGCAGAGTGTGAGGTAGGTAGGAACAATAGTAAGCTCGCGGCATGAGCAAGCATGGCGCAAACAACGATGGGTGTTGTGCCGACGGTAACTGCGAGGAAGTTGTGTTGATGTAGTTTGTCTCCCCATTCTTCCTCTATTCCTTGTTTGTGCTCCTCCTACACGCTAATATCTTTGCCTCTTATACCCTTTAGCTATGTGCCCTACTTGTGCAGACCTAGGAAAGAAAAGAAGAAGAACAATCTAGGGGAAGAGTTGGTGTAGAAGAAGAAGAAGAAGAACAAGGTAATGTTTTTTCGCATCAACAAATCAACTTTGTTCATGCACTTTGATGTTATGATTTACGGTATAGTAAACATGAGTGTTGCATATACACAAAAAATATGAGAATACTATGAAGTTGGAGGAGTCCAATAATGATAATGGGTAGGATCGTCTGATCAATAAAAAGGAATACATTTTGTACAAGATACTTTATGGCTTTATTTATGCATGATCATGCTATAATATCATCTTCGAATAGAAATGTTGCTATTTATTTATGATAATACTTTATGGCTTTATTTATACATGAGTTATGCAGCATTGAATACATTTTGGACTCATGCTACAATATCATCTTCGATATATATTACGTGTCTATATGCTCATGTCACTAGAAGTGTTTGTTTCTTGGAAACATATTAAAATAGCTACTTGATCAAATAGTTTTCTTGTTTACATGAAAAAAGAAGATTACAATATTTGTCTTTTAATCTTCTGTTCTTTTGAGGCTGCTCCAACATTCCATATAGTTGAGCTTCATACAAATTGAGGGGACTTGTTCCAATATCATAATCTATGATCTTAGGTCTTACATTTCTTATTCCATTAGCCAAACATTTTGAATGAGATTGACTATTATCACTTTTAGCTAAGTGTCAACGTTTATGTTCGAATTTATGTAGTTCTACATGAGTTCATCATAAAATTTAAATATGGTCTTGAAATTCAAATCTTACACAAGTGCAACAAAAAAGACATCATAAGCATGATCATGTCAGTTCATATGTTTATATGTTTATCACTTAAATGTTACTACATTACGGGTCCCTTGGTTTACTATATGGATGTTCTTCTTGCTCTAACTAAAGTGTGTCATAATCGAGCCAAATCTAACAAGAGAAGAAAGATGGTGATGAATGAACACACACATCTATATTCTCTTTTCCTAGGTTACATGCATCCAACAGACATGTTCTTCCTCTGCCTCTCTCTAGAGGATTCTTGGGTAGCAATGATAAGTTTAATGAAAGTGAAGTATTACAAATCATTTTATCCTAGGGGATAATTGAGTCATTGCCCTTGGCCGCCATAGTTATTTTTACCATGTGGTTTGCACTCATGGTAATGGCAAAAAGTTGATGATTTTCTACATTAAACTGATGTCGTAATTCTCCAGTGTTTTATATTTACTATGTTGAGTCCTCTTAGATCACAATGTGAGTTATGCAGCATTGAATAACCAATTCACTATGTGTCTCAGTGGAGTTTTTCTTGGTGGTGTAATAGCATATCACTTGTCAAGGCACCATCCTGATTTTGTTTCATACTGAGTGTGCCAATGAAAAAGAAGAAAACGAGTGATTTAACTACAATATGCTATTAAACAACCAAGAAAAGCTCTACTAAGCAGTATATATCATATATCAGTTGCGCACAAGAAGGGTTTTAGCATTTCCTATTTTAAGTCAGTTGTGACGTATAGTCACAAGAAGGGTTTTAGCATTTCCTATTTTAAGTCAGTTGCGACGTATAGTCACTAAGCAAGCGAGCGCCATGGGCCGTCGCACTTCAGGAGATTTTGAGGCCATGAGTACAGTTTTGTAGGATTTTTTTCGTGGATATTTTCCATTCCTATTGTTTCTCTTTGCCAATTTTCTTCCTTTTTAATTTCTTCCTATTTTTTCAATTCAAGGATCTTTTTTGTTTTTTTAGTTTGGAAATACATGTGAACATTTTTTTTAGTCACGCAATTTTTTATAATGCTTATAGTCTTTTCGTAACATATGAACGTAATTCAAAAAGCATGGTCATTATTTTCATACTTACGTACATTTATGTGAAATTCCTTTTTAAGCTTATGAACATTTTTTCGAAACACATGAACTTTTTCTTTTTTTTAAGGTACGAATATTTTTAAACACATTTTTTCTTCTAATAAATGATTTTTTTCAAACATTCAGTATTTTTTCCAAATGCATGAACATTTTTATATAATACATGTAGTTAAAAAACACCAAAGTTTTTCTCTTATATCATTTTCAACTGATTTTCAATAACGGCATTATTGGACCTCCGACTGGTTTCAGGGCAGTCGGTTCGTTTTATCAAGGCCTGATCCGAGCCAACCCAACACGACCCTGCTTGTCTTTCCTCCTCCTCTCCCTCTGTCAGGCCCAAATCTTATTTCGCGCCCTTAGCCTCAGTTATATGCATTTCTGCAACACTAGCGCTATGTGTCGCTTTACGTGAGACGGTAAGGAGGGTTCGGTACCTGGTCTCTAGGGCGACCGCAGGTGTTGCTAGCTACTCCGTCCAAGTCCCGTTTGTGATAAGTATCCCCGCATCGTACTTGACGCAATTCGAGGGTTTTTCTTCGAGTTTTTTTCCTTTCTTTTGTTTCTTTTCTATTTTATTCTCCATCTTTTTCATTCCTTTTTGCACTTTGGTTCATAATTTTTTCTTTTGTTTGTTTATGTCTTTCTTTTTTAGTTTTCTTTGGTCTTTTGGTTATTATTGTTCATTTTTTGAATATGTCTGCAACATTTTCCAAATACACGTCTAACATTTTTCCAATAGAAATTAAACATTCTTGCAATAAATGGTAAACATTTTTAATACAAATTTTTAAATGCTTGATTACCATTTTTGAAAATACAAGATTAACATTTTTTCAATACATAGTCAACATTGATAAATAATTCTTCATTTTCTAATACATGATAAAATAAATCTGTACGCATTCAAAATTTCCCAAATGCTGGACTAATGTTTTTCAAATACTTCTTTAGCATTTTTATTCAATGACTTGATTAATATTTTTATGTACATGATCAATATTAATAAATGATCAACAATTTTTCTATACACACTTGTTCAACAGTTTCTAAATACCTGTTCAACAGTTTTTAAATACTTGTTCAACAGTTTCCAAAAAAAGTTGTAGATTTATTTTTTATGATATATTTAGAATATTTTCAAGTATGAACAAATGTCAATAAATAAAGCGTAAAACAGAAAACGTGAAAGAACCCAGAAAAACGTTCTGTGGCAACGCGCGTGGGCCAGCTCATCTAGCTCGCCCCTTTCAGCCAGTCAGAAATTACAATCGCTGAAGGCGAGATATAGGGTCGACCTTTCTGCAAAGCGATGCACCCCCCCCCCCCCCCCCCCCCCCCTCCCCCTCAATACACACACTGACGTTAGGCCAGCCCGGTTTTCTTCTTTATTTACTTTCTCGGCTGCAATTTTTTGGCCAATCCGTGAATGATCCAACCAATATAAAGGCCATTTTTGTTTTTTCCTAAACGTCCCCAGCATGTTTTGTGAAGCTTGTAGAAGTTTCTGCGACATTTTAATTTCCATTTTTTTAGTTTTTAAAATTTCTTACTTTTTCTTTAGTTTAGGTAACTTTTTTTAAATGTGTGAAAATTTTAAAATTCATGAAATTTTCAAAGCAGTGAACGTTTAAAATGCACGATATTTTCCAATCCATTAACTTCTTGTTTTAAATAAAATGTATATTTTTAATGCAGTATTATTCTAAATCTATGAGCATTTTCCAAATGCATGAACATTTTTCTGATCTTGGAATATGTTATGAAAGCATGAACTTTTTCTAAATTCGCGAATTTTGAAAATGCAGAAATTTTTTCAAATTGCGATTGTCTTTGAATTTGTGAACAATTTCTAGTTCACGAACTTTTTCAAAATCCATGATCGTTTTTGAACCCATTTATTTATTTCAAATTCGTGAACTTTATTATTTTTGTGCGCATTATTTAATTCCTGATTTTTTGATTTTTTTTCATACTTTTTTGAACAGTCAATGGTCAATGGTGGACCCTCAACCGACAAAAGCGATCGGTCAACTGCTAGACTTAGCAACCAAGGAAACTAGAGAAGCAGAATGTCGCCAGCGAGCGTTCGCCTCGTTGTTGGGACGGCCCATGAAGTGGGCGCGCACAAGCAGTGGCTCCTTTACCTCGCGCTAGGAAAGAAGCGGATCCTATTTGGGCGCATAGGTCGTTGTGGAGCGACCTAGCACATACCCCCTCCCTAATCGTTCGCACAATGGGCTGGCCTATATTTCACAATTTCACGTGTGTTCTCGCACCGGTTTTGGGAAGATTCTCCCTGAAACGGCTTTTTCGTTTCTTTTTCATTTTTTCTTATGATTTCCTTTTGTATTTCACTATTTTCTTCTTCATTTTACACTTTTTTGCAGTGTTTCTTTCAAATTTGGGAACATCTTTTTGTGTGAATTCAAAAAACATTAATCAATGTAAAAAAATGCTCATCGAAATCATAAAATTTTCATAGGATTTAAAATACGTTCATGAATTCACAATTTAGTAATCAAATTTAAAAATGTTCATAAAATACATTTTTTTTATCAATTTCAATCAAATTAGAAAAAAGCATATAATCAAGAAAATGTTCGTTGAGTGCAAAATTTGTTCACCCATTTTCAACAATTTGTTCTTGAATAAAATTTGTGTTCCTCAAGTTCAAACAATGTTCATCACATTCAAATGTTTTTCATAAAAAAATAATTATTACTAAAAATGCTCATGAAAATGTTTGCCAAAATAAAAAAAACTGTTCACTAAAAAAAATTATATCGATGAACATTTATTTGATTCAATGCACATTTTTTTAAAGTCAGATCTTTTTCCAAAATCTCGAAAAAAAACAGGGGCCATCTCTCCCCCCCCCCCCCCCACCCCAATGTGCCGGCGCAAACTTGTGGTGCTACCGGTGCACCGGATGCCATAGAATGTTTGAAAAAATCTAGCAGGTTAACGCAACATCAGTATATGATGTCATAAAAATTCGCATAAAAATTTGAAATTATTTTTAAGATATAAAAATAACAAATTTGAAATCAGTGTGATAATGGGCCAAATCTAAAGCCCAAGTCATGTTATCTACTATTCAGTGTTGAATTTTTCATTGTTATTTTTCGAGTTATGTTTCGGATTTTGACTTGAGATTTGTGAAAACCTACATTGATGTTGTGTGAGTGTGCTAATTTTTTTTCAGAATATTTCGAACATTTTAAAAGCACAATGTGAGTTCGGTGGTGCACCGGTAGCACCACAAGCTCCGGTGCACCAGATATTATCCCGCAAGCCTCGCGTAGGGGGGAGCCCAGATGGGCCGGGCAGCCGCGCTGAAGGCCGATGTATTTTTTTCATTTTTCTGTTCTTGTTTTTTGCTTAATTTTCGTACTTTTCTTTATACATTATAATATTCTACATATATATACCCAACACTCTTCAAAAACACATTTGAAAAATGTTGAAGAGTATTTGGAAAATGTTGAATAAGTATTCAAAAATGTTAAATAAGTATTTGAAAAATGTGGAACAAGAATTTAATTTTTTTGAATAAGTACTAAAAATGTTGAACAAGTATTTGACAAATGTTGAATAACTATTAAAAATTGTTGAACGAGTATTCGAGAAATATTGAACAAAATTTAAAAAATGTTGAATAAGTCTTCAAAATGTTGAACAAGTATTTTAAAATGTTGAATGAGTATTATGAAATGTGGAACAAGTATTTGAAAAACGTTGAACAAGTATTTGATTTTTTTGAATAAGTACTAAAATGTTGAACAGGTATTTCAAAATGTTAAATAAGTATTAAAAAATGTTGAACAAGTATATAAAAAATGTTTAACATGTATTTGAAAAATGTTGAATAAGTACGAAAATGGTGAACAAGTACTTAAAAAATGTTGAATAAGTGTCCGGACAATGTTGAATGTGTATACAAAAAATGTTGATCACTTACTAAATATTTTTTTTGACAGATACGAAAATGTAGAATGAAAACAAAAGCAAACATATGTAAAAACAAAAGAAAAACATAAAATGAAGAAGAAAAAAGGAAAACCAAACAAACAATGGAGAAGAAACAAAAGGAAAACAACCAAAGACGAAGAAAGAATGAAAAAAATGGAGAAGAAAAAAATAGAAGAAACAAAAGGAAAACATGAAAAATAACGGCTCGAAAAAGTCTCTAGTAGGACGCGCCATACAAACTTACCACGTGAGGGGCCTGGAGGACGCGCTATAATAACGGCTGCCGACTCGCTGAAGCGCGGTAGCATATGGGTCGGCCCAGGTTCGTGCGCACTACATTTCTTTTCTGTTTTTTTTTCATGTTTTTATTTCGTTTTTTGATTTCATTTTTATAATTTGTACACTTTGAAATAGTCTAAACATATATATTACAAAAATTTACTTTACATAATATTTATAAAAATGTTAATCCTGCATTTAAAAAATATTGAACAGGTATTTAAAAAATGTTGAACGAGTATTTGAAACACGTTGAACAAGTATTTAAAAAATATTGAAACAAGTATTTGAAAAATTGTTAATCATGTATTTAAAAAATGTTGAATAAGTATATGAAAATTGTTAAACATGTATTTGAAAAAATGTTGATCATGTATATAAAAATGTTGAACAAGTATTTGAAAAATGTGAGTGTTTGAAAAATGTTGAGCATGTATTTAAAAAATATTAAACAACTATTTGATTTTTTTTATCATGTATATAATAATGTATAATGAAAAAGAAAAAGAAAAAAAATGAAAAACCAAAAAAATGAAAACCGTCAAATAAAAACAAAAGTTTAAGAAGAATAAAGAAAGCCTATCAAAAAATGGAGAGGAGAAAAGAAAATTAAAAACAAAGAAACAGAATGCAAAAATAAATCAAAAAGAAACAAAAGAAATCAAAAAAAGGAAAATTTTCTGAAGATACCACTCGTGTAGCTTTAAGTACGGCGCGCCCCTAATAATTTCCACGAAGCGAACTTGGGTAGGGAGGCTAGCTCAGCGCGCGATCCTGTTGGAGACCAGGAGTTCGACTCCTATTCTCGTATTTCCCAATTCCTTTTACAAATACTAGTACAAATGCCCATGCGTTGCAATGGGCGAAAAAATAAAAATGCTCCATCTAGCATTACACAACACTTCTCCTTTTTGGCAAACGTCAGAAATAAGGTTACCGTTGCAACAGGCAAAAAAAAAAGAAATGTTCCACTTATATCTTTTTTGGCAAACGTCAGAAATAAGGTTACACTGAGCATAGCGTTTTGGACCATGAAATTCGGACGTGAAGAAGGCACCCTAATGTCATTAGTCAGGGCCTACTTCAGGTCCGCACATCCATCCAATGAAAGAGTAGTTGGGCATGGAATAGTCTTTCAATCGATTTTATTTTTTGTTGTTCAGAAAAATACTAATATATTTTTATTTTGAAAAGGTGTTTTTTTGTAATTTTTGAGAACATATTTTAAAAATGGAATAATTTTTTGTAGGCGAACATTTTTTTTGGAAAATTATAATGTATTTCATTTGTAATTATTATTTTTTTGCTATTTTCTGGGCTTGGCCCAGGACTTGTCCGACTCACACACAGACAACACGCACTCTCTGTTACCAAAAAAAGGCGATTCTCAAAAGAAAACTAAAAAAGGGGATGGGAGGGACTCTTGTAGTACGTTGCTAAGTGGGATTCTGATTCCTATTTTTTGTAACAAACGTGTGCATTTTGGAGGTTTTGATGTTGAGATGGATAAGACTGAGAAGAGATAGAGATGCGTAATATTTTTTTTGGTTTATCTTTAAGAATAAAAGTTTGAGCAAGCACTGCCTTTACTAAATAGGAATCTTTTATGAAATTGCTTGCGTCTATTGGTCTGTTTGATACATGTTCGACAAGTGCGGGTATGTGCTGAGAGGAAGGCATTGACAGGAGAACCACCAGCTGTATATAGCCTAGTACAATCATAGTTTATTTTTTAAATAAAATTATGAGCATGAGAATATTTTAGCATGTACCGGCAAGATTAACTGGTAGTTTATCCTGATAAAAAACTTAAAACACTCGTAAAGCACTGCCCACTTCTGACAATCCTTCTGATCTAAGGATGCACTGCCTTTACATAATTTCCTTGAATGTCGTCTGGGGTTTGTCCAATTCGGGATCAATTTTATAAAGCTAGAGTTATGCAGTACACGCACAACTAAAAGCAGCACTCTGCCGGGATGAGAGAGTCAATATTTGGATCAAAATAGATTATGTGGTTACCTTTTTATCTAGTTGAAGCTAGATCAAGCCAACAGACAACATCAGTCGTCACGTCAGAGTTAGGGAGGCCAGATCCGATGGCAGGTTCAACATCAAAGAATAAGAATTCTCATCAAATCTTTTCATAGCAACAATATCATGGATCAAAGAAAGTTGTATATTTGCCTCTGTGAATTTAAATAGAAAAAAAAAAACTAAAGCCACAATATCTCTCTCAAAGGTAAGTACCAACGTTTAACAAATTATTGGCTATGCTATGTAAGCATCAGAAGCAGTTTTTTTTTTTTTTTTGCGGTTGAAGCAGTATATTCTTTTAACTAAGATCTTTTACAGAAAGCAAAACATTACTATTGGATAAACCTATTGTAGTTCCCTAAGCTGAACAAACTGAACTTTAGGATCGAGCTGGTACTATTGGCTAAACCTATGTAGTTCCCTAAGCTGAACAAACTAAACTTTAGGATCAAGCTGGTGCGTGACAGCCTCTAGGATTATCGAGACAGTTTAGGAGCAGCAGTTGGAGATGTAGTTGAGAGCTTCTTTATCCTGATACAATTGATAAAGTCCAGGACACCGGCAGGCATGCCATCTTCACATTCATTGTCTTCGAATGTTAGAAGCTGTCACAAAATTTGTTTCCTGAGTACGTATCCATCCTATACATATATCATTAATCGATGTTGAAAACATATATTATACATATTGAGTATAAGAAATACTTAGTATATAGTCTTTATCGCTTGAAAAATGTTACCTGTTGTAAACCGGAATATCATCTAATAATATTTGATCAAGGCTGTTGCAACTCCTCGAGCAAATTTCTATGTAGTTCTGCTAGTTGGTAATAACAAGCAATCTTACTATATGTATTATCACAGCCAACCACTAATGCACAACTTCAGCCAAATAACTACAGAGACATAGAATGGAACCATATAGTACCTGTGACCGCGAAGACGATCTTTTTTAGCTGGAACTGTTCTTTTTATTGCTGGGACCTGCCAATTTTTTTTTCTGTGACCCGGCGACAGCGAGCCATTGTTTTTCTAGAACCGACGAGTTTTTTTGCTGGAAACATACATTTGTTTTGTTGGAAGAAAATATAAACAGAGCATTAACTAACAGCAAGGCTATTGGATCTTGACACCAAAATAGTCAATTAAATAAGTTGAGGTTCAGAGGAACTACTTGCTATTTAAAACTGTAGTTGTTTTAAAAAGTTTAGTGTCTAAGAGTCAAACTACCTAAGTGGCATTAAGCACAACAATCAAATGTTGGGCACTTCTAAAAAAGGCTGTAGGGTAATTACATGAATACCAGTGAGAAATTGCACATGGAAAGAATTAACATAGTGGAAATTCAGGTAGCCAACTCAATTGAAAAAAACTGAAGGGCATGGAAAAGCAATGTCGTGACGCTTTTAGGCATTGACTTGTTTAGAGCTTACAGAGCATATACTAAAGAACATACAGAATTAATTAGTAGTTGATGACAGATGCAAAATACTTGATCAACACCACCTTCAGCCAATTAAGTACAGGGATGTAGAGTGGAAACATTCTTCAGCCAACTAAGTATAGAGATGTAGAGTGGAACCATACAGCACTGGTCTTAACAAGATAGACGAAAACAGAATATTGGCTGAAGGATGTTCTATTCTTGTTCTATTCATCAAATCAATAGGATTTTTAAACTGAAAAAGACCTTTCCATTAAGCAAAAACCATAGATAAATCATTATTCATGCACCTTGCCAATTAGCACAAATAGAGATGCAAATTATCCCAGAGAGTTAGAACACCCAAAATTATTTAACCCGTGCATGGTGCACTCATACATAACAGAAGACTCAAAAAGAACAAATTTGTAGACAGGATATATATAATTCAAATATGTATGAAAACTTTGTCATACAACAGCTATTCTTCCTAGATAAAAATTTAGCTAGCTTTATCACCTATGATTGCTACTTCCAAATAGTCAATTGAATAATTATCTCTCTGCCATCACCATGATATTTGTTTACCTTCTCTTATATTTTGCTGTCATACAGCAGCTGTTCTTCCTAGATACCTTTTCTTATATTTTTCTGTCATACAAAAGCTGTTCTTCCTAGATAAAAATTTAGATAGCTTTTATAATCTTTGATCACTACTTGTAATTATTGTTCTTCCTGAAGATCTTGCAGCAGCCCCAGTCAACTATTTCACGTTCTATTCTACGGATTGTGTCATATACCTTTCAAATTCTCATGCACATCAAGCTACGTTTTAGACTTCTTTTACCAGTGAATCACTACTCTATCTACATCTCTCTCCCCACTACGCCCTCTATCGATCCACTCCCTCTGTCTCTCATAATTAACTTAACTTTCTCTGCAGTGTCGCTGAAAAAATAAGTTTCTTGTGAAACAAAGTACATACAGTGGTTCAGATTTCTCTACGTAACCAACACAAGCTTGCCTATTGCATGCATCTTTATGGATATTTATCACTCATTACTATAGAATAAGAAATCTGAAGTTAGTCCAAGACACAACCATTGAAATTCCCTCCTAGAAAACCCAATGAAGGAAATACTTTTTTGTCAAATAAGCTATATCAACTGAATTATTTTTCACTGCCAGTTAGCTAACAAAATATTGGAGATTAGTTACATGCCTTTTCTTTAGATGTAAATTGATGAGACTCTAGTATGTACCTCGGGTCAGACGAAGTCCCGGCGCAGGGAGGAGGCGTCGGGCTAAGCCATGTCGACGAGCTCCATCGCGAGCAACTCTCATGGCGCTCGAGCTCCTCACGTCGCCAGCCGATGGATCCGACCTTCCCCTTGCTGGATCCGGTCCACCACGAGCCTCAAGCCACCCTGCCGCCGCGCTCCTTCTCTGCCTCGCCGCTGGCAAGCCCCGCCGCCGTGCCTGCATCACTCATCTCCATGGATCCCCTTTTCTCTGGTATAGGTTTTTTTCCATTGATGTAGTTATAGTCCACAGATTGTGTTTTAACACACGCATAAAATATTACAATTATTCCATTGGTTTGATTTTTAGAGAAATAACATTGCACTAAATTCTGGTACAACAATATGTGGTTATGCTTGGAAATTCTATGGGTAACATTTTGGAACGACGATATTGATCAATTCATGAAACCACTCTATAAACACTAAAGCCGAAGTCATTCAGATGTAAATCAAGCTATAAGCTTCAAATTTGTGTATGAATACAAAGAAAAGCATGACCATTCTGCAATGTTTACAGATTATTATCATCCTTCAAAAGTCTAATGGAAAAATGAGATAAAAATAGAGAAAGAGGTCAGCACTGAGTAATGAAATGAAGGACAAATCTGTCCAATTGACAACCTCTCCCTCATGTAGTCAGTGGCCTTGAAGGGGACCTGCATATCATAGGATAAACTGGGGATTTATTAAAACAGAGCCATGTGTATCCAAATAAAGAGAATGGTGGAAACTCGAGCTCATCGGTTGATCCAAATAACATGAGAAATTAGACGGGACACAAATGGTAGTGCCGTATACAAATGTATCTATCTGCTGCAGTATAAGTATGAACAAAGAAAATGAAAGAAGCACGCATATTCTTTATATGCAGAAGCACATATACTATGCCTGAAAATGAGAGTTAGTGGTGATATTGACCAGATTGGAAATTCAGAGCTTTTCATATAGCAATTCAGATAGATGAAAGGAGCAGCACGGCCTCGTCCATCTCTTCCTTGGTGGATCTGAATTGCAGAAAATTCAGATAGACAAAAGAGCAGCACGGCGCCACGGCCTGCTGCTGTTTGTTCATCACGGCTGGATCTCATCTGCAGAAAATTCAGATAAGAGGAAAAGAGCAGCACGGTCTGCTGCTATTTGTTCATCACGGCTGGATCTCATCTGCATCCACACGGAGTGGCCACCGAACGTCTGCCTCCGCTCCCGTGCAGTGCAGCCATGGCGAGCCGCCACCGGTCGCCTCCTTCGGCCTTCCGACAAGGCCAGTGCCTCCACCAGCCGGCCCGAAGTCTCCACAGCCCGCCCCTCCCCTAATCCTTCGTCTGTCGGACTCGACGGAGCGGCGCTCGCACGCGAAAGCAGCAGCAGTTCGCCTAAGACTGCGTCTCCAACCGCCCGCAGCCGCAGCCGCGCATGGCGCCCAAGCGCTCGATATTCCCCACACTTCGCCCTCGCCGGTGAGCAACAGAGTCTCCGCCGCCGCTTCCTTTCCCTTCTCTCTCCCATCTCCCTTTAAATCTCGCCCCGCCATGTTCCCTTGCAGGAGCTCACCGAGCAACGCCCCCCAACCTCGTCGGCCTTCCGCGCGCCTCTCTGACCCTCCTCCGCCTGGATCCGTCCGTTGGCAGCCGCCTGTCGCCGTTCTCCGGGGTAGGAGGCGGGAGGCGGCCGGTGGCGCGCGGTGAGGCGAGGCAGGGCGGGGCGTGGCAGGAGGTGGGAGGCAGGAGGCGACCGGCGGTGTGCGGTGAGGCGGGGCGGGGCAGGAGGCGGGGCGGAGCGGAGCGCGGCGAGGCAGGAGGCGGGGCGGAGCGCTGCGAGGCAGAGGCGGGGCTAGGTTATTTTTTTCCTTCGTACCGGTCCGGGCTGACTTATCACGTGGACTGCGGGTTGAATACCAGAAAACACAAGGACTTTTCTGTAAAAACACCGACGACGTATGACCAGAAGTTATCCGTGCTTTATTATTAGGTAAAGATACGTGCGTCAACAGGCTGACCCAATATAACGCGAGGTGGGGAAGAGCTTCAGCGAGCGCTGCCACTTGGGTCGCTTAAGGCGTAGGGAAGAGGTCTCTGTCCGCCGTGTCTATACCTCGCGTCGCCTGTATCTAAATTTAAAAACATGTGTTTGTAAAAAAATGTTCATATGTATACCAAAAATATACGGTGCATAAGATAAATATAGGCATACAAACATACAATTTTAAAAAATTAATCATGAATTTGCGAAAATGTTAAACATTTATTAAAAATTCTTACCGACGTATATGAAAAATGCACATCGTGTAGTTATAATGTTCAACGTGCATAAAAATATGCTCAGTGTGTACGCTGAAAATGTACATGTGTCTCGGAAAAAAAGATGTGCATTGAAGAAAAAAAAACGGTGAAGAAACTAAGAAGAACAAAACATCCAAAGAAATCAATGCATAACAATGAAAATCGAAGAAAACCAAAGAAACCCGCTGAAAACCAAGAAAGAAACAAAAACCCCCGAAGAAAACAGGAAAAAAAACACAAAACTCAACTAAAAGAAAAACACAAAAAATTGACAAAAAAACACATAGAAAACTTACGGAGAAAAGTTGTACTCTCTCCGATCCTCAATAGTGTGCGTATAACTTTTTCTCATTTTTACCTTAATAGTCTGCGTACTAGCCCTCTGCAGTCCATCTTTCCATCTATGCCACTGCCCTTCCCAACAGGTCATTTAATGCACGCGGCGTGTGCTACGAGGAGTCGAAGATGACGGCCAATCAAAAGGGCTGCATTTATTACCCAGAAGGATATCTCCGCATGCAGGTGACACCGTCGTGGGGGTAAAAATGTACAGTTTTTTGCATGGTTACCTCTCCTTGGTATTCGGGCCTGATGTTATGCGCAAGGTAAAAAGGATCGGAGGGAGTACTAAAAACCTGTCGTACGGTAATCTCAAAATGGGCCGGCCCGCACTGTAGTTAGGCGAATACCCTTCAAGTGAGAGGAGCTCCTATCTCGCTATCAACCGGATATAGCTCATGCGCCCTGTGTCCGCTGTCCGCAATCTTCACTCTTTTGTTCCGTTAGCGTAACAGCGACGCGAGCACCCCCCACCCCAACCCCCTGCAGGAGACGCCATGGCCGCCGCACTCCACGTCTCCGCCGCCGCCCGTACGACTATCTGGCGTGTCTCTTGTTGTCGTGTCTCTCCGGAACTCTCCCAAGGTAATGACATTCTCAACTTCTCGCGTTGCTTCATGATCACCGTGAAGGCCTAATCGGACATTTCTCTAGCTCTTCAGCTCTTCGCCGTCGTCGCTTTCATCCTCCTGTTCGCACGCTGCCCGCATTCCTCTCTTGCTCTAGCCTCCAGGGTACTTATTTAGGATAGTGTGTTTTTGCGTGGAAAAGGATATGAGGTGTATGGGAGAGGGCATCCATCAATTATATAATCTTGTTACAGTTAATTTGGCTTGCCCAAATGAGTGACAAGTTTTTCTCACTAGAGATGCCTGAAAAGTAACACACTATAATAACCGCAGAGATGGGCCTCGCTCCTTACACATAGATTTGTGAAGTAAATACTAAATACTGCATCATTAACCATTCCCTGGATTTGTTTCCTTCATCCACGTTTCTGCAAATTGTACATGCAATGAGCTAACATAAAAAATGTGAAAGTTATGTATCTTCTACATATAGGAACATGTCTAGTGTCAGGGCCTTCAAACATGAACTGCCAAAACCCGCGTGTCGTCGTTTTCTCACGACAGATGCCATGGGGTGTCTTATCGAGAGTGGTTGGGGCCGAAGGACGCCGACGGGCTCCGGTGACGGGATTGGGGACAAGCGGTGAGAGACACACGATGTATCCAGGTTCGGGGCCCTCCATGGGAGGTAACACCCCTAGTCCTGCTCGTCTAGTTAATGTAAGATGGATATTACAATGGTGCTCCTCGAGTTGTGGCTAGAGGAAGAAGAAAGAGCAGCCGGCTCTTCTTGCCTTGCTATGTGGGAATGAGAGTGTGAGATGGGAGAATGTCTGCCCGGTGCATGGGGGCCTCGGGGGGTTTTATAGGCCAACCCCCCGGCTTACAATACGCATAAGGTACTAAAGGGGGGGACCCGGCTGGCAGCCTCTCTAGCCGGCCAGTGGTCCCACCGGCTGGGCCGTTTCATCGCCCGTAGGGCTTGCCGGCTGCGCGGTCCCATCGCTGCCTGGGGCCCACCAGCCGGTTGCCGCTATTGGCCCGCACCTACCTGCCACGGCACGGGCCGCCCCGCGCGGCGTCGTCTTGCGCCTGCCGGCCGAAGTCAGCGGTACGGCCGGCTGCGTTGTAGCCACGGCAGGGCAGGTAATGGAGTAGACGGCGGCGTGGCCGCACTGTTGCCCCGACGGGTCTCTATCGGTCATGGTCAGCGGTACGACCGCCCGGACTGTAGCCACGCGTGCCCGCGCGCCAGCGGTCGCTGTAGCCACGCTGGAGCCCGTCGTGGGGGTCGCGTCCTGTCGGTGTACTTGGTCGCAGTAGGAGGGGACAGGTGCCTGCCCGTCCAGAGGTGAGCGGAAGGGCTGGCCATGGAGCGGCCGACTGCAGGCTGGCCAGGGGCCGGGCGGCCGGCTCTTGACCAGCCAGCCATGGGCCAGCCGGCAGCAGGCCTGCCGGTAGCCTGCCAGCCGGCCTTGGACCAACCGGCTGTATGTTTTTCGAAAAAGGCTCGAACTCCCTCGTCTTGGCATACCCAGGGGTAATAACCCCGTCAGTAGTCCCCGAAGCCGGCAGGGGCCCGCGTCCTTCTGACGAGGGGGAGCCGGCGGCTTCATCCGGCGGTGCCGTCCTGCTTTGCGGAGCTGACCGACCAGCCGGGCCGGCGGCCTCGCCCATCGCCTTGGGTACTGCTGCGCCGCCTCGGAACCCGTGCTGGGTGGTGACGCGGGGCGTTGTGGCGCCGAGGGCCCCACGTCTGGGGGTGTGACGGGACGTTGCCTCGGGCCTAGCCCAGTAGGCCACGGGCCGCAGGCAAGGATCCTCTGCGCCCAGATCCCGGCGGCCACGGCCCGAGGCGCCCACGTCCTGCGGATTTCCCGGGGGAGGTGGGCGCAATTAATCCCCACGTCCCCCCGGCTTCGCCCCCTTATTTATAAGGGGAGGGGGAGAGGCGGAGGCAGTTAGCGTGCCCCTCTCCCCGCCGTCTTCTTCCTCTCGCCTCCGTCGCTTCGAGTTCGCACCGCCGCACTCCTCGTTCGTTCCTCCGCTTCGGTCTCCCTCAGAGATGGCCGATGGTCCCTCCGGCACCTGGGGCGGCTCCACCGTCACCGAGGAGGACATCGCGTACCTCCGCCGCGCCCGCATGCTGCCGCCAGAGGACCGTGTCGCCGCCCGTCCTCCGGGCAATGAGGTGGTGCCGGAGCCCGAGGAGGGGGTGTGTGTGGTGTTCGCCTCGCACTTCTCGCGCGGCTTCGGTCTGCCGGCGAGCCAATTCGTCAGGTTTTTCCTCGACACGTTCGATCTTCAGCCGCACCACTTGGGGCCAAACTCCATCCTGCAGCTGTCGAGCTACGTGACTCTCTGCGAGGGTTACCTCGGCCTTCTTCCCTTCGTGGAGCTGTGGAGGAAGCTCTTCTACCTCAAGTGCCTGAAGAACGGCAACGAGGCGTACGCCTGCGGGGGCGCGATGGTGTGCGTTCGCGGCACACTCTTCCCTCGCCTCACTCTCATCGAATCCGTCAAGAAGTGGAACCGGTCGTTCTTCTACGTGAAGAACGTCGACCCGGCTCAAGACTACATCCGGTTGCCTCCCTTCGTCAACGTCCCGTCCTCTGGGACGAACTAGACGGCCGACGTGGCGACCGGGGAGCTCGCCGGGATGCTGGGCCGGCTCCACACCATGAGGAGCGGGGAAGGGCTGGTCGCAGCCGATCTGGTGGCCGCCTTCATCGACCGCCGGGTGCTGCCCCTGCAGCTGAGGCCGCACTGAATATGTGACATGGGGGGCCGGCGGGACCCCTGCCGCATGTCCACCTTCGAGCTGACAGCGGCCTAGGTGGCGGAGCGGGTGAACGTCGTCACCAACTTCAAGTTGGCGCCACACATCTGGCACTTCGGCAAGTTGCCGTACAGCCGGCTCGACCCGGCGCCCCTGGTACGTCTCGTAATGGCGCCTCTCCTTTTTTTCTATGTTTCTTCTGCCGGCCACCGTGCTCACGCGCCATGCTGACCGCAGCACTTTGTGCGACAGAACACGGCGGATGGCCCGCACCCTCAGGTGTTCGAGGCGGATCGTGCCGACTCCGACCTAGAGGATTTTGAGCTGGGAGGAGGCGTCGAGGAGGAGGTCGAGTCCTCGGGGGAGGTTGAGGCGGACGGGACGATGGGCGATCCGGGAGCCGGCGGGTCCAGGGCGGCTGGTGAGTTCAACCCTGAACCCACGATCAGAGATTGGACCGATGATGACGATGATGATGATGACGTCCGGATTTTGGACGCGCCTCCCCCCGCAGCTCGACGGGCTCCACGTGGAAGGAGCGAGGAGCAGCCGGCCCGGGGCCGGACGGCCGAAGCCTCCCGGCGGGAGAAGAGGGCGGCCACGGGCCAGCCGCCGTCAGAGCAGCCGGCTCGCAAGAAAGTGCGAGCGGCCGTTGCGAAGCCGCCGCCTCGGGCCAGGCGGCCCCTTCCCGTTGTCATCGGGTGAGTGTCTTTCCTAATTCTTGTAGGTGTTTTAGCGTTTTGAGCCGGCAGGCGCCTGAGGGCCCTTCTTCCGTTTTTCCTAGGGACGCCATCGAGCTCCATGACACGGAGTTGGCCGCCGATCCGGTGGACGCTACCAGCCGGCAGGCCCATGAGCACGCGGCCACGGTACGGGAAGAGAAGAGGAGGCTCGCCGAACTGCGAGCCGCGAAGGGAGGGGCAAAGGGAGCGCCTTCGCATTCGGCAGCCTCGAGCGACGGGAGGCGGAGGCGGCCCTCGGACCCGGCGCAGGCCACGGACTCGGCGGCGGAATCGGCGCGGATGTCGAGGCCGCCATCGAGCGAGCCGCGGGAGCCGGTGCCGGAGACGGCCAGGGCCCCGCCTTTGGCGGAGGTGGCCCGGCCGGCGGACGCGGTTCCCGAGCCGACCAGGGAGGCGGACCCACGAGCGGAGCCGGTTGTGACTCCGCAATCCATTGAGCCGGTCGCGGCGGAGGTACCTGTTGCCCCGGTCATGCCGGAGGCGGCACTGGAGACGGCGCCCGGCGGAGGGAGCGAGCCGGTCGTCCCGGCTGTTGAGGCGGTCCGGCAGGCGGTGGAGCCGGCCGCGCCGGTCGTAGAGGAGCCCGGGGCTGGCTCCCGCGCCCTCGTGGTTACTACCAATCTTCCGCCGGCCGGCGCCGCTGCGGATGCGGGGTCGAGCGGCGGAGCGGGCCGCTCGAGGAGGAACATTCTTGACATGATTCGGGACTGGAAGGCATTGGCCCGCGCCCCAGCCGTCCTGCCCCCGCCAGCCAGCAGCCAGGCCCTTGTGCCGGGGGAGCCGGGCCGCATCATGGCGCATTGCCGTGAGGAGCTGGTCAGGTTTGCGGAGGCCGCCGAAAGCAATTTTCGGCGCGTGGAAGAGGCGGTGGAGGTGAGATTCCTTAGCCCGCGGCAAACTTTCAGTGGGGGCACGCGAGCGCACCCACTGGGTGTAGCCCCCGAGATTCGGGCCGGCTTCTCGGCTGCGTGGCAGCCGGGCCGGATCTACTTTTCGCTGTCTAACTTTTTTGTCTCCTTGCGCGGAGCAGGCTGAAAATGCCAAGCGGCAGGCGCTCTTTGACGAGGCGGTCGCCATCCACAATCGAGGCAAGGTCGGCTTCTACCAGGTTCAGGAGGACCTGAGGAAGGCGCGAGGTACGCTTGTTCCAGTGGGGGCGCGCGAGCGCACCCACTGGGTGTAGCCCCCGAGAATCGGGTTGGTTGCTCGGCAGCCGGCTCGAGTCTTCCGCAGTTTTAAGTAACTTGGGTTGGTCTTTTTGCAGAGGAGTTGGACGTCCTGACCCTGATCTGACAGAAGAGGGACGAGGTGGCCTCCGAACGGGACCAGCTGGAGCGGGAACTCCAGGCGGTTACGTCGGAGTGGGACCGGCTGGGCAGCCAGGCCGCGGACGGTCGGGCGGCACGGGAGCGCCTCACCGTGGAGCTGCAGAAGGAAGCGGCGGCCCGGGAGGAGGCCGCCAAGCAGGTGGCCGATGCCAACCGGCGGGCCACCGTCCTGCAGGACGAGGTGGCTCGCCTTGGCGGCAAGCTCGAGAGGCGTGAAGCCGCCCTCGCCCAAGCGGAGGAGGCGCGTGGGAGGGAGCGGGTCTTGGGCCTCCAGTTCGCGATTGAGGTGGACGAAGCTTTCCATCGTAAGTTTCTTGTTTTTAAGGCTTGTTCCCCTGCCAGCTGCTTCGCCTCGTTTTTCTGATTCTTTCCTCTCCCTTAGATCGGTTCCCGGATACTCAGCGTCGTGCCGAGCGGGTCATGGCGGAGCATCGGGAGTGCTTGCGGCAGCGCGGGCAGGAGATCGAGGAGCACGCCGGCTGGGACTTGCCGAAGTTTGCGCTGCCTATCAAGAACCGGCTGATCTTCCTGCAACGTTGTATGGACCGGCTCCACACGACCAACATGGAGGTGATTTCGGCCCTCTGGCCGGGTCGCGGGACCCCGGACGGCCGCGTGGCGTTGTGACTGGAGCACGCGGTGGCGCGGCTTGAGGCCTAGAAGGCTTCGGCGGCCCGCTCCGGGCGCAGATGGCCCTTTGGTTCGTCACGTCGTGGTACCCCGGCGTCGACTTGGGCTGGCTGGCCATGATGCGCGAGGTTCCTGAGGCGGAGCGAGTCGCTCGCGAAGGCTCACTCGTCCACCGGGCCAATGAGCTGGCCTCGTACGTCGACCTGGACGAGTTCCTGCCGGCTCTTGGCGAGGATGGGGAGCCGGTCACCGAGGACTTCTTCGGCATTCCCCAAGGGCCTGGGGATGGTGAGGTTGCCGACGAGAGCACCGCCTCCAGCACCGGCAGTGATACCGAGGCCACGGAGACTATGGAGGCGGATCCGAAGGCGGCGACCGTCTCAGGGCAGTCTGTCGAGCCGGCTGGCGGTGCACCGAAGACCTAAGTGGCCTCGTGCTTATTGTATCTTTTCTTTTGCTGCAAGACTTGTTTAAGACGCATTTCCACCCACTGGGGGTGTATTGTGAAGAATCTTCGGCCTGTGGCCTTTTGTCTATAAGTTTGTTTGGAATTTGAAGTGATTGTGTGCCGGCTCAACCTTTACTTTTTACCCTTCGATTCGTATCTCACGCAAGGGTTCCTTCTGGCTTCCGCCCCGCCTATCAGCCAGCCGGGAGCTGGACTGGGACAGGGACGGGACATCATCCTTGGGGAAACCGTGCAGGCCTTAGAGTCGTCTGGCTAGAGCTGGGGCGAGCCGGCAGAGGCCGGTTTCTAGGGATAAAATGGTCCGGTTGGACCTATCCGGCAACTACTCTTCAGGCGACGTTCGTGTGGTAAGTCCCTTCCCCTCCTAGAGTCCTGCCAGCCGGATAGCCGGGGGCTGGTCTGTAGCCGGGCAGGGGGGGGGGGGGAAGATTGCTTGTTCACACTACTTGACCGTCTTGGAGGAGAGCCGGCAAGCCCCCGGGCCCAGGGAGCCGGAGCCGGGTGCTTTGCTTAAGAAATGACATGCCTTGATGGAATTGAAAAGGGGCGTGCCCCAAGTGCCGGCTTGGGACACCCGTTGCATTCATTGAGTTCCAACAGAAGGGAAGATACATACATACACTGGCTCTTTCTAGCAGTAGAATGGTCGAAGGAGCGCCGCATTCCATGGGCGCTCCGTCTCCTCGCCGGAGGCGTCTCTTTTGCGCTTCTGTGACTTCTGGGCGTCTATTAGATAGTATGCGTTGTTGTGCAGCGCCTTGCTGATGATGAACGGGCCTTCCCATGGGGAGGACAGTTTGTGCTGGCCGGCGGTCCACTGGATCTGCCTGAGCACCAGGTCTCCTTCGCAGAAGGAGAGGGACCGGATCCGCTTGCTGTGGTAGTGCCGGAGCTTCTGCTGATAGATGGCCTTCCGGCTCAGGGCCAGCTCGCATGCTTCTTCGAGTAGGTCGATGCCGTCTTCTCTTGCCTCCTTCGCGTCCTTCTCCGTATACAGGGTGACTCGAGGCGAGTCGAACTTGATGTCCGTGGGGATGACCGCCTCGGACCCGTATACGAGAAAGAAAGGGGTGTAGCCGGTTGACCGGTTGGGCGTGGTCCTGAGGCTCCAGAGGACAGTCGGCAACTCATCGATCCAGCAGCCGGCCGACCGCACGAGTGGCGCCATGAGCCGGGGCTTGAGGCCGGCCAGGATCAAGTCGTTTGCCCTCTCCGCCTGGCCGTTTGATTGTGGGTGGGCCACTGATGCGAGGTCGAGCCGGATGCCCTCCTGGGAGCAAAAACGCGCCATTGCGCCTTTGGTGAAATTCGTGCCGTTGTCGGTGATGATGCTGTGGGGAACGCCATAGCGGACCGTGATGTCCTTGATGAACCGGACGGCCGTGTGGCCGTCCAGCTTCTTGATAGGCCTTGCTTCGATCCATTTGGTGAACTTGTCGACAGCCACCAGTAGATGCGTAATGCCGTCCCGCGCGGTCTTGAAAGGACCCACCATGTCCAGCCTCTAGACGGCAAAGAGCCACGAGAGCGGGATGGTCTGGAGGGCTGTTGCCGGCAGGTGGCTCTGTGTGCTGAAGCGCTGGCACCCCTCGCATTTGTCGACTAGCCGCTTCGCCTCTTCCAAGGCCGTCAGCCAGTAGAAGCCGTGGCGGAACGCCTTAACCACCAGGGTTCTGGAAGCGGCGTGATGCTCGCACTCACCCTGATGGATGTCGCGGAGGATTTCTTGGCCCTACTCTGGCTCGACGTAGCGTTGAAACACGCCGGTTGTGCTGCGATGAACCAGCCCGCGGTTGATGATGCTGTAGGCCGGGGCCCGACGCTAGATTTGCCTTGCAGTGGCCTCGTCAGGGGGGAGTTCACCGCGCAAGAGGAAAGCCAGGATGGGCTGGGCCCTTGAGGGGGCCGAGACGGGAGCCGGCTCGGGCTCGAGTGGATGGTCAGGGGCGGCCGAAGCCCCCGGGCCCGTTGCCGGAGCCCCCGGGTCCGGCTCACCAGTCCCCGGGGCCGGCTCGTCAGTCCCCGGGAGCCGGTCGCCAGTCCCCGAGACTGAGGCGGCGGGAGGCGCGTCGATCGTCATCATGACGGTTGTGGAGCCGGAGCCAACCGCCGCAGGGGCGTCGGACGTTGGAGCCGACGGGACCGGCACGGCAGCCGGGGTTGATGATGTTGGTGGAGCAGCCGGACCCGGCGAAGAGCCAGCGGCGTCAGCCAGCACGAAGATAGATTCTGATTCGGGGGAGGGCTTGATTGATGGCTTGAGCAGCCGCTCGAGGGAAACACCAGCTGGGATGGCCTGCCGGGTGGAGCCGATCTTTGCCAACGTATCGGCCGCCTCGTTGTCCGCCCGGGGGACGTGGTGGAACTCACAACCCTCGAAGGAGCCGGTGAGCTGCTGGACGAGGAAGCGATAGCTGGCCATGTTGGCATCCCTGGCGTCCCATTCGCTAGAAACCTGCTGCACCACGAGATCGGAGTCGCCGAAACAGAGGATGCGCCGGATCCCGATTTCCTTGGCGAGCCGGAGGCCATGGACGAGCGCCTCGTACTCGGCCATGTTGTTGGAGGCCGCGAAGAGGATCTGGAGCGCGTACTTGAGCTGGTCCCCCTTTGGGGACGACAAGACGATGCCGGCCCCCAGGCCGGTTCGCATCTTCGAGCCGTCAAAATGCATGCGCCAGTGTGTGGAATCCGGGGGAGGCGGCACGAACTGGGTCTCGGCCCAGTCGACGAGGAAGTCAGCCACCGTCTGCGATTTGATGGCGGTGCGCGGCTCGTACCGAATCTCATAGTCGGCGAGGGCGATGGCCCACTTGGCAATCCGGCCGGTGGCGTCCCGGCTGCTCATGATCTCGCCGAGCGGGGCTGTGCTCACCACGGTGATGGTGTGCTCCTCGAAGTACTGCTTGACCTTCTTGGCGGCAAAGTATATGCCGTAGCACATCTTCTGGTAGTGGGGGTAGTTCTGCTTGGAGGCGCAGAGGACCTCGCTGAGGTAGTAGACGGGGCGTTGGACCGGCAGCGCCTTGCCCTCCTCCGGCCGCTCCACCACCAGAACGACGCTAATCACGCGGGTGGTCGCCGCGATGTACGCGAGCATCGGCTCCTTTTCAGCCGGCGCCGCCAGGACGGGAGCGCTAGAGAGCGCGCGCTTGAGGTCGCGGAACGCCTCGTCCGCCTGGTCGGTCCACTCGAATTTGGGCATCTTCCTCATGAACTGGTAGAGGGGCAGCGCCTTCTCGCCCAGCCGGCTGACGAACCGGCTGAGCGAGGCAAGGCAACCGGCGAACTTCTGGACGTCGCGGAGCTTGGTCGGCTTGTGCATGCGCTTGATGGCTCTGATTTTCTCCGGGTTGGCCTCGATGCCGCGGGCGGACACGAAGAAACCCAAGAGCTGGCCGGCCGGCACGCCGAAAACGCACTTCTCCGGATTGAGCTTGATCTTGTACTCGCGCAGGTTGGCGAAGGTCTCCCGGAGGTCGTCGAGGAGGCTGAAATGCTTCTTGGTTTTGACAACGATGTCGTCCACGTAGACGTGAACGTTCCTGCCAATCTGGGGCAAGAGGCACTTTTGCATGCAGCGCTGGAAGGTAGCACCTGCATTTTTTAGGCCGAAGGACATGGTGATGTAGCAGCAGGCCCCGAAAGGGGTGATGAAGGAGGTCTTCAGCCGGTCGGCTGGGTCCAGCTTGATCTGGTGGTAGCCGGAGTAGGCGTCCAGGAAAGACAGCAAATCGCAGCCGGCCGTGGAGTCGATCACTTGATCGATCCGGGGCAGGGCGAAAGGGTCCTTGGGACAGGCCTTGTTCAGGCTGGTGTAGTCGATACACATGCGCCAGGTCTTGTTTTTCTTCAGCACCAGGACAGGGTTGGCCAGTCAGTCCGGGTGGAACACTTCCATGATGAAGCCAGCTACCAGCAGCCGGGCAATCTCTTCTCCTATAGTACGCCGCTTCTCCTCGGAGAAACGGCGCAGGGGTTGCTTGACCGGCTTGACGTCCGGCCGCACATGAAGTTTGTGCTCGGCGTACTTCCTCGGAACACCCGGCATGTCTTTTGGAGACCATGCAAAGATGTCCCGATTCTCACGGAGGAAGTCAACGAGCTCGCCTTCCTATTTGCTGTTGAGGCGGGCGCCGATGGTGACGCACTGCTTGGGGTTGGCCGGGTCGAGTGGCACTTGCTTGGTGCCCTTGGATGGCTGGAACGACGCTTCGCTGGCCGACTGGGACGGAGGAGCCGGCACGGCCGGTTGGTCATAGGCGTGAGCCACGAGCCGGTCGAGCTGCCGCCTCTCCTCCGCTATCTCCAGGGCCTCGGCCAGCCGGCTGCTATCGCGCGCGCACTCGATCGACTTTTTATAGTCGCCATCGACTGTGATGATGCCCTTGGGGCCCGACATTTTGAGCTTGAGGTATGCGTAATGGGGTACCACCATGAACTTGACGAGGGCAGGCCTGCCCAGCAGCGCGTGGTAGGGACTGTTGAGGTCCACCACCTCGAACCATATCGGCTCGCGGCGGAAGTGGCTCTTGTTGCCGAAGAGGACGTCGAGCCGGACCTTGCCAATGGGGGTGCAGGATTTTCCCGGCACAATGCCGTGGAAAACTGTCCGGCTCGACTGCAGGTCTTTCTCCTTGAGCCCCAGCTTGAGCAGTGTGTCGCGGTAGAGGATGTTGATGCTGCTGTCCCCGTCGAAAAGCACCCGTGAGAAGTGGCAGGTGAGCCTCTCGGAGACGATGGTGGGATCGAGGACGAGGGCATAGTTACCGGGGTTTGGCATCACTGCCGGGTGGTCCGCCCGGCTCCAGGTAACCGGCTTCTCGGACCAGTGCATGAACTGGGGGACCGAGGGGACGGTGGCGTTCACCTCGTGCCGGAGCTGGCGTAGGCTGTGTTTGTCGGTTCCCTCGCTGGTGAAGATGACATAGGCCCCGTCCTGGTCGGGGAACTGGTCGTGAAGGCGGCCGTCATTGGCAGCCGGAGCCGTAGCGGGTGGCTGCACCGGCGCCGGTGCCGGCGCGCGGAGAGCCGGAGGCGGAGGAACCGGAAGGCCCTCGCCTCGGGCTAGCCGCTGGGAGAAGTTGCACTGCCGCAGCGTGTGCGTGGCTGGCTTCGCCCCGGAGTGCATCTTGCACGGAGCGTCGAGCATTTGCTCGAAGGTGAGCTTGGGCTGCCAGGCGTTCTTGCCGGTACACCGGCGTTGGCTGGGCACCTCGGCAGCCGGCTGCTCTTCCTCGATGGAAGCGACTTGTTTGCTCCCGTAGAGGGGGTCCGGCTGGTCCGCCTTATGCTTGTTGTTCTGCTGCTGCCGGTTGTCGGCAGCCGGCCGTGGCGCGGCAGGCGGCGGGAGGGCCTTGCTAGTCGCGCTGACCTTGATCCGCATGGCGGAGTCGGCCGTGGCGTACTTGTCCACCTTGGCCATGAGCTCTGCCAAGGTGGCCGGCTCTGAGCACATGAGTTTGTGCTTGAGGAGGGTGCCGTCTCGGCAGCCCTCGATGAAGTACTGGATGGCTTGCACCTCGTGTACTCCCTCTCAGGAGTTGCGGAGCTCGGTCCATCGCATGAGGAAGTCGCGGAGGGATTCCTCCGGCCCCTGGACGCACATGGCCAGCTCGCGGGGACGGCCGGGCCGCTTGTAGGTGCCGGTGAAGTTGCGGACGAGCGCTTCTTCGAAGTCCGTCCAGGCGTTGATGCTGCCGACCGGAAGGCTGTTAAGCCAAGTCCGGGCCGACCCAATCAGCATGAGAGGAACGTAGCGCACCACGACGCGCTTGTTCCCCCTTGCGATGCCGACCGCGGTGCTGTAGTCGATTAGCCAGTCCTCCGGCTTGGCGGTGCCGTTGTACTTCGGAGTGTCGCGGGGGAGCGTGAAGCCGGTGGGGAAGGGATCGTCGCGGATCCGGGGGCCAAAACACGCAGGCCCGATCGGGCCCTCCTCCTCTAGAAGAGAGGATTGCGCCAGCTGGTCGATGCGGGTCCGGGCATTGTTCTCGCTCCGCGGTACGCGCGGGCCGAGTCGGGCCGCGAGCTCGGGGCGGACAGTCGGGGCAGGCGAGCACGCGCGCTCCCGCCGCGGAGGCGGGGTGTTGGCGCGGCTGCGCCGGCCGCCGCCTGCCGCAACGTCATTGTGCTAGCTCGTGACAGCCGGTGGCTTGTCTCCCTGGCGAGAGCGTCCGTTATGGGACCCAGCACCCCGCCGACCAGAGCCGTGGGGGGAAGAGGCTTGCTAGGCCGGCCGGCGCTGGCCGACGGTCGGTGGGGCGTCGCCCTCGGGGACGGGAATTTCGGAGCCAGCGTTGGCGTCGTCGAGCCGGGCCTGCTGGACGTTGGCGGCGGCGATGAGGTCTTGGATGTGCCTCTCTTGCTGCTCACGCTCCTTGCCCTCCAGGTCGGCGAGGTCGGCGTAAGCCACCTGGGCGGCCCTCATGTTGGCCGCCGGCGTGTCGTAGGTGGGGAGTCTACCACCGAGGATCTCCGCGACCACACGGCCGCGGTTGCGGACGTCACCGCGCCGGCTGGGCTCATTGCCGGTGGGGGTGAGGCCGTAGGCGGAGTTGTACTCGCGCTGCGCGGACTCCATCCGGCGCTTGGTGGTGGCGAGCGTGGTCGCCTCCACGAACAGCAGCTGGCGTGCAGCCTCCAGCTCAGCCGTAGCTGTGGCCGGGTTCATCGTAGGCACGACGGGGGTGATGAGGCCCCGAAGCACGGAGCCGAGGGGGTCGGAGGTGCCGGTGCCGGCGGCTGCGGCGGCCGCCTCCGCCTCCGCCCTGACGCGACCGGAGGTCGTGGAGGAGCCGGTGGCCATTACCCCCGCGTGGACGCGGGAGTCAATAGCATCGCCCAGGGCGAGCGCGCCCACAGACGAGGGTGGGTCAAGGATGTCGAGCACCTCGCTAGGGTACTCGTTGGCAGCTGGCTCACCGGCGAGGCCCAGCCTGCCGAAGCGCTCGGTGAGGATGGCGACGTCGGACAGAGGGTCGCCGCTGCGCCACTCGCCGGAGAGATCGGCAGAGACGCCCGCAGGGCTGGCGGGAACGAGGTCCCGCCCAGCGGGAGCAAGCCCCACGAGCGTGTAGTTCCGCGACGCGGGGCGGCCGGGGGAGTCGGTGAAGGGTCCCGCCCGGAGCGTGGCTCCGACCGGCGCCGCGGACGGCCCCACGGTGGGCGCCAACTGTCATCGTTTTCTCACGACAGATGCCATGGGGTGGCTTATCGAGAGTGGTTGGGGCCGAAGGACGCCGACGGGCTCCGGTGACGGGATTGGGGACAAGCGGTGAGAGACACACGATGTACCCAGGTTCGGGGCCCTCCCTGGGAGGTAACACCCCTAGTCCTGCTCGTCTAGTTAATGTAAGATGGATATTACAATGGTGCTCCTCGAGCTGTGGCTAGAGGAAGAAGAAAGAGCAGCTGGCTCTTCTTGCCTCGCTATGTGGGAATGAGAGTGTGAGATGGGAGAATGCCTGCCCGGTGCATGGGGGCCTCGGGGGGTTTATAGGCCAACCCCCCGGCTTACAATACGCATAAGGTACTAAAGGGGGGACCCGGCTGGCAGCCTCTCTAGCCGGCCAGTGGTCCCACCGGCTGGGCCGTTTCGTCACCCGTAGGGCCCGCCGGCTGCGCGGTCCCATCGCTGACTGGGGCCCGCCAGCCGGTTGCCGCTATTGGCCCGCGCCTACCTGCCGCGGCACGGGCTGCCCCGCGCGGCGTCGTCTTGCGCCTGCCGGCCGAAGTCAGCGTTACGGCCGGCTGCGTTGTAGCCACGCCGGGGCAGATAATGGAGTAGTCGGCGGCGTGGCCGCATTGTTGCCTCGCGGGGTCTCGATCGGTCATGGTCAGCGGTACGACTGCCCGGACTGAGCCACGCGTGCCCGCGCGCCAGCGGTCGCTGTAGCCACGCCGGAGCCCATTGTGGGGGTCGCGTCCTGTCGGTGTACTTGGTCGCAGTAGGAGGGGACAGGTGCCTGCCAGTCCAGAGGTCAGCAGAAGGGCCGGCCGTGGAGCGGCCGACTGCAGGCTGGCCAGGGGCCGGGCGGCCGGCTCCTGACCAGGCGGCTGTGGGCCAGCTGGCACCAGGCCTGCCGGTAGCCCGCCAGCCGGCCTTGGACCAGCCGGCTGTATGATTTTTTAAAAAGGCTCGAACTCCCTCGTCTTGGCATACCCAGGGGTAATAACCCCGTCACCGTGGGGTATTTCTTTTACGGTAAATGGCAGGTGCTTTGCCCATTTCATGTAGAAGGGAGAAGAAAATGAAATGTACAAGAGTTATCAACATGCTAGAAGGCTTGCCAAATCAAATACATTTCCAAAGGAGTTATTGCCGAACCGTCGCCGAAGCCAATCTCACTTGGTTCAAGTCCTCCATGGCCAGATAGGACACATCAAACACAGTACATGAATTATCGTTAAAAAATCATCTATTCCGCTCCTTCTAAACATTCTAAAGCATGTAGGTGGTGGCTTGACCGAATCTCAAGCGAGTAATCGCATCACGCCCAAAATTATTTGCATTCCACCAGTCCTCAGGAGCGAAGAAAATAGGTGTTGCCCCATTGAAGATGGATATCCAAGTGGTGATAATGCTCCAAACACCACGGGAGAAAAAACACTCTCAGGAGAGGTGCTCATTTCTTTCATATCCAGTTAGGCAGAGCGAGCAGACCTCATCGTGAGGCTAACCTATGATAGCCAATCGATCTGCAGCAAGGACCTTCCAATGCAGAAGAAGTCACATGAATAACTTGCATTTTGGCTCAGTCTTGATGTCCCAATCTTCCTTTGCCAAGAAAGGGAATGTGGCTCCAGCAATTGCAGTTGGTACACGAAGGAGGCCGAGTAAGAACCCGAGGGAGAAGCTATCCGCACTATGGTATCCTCCACAACAAGGCCAGTTGGATGTCCGGCAACAAAGACCAGAGAAAAATCTATTCACGGATTTGTGGCGTGGTGGTAATATTCTGGAATGAGCGGATCCAACGGTTATCCCGAAGCTCACTGGAAACAAGTCTAGCTTGCGCCTCGCAAGCAGAAGAAGTGACGATGAAATATCCTTGGGAGCCCTGCCATCCAATCATCTATCAAACCAGAAACCTGTCTTGGCCTCATTTCCCACCGTGAAAGTAGTAGCGGCCCTGAAAAGAGCCATGTATTTTTCATTACAAGGGAGATCGGACCCCGCCCAAGGCCTATTTGGGGCAATCCAGTTGATCCAAGGACAACGGAGGCAAAGGGCCCACCCAAAATTTCCCAAGTCAAGCACACCCAGACCCCCCAAACTTCTTCGACGTGCAAACCATGTCCAAGTTGACCAACGAGTGCCCACCGCTCGCATGCTCTCCATCATCGCCCTTCCAGATGAAGGCCCTCCCAATTTTTTTCAATCTTTTTACAAACCCACTTGGGAAGTGAAAGACACACATGTGAAAAAATGCCAACCGCAGTAAGGTCAGACTTGACAGGGACAACACGCCCCGCACGGGCGAAATTTCTTCCCATCGATGGTTGGATCTTGGCACCAATCTTGTCAATCAGGGGTTGCTACTTAATTTTTCTGAGCTTGCTAAAGTGCATAGAGAGTCCAAGGTATGTGCATGGAAAAGTCCCCACCTTTGCAGGGAAATGGAGAAGGCCCTGCTGCAGGTCATCCGTGTTGCATCTAATCAGAAATATTTTAGTTTTATCCATGTTGACAAGCAGCCCAATGCCAGCCCCAAAGGCCCTCAGAATCTTGATAATGGTGCACATCTCACCAGTGTTCGGGTTTGCTAAGATTGCAACATCATCTGCATAGAAGGACATCATGTATAAACCATTCTTGGCTTTCATAGGCTTGAGAAGGCCCACCTCCGCCGCACGCATGAGAAGCCTTTGTAATGGGTCAATGGCTAGGATGAAAAGCATAGGGAGAGGGGGTCCCCCTAGCACAGGCCTCGGCAGTGGCTAAATGACTTCCCTGGTCTCCCGTTGAGGAGCACCTTTGAACTTGTCTCGGCAAAGAGAGCACAAATCCAATTTCTATACCTCTAGCCAAACCCGGAAGAGTGAGCAGCTCCAACAGAAAAGGAGAGCTAACTGTGTCGAAGGATTTAGAAATGTCAAGCTTGATGAACAGGCCCGAAACTTTTTTACGGTAGAGATCATGGAGGATGTTTCTGACATGTAATTTTTTTCACGGATACAACGCCGTTTGATGAAAGCACTCTCGCTCACAGAGACAAGATCTTGCAAAAATGGTGCCGTTCTCATGGCCAGAAGTTCTGCAAAAGTATTTGCAAAACTATGGACTAAGCTAGTGGGAGAAAATGGTCCAACCTCATAGCCCCGTTCTTCTTTGGAAGCAAGACAGTGTTCATAGAATTGACCAACCCCAAACATGAACCCCACAGATTTGCAACTTGATCAATGGCAGCTCGGATGTCGCCCTTTGTGATGTCCCAACAAACACCAAAGAACAACCCAATAAATATGTTGGGTCCCAACGCCTTTTCTATTGGCATAGAAAAAATTGCCGCCTTAATCTCCTCCTCACTGAAATTATATTCGAGAGTCGACAAATCCGCAGGAACATAGCCAAGAGCCTCAAAATTCAGACTTGTACCGTGGGGGTATGGAGTGCTCAAATTGGCTTTGAAAGTGCTCTATAATCACACGTTCCTTCTCCTCCCTAGCCACCGCCACACCATCATCAGTCTACAACACGTCGACGATTTTTTTAGGACATGGACCATTAGCACGGATGTGGAAGAGGCGCGTATTCGCATCACCAACTCTAATCCCGGTGAGCCTAGAGCAGAGGCGACGACGAGTCTTGAGGATGATTGTCAGACCCACGAAAAGACTCTTAAGCTCCATTCTCAACTCAAACTCATATGAGGTGAGGGGCCTCCTCTCCATGGCAATGTCCATACGACCAATAATTTCTGACACAATAGCCATTTGCATGTCGATATTCCCAAAGTTTTGCCAGTGTCATTTTGTAGGATCGTAAGTAGGCCTAGAGGGGGGGTTGATTATACTACTTGACCAAATAAAACCTACCCTTTTCCCAATTTCAGTTTTTGGCAAGTTTTAGCAATTCACACAAGTCATCCAACACCTTACACATGCAAGTCTAGATAGTACGCAGCGGAAAGTAACGACTTCGCATATGAACATAAATGAGGGATCGGAGAAAACAAACGCAATGAAGACATGGTGATTTTTAGCGTGGTTCCGATGGGTGGTGCTATCGTTACACACCTTTCTGAGTGCCTTCATCGTGCGCGAGATTTTAATATGAAGCCTACGCAAAACGCTCATTGTACTGACATTTTCCCACCAAGCAAAAGTAACCACATCCATGAACCCCGACATAGATGGACAGAAAGATTCAAATCGGAAAGCTCACAAATTGTAGTGGTCAACTGCACCTCTAAGGAAGAGAGGGCAATGGTCAGACGTGACAGCTAGAAGGGCTTGAAGGTGGGATGTGGGGAAAAGTACATCCCAAGTGGTGGATCAGAAGCAACGATCGATGTTAGTCATGGTGGGGTTTTGGTGTTCATTTGATCAAGTGAATCTCCTTCCTGACAGGTTAAGCTCCTTGATCTCGAGGTCATCCAGAGCCTCCTTGAAACCACCCATGATGCGACAGTTAATGTTTGAGTTGTTTTTGTTGAATTTCTTGTAAATAAGGTTGAAGTCACCCATAATAAGCCACAAATCCCGCTGAAGGGCATCCATTTCTTTGAGCTCATTAATAAAGACAGTTTTCTCATCATCCCCCTGGGGCCCGTATACTCCAGTGAGGAACCATCGGATTCCCTCCTCCTTCATTTTTATTGTTACTATTAAGGTGTTTGTCGTAAAGGCTGGGAGGGATAGATCAAAATAAGAGTAGCTTTAGATGCTTCCTCGCACAACTCCTCTAAACCAGGTCTCTAAATCACACAAAATACTAGCATGTTCCAACTTTGAGATGGAGAACCTTGAACTTGGACTACAAGATTTGGAACTTTCAACCCCATGAAAGTCAGGCTTGGACCATTATTTTAAAAGAGGGATGAGCATTTATATCCATTGGTGCACTTATCCTACATTTAATTATTGCATTGTTTATAATATCCAAATAACTCAAATAGTGATACAAAAGGGCCACATGGGGGTGAACAAGAAAATATGAAACCTCTGCATAAACTTTGATCGACCGTCTCCTATAGGTTGCATCCATAGATCATGGACGTCCGGACTTCCTCCCGATAAAGATAGGACCAAATATGGATACAGTTGATAGCCTTGTAAATGTCCTACAAAAAATTGAAACTTTTTTCCTTTATAAACACAATCATTGTGATGATTCCATATAGCTCAAATTAAATTAAACTCCCACGAGGATTTAAGCCTTATGAGCTTTGCGACTTGTCAGTCTAGGAACAAGTGTCAAATTGATTCCTTGTTGCCATAAAAATATATTCCGTGCAACATTACCATATGTGCTTTTTCAAGTTGTCCTTGGTTAATATCACCGATCTACTAAGTACCACATGAAAATTTTAATTTTCAATGGGATTTTAGTTTCCAAATAAAATTATGATGAAAAGGTTGGCCATCATTGATGAGGTATGCACATATGGATTTAACAGAAAATACATCAGAGTAGTGAATCTTCCAACGAAAGGTATATGTTTCCTGTGTGAGGTTGGCTATCATCACCTATTAATCAGGTGCAACTGCTCCACCCATTTATCGCTGGTGAGAGCCTAGTCAAAAATTGATATTCATCGGTCTTGTCCCAACACCAAAGCAATGGAAATTTCTTTACGCTCTGAACATCATTAGAAAGGCTTGGGGTATTGCATGGCTAGGGAATTATCCTTAGGACAAGTGTTGTCCCAAAATCCTATGCTCAGGAAATTACCGAACATGAATATGTAAAGAGAAATCATATTTTACTCTCATCAAGACTTTCCAGGAAAGGCAAGCATACCCCGTCCCCCGTGAGTAACTTGAATAGCAATTTGTTGAGAAAGCACTTATTTTGTATCTCAAGATCTAACACATAAGTTCACCCGGGCCACCAAGTATATCACGCGTACACATTGGATAAGAGTGTGGACGGTAGTATCTTGATTCAACAAGCACATGTAGTAACACTTCATATACTCTTGAATGACAAGTGTTAGAGCACATTTCTCCATGTGTAGTTTTGGTAATTGATGACATCCCTATGGACTAATGGTTGCTTTGATTTTTACTTAAAGGATTTGTCCAGGGGCATTTCTTGAAGTCCAATTGTTGGTTTCAAGGAGTTTATGTGATGACCAAGGTGGTATTCAAGGATTTACCCAAAGATTGGTCATGTGAGAGTTGAGCTTATTGCAAGCATGTCTTGAAGACGAAGATTGTGGGATCACTCATGGTTACCTTCAAGACATCATCTTTATGAATAGAGAAGATAAGATACAATGTTGATCAAGACTAAGGCAAAGAGTGATTCAAGTTGATCAACACACAAAGCATAGAAGATGTACCAAGTGGGATCAAGTGACCTCATGGTATGGTAAGTATTACGCTCTGTGTACTAACCCATGATATTTTTGAGTGTTCTTTGTGGGGTTATGTATGTTTCCATGGGCATGCATCAAAAGGAAGATCTCATACAACCCATGGAGGATGACATCAAGTTGTGATCGTCATCACGGTTGAGGTGTGCAAGTTCAAGTGGAGCATAACAAAGAGATCATATGCTTGAAGCTTGCCATTCATTATGGTGATAATGGACATGTGAAGATGTGCCTAAGAGAGGCTCACCCATAGTGGAGTATGGGGGAGCAATCTACTAGTCTTCATCGAGCCGGCGCACTCAAGAAAGGTGGTCCATCTTGAGGAGGACAAGATCATCATCATCTGGATCAGGTGGACTATGCGCAAGGCAAAGGTTTGCCCTTGATAGGTTTTCTATTTTACCGGTCTCATGGTGGTAGTTGGGAGACCGGGTTATAGGATCGATAGCCGTACTATCAAGGGGGGCTCTCGAGTGAGTAGCTTGATCGTATCATTCGTTGAGAGCTCAAACCATTGCACTCTTGGCATCATCATCTTTCTTGGTTCTTGTTTTGTTTTTCGCTTTGGGAGTTTTGGAGCTTATGTTCACCATCATGACAAGCTCGAGTTCATCGAAAATGGAGTTCATATGCATCTTCTATGATGTTTTCGATGTTGGAGTTTTTTTTGCCAGTTCTTCATTCATAAAGGTTTCGCATCTCTATGTCATTGGCATTGTTATACTACCTCTTCTATGTTGGATTGCTCTTGTCGTCCTCTATCCAACAAGCTTGAGTTTGCTCAATTCGGAGCTCGCATGCGAAAGTTATGGCAATTCAGGTTTTATTGTATCCATCTGTTTGCTTGGGCTTCTTTATTGCTCTCCCGCGGTAGTACCTGATACGTCTCCGTCGTATCTATAATTTTTGATTGTTCCATGCCAATATTATACAACTTTCATATACTTTTGGCAACATTTTATATTATTTTTGGGACTAACTTACTTATCCAGTGCCCAGTGCCAGTTCCTATTTTTTGTGTGTTTTTTGTTTCGCAGAAAATCCATATCAAACGGAGTCCAAACACGATAAAAATTTACGGACATTTTTTTGGAATATATGTGAATTTTGGCAAGAACAATCCCCGCCACACGATGCCCGAGGCTCTCACAAGGCAACAGGGCGCGGCCAGGGGGGTGGCCACGCCCTGATAGGTTGTGGCTCTCCTTAAGTCGGTTGGGGCCCTTCTTTTGTCGCAAGAAAGATAATTTCGCGATAAAAATCCCCTCAAAATTTCATCCCAATCGGAGTTACCGATCTCCGGATACTTGAGAAATGGTGAAGGGGTCAGAAAACAGTCGCGAAAACAGGAGAGAAACACACAGAGAGAGAGAGATCCAATCTCGGAGAGGCTGCTGTGCTCCGGGAGCCATGGCGGCCATGGACCAGAGGGGAAACTCTCTTCCCATTTAGGGGGAGACCAAGGAAGAATAAGAAGGAGGGGGTCTCTCCCCCTCTCTGCCGGTGGCGCCAGAGCATCGTCGGGGCAACCATCATGATGACGATTCACACCAACAACTTCGCCGCCATCACCACCAACTCTCTCCCCCTCTATGCAGCAGTGTAAAACCTCTCTTCCTCATTGTAACCTCTACTTACATGGTGCTTAATGCTATATATTATTATCCAATGATGTGTGGCTATCCTATGATGTTTGAGTAGATTTCTTTTGTCCTATGGGTTAATTGTGGTATGATGTTATTGATATGAGTTTTATGTTGATATGGTGCTGTCCTATGGTGCCTTCCGTGCCGCGCACGCGTGGAGGATTCCCGCTGTAGGGTGTTGCAATACGTTCATGACTCGCTTATAGTGGGTGGCTAGAGTGACATAAGCTTACACCCGAGTAAGGGGGTTGTTGCATATGGGAGTAAAGAGGACTTGATGTTTAATGCTATGGTTGTGTTTTACCTTAATGATCTTTAGTAGTTGCGGATGCTTGCTAGAGTTCCAATCATAAGTGCATATGATCCAAGTACGGAAAGTGTGTTAGCGTATGCCTCTCCCTCATTGCATATGATAAGTATCTATCGTGTTATATTCAATTGCCTAGGGACAAATCTTTCTCTTGTGCTATAAAAAGCTTTCTACTAAACAACTAACGAAATTAATATTTATCTAAAATAGAACCTAACTTTAATTTTCATGTTCTTTATTATCTTGCAAAACTATCTATTAAGTACTTCTAGTTTCCTTCCCGCAAAGTAGTTTCATACTTGTTCTAGGTAAAGTAAGCGTTAGCGTGCGTAGAGTTGTATCGGTGGTCGATAGTACTTGAGAGAATATTAATTCTACCTTTAGCTCCTCATTGGGTTCAACACTCTTACTTATCGAAAAGGGCTACAAATGATCCCCTACACTTGTGGGTTATCGAGACCTTTTTCTAGCGTCGTTGCCGGGGAGCAATGGCGTAGCGGTTGATATGCTCGTGTGTGCTTGTTTTCTTTATCACTGGGTAATTTTATTTTCTGTTATAAGTTTTTATATATCTTTATTTATGGATATGGAACACGAAACACCAAAATAATAGTTGTACTTGCTACTCATGGAGATGGGGAACCTCCTAAAACCCTCGATGTTGGTTATGTGAATAACATTAAATACTACTTTGATAATCCTAAGAAATCTCCATTCAACTTGATAATGGGAGACACGTTGGATCAACGTGAGTACTTTAGGGATTATCGCTTGTCTCAAAAAGGGAAACACTGATGGGATCAAATTAAAATGTTGTGTTGGTATTCTTGGAATTTATGCTTGAGATGTGATTATACTTGTTGCTCTAAGATTAAGGGTCTACACCTTCCCTTTCAATGTGAATTTAATCATAATGAAACCATGACTTCTTATTCTAAGGGTATATATGATTACTATGATGTGGAACAAATATAAGATTTGTTGCTTTTAAGGGTGCTTATGAAATTGAATCATTCTTTGAAAAGTATGATAACTATGATGATGTTGTTTACATATCTGAAAATTTTGCCATACTTAAATATTGCTATGAGAATTTATGAATACAATGCCTATATTAGTGAATATATTGAGAGAATGTCTGCTGCCTTGGAGGAGACTAATATTTTGCAGGAATCTATGGAAGAAGAAATTGCTAAAACTGTGAGCTCATTAGATGAAAAATATGAGGAGGAGAGCGAAGAATAAAAGGAGGAAGAGCGGATTAGCAACCCATGCCCACCTTCTAATGAGAGTAACTCTTCAAATCATACATTGTTTAATTTCCCTTCGCACATACCGAAGGATGAATGCTATGATCCCTTGGATTCATTTGAAATATCCCTTTTTGATGAACTTGATGCTTGCTATGCTTGTGGCCATGATGCCAATATGAATTATGCTTATGGATATGAACTTGCTATAGTTCCTTATGTTAAGAATGAAATTGTTGCTATTGCACCCACACATTATAGTCCTAATATCTTTTTGAATTCTCCTAACTACACCATATCAGAGAAGTTTTCACTTATTAAGGATTATATTGATGGGTTGCGTTTTATCATTACACATGATGATTTTGATGAATATAATATGCATGTTCTTGCTGCTCCTACTTGCAATTATTATGAGAGAGGAACCAAATCTTCACCTCTCTATGTTTCCAATACGATAAAATTGCAAGAAATTACTTATGCTATGTATTGGCATTTACTTGATGTGCATGAATTGTTCTTTTATAACATGCCAATGCATAGGAAGAGAGTTATACTTCGTTGTTATATGATATATGTTGCTTTGTGCTCACTACTAAATTAGAAATCATTGTTAATTAAAATTGGCTTTGATATACCTTGGGATCCGGGTGGATCAATTACTTGAGCACTATATGCCTAGATTAATGGCTTTAAAGAAAGCGCCGCCAGGGAGACAACTCGGAAGTTTTAGAGAGTCATTTATTTCTGTTGTGTGCTTTTATAATAATTAAAAACAAAAAATAAAATAAAGTGAGGAACCTAAAACCTTTTCAAATAGAAAAGCGAAAGTGAGAAAGACGAGCATCGTTGAAGTGGGGGACGTCCTTGAACTTTTGTTCATGCCTATGGAAACTTTGTGAATCTTGATTACAGAAACTTTTCAACAAAAACAATTATCCCCTTGTACAAATCCATTGTATTACAAAAATAATGTGCCAAGATTTACCTTTAGGATGTTTAAATTGCTTGTTTGATATGTGTCGTGTAAAAACAGAAACTTTTGCTGTAGTGTTTGAATTTTCATATTTTACTGGAGCGTGCAAAAATTCTGAAATTTCTACACAGTACTGTTATACAATTTTTTTTATTACTTCCTAATTTTTCAGAATTGTTTGAGTTACAAAAGTATAGGTTTCATCTGCATCTTTACAGACTGTCCTGTTTTTCACAGATTGCTGTTATAGTTGCTTTGTCTGCTTATGTTTGAGTTCTTGTTGAGCCCCATTGACTTAGGAGCCATAGAATTGTGATAGCATACAGTAGGTAATGTTGGATTATAATTATACAATAATGTTATGGCAGGACATGATGGGATTTGATGATTATATGTACTAACCTTTCTAATAAAAGTTTTGTTAAGTTTTGTGTGGATGAAGTGTTCGAAGATCGAGCAGGTATCGATATGAGAGGAATAAAGAGAGGAAAGAGTTAAAGCTTGGTGATGCCCAAGTCACCCCAAGTAAATATTCAAGGAGACTCAAGCGTCTAAGCTTGGGGATGCCCCGGAAGGCATCCCATCTTTCTTCTTCAACAATTATCGATATGTCTTGGTTTTTGTTTTGTTCACATGATATACGTAAATTCTTGGAGCGTCTTGTGCCTTTTATTTTTATTTTAGCAATGCACCATGCTGGTATGGGAAATTCCATGGTTGATTTATAGAATGCTCTTTGAACTTCACTTACATCTTTTGAGTATGGCTTTATAGAATGCTTCATGTGCTTCACTTATATCATTTGAAGTTGGATGCCTGTTTCTCTACATATAGAGAACCGTTATTTGTAGAATGCTCTTTTGCTTCACTTATATTTATTAGAGCTTGTCCAGGTCTTTTGTAGAAAGAATTAAACTCTCATGCTTCACTTATACCTATTTAGAGAGTCAACGGGAATTGGTCATTTACATGGTTAGTCATAAAATCCTACATAAAACTTGTAGATCACTGACTATGATATGTTTGATTCCCTGCAATAGTTTTGCAATATTAAGATGGTAATATGTGGGGGTACTAGTGAATGGTTGTGGTCTATTGCGTATGGGAGTAAAGAGGACTTGATGTTTAATGCTATGGTTGGGGTTTACCTTAATGATCTTTAGTAGTTGCGGATGCTTGCTAGAGTTCCAATCATAAGTGCATATGATCCAAGTACAGAAAGTGTGTTAGCGTATGCCTCTCCCTCATTGCATATGATAAGTATCTATCGTGTTATATTCAATTGCCTAGGGACAAATCTTTCTCTTGTGCTACAAAAAGATTTCTACTAAAGAACTAACTAAATTAATATTTATCTAAAACAATACCTAACTTTAATTTTTGCGTTCTTTATTATCTTGCAAAACTGTTTACTAAGTTCTTCTAGTTTCCTTCCCGCAAAGTAGTTTCATACTTTTTCTAGGTAAAGTAAGCGTTAGCGTGCGTAGAGTTGTATCAGTGGTCGATAGAACTTGAGAGAATATTAATTCTACCTTTAGCTCCTCGTTGAGTTCGACACTCTTACTTATCGAAAAAGGCTACAAATGATCCCCTACACTTGTGGGTTATCAGTACCGCTCTAGGCAAGCGGTAGTACCGCCTATTAGAGGTAGTACCGCTCAGAGCAAGCGGTAGTATCGCCTATTAGAGGTAGTACCGCTCTGAGCAAGCGGTAGTACCCCCTGTCCAGTTCTGCTGGTACTACCGCTGCCTCTGCACGGGCTCGACTTTTCGTGTCGGACTGGGCGGTAGTGGCACATTAGTACGAAGCGGTAGTACCGCCTACAAGCGGTAGTACCGCCCGTCTCTACCGCTCCACTTCCACTTATAAGCGGTAGTGCCGCTGGGGCGAGCGCTAGTACCACTCCGGCGGCTCTACCGCCTCATGGCTTCGTGCGATTGCACTGCTTAGTGGAGCACTGCCGCCCGAGCGGTAGTACCGCTCTCTGGAGCGGTAGTACCGCTCGTGCGCGAGCTGAGGGGTAACGGTTGGGTTTTTCCCCTCCTATAAAAGGGGGTCTTCTTCCCTAATGAACATCATCCTTTGAGCTCGTGTTTGCTCCCCATTGTTGACCTTCTTCGAGATTGCTATCTCTCAATCCCTCCAATGATTCTTTCTAGTTCTTGCGGGAAAAGAGAGAGGAGATCTAGATCTACGTTTCCACCAATCACTTTCTCCTCTATGCGAGGGGAACCCCTTGGATCTGGATCATGGAGTTCTTTGTGAGCTCCTTGTTCTTCCTCTCATATTCCACCATAGCTTTTGTTGTGGTGGTGGAATTTGGGAGTGAGGGACTTGACCACTTCATGTGTTCTTGCCATTGCGTTAGTTGCATCGGTTTGAGTTCTCCACGGTGATACATGGCAGTTAAGTTTGAGAAGCTTATTACTCTTGGGTGTTTGGGCACCCTAGGGCTTGTGCCTCTTGGGTGCTTTGGCGCCCTAGACGGTTGGTGGTGCCTCGAAGCTCAATCATTGTGGTGTAAAGCTCCGGGCAAGCGTCGGGGTCTCCAATTAGGTTGTGGAGATTGTCCCAAGCAAGAGGACATCTCGGAGCCACAATCCATTGTGGTGAAGCTTCGTGGTGTTGTTGGGAGCCTCCAATTAAGTTGTGGATATTGGCCCAACCTTGTTTGTATGGGTTCGATGACCGCCCTCAAGGGTCCCTTAGTGGAATCACGACATCTTGCATTGTGCAAGGGCGTGAGGAGATTATGGTGGCCCTAGTGGCTTCTTGGGGAGCATTGTGCCTCCACACCGCTCCAAACGGAGATTAGCATCCACAAGGGTGTGAACTTCGGGATACATCGTCGTCTCCGCATGCCTCAGTTATCTCTTACCCGAGCCCTTTACTTATGCACTTTACTTTGTGATAGCCATATTGTTTCATGTTATATATCTTGCTATCACTTAGTTATTTATCTTCCTTAGCATAAGTTGTTGGTGCACATAGGTGAGCCTAGTTGTTTTAGGTTTTGTGCTTGACTAATTAAATGCTAGTTTTATTCTGCATTTGTTCAAGCCTAAACCGTAATTATTTTAAAGTGCCTATTCACCCCCTCTAGGTGACATCCACGTCCTTTCAACAAGCCTTACCTAACGATCAGACATCCAAATTTTATACTGAAAGCAAGACACACGGAGATTTTGTGGGTCAGAGAAGCCCAACTTTTTCAAATGTAGTGAGTTTTGCTAAATCTCATCGCACCCTGACATAAAAGCTCATACACCAAGCATGTTATATATGAGCCTGTCCTACTCCATTTTTAGTGGAACTTGTCCTCCTTTCCACCAACTCGATCAATGATGACCATGCAACCCACTAGTATGGTGGAGACTACAGTATAACTAGCGCATGTGTGGAGTGGCAGCGGCCAATTATGTCCCAAGACATGGGCGACCACCTGATGGTCGTGGAGGAGGTTGTAGGTGGGAAGGAGTCCCACCAATCTACTAGCGCCATTTGGCCCCAGCGTGGAGCCCTGATGGGGCGACTATTGAACGATCCGTCATCAAGATGCTAATTGGAACACCACTTAATTTCAGGGAGAAAACTTTTGTCGTGGCCTTAATTGGATGGGCATTGGAATGAATAACTTGTGTTGTTACCTTGTTGAAGGTGTTGTCTTCGTGCTATTGAGTTGGACTTCATTGTTAAGAAAAATGGAAATCCTTGTCCATATCATCTCCGGTCGAACATATCATCTCCGGTCGAACGTGGCGACGACAACGCTAGGACATGTATTCCTTCTTGAAGACATTGACGTAGAAAAGGCTGACTTAGTATTAGGTGTCAATTTCATATCTTGTAATGGCCCGGTCGCGGTTGCTTTAATTATGTACTCTACTTAATAATAAATAAGAATGGTTGTGCGCATCGCATTGATGTAGAGGCCATGGGTTTCAACATCCTTTTCAAAAAGAGAAAAAAAATGCATTCCACTAGTTGATGTACTGAATAAACCCTCTTTTGGTGGGGCCAATGAAGATATTAGCCACCCACTATCCAAATGTATTGCCTCATCCATCGAACACCTATTGAAACACCTCTTGTGAACTTTATCCAAGACTAGAGGCGCAATCTCACCTGCAGTCGTGCATTGAATCCGTCTTTCGTATCGAAATTGGATGTTCCTTGCATTTCCCACTTCTATTTGCACAAAGCTAGTGAAGTTGCTAGGTGGACTATGTTCTGAAGATACAAATCCTCAATTCCCAAGCCACCACAACTTTTAGGTTCGCAGACATTCCTCCGTTCAAAAAGGCATTTTCCTCCTTGAACATCCTCTATTCCAGAGTAGAAGAACTCGTGAGGCTACTTCTCTATAGTCAATCAACGCAGAAGCACTTGTCCATAGTTCATGTTTTCTATTTGTCAGGCACTTGATTATTTTTGAAAACTACAGTCGATTCCTGCGGTGCGCATCCTTGAGTCAAAGAAGGACGGGGCTTCGAGGCAATCTAGGCGACACGTGATCGGTGAAGTGGGGAGCGGCGCCAATTCGGTAGTGACAGGAGATAATGTGGCTTGGCTGGAGGGGGTCAATAGCTCCTGTGCGACACATTTCATGTGAATTGGAAGGAGTGCGACGTACTTGCCAGAAATAGCTCGTGTGCACCGTTTTACATGGCAATAATAGCCCCAATACGACCAGGTGGTTAAAACACGGGTCCGGTCGTCAACGGGACTGCGGTTAAGGTAAAAACAGGGGGTCAAACTAATCAGTGCGTCTGGTGGTGGGTCCCACTTGGCAGTGCATCGATTCCCCGCCTGACTGAACACGTGCTTCTCCCCGCTTCCCCCTGCTTCTGGTTGCTGCTCTCTTCTTCGTTCTCGTCGTCGTCATCATCGGCGGCGGCGGCGGAGCTTTCGTTCACGGCCGCGGTTGCGCATGTGGTGTGTATTCGGCACCATTCCCCTCCATCTTGAGTTAGATCTGACCAAGTGAGCCTCTGTTTGCCCCTGTTTTCCACGGGATCCAGATTGTGGAGGTGGGTGGGACTGGGGAGCGGCGGCGGGGCGGCGTTGGGCTGAACGAGATGGAGCCACGAGTGACAACGTCGACTAGGTAATCACCCTGTCCAACCTCTTCAACCCTGCGATGTGTGCCTCGTCTTCTTTCGCTGCCTCACAGTGTCCGCCATTGATAAACAAGGACAATGTTTCTTGGACCACCTTCGAATTCAGTGTTGAATTCTTACCATCTAAAGCAAAGCTAGTTGATGGTAGCGTGCGAGACATAGAGAGAGATACAATTGTGAAATGGGAGGTTGAATTTGAAGAGATTGATCCACAGGAAATACATAGCATGGAAGAGAGGGTCGTGAGGAATGTTGTGGAGAAAATTGGGGAAAGCATTTTTTGGGGTCCAGAGCAAGAGGTAGCATTGTTACGGTTTGATAATTGGAAGAGTGAGTATGTGAGAATTGAGAATGGTGAAGAGATGGTTGATGAAATTGATCGACAAGACGGCTGGGCAAGCAAACAGACTACCTTTCATGCAGAGCTCGTTGATCTGAAATCAGATTCTAAGGTTGGATATGTGCCCTCAAAGTTGGCTTCGCAGATGGTAGATGATGATTGGGCTTCACAGAGACAGATAACGCCCATGTGTACGGGTGAAGTGACAGTAATAGAGGGGGCTGATCAAGATGCAGAAGAGGGCTGTGATGGTGCTGCAAGGGTTTTTTGTGTTGATTGGAATTCAGTACAATTAGAAGACACTACTGATTTGCTCATTGCACCAATGGCTGACACTGAGATGGCCAATTTTTTTGGCATTCCAGTAGATCCAGTAGATGATCAAGATGAGGAAGAGAGGGGTGAATCGAGTTTGCATAATGATGCTAACATAGATGCTTGTGAAGATGTGGATGGACAGCTGATGAAAGATGCTGCAGATGATGTAGATGATGCACATAATGATGAGCTTGTAAGTGTGTATGACAAAGAAAATCCTGTTATTCAAGTAGGCAAGTTGTTCCCAAGCATGAAGGAGTTTAGGATGTGTTTCAAGACTTATGCAGTCAAACATGAGTTTGATGCCAAGACTATGTGGACTGATAGAAAGAAATTTTATGCAAGGTGCAGAGGTTTTGATGGAAGCGTCACGCCTTGCAAGTGGTACATATCTGCTAGAATTCAACCTGATGGAAGTACCATCAGGGTAAATCAAATCCCAAATCCACATACTTGTATTACAAGTTCACAGACAGTATCGACCATGACATCCCAACTTTGGATTGTAGAAAAGATCACTCCAATTTTAGCCAAGAAACCAAACACTACAGCAAAGAAACTTAAAGTTGACTTGGAAAAGCAGTACCCCATTAAGGTGAAGTATACCACAGTGTGGAAAGCAAAACAGAGGGTAATGAAAGAATTATATGGTGATTGGGCAAATACTTTTAGGATGCTTTATAACTTCAAAGCAGAGGTGGAGAAGAGGTCACCTGGCAGTGTTGTGGAGATAGATACTGAGGTAACATAGGATGGTAGAGTTCTTTTCTCCAAGTTCTTTATGGCTTTAAAGCCTTGCATAGATGGCTTCAAAGCAGGGTGCCGTCCATATTTGAGCATAGACTCATCTTTTTTACTGGCAACTGGAATGGTCAATTGGTAGCATGCAATGCTTTAGATGGACACAACTGGATGTTCCCTGTTGCTATTGGTTTGTTTCAGTCAGAGACAGAGGTTTCATGGACATGGTTCATGATCCAATTGAAAAGATGCATAGGGCCAGTGTCACCTTTGGCAGTACACACAGATGCATGTAAAGGGCTAGAAAATGCAGTGAAGAATGTTTTTCCTCATTGTGAGTAGAGGGAGTGCTTCGGCCATATGTGGATGAATTTGATCAAAAAATTCAGAGGAGAAGAATTTGGGAGAATGTGGCCAGCAATAAGATCTTACACCAAACAGACACATTCATATAATCTTGATAAGATAAAATCAGCATGCAGTGAGTTTGGTCCATGGTTGAACACCTATCATTCTCTATTGTGGTACAGGTCAGGATTTAACACTGCCACCAAGTGTGATCATATCAACAATAACTTGGCACAAAGTTTTAACAACAAGATAAAGCAGTTAAAGAACTTGCCTGTGCATGACATGGTTGACCAAATCAGGATCATGATCATGCGCATGTGGGAATTGAGAAGAAGGATTGGTGATTGTCTGCAAGGGGGTAAGCTTCCTGCAGTGGTACAACAGGTGGTGAACAGGAGCAGAAATCTTACACATTTGTCTCTTGAAAAATCTTCTTTGTGGGGTGCTGAAGTTAGAGATACCAAGACTGGAAGGAGGCATGTTGTTAACACTGAGTTGCATGACTGCACTTGCCTCGAGTGGCAACACACCGAGAAACCATGTGACCATGCCATACTTTTCTTGGCCTCCCAACCCAAGATAAACATGCACCCATATTTGCATGAATATTACTCAGTGGCAAGATTCAAGGCTGCATATGCATCTCCAATTCCAGCACTTACAGATCAGTCTCAGTGGCCTGAAGTGGAAATTGAATTTTCCATGTGTCCTCCCCTAACAAAAAGAAAGGCTGGCAGGCCTAAAGAGAGTAGATTCAAGGCATGGTTTGAGAAAGGTGGGAGTAGTAAAAAGGGGAAGGGGAAGAAGGATGCAAAGACAAAAAGGTCCCAAAAAGGTAACAAAAATAGATGCAAGCTGTGCCAGGAACTTCGGCACCGAAAAGGATCTCCAAAATGTCGTTACACTCCTGAAAGGCCAAAGTATGTTTATGTTTGTGTTTTTTTATTTGGATGTTGTTTTTAATTACTAGCCAAATTACAAGCTTTGTTTTCCAGGAGGAAGCGTGGAGGTCAACCCCTTGTTGTTGAAGATTGCTGGGCAATCAAAAAGGCAAGAATCAATGGTTGTAGAAAAAAGAGAAGTTTTGGTGAAAGTGTGCAAGATGAGCCAAACTTGGATGATGTTGTGGTGCAAGATGAGCCAAACTTGGATGATGTTGTGGTGCAAAATGAGCCAAACTTGGATGATGTTGGGGGTGCAAAATGAGCAACATTCGGATGAAGTGCACAATGAGCAAGATTTGGATGTGGGGAAAAATGAGCAGAATGTGGTGCAAACTAGAACTGAAGTTGATGCGGCTGATGTGCAAACTGAACCTATATTGGAAGTTGTGTTACAAATTGAAGCTATTGTAGTTGATGTTGTGCAAACTAAGCCTCATTTAGATGTTGTGGTGCCAACTAAATCTGTCCTAGATGGTCTAGTAAAGAAAACCAGGAGCTTGAGTGAACTGGGTGTCGTACCCGTCGTAGGATCAACAAGTGCCAAGAAAAAGAAGAAGAAATCGAGTGGTAAGAAGAAGTAGAAGTGAAATATTGTTCTTGTCTGAATAAAAAAACTTGCCTGGATTTGTGTAAAAAGCTTTCTTGAATTTGTGTAATGCTATTTTTACTTTGATGGGTATTTGTGTAACTCTATTCAAATTCTGGCCGAATTTGAAATTTGAGCCAAAATTCAAATCTGAAGCTATTTAGTTTGGGTATTAATGTTACAATGATTTCTCAAATATTATGCATGTTAGGTGATCAACCCGATGACTTTTTGTTGAGTGAAACACTAGTCATGAAAAATGTGCTCCAAATGAGCTCCAAAGCTAGGATAAACACCCCATTTGCAAGCAAGTTTTTTTCCGACCTTCTCTAAATGAGCCAAAAATCAAAACTTGACTTTCAGTGTGCAAATATAGGGTCCATGCCCAATATTGGATCGTTTGGATAAACTATGACATACTTAACCGTAACCCCTAACCTGAATCCCACACAACCTCGTTCGTGATAGCTAGGTTTTGTGATGGGTTTTTCATGAATATACCCGTAGACCAGGTTTCTTATTTTTCCCAGCAACCTAATAACATAAAATGATGATGGGTGCAAGTTTCATATTTTTCTGATTTTTTTAAAAAATAGTTATGGTCAACCCTAGCCCTCATACCCCCTCAAAACCCCTCATAACCTCTTCAAAACCCCTCAAACCCTAGCCAAAACCCCGCATCCTTCTGGTCCGTTGGATATCTGCGAATGGATGGTGTGGATCAGGTGCTAGGGCAACATCAGCGATCCGAGTGAGGCGCTCTGATTGGCCGTATTCGAGAACGCTGGATCACTCCCCCCAACCATTTCTGGCCGTTGGATCGCTGCGCGTCGAACAATGTGGATCAGCCTGCAGCGCCTGTTTTTTTGCGCTGGGTTTGTTCTGCGCTCGAGGGTGGGCTGCTGCCATGCATGCGTGCCGTAGGGCCGTGGTAAAGAAGCCCAACCGTTGGACCTTTGGACCGAATGTTGCCATGCCTCCCTCCAGCCAGGCCCTAGCCAGCAGACTACATTGCAATGCATGCGAGCGAACAGCCTACGATGCATGCATGCACGGGCGGTACACGCACAGAAGAACGAGCGCTGAAACGTCGCAGCCTGGCTATTAATGCAGCCTTTGGTTTCCCATGCGTGTACACACACCCCACCCCTCCCGTTCCCGATGCCACCCAACGCCGCCCTCTCATTACTTCCACACGTGAAACCAGTCAAAAAACACGTCGCACTTGGGCTATTTAAGCCACCTATCATCTTCCTCCTCCTCTCACACCCTCATCCATCTCCCATCCTCTCCCATATGTATCAGTCCTTCTTCTTCTCACCGCAAACAACCCCAAAACCAGGCCGCCGCAGCCATGCAGTACACCGGGCCAACCAACCGCTTTCCCCCCACCGTGACAGAGTGGCTCTACCCCACCGGGGTGTACGTCCAGAGCACACTACGTGTGTGGGCGATGTCAAGATGGAGGGGCGCAAGGGAGTTGACCGACACCTTCCTTGCACTCGGCTTCGGCCACCTCCCCCGGGGATCTCCAAGGATGTACCGAGTCGAGGAGGTCATCCACAACGGGGTTGTGGTTGCTATCCTTGCCCACTTCACCAACGCCTTCGACGCGTTCTACCTCCTCGGCCGCGTGTTCTGGTGTGGCTGTGAGTTCATAGCTTTCACCACCCACAACATCTTCACGGACTACACCAACATCTTCCCCACCACGGAGCGCATGCACACTTTGCCGTACCCCATCGACAACACCCTGGAGGAGCAGTGAAGGGCGCCCGGAGGAGGAGCGAGGTGGAGGAGGAGCGAGGAGGAGCAAGGAAGGCAGTGGCCAGGGTTTAGATGATCTACCCATCTATCTATCTTTTTTAGCTAAATCTATCTATCTATATTTGTGTTATGTTATTTAAGTTGTAAGCGTACTATGGGTACCAGCTGTGGGCTTGGTTGGCCCGAACTATCTATATTATGTATCTTTCTATTATTAAGTTCTTGCTACTTATTTAAGTTGCACGGTATTTTGGCTTGTAGGTCTAGATACACCCGTTATTAAAAAAAACATTTCAAAACGTCAAAAAAAGACATTTTTTGTGGACAATAAAAAGGACAAAAAATGACTCGTGAAAAGTCATTTTGTAGCAATGAATTTTCTCTTTTATACACAAGCCACAAATAATTTCTTTTTAGTGGATTTTTTGCAAACAATACTCTATATTTAAAACTTTTTTTGAATACAATACACTACATTTACACAAGCTACAGAGAATTAACATAGTGGAATTGTTATGAGTTTCCATGAACCATTCAACACTTAACAAAAGTATTATTTTTCAAAGGTTTAAAGAAGAAAAGTTTCTGTTTGAGTCAAGACAAGTAAAACAAGTAAAACATGTGCTACCTCTTTGCATTTGGCTGCATTTTGATTTACATTATTTCATGAACATTTTGATTTACATTATTCCATGAACAAAAACAAGTAACAGATTTTTTGAAACGTTAAAAGAAGTAAATTTTCTATGAGCTAACACAAGTAAAACGGGCCCAAGTAAAACATGTGCCATGTGCCACCTCTTTGTATTTTACCGCATTTTTATTTACATTGTTCCATGAACAAAAAATTGGCCAAAGTAAAGACAAGTCAAGAAGTATATGTTTGTTAGAGGTTTATTTAGTCGAACCATTTTTCGTTAAACATGGGTGCCTCTATGCTATAAAATGGGCTGGTGCCCCTACGTGGGCGGGCTGGTTTCTCTTTGGGCCTGGTTATTTTCTCACGGCCCAACATCTATTCGGTAGCCCAGATTTTTTACTAGAAACTGAATTTGGGTGGGGTGCACTCTGTTAAGTGAAGAACAAAAACACGGGCATGAACACTGAATAGCTTCGATTCAGTTACATGAACTTGGCATGGCGCATAGATCGCTTCATATCCCCTGACAGGCCTAAATGCCCTTTCTAATGACTGATGAACAACAAGTAAAATAAAAACAGAGCAATGATACAACAATAGAACCCCCCTGCCCTGATATTTGCTTGCTTCTGCAAATCGATCATCTGCATTAGATGTTTGTTGATCTTCTTCAGTTCCTCGTTCAGTTTGGACTGCGGGAGGAGTTCAGCAACGCGCGCATACCTCGCCATCGACAGGACTCTGCCCGCCCCTCGCCTGTCCGAGCTGCCCAAATTCTCCATAGCAATCGGCGGCACTCCGCCCAAATTGAGCTCCCAGGTTGCGGCCCCGCTCGAATCAATGTAGCCCTCAAACTGAATCCTCTCAATATAATCATCCATCCACTCGAAATGGGTACATTTCTTCAGGATCTGAAAACAACAACATGAACCCTAAATCCCAAATTCGACGAGAAAAAACGAAATCTGGAGAAATCAGAGCAAACGACAGCGAAAGAACGGGCTAAGAATTGAGATCTAACCTTGCCATCCCTTCCTGCCATTGTTTTGCTCAAGCATTTCACAAATTCGCGCCCAAGATTGCCATTCTCATCAGTCTTACTGACCAACCGTTTAAGAGGCTCTAGGCGTGGGCAGTCAGGGCACCTTGTGAGCGGCACTGGACCATACTGTCGTCATTTTGAGTGCGTGGCGGAGGAGGTAGACATCTGCGCTAGGTCCCCGGAGAAGAGAAAGATTGGGGAAAGGGGAAGCAATGGGCGACGGTGGGCTGACAGGCACGGACGCTCGTCTCTTCTAGCTGCGGAGAGGTGGGTCCCGCGTTTACGTGGACAAGTGGTGGGTCCCGCGCTTACGTGGATAAGTGGTGGGTCGAACCCCTAACAGCTAACGAGGGCATCAGTTCAGTTTAAGGGCCATGTTGTGCCTGGGCTATTTACACGCTCAAATGTGTCGCACCACGACCATTCCGTCGAACAAAGTCGCACTCCTTCCAATTCCCACGAAATGTGTCGCACAGGAGCTATTAACCCAGCTGGAGGAGGGGTGTTCATAAAAGGAAGAAGAAACAATAGATTGGGATTCCACTGTCATGTTATAATTTTCAAGAGACCAATGCCCCATAGTGGTTGCGTTTTCAACATTCCTTGTGTTCCGCGCGAGTGCTGATCTGGTCCTCAAGAATGACCAAACATGAGGGGCCCTATGTCCCCATTAGGAGGGAGACTCGTGGTCCCTTAGCAAAGCAATGGGACCACAGGAACCGCCTACACTCCTTTGACATGGCCACCTAGGCCACGAGACTGCTTTTGCACCAACTCCATCAACATTGGTCACGACATCCTAGTAGTTGATGTAATGAATAATGCCTGATGGCACTACCGGGATATCAATGACACACGAATCCAAATGCATTGCCTCAGTCACCGAGCGCCTATTGAAACATCCCTTGCAAAATTTATCCAAGACTAGAGGTGCAATCTAAGTAGCGGTCATGCTTTGATTTCATCTATCCTTACAAAAGAGGATGTTCCTCCCATTTCCCACTTCTATTTGCACCACACTATTGAAGATCTTGCTAGACCTAGGATTAGACACCATCAACAGTCCTTACTAGGGCTTAGTGGGATTAGTTTGGTGCATCTACAACCATCTGGCATGGAGGACAAGGTTGTGAAGATCCAAATCCTTAATTCCTAAGCCACAAAAACTTTTAGGTTTGCACACATTCCTATGTTCAAAAAATCATTTTTCTCCTTGAACCTCCTTCGTTCCAGAATAGAAGAACCCATGAGTCTACTTCTCTGTAGTCAATGGAGAAGCAATTGTTTGTAGTTCACATTTGCTATTGGTCACACACTTGATTTTTTCCCACACTTTGGTCGATTCCCGCGATGCGCATCCTTGAGTCAAACAAGGACATGGCTTCGAGGGAGTCTGGGCGATACATGACCAATGAAGTGGGGAGCGGCGCTGACTCGATAGTGACAGGAGACAGTGGGATCAGGTGGAGGAGGGGCTGATACTTGTGATTTGCGTTGGTTTTTCCGTGAAAAGGAACAGGTTATTGCAGCATAAAGTGGTTAAGTATTTCCCTCAGTTATGAAACCAAGGTTTATCGAACGAATAGGAATATCAATCCTCAACCGTCTTCAGCGGCTGCACACAAAAGAACAAACAACTTGCACCCAACACGGGCAAGAGGGTTGTCAATCCCCTTGATCTCGTTATTTGCAAGCAAATGAGGTGTGTAGATAATTGTAGATAATTGTAAATTGCAAAATAAAATAAAAAGTAAATAAAGGCAGCAAGGTAATAGTAGCGTTTGTAAATTTATAAGTGAATAGACCCGGGGGGCATAGTTTTCCCTAGCAGCATCTCTCATGTAGGCAACATACGGTGGGTAAAAAATTACTGTTGGGCAATTAATAGAAAAGCGGATAGTTATGCGATTTTCACGGCAATGATCATGTATATATAGGCATCACGTCCATAAACAAATATGCCGACTCCTGCCTGCACCTATTACTATTACTCCACTTCAAGAGCGCTTCTATGCTTGCCTCTCTACGTATTAAGTTCATGACAAACAGAGTAATGCATGGAGAACGATGACATGATGTAGACAAAGTAAACTCAAGCAATATGAATAAACCCCATCGTGTTATCCTTAGTAGCAACAACACAAAGACGCATCTTGTCCCCTACTTTGTCACTGGGATATAGAAACTCGTCAGGTTGAACCTACCACAACGCACCACTCCCACTGAAGACAGATCAATCTACTTGGCCAAAGCAAATCAATAAATCGGAGAGCATTATGAAGCTATAATGATCATACAAATAAGAATCTTAATATTCATAGGTGACTCAAATACTTTTCATGAATAATCTGAACATAAACCCACAATTCATCGGATCCCAACAAACACACCGCACAATAAGATTACATCGGATAGATAAAAGCGAAGATGCGATGATCATTGTATTGAAGATCAAGAGATAGAGAGATTGCCATCTAGGTACTAGATATGGACCCATAGGGCTATGGTCAACTACTCACACATCATCATGAAGGCAGCAAGGTTGATGTAGAGGCCCTTCGTGATCGATCCCCCTCCGACAGGGTGCCGGAACGGAGCTCTAGATGGCTTCGTGGCGGAACAGAGACTTGCGGCGGCATAAAAAGGGTTTCGGGACTGCCTCCAGGGTTTTTACAATATATGAGAATTTATAAGCCAGAGAACGAAGTCGGGAGGGCCGCCAAGTAGGCACAAGCCATCAGGGCGCGACCCCCAGGGCACGCCCTGTTGGCTTGTGCGACCCTGGTGCTGCTCCCAGCCTTCTTCCGTATCTCCCAAGTCTTCTTTTGGTCCTGAAAAAATCATCAAAAAGTTTCGTGGCAATTGGACTTCGCTTGGTACTGTAAACCTGAGAAGTGAAAAACATGCATAAAACAGTAACTGGCACTGGGCACTGGGTCAATAGGTTAGTGCTCAAAAATATTATAAATTGGTAAATAAAGACCCAAAAAGTATCCTAGAATGTTAATATATCAACATGGAACAATAAAAAATTATAGATGCATTGGAGACGTATCAAGCATCCCCAAGCTTAATTCCTGCTCGTCCTTGAGTAGGTAAATGATAAAAATAGAATTTTGATGTGAGATGCTATCCATTATCTTTCCCTAATAATAAAGCACGGATTGACTCCGTGGGTTCACCGTCGCGCACTTTTTTGCACAAAGCCCCCCTAATAATAAAGCACGGATTGACTCCGTGGGTTCACCGTCGCACACTTTTTTGCACAAAGCCCCCTGAAATTTTGGGCAATTAACCCGCACTTATTTACCTACTAAAAAATTGCGTTCCGTTTTGTCTCAAATAAAAAAAATTGCTTTACCTGGACTCGAACCCCGCCCGTGTGGTTTGAGTACGCACGCACAAACCAGCCCACCTAGCCAGTCTGTGGTTTAGAAAGGAGAGAAATATTTTTTCCTTTTATATTGGTTTTTTTGACGTGTTCCTTTGTCCGCTTCGTTCGTAAGTCGCTGTTGGGCCTCAAAGAAACTCAATTTTTTTTCTGCCACGCTGATGTTGGGCCTCATAGAAAAACAAAAAAAATATTGATCCTCAAAAAAATATATATATATATGGCGTTCGTGGAGGTTCGAACTCTGGACCAACACCCTACCTTCCAAGGGACACAACCAGCTGGGCTAGATTATTAGTCTGGGCAAATATTGGGTTCTTTTGGTAGTTAAATAGCCCACATCGCTTCTTTATATCTGATGGTACCGATTAGTCCCACCTTGCTTCTTTAGATCAAATCTTACCGATTTAAATACATCCACAAATAGTCTGAAGAAACAACAAGAGAAAGACCCAATAAAGAAGAAGATGCATTGTTGGTAGGAGGATAGAGAGGGAGATGCATGCACGGTTGGCTGGAAGGAATGAAACTTGCCTTGCCTTAAGAAGGAAAGGAATTAATCAGGGTTGGCTTGAAGGAATAAAACTCGCCTTGCCGAAGGAAAGGAATTAATCAGGGAAGGAAAGGATCAATGGGAGAGAGCGGACCGGTTTAAATGGAGGAGAGGCTTCCGGCTCAGCCGTGCATGGACGACCGTACGTATGAGGCCGGCAACGTGGCTGTGGAGGAGGTCGAAATAAAATAGAAAGGTTGCAAACCAAACAATCCATATTCCTTAGCAGTTTTGCAAAAATGATTTGGTTGAAACCACAATTCTTCTACATGTTAGAAAAAATTGATACTTATTTGGCAAGGGGTGTGCGATTTCTCCTCGTTGCAACGCACGGGCATATGTGCTAGTGTAATCTTATGCATGTATGCTCATTGAGAAACGATGAATCAACAAATATTAACATAGCAATACTTATAAGTATAAGAAAAAAATCATCAATCTTTCAAAGTATACGATCCTCAAAGAATGTTTACCCCCCATTCATCTTATTATATTAGCAAGGCATAGCTCCATCTTCACCACATTAATACAAATGTCAAGCACCACGGTGTCCAAGTCAGGCAATTGGATCGTACTTTTTCAATATGCATCAACTTTTTATTCTTCATGCAATACATGAGTGTGAGCCATTGGACATAGCATTAGGTGGAATAGAATATGGTGGTAGATATCAAAGGGGCAAAAAAGTGGAGAAGATAGTCTCGCATCAACTAGGTGTACCAACGGGCTATGGAGTTGCCCATCAATAGATGTCAATGCAAGGAGTAGGGATTGCCATGCAAATGATGCACTAGAGCTATAAGTGTATGAAAGCTCAAATGAAGCTAAGTGAGGTGTGCATCCAACTTGCTTGCTCATGAAGACCTCGGGCATTTGAGGAAGCCCGTCATAGGAATATACAAGCCAAGTTTGTAATAATGAAAAAATGATTCTCACTAGCATATGAAAATGACATAACATGAGACACTCTCTACATGAAGAACAAGGTGCCACTTTGAGGCACAAGTGTGGTAAAAGATAGTACCAAAGTCCCTTCTCTCATTTTCTCTCATCAACTTTTTTTCAGAATGGTGGGCTCATTTGGCCTCCCCCATCTTTATTTCCTCATTGGGACAATGCTCTAACACTGATGATCATCACACTTTTATTTACTTACAACTCGATATGAAGAACTGATATGAAGATATGACTCTGTATGAATGCCTCTGGCAGTGTACCAGGATGTGCAATGATCTAGCGTGACATGTATCAAAAATATGATGAACGGTGGCTTTGCCACAAATACTATGTCAGCTCTATATGATCATGCAAAGCAGTATGATGATGAACGAACTAGTCATGTGAAGTGACGATGGAATTTGCATGGCAATATATCTCGGAATGAATATAAAAATGTCATCATAGGTAGGTATGGTGACTGTTTTGAGGAAGATATAATGAGGCTTATGTGCAACAGAGCATATCATGTCACGGGTGAAAGGACGTGGATGTCGCCTAGAGGGGGGTGAATATGCGCTTTAAAATAATTACGGTTTAGGCTTGAACAAATGCGGAATAAAACTAACTTTTAATATGTCAAGAACAAAACCTAAAACAACTAGGCTCACCTATGTGCACCAACAACTTATGCTAAGCAAGATAAACAACTAAGTGATAGCAAGATATATAACATGAAACAATATGGCTATCACAGAGTAAAGTGCATAAGTAAAGGGCTCAGGTAAGAGATAACCGATGCATGCGGAGACGACGATGTATCACGAAGTTCACACCCTTGCGGATGCTAATCTCCGCTCGGAGCGGTGTGGAGGCACAATGCTCCCCAAGATGCCACTAAGGCCACCGTAATCTCCTCACGCCCTCGCACAATGCAGGATGCCGTGATTCCACTGAGGGACCCTTGAGGGCGGTCACTGAACCCGTACAAACAAGGTTGGGGCAATCTCCACAACTTAAATGAGAGGAAGAACGAAGAAGAACACTAAGAACTAGATCCAAGGGGTTCCCCTCACATAGAGGAGAAAGTGATTGGTGGAAATGTGGATCTAGATCTCCTCTCTCTTTTCCCTCAAGAACTAGCAAGAATCATTGGAGGGATAGAGAGTTAGCAAGCTCAAAGACGATCAACAATGGGGGGCAAACACAAGATAAAAGGATGGGGAACCATTGGGGAAGAAGACCCCCTTAAATAGGTCCCCACAAATCTGCCCGTTATGTGCAGAATAACACAGGGGCGGCACAACCGCTATGAAGACCGGTACAACCGCTAGGACCGAGCACGGGCGGTGGCGTGGCAAAGTCCCGAGCGGTACAACTGCTCTGGACACCTGTAGTACCGGTAAAAATGAGTTGACCGGAACAACCAGGCCAACACCGCCCAAGAACCGCATCAAAACAGATTCCAGTCCGGTGGTGGGGCGGTGCTGGGCCCGTACAACCGCCTGAAGCCACTCTCCAGGGTTGGCTAGATCCTGGGCGGTACAACCGCCCGAAGGCAGCGGTACAAGTGCTGGCAACAACCTGTGAGCAGCGACCCCAGGGTATCACCCCTAGGGCGGTAGTTGCACCGGACGAACCGGCCAAGCGGTACAACCACTCGGACCAGCGGTACAACCGCATCAAGAAAACAGGTAAGACCAGAACTGCCATAACTTCTGCAAATGAGCTCCGAATTGAGCAAACTCAAGCTTGTAATAATAACAAGAGGCAGTATAAAAAAGCCAATGATATAGAGGTGTGAAACCTCTATGAATGAAGAACCGGCAAAGACTCCTTGATAGTACGGCTATCAATCCTATAACCCGGTCTCCCAACTACCACCATGAGACCGCTAAAATAGAAAACCCTATCAAGGTCAAACCTTTGCCTTGCGCACAGTCCACTTGAGCTAGATGATGACTATCTTGTCCTCCTCAAGATGGACCACTTTTCTTGATTGCGCTGGCTCGATGAAGACTAGTAGATTGATCCCCCATACTCCATTATGGGTGAGCCACTCTTTGGCACATCTTCACAAGTCCATTGTCACCACAATGGACGGCAAGCTTCAAGCATGATCTCTCCGTGATGCTTCACTTGAACTTGCACACCGCAACCTTGATGACGATCACCACTTGATGTCATCTTCCATGGGTTGTATGGGATCTTCCTCTTGATGCAATCCCATGGAAATATACCTAACCCCACAAAGAACACTCACGTAGACCATGGGTTAGTACACCAAGCGTAATGGACAATGCTTACCATACCATGGGATCACTTGATCCCTCTCGGTATATCTTGTATGTTTTGTGTGTTGATCAACTTGGTTCACTCTTTGACTTAGTCTTGATCAACCTTGTATCTTATCTTCTCTCTTCATAAAGATGATGTCTTGAAGGTAAACATGAATGCTCACACTATCTTCTTCTTCAAGACATGCTTGCAATAAGCTCAACTCTCACATGACCAATCTTTGGATAAAACCTTGAATACCACCTTGGTCACCATATAAACTCCTTGAAACCAACAGATGGACTTCAAGAAGTACCTACGGACAAATCCTTCGAATATAACTCAAGGCAACCATTAGTCCATAGGGATTGTCATCAATTACCAAAACCACACATGGATAATTGTGCTCTTACAACGGGGTTTGGATGCACCGGCAAAGTTTGCACCGATCCTCGAGGTGAGAATGGGCAATGCACGGTACCGAAGAGGCTAGCAAAATATGAGGTGGTGAGATTGCGTATGTCCATGGTTTCACATTAGTCATAAATAACTCACATACTCATTGCAAAGTTTTATTAGTTTTATCACAAATCAAAGTACTACTCGCATGCCCCGAGGGAATAGGTTGGTAGAAGTTAACCATCGCGCGCTTCCGACCCGAAACAACACTAGGATTTCAACGAGGAATAGGAATGCTCACACATCATCACCATGTCTCTTTATTTTTTAGATGAACAAGTAGTTAACCTCTCTTAATATCGACACCTCTACGAATCAACAACTATGAACTTACACCTTTTTCATATTACCACATCAATATCATTAACCCACAATTTCTGTATATGTGCTACATGATGGTTTTGATTATCACTCATTGAATACCTAATATTTTTGGACTAGTCTTATGACCCATGCAAATTACCGTCGCTATTTATTGACTCTCAAACAAATATAAGTGAAGAACGAGAGTGAAATCATTTCTATAAAATCTACACGCCACCGTGCTCAAAAGATATAAGTGAAGTACTAGAGCAACTGCTAAGCTCAAAAGATATAAGTGAAGCACATAGAGTATTCTAACAAATTATGATGAAGGTGTGTCTCTCTTAAATAGGTGTGTCCAGAAAACAATGATTGTGGCAAACTGAAAGTAAAAGCAAACAAAAACAAACAACACTCCAAGCAAAACTCATATCATGTGACGAATAAAAATATAGCTTCAAGTGACATACTGATGGATTGAGACGAAAGAGGGGATGCCTTCCGGGGCATCTCCAAGCTTAGACACTTGAGTCTTCCTTAAAATATTACCTTGTGGTGCCTTGGGCATCCCCAAGCTTAGGCTCTTGCCACTCCTTATTCCTTTGTCCATCGCGATAACACCCAAAACATGAAAACTTCAATCACACAAAACTCAACAAAACTTCGTGAGATCCGTTAATATAAGCAACATATTGTATACTTTAGGTACTGTTATAAATTGATTCTTATCTCATAAATGCATAATAGGTACTGTATTATAACTACTCCATGGCTTATACCCCCCGATACAATCCATAGCATAATCAAAACAAGCAACTATGCAAGCAAAAACAGAATCTGTCTAAAACAGAACAGTCTGTAGAAATCTGTAGAGAACTTATACTTATGTAACTCTAAAAATTATGACAAATTGGAAAATCCTAGAAACTTTGTATAGCAATACTGTGTAAAAATTTCAGATCATTATCATGCTACAGTAAAAAACTGAAAATTCCTGTACTGGAGTCAAAAGTTTCTGTTTTGTTTCAGCATCGATTCTACTCATCTTGTGAGTCATCCCAAAGGCTTTACTTGGAACAAACACTAATTTAAACATAATAACATAATAATTACAGAGGAAATAATCATGTTATCAAAAACAAACAGAAAGTTTAAGGCAAAAATATAAAGACAACTATTGGGTTGCCTCCCAACAAGCGCTATTGTTTTATGCCCCTAGCTAGGCATAATGCATAGTTTCAAGTATTGTCATCCTTGACACTCCACCCATAAGTAGCTATCATGATTGATTCATAAGGTGGTTTAATTCTCTTTCTAGGTAAGTGTTCCATCCCTTTCTTTAATGGGAATTGGAACCATATGTTTCCTTCTTTCATATCAATAATTGCACCTATAGTTCGTAGGAAAGGTCTTCCAAGTATTATGGGACAAGTAGGGTTGCAATCAATATCAAGCACAATGAAATCTACAGGCATATAATTTTTATTAGCAATAATAAGCACATCATTAATTCTACCTAGAGGTTTCTTAATGGTAGAATCCGCAAAATGCAAGTTAAGGGAACAATCTTCAATATTAGTGAGACCAAGCACATCACAAAGAGATTTAGAAATAGTTGAAAGACTAGCACCAAGGTCACAGAAAGCATTGCATTCATATTTATTTATATTTATCTTGATAGTAGGTTCCCACTCATCATGCAATTTTCTAGGAATAGAAACTTCAAGCTCAAGTTTCTCATCATAAGCTTTTATCATGGCTTCTACTATATGTTCGGTAAAAGCTTTATTTTGTTCATAAGCATTGGGTGAGATAATAATGGATTGCAACAAGGAAATACATTCTACTAAAGAGCAATTATCATAATTTAAGTCCTTGTAATCCAAAATAGTGGGCACATCACTAGTTAAAGTTTTGACCTCTTCATACCCACGTTTTTCAGTTTTAGCATCAAAATCATCATCCTCCAAGCAAACGGGACGCTTCTCAACTAGAGTTGACTCATCTCCAGTCCCTTTATCATTTATATTCAGAGAAGTAAATAAAGATTCAATAGGAGAAGTACCAATCATTTTAATATCTTCATCATGATTTTAGTAAAAACCTGGTGGAAGAGATTTTTCTAAGAATTCCCGCTTAGCTCTCAACTTAGCAGTCCTCTCCTTAATTTCATTAATAGATATTTGTATAGATTTAATAGCATCATTAAAATCATGCTTGGGTGGAAAAGCTTTACTTTTAAGAGTTTCTACATCAAGAGCAATTCTATCCATGTTTTTAGCCAAAGCATCAACTACGTGCAATTTTTTTCTACCATAGTGTTGAAAACCTTTTGATAATTAATAAATTCTTTAATTGTGTTCTCAAGATTAGAGTGTATCCTATTAGAATTTGTAGAAGAATTACCATAAGAATTTCCATAGTTGTTAGAGGAATTACCGGGATATGGTCTAGAATTGAAGTTTCCTCTATAAGCATTATTATTAAAATTATTTCGCGAGACAAAGTTAACATCAATAGCATCATTATTTTGCTCAATCAAAGTAGACAAGGGCATATCATTGGGATCAACATGAGCATTTTTACTAGCAACCATATTCATAAGAGCATCCACTTTTTCACTCAAAGTAGCGATTTCTTCAACAGAATTTACCTTCTTACCGGCTGGAGCTCTTTCGGTATGCCATTGAGAAAAATTTGTCATAATGTTGTCCAGAATTTTTGTGGCCTCTCCTAAGGTCACATCCATAAAGGTACCACCTGAGGCAGAATCTAGAAGATTTCTAGACACAAAGTTTAGTCCAGCATAGAAGTTTTGGATAATCATCCACAAATTTAAACCATGAGTTGGAAAATTTCTTATCATCAATTTCATTCTCTCCCAAGCTTGTGCAACATGCTCTTGATCTTGCTGTTTAAAATTCATTATTTGATTTCTAAGGGAGATGATCTTAGCAGGAGGAAAATACTTGGCAATAAAAGCATCTTTACACTTATCCCATGTTCCAATACTATTACGAGGTAAAGATGAAAACCAAGCCTTAGCTTTATCTCTTAGTGAAAAAGGAAATAATTTTAATTTCAGAATATAATTATCCATATCCTTTTTCTTTTGCATGTCACATAATTCAACAAAGGTATTGAGATGTGACGCGGGATCCTCATTAGGACTTCCCGAAAACTGATCCTTCATGACAAGATTTAGCAATGCAGCATTAATATCAAAAGCCTCCGCACTAGTGGCGGGCGGTATAGGAGTACTAATAAAATCATTGTTATTAGTATTTGAGAAGTCACACAACTTAGTAGTATCTTTGAGACATGGTGACCGAACAAGCAAAGTAACAAGCAAGACAAGTAAACTAGCAAGCAAAGAAGTAAACTAGAAACAAGCAAAGATAAATATTTTTGTTTTTTTGTTTTTTATGAGACAAAATAAATATAACAACAAATAAAAAGATAAACAAGTGAATGAAAATTTGTGTGAAGTTACTTGATAGTTGATGATGATACTCCCCACAACGGTGCCAGAAATCCTTCCTGATACTTGTGATCTGCGTTGGGTTTTCCGTGAAGAGGAATAGGTTATTGCAGCACAAAGTGGGTAAGTATTTCCCTCAGTTATGAAACCAAGGTTTATCGAACCAATAGGAATATCAATCCTCAACCGTCTTCAGCGGCTGCACACAAAAGAACAAACAACTTGCACCCAACGCGGGCAAGATGGTTGTCAATCCCCTTGATCTCGTTATTTGTAAGCGAATGAGGTGTGTAGATAATTGTAGATAATTGTAAATTGCAAAATAGAATAAAAATTAAATAAAGGCAGCAAGGTAATAGTAGCGTTTGTAAATTTATAAGTGGATAGACCCGGGGGCCATAGTTTTCCCTAGCGGCATCTCTCATGTAGGCAGCATACGGTGGGTAAAAAATTATTGTTGGGCAATTGAAAGAAAAGCGGATAGTTATGCGATTTTCATGGCAATGATCATGTATATATAGGCATCACGTCCATAAACAAATAAGCTGACTCCTGCCTGCACCTATTACTATTACTCCACTTCAAGAGCGCTTCTATGCTTGCCTCTCTATGTATTAAGTTCATGACAAACAGAGTAATGCATGGAGAACGATGACATGATGTAGAAAAAGTAAACTCAAGCAATATGAATAAACCCCATCGTGTTATCCTTAGTAGCAACAACACAAAGACGCATCTTGTCCCCTACTTTCTCACTGGGATATAGAAACTCGTCAGGTTGAACCTACCACAACGCACCACTCCCACTGAAGATAGATCAATCTACTTGGCCAAAGCACATCAATAAATCGGAGAGCATTACGAAGCTATAATGATCATGCAAATAAGAATCTTAATATTCAGAGGTGACTCAAATAATTTTCATGAATAATCCGAACATAAACCCACAATTCATCGGATCCCAACAAACACACCGCACAATAGGATTACATCGGATAGATCAAAGCGAAGATGCGATGATCATTGTATTGAAGATCAAGAGATAGAGAGATTGCCATCTAGGTACTATCTATGGACCCGTAGGTCTGTGGTGAACTACTCACACATCATCATGAGGGCAACAAGGTTGATGTAGAGGCCCTCCGTGATCAATCCCCCCTCCGGCAGGGTGCTGGAACGGAGCTCCAGATGACTTTGCGGCGGAACAGAGACTTGCGGCGGAGTAAAAAGGGTTTCGGGACTGCCTCCAGGGTTTTTACGATATATGAGAATTTATAGGCCAGCGAACGAGGTCGGGAGGGCCGCCAGGGAGGCACAAGCCATTAGGGCGCGCCCCCCCCAGGGCGCGCCCTGTTGGCTTGTGCGGCCCTGGTGCGGCTCCCGGCCTTCTTCCGAATCTCCCAGGTCTTCTTTTGGTCCAGAAGAAATCATCAAAAAGTTTCGTGGCAATTGGACTTCGTTTGGTACTGTAAACCTGAGAAGTGAAAAACATGCAGAAAACAGCAACTTGCACTGGGCACTGGGTCAATAGGTTAGTGCTAAAAAATATTATAAATTGGTAAATAAAGACCCAAAAAGTATCCTAGAATGATAATATATCAGCATGGAACAATCAAAAATTATAGATACGTTGGAGACGTATCAGGGGCATTCATAAAGGAAGAAGAAACAACACGCTTGGTATTTGACTGTCACGTTATAATGTCTTTAGGCGGCCGCCGCCCCATAGTGGTTGTATTTTCAACATTCCTTGTGTTCTGCATGACCACGCCTCCGGTTATCATGAACGACCAAATATGAGGGCCCTTCTATCCCTGTTAGCAGTGAGACTAATGTCTCTTAGCTGAGTGATAGGCACACGAGAACCTCCTACACTCCTTTGACCTGGCCACCTGGGCTACAAGACTGGTTTTGCACCAACTCGATCAACACTGGTCACGACAGCCTAGTAGTTGATGTAGTTAATAAGGTCTGGTGACACTACCGGGTTCTCAGTGATCCACGAATCCAAATGCATTGCCTGAGTCACAGGGCGCTCATTGAAACATCCCTTACAAACTTTATCCAAGACTAGTGGCACAATCTCATTAGCGGTCACGCTTTGGTTCCATCTATCCTTCCAAAAGAAGATGTTCCTCTTATTTGTCACTTCTATTTGCACCAAACTATTGAAGATCTTGCTAGACCTAGGGTTAGACACCATCGATAGTCCTTGCTAGGGCTCAGTGGGATTAGTTTGGTACATCCACTCTGATCACGCATGGAGGACAAGGTCGTAAAGATCCAAATCCTTAATTCCAAGCCACAAGAACTTCTAGGTTTCAAACTTTTATCTATGTTTTTTTAGAATCACCGGGGGGAGTTCTCCCACATGAATATACTGCTAAAAAATCGTCCAAGACCAAGAGTCACCCCTTAGGCTTTGGTTGATCCCGTTTATAAGGAAACCCGAATCAAAAACCTAAACAAGTCAGGCCCGTTTATGACGGAAACTGGGCCAAAAACCATACAAATAGCAAGGGCAAAAGAAGAAGAGAGAAAATAAATGGACGCCCAGAACAAGGCACACCTAGCTAGCAGACTGAAGGACCGATGCCCTGAAAAACAGAAGTAGATGTGGGGCGTCATCGAGGGATCACAATACTAGACTTTGCAAGCATCCTAACGTGTCGCACGGGGGTGTGTGCCGAGCCCATGACACAACACATGAGAATTCATAATCAACAAGTGCAACCGGACACGAACCTTGACTCGGGGCACCACCATAGAAATTCGGAATGATTAACAAGTTGGGGAGGCATGTTGCACCATCAGTGAACGAATGTTAACCGAGACAGCACCAAGAGCATGAAACTCTCCACAACAGAACAACAACAATGGGAAGGTCTTCAACTTACACAACAACAAGGGCAAGACAAGACACCTTCAAGAGGGAAAACAAATGGCCGCCCTACATCGGAAAAGGCACCACCACAAAACCCCAAAGAACACCACTGAACAACCACCGTCGATCACAAGCCGGCCGCACCACCACCACCAACCACACCGCACCAAGCCACAACGGTTCTCAAACCAACCAAACACCACCCGAGATCTCAAGCATATAGCTAGGATCGGTTATCTCCAAGACAAGCGCTACCATGATGGTTACGGCGTCAGGACGTCGCTATCATCCGATACATAAGTTGGATCTTGGGTTTTCGTCCGGAGAGCAAACATGCTGAGATATGGTTCGGTTTTGGTAATAATCGTTTGCTTTGGGTTTGGTTTCAGTAATAACCAAATTAACCAAAGTTGGCGCGAATTTTTGATCAAGACATGGTTTGGCCATATGAAGAAAAATTTAGTAGATGAACTTTTGATCAAGACATTGTTTCACGGCGACTCGTGTCTTTCTCAGGCTCCGACGATGGCTGTGGCACGGAGCTTTTCCGGTGCTGCGGCTCGTGTCTTCCTTCGGCTTCGACGGCTCGCGTCTCCCTCCGGCTCCGACGGCGGCTGTGGCTCAGAGCTTCCCCGGTGCAGTGGTGCCAGTAGGACGGAGCTTCACCCATGACGGGGAGGAGCGGGGCCCAATGGGTGCGCCAGAACCTGCAGGGGGAGGAGCTAGGGCACCACTAGCAAGCTCTGCTCTATCCTCTGTCTCTGGGTGACTGCATGCATGAGGTCCGTCTGAGGGGTTCCCGTGAGGCCATGACTAGGTCTAGGGTTGAACTTGAAGGGAATGTAGGAAAAGGCCCAAAATATTTAAGTTGGGTTGGTCCCGAGGGAGTGGGAATGTGGTGTGGCCGGGCCTTTTTGATTTTCTTTGGTTTAACCGAATTATGTTGGTTTTAAATAGAAAAAAATCGAATAGAATATGGTTTGTTGTTTTGCAAATTGTAACCATAACCAGAACCTGAAAAACCTAAAATTTCGGTTCGGTTGGTTTTTTTGTTCAGTTTTTGGTTTTCAGTTTGGTTTTGCACACCCTGACCAACCTCCCTCCTCCAAGGCATCGTGCGCCCACAGGTACACCGGGTCGTCGAGACTACCCCAACGTCTGGACCTGTCGGCACGCCTAGCCTGTGAAACCCGGCTGTGCCGGAGCTCCTCTTTGAACCTCCTCCGTTCTAGACTAGAAAAATGTGTGAGCCACTTCTCTATATACTCTAGTCATCCGATAAATAGAAAATAATTGATACTCCCGGATCTAAAGGCTCTTATATTTCTTTACAGAGGAAGTAAGTCAATATACTGCTTTTTGTAAGCACCTCACAATCATTTCCAGCGACTTGAATCCCCAAATCAAAGATGAAGATGCCACTTCTGATTACTGCGATGCCGTTCTCTAAGCCGGAGATGAGGACACCATAACTGATGTGTCACCGACGACGGAGGAGAGGAAGGAGATTGACGTTGCGGGTGCATGGCTGGGGCTGGTCGCCGGTGCCGGAGAAGGACGAGGCCTAGAGGCATGACGAGGCGACACATGCCGAGCGGAGGAGGTGGCTCGGGCAATATTTATGTGGGCCGGCGAAGCATAGTGGTTGTGTAGTCACCATTCCTTATGTTTCGCGGGGCGGCTCCTCAAGTTCTCACGATCGAACGAAGAAACACGAGGCCTCTCTCCCGATTCCAGGAACCCCGTGGTCGCGTTGCCGGCCAGAACCGCCATTTTGCTTGGTGCTGACCTGGGCCACGAGATTGGCCAACACTTTGTGCGTGCGGTTGGTGTTGGTGGTGCTCCGGCCGCCATGCCTACTCACCCTTACGACTTGTGAGCTTTGACCCGACCAACCAACCAACCCCTTGACTCACCAAACATGAGCCAGCCCTCTTTCCCGATTCGCCATGTGCCCATCCTCGATAAAAATGGTTTCCAAACACAAACATGGCCCGCGCCACTGATACGGTGATACCCAACCAACCACCAAAATCGCCAAGCCTCGTGTACCACTTCGCATCCGTCGAGCCTGCCTGCCACCTACCTCCATCACATCCCCCGCTATAAAATCCCCACCGCTCCCAATCCTCCGTCAAATTAACTGGATCCGATCGGCCCCCCTCCCCAGCGGCGACACATACTTACATACACAGGAGCCACACACCGCACCTACCCCCGGCCGGCCCCGATGGACGTCCTCCTCCTGGAGAAGGCCCTGCTGGGCCTCTTCGCCGCGGCGGTGCTGGCCATCGCCGTCGCCAAGCTCACCGGCAAGCGCTTCCGTCTCCCCCCCGGCCCCTCCGGCGCCCCCATCGTCGGCAACTGGCTGCAGGTCGGCGACGACCTCAACCACCGCAACCTGATGGGCCTGGCCAAGCGGTTCGGCGAGGTGTTCCTCCTCCGCATGGGCGTCCGCAACCTGGTGGTCGTCTCCAGCCCCGAGCTCGCCAAGGAGGTCCTCCACACCCAGGGCGTCGAGTTCGGCTCCCGCACCCGCAACGTCGTCTTCGACATCTTCACCGGCAAGGGACAGGTAAATTCAGATCCAGCTTATTAATTGAATTTTATTCCAAGGTCAGAATGGGACTCCAATTAACTAGTAACAAATGTAGGACATGGTGTTCACGGTGTACGGCGACCACTGGCGCAAGATGCGGCGGATCATGACGGTGCCCTTCTTCACCAACAAGGTGGTGGCGCAGAACCGCGTGGGGTGGGAGGAGGAGGCCCGGCTGGTGGTGGAGGACCTCAGGGCCGACCCGGCGGCGGCGACGGCGGGCGTGGTGGTCCGCCGCAGGCTGCAGCTCATGATGTACAACGACATGTTCCGCATCATGTTCGACCGGCGGTTCGAGAGCGTGGCCGACCCGCTCTTCAACCAGCTCAAGGCGCTCAACGCCGAGCGCAGCATCCTCTCCCAGAGCTTCGACTACAACTACGGCGACTTCATCCCCGTCCTCCGCCCCTTCCTCCGCCGTTACCTCAACCGCTGCACCAACCTCAAGACCAAGCGCATGAAGGTGTTCGAGGACCATTTCGTCCAACAGCGCAAGTAAGTCACTAAGTACAGTAGTACTACGTAATACTATACTTAATTCGTGTGATTAGTGATAAATCCATGTCACGTTAAGCAATTAGCTAGACGCGCCGATTGGTGGTGGCTGACCAGCTGCGATGCATCGACCGGTGAGCTGGAGAGAGTTTGGTGCGCCTACCGGCACATGTTGGGTAGGCTGATGTGATCCAGATCACAGTGCTAGCGACGTCGATCGGTAGCGTCGCGGAGCAGCAAGGTCAAACTTCTCGGCGCAGTTTAGCTGAGCGCCCGCCTACGCCTGACTTTTTCAAGGCCAGCCATCGGTCGTACGTGTCGCTCTCGGCCGAACCAACACGCAATGACTCGTAGGATGCCCCATGCTAGATGCCTCAATAGTTTGCACATCGCACGGCAGGATGCACGGGAGGAGCTTGAGATCTTTGCTTCGCGTAGCATGCAAAGATTAATGATTACGTGAACATCATGCGATAGATCGGAGTCGGACAGCTTTTTCAAAGCTACGGCTTTAAACGATGAATTTACTTTCTGAATCGGTTGGAAGTCCGACTCATTCACCATCACACCGACAGTGGAAAGCGTCCAAGATAAGTTGTTTGAATTATTCGTCAGAATGGAGCGGGTCTACCAGATCCACATCTGCTTGTAGTAAGCCATGGGGAAAATGGCAAGTTAGAAAGTGGGCTAAAATGGCTGATTGTAGTACTCCTCGATCGTTTGCATTTTCCATTGCATGTTGCTCCTCATGTGGGACCACGTATGATAATGGAGTAGTTGGCTTAATCCTCTAGGTTGGACGGATCGATCATTCCAACAAGCCAACAACCAGCATACATATAGCAACATGGATGCATTTTACTGGATGAGAAGCTTCTGATCACCCAGTTGTCCAACTGGGAGATTGATGGGCAGGGGTCCCTAACTTATCTGACATGGCATTTGCAGGGAGGCGTTGGAGAAGACGGGTGAGATCAGGTGCGCCATGGACCACATCCTGGAAGCCGAAAGGAAGGGCGAGATCAACCACGACAACGTCCTCTACATCGTCGAGAACATCAACGTCGCAGGTAATTAGAACTCATCAACAACTAAATATTTGTACTGTACTCGTTTTTTCTGTCCAGACTAGTTTTAATAAGAAGGGAAACACATGTTTTATAGTACCGGATAAAGAAACATGGTATATATCCTTTTCACCATTATTTTAGAAGAGAAGTGGAGGAGTAGTTGTTAACTGGTCTTGGCCATATATGATGTAGTCATGATGTTGTCGGTGACGACCATTTCTTTGTTGGTTAATGAAAAGCAGCACGCGCGATTGGAGAACTTTATAATCAAAGAGGCCGCAACCTAACCCAACCTAACTTTTTGTTCTTAATTAGGCGGCGCTTAGCCGGCACAAGCACGTACACCGTACACCTAACCTTCTTATTCTTAATTAAGCGGCGCATTAGCATATCACTTTCCTCAAGGTCCAGTATTATTCCTTGAACGTGCGCATAGCCTAGGAGTACACTTTGAGCTGTATAATAATACCAGTATTTGCAAATGGTGGCCAGAGCTGCGTCCACGTGAAATCTCACCGAACTTCGTTTTCTAGCTCAACTTTACAACCCATTTCGCGCCCTAATTAATTTTGATGCGACAAATGCTCACAAGGAACTTGGATTGATCCTTTGCAGCCATTGAGACGACGCTGTGGTCGATCGAGTGGGGCCTCGCGGAGCTGGTGAACCACCCGGAGATCCAGCAGAAGCTGCGGGAGGAGATCGTCGCCGTTCTGGGCCCTGGCACGGCGGTGACGGAGCCGGACCTGGAGCGCCTCCCCTACCTGCAGTCCGTCGTGAAGGAGACGCTCCGCCTCCGCATGGCCATCCCGCTGCTCGTGCCGCACATGAACCTCAGCGACGCCAAACTCGCCGGCTACGACATCCCCGCCGAGTCCAAGATCCTCGTCAACGCCTGGTTCCTCGCCAACGACCCCAAGCGGTGGGTGCGCGCCGACGAGTTCAGGCCGGAGCGCTTCCTCGAGGAGGAGAAGGCCGTCGAGGCCCACGGCAACGACTTCCGGTTCGTGCCCTTCGGCGTCGGCCGCCGGAGCTGCCCCGGGATCATCCTCGCGCTGCCCATCATCGGCATCACGCTCGGACGCCTGGTGCAGAACTTCCAGCTGCTGCCGCCGCCCGGGCAGGACAAGATCGACACCACCGAGAAGCCCGGGCAGTTCAGCAACCAGATCCTCAAGCACGCCACCATCGTCTGCAAGCCACTCGAGGCTTGATCAAATTGAGGCCTCGGTCACGGGCGCACGCTCATGCGGGGAGATCCATCTATGCATGCATGTGACTTTATTTTGCAATTTCTTTTTGGTGTTTTGCGGTAGTAAGTTTAATTCTTCTTTGGTGTTGGGCTATTTGTCTTCATGTGCGGCGTCGTGTTGTAAATTTCCATATAGTTGGCAATGTGATGTAAAACTTCTTGGCTCCAAAGATGACATGATTACCGAAAGTCATACTCTGCTCCTGAGCTGATTCGAGCTTGCGATGAAGTAAAATCGCAAAAAAGATGAAAGCAGATTAAAAATTCTGAACTTTTTTTTTGTGAGATTCGACAAATGTTTTCAGTGCTTGCAAAACTTCATCGTGAAATGACTTGGAAGTCGTTGCAAAAACAAAAGCAAAATCAGCACTCCAAAATGCTTTCGAAATTAACACTTTTGAAGCGTCAATTTTTTTTGCCACGGCTTCCGTGAATGCCATTTTGTAATGAAATTTTGAGAGCATTAAAAACATTTGTCAATGTTTGCATAAAAAGGCATAATTGTTTGATTTATTTTTATTTTTTTCCATCTTACTATTCAACCGAGCTCATTTGAGGAGCTCGAGCACAAAAACACCGTGTCCCATGATTACGAAGTTTGCAAACTCAAAAAAGGTCAAATCATTGCTACTGTCTCCGTTCACAAATATAAGATGTTTTGAATATTTTGATATGGACTAAAAAAAGAACAAACATACTAAAACATGTATATATACACCTGATTCAGAAAAGAGTTAGAACATTTTATATTTATGAACGGAGGAAGTAGTTATTAGGCGTCAACCGACTATGTGGCCAAGATCAGCCGGGTTGCCAACCATCGGCTTCTAAGAGCATCTCTACCAGATACTTGAAAAGTTATATTTGAGGAGAGAAAATGTTTGTTTTACGACATTAAGCACCGGCTAGCAGAGTTCTAAAAGAGTTTAATCTCCCAAATATTTTTTCCCAAAAATTGCTATCCCACACTTCCTTAGATTGAGTCCAGTCGTGTTGTTTCTCCCTCGCCGCCGTCGCCGGCCCTATCCGGCCCCGATGATCGGCGGAATGGAAAGCCCCACCCCTGCTGCACCCTCGAGCACCATTTTCGGGGCTGGAAACCCACAACTGACTGTGAATTCAGAACCGCAAAGCGGCGACGCCAAGCCAAGAACCTCAATGAGCCATCTGGGTCGTCGGTGGTGGTTGTCATTCTCTCCGTCGGCACCACCCTGCCGTCTTTGTTCAAGTCGTTCGGAAAACGAGGCCATCAGCCAAGGGGCGGACGATATGGCAACCACTTCAAATAAAAAGAAGGATGTAGTTGTCGGGAAGCTACCCCCTCCCCCGGCGTCTCGCGACGTGGACGGCTACTATGCATCCGACTGCAGCCACGACACCACCCCCTCCACCTCTAACAGCTAACACTGAGCCATATTCGGACATGACCTGGAGCGAGGCCAGCATGCTCAATGAAATGGTCGCATGGTAAAAATAAACTCATTTTTTGCTTCAAACGATTTGTGCGTGATCTGGTATTGATGACTAAGTCCTTTCTTTAACATTGTAGTTTGTAGTGAGCAGTTGAATGATGATATGGACAAATTCTTGGTTTGATTGAATGAAAGCCACACACTCGGTCTCGACGACATTGCCATGTCAATACCATATACCTCGTAGATAAGGAGAACGTCGATGAGGTGAAGGACACCCAGACATTGAAGGGAAATACTAGGTCATGCAACTACAAGAATAAAGAAGATATTATTTTGTGCAAAGCTTGGACTAACATATCTCTTGATACCACAGTCAGTGTCGACCAAGCAAAAGATAGTTTCTATGGGGAGGATCGAGGATTACTACAACAAACATATGGCGATTCCCTCCAACCACACAATCGGGTCTCTCAACTATCGTTGGAGTGTGATCCAAGGCCAATGCAACTGATGGTCCAGATGTGTCCAGCAAGTTAACTGTAGGATCGAAAGTATGTCTAGAGGGGGGGGGGGGGGTGATTAGACTACTTGACCAAATAAAAATTCTACCTTTTCCCAATTTTAGTTGTGGGTAGATTTTAGTAATGATAACAAGTGAAGCACACCCTACACATGCATGTCTAAGAGTATAGCAGCGGAAAGTAAAGACAAGAACATGTAGTAGAGGGTAGGGATAGAAGATCAAACGCAATTGTAGACACGAAGATTTTTCCCGTGGTTTCGATAGGTGGCGCTATCGTACATCCACGTTTATGGAGTCTTCAACCCACGGAGGGTAGCGGCCGCGAGAGTCCACGGAGGGCACCACCCATAAGAGTCCACGAAGTAGCAACCTTGACTATTCCATAACGGCTTCCGTCCACGAAGGACTAACCTCACTATGGGTAGATCTTCACGAAGTAGGCGATCTCCTTGTCCGTACAAACTTCTTGGTTCAACTCCACAACACGAAGTAGGAGGCTCCCAAGCAACACCTAACCAATCTAGGAGGCACCACCCTCCAAAAGGTAATAGGCTTGATAGTGATGATGAACTCCTTGCTCTTGTGCTTCAAGATGATAGACTCCTCAACACTCAATCACTCTCTCACAGATTTGGCTTGGTAGAAGAGATTGATTGGGTGGAAAGCAACTTGGGGAGGCTAGAAATCAAGATCCATATGGTTGGAGTGGATGATCTTGATCTCAACACAAGGGTAGCTGGTTCTCTCTCAGAAATTTGGATATGGGAAGTGGGGAACTGTTCTGAGTGCTTCTCTTGCGAGTGGGATGTGGTGGAGGGGTATATATAGGCATCTCCAAAAATCCAACCGTTACACCATTATTGACCAACTCGGTGAAACCGAAGTAGAACTCGGTCGTACCGATTTGTTCAAAATGTGGCAACTTTAGGAATCTCGGTGAGACCGATATATGATTCTCGATAGTACCGATATGAGTGGCCGAGGGCAGTTTCCAAACTCGGTGAGACCGGTCCATAAAACTTGGAAATTCCGATTTTATAAACTTGGTCACCGAAACTCGGTTGCATTCGGTTGCACCGATGTAGTACTTGGTTGTACCGAGAAGCTAGGGTTTGGCTAGGGTTCTGTCTGAGATGAAAAATCGGTAGGGCCGAGTGGGAAACTTGGTGGCACCGACTTTGTATGGTAGGGTTTAGACAGAGTATTTTGTGGGAGAGCTTGTGGGTGTTTTTGGTGGCTAGCACTTGTGCACGCGGAGCAATTTGTTCACCAACATTACCTCACCCCCTTTTACTAGTATTGGCTTTCCTATGGACTCAAAGTGATTTCTTACAAAGTAAAATGTAGAGTCTCCTTGCTTGAAGCTTTGCCAATTCCATTCCTTGCATCTTGGGGTCTCCTCACAATTAATAGCCATCCCATCATTGAACTTTTCCTGAAATATACTTAGTGGAAACATTAGTCCAATGAGATATATGTTGTTGTTAATTACAAAAACCACCAAGGGAGCAAATGTGCTTTCATTAACCTCGCTGCCAACGAGTATGAGCTCATCATTCAAGCTCTTTACAAAGAGAGGAACAAGAGACACGGGAGCAAAGCTTTTTATTTGCATCATTGCTACAAAGAATTTGATGGACATAGTAAGTGGACAAGAAGGAACTAGGAGACAACACCGAAGAGTCAAAGACTCAACCCTAATGTTGATGATGATGATGAATTCGTAGAGAACCCATTCACTCCATATATCCGACTAGATGGATCAAAAGTTGCAAATCGAACCAAAAATAATGGTGGTGTTGGAGTATACAAAGAAGAGTTGATTGCGATGGTGGAGGTGAAGAGGGCATTGGTGGCTGACCAGAAAGTGGCCAAGAAGACTTGTTTCTATGGGATGATGACAATGGAGGATAAGAAGTGGAAGGAAAAGGTGGAGGATGAAAAGAGGAAGGTGCTAGCGGAAGAAAAGAAGACTTTAGCTTGAGATCAAAAGGCTTGTGTTGCAGGCGGATGAAAAAATGGAAAAATATTGAGCTTGAGGATAAAAATCTTGCATTGGCGGTCGAGGAGCAAAGAAGCAAAAGGGCGGTCGAGGATCGTGCTATCATCTTCACGGATCCTAGCAAGATGGACGATGATGGTACAAGTGCATGAGGCCCACGCTACGATATGTGGCAGCGGCAACAGTGGTGTGAACGGTGACGGTACAAGTGCATGAGGCCCATGCTACGATGGCTTTTGATCCACCATCATTTGGTGGTTTTTTGGAATGAACTTGTTCATTCGATGACTTTTGGGACAACTATGGTTATTTTTAAGGGATTGGGTGAATTTTATTTATGCCCCAGTTCAATTATAAAATGCTACATTTCAATTGTTTTGTTTATATTTTCTTTCAAATGTGATGATTTTGCTTTAATTGTTTGATCAAAGATTTGGAAGAATTGACAAACCAATTATTTTAGGGGATTAAACTATAGGGTATCTGCTAGTTGAGAAAAAGTTCAACCACTCAATTTTTTTACTTTTTTGTACACGGAGAAGGTTGGAGGGATCGAGTGTAGGGGATCCGTCAGAGATCCTCTAACCACCCGATTGCGCCACATAGCTTCCCGCTCGCCACCTCATCCTACGCCTCCCCCACATGCCTCAGTATTCCACATCCCCGCGCTTCTCGTTCAACAAACCCCTTGTAGCATGTCTGCAACTAGCGCCCCCTTGTAGCATAGTCGGCGTCCCTGTTCGAGTATGTCTGAGGCGTCGGGTCGTTTACATCACCAGCATGGTTGCACTCTTGCAGCACCGACATTGTCCCCCACTCCCCCTTGTAGCACTTGTGGCGACATATTGTAGCGCCCTTACGTCTCCCCTCGCGACGATGTTGTCCACTTGAAACATTGTCAACTGTAGCATCGACACCGCCCTTGAAGCAATACTCCTATGGTCCTCCTTGAGCTAATTATACCCCATTTAAATATGTATACAAAATTACCTGTTTAACTGAGCCATACCATACATCCGATGTTGAAGGCGAGCCCTCGCTTTTCAGAAGCATCAAATAGGGAATCTCGTATTATTTGGTTTGTCGCGAAGAATAATGAGCATTCAGTATTAATGATGCACCCCTCATGTGCTAATGGGTTGGCCCACTATGAGGCTCCCAGCCGATTTCTCTTTCATGTTTCGGTTCTGTTTTTTCTTTTTGATTTCGTATGCTATTTTTGTTTTCTTTCCGTTCATGATTCGTTATCATTTTTTCCTACCTTTTCCATCCATTTTATCTTTTTTGTTTCGTTTAATGCATCCATTTTTCTAATTATTAGTGGTTTCGTCTTCAACAGTTTTTTCCCTTTTCTATTTTTCCTTCCTCGGTTTATTGGGTTCTAAAGTCATGAATATTTTTTATTTTTTATGTACATTTTCAAGATCCATGGTGATTTATTTTTTAATTTTGCCATTTTTTTAAAAGTAATGATCATTTTTAAAATTCATACACAACTTTCAAATCATGAACAATTTTTAAAGTTTGTGTAATTTATTAAATAACCCCCCAAAACTATAAACCTGCGAACTTATTTGCAAAGTTCATGAACAATTTTGAATTCACGCACTTCTTCACATCTAATAATAAAAATAGCCGGATTTTCAAGAGGCTATCCAACGGATTTTTCTTGAAGAGGTGAGTGGAAAGCGAGAGGAGGGCATGTAAAACAACCATTGGCCGGGAAATGCCTTTTGGAACTTGAGCTACATGGAGCTCGTTTAATAAAAATCAAAACAAATGTTGATTGCTCTAGAAATTATGAGTAAATGCACAATATCATATAGATGTATACTGCATGCTTGCAAAATTTGTATGATAAAACTACATTGACCCGCGAGCTATACAAAAAAAGACAAATGTTGACTTTGAAAATAGGCGAACTATATAAAACCAACGATTTTCACTTGTTTTTGTAGCTCACGGGCCAATATATTTTCTCGTGAAATTTACACACGTGTCGTATACATCCATATGTCAATGTGGATTTTTTATAGAAAATATTAAAACTTTGAAATGTTATTTTTGAATGTTTCCGAACAAAGGGCTTCATGTAGCTCAAGCAGCAACACGTGCACTTCGTTGACCGGCCCAACCGCGCGATATGGGGTGTATTTCCTAATTGTGACACATGATATTTATCCAACCCAACTAGGTCTAGTGAGAGACAACATCCATTGGGCCCAACCGAACATGAATCCATGTGTATTTCTTCTTCATTTCCCCCTGTCCTCCGCAGTCTCACCTTCGCCCAGAGAAGTTTCGGACAGATTGCATACCAGTATGTCCACCCTTTCATGTTAGGGTTTTGTTCCTCGTGGCACCTCCTATGTTGCTCGTCGAGATTGGTCTCCTCCGCCCTCACCTCTCCACCGGCTCAGTTTGGACCGATGAAGGGGTGGTCCATGGATCACTGCCCGGTCTTCACTGAGAAGTAGCAGAGTCAAGGGATTGGGGACACCATGCCTGACAGATATCATCTTGCGGGCATGAGAATTAATATGAAAGGCGGATCTCAAGGTTCAATCTCAAATGCGGGAGAAGTGGAGGAGATGATGAAGGTGCTGGGTCTCAACAGAGATGACATGGGTGATGTGGTAGTGGAAGAGGATGAACTGTCGACATAGGCAACATGGTGGATGAAGATTGCTCTTGTTCACATCGACAAACCATATAGACAGTACTGGTTTTGCAGAAGGAGGTCAAGATACGACATGTCAATGATAATCTCTATACTCTTCACTTCTTCTGCGTTGGTGATTGAGAGAGGGCCATGCAGGAGGGGTTGTGAATGTTTAGAGAAAACACAATGGTGATTGCCCCCTATGATGGTTTTACGAAGCCTCCTTTCATATGGATACTATGGGGATATGGGCACAAATCCACGATCTTCTAGTAGGTATATGCCACTTCTTGAGCCTCTAGCATGAAAGATTGGCGAGTTCGTCTAGGCTAAACCTAAATCTCAAGACTTTGAGGGGAACTTTTTTAGAGTGCAGATCAAGATCAATGTGAACAACTCTTTGAATAATATGCAACTCTTATGAAAAAGAAGAAGAGGGAGATATTTATAGTTGAATATGAGCGACTCTCCGACATGGCACCCAGAAAAGTGTCCACAAGGGTGACTAAAGACTTTATGGCATAGCACCCAGAAAGGGATGGTCGGTTTACTGTTCGAAGTGGGTACCATCCAACTGTTGTTGAACATATACAAGGACATGGTGGATTTTCTACGAGCACAAGACCTAATGGAGACTGGCCAGTTTGGCGTATGTTTTGGAAAATCGGCGTGCCACAAAAAATTAAAATATGTGTGTGGAAACTACTTCGGGGTGGTTTGCCTACGAGGCAGGTTAGAAAACAGAGGCATTTGGATCACTTCAATCAAAGCCGGTGATAGCTTGCCGAACACAAGTGTTGTTTGGGACGCCATGTGAGGTCTATCCCAGTGAAGGAGACAATTGTGGATTCTCAGGTGGAATGGCTATTTGACTTGCTGGTCACACTTGGTAATGAGGAGCATACAAGGTACTCGTGATAATCTGGAGGAACTGTCAAGTGAGGAATGATACATTGCATGGCAATGTACCGGCTCCTATGGAAGCAACTAGGAATTTTTTGCAAAGCTATTTTCTGTCATGGAACAAATAAAGATGCATGATGGAAAGGATTTAGAGAATGGGAAAGGGATTGCTTTTGAAGAAAGCGTTGTCATCTGCAGACCACTATTGGAGATACTGAAGGAACCAAAGGTATGTCCTCCTCCGCCTGAAAGCTGGCTGGCAGTATCTACTGATGGTTCTTTTGGTACAATAATGATGCGGGCACAACAATGATAATTAGAGATAGCAACGGAAGGCATGTTCTTTCAGCATGTTGGTTTGTGCCTCACTACAATGATACTTTTGAAGCTGAAATTCTGACAGTCAAAGAGGGAGCACGAGCAACAATGATGCACTCTAGAACACCACTTCAGGTTCAGACTGATTGTGTTGTAGCTGTGAAGGTACTCAAAGAGAAGCATACAAATAAGTCATACCTGGCCCATGTAGTCGAGGAAATTAAGGAGATATTAGGAGAGAAGGAGCTTGTCCTTTTATCTGTTGATTGTTTGCATAATAGGGTTGCATATTGACTAGCTTATTTTTAGAGAGCGGAGCACTGAACCGAGTTATGGTTGCAGGATGCCCTTGATGCTCTCGTTAGCCCGCTGGCTACCGATTGTCATCCTGTGAGTAATTAAATAAATATCCTTTTTTACCGCAAGCAATGTTTTAATTTCTACGTAGTTTTTCTTTTCCTTCGCCAAGGCATAACTTCGGTTTTGTAGGACTTTCTTTTTGCCGACATAATCTTCTGTGTGTATGCATTGGTGTTGATGACGTGCATCCTAGTCATGAAAAGGTCGGGAGTATGCTCATCGTGTTCGTATCGCCTTTTGTGTTTTGAAAATGCTCTTTGATGACCGAGCTACCTGAAGGCCGGTATCAGGCCCGTCTGCGCTCGTCATGATCAGCGCCAAGCCGGTATGTAGATACCGTATTTGTAGTAGAGGCCGCTGCAAGTGCTCGTATTTGCTCGAAATTGAACAGTGGCAGCCCACGTATAATACAAACCCATATATTGGGTTTTGACTTCGTCAACATGTGCCATGGCGGAGAGCCGTTTGAGTCGATCGTTGGGCACCTAGGTGGTGCGGGAGAGCTCGTTCTGCATCACAGCCACGCCCAACTCAAACACACTTGTCATGGCTTCATCTTGTTCCTCAGTTTGATCCAGCGGACAACACTTGCCCCTCATCATGTGCCCGGATTGAGGCGAGGTTAAGTGGAGACCAACAAAGGACGTTCCCCCCAAGCGGACACAGCTACCCCAAATGATTTTCTGATAACGACGACAATACAGGTTCAGACAGGCTTGTGTTTTCTGAAATTTGGAATGCATATTAGCGGACTTATACAACAACACAAACACAGATAGATGCACTGAAATTTTTCAATCGAGGAACATCTGATTTCTTAGTACGAAGTTCGATCTTCAAACATAAAAAAGATAAAAAAAATATCAGTGGTTGAAATCCGCTTTTGGCAGATTGGTGCAGGTGTTTCTCCTATGTCCTCTCAGGCTGCACGAGCAGCGATGCAGAGGAAAGAATTCAAGCGGAATACATCGAAATACAAATTTCTGGATGCAAAAGAGTAAGAGCAATAGAAATAAATCGGCACACTCATTAGTTTTTCTACCTTGATTCCGCTCCCCCAAAGAAGAACTCGTGGCCATCCATGGCGATTCGTCGCTCGCCCAGCTACCACACGAAGGGGATGATTGGGTCTACGGGACAGAGAAAACAGACCACACGGAAGTTAAGCTACGGGCAGCGTAATTACTATTTTTTAGAAACAATGGCAGCGTAAATGGGCCCATCAAACCAGAAACTAATATCGCACCAACCCAACGACCCGCTAGGTGCCAGGTACACGAGGGATACTTTCAAACCAGCCCAGCAGGCACTTACAATGGTAACACCCCATCCCATATCAGCAGTGTATTCCACCTTAAGAGCTGGCGTATATATACGATAAAACAATTCAGCACACATCGCAACACTATATTGCACGGCGCGAGATACAGCCCTACAGGTAGCTCCGCCACCAAAACGCCTCTCTCCATACAAAGAGCGTATCATATCTGATATTTATCAAAGGAAACAATAGCCAATAGAATGAAAAGATAATTCTACACCGACTAGACAAAATAAAATTACATAGCAAAATACACTAACCTTCTTCTTCCTCCGAGTGTACGCCGCCCGCCGGAGATAAAAAACTGCACTGAACCAACAATAAAGGCAAAGCACACGTGCAAACGCCGTCATCATACCAGGCTTTAAAGACTGTAATAGCCACTTACCCTTGAGATGAGATGTAGAAGTTGTTGAAGAAGCATCACCCCTCACAATACATGCTTGCAATCAATCACCAACGGTCTAAAGGGTTGGAAAAATCAGACCATGCCATGAAACAAAACAGAAGAAAATGTCGAAGTCATTGCACCAATGGCCAGTCAATAGTTCTCCTTGAAGGACACGCCAACTGCCAAGATATGAAGAGAGCTAAGACCTGGGGACACAAACTCTCACATGCCCTTCACCGACGCCGGACGATCCTCGTCGAGGTAGGAAGAGACCTTATTTCAACACGCTATCATCGCCACCACCTCGTCAACTCGTTGGGGAAACAAAACCTTGGAAGAAAAAAAGGAATGAGCAGACAAGTCCCAACTCCTCTTGTTGTTGATGAGACCGCCCGACTGGAAAGAGCAGGGGGGTCGATTCATTGGAGTGGGGGTGAAACTTGCAGGACCATGACTTGGATTGGTTCATGTCTAGATGAGGTGTTGGAGATAGTTTGTGGTGATTGTAATGACTTGGTGATTGAGTAATACAAGTATTTCTACCGTAAAAAGCTTGGTAGCCAAGTTCTGACCCTGTTTGCAAGTTTCAGCCGTTGCTTTATTTTGATTTAATTAAATCCATTGTTTAGCGGAAAAAGGAAAATGTGCCACTCATCCCCCCTTGACTGGAGCTCGTTTTTCCCCCTCGAGCAAATTCTCCAGCCTGATTGGTTGGGCTGGCTGGGCTACACAACATGAGAATCGACATATGGCCCAGCCAGCAGACCTCCTCTGTCTTCTTCGTTTCCCCACCCACTCACGATTCCTTTGCTCCCTCCGCGTGGCAGCAACGCGGGCACAACCCAAAACCCCAGCCCGGCGACGCCATGGTCGCCGCCCTCCGCTTCCTCCGTCGCTGCGCGGATGCCTCGCCAACTCGCCTCCTGCAACCTTCGCGCCCCGGGCCTTCCCCTAAGGTAAAAATGCTCGCTCTGAATTTCTCGCGTCGTTTGGTGATCGTGTGACCAGAACCCTCCCCTCCTCTCCAGCTCTACGACTCCCCCCGCAGCGTCCAGCCTCCCCTACGCGCGCGGTGCGCATTCCTCTCGGACTCTGGCGCCCTCGCTTCTCCTGCTTACGTCTCTCCGCTCCAGGCACCCTATCCGATGGTCGTGCGCCACCATGGCTCCACTAGGGTAAGGAGGTTCCATGCTGCTGCTGCCATCTTTGACACCGCATTCCTTGGTCTTAAAAATTCAATTCGCAAACCAGAAAGGCTCTACTACAGATAGGGAGCCGCCTCCTCTTGTGTGCCTGCCCTTTGGCGTGGATCTGCGTTTTCCCTGTTCGTGCCCTATAGTGCATACTTTTCTAAGGTAAATGGAGTCGTGGTGTTTGGCTACCCGCTCTTTTTCCTTAATCAAGCTGCAGATGGGTAGATCCTTCTGCGTCTCACAAGATATGAGATGAAGGCGAGAGGATGTGAATTTAATTATCTACTAGCACAAATGCCCGTGCGTTGCAACGGGAGTAAAAATAACTCGCCCATCTGTTTTAGTCACTAAAAAATGCACGATCATATGAGATCAACATGTTGTAGTCCGGTCTAGTTCAAATTATTCAATCGGACATTGGTTTGAAATAATCAAAAATATTGTTGACTTTCCATCTCAACAATCTGTAACAACCAATAAACAATAAACTTCGACGACAAACAATTACAACACAAGTACTACCTCCATAAACTAATACAAGAGTGTTTAGATAACTACTTACGGAGGGAGTAGCTAGCAATTTCTATCCATCTCTCTCGCTGTCTTCCCCCTGTACAACAATGGCATCATCACACAAATAGTGGCAGCATCAGTACAAAGCAATATGAACAAAATTGCTCCAAATCTCAATTCTAATATTTCCAATCTATGTACTGCCATGTACAAAGTTTCCTCAAGCAGAGCACGCAACTGGTCATAGAACACCACACAGCAGCAGCACATGAAGCGTCCCTCTATACAAAAGTAAAGCTAGCAGCGCTCGGCAATGATGTCGGCGGATGCACTGCTGATACCATGCTCCAACATACAACATCAACAAGCAGGTGCATTCAAACGGCCTCACATACCAAGTAATTTTCCCTTTCTATAGAGACTCATTGTGAACTTGTCATAGTAAAAACAAAAGGGAAAATACATGAAACCAATGGGAAGCAAATATATACTTACATGTTTTAGAATTATATACATGACAAACCAATTGACAGCCCTATCCTGCTTTTTTCAGTTTGTGTTTTATCAAATGCACGGGAACAGATTGAACAAAAAATATTTGTACTCCCCCGGATCAATATTACTTGTCGCCAACTTTGTAGTGAACCAACAACAAATAATATGGATTGGAGGGAGTACCATTTTCAATTTACAGAACTCATTGCCATACATATGAATATCACTAAAATAACACATCGATATGATAGCTGAAAATAGCTTATCATATTGTCTATAAGTGCAGAGCTCTAAAACCCAAGTATTGAAACATCAATGGGAAGAACATATATTAGAAACAAACCTAAAAAATATGGATGCCATGGTTACCTTGCAGGAAAAAAAATCATATGAAGATTTATATTCCGATCATCTATCTTATCCTTTCTGAAACACATCAAACATAACCTGTATAACATAACTACTCCATACAGCTATCTTTAATATTTGCATTGGCAAATTTCTCAAAATCTTAGTACAGAGCTAGCTAGAAAAATTATACACACTATATAATAAAATGGTTTTGAAAAATCTTAAAGTTAGTACAAAAAAAAATCAACTGTATTAGGAAATATCAGTAGTCAGTCATCGTACCTTTGCTTGACCCTGAAACGTATTGCAATTAGATGTACCATGCAAGTAATCTGAGACTCATCCTTTAGTTTATTCGGAAGAAACAAACAGTACTTCATCCGAATCATCTCCACTGGAAACATAAAAAAAATCCATTGGCTAACATGGGGTGCCATCAAAAATATTTGGAACGCCTCCACTTAACATCAAACTGAACTTGCTGCACGGTAGTTGATTGGTAGATGTAGAGAAAGCAAGCTTGCTGCAGGGTGCTACTGAAGGAGTTGCAAACTTGCAATCCACCCTAGTTGGTTCTAGTCGCTCCCTGTATGGTGATCCGTGGCTTTCAAAGTCTCGATGCAAAGCAGGGGACTGCCGCTAGAGCACCAAGGCGGCGGGGGCGCACGTGGCTGGGGGCTGTGACACACAAAGGTGGTCGACGGGCGGCCACACATCAAGTGGTTGGGGGCAACGACACGCGCAGGCGGTCGACGGCGCCGAACGTCTTCGTGTGGGGGAGTGGAGTGAAGTTTCAGGCTGGAAGATCCGATGCGCATGACCACGGGGCACCGACAGCAGCAGCGGGACGGGCACCAGCAGCGTGAACAACAGGGTGACGATGGGGTACCGGGCTACCACATGAGCAACGGAAGATGGGGTGTTGAGGGATTCACGGTGACGGCCGAGAGCGGTTTTAGCAGCGGGGCAGGCGATGCGGTTGGGGCAGAGGGCGGTGGCGCTTGCGAGGTGGGGGTGGGGCCGTGGTGGTGCTGAATTTATCGGATGTCCCAGGTAGCCGCGTGTGGTCTCTCTCGTGTTCGTGTTGGAGACGGACTGTTCCTTCGTGTCGGAGACGGACGACGGCCTGTTTTCTTTTTTCTCTTCCGGTTTGATTTCCATACGGACTGCGGGTTGATTTTATAAAAAAAGTCATGGGGCTTTTTTGCAAAAAGTGTGCGACGGTGAACCCACGGAGTCAATCCGTGCTTTATTATTAATATATATATATATATATATATATATATATATATATATATATATATATATATATATATATATATAGGGAAAGATTTTAGTTACATTTAGCTGGATTTGCCTAGATGTGACAGGGTTTTTCTAACTTCTTCAGCATGACCACTTAAAAATAAGCATGTCACATTAACCATAAAATGGGACTTTGTCCATGTAAACACAGAAGTTTATGAAGTAAATAACTAACGAAATTTGTATTTTCCAAACCTTCAGATTTTAGCTATAGATCCGAACACATACAACGCCATTGATTTCAAATCGTGCGGGCGTTCTTTGTTTCCTCCTCAAACAATGCAACTGAGAAAAAAATGCGAGGGTGAGAAGCAGCAATCGAACTCGCGCGTCTTCGGTCTTACCTTAGCACGACAACCAACCGAGCCCACCGTATTTTATGTCGGGTGAAGAAAAGTTGCACCTTTTCACTCGTTTTTCCTATTGCGTTAGTACAGACTTTTTTTAGTTTTTTGGGTTCTTTTTTTGTGCAACATTAGTCATATACCTCAGTGTGTAGCCTCCCATTGCTCCAGCATGTTCAGGAATTTTGCTCCCGCTGAGATGTTCATCAATTTTTCTCCCACATGCAAATTCTCACTAATTCTTTTTCATCGACTTTTTGTGTCAACAACATTATTTCATCCAAGGAGAAATAATGCCGAACACCATGGTAATATACGCATCATAAATACGATAAGTTACGCACAGACCCCATGATAACTATTTTGATCGGAGGCAAAAAGTTGTTAAAAACATATCCCGATAAATCTATCCTCCGAACCACCTGGATATTGCAAAAAGCCTGAACGCCCTGATCATCGTGAATCTGCTTTCGAACGACTAGTTAGGTCGTTAGATAGTTAATCCTGATAGATGATCGTACGCCCGCTCGCTAACGAGAATCACGCCCGAATGTCACGCTTTGGGTCCGGCCGTTAGCTGGCTTCAGGTAAATCACTCGCGCGAGAAAAAGGTCCAAGTAACCACCTCTACCATGCATCTTTGTTGTTCTCATTAAGAGGACACCATGCTATTTCACCATCGGTTACTATAATGTCCATACTTTAAAAGAACTACAATTAAAAAGGTTAACCGTCAAATGCCATAAAAAATTTAAGAGATACGAATGACGTTCACGCCGCCCAATATGGATCCCACGTGCGCTGATGCGCTATATTCCCGCTCGATTTTTTCTCTCATGCTGAGTCATCTCTTTTATGGTTCTCCGTATGGTTCATGTATCTCAAGTTGGTTTCACTCGTGTGATCGTTAAAAGTTTTCTCATATGTACTTGCAGATGCTTTTACGTGCGCTTCAAAGTGTTTTTATAGTACACATGCTAACTTACGTACATAAACCACGATATTAACTTATGGGGAGATGTTATTGAAACATACCCCCGGCCATTTCTATGTAAATAACATGATATTTTAGGCACCGCAGAGGTGATAACTTGCATACAAACACCGAGGGGTAATTTTGACCCACGGAAAAGTTATTAAAAACACCCCTGATAACTTATTTGTAAATCGCATGGTAATACACATCGCAGAACTGATAACTTAGGTACAAACACTATGTAAGCTTTGTCCCGAGGAGAAAAGATGTTGAAAACATACCAATGGTAACTTTTATGTAAATAGCATGATAATATACGCTTCCAGGCCTAATAATTTAAGTACAAACACCACGATAAGTTTGACCTGGGATTTTTTTCCATTGAAAACTACCCCGGTAACTTATGTCAGTTATGTGTAAATCACATGATAATATACGCACCGCGGACCTAATAATTTAGACACAAAAACGACGCTATTTTTGACCCGGGGAAAAAAATGTTTAAAACATACCACCGATAAGTTTTTGTGTAAATAACATGATAATATAAGCTTCCGGACCTGATAACTTAGGTACAAACACCATGATAACTTTGACCCATGAAAAAAAGTTATTGAAAACAAATAAACGATAATTTCTATGTAAATAGCATGATAATATACGCTCCCGGACCTGATAACTTAGGTTCAAACACCACAATAATTTTTACCCCGGGAAAAAGATGTTAAAAACATACAACCGATAACTTTTGTGTAAATATCATGATAGTATAGGATTCCGGAACTGATAACTTGGATACAAACACCACGATAACTTTGAGCCGTGAAAAAAAGTTGTTGAAAACATAACATCGATAACTTCTGTGTAAATAACATGTTAATATACGCACCCGTATCTGATCACTTAGGTGCAAACACCACGATGACTTTGACCCAGGGGAAATTGTTGAAAACATACATCCGACAATTTCTGTGTAAATAACATTGTAATATACACATCGCACACCTGATAACTTAGGTACGAAACACCATGATAATTCTGACCTAGGAAAAAAGTTGTTAAAACACACCCCAGGTAACATTTGTGCAACTAGGATGGTAATATAAGCATAGCAAAGCTAATAACTTACTTAACCTAGACATGATAATGTTGATAGTCAAATTTGGCAGATTAAAAATATGGATCATGATGCTGATCTGCTAATGTGCTAAGCTGAAGATTGTTTTTTAACTGAAGATATACACACGCTGATGGAGTTGTGGAGGTAAGAGTACAGGAAGTTGAAGATTCAGACTCCAGTTTTGTTCACGTACAACCACCATCAGGTATAAGATGAAGACGGGGCTACGGTTGAGATATGCTTGATTATTTTGGAGCACAGAGAGGAGCGGACATCGCTGGTTATACTGTTTTTATTATCAAGGAAACCAGGTTTCTGTTCAGATTTTGAATGTACAGATAAGGACCAAATCTTATAAAAGAGAGTTGTAACCAGATCGGCCTCCTGATCGTTCAAAGGATCAAAGTCCAGATCGCCCTATATATACAGGGTCAGAGGCCGGTAGAGGGCAACCCAACATCGACAAAAAAAAATCTATTATTTCTACGCATAGTTTTTCTTTCGTTCGTTTTTTTTTCATCGCCTAGCTCTGTTCTTGCCTGCAAGTTCAAAGATCGCCGCAACAGTAGGTCGATCCTACGCCGCTGCACCCGGAAAACGGGACCTAGACGTCGCTTAGGTTCCGTTTGCCGTTGATCCGTTGAAGATTCGTCCAGAAGAATCAAGTTTTCTTTGAGATCAGCAAGAAGAAGGCCGTTCTGTTCCTCATACAGCAAAAGAGAAGACCGGCAAGATTGTTGATCAGTTCAGGAATTGAGTGTGTTGCTGTGCATACGATTTTTGCCATCAACACAATTTGGCGACTCCGCTGGGGAATCGAGTCAATCGGCTATCATGTCTGACGGCAAGGCCGAACTCAACTCCGGCAACATCATCAAACCTGCATTAGATGAGTTGTCAGAAGAACATCGTCAGAAGTATGAGCAGCGTTTGCAAGAATTTGAAGACGCTCAACGCCGGCGCAAGCAAGAGTTTGAAGATACAATGCTTTCCTGCTTCCAGAAGACTCGCCAAGGTGTCATCATGAAGGGACCTGATCTGCCATCTGTCACAAAAGCATCGAAGGTAGGACCGGTAAGCGAAATTACACATGGTCTCAAGGAAGAGATGGCTATTATGATTGATCAATCAGTAAGTGCATCTGTTCATAATACACATGAAAATTATGTTAGAAATCTAGACAGCATGGTCGCTAGTCATGTTAAAAATCTGTTTGAAAAGATGCAAGTTAGTAACTCTATGCAGCCATCACTGCCATATTCTGACAGAGAACGAGATAGGCAGCCCTTAGCAACTGACGCTTCAACTTCTAATAATAGTGCTACTAATATGCAGCACGGGGCTATACCTCTCAATTCATCGGCGCTCTTCACACCCCCTGGAGCACCACAATATGGTATGCCGATGAATTTGTATGCTAACCACAATAGTAGTGGTCCGGCTGTTAGTGTTCCACCAAGTGTTGCTAGTCCAGGGCATGCATATGCACCTCCTGCATTTTCTTTGTCAGGTCCTACAGCTAGCCCATACACCTCGGTTCCATCTATGATCAATAATCAAAGCCGAGTAGATGTTATTCCAGTAAGCATTCCCGTGCCTTCATACCAGCCTATGATACATTATATGCCTGCCATACCACCTCAGAATTTAACCAGTCCATATGGTCAAATACCATTTAGTAATTTTAACAGTTCTTTCAGACATTTGCCATCCACACAGCCGAACCAAGCACTGCCGCATAACCATGATATTCCACAACCTAGTACTGTAGGGCAACAACAGCCAATGGCGCGAGATCGGCCTATGGCCGAGCCTCACACAGGGGCTGACAATCTTAAGGAACAGTTGGCTACTGTCTTGAAGGATTCATTTGGTTTTGAACCAAAGGGGAATGCACGAGCTTATAGAAAGCCGTACCCTGATTATTATGATACGTTTCAGTATCCTAGAGGGTTCAGGTTGCCGGAGTTTGTTAAATTCACGGGAGAAGATGGTAGAACAACTCTGGAGCATATTGCTCAGTTTATTGTACAATGTGGTGAGGCTAGTGCTAGTGTAGTATTAAAACTGCGATTATTTCCGTTGTCCTTATCTGGCATAGCTTTTTCTTGGTTTTCTTCGCTTGCACCCAATTCTATTCATACATGGTCTCAGTTGGAACAGAAATTTCATGAATATTTTTATACTGGAGATAATGAACTCAGATTGTCACATTTAACATCGGTTAAACAGAAGCATACTGAATCTGTTGCTGAATATATTAGAAGGTTTAGAGATACACGAAACCGATGTTTTAATTTGGTAATTTCCGATAGGGACCTCGCTGATCTAGCTTATTCATGTTTGCTTGTACATCTTAAAGAAAAGCTAGAAGGACATGATTTTGTGGATGTTAGTCAAGTTTTGCAAAAAGCTCTGGCTCAAGAAAGCCGGGCAAAAGAATCTAGAAATTTTCAGAGATCTAGTGATAGAGTTAGTAAAAATGATCGGCCTGGTATGAACATGGTTGGATATGATTCTCAGTCATCAGATGATGAAGGTACAGATATGTGTGTGGCTGAGTGGGATTGGGCTTCTAAGTCTAAACCATTTGTTTGCTCTGCACTAAAGCCGGTTTCACATAAGAAGGAAGAAATGAAATATACATTTGATGTTTCTAAGTGTGATAAGATCTTTGATTATTTGTTACAATGGAAGCAAATTAAACTGAATAATGGCCATGTTATACCATCATCAGAAGAATTAAAAAGGCGTGCTTATTGCAAATGGCATAATTCTTATTCTCACGCTACTAATGGCTGTAATGTTTTCCGTCGACAGGTTCAATCGGCCATTAACGAAGGACGGTTGAAGTTTGATGAGCGAATGCAATTAGATGCTAATCCTTTTCCTATCAACACGATTGATTTTGAGAATAAGAAGGTTCTTGTTCGGCCATCTCAGGCTGAATCAGCAAAAGGGAAAAATATGGTGGTGGATGAGAGTAGCTCAAAGTCTCTGGAGGAGACTAGACAAGTGGCCAGAAGAGTGCAGATTGAGAAAAACTCTAGGGGTGGTGAATCTATTAAAATTACAGTACCAGCATTAGGTTCTGGTGCTATGCAAAGTGCTAGGCCAAGAATGATCAAACCAAAAAGCCCCGAAGTTGACCGTTGGAAAATTAATGAGGGGAAGAGTAAGGCAATAAAAAAGATAGAAAAGCCGAAGGTCACTTTTGATAAGCTTCTGGCTAAGTATGAACATGGCAAGGCTGGTCAGAAATATTTTGATCGGCCGAGAAACTTTAAGCGGCCGAGATCACCAGAACAGGGATTTAATGGTCCAGAATATCAACATGGAGGTTTTCGTGCAGCAGCCCCATATCCATTTAATGGGCCGCCAATGCCTATACCGTGGGGATTCGATTTTGCTCCTTGTCCGCCATGGGGTTGGTGCGGACCATGGATGCCACCTCCTCCGGTAATGCCTTTTGGACATTTTCATCCAGGTTGGGCACCCCACAGAAGGCCGGTGTTTGATAGATTGTCACATCCAAAACATGACCGTTTTGATCAAAGGGATCGGTCTAATGGTAGAGGTGACCATAATAAAAAAGTATACCGTGTGAAGGGAACTAAAAATCTGAATGAGGTACCAGGCTCAATTACAAGTGAGAAACAACCATGTCGCATACTTTCAGGTGCCGACAGTGGAATACAAGGCACAACAGCAACACATGAGAAGGATGAGGTTACAGGAGCGGCAAATAGTCTGGAAGCTACAGTATCATCCGTGAACAGTGATTCTGCTACAGTAAAATCTTTTTTAGTTACTCCTTGTGCTGATTCTGGGGCACCAAAAATGTCAGATTGTGCCAATTTGAGCAATGGTTCAGAAATATAGAAAGTTGATAGGAATGTGCCTTTGCTGCCTGGGACAAAGCCGCAACCACGTTGGTGCCCAAAGGGTCTTTCCAATTCACAAAGACGACGGTTACAGAGGCTACGCATGGAGAAGTTGAGGGAGGATGAAGCCGAAAAATTGAGGGACAAGTTGTTCAATGAGTGGAAGTCTATGGTTCCTGTTCGAAAGGAGTGGAGAGTAAAACAAGTTAATGTACCCGCTCAACCGTCTAGTGATGATGAAGATGATCTGCTGGATGATGAAGGATCTCCGATGATTAAAAATGGCTCTCCAACTTGCGATGGTATGGATATTAATATGGTATTTGTATTGACTTCAGAATTCCAGGCTGTGGAGGAAAGTGAAGCGGCACAGTTGTGTCTTGGTCCCAAGGAAGCTATTTTTGAGAAGCCAGATGAATCAAGCCGTCATTTGAGGCCACTGTATATTAAGGGGCATATTAATGGGAAACCAATATCTAGAATGTTAGTTGATGGCGGAGCTGCTGTAAACTTTATGCCATACTCACTGCTTAAGAAATTGGGGCGAGAGGACAGCGAGCTTGTGAAGACCAATTTGACACTTAATGGATTTGGGGGAGAGCCTACAGAAGCAAAAGGGGTTATCTCTATGGAACTTACTATTGGAAGCAAGACCATACCTACGGCTTTCTTCGTCGCTGATAAGCAAGGTAATTATAGTGTCTTATTGGGTCGTGATTGGATACACGCAAACCGGTGTGTTCCTTCTACTCTTCACCAGTTTTTGATACAGTGGGTCGATGATGATGTGGAGATTGTTCATGCGGATACATCGACCTATATTGCTATGGCTGATGCTTCAGCTAATTGGCAACATGGTGATGCCCAATGTTTGTCAGGGCTAGATCTTACAGATTTTGATTTTCTTACTGTAACAAAAGATGGATTTGTACCCGTAGTTGTAAAGCCGGCTGTTGCAGCTCGGCTCGAGAATATGATGTTATAGATGAGTAAAGAAGATAATTTAGATTGGTTGCAAAGATGTGTAGAACAATATCGGTCAGATAAGAACGATATTTGTGAGGCTATTGATGACTTTGATGAAGTGCAAAAGTTAGGACAAGGTTTTTCGTCTGCTGATCCATTAGAAGAGATTGATATAGGTGATGGTACTGTTCCTAGGCCGACTTTTATTAATAGGAACATGACAGCCGATTACAAAGTGAAAGTGACCGAGTTACTTAAACAATATGTTGATTGCTTCGCCTGGGAGTATCATGAAATGCCGGGTCTTAGCCGAGAGCTAGTAGAGCATCGGTTGCCTATTAAATCTGGATTTAGGCCTCACAAACAACCACCTAGAAAATTTAATCCTAATATGTATGATGGGATCAAAGAACAAATAGGGAGATTATTGAAAGCTGGTTTCATAAGGCCATGTAGGTATGCTGAATGGATTTCTAACATTGTCCCGGTTGAGAAGAAAAATACTGGTAAGTTGAGAATATGTATCGATTTCAGAGATTTAAATAGGGCTACACCTAAAGATGAATATCCTATGCCTATAGCCGACATGTTAATTAATGATGCTTCAGGACATAGAGTTATCAGTTTCTTAGATGGTAATGCTGGTTATAATCAAATTTTTATGGCTGAAGAGGATACTTCTAAAACAGCCTTTAGGTGTCCCGATTTTGTTGGTTTATTTGAGTGGGTTGTTATGACATTTGGTCTAAAGAATGCCGGCGCGACTTATCAAAGAGCTATGAAGCTAATCTTTCATGATTTACTTGGTATAGTAGTAGAGATATATATTGATGATATAGTTGTCAAATCGGATAGTGTGGACCATCATTTAGCCGATTTACGCTTAGCCTTTGAAAGAATGCGTCGGTACGGTTTAAAAATGAACCCACTCAAATGTGCTTTTGGTGTGTCGGTTGGTAAATTTCTAGGATTTATAGTACATGAGAGAGGCATTGAGATAGATCCTAGTAAAATAGAAGCTATTAAGAAAATAGAGGCGCCACAATGTAAGAGGGATGTGCAGAAATTTCTAGGCAAAGTTAATTATTTGAGAAGGTTCATATCTAACTTGTCTGGAAAGGTTAGTGCATTTACACCTATACTTCGGTTGAAGAGGGAAAATGAATTCACTTGGGGGGCAGAGCAACAACATGCATTTGATGAGATCAAAAAATATTTGTCTACGCCTCCTGTGTTGAGGGCACCTAAAGCCGGAACACCGTTTCGGTTGTATGTTGCTGCGGAAGATAATGTTATTGGTGCTGTCCTAACACAAGAAATTGATGAAAAGGAGTATGTGATCACATATTTGAGCCGACGTCTATTGGAAACAGAACAAAGGTATGTATTTATTGAGAAGTTATGTTTATCATTATATCATGCTTGCACAAGATTGAGACACTATTTGCTATCTAGTACTTGTGAAATAGCATGCCAGGCCGATGTTATCAAATATATGCTACAAAAACCGATTTTGAGTGCCAGAATCGGTAAGTGGGCTTATGCATTGATAGAATATGATTTGGCTTATAAATCTTTAAAATCCATGAAAGGCCAAATTGTAGCTAACTTTATTGTTGATCATCGGGTTAGTGATGAAAATGATATAGAGGTCGGCTATATTGAGATATGTCCATGGGAATTATATTTTGATGGCTCAGCTTGTAGAGAAGGACAAAGTGTTGGTGTTGTTTTAGTCTCACCAAGGGGTGCTGTTTTTGAAACATCAGTACGCTTAAAATATTTGTGTACCAATAACCAGGCCGAGTATGAAGCTCTTTTGCTGGGTTTGCAAATTTTAGAATCCATGGGTGTGAGGAGTGTACGAGCTTTTGGTGATTCACTATTAGTCGTATAACAAATTCGTGGGAATTATCAATGCTTTGATGGGTCACTAAATAACTATTTGGAGAAGTGTTTGGAAATCATAGCAGCCCTGGATGATTTTGCCATTAGCCATATATCTAGAGAAGAGAATATTAAAGCTAATGATCTAGCACAGCAAGCATCAGGTTATCAAGTTAGTAGAGGAGAATTATATGTCCTGAGACAGCCGGTGCTACAGTGTGCTGAAATTTCTATGGCCGAACCTAATGATTGGAGAAGACCCATAATTAGATATTTAGAAGATCCTAGCCAATCAGTAGATAGAAAGGTTCGACGCCAAGCATTGAAATATACATTATTAGATGGTGAATTATATCGTCGGACACCAGAGGGATTGCTTTTAAAATGTCTAGGTCCAGACCAATCCAAAGTTGCTATGGGTGAAGTACATGAGGGGATGTGTGGTACACATCAGTCGGCTCATAGGATGAAGTGGTTGTTAAGAAGAGCTGGGTTTTATTGGCCGACTATGTTAGAAGATAGTTTTAGATACTATAAAGGGTGTGATTCATGCCAAAAATTTGGGGATATACAGTTAGCACCTGCTTCTATGTTGCATCCTATAATTAAGCCATGGCCGTTTCGTGGATGGGGTTTGGATTTTATCGGCCAAATACACCCTAAGTCATCCAAAGGTCACCGTTTTGTTTTGGTAGCTACCGATTATTTTACAAAGTGGACAGAAGTTGTTCCTCTTAAAAATATGACTCATAAGGAGGTGATTAAATTTATTTTAGAACATATTGTTTATCGATTCGGCATACCACAAACTTTAACCACAGATCAAGGTTCATCTTTTATATCGCATCAAGTACGTGAATTTGCCGAATCACTTAAGATCAAGCTCTTGAATTCATCACCATATTATGCTCAGGCCAATGGTCAGGCCGAGTCCAGTAACAAGATTTTGATTAAGCTTATCAAAAAGAAAATAGAGGAACATCCAAAAAAGTGGCATGAGGTGTTGCATGAAGCATTATGGGCTCACCGAATATCTCAACATGGTGCTACAAAAGTGACACCATTTGAATTAGTATACGGGCAAGAGGCTGTTTTACCTATTGAGGTAAATCTGGACGCACTTAGGCTGGCCAAACAAAATGATTTGTCGGCCGTAGATTATCATAACCTCATGATGGATAGAATAGATGAAGTGATAGATGAGAGGATGAAAGCTTTAAGAGAAATTGAGAGGAATAAATTGAGAGTAGCCAAGGCTTATAATAAGAAAGTAAGAGAAAATTCGTTCCAGGTTGGGGACTTGGTTTGGAAAACGATTTTGCCTGTTGGGTCCAAGGATAATAAGTTTGGAAAGTGGTCACCAAATTGGGAAGGACCATATAAAATTTTAGAGGTTGTCCCTGGAAATTCCTATTTAGTGCAAAGTTTTCAAGGAGAAAAATTGCCCAGAGCTCTTAATGGGAAGTACTTGAAAAAGTACTATCCAAGCGTTTGGCAAGACGCCTGAATGATAGTATTATGCGGCCGATGCTTTATTATCATCGCCCTAAGAAAATAGAATACAAATGGCCGGTGCTTGACTACCATCGCCCTGAGAAAATGGATACAAATGGCCGGTGCTAGTCATCGCCCAAAGACAGAGCTAAATGATTAACGTGTTGATTAATGATTATGATGCAAGGTACAGATGATTTTTGGTAAGCAAGCTTTACCAAAAAACAGGGGGGCATGTGTTGATAGTCAAATTTGGCAGATTAAAAATATGGATCATGATGCTGATCTGCTAATGTGCTAAGCTGAAGATTGTTTTTTAACTGAAGATATACACACGCTGATGGAGTTGTGGAGGTAAGAGTACAGGAAGTTGAAGATTCAGACTCCAGTTTTGTTCACGTACAACCACCATCAGGTATAAGATGAAGACGGGGCTACGGTTGAGATATGCTTGATTATTTTGGAGCACAGAGAGGAGCGGACATCGCTGGTTATACTGTTTTTATTATCAAGGAAACCAGGTTTCTGTTCAGATTTTGAATGTACAGATAAGGACCAAATCTTATAAAAGAGAGTTGTAACCAGATCGGCCTCCTGATCGTTCAAAGGATCAAAGTCCAGATCGCCCTATATATACAAGGTCAGAGGCCGGTAGAGGGCAACCCAACATCGACAAAAAAAAATCTATTATTTCTACGCACAGTTTTTCTTTAGTTCATCTTTTTTTTCATCGCCTAGCTCTGTTCTTGCCTGCAAGTTCAGAGATCGCCGCAGCAGTAGGTCGATCCTACGCCGCTGCACCCGGAAAACGGGACCTAGACGTCGCTTAGGTTCCGTTTGCCGTTGATCCGTTGAAGATTCGTCCAGAAGAATCAAGTTTTCTTTGAGATCAGCAAGAAGAAGGCCGTTCTGTTTCTCATACAGCAAAAGAGAAGACCGGCAAGATTGTTGATCAGTTCAGGAATTGAGTGTGTTGCTGTGCATACGATTTTTGCCATCAACAGATAACTTTTGACAGAGAAAAAAGTCGTCGAAACATACCAACATGGGATCTAATTTCGAAGGTCTTGCCATTGTGGATTTTTTTTTTGTGAAAACGGATTTTGAATTGGGCAAACGGTTTCAGTTATAGAACATTTCAAAGTTTCGAAATAGGAAGAATCTATGATGACATTAGCTTTGTTGCTCTCTTAGTGCATTTGCATGTGGGAAGAAAGTTGAAGAAAAGCATTTTCATGTTCGGAATTCGCCTATGTGAACATCGCGGTAACTTATGTATCATAGACATGATAACTTTCATATCCCAAGCATGGTAACTTTTTATCCGAAAAAAAATCGTCGGAACATATCAACATGGGATCTAGTTTTGAAGGCCTCGTCGCGACAAATCTTTTATGTGAAAACATTTTTTTCAATCGAAGCGACGGTTTAAGCTACAAAACATTTTGAATTTTAAATTTTCTTGGAATCTTTGCTGTCATCATCATTCTTGTCTCGTATGCATGTATACACACTTAAGTAAATCAATTGAATACAATTAGCATAGAGGAGTCGCGGGCTTGAGAAATCCCTGGCTGCATGCCGCATCATGTCGTTTGGCAATACATGGATCCTTCGTATCTGTTTCTAAAAACAGAATGTTTGGAAGTTAGCCCAGTCCAATAACTAAATGCTACTGTGCGTATTACTTTGTACTCCGGCGAGCGCAACCATGTTTGTGATAACATTCGGTCCTTCATATATATTGAGAACTTTAAGTATATATACTTGCCTCCAAAAAAAAAACTTTTAGTATATATACTGAAATGGGAGTTGGGATCAGCAAACATCAAGAAATATGTGGTCTGCGTACAAATGCAAACACGCCTAATCTCTAGAGGTTTTTTTGAAGGTCCTTATGTCTGAGATTGATATGTCAGAACTGCAAAAAAAAAAAAAAAAAAGATTTAAACACACTTGCTTCAACCTGTAGTGCTCTTCAGAAACCTTGCTAAACCCAGATTCCTACTGATCAAATCATGTATGTGCGCTATATGACCTCTTGTAATGAACATATTTAGCACAAAATAATTGCAAGAAACACGCACACGAAGAGAGGATGATCTGAGGGCCAATGGCTTGTGCAGATAATAAGCCTGTCTAATGTCAGGGCCATCAAGTATGACCTGCAAGACGGGCGGATGTATCTATCAATTAGCTCTAAAATGCTTCCTGTCAATTTACTTGGAACATAGATCTTAGGATGCGAAAAGGATTTTCAATGTAATCATTGCTAGGTATTATTCAGATTACACTCGTCGCGCAACTCTTGTTTTTGAAGGAAAAATATCATGTTGTTTCTTTTTCTGGAAATGTCTCGTGTTGTGTTCTTATACTGAAGACAGACAGTTCCATTCCCCTCTACTGATTCAAATTTTGCTGCTGAGTTCTTAATCTCTTGAGCAACCATATTATCATGCACATATATCACCCAGTCAATCATAGCCGACATCCAGCTCACAGTGATCACTTTGTGTTCCCGTGTCACTTTTTTCGCTGCCATAATTCACTGTTTCAGATTGGAGTGATGACCTAGAACTCCAATTTCTAATTGGGCTAGTTCATCCATGTTAATTTCGATGTAGACAGTCGGAGGCTGCTAACATTATCTCTCTACCCTAGTCAATCAATTCCTGTCCATTTTCTAACTCGAATTATATGTCTGCAATTGAGCTGAGCTCAGCCGAGCAAGTTACTCTCTGAATCACTCTAGTTCTCGCATGTCTAGCACCCATAAAGTAACAGCCACCCAAAACCCTCAGCTCATTCGTTACCTGCAGCATGAAGTTCATGTATGTCGGTTTTTCGCCAACCGACATACATGAACCATAGGCGTGACGACAGGGTGTGCCGCACGTGGGCACGCGGCAGGAGGTCGCGTGACTGCCGGGAGCAGGCCGTCTAGCCTCGTCGGAACTGTGGCAGGAGGTCACACTCCGACGGAGCCCTCCGCTGACGCGGTGGTCGCGTTTGGAGGCATCCCCGACCCGGCGACTGGGGACAGGCGGACGAGTCACCGTCTTCAGGCTCAGCCGGATGTGGATGACCTACAGATGGGCCGTGCTATGCGGGCGGCTAAGCTCCGTGACGTCGAGGCAACGACAGGTATGGCCATCAATACGAATTGTTCCATTTTGCACTTTTCTGAGGATGATATTAGTTTAAACGCAAATAAAATTGGGGTTTCTCTGGATAGTAATGGAAAGGAAATCTCAAAATCTGTGAACGATCTGTTAGACTTAGAGGCTGAGTGGGCTATGGAGATGGTTCGAAATATTGCGGCAGTAAAGCCGATGAGTGACTCGGAGATTAATGCACTGGGGATGGGGGCATTAGAGCGCCTATGTGAGGATCTAGTCCCACCATCTCTAATGCCTGAGGAGGAGAATGAAATCGGTTTGGAGGGGTATATGGCCCCTACACAACCGAACGAGTGCGCGCAGTCAGAGACCGGTTATACGGACCGGGTGGCTGGCCAGGATAAGCCGAAACATTCCTGGAAGAGGAAGGTGTATCCTGTATCGGCGATGCGCAGAAGTGCAAGATTTAAGACTGCAAAAAAAAATTATGATGAAAGATGAAAGGAATCTTTTGGAACAGCAGAGGTCTAGCAGACTTGGCTAAAAGAAGGTTCCTAGCGGAAACATCTCTTGAACACAAACTCGATTTCATTGCACTAATGGAAACCGGTAGAGATAATTTTACGCCACAATTCCTTAGTACTCTCTCCGGTGGTATTGACTATGATTGGCACTGTTTACCGCCAAGAGGAAGGTTCGGGGAGATCTTACTTGGAGTGAGGTGCGAGACGCTCGAAGTCCGAAACGTGGTGTTTGGGGACTTCGCCGTCAAATTTAGGGTACGCTCGAAGGAGGATGGATTCCAATGGGCGCTACTGGCAGTATACGGTGCGGCTCAGTCAGAGCTCAGGATGGACTTCTTGGCTGACCTAGTCCGGATTTGTGGGGTCGAGAGGTTACCGGTTTTAGTTGGTGGTGACTTTAATATCATCAGGCGGAGAGATGAAAAAAATAATGATAACTTTGATGGCAGATGGTCATTCATGTTTAACACTATTATCGAAAGCCTTGATTTGCGAGAAATTGAGCTATCGGGAAGAAAATTTACTTGGGCGAACACTTTACCCAATCCAACTTTTGAGAAGTTGGATCGGGTTCTCGCGAGTGTGGAATGGGAGCAGAAATTCCCACGTGTGACTGTGAGAGCGCTGTCGCGCGCAATTTCTGACCATAACCCGTTGTTGGTTGACTCGAGGGAGGCAACCCACGTGGGAAACAAGAACACCTTCTCCTTCGAGTTGGCTTGGTTTGAGAGAGAAGGATTTGTGGACCTCATAGCTAGAGAATGGGCTAGGGCCACAGGGGGAATAACAAATGTTGACAAGTGGCAAAATAAAATTAGGCACCTTAGGCAGTTCCTGCGGGGATGGGCCAAACATGAGAGCCGCATTTATAAGAGGGGGAAACAAAGGCTTCTAAATCTTATAAATGATCTAGATATAAAAGCCGAATCTGCGCTCTTGGATGATAATGAAAGGACATCACGAGCGGAGGCAGAACAAAATCTCAAACAGCTCCTCAGAGAAGAGGAACTGAAGTGGGCGCTTAGAGCGGAAGTGCGACAAGTCGTTCAAGGGGATGACAACACGCTGTTTTTCCATTTGATTACCAGTGGAAAACACAGAAAGAAAAGAATATATCAACTTGAACAGGATGAGGGTACAATTGTTGGGCACGAAAACCTCAAGTCGTACATATCCGAGTACTATAAGCAACTATTTGGGCCGCCAGAGGACAATACTGTGTCCATGGATGAGCAGTGGGTGGGTGATATTCCTCAACTCGGGACTGGCGAGAATGAGATATTAACCGCACCATTTACGGAGAAAGAGGTGTTTGAGGCGATATCGCAAATGAAGAATAATAAGGTGCCAGGCCCGGATGGGTTTCCGGCGGAGTTTTATAAGAAATGCTGGCACATCATTAAAGGCGATTTGCTTCCGATGTTTCGGGACTTGTTTAATGGCAATTTACAGCTTTTCCACCTAAACTTTGGGACAGTTACGTTGTTGCCAAAGAAGGAGGGGGCAGTGCGCATTGAACAATTCAGACCAATTTGCCTTCTTAATGTGAGTTTCAAAATTTTCACAAAGGTAGGAACGAATAGATTGACGCAGATTGCACATGTTGTGGTGCAACCTAGTCAATCGGCCTTCATGCCGGGTAGAAACATACTAGAGGGTGTAGTTGTCCTTCATGAAACCTTGCATGAAATCCACTCGAAGAAACTGGATGGGGTTATCTTCAAGGTGGATTTCGAGAAGGCATATGATAAGGTTAAATGGCCATTCCTACAACAAGCATTGCGTATGAAGGGATTCGACGACATATGGAGGAGGCATGTCGAATCATTTGTACAAAAAGGGAGCGTTGGAATTAAAGTCAATGATGACATTGGTCATTTTTTCCAAACGCACAAAGGGCTCCGGCAGGGAGACCCTATGTCCCCTATCCTATTTAATGTAATTGCGGACATGTTAGCAATTCTAATAGGAAGGGCTAAAGAGGAAGGCCAGGTAGGTGGACTAGTACCACATCTAGTGGATGGTGGGGTGTCTATTCTACAATATGCTGATGATACTATCCTGTTTATGGAGCACGATATAGCAAAAGCAAGAAACATGAAACTTATCCTTTGCCTATTCGAACAGTTGTCGGGCTTAAAAATTAATTTTCACAAGAGTGAATTGTTCTGTTTTGAGAGAATCAAAGAGGAACAAGAGGCCTATAAACAACTCTTCGGATGTGAGATGGGGAACTTACCGTTCAGTTATTTAGGCATACCCATTCACCATCGTAAGCTATCCAACAAAGAGTGGAAGGGTATTGAGGATCGTTTTGAGAAAAAGCTAAGCTGCTGGAAGGGCAAGCTTCTGTCTTATGGAGGTAGGCTGATTTTGATTAACTCGGTTCTGACGAGTATGCATATGTTCCTTCTGTCCTTCTTTGAGTTGCCGGTAGGAGCACGCAAAAGGTTGGACTTTTATCGATCCCGCTTCTTTTGGCAAAGTGATGAAGTTAAGAAGAAATACAGACTTACTAGATGGGACATTATATGTAGACCCAAGGACCAGGGAGGTCTGGGAATTGAGAATTTAGAGGTTAAGAACAGATGCCTGCTTAGTAAGTGGCTATTCAGAATATCTGTGGAGACTGAAGGTATGTGGGTACAAATTCTGCGTAATAAGTACCTAGAATCTAAAACCTTGGCCCAGGTCACAGTAAGGCCCAATGATTCACCATTCTGGAAAGGTTTGATGAAAGTGAAAGCAACCTTTTTCCATAGAACCAAATTTACCATTGGGAATGGTCGGTCCACGAGATTCTGGGAAGATACGTGGTTGGGGGAGACGCCTCTAGCCATACAATATCCGTCTCTCTATAATATTGTGCAACGTAAGGATGCATACGTTGCCACAGTATTACAGTCAAATCCTCTAAATATTCAATTTCGACGAGCTTTGATAGGACATCGATGGGATGAGTGGATTCACTTAGTCAGAAGACACCACAGTATTCCAGGATGAGTCCGATAGGATTAAGTGGAAATTAACAACTACTGGCATCTTTTCAGTGAAATCCATGTATTTGAACCTTATTGACACCACAGTAATCTCCAAGTCGATCCATATTTGGAAGGTTAAGGTACCCTTAAGAATCAAAGCCATCATGCAGTTTGTTCACAAGAAGGTGATTCTCACTAAGGATAATTTGGCAAGGCGAAATTGGGAGGGAAGTACACGTTGTAGCTTTTGTGATCATGAGGAGACTATCAAACACCTTTTTCTCCAATGCCCGCTAGCAAAAAATTTATGGCAAACAGTCCACATAGCTTTTAATATCATTCCTCCTGATAGCATTGACACGTTGTTTGGTACGTGGCTTAATGGAGTTGACATAACTATGGCTAGACATATTCGCATAGGAGTATGTGCACTTCTTTGGGCGATATGGAACTGCAGGAATGACATGGTTTTTAACGGACAAACACATATAAATTTGTTGCAGGTACTTCACAGGGCATCGGCGTCGATCCGTACATGGTCCTTACTCACTCCTGCGGAAACCAGGGAGCCTTTGGTTACTGGGTCTATCCGATGGGAGACGGTAGCTCGGGATATCTACAACCGGTTTGGATGGCGGTCCAGTAATAGGATAGATGGCTAGGCATCTTGGCCTATTTTAGCCGGTTGTGGCACCCTTTTTTATGATTTGGTTTTTTGGTTACTCTTTCAGAGATTGTTCGGAACTACAGACTTTGTGTTCGCTATTATTAATAAAGGGGCCGTATGCATCGCACTGATGCAGAGGCCGGAGGTAATCCTCCTTTTCTAAAAAAATAGGCTACAATAAAAACATCTACAACCGCGTATGACAAATATGACCCCTCAAACGTCCGCGAACGCGCCCGTACACGTCCGCGAGGAGTGACCGGATATGCCTCAAATTAGCATAACTGCATCCGGACATTTCATACTAGATTCTTAAATTCATATTAAAAACATGCAAACGGAAAAAACTATGTGCTACGTAGATCACCTAGCTACTCCTCGTCGAAGATGTCGATTATCTCAGTGCTTGGTTCCGTGTACATGGGCGGCAACTGCAGCTCCGGCTCCTCCGACGCATCCGACTGCTCCGCTCCGGCCTCCTCCTCCTCTATCTCCGTCTCGAGTTCGGCGAAGAGCGCATCACACGCCGCCTGCTCCTGTCGGAGGAACTGTCGGTTGGCCTCCACATAGGCCTCATCCTGGATGGACTCCAGGATTGCCTGTTGCTCCGCCATCTCCGCGGCTTGGGCGACGGTAAACTCCGCCTCCGCCTCCGCCATGTTGAACCCCGGAGCAGGCTGCTCCGCCTCGTCCTCCTCCGGATCCGCCACCTCTATCGGCTCGGGCAGCTATTCTCCCTCCTCCTCTGGCTGTTGTTCCTCCTCTAGCTCCGGCGAGTCCAGAGGCAACCCGACAAAGATGCGGGCGGCACACCTAGCCTGGATCTCCTCCGCGATCTGCCTCCGGCGGCTCTGGCGTGAGCATGGCGTATGTGGTGATCTTCCGCCGGACCATGGCGATGCCGGAGAGCATGGGAGAGCGGGGGAGAGGAGGCGGACGGGCTCGGGTAGCGGCGCAGAGAGGGAGGAGGTGGATGGACTAGGGTTGGGGGACGTCGGCCGGGTTAAATATTCGGATTTGGCCTCGGGCGACGAGCCGGAGCGGCGCCACGTGGCGTTCACAGTGCGGCAACGGAGGAGGTGTCCATCGGACCGCCGGGTTTCCGGACGATTCCGCACGGGACCCCCATCGTCAGTCCTACGTGGCGGACGCGTCCAAGCGCGCCCTTGCGTCTCATATCCGTCCCATATTTACGCTGGATATGAAGGGTGCTGGTCAGTCCGGACGCTTGAGGCCCGTGTGGGACATCCGTCTGGATCAGATTTTCGTGACCGGTTAGTGACGGGATGGGGTCGTCCAGACTTTTGAGGTCCGGCTGTAGATGCTCTAATGTATTTTTTATATAGCCAATCAGGTCATGCTTTATCCCAAGCACTGCCGACAGCTACAAATTAAAGACGGAGCAGAGCACATCTCCAACCTGCCGTTTCATCCAGCCATTGCATAGATCAAGTGTAACAGTGATTGTTCCTTGGTGCTTTCAGCTGTCAGTTTCGACCATGCCTAACACACGTTGTATTATGTGCTGATCGGCATGCTGGGAGTGTAAACCTGTCTCTTCTACTTGATGATCTCTCTACTCAGCAGTGAGATGTCGGCCCTCGAAGAGAGAGTCGCCGAGCTCGAAAGCGGCCCTCTTGACGGTGCGGACGATGATGAATGATGAATGATCTTGTATGATGCTCGTGAAATCCTCGGCGTTGTCAGGTAAACTTTGCCCTGACTGAAGTAAGGAATCGATCCAGTTTAGGCGCCGTGGTTTCTCTATGTATGCTATGTATGCAAGTGCCAGATGTAGTAGTAACTTGTAAGCATTTCGAGGTGTTACTGGCAGGAGCCGCTTATGTGCCGATCTCTGAAAGCCTGAAATCACTACGTGCTGAGGTGTTTCTCTCTTGTGTCAACTGACCATTACGTGCTTGTTATTAACTGCGCGGGTTCACTGTCAGGCACCATCTCGTGGAGACGCTGGAGACCCCTTTTATCCCCGGAGATGCCGTGCGCGGCATGGGGTTGCTAGCTACAGAGTTCCAGCGTTAACGGGACGCGGACCCTGACTGTTAGGATGGGGTCTCAAGACAATCCTTTTCTCTTCTTTCCCGCGGATAAATCTCAAGACGATCACCGCATCACTGCTGCTGCACACGGCTCGATCTAGTTGAAACTTGCACACGGCAAGAACCACGCGTACGGACGGCAAGAACCACGCGTACGGCATACGTACCGCGGTGATTCCTGCCAACAGTTGTCAGCGTGGTCTGGTCTTTCAAGGATAACAGTGTGGTCTGGTCGCCCGTGCCGTGCCCTGAGCTGGTCCATGGTTTCTCTCGTCCACGGGCGTGGTAATATTTCTCAGAAACTTCACTTGAAATTGAAAAATAACATCATCCAGAACGTCTACTAAAATCTGACCACTCCAGCCATCGCGCCAGCCATGATCTAAGCATAAAGAGGACCACGGGCAACTCTTCTAGCAAATTCCCTATACTAAAACTGGAATAAGTGTTCTCTATTACTTTCCTCGGCCAAAATAAGTGTCGTTGATTTAGTATAGATTAGTGCCGCTGATTTAGTACACTGTTTTTTTAATAAGTGTCGCTGAGTTAGTACAAACTTATTTTGGAACGGATGGAGTATTATTTTTGTAGGAAAAACACTTTTCTGCGGCTAGCATATTTCTTATCCTAATTTTTTTTTCTTGCTAAAATTTTCAAACTTACATAACATAAAAATTAAAAACTTGAACAATGAAGTGCACACAATTCAAATACATGGCACACTTAATGTTCTCAAACATAAACCATTCAAATTCAAACACAACATACGGTCCAAATGAATTCAGAATTCAGATAAATATGATTAAAGCACAAGAATCCAGTGTTATGGAGGCGTCAATGATGCTCAATAAAATCTTCTTGAAGTTAGTTGTGAGCTTGACGGCTCTCGATACTTTGGTGTGCTTGGAGGAAGGATTCGATCCTGTTTGGAAAATGCTCCGGCTCCACCGGGTGGTCATTGAACATATACCGAAAGTTCTAATTGAGAACCACGGCGCGGCCTCCTGAAATCCTCCTACATTGCAAATTTGCAACCGCGACACTCACAAACTCAAAATAATCGTCGTCTTCCTCATCTGACCTGCATAAAGTGAAAATCTATCTTGATATACTTTGGTCTGGCATGGAACACTAGATTGGCACACAGATAAGTAGAACCAAGATTGGTCTTGTTTAACCATAGAGACTAAGTTGGGTTTAATCTTATATTGCTCGGGAGCGACATCAACTTGTGCTATTGGTTCGCACATAAAGATATTGCTTGAAGCAGCAAAGCTTCCAAAGGTTACGAACCGTAATTTTTTGGGGGGGTTTTCTAGTGACAACACTAGCAACATAAATTAAGCTAGAACAAAAACTGAAAACAAAAACTAGAACAAAGACTCTAACAAAAAATTTACACAGTTTCAAACACACAATTCTTCCTCGGCAACGGCGCCAGAAAAAAGTCCCCTTTAGTGATCCAGCAAACATATAGCAAAAAGTATTCTTGCCTTTTTCCCGAGAGGTGACCCTGAGTTATTGAATCCACGAGAGGACGTAAGACAAGGGTTTCTAACAAGGTTTTGCAAGAGTATTAAATTCCACCTCTTGGACCAGATCAAAATCAAGTTGCAACGTAGAACACTTATAATAAAAATAGGCATGGGCATAAGGACATGTTTCTTACAACCATATATATCTGTGAATGGGATCATTGTGGTATTAATGTGTTCCCTGAAAAACATCCGTCAAGATGTGCTTGCAATGTATCGACATGGGGGATGTGCCCAAATCACGGCTTGGTCGGACATGCATCAAGAGTCAGTTGTCCAACCGAAGGCCCTATCCATCGTGAGGGTTACCTTGATAATTAAGATAGAATCGCAAAAAAATGGGCAATTAATGACTAACTGTATCCCCAAAGATAGGATTCATGCTGGGCACCACTAGGGATCAGACTACTGATCCCTAGCAGTATATCAGACCAGTGGGCAGCCGTTAGACCGATTACACTTGCAAGGCGTGATTAGGTGCTCAGCGTGTGGCCCACTGCCCTCTAGTTAGTTTCCAAAGTATACTCATGTGATTACGATGCTTCCATATCAGATTCCTATTTGCTTCCTTGAATTAACTTCTTCATAAAATTACGCAAGCATATAATTTAAAGTCCATCTAAATTCTTCTATTTTCATACTTTATTCAACAATTTTTTCTAGACATTTTTTTTGCTTCTAGTGCATAGAGAATTTGCTTCGATGAGAAATGCATCCCATGTAACATTTTATTCTATTTTAAAGCAGCAAAACCTTGCTTTCACCGATGGGATAATTTGCTTCAATCTCAACCAAACTTTTTTGGATGTAATTTCTTTCCAAACACTTTGCTTCCATGTAATAAAATTTGGCATCTAAGAATATGTTTCCATATCATAAATTTGGGTCCCATGTATTTTTTTTTATCAATTTTCCAACAAGAAACTTGCTTCCTTCCAATAATAGAAGTGCTTCCGTGGTAAAATTAATTTGCTTCTAGTCAAACATAAGTTGGTTTCATTGCTTTGTTCATTCTTACAATAACTTTCAAACATGACACAAATTTATTCCGTTCAAGTAACCAAAAGTGCGTACGATGCTTCCATAATTCAATAATTGTATGTTCCCTATAGACCGTAGATATGATTCCCTTCGCTTGGGGTCGACCTCACTGTAGGGCAGATCCAAATGTCATGAGTCATCATACTTCTTAGTATATGCATCAGTCGCCTCCATATATGTCACCGGCTGCATCCATCAGTTCCAAAGCCAGCACACTACTCCGTTAGACATGATGCATAAGTATAGAAGGTATATATGAATAAACAACGAGTATTGCATGATGGAACGACAGTTGGTTCACGCAATGCAATACCTTTTGATTCACAGGAAGGACTTCGAATAGGGCAAAAGGACCGGAGGCCACTGCTGGTTCTCTGGCTGAGGAGTGCAGCCGGTTCAAATCTCAAGGTCCAGGCACTTTGTTTGGCAACAAACACGGTGAAGATAGAGGGCACAGCCACCTACTGTCGTGATGGCGCGCCACCGAGGTCACTTGGGACCGCACCTAGGAGTAGGTCGGTAGAGGGGATTGGATCTGGGCGCTGTGGTGGATTGCATCATCAACGGTAGGTTTCGTCTCCGGCGAGGCGGGAAGGGAGCACGGTGCATAGGAGATGGAACCTAGGCTGAGCAGTAGGGGAGGGCCTGGGCGACAATGTTGACGGCGAGCTCGGAGGGAGGATGCGATACATCCATGAGAGAGGAACGTAGGTTCAGGAGAGATTGACGGGAGTGGGACCAGGGCCTGCGTCAAATACGTATGGGTGGTTAACAACCTTGACCGTGGGATTAATCCGGCATCGATGGTTCACATGTGGTCTGGTGATTGCTTTGTATCAGACCACTGGTACGAAGCGTTATATCAGACCAGTGGACAGCCGTGAGATCGATTACACTTGCAAGACATGATTAGGTGCTCAGCGTGTGGCCCACTGCCCTCTAGTTAGTTTCCAAAGTATACTCCTGTGATTACGATGCTTCCATATCAGATTCCTATTTGCTTCCTTGAATTAACTTCTTCAGAAAATTACGCAAGCATATAATTTATAGTCCATCTAAATTCTTCTATTTTCATACTTTATTCAACATTTTTTCTAGACATTTTTTTTGCTTCTAGTGCATAGAGAATTTGCGTCGATGAAAAATGCATCCCATGTAACATTTTATTCTATTTTAAGGCAGCAAAACCTTGCTTTCACCGATGGGATAATTTGCTTCAATCTCAACCAAACTTTTTTGGACGTAATTTTTTTCCAAACACTTTGCTTCCATGTAATAAAATTTGGCATCTAAGAATATGTTTCCATATCATAAATTTGGGTCCCATGTATTTTTTTTATCAATTTTCCAACAAGAAACTTGCTTCCTTCCAATAATAGAAGTGCTTCCGTGGTAAAATTAATTTGCTTCTAGTCGAACATAAGTTGGTTTCATTGCTTTGTTCATTCTTACAATAAGTTTCAAACATGACACAAATTTATTCCGTTCAAGTAACCAAAAGTGCGTACCATGCTTCCATAATTCAATAATTGTATGTTCCCTATAGACCGTAGACATGATTCCCTTCGCTTGGGGTCGACCTCACTGTAGGGCAGATCCATGTGTCATGAGTCATCATACTTCTTAGTATATGCATCAGTCGCCTCCATATATGTCACCGGCTGCATCCATCAGTTCCAAAGCCAGCACACTACTCCGTTAGACATGATGCATAAGTATAGAAGGTATATATGAATCAACAACGAGTATTGCATGATGGAACGAAAGTCGGTTCACGCAATGCAATACCTTTTGATTCACAGGAAGGACTTCGAATAGGGCAAAAGGACCGGAGGCAACTGCTGGTGAGGGAGTCCGGGATTAAGGGGTCCTCGGACTACCGGCCTATTCCTTATGGGCTGGACTCGTGGGCCACTCGTTGGAGGATCGGACTGACCGCATACCCCGTGACCAGGGGGAAACTCAGGAGTCGTGGCGTGCCCTTCAAGCTTAAGATGATAGAATAGGCATGTTTATTCCTTCGATAAGCAACCGACTATGTGTAACCCTAGGGACCCCTGGTATCTATATAAGCCAGAGGGTTTAGTTTGTAGCGGCAGGTGAACTCATCTAGGGTTTAGCTACTTGATCTCGAGGTAGATCGACTCTGTAATCTTCATAAGCATCTATACAACCAAGCAGGACGTAGGATTTTACCTCTATAGGAGGGCCTGAACCTGGGTAAACATCGTCTCCTTCGTCCCCTGTTATCCATCGATTCTAGATCCACAGCTCGGGACCCCCTACCCGAGATCCGCCGGTTTTGACACCGACATTGGTGCTTTCATTGAGAGTTCCGTTGCGCGACCGCTAGAGGAATTGATGGCTCGCCTTATCATCAACGATGAAGTCTGCAGCAAGAACGTTTTCGTTCCTGGTCAGATTTTCGCGCTCGGCAGCATCGTGTCGCATGCCGATCAGGCCGGCCATCTTGGCCAGGTCGGAAGTTTCATCCCCGATCAGGAAGTCAGATTCGGGAACCTTGAGTTCGTCGCCGACTCCCGGGGAGACCTCGTTTTAACGAATCCCTCAGCTCTCATGGAGGAGCCCGCAGGCCCCGACGCCTCAACGCCGGAGGCAGCAGGTCCCACCGCTGAGGTGGCCTCTATCCCTGGGTCAGCCATAACGCCCAACCCAGCTGATATGCCCGGATCTGCCGCGGCCAAATACAACCCGGGCACGTCGTCGAGCGACCCTAGGACAACGGCGCTGCGGATCGACCCCATGCGCTCCAGCGACATGGACCCCGCCGACATCTCGTCATTAAACGAGTTACTTGGACGGATTCAAACCATGGGCGTGACCGACGGCCAAACCTCAGTCTACGACCGGATCGGGTTTAAACCCGATGTTGGGGAGATTCATACCCCACCGATCACTCACTTAGTCGCCACCGTCGAGTGTCCGGCCGGAGGCTCGTCCTCTCAACTACCGGAATTAAAAACAGTTTACATCCCGGTTTTCGACCGTCAGGATCTCTCCTACAATCTGATATCCGGAACCCACACTGGAAATAGTTCGGGATCGGCCGCCGATCTAGCACGCGACCTAGAACTCGCGCAGAGGGGTCCTGTTGATAATATGACTCCGAACCCGCCATGCTGGATCCCACGATGACACGGGAGGCAAACACCGTGATCCCGGACTCACATCCTGGCGAGAAACTAAAATTTTTCCCGCCCACCACCCAATTCGAGCACTCCTCAAGCAGCGCAGGAGAGCCCAAGTTATCGGGCTTATGGGAAGTTCAACAACAGCCAGGGGAATCAGTGCACCATTTTTGGGCTAGACTCCTCCTTATTAAAGACAGAGTACCAGACTCTAGTGACCAGGAGATAATAGCAACCTTCAGACACAATTGCCACAATGAAGGAATCCTCAATGCCCTAGCCCGTCGTCACATTCATGACTTCACCGAGCCATGGGACCTGGCACAAAAATATTGCGCCATGGAAAGCACCTGGCAAGACAAACGTTTGTTTTCAGAGCCGGTCCCTGCCGAACACCCTAGCGAAGCTCGGAAAAAGCGAATACCTCTGAAACGGCCGTCCAAACACGAACCCATCGAGAAAAAGAATAGACCCCCTACGGGAGTCAGAACTGTCCTTGACGAACTATTAGACAAGCCATGCCCTATACACTCTGTATTATTGAACACAAGCCCGACTCACAGCCTTAGAGCTTGCTGGGTCGTCTGACAGGTCGCAAAAAGCGGAGAGGCCATCCTCGAGGCCCTACCTCCAGGCAGACGTTCAACAGCGCTACCAGAATGCAACGCCGATATCCTGACGATCTACGAAACGTTTTCCTCCAGGAATAAGAGGAAGAGAGCTCTTCGAGAACTCGAACAAATCTATCAGGTGGCAGCAACGAATTCATGGACAGACACACCGATCACCTTCGGAGAAGCTGATCAACCAATCACCCGCCCCGCCCGAACACCTGCCGCACTGGTCCTCAACCCCATCGTCGATGGTTTCAGGTTACAAAAGGTGCTAATGGACGGCGGCAGTGGTTTAAACCTCATTTACGAGGATACCTTGGAAAAAATGCAGTTCGACCGATCCCGCATCGAACATAGCAACACAACCTTTCGTGGGATCATCCCCGGGAAAGAGGCACGTTGTTCCGGACGCGTTACCCTCGATGTGGTATTCGGCACGCCCGAGAACTACAGATTTGAAGAACTTCTCTTTCATATCGTGCCCTTTCACAGTGGTTACCACGCTCTGTTGGGGCGTGATGCTTTCACAAGATTTCAGGCTATACCACATTACGGGTATATGAAGCTCAAGATGCCGGGCCCAAACGGGGTGATCACAATCACAAGTGACCCGAATAGACCCCTTCGAGCCGAAAACAGAACAGCAGCGCTCGCCCTCGAGGCACTAGCTGAGACCTTTGCAGCAGAGGAATTGACCGCACTCCGGTCAACTGTGGACAAGGATGATGTGGTCCTTAGCAAGAGGCCCAAACCCACGTCCTTTAAACCTGCAGACGAAATCATCAAATTTCAGGTACATCCAACGGACCCCAATAAAACAGCGTCCATCGGAGCTCAGCTGGACCCCATGGTGGACGAAGCACTGCGAACATTTTTACGAGAAAACTGGGATATCTTTGCCTGGCATCCTTCAGACATGCCAGGAATCCCACGACGGCTAGCAGAACATAGTCCGAACATAATCGCAGGCTTCAAGCCCATTAAACAGGCTCTACGCCGATTTTCCGAACCCAAGCGACAACCTATGGGCGAAGAACTAGCAAAATTGCTGGAGGCCGGATTCATAAGAGAAATCAAACACCCCAAGTGGTTGGCAAACCTGGTGATGGTACCAAAGAAAGATAAATCCTGGCGGCTGTGTGTCGATTTCAAAGACCTTAATAAAGCTTGCCCCAAGGACCATTTCCCCTTACCACGCATAGACCAGATTATTGACGCCACAGCCGGACACGACTCATTGTGCTTCCTCGAAGCTTATTCCGGATACCATCAGATCAAAATGAAGGAATCCGATCAAGCTGCAACTGCATTCATCACCCCCTACGGGCCATTCTGCTTTAACACAATGCCTTTCGGGCTAAAAAACGTAGGTGCTACATACCAGCGTATGATTCAGACATGTCTCGAAAAATAAGTCGGTAAAGCAGTCGAGGCATACGTGGACGACGTGGTCATTAAGACCAAACACGTCAGCCAGCTGATAGACGACCTCAAGCAAACTTTTGCTAGTCTACGGGAATATGATATATGGCTCAATCCGGACAAATGTGTCTTCGGAGTTCCCGCTGGTAAACTACTCGGATTCATTGTTTCCCATAGAGGAATAGAAGCGAATCCTGCTAAGATCCGCGCCCTATCTCAACTTGCGATTCCTACAGAGCTAAAGCACGTCCAAAGGCTGGCGGGCTGCGTGGCGGCTTTGAGCCGCTTTATCTCCCGCCTTGGTGAAAAGGCTTTACCGCTCTACAGGCTGCTGAAACGAACCAAAAACTTCGAGTGGACCGATGAAGCAGCGGCTGCACTATAGGAAATTAAAACACTGCTGGCCAGCAACCCCATACTCACGGCGCCAGGCGCCGGTGAACCAATGTTACTGTACATCTCAGCCACCAATCAAGTGGTTAGTGCGGTGCTCGTCGTCGAACGAGAGGACGAGGGTCACAAATTACGGGTGCAAAAGCCAGTCTACTATGTGTCAGAAGTGCTAACGCCATGCAAGTCCAGATATCCGCACTACCAGAAGATAGCCTATACAGTGTTTATGGCATCACGAAAGCTCAGACACTACTTTCAAGAATGTTCGGTCACGGTGGCATCCGAAGTACCCCTGAACGATATAATCAATAACAGGGACGCCACCGGCCGCATAGCCAAATGGGCCATCGAACTCCTTCCTTTCAAAATCGCCTATAAGCCACGACGAGCTATTAAATCTCAGGTGTTGGCCGATTTCCTTGCCGAATGGATAGAGGCCGAGCTCCCCAGAGAATGTAGTACATACTCCCATTGGACGATGTACTTCGACGGATCCAAGACACTGGCCGGACTGGGGGCTGGAGTTATCCTCACATCTCCCACGGGAGACAATGTCCTGTACGTGTTGAAAATCATGTACGCCGATTCCAACAATGCGGTCGAATACGAAGCACTATTGCACGGGCTTCGGATGGCAGCATCGATGGGCATACAACGGCTTGAAGTACGGGGAGATTCTAATCTCGCCATCTCTCAAATCAACAGCGAATTCGATGCTAAAAACCCAAAGATGGCAACATACAGAAACGCCGTTCTTAAAATATCCGCACGGTTCGAGGGGCTAGAATTCCACCATGTCGCTAGAGACAACAATTAGGTTGCTAACATACTCGCCCGTATGGGGGCCAAGCGCGACCCCGTCCCGAAAAACACCTTCCTTGAACGGCTTTTCAAGCCATCGGTGCTATGGCAGGACGAGAATAAGGGCGCTGGAGCCATTAGTACGGAAGAGATTGTCCCTCCTATAAATGAACCAGATGAGCAAATCAACGGCGGTTCCATAATTGAAGAAACGCCTTCGGCTCATGAGGTCATGGTAGTAATCGCACCATGGACCGAGCCCTTCCTTGCCTATCTTCTCCGCCAAGAACTCCCCGACGACCAGACGGAGGCGAGACGCATAATTCGGCGATCCAAGGCCTATAAGGTCCACGAGGGTGAGTTATATATGAAAAGCACTACCGGGGTACTCCAACGGTGCATATCTGAGGAAGAAGGAAGGCAGCTTTTGGCCGAAGTCCACACAGGCATGGGCGGCCACCACGCCGCAGCACGGGCCTTAGTAAGCAAAGCCTTTCGATCCGGATTCTTTTGGCCCACCGCTCGAGCGGACGCCCAAGCACTTGTCCAACATTGTGTTGCATGTCAACTATTCGCAAATCAAAGCCACATGCCCCCGACAGCTCTTCGGACTATTCCGATCACCTGGCCTTTCGCGGTCTGGGGGCTGGATATGGTCGGACCACCTAAAGGGGGGACCAAGAAAAATAAATATCTACTAGTCATGGTCGACAAGTTCACCAAATGGATCGAAGCAAAACCAGTAAGATCAGCTAAGTCCGGACCGGTAGTCGACTTTATATCCGGCATGGTACACCGTTATGGTGTCCCGCACAGCATAATAACGGACAATGGATCCAATTTCACCGCCCAGGAGGTGAAGGACTGGTGCGCAAACATGGGCATCAAGCTCGATTACGCCTCAGTGTATCACCCGCAGACCAATGGACAAGTCGAACGGGCCAACGGCCTAATCATGAGTGGCATCAAACCACGTCTGGTCTGATCTCTTCATGAATCTGATTGCAATTGGGTAGAGGAGCTTGACTCCGTTCTGTAGGGTCTGCGTACCACCCCGAATCGATCAACGGGATACAGGGCCGGTGCTACTTCTTGAGCTTGCGTTGGTTTTCCCTTGAAGAGGAAAGGGTGATGCAGCAAAGTAGATAAGTATTTCCCTCAGTTGTTGATAACCAAGGTATCAATCCAGTAGGAGGTACAAGCAAGGGCCCAATCTTTGCACCTACACAAACAATCAAACACTTGCACCCAACGCTATAAAGGGGTTATCAATCCCTTCACGGTTACTTGCAAGGATGAGATCTGATAGAGATAGATATAAAAGATTGCGAAAAGTAAAACTAAAATAAAAGTAAATAAATTGCAGCAAAGTATTTTTGGTATTTTTGGTTTATAGATCTGAAAATATAATATGGAAAATAGACCCGGGGGCCATAGGTTTCACTAGAGGCTTCTCTCATGAAGGAAAATAATACGGTGGGTGAACAAATTACTGTCGAGCAATTGATAGAAAAGCGCATACTTATGACGATATCCAAGGCAATGATTATGCATATAGGCATCACGTCCGTATCAAGTAGACCGAAACGATTCTGCATCTACTACTATTACTCCACACATCGACTGACTCCTGCCTGCATCTACAGTATTAAGTTCATGAAGAACAGAGTAACGCATTAAGTAAGATGACATGATGTAGAGGGATAAACTCAAGCAATATGATAAAAACCCCATCTTTTTATCCTTGATGGCAACAATACAAATACGTGCCTCGCTACCCCTACTTTGTCACTGGGTGAGGACACCGCAAGATTGAACCCAAAACTAAGCACTTCTCCCATTGCAAGAATTACCAATCTAGTTGGCCAAACCAAATCAATAACTCGAAGAGACTTGCAAAGATATGAAATCATACATATAAGAATTCAGAGAAGATTCAAATAATATTCATAGATAATCTGATCATAAATCCACAATTCATCGGATCTCGACAAACACACCGCAAAAGAGTATTACATCGGATAGATCTCCATGAAGATCATGGAGAACATGGTATTGAAGAACATAGAGAGAGAAGAAGCCATCTAGCTACTAGCTATGGACCCGAAGGTCTGAGGTGAACTACTCACGCATCATCGGAGGGGCAATGGTGTTGATGTAGATGCCCTCCGTGATCGAATCCTCCTCTGGCAGATTACCGGAAAAGGCCCCAAGATGGGATCTCACGGGAACAGAGGCTTGCGGCGGCGGAAAAGTATTATCGTGGCTCTTTTTGGTATCGGGGGAATATTTCTGAATTTATAGGCAGAGAATTAGGGTTGGAGGAGCCACGGGGGGCCCACAAGCCAGGGGGCGCCCCCCCAGGGGCGCGTCCTGGTGGCTTGTGGCCCACCCGTGGGTCTTCTGGCCTCTTCTCCAAGTCTCCTGGGTTCCTTCTGGTCCAAGAAAAATCATCGTAGAATTTTATTCCGTTTGGACTCCATTTGATATTCCTTTTCTACAATACTCAAAAACAAGGAAAAAACAGAAACTGGCACTGGGCACTAGGTTAATAGGTTAGTCCCAAAAATAATATAAAATAGCATACTAATGAATATAAAACATCCAAAATAGATAATATAATAGCATGGAACAATCAAAAATTATAGATACGTTGGAGACGTATCAGCCGGCCCTGGGCCAGGGCTGCAGGGGCGACGACCCGGGGCCCAGCCAAACTAGGGGCCCCGACCTGCAACCTGCAGTGTATATATAGATATGGGCCCTGATAAATTGGTGCAAATAAAAAAAGCCTGTAGACAGGGAGGCCCGGAAGAGCCCAACAGCCAAGTGGCCTGAACGTGATTACGTGAAGGCAAGGCGGTGCGCACACACGCACAGGTCGAACGACTCAGTTTCTCAGACCTGACTGCACACCGACGCCGATTCATTTTCTTGCCTCTTCGTCTTCACAGATCGGCCAATCGGGGCACCGGCGGCTGCGACGGCGAGTCTGCAACAGCGGTCTCAAGGAATAGCAGGCGACAAAGCCAGAAAGGTAAACGTAAATCTCTAGATGAATTTCTCTTAGCCCTTAATCTTAAATCTTAATCTAGTGAATAGGGATTAATCCTGTCTGTAATCTTCTTTTTACAGCAGAGCTTGATCATCTGTTGCTGCCGACTTGGTCCTGGAGACCTGTACTTCTTGTTTCCTTGATGATTGATCATTGATGGATAGCTAAAGCCTGAAGCGTGAAGAACACAGATTTTCAGTTATTTACGGCAACCTTCAGCCTTCAGGTGCCTTCACTCCTTTTCTTGAAAACATGCTGCCCAAAAAACATTTATCTGGTTGTGAGAAAAGAAAAAAGAGGAAAAGAACAGAGAAGTCCATTGGATTGCAGAAGGGATCTATGCATCAATATGTTATAAGGAAAGAATCTACTGATAATGTTGAGGAATTAGATGACACTGGTGCTAAAGAACAACAACCTGCTGAGAATGAGACCACCGTTGAGGAAAATAATGCTCATGAGACTCCTAAAAATCTAAGTGACCGTGAGAATACGACAATTGTAGATGAACAAGGAGCTTCTCCTTTGGATATCTATGACCCTAGAAACTGGGACTCTCTTGACAATAAATCAAGAGATATTCTGATTGAAAAAGGGCCTACAAGGGAATACAATCTTGTGTTTCAAAAGGATAATATTGGCAGGCATTTTTCGTATGCTTACTACTCAAGAAAGCTTAGTAATGGAGAGGCCAGTGATCGGAAGTGGTTGGTGTACTCTAAACATCTGAATAAAGTTTATTGTTTTTGCTGCAAATTGTTCAAGTCTGAAGGTAGCAAAAGTTTACTAGCATCTGAAGGACTAATGGACTGGAAGCATCTAAGTGAGAAGCTCAAACTTCATGAGAATAGTGTTGAGCATATCACTAACATGAATACTTGGAATGAGGTAAGACTGAGGCTAAGTAAAAATGTAACAATTGATAAAGATCTACAGCAGGAAATTGCAAAGGAGAAAGGGCGATAGAGACAAGTTCTAATTAGAATTGTTGCTGCAGTGAAGTTTCTTGCCAAGCATAATTTGGCTTTTCGAGGATCAAATGAGAAACTATATCAGGTTAGCAATGGAAAAAATTTGGGAGTAATTGAAATGATAGCAGAATTTGACCCAATTATGCAAGACCATCTTAGGCGCATTCAAAATAGTGAAATTCACTATCATTATCTTGGGCATAAGATTCAGAATGAGTTAATTACGCTTCTTGCTCATAGTGTTAAAGATTCTATCTTAAAGGTAATTAAGGATGCCAAGTATTTCTCTGTAATTCTTGATTGTACCCCTGATGTGAGCCATCAAGAACAATTGACTCTAATTGTGAGGTGTGTAAACATGTCAAGTGCCACTACAAAAAATAAATGAGTATTTTCTGGAGTTCTTAAAGGTGGAGGATACATCAGGACTAGGACTTTATAAAGAGTTAATAAATGCTCTTGGGTTGCTTGGTTTGAATGTTAATGAGGTTAGAGGTCAAGGATATGATAATGGTTCAAACATGAAGGGAAAACACCAAGGTGTCCAGAAGAGGTTACTTGAAATAAATCCGAGAGCGTTGTACATGCCATGTGCTTCTCACAGCCTGAATCTTACTCTATGTGATATGGCAAAATCTTGCAGCAAAGCTATCACTTTCTTTGGAGTTCTGCAATGGATCTACATATTGTTTTCAAGCTCTACTAAAAGATGGCAAGTATTGCTTGATAATGTTCCAAACCTTACTGTTAAATCTCTGTGTAACACTCGCTGGGAGAGTCGGATAAAGAGTGTTCAAGCTATTAGGTATCAAGCGCCTCAGTTAAGAAAAGCTCTGTTGGAATTGCAGAGAACTTCTAGGGATGACCCCAAAACTAAGAGTGATGCAAAGTCATTGGTTGCTGCACTCAGAAATTTTGAATTCTTAGTTGGTATGGTCATTTGGCATGATATTTTATTTACAATCAACATGGTCAGTAAGAAGTTGTAGTCTGAGTTTATGTGCATTGATGTTACCCTTAAGCAAATTGAAGGCGCAATCTCATATTTTAAGAAGTACAGAAATGACGGCTTTACATCCAGTGTGAACATTGCAAAATCTATTGCATCTGACATGGATATAGAGCCTGTATTTCCTGTAAAACGCCATGTTACCAGAAAAAAACACTTTGATGAAACTAATGACAGTGAAGAAAATAATCAAATGGAAGAAGTACAAGCAGTTGCGGAGGAATCATTTAGATTAAAATACTTTCTTGTGATGATAGATGTTACAATTAATACCCCGACCACCAGATTTGATGAGCTTAAGTCATTTGGGAGTATATTTGGCTTCTTATTCAACTCTAAAAAGTTGAAATCCTTGGATGATAATGATCTGAGAAGATGTTGCACTAATTTTGCAAAGACCTTTTCTCATGACAACTCGGCAGATGTTGACTTAGATGATTTTGTTTCTGAACTGAAAGTGTTGCAGATGACATTGCCAAATACACTCATGCCAGCTGATCAAATATTTGAGTTGTTTAGAGCTGCAGATTGTTATCCAAACGTGTCAATTGCTTATCGAATTCTCTTAACTGTGCCTGTGACAGTAGCATCAGCCGAACGAAGTTTTTCGAAATTGAAGTTATTGAAAAATTATTTGAGGTCAACTATGTCGCAAGAAAGATTGAATGGATTGGCAATATGTTGTATTGAGAAGGATGTGTTGAATAACATCGATCTTGACACTGTCATTAATGATTTTGCGTCAAAGAATGCACGAAGGAGTCGTTTCTCATGATCAATGAAGGCTTGCAGGTTCGTCAGCATTATTCCTTTTTGTTTATGCTATGTAACTTCTATGTTATATGATTTAGACCTGAAGTATGACATTGTTATCATATATTATTTACCAAGGAAAATTATCATTGTTTATTGTAGCTTTGCAAAAAAAATCTAGCAATATATGGAATCAAATTTTTCCTCCTATGTCGCCATGGGCCCATTCATTTGGGTTCGCCCCGGGGCCTCTGAAACTCCAGGACCGGCCCTGACGGGATACACACCGTTTTTTATGGTCTACGGGGCAGAAGCAGTCCTTCCCTGCGATATCATTCACGACGCACCTAGGGTGCGCATGTACGAAGAAAAGGAGGCCGAGTTAGATTGGAAGGATGACTTAGACGCCTTGGAAGGAGAGCGCGATATAGCTCGGGCCCGCTCTACTTTCTATCAATAGCAGGCTCGGCGCTACCAAAGCAAGGAGGTTAGAGCGAAGGCATATAATGTGGGCGAACTCGTCTTATGACTCCCAGAGAAGCAGAGGCATAAACTCAATACCAAGTGGGAGGGCCCTTTCATAATTGATGAAGTACTTACAGGAGGGGCTTATCGCCTCCGCAACCCGCCGGACAATCACCTCGAACCAAACCCATGGAACGCAGCTCGTCTTCGGCGCTTTTACGGCTAGACCGGTGTCGTCATATTTCTTACCTTTCTTTTTCTTTTTTTTTCTTTTTCTCTTTCATATTCTTTCCCTTCCATTTTAGCTTTACTGGATTGGATATCATTTCCCAGCATGTGTTTGGCTAAACCGAGCTTCTGTTAAGTTTTTTGGCATACATCTTCAAATGTCCTATCCAAAAAAACACCTGGGGGCTTCTTCTCGAAGCCGATTATTATACATTATGTGCACCGATTCACATGTATTGTGCATGCACACTTCCCTTATCGTTTTTAAGCCAGTTTATGCATCAATTGGACCTAAGATTTTGGCCAAGCTGGGTTGCCTCGCTCCTGTGCTTACCCTCTACGTTCCCGATTGTTTGGCTAGAGGGTAAAGGGAGCACCTCTGCGATTGTTACGACCGGATCATCCGGATACGTACCTCAGACGGGTGAAGCCGAAAGCTAGCTATCTTAAGAACAAAAATTGGTCGGCTACGACGGAAGTCAAAAAACTTGTGGTGGTTATCACCATTACCTGGGATTATTTTCCCAAAAAAGCCATTATCCGCATACTAGTAGTATACGGCCATGATATCTACGATCTACGTAGCAACCTGAAGGAAGGTACCGATAGAGGAACTATTTTCTTCGGAAGATGTTTCTTACTCTAACCAGTAATATAACATATCTCCCTATGCACGTTCTGTCTGTTCGCACCAAATGGCCGGATTGCCTGGTTCCCTGAAATAAGTTCCTTTTATCGGAGGACATTCGATACAGAACACTCCCAAGCTCTTAGCGAGGGAGGTCGAAGCCGATGGCCGGTTAAGACAACGTTTACAGCATAGACGGAGCAGTTTTTGATTTAAAGTACATAGTTACATAGAATCAAACACCTGGCTGTTGGTCAAGATTATCTATTAAGGTATCCAGGGTGCAATCTTCTTGCGAAAGACGAGCGGCGGGCATCACTTGGTCGTAATCCAAATGAAGTGGCACTTCTTTCCCATCCGGCCCTACCGGCCCAACCCGAGCCATATGCTCTGGGTTAAGTTTGGTAAAGCGGGTCTTGACCATTGCCCACGCCTCCCGTGCTCCTTCTCGACAATCCGATGTCTTCCATAACTCAAAACGACATCAGGCTCCTTTAATCTGATCAGCCAGTTCGGACATCCCTTCTGGAGGCGTCTCGGCAGGCCAAAGTGCTTTGGTCATGCTCCTCATGGCTCTCCGAGCCCGCTCATATACGACGGACAATTCCTTCAGTAGGTTACCTCGAAACGATCCGATTTCTTCCTCGGGCCGCCCGGTCAGGAGACCTAGACACGAGACGAAGCATGTCCCTTACACTTGATATAATAAAGGTACTTTTCAAAATTACGAAGATGTAAGTGCACTTACAGAACATGCCCCTCTGTAATCTCTGGTTCTCTTCTTGGGCTTGAGCCAATTGAGTTTTCAAACTCTCAAGTTCTTTGGCTTGCCGCTGGTTTTCCACCTTAAGCTGGTTCTTTTCTTCAAGACTTCGGTTCAACACACGGCGGCCAGCCTCATGCTGAGATTCGGCATATCTCTGTGATTCTCGGGCTGTATCCAAATCTTTCTGCAACCGCCCTATGGACTCAGCTGCTATAAAGTACTCTCTCATCAGTACGGGAATGTCGAATAATTCGGCAAATTGACATACTCACCGTGCACCTCTCGGGTGAAATTCTTCACTTGTTCAAGCTCGGCCTTCACGGTTTGTACCTGTGTTCGGCTCACCTCGAGTTCCTTGGCCAACTTCTCATTTTGCTGCCTTGAAACCTACATTATAAATAAAACAATATTCAGATCCTTAACTCGGCCGTTCCGACCAAATCAAGGCTCGGGGGCTACTGGATTAATATTTGTGTTCGGTTGTTAAAACCGATTACTCACCTCCAGGCTGGACGATATCAGTTTGGCGGCTCCCTCAAGCCCAGCTCGGGCATCTCCGATGTATGCGTCCACCAAACTTAGGGCATTAAACTCTTGTTCGGAAAACGCTTGGTTGGCGCAGGGCTTCCTTCCGCCGCCGGTGATTCATCGCACTCTCTACCTCGGAGTTAGTGACCGAGACGTCCCCGGAATCTTCAGGGGGCTGATCCGTCACAGGGGCCCCCGCGTCAAGTTCAGCCTGAGCAGAAGACCTTGATTCATAATGATTGCCTGGCGCCTCGGCGACGTTCCCGGAAGAAGGTGGCTGTACTCGTCTCCCGAGTGTTTCGACACGAGATTTTGTGAGTACTTATTGCAATCATGACAATGGCCGAACTAAATGGTTAAATAAAGTACCTCTTGGTTGAGTGCATGGTCGAGGTGGACCCCGCGGTAGGCTCACGAGGAGGATTCCTACTGTTGCTCGGTACAGGCCCTGCTACTGTAGACGACATTCGACGCGTGGACCGACGACCCTTGGGAGTAGAGATCGGCACACTCGGGTTGGCAGGGGTCGCTCGCCCTTTACGGGAAGAGACCTTCTTTTTACCAGTGGTGGAAGAAGGAAGTGGTCCGGTGTGATCGGCTAAAAGAGCCACCTTGGAGCCGTCAAGGCTCTCCTGGTAAAAGACCCCGTCCTCGTATTCAATTGATAGCTCCGGATCGTCATGGAACCCGGGATCGTCGTCGTGAGAATAACTCTCTGGTTGAGGCACCGGACAGCTGAATGTTTCGACCCAGCGCCTCCAACTCTATTCGGACAGATTGAAAGTTTCGATCAGAAGGATTATACATAAATATCCGAACTCAGAAAACAAAGCCAAAGGCTTACCCATTCGATGGGGTTATGACTCGAATAGCCATCCTTGGCTGACAGTCGAGCAAAATCTTCTTTTTCTCCTTTGAAAAGATCGGCCAATATGGCCTCCATTGCCGCCTGATTGGCAGGACCCTACCGTTGGGAACGGGTGGTGTCACTTGTTCCGTTGTAACGCCACAGGGGGTGTATCCTTTGCTGAAGGGGTTGAATGCATCGAGCAGTGACGGATGCCATCACGTCGATGATGGTTAACTTACTGTGAGCTAGTAGCCTCACTTGGGCGGCTAGGCGTTTTACTTCGGCACTTTCCTCTTGGGATGGACTCTTCGGTCGCCAGTTGAACCTTTTCTTCAAAGGAGCGTCGGAGTATTCGGGCAGACCCCTCCGATCAGGGTCGAACAGGGGAACGTCCTCAATATAGAACCATTCCGAGGTCCATTCTTCGGACTCTTTCTTCGGAGTCCCCATGGGATACCCCATCCCGGCTATACGCCATACTTCGGCTCCACCCACTTCCCGAATTGTCCCGCCCCGAGTACGGGGGACAAGGCCGAAGTACCTCCTCCATAAATCAAAATGGGCCTCGCAACCCAAGAACATCTCGCAGAGGGCAACAAAGCCCGAAATGTGCAGGATGGATCCAGGGGTGAGATGATGGAGTTGGATCCCGTAAAATTCCAATAGTCCCCTCAAGAAGGGATGAATGGGGAATCCTAGGCCCCGTAAGAGGAAGGACACGAAACATACCCGCTCTCCCTTGCGTGGAACAGGGAAATTCTCTACGAAGGCCTCGCCGTTCGAAGAAGTCAATCCGGCGCGGGTAAACGCCAGATCCGAGGCGGGAAGATAACCCTGGGTCTCAAGGTTGCGCAGCTGGAGGAGAGATACTGAACAACTTGCCCAATCTCCGGGAAGGGGGCCGTGAGGACGCGAGGAGGACCAGGGATGCTCGCCATACTTTCAAGTTCTCTTGCTTGGGGCTTTTCGATGGTAAGGAAGAGGAAGGGGTTGCCTAAGCGACGATTCAGCCTGCTTAAATGGGCGGTTCCTCCCCTTCACTTGCAGGAAGGGCAGTCCTGTAAAAGGCTGCTGGGCTGCCCATCTCCCATTGGCGCACAGGGATCGAGGGACGTCGTTAATTCTGGACGGCGAAGTTAATGCTATGGGCCCCGCGACGTCTCGACGATCGAGAGCTTACTGATGACCGGATTATTGTTTACCGAACAGAGAGGAGGAGAAGAACTTGCCTCGCAAGCCGAAGACTTTGGGAACGCAGGACCGTCCGGACTACATACCTCGGCATTGGAGGCTAGTTCGGGGGCTACTAAGGGAGTCCGGGATTAAGGGGTCCTCGGACTACCGGCCTATTCCTTATGGGCCGGACTCGTGGGCCACTCATTGGAGGATCGGACTTACCGAATACCCCGTGACCAGGGGGGAAACTCAGGAGCCGTGGCGTGTCCTTCAAGCTTAAGATGATAGAATAGGCATGTTTATTCCTTCGATACGCAACCGACTTTGTGTAACCCGAGGGACCCCTGGTATCTATATAAGCCAGAGGGTTTAGTTTGTAGCGGCAGGTGAACTCATCTAGGGTTTAGCTACTTGATCTCGAGGTAGATCGACTCTGTAATCTTCATACACATCAATACAACCAAACAGGACATAGGGTTTTACCTCCATAGGAGGGCCTGAACCTGGGTAAACATCGTCTCCTTCGTCCCCTGTTATCCATCGATTCTAGATCCACAGCTCGGGACCCCCTACCCGAGATCCGCCGGTTTTGACACCGACAGCTGGTTCTCTGGCTGAGGAGTGCAGCCGGTTCAAATCTCAAGGTCCAGGCACTTCGTTTCGCAACAAACACGATGAAGATGGAGGGTACGACCACCTACTGCTGTGATGGCGCGCCACCGAGGTCACTTGGGACCGCACCTAGGAGTAGGTCGGTAGAGGGGATTGGATCTGGGCGCTGTGGTGGATTGCATCATCGACGGTGGGGTCTCTGGCGAGGTGGGAAGGGAGCACGGTGCGCTGGAGATGGAACCTGGGCTGAGCAGTAGGGGAGGGCATGGGCAACAATGTTGACGGCGAGCTCAGAGGGAGGATGCGATACATCCATGAGAGAGGAACGTAGGTTCAGGAGAGATTGACGGGAGAAGGACCAGGGCCTGCGTCAAATACGTATGGGTGGTTAGCAACCTTACCGTGGGATTAATCCGGCATCGATGGTTCACATGTGGTTTGGCGATTGCTTTGTCTCAGACTACTGGTACGAAGCGTTTCCCATATCTAAATAGGTGATCCTACTAAGAGAGTAGATTTTCGGAACATGGGTGCATTAGAGGACTTTATTTTAAATAGTTTAAGAATCATATTTTAATTTTCAAAAAATCCTGAAAATAATTCTACAAGATCATATGCATGGATATTACACATGTGTAAAGTTTGGTGATGAAATAAGTAAACATGTGAGCTATGCAAAAATGAGAGAATGATGATATCTAAATAGTGAATAATACATGCATTGTTCATCTTTGCAAAATCATGATTTTGTTATTTGTGTGTTATGTGTAACATACATCCATATGAACATGTGAAATTGTTTCTTGAAACTTCATAATATCATTTTGGCACTATTCAAAATATAGGGCTCCAAAGTATCCGTCCACCAAAGTTACCTTTTGATCTTACTAATATATTCCTCTCAACATTCAACCATGCATTAGAAAAGTCTTTGTATATTACTAATCTTTTTTTATGTGAAATTGCATGTTACTAATCTAAATGTACATATTCATACAACCATTAAAATATATTGCAAATAATTTGTGCAACGTGTCATGGGTATCACATCTACTACCTCGGCTCCTAAATGTAGGACGTTTTGGCATTTTAATTTGAATTGCCAAAACACCTTATATTTAGAAACAAAGGTGTAGTTTAGAGTGCAATATACAATGCACTGGGCTTTTCTATAACCTATTAATGGATAGAAGAACACAACTTAGATTAAAAAATAAAACAATTGATTAGAGATCACAAGCTAATACCAAATAGTAGTATGTGGTATGGTTAATTTGATGAGAAGCTCCAAGCTCAAACTGCTGCCGCCGCTTTCCTTGGATGAATCCCACGAGACGGCCCAGTCTCGAGTAGCTGCAGACCACACCTCTCGGCCGCTTCGACGATTCCGGCGACGACGGCTGCATGCTTCGCCCCCGTGCTTTGCTCCTTCCCATCCCTACCCACCTCGGCCACCATCCCTCCAAGAGAGTGAAGAAACATCTCAACGACACCCGCGGCAGGCCCGACGACATCCGCCTCCCACAGGGTGCGCTCCGCTTCTTGGTCCTTCTTCCCGACCTTGAGCGAAAGCACCCTGGTGACATCAAGGCGGCGGATGCTCCACCCAGGCAGGCATCGCAGCCGGTGGATCTTCCGCAGCTGGCTGCACGCCAGCCTGCATGTGTTCTCCTTGATCTCGTCCACGGCGGCCTGGAGGAGCCTGGCCCGTCGTTCCTCGTCTCCGTCCAGCGCCCCCGCAGCCTCCATCCGGAAGTAGGTGTCCATCTCCGGCACGCCTATGGCCTTCCTGATCCCACGGGAGTAGTCCGAGTCCGCCCGGAAAAACTCTCGCACCTCGCCGACGAGCCCTTGCTCCACCATGCAGTCGACGCGGTCGCCAACGTACTGTTCCAGCACCGACGTGTCGGCGTCCACCCAGAGGAAGCAACAGTCGTACCGCCGGCGGAATCCCGGCTCGCCGTCCAGCAGCGCCTCGAGGTAGCTGTTGGACCCACCGGCGATGATCGGCAGCCGGCCCCTCGCGAGCACGGACTCCACGGCGCGCGTGGCGTCGCGCCGGAAGTCGGCGACAGCGTAGTCGGCGTCGGGGTGCACCCCACCGATCATGTGGTGTGGCACCCCGGATTGCTCGCGGGCGGTGGCCTTATTGGTGACCACGGCGAGGCCGTCGTGGACCTGGATCTTGTCCGAGTTGACGACCTCGCCACCGAACCGCAGCGCCAGGTCGACGGCCAGCTTGGACTTGCCGGTGGCCGTGGCGCCCATCACAATAACCACCTTGGCTTTGCCATTGCCGCTCGCTGCCGCGCTAATGCCCGACATTGCCATGCACGTGTAAGAAGTAAGTCGTGTCCGTTTGCTCGCTGCGCGCACGCATGAGAAGAACTTACTGTACGATTTACGAGATGGATCGATCGGTGCATGAAACTAGCGGGAGATGGCTCTCTATTTATACTAGTACTAGCCTGCACGTGGCGGTGTGTTTCTTGGAAGCAAGGAGACTGTCACTGTCGTGAACCTTAGCTGTGTTAACGCGCATGCCTACGTATTTGTTGCTTGGTTTTCGCACGGTCAACTTTCAAAAAAAATAAAATTCCGGTGGTCTCATCACCGCCTAGTTTGCTCCATTTTGTTAAGCGTTCGGTGGATTGGAAAAAAGAACAGTCTCTCTCGGGCTCCATGTCAAAATCACAGGAACCTGACACGTACCTGCATTGTCCTGCCAGTCAGAACATAACTGGCAATTAAGCGACCCTTGCAAATACTACAAACCGGCATCAGTACAGTACTCATGCATGCCGGTTCACAAAGTAATTAATCTGATGAGTTTTCTATCGCAATTCGCAAAACAAAATTTATCTGATTTCTTCTTCTTCTTAAATTTCAGTCCCAGCTGTTTGTCTCAATGTTTCACCAAGTCACTCCTTTACCTAGCTTAGGGGAATTTAGTCTTATGCGATTTTAGGGACTGAAGTTTTCAAAAAAGTTTCAGAGGCGACTGAGAATTAGCCAAAGGTTAATAGTACAGTACTTCCACCTTATGAACACAAATAATATTCGTTCATACATGGTTTTACCGGTCAAAGTCACGAGTTGACCGACATTGACTTTTGATTTATTCAATGTGTGTGGGGATGTGTCAACTGCATCTGTACGTGTCTGTTTCCCGATCGAGTCGGTGAATCTGAACGTGCGAACTTACTGAGCCGGGGAAACTTGATCAATTCTTGCGGAGAAAAGAAGAAAGATTGTACAACAGTAATTTGTGGCAGGGTGAAGAGACCGAGTACCGTTACTGTTACCGTCACGGAGTTAGACCGCGCTCGCTTCAGGAAGATTGACCCACCGTCTAGAATGCGTGGACCAGAAACTATTTCGTGGGAACTGGAAATGGCACGGATCTTGCTACTACAGCTTGTTCCAAGTGGAAGGAACTCGAGGTAGTACGAAGACTCCATGCTTGCTTGAATCTTTCTAAACAAGTAAAACAGGGATAATCTTTGTGCAAAGCACTCCCGAGTCCCAGTATCCATACCCATTATCTATAGCAAACATCAACACGTGCTTTTTTGTGTGTGGAGAGGAAACCCACTCATGTTGAATCTATGATATGTTCTATACGAGAAAACTGTATACTACCATTTAACCCAGACTCATTCCTTATCTCCAAGATGAAAAAGAAAACCCGGACTCTTTCTTGTCACGAATTATATTGACAGAAGGTAAATTAAAGTTATCCAGCTATTAATTACTCATGAGTCGGCGGAATATGATGAAATTTATATAGAGTACATGGCTTGGAGGGCAAGAAACTCTTCTAGAGATAAGGCACGAGATGATTACAAATCATATGCTACCAAATACAAAGATATGCCTAGATACTCTAACATCCCCTGCAGTAGTTGTAGCGGCAGCGTCGTCGTCTCAGACGGTCAGACTAGAGAGAAACCGACGGTAGAAGTCGACGGGCTGACATCCCGCACAGTCATAGCGGGAATGATGTCGGCGGTGTCGCATCGTGGACACGTTGACTGTAGAGGAAGCCGTTGAGTTGCTCAAGCGAGGTGATAGCCCTTTTGTGCCGAAGTCGAGGAAGCCAAGAGTGTGGGCGGTGGAGCCGTGCGAGGGGTCGCCGTGGTCAAAGTCGTGGTCGAGTGCCGGTGTCGAGGTAGCCACACATGAAGCCGCAGGTGCATAGTGCGTGAAAAGAGAGACGGAGACGCGTCGAGGTAGGCGTCGAGGAAGCCGATGCCGAAGGAGACGCAGTCCAAGCCGTCGAGGACGAGGTGCGGCCATAGTTTTGCCAGAACCAGGCACACGTCGGGGACGAAGGCATACTCTGGTTTTGCCAGAACCGAGTATGCAAAGAAGAAATCGACGGTGATGCGGTCGAGACAGTCGTAGAGGAGGGTGTCGTTGCCGAAGAAGACATTGTCGATGCCGAGGAAGACGAGGCGCCGATCCAAGCTTGCCAGACTCAGGAATGTGTCGGGGACGAAGGCACATACCGATGTTGCCAGTACCGGGCGTGCGAAGGCAGGGACCATCATGACATGTGCACCATTGTCGTAGTGGACTTGCAGAGGAGGCCTCCGTGACGGATGCGAGGCGCAGAGCAGTGAAGAGAGGGAAGCGCTGGTGTAGTCCATGTTTGTCCGGGTAGATGAAGTAGTCGGGGACGAGATGACGTTGGCGACGAATTCATGGTGGACAAAGACGAAGGCGGCGAGATCAACAGCGACCTGATGCGTGGTCATGTTGGACGCCTAGATAGGTGAAGACGTTGTCGACGGGACCTGCGACGACGAGGAGTCGTCATGCAGGTTGCTTGTAGAAGTGCGGCGGCGGTGCTCGAAGTAGGTGTGGAAGAGCCCAACACGTGACGAAGACCGTGCGCAGACGGTGGTGATCCTGGGTTAGGGAGGTAGCACGGTGGTAGCCAGGGACGTTGGGTGCGCGGGGACGGCAAGATGATAGCGTGCAGCAGCGCTAGGACCCAAAGGGGCGACGCAGGGCAACACGCTTGTCAGGGCAATGACGGGAAATACCTCAGGGCGGCAGTGTGGACTGTGTGACGCGGTGCTACAGCCCGAATGGGCGACGCAGCGGCATCGCACGGGTCGGGGCAGCCGTGGGGAGGACCTCGGAGTGGCGGTGTGGACCGCGTGTGGCAGTGCGATGGCCAGAAGGGGCGACGTCGGGACGGGCGCGCAGGGAGGACCTCAGGTCGGTAACGTTGTGGTCCGAAGGGACAACGCAAGGGCATCACGTGGCTCGATCGGGCTTAGGCGCGTGCCTGGGGATGTGCTTGGCGAAGACGTGCGCGAGTCCGTTGATCAGCCCGACGACGGTGTTGTACGCGCCATGGCATGTATGTTGTGCTGATCGGAGTCGATGGTGATGTTGTCAGTGATGTCTCGGGCGATGATGACAAAGACGGACCGGCGACGGATACCATGCGGACGAGCGGTCGACAATGATGCATGAAGGTGTCCCTTGTGAGGCACGTCTAGTCTTGACACGCGGTTGATGATGAACTGGTCGGTGTAGAGTCAACATCGATGTCGGAGTAGAGGCGCGTAAGGATGACAGGCAGTGGGCGACGCAATTTGATGCACGATCGGTGAACCAAAAAAGGAGACCGTCCACGTGACCAGCGGAGAGAAAGCCGATCAAGAGATCGGAAAACCTTATTAGGTCAGTTGATCACAGATCGACGGACGAACCCTGCTACGGGTTGCGCGGCCCCCGACGGCGATCATGGAGATCGACCGCCCCGGGGGTGGCGTGGTGCGGAAGCCACGGCGATAGCGGCTAGGTCTTAGGATCGAATTAAGTCTGATACCATGTGGAAGGATAGAGAGAGAAGCATTGGCGAAATATGATGTATGTCTATTGAGCCTCTCGGACGGTTTATATAGATTAGATGGCTTGGAGGGCAAGAAGCATCTCCTAGAGATAAGGCAGGAGATGATTACAAATCCTAGGCTACCAAATACAAAGATATGCCTAGATACTCTAACACCCCCCTTCCGTAGTCATAGTGGTAGCGTCGCAGAGAATAGGAGCGTCGCGGATGGTCAGACTTGGGAGAAACCGATGGTAGAAGCCGATGGGCTGACACTGGCCAACCTCTAGTAGTGTCATTGGTCTTATCGTACCTACCGAAGACCAACATTCGGAGGAGTCAACAATGAGCATAGCTTTGATGATTACAGTCCTTGTGGTGGAACCAACCCATCAGAGTTCAAGGCCTAGACTTGGGATTGGTGCTCTTATTTTGCTGGATTTATTTCAGACTTTCCGGTGATGTTCATTTAGAACGAGCTAGAAGACGTTCCCGTTGACTACGAAAGTGCCGGTGGTGACTTCGTCAATCTCAAGATGTTCTGTCGGCTCAGTATCGCGTACGTGCTCATAGGGATAGGGCGTGCTTGCATGTGTTCATAGAGGTGTGTCTATGTGGACATCTGCGATTGTACTGTGTTAGAGAAATCTACGAATAGTGCTGATAAAAACAAACAGTAAACTATGAAACTCGCCCTTGTAGAGGGGAAAATAGCGAGTGCTACGGGCTCACTAGCAGCGTTGGATCTGAGATTCAGTGGCCACATGAGGAATCCTAGACCTTACCATAGTTACAGGACTCCCAGAGCTACTTCTTTGCTATACCTTACCATAATTACAAGACTCATGGACTTTACCGTACTTACCGGACTCATGGACCTTATTGTAATTACAGGACTCTCGAGCTACGTCTTGCTAGACCTTGTCATAGTTACAAGACACATGGACCTTATTGTGACTACAGGACTCTCGGAGGTAGTCTTGCTAGACCTTACTGTAATTACATGACTCATGGACCTTACAGTAATAACAAGACTCATGGAGGTAGTCTTGTTGGACCTTACTATAATTACAGGACTAATGGAGGTATGTTTTGCAAATTTGCCGAATCTCCTATGATGATCATTGTATTTTAGATCCAATGGGTTAGCTTGCTCTGGAGAATGGGAGCGCGCCAGTAGCACATGATATTGGCATGTTCTTTTGGAATATTTTTTCTATTTCAAACTACCAAACATATTACTCTCGCTAGGAGAAGTTCTTGACCAATAACTATGCTATTAGTATGTACTTTATGTGACATTAAGTTAATGTCATACATTTGTATTTCAAAGTACTTACTTGTGGCTATGGTTTTGTATTGCAAAAACTCTCATCATACTAGTATAATTATTGGTCGAAGACATGTCTTAAAAGAAACCTAATACTATTCATAATTTGAAACGAACCGGGTTAGGTGGAGGGAATAATGTAACTCCCATGTTATTATTTGCTTCGTTGAGAGTGAAATAAATGTAACTCCCATGAGCCCCCCTCCCCCCCCCCCCCCCGCGCCTCCGGGGGGGGGGGGGGTACTAGAGTGAACCCTCCCTCCTAATGGATTGGACACCCCAAGGCCCCAACACATTTCAGCGAGGACTAGTATTACATTGTAGTGTTTGTTAATTGTAATTGTTTTGTAGAGTGGTTAATTGTATTTAATATGCGATTGTTATCACATATTATTAAGCAATCCCTGAAATGAACTAACTTCCCAACCACATTCAAACATAGTCCATGACACCACGCCACGAGAGAATAATTATAGGATGGCTATGATCACATCAATAGACATTTAGCAAGTTCCACCATTATGTTTTGATATGATTGGTGTCATATGTTGCTTGCTCTCGTAGGAGTGGTTGGGTAACCCCCGAGGGTAAGGGTGATGTAACCTAGCAATAAGCATTTTCCTCGATTGAGAACCAAGGTTAATTGGAGTAGTAGGAATTACCTCTTCAACAATTAATGACCAGTACCTGCACACAACACATAAAACATACTTGTCCTCAATGATTCAAGAAGGTTGTCAATCTTCTTGTCCTCCTAGTTACAAGGGTAAAAAATTGTATGGTGTCATTAGAATTGATAAATAGGTAAAATAAATAAAACGATACAACAAGAAAACAAAATAATAATGTTGTCTTCCGTAATGAGAAAGTAGACATGAGTCCATAACATCACTAGAGGCATCTCTCTAAGCAAGATAAATGTGTTGTGGTGAACAAACTACAGTTGGGCAGCGATTGAATCAAATGTTTATTTTTATGATTATGATTATTCATGGCACAATCTTGTATAGGCATTACACCCATGATATGCAGACCGTTAATCCAACTATATTTACAACTAATACTCCACCCAAAAACTATTATCCAGATCTCGGGGTATTAAGTTCATAAGAAACAGAGCATTTCAGTAAGAATGATGACATAATGTAGCAGGTAAAACTATCATCCAAGTAGATAAAGAAAGCATCGTTTTATCCTTAGTGGCAATAATACAATACAATACATGTCTTAGTCGCTTTTTTCACTAGGATACAGAACACCGCAAGCTTGAACCCACTACAATACACAACTTCCTTTAACAATCTAGCATCAAACTTGGCCAAAGAACAATACAGATCGGGAAGAATATATGACTACTTAATTATGCAGCAAAGAAACCATATGAGATACAATATAATTCAAGAATGACCTGATCATAAAGAGACAACTCATCATATCCTAAAAAAGACAACACCGATTACATCATATCGATCCCAAACATGTGAGGCGGCTCACTGGAACATTGTATTGAAGAATACGGGGGGGCGGAGAGAGGGTTGCCATATAGCTATTGCTATAGACCCAAGATACTAAGGTAACTACTCACACAAGGACATGGTGATAGTAATATTGATGAAGGTGGCTTTGGTTATGGATCTTTCCTCTGGTAGCACACCAGAACAGGCCTCCAGATTGGATCTCCTTGAAACAGGAACTTGCGGCAGCGGGAAAAAATGCGAAAAATGGTATTCGGGGTACAGGAAAAAATGTGATTTAGGCAAAATATGGGCATATGGTGGTGCACAGGGGCGCCAGACAGACCCACCAGGCGCCCCTGGGCCGCATGGCTTGGCAATCTAGGGGCCCTAGGCGCCCCCATGGTGCCTTCCGTGCCTTTTGGATGATTCTTCCTCCAAAAATATTGTCAAAAATCCCCATGGTATTTTGAGGCTCGCAGATATCGATTTTATTTAAAACAAAAACCTGGAAGAAAGCAACAAGTGGATCTGGGCACTGAATTAATAGGCTAGTCCAGAAAATAACATAAATTGCTATAAAAATTATCTAAAAGTGGTATAATAATAGCATGAAACGATAAAAAAAAATCTGAAACGTAACAACATCGCCAACTTAATCCCTGCTCATCCTCGAGTAGGTCAATGATAAAATAAAGATTACTTTTTATGTTAAATTTTACCTAGCATAATCTTGATCAAATGATGTAGATGTTGTGAACTGGAGATAAAGATGATTCATGTAAATTATCTATGATTGATAATATGAAAGTAACATTAAAATATGCAAATAAAATCACTCCCGCTTTTCATGGATCAATAATTTTATTTCATTGATGAGTGTTATTTTTACGCTCATCGCACATGAGGTTAAACAGGTTTATTTTATAAAAATCGAGATATCCACTCCAATATTCGTACTAATGACTAATGAATGTAAATGATTCCAGAAATCATCTCTTATTGTTCTTTTCATAGGAATTGGGATATATATGGACTAAATCAAATGCATGGATGGAACTGAGCAAAGCGGAGATAAAGAGGATCACGTGGGAGGCGCATCAATTGTTTTAGAGCGCAAGACAATGTCTGGTATGAGCGCACGCGCTCGTAGCAGGTGCCCACGGCATCGTCTCGTCAAACCCAACAACTCTTATTAAAGGGCTTATGCCAGAATCGGATTAGAGCATTCGCCAGACCTTCATCTTCGTCAACACTAGCATCCACAAACCCTAGTTGTTGCCATTTCCATTCCATCTCCATAGCCACCATAATCACCATCACCGCAGAACTCACCACCAAGTTAGCCATACCTTGTAATCGTCTATCGCATATGGCAACCATTATAAGACATATTATCAATAAAACATTCATCTTTATGTGTTCTTCAATGCTTTATTCTTGCAATCTAATCGCTAAGTGTGAGTAATTCGATCAGGTCATGGGTTGAGGCATAGCCTTGCAACTCTGTGTATTTGTTGAATCAATTGATGGAATGACTTTAAACTTATGACTCGTATGTGTGAAATAAAATTGCTTCATAGTTGTCTCTTTTCTCTATTGTGATCTCCGTCTCTGCAGGTACCCAAGATCATGGAGTTTGAGCCACGCAAAGGCTATGGGCAGAGAGACCATGAAGCGCTAGTCTGGACACAAGTGACAGAAAGACTAGTATTGTAGCATGAATGGGAAACGCTTCATACCAATACTCTGATACAAAGCAATCGCCAGACCACATGTGAACCATCGATGACGGATTAATCCCACGGCCAAGGTTGCCAACCACCCATACGTATTTGACGCAGGCCCTGATCCCTCTCCCGTCAATTTCTCCTGAACCTACGTTCCTCTCTCATGGATGTATCACATCCTCCCTCCGAGCTCGCCGTCAACATTGTCGCCCATGACCTCCCCTACTACTCAGCCCAGGTTCCAGCTCCTACGCACCGTGCTCCCTTCCCACCTCGCCGGAGACGAAACCCACCGTCAATGATGCAATCACCATAGCGCCTAGATCTAATCCCCTCTACCGACCTACTCCTAGGTGCGGTCCCAAGTGACCTAGGTGGCGCGCCATCATGGAAGTAGGTGGTCGTGCCCTCCATCTTCACCGTGTTTGTTGCCAAACGAAGTGCCTGGACCTTGAGATTTGAACCGGCTGCACTCCTCAGCCAGAGAACCAGCAGTGGCCTCAAGTCCTTTTTCCCTATTCGAAGTCCTTCCTGTGAATCAAAAGGTATTGCATTGCGTGAACCAACTTTTGTTCCATCATGCAATACTCGTTGTTGATTCATATATACCTTCTATACTTATGCATCATGTCTAACGGAGTAGTGTGCTGGCTTTGGAATTGATGGATGCAGCCGGTGACATATATGGAGGCGACTGATGCATATACTAAGAAGTATGATGACTCATGACACTTGGATATGCCATACAGTGAGGTCGACCCCAAGCGAAGGGAATCATGTCTACGGTCTATAGGGAACATACAATTATTGAATTATGGAAGCATAGTACGCACTTTTGGTTACTTGAACGGAATAAATTTGTGTCATGTTTGAAACTTATTGTAAGAATGAACAAAGCAATGAAACCAACTTATGTTCGACTAGAAGCAAATTAATTTTACCACGGAAGCACTTCTATTATTGGAAGGAAGCAAGTTTCTTGTTGGAAAATTGATAAAAAAATACATGGGACCCAAATTTATGATATGGAAACATATTCTTAGATGCCAAATTTTATTACATGGAAGCAAAGTGTTTGGCATAAAATTATGTCCAAAAAAGTTTGGTTGAGATTGAAGAAAATTATCCCATCGGTGAAAGGAAGGTCTTGCTGCTTTAAAAATAGAATAAAATGTTACATGGGATGCATTTTTCATCGAAGCAAATTCTCTATGCAGTAGAAGCAAAAAAAATGTCTACAAAAAATTGTTGAATAAAGTATGAAAATAGAAGAATTTAGATGGACTTTAAATTATATGCTTGCGTAATTTTCTCAAGAAGTTAATTCAAGGAAGCAAATAGGAATCTGATATGGAAGCATCGTAATCACAGGAGTATACTTTGGAAACTAACTAGAGGGCAGTGGGCCACACGCTGAGCACCTAATCATGCCTTGCAAGTGTAATCGATCTAACGGCTGTCCACTGGTCTAATAAAACGCTTCGTACCAGTAGTCTGATCCAAAGCAATCGCCAGACCACATGTGAACTGATGTCTACTACGCAACCTTCTTCTTGTAGACTCGTGTTGGGCCTCCAAGCGCAGAGTTTTGTTGGACAGTAGCAAATTTCCCTCAAGTGGATGACCTAAGGTTTATCAATCCGTGGGAGGCGTAGGATGAAGATGGTCTCTCTCAAACAACCCTGCAACCAAATAACAAAGAGTCTCTTGTGTCCCCAACACACCCAATACAATGGTAAATTGTATAGGTGCACTAGTTCGGCGAAGAGATGGTGATACAAGTGCAATATGGATGGTAGATATAGGTTTTTGTAATCTGAAAATATAAAAACAGCAAGGTAACTAATGATAAAAGTGAGCACAAACGGTATTGCAATGCTTGAAAACAAGGCCTAGGGTTCATACTTTCACTAGTGCAAGTTCTCTCAACAATACTAACATAGTTGAATCATATATAAATCCCTCATGTGCGACAAAGAGTTCACTCCAAAGTCACAAATAGCGGAGAACAAACGAAGAAATTATTGTAGGGTACGAAACCACCTCAAAGTTATCTTTTCTGATCAATCTTATGAGCTATCCCTATAAGTGTCACGAACAGCCCTAGAGTTCGTACTAAAATAACACCTTAAGATACACATCAACCAAAACCCTAATGTCACCTAGATACTCCAATATCACCACAAGTACCCATGGGCTTGATTATACGATATGCATCACATAATTTCAGATTCATCATGTTCACTCCAACACAAAGAACTTCAAAGAGTGCCCCAAAGTTTCTACCGGAGAGTCAAGACGAAAACGTGTGCCAACCCCTATGCATAGATTCCCAAGGTCATGGAACCCGCAAGTTGATCACCAAAACATACATCAAGTGGATCAATAGAACATCCCATTGTCACCACGGATATCCCATCGCAAGACATACATCAAGTGTTCTCAAATCCTTAAAGATTCAATCCGATAAGAAAACTTCAAAGGGAAAACTCAATTCATCACAAGAAGATAGAGAGGGGAAAACTCCATATGATTCATCTATATTAATAAAGCTCGCGATACATCAAGATCGTGTCATCTCAAGAACACGAGAGAGAGAGATCAAACACATAGCTACTGGTACATACCCTCAGCCCCGAGGGTGAACTACTCCCTCCTCGTCATGGAGACCGCCGGGATGATGAAGATGGCCTCCGGTGATGGTTTCCCCCTCCGGCATGGTGCCGGAACGGGCTCCCGATAGGTTTTTCATGGCTCTGGAGGCTTGCGGCGGCGGAACTCCCGATCTAGGTTTGTTTCTGGGGGTTTCTGTATTTATAAGAATTTTTGGCGTCGGAAACAAGTCAAGGTGGGCCACAAGGCGACGACAAGCCAGGGGGGCGCGCCCTAGGGGGGGGGTCACGCCCCCCAGGCTTGTGGTGGCCTCGTGGCTCTTCTGGCCCAACTCCAACGCTCCCTGGGCTTCTTCTGGTCCATAAAAAATCACCGTAGATTTTTATTCTGTTTGGACTCCGTTTGATATTCCTTTTGTGTAAAACTCAAAAACATGGAAAAAAACAGAAATTGGCACTGGGCTCTAGGTTAATAGGTTAGTCCCAAAAATAGTATAAAATTGTAGTGAAATGATTGTAAAACATCCAAGAATGATAATATAACAGCATGGAACAAGCAAAAATTATAGATACGTTGGAGACGTATCATGAACCATTGATGCCGGATTAATCCCACGGTCAAGGTTGCTAACCACCCATACGTATTTGACGTAGGCCCGGGTCCCTCTCCCGTCAATCTCTCCTGAACCTACGTTACTCTCTCATGGATGTATCGCATCCTCCCTCCTAGCTCCCCGTCAACATTGTCGCCCATGCCCTACCATACTGCTCAGCCCAGGTTCCATCACATGTGCACCGTGCTCCCTTCCCACCTCGCCGAAGACGAAACCCACCGAGGATGATGCAATCGACCACAGCGCCCAGATCAAATCCCCTCTACTGACCTACTCCTAGGTGCGGTCCCAAGTGACCTCGGTGGCGTGCCATCACGGGATTAGGTGGTCGTGCCCTCCATCTTCACCGTGTTTGTTGCCAAACGAAGTGCCTGGACCTTGAGATTTGAACCGGCTGCACTCCTCCGCCAGAGAACCAGCAGTGGCCTCCGGTCCTTTTGCCCTATTCGAAGTCCTTCCTGTGAATCAAAAGTTATTGCATTGCGTGAACCAAATTTTGTTCCATCATGCAATACTCGTCGTTGATTCATATATACCTTCTATAACTATGCATCATGTCTAACGGAGTAGTGTGCTGGCTTTGGAACTGACGGATGCAGCCGGTGACATATATGGAGGTGACTGATGCATATACTAAGAAGTATGATGACTCATGACACTTGGATCTGCCCTACAGTGAGGTCGACCCCAAGCGAAGGGAATCATGTATACGGTCTATAGGGAACATACAATTATTGAATTATGGAAGCATAGTACGCACTTTTGGTTACTTGAACGGAATAAATTTGTGTCATGTTTGAAACTTATTGTAAGAATGAACAAAGCAATGAAACCAACTTATGTTCGACAAGAAGCAAATTAATTTTACCACGGAAGCACTTCTATTATTGGAAGGAAGCAAGTTTCTTGTTGGAAAATAGATAAAAAAGATACATGGGACCCAAATTTATGATATGGAAACATATTCTTAGATGCCAAGTTTTATTACATGGAAGCAAAGTGTTTGGAAAAAAATTACGTCCAAAAAGTTTGGTTGAGATTGAAGCAAATTATCCCATCGGTGAAAGCAAGGTTTTTCTGCTTTAAAAATAGAATAAAATGTTACATGGGGTGCATTTTTCATCGAAGCAAATTCTCTATGCACTAGAAGCAAAAAAATTGTCTAGAAAAAATTGTTGAATAAAGTATGAAAATAGAAGAATTTAGATGGAAGCAAATAGGAATCTGATATGGAAGCATCATACTCACAGGCTATACTTTGGAAACTAACTAGAGGGCAGTGGGCCACGCGCTGAGCACCTAATCATGCCTTGCAAGTGTAATCGATCTAATGGTTGTCCACTACTCTGATATACTGCTAGGGATCAGTAGCCTGATCCCTAGTGGTGCCCTTTAGATATAGGTATAGGATACACATAGATGTCGTTTACCGGCCAGCTGTGGCGTTCTCCGGCTGGCTTGGCGTGGCGGCCGACTAAGGCTTTCTCAGGCCGACTTTGCCTGCCCTACGCCCCAACCCCTGCATCCCGCTGCAATCTGGAGGACCGACCGCGGCATTCTTTGGTCGGCCTGGCGTGGCGACCGGTTGCGGCGTCCTCAAGTCGACCACTCCCCCGCAATGTAGCCCCCCCTCCCGCCGAATTGAGCTTTGGGACTACATCATTTGGCGGCGACGATGGAAGCGTTGGACTGTTACCTCGCGGTGACTGCCATCTTGCAGTTCGCCAGCCGACAGCTTGGTTGTGCGTGAGTTCCTCACCACCCCCTGCCCTCTCCCATCCCTGGCAAGGCTGGCTCCAGCCCGGCGGCCAAGGACCTTCGCCCCCTCCTGCGTCCATGGCCCACCGGCACGGCTCCGGATCATGCGTGCCTCGGGAGCCGCGCTCTATCCAGTTTTTTTGGCTCGCATACTCCACGGCGTCACCGCATCCCACCACCCACAAGTGCCCTTGGCTGGCCATCCACCCTGTCGCGTCTTTGATTTTGACACATTCTGGGAGCTGCGTCCCGTTCCAGCTCCATGGGCCTGCCAGAGTCCTGCTACTTGTAGATGCATTGGCTTTTTTTGAAGAGAAAGGGATGATGTAGTACAATACTATATGTATTTCCCTCACTTAAGAACCAAGGTTATCGAACCAATAGGAAGTTATCCAAACACACGATCAACAGTTCTTGCACATACAATAGCAAATACTTGCACCCAACGCTGGCAAGAGGGTTGTCAAGCCCCTTCTACTCGTTAATTGCAAAGATTAAATCTTGATAGAGTAGGATAAATAAATACTAATAAAAAGTAAATAAATAACGGCAATTATTTTTAAGTGTTTTTGATATATAAAATATAAAGATGGACCCAGGGTCCATAACGTTCACTAGAGGCATCTCTCTCATGAGCATAGTAGCGGTGGGTGCACAAATTACTGTTGGGAAATTGATAGAAAAGAAAATAATTATGGTGTGGTTCATGGCATGATTAATATATAGGAATTATGTCCGTGATAAGTAGACCGAAATGATCCTGCATCTACCACTATTACTCCACCAATCGACCAGTATCCAGCATACATCTATGGTATTAAGTTCATAACAAATAGAGTAATGCTTTAAGCAAGATGACATAATGAAGACAAAGTAAGACCAAATAATATGTTCAGACCCCGTCGTTTTATCCTTAGTAGTAACAATACAAATATGTGCCTCGCTACCCCTTCTGTCACGAGGTGAGGACACCGCAACATTGAACCTGTGACTATGCACCACTCCCTCTGATGATCTACTCATCTACTTGGCCAAAACAAACTTACAGATTGGAAAGCATACATAGCTATATGAAATGACACATAATAAATCCCAGATTGGATCAAGTACTTTCAATGAATAATCTGAACATAAACTCACAATTCACCGGATCCCAACAAACACACCACAATAGTTACATCGGATAGGTCTCCGAAGAGGTCATTGTATTGAAGATCAAATGAGAGAGAGAAAGAGAAAGAGAGCCATCTAGCTACAGCTATGGACTCGTAGGTCCTATACGAACTACTCACACATCATGTGGGAGGCAGCAAGGTTGAGGAAGATGGCCGCCGTGGTGGATTCCCCCTCCGACAGAGTACCAGAAAAGACCTCCAGATGGTATCGCGGCGGAACAGAGACTTGCGGTGGCGGAAAAATTGTTTCAAATGCTCCCCTAGGGTTTTTGGAATATTTTGGGATATATAGAACAAAGAGGTGGCGCAGGGGGGCCTCCTCGTGAAGCATCTGGTCTCCCTATGAAGCTTCTAGGTCTTCTTTTGGTCTAGAAAAAATCATCAAAAAGTTTCATCGCGTTTGGACTCCGTTTGGTATTGATTTAATCTAAAACCAAAACAAGGAGAAATCAACAACTGGCACTTGGCACTGAGTTAATAGGTTAGTTCCCACAAATGATATAAGATGGCATATAAAGCAAACAAGATTGATAAAATAATAGCATGAAACCATCAAAAATTATAGATACGTTGGAGATGTATCAGCATCGCCAAGCTTAATTCCCGCTCGTCCTCGAGTAGGTAAATGATAAAAAAGGATTTTTTTATGTTGAATGCTACCTAGCATATGTATCATGTAATCTTTTGGGTGTAAATGTTGAGAAACGATGACTTATTAAATATTGAAATGATAATAAAAGATGGATATTAGCAAATGATCATTGTCTTTCAAAATAGCAACACTAAAGAATGTTATTCTCCATTCATTTAATCATGTAAGCAATGGCATAACCCTGTCTTCCTAATGTTAAGTATAATTCATGATCACCCCGGTACCTAACCAAGCACTTGACTCGTACTTTCTCACGCGCTTCAGCTTCTTCAACTTCACTCAATACCTGAGCGTGAGCCATGGACTTTCAACACTTTAGGTGAAATAGAATAATGGTAGGGATTGATAGGGGAAGACAGAAATTAGGATAGTCTTGCATCAACTCGGCGGATTGTTAGGCCATGAAGACGCCTTTCAATCGATATCGATGCAATGATTAGGGATTGCCATGCAACTTTTGATGCACTGGAGCTATAAGTGTATGAAAGCTCTCTACTGAAACTAAATGGGTGTGCATCTAACCTACTTGCATCATGAAGAACTCGGGCAATTGAGGAACCCGTAAATGAAATATGCAAGCTAAGTTCTATACTGATTCCCACTAGTATATGAAACTGACTAAACATGAGGACTCTCTATATGAAAAACATGGTCCTACTTTGAAGCACAAGTGTGGAAAAAGGATAGTAATGATGCCCCCTCTCTCATCTCTCATTTCCTTTTTTTATTTTCTCCTTTTTTTCTTTCTTTTTCTTTTTTCATGTTCTTTCTTTTATTCTTTGGCTCTTTTGGCCTTTTTTTCTTTTTTTTCTTTGATAAATCCTCACAGGTAGGTGCAATACTCTAATAATGATGATCATCACACTTCTATTTACTTACAACTCGATAAAACTGGAAAAAAATATGGCTACATATGAATGCCTCTGCCAGTATACCAAAATGTCCAATGTTACTAGCGTAACATGTGTGCAACGATGAATATTGGTCTTCCCACACTTATCATGTCAGTTATATGATCATGCAAAGCAAAATGACAATGAATGTTCAAGTCATATGAATGGTAATGGTGGAAGTTACATGTAAATATATCTTGGAATGGCTAAGGAAATGCCATGATAGGTAGGTATGGTGGTTGTTTTGAGGAAGATATAATAAGGCTTATGTGTGATAGAACGTATCACATCATGGGGTTTGGATGCACCGACGATGTATGCAAAACTCGAGGTGAGAATGGGCAATGCACGGTACCGAAAAGGCTAGCAAATTGCGGAAATATGGGAAGCGCTTACGGTCCACAAACTCATATTAAACACAAGGAACTCAGATACTTATTGTGTCCTCTATTAGCTCTCTAGAAGAAAAGCACTCATCGCATGCCCCTAGGGGGGAGGTTGGGAGGAGTTAACCACCACGCGCCCCCGGCGAGACAACACACAAGGTTTTCAGTCAAGGATACATAACACTCGAACGTCCTTGTCATACCACGACCGACATTTTAATGAATATTGAATCACAAACCTTAATAACATTATTCTTACTAATCAATTTTCACAAACTAGTAAGCTCCCATATTATAACCTCAATAACGTTGATCATATGTTTCGCGTTGTGATGTACATGAAAGTTTTTATTATATCCCTCTTGTATACCTATCATTTTTTGACTAAACATATAACTCATGCAAATTACCACTAACTATTCAGACTCTCAAAAAGATATAAGTGAAGTATGAGAGTGCATATGATTCCTACAAAATATAATTTCCGTCGTGCTCTAAAGATTTATGTGAAGCACATGAGCATAATTGCCTTAACACAAAAGATATAAGTGAAGCATAAAGAGCATTCTAGTAAATTTCCATGAATGTGTGTCTCTCATAATAGGTATTCGTAGCAAAAAATGATTGCAACAAACTGACAAGCAAGAAAACAAAAATTAATATACGATGCTCTAAGAAAACACATATCATGTGATGAATAAAAATATAGCTCCAAGTAAAATTACCGATGGACGGTAGACGAAAAGGAGATGCCATCAGAGGCACCCCAAGCTTAGACACTTGTGTCTTCCTTGAATATAACCTTGGGGTGCATTGGGAATCCCCAAGCTTAGGTTCTTGTCGCTCTTTATTCCTTCATCCATCATGATCTCACCCAAAACTTGAAAACTTCAACACACAAAACTCAACAGGAACTTCGTGAGATCCGTTATTACAATAATAAGATAAAACACCTTAGGTATTGTTATAAATGGATTCATAATTGTATCTGAATAGTACCTACTGTATTCTAACTCCTTCATGACTTATCCCCCCGGATACAATACATAGAAACATTAAAACAAACACACTATGCACCAAAAACAGAATATGTCTAAAACAGAACAACATGTAAAGATCTGTATTGAAACCATACTTCTGTAACTCCCAAAATTCTGAAAAATTAGGACAACCCGGGAAATTTGTTTCTCAATATTGTGTAATAAATTTCAGAAATTTAACATGTTCCTATAAAAAAATCAATTACTGGGCGTAAAAGTTTATGTTTCTGCACCGTATTAATTCAACGTACATCCAAATCATCCCAAAGGGTTTACTTGGCACAACCACTAATTAAAATATAAAAACACAATCATTATAGTAGTAATGATCATGTCATCACACGAAAATAGTAAAGGATAAAAATT